>OV170223.1:13765102-15085102 GCA_921882275.1 Brenthis ino | reverse complement strand
CCCGCTGGGGGCATGGGGGGGATGCTCATCATACCAATGTTCGTACGCTGGTCATGGGTGTTTATATTTATAATATGTATGTATTTAAAGTTATATATGTGTAATGTATCAACTATCTGGTATCCATAACACAAGCCTCGTAGCTTACCATGGAACTAGATGGCGCTGTGTGTTAATGTCCCAAAATATATTTTGTGCCCTGGAGGTCTCAGGTCCCTGGTTAGCCACTCACTAAGAGTACTAAATGTGTATATAAGCTCTTTCTTGTTAAATAATAATAATAGAAAATAAAACACAATTGGCGATCTTTTAATAATAATATTTAATTAATTATGTAGTAATGATATTTAAGTAAATTGGAAAGTTATATTTTAGTTTATATTTTATTATTTTCATAAAAATTCTTTAATTATATATAAAATAATATAACACACATGTATATACTCGACCGAATTCGCTAAGTAACTAAAAATGGAAAATATTATTTTTCCAGATCTATCCACTACAGCAGTTTATAAATGCAGCACAAATTAATATAACATTGATTTTGCCGTTGGTGCTTTCCTTCACGGCGGAACTGGTTGTATCATTGAGGAGAGTTCAAGAGTTTTTGGCCTTTGGTAAGAGTATAAAAAAAGCTAAGCAAAATATTCATCCTTGTAAAGATATTCACTAAAACTAAAGAAACATAATCCATATTTGTAATAATTTTTATTTTTATTGACTTTCCAAGGTCAATGCTGTAACTTAAAATTTAATGAAACAAAGTACTGCGTAATATCATTAATTTGTTAGAATTTTCGATAATCCGATCATATAAATCCGGCATAATACTATTTATAGTATTAAAAAGTACGGATTTTTAAAATATTACACCTCTGAAGCTTATTTGCTGATAGCCTTATAGTAAAAAGAAGAGAGATAACACGATATTAAGACCTTTCATAATAAATTTAAAATCATTCGTATAACTCCCGTGGTCTCGACCTGGAACTTAACAGGAGTTTCCCATAATGCATATTTTTTTCTGTGTACTATATTATACATTTGGCCGAGATATGAGGTGTTTGATACTAACAGATTCATTGATTCAAAGTTCAGTAATCGATAATAATTTAGACATCTATGAACGAACTCGAGCGAAGCGAGGGCAAGTCTAGACTTACTTTCGCTTCGGTAGGTAGAGGCGAGTATAATAAAGCAATCTTTATTTGTATTAGCTGAGATGCCAATTATATGGATCGTTTGTATATCTTGATATCGTGAACTATTTTAGTAAAAGAATCTATTTTTTCTAAACAATGTTTAATGAAATTTGTTTTCTTTTTTTTTATATTTTACCTCTTTAACATCAACTCAGTCCATGCCTAAAAATCTGATAATAACTCGAGTCGAATTATATACTAATATAGGCTTAGGTTTACTTTAGGTTTGTTATGATTTTGAAAGGTAAGTTATTAAAGAATTATTATGTATATTTTACAGAAAACAATCATCATCTCGGCTAACAAAAATAAAGATTACTTTATTATGTTACTAGCTGTGGCCCGCGGTTTCACCCGCGTTAAATTTGATTAGATATATGTCTGTTTCATATACCTTTCCTCTACACGATGAGTATTTGACCAAAGTTTCTGAGCTTTAAGCACTATAAACATATTATAAATATCAATTTTACAATAATGTATGGAAGTCTACTTGATTTGTTGATATTTATAATTACTGCTCCGCTCTCTTCTTGCCCTTCTTCTACGGGTAGTAGCACGATGATATATATAGCCTATAGCCTTCCTCAATAAACGGGCTGTCTAATGCAAAAAGAATTTTTCAAATCGGATTAGTAGTTCTAACAAACAAACAAATAGACAGACGGACGCACGGACGTGCGGACGGACAAACAGACCGACAGACGGACTGGGAGACATACAGACAGACAGACATACAGACAGACAGACAGAGAGATAAACTCTGCGTCTTTATAATATTAGTATAGATTACGTTCCTATAGGTGTCTTTTTGTATACATTTTAATGGCCAGTTTATTTTCGAATAAAAAATTGCCTAAAGCACTAGGTGGTAAATGGTAATGTAGATTTCTTTTAGTGAAAGAACTTTGAGAACCTGATCAGTTGTTTCAGAGATTACCCTCTACATCCAAACTTATAAAGTTTGTGAGCTCTTTATAACAGTTGTGTAGATTTTAGAAGTGATTCTTTTAAAATGGTATCACTTATAACAATATAAATTATTAGGTATGTGTTCAATTCTAAAACTCGATAAATTTTGTTTTTAACAAAAACTCAAGCAAAACATGTTTACATAATGTCACTCAAATGGAGGTAACATTTGTTTGTGATTTTGTGGTTTAAAGTAGAGGAGGAAAGCTTTAAACGAAATAACGCATATACATATATGTATGTATTTTCTTACAGAGGACAGGCCCGACTTGATAGCGATAACAGCTCTACCAGAATCGAACGTGTTCCGCAATATCGTAGGCAGCTTCAAAAAACCTAAGAAAGAATCTATTCACTCACTATCCTATTGCAAGACAAGTGATACTTCTTTTGCAAATGAAATTAATGGTAAGTCAAATGTACAATTGTACATCAATATGTCGGCTTAGGACTTATTTGTTCAAACCACCAATACTTGTTGTACTTTACAGAAGAGAGTTTTTGTATCTATTTTATAAAAAAAACTTTATTTCTAAGATTTTTCTATTAATATAGTAGATAAATAACACACACACACACACACACACACACACACACACACACACACACACACATACACACACACACTCACACATACATCATCATCATCATCTTATTGTTTTTCAGTTTTTATAAAATAGTTTAAATATTGTATGGAGGCGGGCGTGCAATCTGCAACGCAGTTTATACTTTTGCAGTATCATCGTAGCCATTGTTTTTTACTGTATACTTATAAGAATTGTTACTAAATAAATAAATTTCATTTCATTTCAATAATTCCGTTCCCGTGGGATAGGTTTGTTTTTGTTTTCCTAGAGGCCAACCCGATCGAAACGAAGGTGAGCCGCTAGCATACTATGTATATTTACATATATATATATATATATATATAGTACAATTATATATATATATATATATATATATATATATATATATAATATACTGTATCGCTTCATTGGCGTATGAAAGTTGTTATATTTGTTGTTTATTATATTCTATCTAATTTATACAATATTTTATGTTATACATAAGCAGCAGTATATAATACTTAAAATCGTCTTCCTGCACTTCAATTTCGCAATGCGTGTACATGTGTAGGTATAGTAGAGCGTAATTGTCACAGTCCGGATGCTCTAAGTATATCTGGATCGCTTTGTAAATTTTAACACTTGTTCACAAGTACATATTATATTTTTGTGTTTTGTATGGCAGTCGTAGAAGTACCTACATCACATATAATTATAATTATTGCATGTATAGCACATTAATAATACATAGTGTTGAACACTTCTTTTTTCGTTCATTTGAGATAGATTCAGTACAAAACAAGTAAGATTAAGAACTGCTGTTTACAAACATTAAAACATATAAAATCTTTATTGGAAATCGCATTGCAAAAAAACAACAAAGTCCTCAACTATACATATAACAAAATTCTAACTGAGTCGAATCTGTACATTCAATATTTTTTTGGAAAATCTTATTGAAATAGTCATTATTATCGATACGGAGACCGAATCTATAGTTTTTAGAATTTTTGTCTATCTGTCTGTCTGGTAACAGATTTTGATCAAATTCGGTATGATGATGGTTGTTTATCCGGTTCAACATTTAGGATTCTTTTTACTGCAGGAAAATATCTCATCTCTGAGATATCTATAACGTAGGGACGAACCCGAGTGGAGCGAGGGTGAGTCTCTGGTCTAAGATAAATTATCTATGCGGGTGGTGTTATACTTACTGTATAATAGTGCATAAATACGCAGGCGACCTCTTTTCCCTCATACGTAACGGTTGTACAATGTAAATGCTCTCCAGATACAATGGTCTAAAATCACCATCTTTCTAATTATGGATAGAACTTTTTCTCAGGACCTCACATGATCTATACCTATGTGTACATATTACATACTATATCATACCCGTATGAGTTAGCCAAGCCTAGTATAACTAGGCTGATGCTGCACATTCATCTTGCAATATTATTCACAAAATTACAAAAAATTAATAGTTGATATTTCAGTTATGTTCATAATTTTAATTTTTTAATGTTACGGCGGCGCTATTTCATTACTTAAAATATATTTTATTATATCCATTTTGTTAAACAGGTTCAGTAGGCAGGAAATTTCGTAGAAGTCTGTCTCAATCAAATGATACAGCGGTAGAGATCCGAGACGTGTCCGCCAGCTGGACCGGAGACCCAGAGTTTTTAGCTCTGAAAAACATTTCAGTGCGCATCCGGAAAGGGAAATTATGCGCCATCATTGGCGCCGTTGGATCTGGCAAGGTACAAAAAGAAGACTTTTAGCATTTACATTTTCTTTTATTATAGGATTAGTTACTTTTTTAACTATTCAACATTATTATATCGCCTATTCGGTTTTAAAAAGCTTAGAATGATTAGCCCAATCGAAGAAACGGAATTTTTAATAAGATAAAATGATTTCAAACATAAATACTTTTTTTAATATTATTATTTCTGAATGTGGCTATTAACTAATCCTGATTACTCTAAACTAATCTAAACATTCATAAAATATGTATATTATTATTTGCATACATATATTGTTAGGTATGTATGTTTGTAAATAATAATATTTTATGAATGTCATGAGCTATGTAGCTCTATATATATATATATATATATATATATATATATATATATATATATATATATATATATATATATATTACAATAAGATGAAAAATTTATACAAGTGTACCTACCTACTAACGTACATTGGGTTGGCATTTGATTCTGTGTTATCCTGTATGACCTTTGCATAAATTGCAATATGGAATATGTGGAGTTTGTCAAAGTTATGAATAATTCTGTGCGACTCTATTATATAAAAGTTTAATATATTGGGGAAAATACGTGTGGCTTTGAAGAGTTTTAAATCATGATTTTCAGGTCACTTGTTAAAATAAAATGAGTGCCATATATCTGATATTACATTACACTTCTATCAAAATTAGGATGCTCGAAATATTCTCTGCGTAATATATTACACTGGCGTATAATTAAACTAAGTGGAAGTAGAGTTGAAACAACAGTCGTATGCAGTTTTATGTAACTTGAATAGCAACATCAAAATGCATGAGGTTCAATTTGCAAACGGCTCATATTTTATACATCGCGTATGCATGAAAAATGGTAATTTTCAGTTCGGACTGAACAGGTAGTTCGTGAGGTGGGATAAATTCTATATTTATCTAAATTGTATATCAGATCCGCGGATACGGCACGTTAATAGACGTGCAACTGAAACATTTCGTTATTGAAAATAGCGCGTCTAAAGCAAATAAAGAAGCATAACAAATTTCAATATACACGCTAATTTTTTTAAACTATATACTGAACTTGTATAGAAATTGTCGCATATATTTCGATAATATTTAGATATTATTTATGTATTATATGTTTGTGTAATATACAAATACTTTTTATTGTAGGCACTGAATCAGTAGAATTCTACTATTACGTATGATAAAATTCGTAATAAGAACTAATAAATAAATTAAATCTCAGTCCGATTTGGTCTGCGGACAAATGTTAGCAGGAAGATGATTGAGACGTTAAATTCAATAAGTCGATAATAGAATTTAAAATATACAATATAAAGGCTTAATATGTTATCCGTTTGCAATGTAAAATTCCTTTTTTTCTCCAGTCGTCCATACTGCAACTTCTACTGAAAGAATTACCGGCGAGTAGTGGCACCGTGTCGGTGTATGGCGATGTGTCCTACGCGTGCCAAGAGGCGTGGCTTTTCCCTAGTACTGTTAGGGAAAACATACTGTTTGGACTTCCTTATGATGCAGAAAAATATAAGAAGGTATGGATTTGATTATATTATCTAATATTTTGACGACCATCTGGCGTACTCGTATGTATTTTGAATTAAGGGACTGAGGTACCGCTCGAAATCTTGCTATTACTTTATACGTAGATATTACAATAATAGGTATTGTAAGTAAAAATAAAGTGTTTCCGCTTTTAAAACATTAAATGTAATTATATCAGCGACAAGACAGCGAAAGCTGTACTCTCACGCTTAATGTTTAGTCTATAAATAGATACATATCTTAAGTGTTGGTGCGCATCCGTCATGTTATTATGAGAAATTATAAGATTAAAGTAATAAAAAATTAAAATAGGTAAAAATAAATATTTTTTATAAAAATATAATATTTTAAATAACCTTTTATTTAAATCAATTTTCCTATGATTTAACTAATTCATACTCGTATATCTATTTAAAATATTTTCATTTAATATAGATAGATTGGTATAAAAAATTGTATTATTCTAAACAAATAAAGTACATAGTAATTTCCTGTGAAGTATTTTTATTGTATGTTAAGAAGCATTTCTTTAAGGACTTCATTTAAAAATCATTTACGATACTTGAATCAAACAAAAAAAAGTTTAGATAGGATCTATTGAATTGCTTTCATCGAACATCCAAACTATTTAGTATGCTAGCATCAAATTAAGGATTAGCAAACGAAACTTTTGATGTATTCCAGGTATGTCGGGTGTGCGCTTTAGAAAAGGACTTCAAGCAGTTTCCGTACAGCGACCAAACGCTAGTGGGAGAAAGAGGGGTCTCCCTCTCGGGAGGGCAACGCGCGAGAATCAATTTGGCAAGAGCCGTCTATAGAGAAGTAATTGTTTTATTTTTTACGCCAGCTTTACACCGGTCAGAATGGCTATAGTCATATTCTCTGTTCAGTGCTTCCAATTTCAACGTTATTGGTTTTGTTTCTATAGGCATTTAGGTATATAGTGACATAATCAAGTGGATTTATGTTTTTAGTTTTATATTAAACTAGCAGAACCCGCGGCTTTGCTCGCGCTAAAAGTTACAAAAAAAAACTAAAAAGATAGTTTCATACAAACTTTTATCCCCTATTTTATCCCCTTATGGGATGAATTTCGAAAAATGCTAAAACACTTAATTATTTAATTTTATTGAAAAGCAATAATACCAAGTTTCAAGTAATTCTTGTTATAAATATTTTTTTGGATTGTATTATAACGTTTACATAACAATACACATAATACATAACAAATTACGTAAACGTTTACATGTGGGAATTAGGTAATCTCCTGCGGTAAAAAGTAGCCTATGTCACTCTCCAGCGCTCCAACTATCTTCACTCAAAAAAATCACGCCGTACCGTCACTCCGTTTTGACGTGAAAAAAGGACAAACAAACAAACAAACAAACAAACAAACAAATAAACCAACAAACACACTTTCACATTTATAATATTAGTATGGATATAGGAAGATTGTAATTTGTAAGTAACTTTAGCTTGAAGGACAAAAATTGTAGCAGATATAAACTCGCAATGAAATATATTTCTCATAAGCGTTTTGTCTTTTAGGTCGACATCTTTCAGTTTTTCAAAATTAATTATAATGATATATTACTTATCTTGCAGTCATATACTTATATTAAATTATATAATAAACTAGCATTGCCCGCGGCTCCGCCCGCGTTCAGATGACCAAAAACCAAATTCTTAGGTATTACATATCAGTATACTCTTACATTGCAGTTTTTGTATTTTTTCTCAGAAATGAGATATTTTCCCGCGGTAAAGTGTCTTATATGTTGACCCGGATAACTAGCTATCATCATACCAAATTTCATCAAAATCTGTCCAGTGGTTTTCTCGTGATGCGGTAACAGACAGACAGACAAAAATTCTAAAAACTATAGATTCGGCCTCTGTATCGATAATGATGTCTATTTCAATAATATTTTCCAAAAAATATTTAATGTACAGATTCGGCTTAGTTACAATTTTATTATATATGTATAGATATTCCCCTTGGAAATGTCATATATCATTTTGTAATTTACCGACAAAAAATAGATACAGACGAACATAGAATTTTCTCCTTTTTAGTCGATTAAAAATATTACTTATCAACGATCACAGCAGAACATTCATACCACAAGTTATGTGGACGATTTCTTTTCCGATCAAATATTTGAATTAAACATTTAAATATTTGTCAAAATTTGGACACAATTTTAATTCAAATAATTTGCGGACTTTTATAAAGAAAACACTATTAGAAATAGAATGGTTATGTTATATTAATAAAAAATATAATAATATATAAGATATTATATTTCTGTAACAATTTATTTATTTATTATATTACAGGCCGATATTTATTTGCTAGACGATCCTTTGTCAGCCGTGGACGCAAACGTGGGCCGACAGCTGTTCGAAGGCTGCATCAGTACATATCTTCGTGGAAAAACCCGGATTCTGGTCACACATCAGATTCATTTTCTCAAGGCTGCTGATTTTATTATTGTCTTAAACGAGGTACATAAATATTATAATTTATGATACGTTCCTGTGTTCGACTATTAAAACTAAAATACTTATACGTTAAAATATTATGGATTTTAATGAATAAAAATGCAGTAAAGTATGTATTTACAATAAAGTTCGACAGTTTTACGATTCAAATACCGAAGAAAAATTTGTATTTAAAAACTATTTCATATATGTATAATAATTAATTATAAGAATTATATTAAATGTGATATCAACTTCTAGGGAGGCATTGAGAATATGGGAACATTCGATGAGCTTGTTTCATCAGGAAAGGAATTCGCCCAATTATTGTCTGCAATACAAGAAGGAAAAGACAAAGATAGCGACAGCATCGGTTCAGGAGTAAGTCTTGCTGCGCTAAACTTTAGTTCAGTGATTGGGATTCCAAGCTCTTACTGTTGCAATTTGAAATATAGATTTCACACAAAAGTCACTTTAAATAGTTCACGCATAGGATTTGATTGACACAGTAAGACAAATTAAATCACTGAACACACTACTCCACCACTAATTCCACTAGCACTATCACTGCTTATCACTTTTTCGAAAATGTTATAAATATTGTTAGAAAGGAAGATACTTTTCAGTTACCTTTACACTTTTTTCACGTAAAAACTTCTGCATAAACCAATTATAATGGCTACATTTATGAAAATAAAATAAGTATTTTGTTTTATTACCATCCATATTTCTTGTAATCTTAGTTTACGGTAATGCTTTAAATATATATTTACACTAGCGACTTACACTCGCTTAGCTCGAGTTCGTCTCTATTTAGGTTTTAACGTTTAGTATAGATTTCTCAGAGATGGGATATTTTCCCGCAGTAAAAAGTATATTATATATTAACCCAGATATCTATCATCATATCAAATTTCATCAAAACTTGTCCAGTGGTTTTCTCGTGATGCGTTCTCAGACAGGCAGACAAACAGACAGACAAAAATTCTAAAAAATATAGATTCGGCCTATGTATCGGTAATAATAACTATTTCAATAAGATTTTCCAAAATATATTTGATATACCTATAGATTCGACTCGGTTAGATTTTTATTATATGCATAGAATAGAATATATAATAATAAGAAGATGATAATACAACTCTTAAATGGTTTCAGAGATCGGAAAATAAAGAAAAGCTCGTTTTACTAAAAGCCATATCTGTCACTGAATCAGAGGATACTCCAGATTTTGAGGCACAAAAAATGGCTGCTGAAGAGAAACAATCGGGAAGTTTGCGTTGGGAAGTTATTTATGGATACTTTACAGCTGGAGGAAGCTTGTTTTTTTTATTGTTCAATATTAGTATGATTCTTTTAACGACTGCGAGTGCATCTAGTGCGGATTATTGGGTTAGCTACTGGTAAGTTTTATTGTATAGTTCAAACAATCCACAATATGAAATTTTAATAGTACTATACGTTCATCATTTTAAGGTAGAGTAAGTGAAATAAAAAAATCATTAAATTAAATGTACAAAACTTATATCTAGCAAAAAATAAAATAATAATATCTTGATATATAATATTTTAAGGCATATAATGTTATTTAATGCAAGTAAGACAAAATATATTAATATACAGTTAAAAGACATTAAAGCTACGTTTGTGATAGAAAATATATCTACCGAGATATTTTTTTTACGATTACATTTTGAGGGATAGTACGTTCTGATTTGACACAGTGCCGGATATTGTTAAGGACTATAATTACGTCATCAAAGGAAATCGGCCGTTTTATGTTTAATCACGCATCACTCAAGAGCGACTAGACGGATTTCATTGGAGATTTTTATTGTATAGGCATCAGTCTAAATTAATAGCATAGCTGAGTTTTATTTCGATGGATTAAGTAAACTGCAAGATAAGATAGCTTGAGAACTCGTTGATCGTTGTGTTTAATAAGATTCTTATTTATTTGTATTCTTGTATTCAGCCCTTGTTAAAGTCCCTCTGCTGGGCACGTTCCTTCAATATGAGGGGGGATCAGGCTATATTATTCGTAGTGCCCTAAATTGATCAAATTCTCGGACGAAGCCATTGAAAGAATTTAATTATTAATATTTAATGTATTAATAATTAGATTAAGTAACTTTAAATAATATAATAACTGCTTGTTAGTTGTTACGCAAAGTCACAGTATCTCTCTAGTCGTTTCACCAGAATGAAATAAAAACTAAAAAATTTCTTCATGAATAAATAATTGACACGTGTATAAACAAGTTTTAGGTAATATCTAAGGTTTCATTTTCCGTTCATTGTTAGTTCACACAAAGCAAGAGAAAATGACATAACAGCAAGGTTCGCAGCCGCGGAACAACTAACACTTGACCTTTGAAGCCGAACAAACAATGCGAGGGCAACTTCTAAGTTTTGGCTCAACCCTCACGATAGGTTTCAAGCTTTACTTTATATTCTTTCTGTTTATTTTACTCAAACATAAATACAAATCAAGTGCCGTATTTTATTTTATTGGAAGTGCAAAGATTTATCATATTGTATTTGCTAGCCGATTATTTATAACAAAATTTTATAGTAATTCTGAAAATGTTAACTTTACGATTATTTAGGACATACATATACGTCCCATTCAGACGGGAGAGTTTCCGCTCGATTTAGTGGGTAGTACTTGCTTTTCTAGCAGATGAATCTCACATACCCACTTGTACGAGTATATGTGCAAGTGGCAGATGAGAAATGTTTCTAACATTTGCCTACGTTAAAAAAACGACTATAAAACACTAGATGTAGTTCAATATCTACTATACCAAAATAAGTATTTATGTTCATGTATATTTTAAAATGAAACTATCTTTTCGCAATTTATTGCTGTTCTATTTTACATTTTGATTCCCGGCGTTCAAATGCTTTACAGCAAACACGGTTACAGGAGAGACTAAGGTTTTAGACGTCGTCGTGTCTCAAAAAGAATAGATAGTTTAATTTTAAAATGTTAAATACTTGCGTAAATATAAGAGAGTATTATGTACTTTAAAATAAAAGACAATTTATGATCAAGTATGCGAGTATCATACTAAAAAAACACGTATGTACTTATTCTTAACTAGTTACAACTATTTCCAATATGGCCTAACTTAAAAAACATTAAAATCGATAAGAACGCAACCTACAAGGAGGGTCTACAAAGAAATTGAACTTTTATTGATATCACGGAAAAAAGAAAGCAACAAAATCGAATTACAATGTAATAATTTTATACTTTCTCGGTCGTTACCTTGAGAACTGTAGGTAAAAATCATAATTCAATCAAAATAGTTCATAAAAACAAATAGGTATAATGTCACAATTTTTCTATCATGAATGGGGATCGAGTTATTGCAATAAATTGACACAAATTATTAGATACTAGATACGAAGAAAAACTTAAACACTATAACTTGAAAACTTTACGCCAAAGATGCGACTTTTTACGACTCATGTTTGTTTTTAAATTAGTTAATAATTATTTTAAATAAAACTATCTTTTCGGATTTTTTCGCGAATTTATTTTGATTTTTGGTTCCCGACGTTACGAATGCTTTACAGCAATCATGGTCACGGGAGAGACTAAGGTTTTAGATGTCTCAAAGGCATTATATAGTTGTTACAGACAACTCTTATCTGATCGATCGAAGGCAATGGTAGCCCAGTGGTAATGCGCTCGCTTGGGAAACCGAGTGAAGCGGGTTCAAATCCCGGGTCTCGCACCTCTGATATTTTCATGTGCGAATCATTTCTAACATGATTACCCCTTGCCTTACGGTGAAAGAAAACATCGTGAGGAAATCTGCATGTATGAGAGAACCTAGCAAGTTTTCGAAAGACATGTGAAATCCGCCAACCCGCACTTGGCCAGCGTGGTGGACTATGGTCTGATCCCCCTCGTATTGAAGGGAGGCTCGTGCCGAGCAGTGGGACGTTAAAAAGGGCTGAATACATACATACATACACCAAAATTACCCTGTTTTTATTTCTGATGAAAAACATTGTTTTAGGTCTAACCAAATGGCATTATATGAAGAGGAAATTGGTTCAGGAAATATGGGTAAGTTGGATCGAATGATAATATGAAATGCAAGGTTGGCAACTCTCACAATGCAACTTCAAAACGTTAAAATTATTACAATTCGTTAATATCTTGTATTTAGGTTTGAACTTTTTCTTTTTATTCGTTTTCGAATTATTTTATTATTTCTTAATGTCGTAGCTAGTAGGTATTTTAAAATTATAAGATTCGAAAGAGGGTAGTAAGTACTACTTATCAAAAAATATATAGTACCTACTAAAAAGATTTATATACTCTTTGAGAGGGAGATATGAGGAATGAAATTGCTTTTATCAGAGATATACTGTAATATTGCTAACGTAACACGATGTATGTGATGCATGTAAAATTTACAAAGCACAACGCGCGAAGTGTGAATTTCATAAAGGATAGTAAAATTGACTGACTTTTGTATGGAAATATAGTAATAAAATTTTAGTGACCTTAAAATAATATGCGATACAATTCATACTAATATATAATTGCGAAAGTAACTCTGTCTGTCTGTCTATCTGTCTGTCTCTCTATCCGTCTGTCTGTCTGTTACCTTTCACGCTTAATCCGCTGAACCAATTTAGACGAAATTTGGTATACAGTTTGAGACCCTAGGAAGAACATAGGATAGTCTTTACGCTTAAAATCATCTCTTAAGGAGGTGAAAAGGGGGGTGAAACTTTGTATGAGGTATATAGGTGTCAAAAAACGAACCTGAGCGAAGCGAGGGTGAGCCGCAAGTATTTTTATCAATGTTAAAACTTAAATTATTAAAATGATTTCTATGTAAATCATACTTACTACTATATAAATGCGAAAGGTTGGAGGATGGATGTTTGTTATTCAATCACGCCAGAACGGCTAACGGATCTGGATGAAATTTGGCACAGAGATAGATTAATATAGTCTGGAATAGTACATAGTCTAATTTTTATCCTGGAAAAATGTACGGTCTCGTGGGATAGATTTGTTTTTTTTTCACTAGGGATGAACCTGAGCGATGCTGAGCGAGTGACCCGCTAGAATTTTATTTTAAAAAATGACATGACATAAAGAGCTTTTAGATTAATAATTATTATTAATAAGCTCACAATATTTTCTTTTAATAGATCCAAGTCTCGATAAACAAGTCGGGCTGTTTACTACGGGCCAGTACATTATGATACACGGAGCAATCGTGGCAGTAATCATTCTCATGACGCACCTGCGAGTAATACCATTTGCCAATCTCTGCGTGAATGCGTCACAAAAACTTCATGATTCAATGTTCTCTACCATGATTAAAGGTATCATGAGGTTTTTTGACACCAGTTCTTCAGGTAAGCTTATGTTGTATTCTGTAGGTATATAAGTTACATACTAAAAATATTTATAATTTTGAAATTAACTATTAGTGTTTGTACTATCTATATGAATAAAAATATAAATGTTCATTTGTGTGAAACCGCAAATCTCAAAATTTCTTCACCAGTTTCTTTTAAATTTTGATATATTATATGACTTTTTCACAAAGAGAAGTTATTATTCTATTCATTTTGGTGTAACTCGCCACAAGGTGATACTGGAGCGCATTACTCCTCACTGTTAATTGATCGCTATTTTAATTGGAATACAGGAAAATATTTTCGCGTCATCCTTTTACACAGTCGAAGCCGCAGGCAAAGACTAGTTGTAATATTGTTCGAATATTTGCTCAATTTTCTTTCCACTTCTGTTGTATCTTTCAGGTCGTATTCTAAATCGTTTCACAAAGGACATGGGAGCTTTAGATGAAACATTGCCGAGATCTTTACTCGACGTATTTCAAATTTATGGTACTTTACTATTCATATTAGTACTCAACGCAATAGTGTTATATTGGACATTAATACCTTCTTTCGTGTTGATGGTTTTCTTCTTCTTTTTCGTAAAGCTATACTTAAGAACAGCTCAAGGAGTAAAAAGACTTGAAGGAACAAGTAAGTTGTTATAATATATTAACAGTATATTTGTAATTCTAAATAATTACATAGTAAAATATTACTTTACTAAATTTCTTTACTACAGATATTAATATTTTTCAGCAAAAAGTCCTGTGTTCGGTATGGTGACTTCTTCTCTGAATGGAATAGCGACGATCCGGTCCGCTGGAGCACAACAAAGACTTGTCGATGACTTTGATAATCACCAGGCAAGTGACGATAAAATAACACTTTTCTCGTTACTCTGAGGCTGTAGTTTGAAAGAACAACATGCTTGTACCTTACGTTGTAGCCTATGTGTTACTTCAGGTAATAGTCTATCTGTGTACAAAATTTCATCTAAATCCTTTCAGTCGTTTCAGCGTCAAAGAGAAACAAACATACTATGTGTGTGTGTGTGTATCTCTGTCACTACTTGATGCACACTTTCGTATGTATAATAAACTAGCGATTCACCCTCGCTCCACTCGGGTTCGTCCCTAGATTGCTTCCCAATACAAACTTTCATCACCATTTTCACCCCTTTAAAGGATGATTTCCGGGATAAAAAGTATCCTATGTCTTTCCCAAGGTCTCAAACTATCTTCTTATCATCTAAATTGATTCAGTAGATCCAGATATTACCCCCTAAGACCTCACAAACTCACAAAGATAAACTTTACCTCTTTATAACATTAGTATAGATTTATTATAACGTTTCACCATAAACATTATATAAATATATATTTCAATTACGTTTCAGGATCTTCATACATGGGCGTGGAATAGTTTTTTGGGCGGCGGCTGTGCTTTCGGCTTCTACTTAGATACAATGTGTCAAATTTATCTCACATGTATCATCTTTGTATTCTTATATATTGATTTCGGTGAGCTTTAAACCAAGTACCCACTTATAACAATTCAATAGAAGTTTAACATTACAGCAACAATCTCAAAAAAATGTCATATCTATAATACAATAATAAAAAATCTTTTATTGGAGCGTATATATAGGATACCTTCAAAACTTAGCTGAATGAAATATGTTAAACATCAAGAATCAACGTTTACGAGTTGCAGTTTTTGATAACTTATGTACAAAGTTCCTTAATTTTCAGGTGATATAATACCAGTGGGCAGTGTTGGGCTTGCGGTGACGCAAAGTAACATGTTGACGGCGATGTTACAGCATGGTGCACGTATGTTAGTAGAATTCCTGGCACAGCTTACTAGTGTAGAGCGTGTACTAGAATACACCAAGATCGAGACTGAGGCTAATCTATTTGATGGACGTAAGCGATGCTCCAACTTTTTACATAGTATTAGTATATCTTATTCGAAGATTGTAAGGTTATATATAATTTTTATTCATATTAAGTATTCATTAATTTAATTATATACAGATTAAATTTAAAATTGAAAACATTGAACTATTTATGAATAATAAGATATTAGTTTATACTTTATATAGCAAAATTGTATAACAAGCATGTTTATTTTCAGAATTAGCTCTACCACCCTCTTGGCCTGATCAAGGGCGAATTACATTCCAAAACGTTAACCTTAAATATGCAATGGACGCAGATCCAATATTGAAGAATTTAAATCTTAATATAGAAAGTGGATGGAAGGTATATTATTTATGAAATTAAGCTATAAAGCATTTAATAATAAATAAAAAAAATCCTATTCAAATATTTTAATGCATTGTAGATAGGAATCGTTGGGAGAACGGGAGCTGGTAAATCGTCTTTAATCTCAGCAATATTCAGATTTGCTTTCATTGAAGGAAAAATATTGATAGACGATATTGATACGTCGCAAGTATCTAAGCAGGTAATTAATTAAACAAAACATACAAATTATTTTTAACTAATCAAACGAACATAAAATGATGATAAAATGATGATTAATAATACTGTTAAACTGACTATTTTCAGGAATTAAGATCAAAAATCTCAATTATACCACAAGAACCAGTACTTTTCTCAGCAACAATCAGATACAATTTAGATCCTTTTAACATTTATAGCGACGATGAACTGTGGAGAGCTTTAGAACAGGTTTGTAAAGCTACATTAAAAAAAAATGGCAATCGTTAAGCAGTGTTTTAATTTTCATAAATATGTTTAGGTTGACATGAAATCCGCTGTGCCTTCTTTAGACTTTAAAGTAACTGAAGGAGGAGCAAACTTCTCAGTCGGGCAAAGACAACTTATGTGTCTGGCTCGAGCTGTTCTGAGGTCTAATAAAATTCTCATAATGGATGAAGCCACTGCTAATGTAGACCCTCAGTAAGTTTTAAATTTTCTTCCGATTTTGATTTTTATGTGAAGTCTCTATTCTAATATTTTATACAAGCGACTCACCCTCGCTTCGTTCCGGTTCGTCCCTAGGTACGTATTATTTTTTTCGAGCGGAACCCTAATTCTTTTCTAAAATAAAAGTAACCTATGTTACTTCCTATAACATCAGCTATCTTTCAGTGAAAGTCCCGTCAAAATCAGTCCAGCCGTTTCAGAGATTGTCCGGAACAAACAGACAAAAATTTAAAAATTGTGTTTTTCTTATAAGTACCTACCGTATATAATTTCATAAGCATTTAGTAAAACGCTGTTATTTTAACATTACAAACAGGCACTTCAATTTTATTTATTGGTATAGATAGATAATCTAATATTTTTCTACAGGACTGATAGTTTCATTCAACAAACTATTCGTCGTCAATTCGCCTCGTGTACGGTCTTGACAATCGCTCATCGTCTCAACACTATTATGGATTCTGACAGAGTGTTAGTAATGAGCGGCGGGGAAATTGTTGAATTCGATCATCCTTACATCCTCCTCTCCGATGAAAATAGTCACTTCACGTCCATGGTGAAAGAGACCGGCGAAACGAACAGTACAAAGTTATTCGAAATCTCAAGAGATACATATTTTCAAAGTAACCTTAAGGAGAACGCAGAATGATGTAGATCCTTAAACTTAAAATCTTTATAAAAATTTCGAAATGATTGTTTTATTACCTAAAGTTAGTAAATTTATTCATTTATTACATTTCATATGCAATATATATGTATGTACTCGAATGTAATAAAATTTGTATAGATCAATCTTTTGACCTAGATAAAACTGTGATTAATGTAATAAGTGAATTATTATTAGTGTGATAAGATAGAGATAGATAAAAACATATTTTGTATGAAATATATATTTTTTAAATTACCTTCTTTTTATTTATGCAAACATACAAATCAAACGCCGTCATGGATGATAACATCGGTAGACTCGGTATAATAAAATAAGAATAACTAGAATTAAACCCACATAAAACCCGTAGACCTTATGATCTTCAAAAAAAAATTTCCATTTAAAACGTGAACATACTTTACAGCAACTCATTGTGATTTATTGAACACCTTAATGGGTAGACTTAGTTTATCTAAAATGAATTTTCACAAAGTTTTGAGTTTTAATGTATAAAATTGAAAACCAAATGTCGTTCTGACCATTTCTTTGATCTTATAGAGGCCAGCCAACTGCGCTGGAGATATTCTAGTACACAAGTATGGGAAATTATTAACAGAATACTCAATAATTCAACTTTGCCCGACCAGGGATTCGAATCCACATCCGGATCTGTAGCAGTACATTCTAGAATATATATAATAAAGAATAGCTGTGATCATGAATGTAATTGAACGTTAGAAACGTATTTGAATTTATTCTTTTTTATAAAAAAGGAATTCATTTTATTACAATTGGGTGATTGTACTACGCATACTGTGATAATGTCGTAACAAAGTTTATTGGCATCACGCCCGATAGTTACTTAAATTATGTATATTATGTTCTGTTTTAGCACATTCAAATGGCTCTAAACTCATGTTATTTTATGAAATACTAGCATTTCCCGCGGCTCCCCCCGCGTTCAGATGACCAAAAACCAAATTCTTAGGTTTTACATATTAGTATTATCTTACAATGCAGTTTTTGTATTTTTTCTCAGAAATTAGATATTTTCCCGCGGTAAAAAATATCCTATATGTTGACCCGGATAACCAGCTATCATCATACCAAATTTCATCAAAATCTGTCCAGTAGTTTCTCGTGACGCGGTAACAGACAGACAGATAAAAATTCTAAACACTATAGATTCGGCCTCTATATCGATAATAATGTCTATTTCAATTTGATTTTCCAAAAAATATTTAATGTACAGATTTGATTTAGTTACAATTTTATTATATGTATAGGTTTTAATAAAACAACATAATATATTATGAATTTACTGCATTGACAAAGAAAAAAGCTAAAGATAGGTAAAAGATTGTACCCACGAAATTTTTTGCCTTTTTTATTAAAGATTAATAAATGCATTTTAAATAATGAATTACATATGTTACGTACATATAGCTCATGGTATAACTAATATGTACTTAAGTCATTGGCGTTGTCTTCAGTATATTAAAAAAGGAAACTTACAACGTATTTCCCAAAGAAAATTAGCATCTTTGGTATACTTGATGCTTATACAACGATCAGCATAGGTACAGGATCAGCATTCCAGATATTTTCAGCACGTGTGGATTTTTAAACATAGGCACCGTCTTTTCACAACAACAAGTCTGACTCCCACAGCAACCCCTTATAAATATTTGATTTAATCATTTAAATAATGCATGATTGTATAAGGAATTTTTATTTTATTACTATAAAGTATAAGGAATTAATTTCTGCCATTCTCACGGAAAAATTTTGAGTGACATTTGTGTTATAAATCCTTATTGTTATCATGTATGTAATAGAGTTTTACTTTTTAATTCTGAGAATATTGTAAAACCACTCAATGAGGATGTTCCGGTATTCGTAACTACGAGCATTGCTTAGAAATTTAGGTATTTTTCTTAAATATACTTTTTCTTAATATTAATATTATTACAATTCATTTAAACATAATATTGCTCAAATTTCTTTTCGAAGTTATCTTACAATATAAGCTTTAAAAATGAACAAACATTTAAAAGATTATAACTCTCAAAAGATTATATTAAAGATTACGGCTATCTTAAAATCTCAACTGAGATTTATATTCGGATTTATCGAAGTTCTTGTGGCAAAGATAAAGGTAAGAAGCGAGGAGTATCATTCAAGAGGATCAAAGTTTCCTTTGGTCTTAAGGGAAACCTTCCATTTCTGACATCTTGTAAGTGACATAGTTCAACATTTTTTCTACATAATAAATATACTTTAATATTAGATGTAACAAATGAAAAACTATTTTAAATTTATAGAATAATAATTAATTTTCATCGACTATAAAGTATTAAAACTAAAAAAAACACCTGTACATTTCATTTACAGGAGCTATGTATCTAAACAAAAAAATATGTTCACATAAAATTCTTTTATTCTTCTTCATAGTTAAAAAATAAGAGACCTTTTGATCTATTTACATTTATAGAATACAATTTAAACTACGTACATCGGATAGCTTTCCGAAAATTCGGTTGACGGATAAGAATCTTTAAACAAAAGCAAAAAGCGAGGTAAGTCGCTAGGTTTTATATAAATCGCTACAAATTTTAACCTTATTTTGAATTTTCTATGTAAAATAAAAGATATTGACACTCGTTTTACTTGATTTATTTCAAAATAATCTCCCAAATGACTTAATATTCAACAATACTAGAATTTTTTAAATATCACATCTAAAATTACCTAAGCCTTAATTTGTTGCTGCTGAATACTTTTGTTTAGCAATTTCATACAATTGGCTACTCATACTTTCTCCAGTTTCCTTGACCATAAAGTTGAGTAAGCTATTTGGATTAGAGAGCAATAAGTGAGGATGATCAAACTCCGCGACACGACCGCCGTCCATCACGAGGATGCGGTCAGAGTCCATGATAGTATTAAGGCGATGTGCAATCGTTAGTACCGTGCAATCGGCAAACTGATGTCTAATCGTCTGCTGGATAAGAGCATCCGTTCTGAAAAAAAAACATATTATTTTAATTCTTATAAAAACTACATTTACATATATCATCTCATATATTTATAGCATATTAACGTATAGTATGGATTTCTCAGAGATGAGATATTTTCTCGCAAAAAAAGTTATTGTAAGTTGACCCGGATGTATCATCATACCAAATTTCATTAAAACCTATCCACTGGATTAAACGTGATGCGTTCCCAGACAGACAGATGGACAAAAAAATCTAAAAAATATAGATTCGGCCCCTGTGTCTACAATAATGACTATTTCAATAAAATTTTCCAAAAAATATTTAATGTACAGATTCGATTCATATTAGGCAAATTATATATATATATATATATATATATATATATATATATATATATATATATATATACATAACTTGCTAGTAATATTTGATTTATCACAACTTTAAAATCACTATGTTTAACTAAGGCTAACTTAAAAGCAACACAAATAAATTAATTTCTAATATATATTATAAAAATGTAAGGCATAATTAGTAGCAAAAAGTTATATAACTAACTTATGTAAACTTAAGTAAAAGGTTTAATAAAAGCAGCAATATTACAAACTCAACCTATAAAATACTGAGACAAGAGCGCGAAACACAGCACGATAGCTAGTGCCAGATATTATAAATCACTGTGACATAGTTTGTTAACGCTCTATGTAGAGGGAGAACTAAATTATTATGCTATATTTAAATGACTCTATCATCCATACTAACATTTTAAATAGGAAAGTGTGTTTGTTCGTTTGTCTTTCTTTCTTTTACGTCGAAACGAAGTAACGGATTGGTGTGATTTTTTGTGCCGAGATAGTTGAGATGGCTGGAGAGGGACATAGGCTACTTTTTACCGCAGGATATTATACACGTGATAATATTATTCAATAAACTATTTATAATCAGATTTACTTGAAACTTTGTATTAGTGTTCTTCAATAAAATTAAATAAATACGTGTTTTAGCATTTTCCGAAATTCATCCTATAAGGGGGTTAAATACGGGAGTAAAATTTGTATAAAACTACCTTTTTAGAGATTTTTTGCAGTTTTAGCGCGAGCGAAGCCGCGGATTCTGCTAGTATTTTTATAAATTACTTATGCATAGCGCAATATATTTTTGTTCTCTATACAGGTGTACTAGTAACATGTTCATAGTTTCGAACTAACTAGTGTCCTCTAGAAACTTCAAGTATTGGGATAAAAATTATATCTTATCCGTTAACCCAAAATACTCTTTAAATGTTATTTTATAGCTATAGATGATTGTAATATTATTATAAACAAAATACCAAATTAATACTTGAATGAGTAAAAATGTGTCAACAATGTTTAGAATAAAATTATTACCTTATTGTACTACTGCTTTATTCTAAAAGTAAATCTAAAATTCTAGAAACAAGCCTGCCCATTATATAAAATTAGGGCAGTTAAAACATAAAAATATAATTCACTATATCTTTACTTATTTTCTATCTAATATGCACCCTTATATAAAACAAAATTTATCAAAGGCTACCATTACATATCCGTTTGAGTTATTGAGATATTGATTTCCCCAGGGCTGCTAAGTCATGTTAGTGGCAATCGAATAAAGTTGTACTAATATTTTTATTATTTTCTAGAAAGAAATTTATTTATATATAATACTAGCATTTCCCGCGGCTCCACCAAAAACAAAATTCTTAGGTTTTACATAATATTAATGTACTCTTACATTGCAGTTTTTGTATTTTTTCTCAGTTTATTTCGATAAGATTTTCCATAAAAATGTAATGTACAGATTCGGCTTACTTACAATTTTATTATATGTATAGATATATTATGTATAAAGTTTCTTAAGTAGATTTATCCGGTGATGACTATACAGACGTTTGTCGTTTTAGTTTTGACGCAGTGTTAGGGTGGTTTTCCACCGGGAGAATTTCTTTGCTCAGTCAATTTATCCAAAATTAAAAGATTGAATTTCTTTGATGACTGCATCAAATGTTGTGACACATTGAAGTGATTTTTTTGTTGCTTGGGTCGAATCGAAAATTATCTACGTAGACTGTACTAAGTAATCGTGATAGTGAACAATGATTTTTTTACAAGTGGAATACCACATTTTAGAATTGCCACTTTTTTCGTATTGCTGCTAAACAATTAGCAATAAAACATATTGTAGTGTTTGTGTAAATATAATATCTATAGTAATTGTTGTTTACACTGTCTCGTGCTCACGGTATAGCGGGTAACGCAGCCCGGCGTGAGCCACAGGCGAGAACGGATGTGTCATTTACGTATACCATGTGTTGACGAGCCAGTGAAGTGACTGATACGGAGTATATTACACATATCAATTGGAACTTGTCCTATCGTTCTTTCATGATACGACATTAAATCATACAAATATTATAAAATCTTTTTTTTATATATTTAATGCCACAATATTATTATAAGTACCTACTTAATATTATTTTAATAATCTACTCACTGAGGGTCAACATTAGCGGTTGCTTCATCCATAACGAGTATTTTATTGGAGCGCAAGATGGCGCGCGCGAGGCACACGAGCTGACGCTGCCCCACCGAGAAGTTCGTGCCACCCTCTGTTATCATGTAATCGAGCGCTGGTATCGTATCTTTTAGCTCCACCTAAAAAAACATTATTCAAAATTAATATTTTACGCAGTTTTTATATCAACTACAGAGTTCTTTATGTTTATTAATTTACTAGCTGATCTAACAGCAGTTGTCCTGTTCCAGTTTCAAGTTTTAATTTATTTAGCTCTTTAACTTGATATAAAAATTATATAGGAATAAAGCACTTTCAGAAACTCCCAAATTTTTTGAAATTTTCCAAAAAAAAATCCTGAAAACTACTCAGCCTATTATAAAAATTAAAAAAAAAAACAAATTGGTCGAGTCGTTGTTAAGTGATGCGCTTACCAACCACAAAGAAATATACAAAAGAAAATGTCAACAATAGATGATGCACAGTAGGCGGCCTTATATTATAATCGATATCTTCTAGGCAACCTTAGGGCGTAGGAAAAGTTATACGAAATGGTAGGCGATGAACTTGCTACACACAAATGCATATCCTAAATACATACATACATCTACCATGCTACATACATACATACGTTAATTTATTTAAACAGCAACATTTATAGTCTTTTAAACATTAATAAGTATAATAACTTTGAATATTTATTTCTTATATTTGTTACTTGTGTTGTGCTTTAGACCTAAAAGACTACTGTGGTTACGACTATATAAAATTTTAGTATATTATATAAACCTCTCATTTCGTTAAACATATTTACATAGTAAACTTAAGCATTAAGCAAAACTACTGATGGCGCGGTATTTCGTAATTAAAATTCCAGTAGGGCTTGACATTTGACCTCTGAAACTCGTATTGCAAACAGCGGAAAGCGTAAAGCGTAAAGCTTTGCCATAAATTATATTATTCGTATATTTCCGACAAATATTAAAAATTATAATTTCATTGATTGATAATGGTCGAGTACATATTATATGTTGAAGATAATGTCACAAGTTCAATTCTTAATTTCATAAAATATTATAGATAGTGAGTGTCGAAATACTTGATTTTAGCTAATGATTTTGGGATGTCAAAATGTAACGGCTTTACAATCTATGTACCATTCATATTCTGTAAAATACTAGTGACTCACTCTCGCTTCGCTTCGGGTTCGTCCCTAGGCAAAACAAATCTATCCCACACAGACCGTACATTTTTTCGGGATAAAAAGTAACCTATGTACTATTTCAAAACATAATCTATCTCTGTGCCAAATTTCATCCAGATTTGTTCAGACGTTCTGGCGTGAAAGAGTAACAAACATCCATCCATCGTCACAAACTTTTACATTTATAATATTAGTATGGATAATATGGATTATTGCAAGTGTACCTTAAGATCTAGACACGTATACTATTGCAGACTCTTCTGTAGGCCTTTGTAACACCTACAGTTTTCTAGTACAGAAACAAAGCGCGGCGGGAAGCTACATGTCCAAATAACATAGAGTAAAGAACCAAAAATATTTCCATTACATAATTGTGAAGATGAACTTAGTTATTTTGATAAGGATAACTAATGTTGATAATATGACCAGTTAAACATTGATTATGATTTAGTACATAAAAGAAGTTTTTGTGGCTTAAATATAGAAGTTAGATATATGCTGTCGAGGACTTTTTTTTTGTAGCCTTTCTTAAGCTCTACGACTTTTCTGTAGAAATCAATTATATATATCTCTTACCGTTAAAGCAGTGTTCGTGAGAATCCCCCCGCACGTGCGTTCACCTTGTCGTGGTGGGGGGGCTCAGTAGTGCCCGGCAATCCAACCGGGCGCGAAGCTAAGAAACGCACAGGGAGGTTGCCCACTTCGGTGGGTGGTGGGAGGTGGCCCTCTTCGGAGGGAGGTGTACCATGCGGGTTGCTCCTGGTACTTCTCTGACAGCAGAGTGGACTGTGGAGCAACCCCATGGTTGTGGTGGTCTGCTTCGGCAGACCTGCCGTCGAGGTGTCGTAGTTGAATGCGTAAGCGATCCTGCGACGCCCCATTAAGACGGGGGAAGGTTTTGTTGGGTTTTAGTGGGTAGTACTGGCTGTATTACGCCGGTGAGTCCCACACGTCGTGCGTAAATGCATTTCCCAACGTTAAAAAAAAAAAAAAAAGTGTTCGTGAGAAACGCTTTGATTCAACCGTTTTTCGTCGATTTACAAATTAGATTAACACGAAAAAGCCTTTTTATTTTACGAGATAATAAAAAACTTAGGCCATCCTGATACTCCATTCTAAATATTGGTGAAAGAATTTTTTAAATGGGATGAGTATAGTTTCGAAGATTACCTCCTACATCCAAACTTACAAATTTTACCTTTTTATAATATAAGTATATACTGATACATACAGTTATAGTATGATTTTAGATAATACAATGTTGCTACTAAATTTTTATGACCTTGTTATGTAGATATGAAAACCATATTATGCAAAGTATATGCATTATAACACGGTTAAAATTGGACCCAGTTATGCAAAAAACAGCCATGTGCGTAAAAGTACCAACAGAGTTATAAGCATTTTTCTGTTGATAGTTGCACTTGGGTTATGTTTTGTTTTTGTGGTTATTTTAAAATTGAACAATATTTATATAAGTATTGTTTATTTTTTATAATAAAATGCTTATAACTCCGTTGGTACTTTTACGCACATGGCTGTTTTTTGCATAACTGGGTCCAATTATGCCTATTTTATTTGTACAAAGTCGTAAACATCAATAAAATAAGACTATTAAGCGTATATTATCTACTTATATACTATAAAATATATAAAGGACACTCGACTTCCTGAGATTGCTCATTAAATTTATAACTATAAAAGAGAGTTTCGGTTAATTCAATAACAGGGAAGTATTATTCTCTCTAAAAGCATACTTGCTAGCTAAAAATAAATTTTCCACACTTATACAAATAAGCTCATAAAATCACGACTATTTAAAATACCCACGATTTATAATAACTTATTAAAGGGAATATAATTACTTAACGAATCAGAATGTAAACTAGCAATGTCTAAGTATAATGACTGATAAAAAGTAATAAAAATTGTCATTACACTGTTTGTATAGGCGCAGGGTTTTTTTTCCCCAGATTTTTTAACTAGCATAAATATAGAAATAGAAACCGCTAAAATAATATTTTTAGACCCCTCCATAAAGAAAAATAATAAAATATTTATTGATAGTACCTATCAATATTTTAACTGATAATGACAACCCAAAAATAAAACCTTACACCTATCAGATTATCATATATCGAAGTGTTGTAATAAGTGACAATACTACTCGCGCGCTCTCTGCTCTCTCCTCACTATTGATAAGATAGCGTTTCTTTGAAGCCATTAACAAGAAACTTGAAGATAGCATTTGTGGGTTCTATTGTAGCTATATAATTGAAAAAAGAACTGTAGGAACCTATGCTAATATGACGACAACTGTATAATATGTTTGGAAGGATCATCAAAATGATTAATTGATAAAATCAATAAATAAATAAAACAAAATTCCAAACACTGTAACAAACTGCACAACCAATAACAAACTGCATCACATTGCATTACTTAGATTAAGCCTAATATTCATGCAGATTGTAAAAAACATTTCTCGAAAGACGTTTTGCAAAATCTCAAATCTAAAATCATAAAACTTGTCTCTATATAGATACTATAATATTTTTTCCCGTTTATTTGCCCTGCCGGGATTTTATGTTAATGCCTTCACTTCTTAACACTCTATTCTTAGTATTCTGTTCTTATTGAAACTTGCATGTGAACATGCCAACTATAATAATATTGACGACACGTTTGGCTCAGTTTGTAGTGACCCTACTTGCTGCGCCAGCGGTCGCGGGTTCGAGTCCCGCTGGGGGCATTCGTTTGTGTGATGTGAATGTTTATACTCCAGTCATGGGTGTTTATATTTATAATATGTATGTATTTAAAGTTATATATGTATAATGTATCAACTATCTGGTATCCATAACACAAGCCTCGTAGCTTACCATGGAACTAGATGACGCTGTGTGTTAATGTCCCATCATATTTATTTATTTATTTATAGGATTCACTTTCTAACCTAAAGGAAAGAAGTATCCTATATTCTTGTCTGGGAAAGTTCCATTCCATATGCGTAGGTAATTTATTAGCTTATGTTTACATTGTTATACCTAAATGAAATCTTGAACAAAATTGACAACAGGTACGTCAATTTTGAAAACTTTACTATTTTAAGGCACGTTCGCATTATATTATATTCTTTATTGCACTTCAAATATGATACAGAAAAAAAATAACAAAGTAAACATAGTTCACAAAGGTGGACTTATCTCTAAAAGAGATCTCTTCCAGTCAACCCCTGGTTGTGGAAGAAGATGTCAGCGGGCAATATAGTGCAAAAAAAAACTAAATATATACTAGAAATAAAGGTAATAATAACCACTTATACATACATACATACATACATACATGTATACATACATACATACATACATATATACATATATTATATATAAAAAAATATAATACTATACATATATAATACCTAATGTAAAGACTACTTATACATATATACATACACATAGTTAATATATAAAATATGAAAATAGAGAAAGGTACTGATTGATACTGTCTACATTTGTGATAGTAAATAATTTTTTAATTTACATTTAAAGACATGAATAGATGGGCTCTCATGGATGGTTTTGGGCAGTTGGTTCCATAGTACTGCGGCATGGACAGAAAAAGAATTTTGTTGGAATTTAGTATTGCTCCTAGGAATGTCGAGCATAGAAGTACTGCAAGATCTTCTGGAACGTGTAGGGATTGGTAGAAAGTTAAAACGGGAACGAAGGTAAGGAGGGAAATTTTGATTTTTAGGGATATTATAAAGGAATGATAGGGTGTGCATATTACGGCGAAGACGAATGGGGAGCCATTTAAGTTGAGCACAGAAGTCAGAGATGTGGTCATATTTCCGCAAGCCAAAGATAAAACGTATGGCGAGATTCTGAAGACGCTCCAGTTTGTTAAGTAGCTCCTCTGTCACATCCAGGAAGCAGACGTCGGCGTAGTCGAGAATGGGTAATAGGATGGATTGCGCTAGCATTATTTTGGTTTTGAATGGGAGAAAGTATTGGAGACGCTTGAGAGAATGAAAGGAAAAATGCATACGTTTACTTAGTTCGTTAATATGAGGTGCCCAAGACATGTTACAATCAATGATGAGACCTAAGTTTCTCACCTTATCCGAGTAATGTATAGGGATTCCAGAGTACAGGATATCAGGTACTAAGGTCCAGTCAATCCTACTTAGTAGTCTGCTGCTACCAATAATTATAGATTGCGATTTTTAGGGGTTTACTAATAGACCGAAAGAATCAGCCCAGCTTTGGATCGCAGGTAATTCATTGTTCAAAGCTGTAACAGCCTCAGGCAACTCAATTAAATTACAATGTCGGTATATCTGCAAGTCATTTGCATACAAATGGTAGGGAGAAGAAATGACATGTAAGATATTATTAATGAAAATAGAAAAAAGTAGTGGGGAAAGTACGCCGCTTTGGGGAACACCAGCTGTAAGATCCAACCATGACGATAAGTTATCATTGGCTGTCACGCGCTGCCAGCGCCCGAAAAGATATGATTGGAACCAATTTATAACTGCGGGAGACATATTAACAGTTCGTAGAGTGCCAAGAAGTATATCGAAATCAACCGAGCTGAACGCGCTACCGAAATCAAGCAAAACCATTACAGTGAGCTTAGTGTTGTCCATGGCGGACCGAATGTCCTCCGTGATGTTCAGCAACGCGCCAACAGTACTGTGAAAAGGACGAAAGCCTGATTGGAAGGGACAAAACAAATTATTCGAGGTGAGGTAAGTGTAAAGTTGGCTGTTAACGATAGATTCTAGGACTTTGGAGAGGATAGGGAGAATAGATATAGGGCGAAATTGGGTGGGGCAGGTAGGATTAGAGGTTTTCCCTACACATTCTGTTGCAGATGTTGCGCAGTTTCTTGTATGCATTAAGATTTTCCTGAGATGGATATTTTTTGTATTTAACTTTGGCCCTGTCACGTTTAGCCATAGTTCTTTTAATGACTGGCGTTAGCCATGGGGCAGGAGCATGTTTCATTCTAACTGGCCTAACAGGAGCATGTACATCGTATAAATTAATCAATTCAGTAGTTAGTGAATTAACCATACAGTCGATGTTAGTAGAAGACAGTACAGACGACCAATCTATGTTCCTCATATCCTCCCTTAAGCGTTCAAGATCCAAATGCTTAAAATTGCGCTGGAAAACTATTTTGCCTCTAACCTTGGGAGGTCGCAATTTATATGCAAGGTAGATTAAATCGTGATGAGAAAAAGGGGCAGTCAGCTGACCATGAGAAATAACAAGGTTAGGGTTAGAGACAAACATGGCATCAATAAGAGATGGATTACAATTCGGAAAGTAGTGAGTGGGGAAAGTTACAGGTAGAACGTGCAAGTCATATGAAGTCATGAGCGCGTTCAACATATGTGTTCTCGTGTCATTTTTTAGGAGACACGTGTTTAAATCGCCCATGCAGATAACGTGATCGTAATCAACATTCCAGGTTATTAAAATAGTTAATTTGGTCGTTTGGACAGTAAAGAACGCCGATAAGAATTTTTTTATGTTTTAAAACTGTTTTTATAAAAAGGTATTCAAGATGACCTGTGGGCTGAGAGAGGGAGCAAGTAACAACACTGGCAGGAATGTTGCCGCGGAGGTAAATGCCAACGCCGCCACCACCCCTTTCGGTGCGGTCATTACGGAATAGCTTATAACCAGGAAGAGAACAGCTAGAAGAAGGAAAAGATGGCTTTAACCAGGTTTCAGATATTAGAATACAATCAACTTCGCCGGCGCTGAAAGATGTGAGAAGATCGTTATAGTGAGCAGGTACGCTCTGCGCGTTGATATGCACCAAGGAGAATAAAGAGCCGTCAACAAAAATCTTTGACAATTTATCATTCAGCGATTCTGAGTCAGAAAGCGACGTATGACTTTCAGCACTATCATAATCACTAGAAGAGCACGAAAAATATTCATTATCAATCATTATTCTACAATAGATCAGTACTTAAAAATAAGAAGAATATATAATATGTATATAAAATATATATATATATATATATATATATATATATATATATATATATATATTAAAATATAAATATATATAACAAAATAAGTTGATAACAAAAATATTAATAAAAGTACAATTAATTTTATCCACCTGCATAAGCTGACTAAAGTAAAAAAAAAAACAATGCATTTAAAAAAAAAAAAGAAAATTTCAGACAACAGACAGTTTACATTTACAATTAACAATAGACTACAGGCTAGATTATTAGACTTGTAAGCATAAAATAATCGTTTTTTTTTTAAATTAATTTGCACCGAAACAAAAATTGGAGGTGTTTAAAAATATATGATTTATTCCGAAAAGCTAGTTTTTGTGAGGTCTATTTAAATACATTTTTTTTTTCGATGATTAATAAACCACTTTTGGACATGGCCTTCAACAATAATACTCGCATGTTATGTTACATTTTATTTAAATAGATACTTGATATATTTATAAACTAATATCGAAATTATTCCTGATAAAATTTCCGGTCAATTTTAAACGGAAACTACCAAAATATGTATATAGATAACATTCAACTTAAGGCTGACCTCCTAATCTATTATTTTTTATTCTATACTAGCGATTTACCCTCTCTTCGCTCTATGCCCTATGTACGTTTTAAATATAAATAGTTATTGCGAGTGTACCTAGGAGATAGACATATGCTTGATATTGCAGACTTTTCTGTAGGGCTTTTTAAGGCCTACATTTTCCTAGAACATTATTCATGTACCTCTTAAGGTTTAGCTAGCGTTAGCCATATAATTTCTAAGGACGACTTGAGAGAATAAGTTCAAAGCTAACTGCACCCTGAAAATATTTTTATCCCCTCAAAGGATGAATTTAGAATAATATGTATGTACATATTATATCTTTATTTGTAACATTGGATTTTGCTTGAAACGCGCACACACAAACAGACAAACAGACATTCCGACAAACGGACAAAATGTTTAATAGGTAACTATTGTTTTAGTCTATATTCTGTACACAATACGTTACAGTCATTGTTTTTAAAAAATATTTCACGTACAGATTTCGCTAAGTTACTATTTTAGTAGGTATATTATGTAGATTAGTTTGAGCCCGCTTCTTCTGTCGTATATGCAACGTTGACTAACATTTACAGTCTTGAAGGTTATTGCAAACATAAACAAACAAATAAAAAGGCATAAACTTCATTTCAACAGAATTTAAACTTTTTACTTACTTGTTCTAGAGCCTTCCAAATATCATCGTCACTAAAGTGATTGAACGGATCGAGGTTGTAACGCAATGTTGCAGAAAACAAGACTGGCTCCTGTGGTATGATAGATATGTTTGTCCTCAAGACCTACAATAGAAATAAACAAAGATGACATTACAATATAAATAAGCACCCTCTCGAGTAAGACTATTAAATAAAACTAATTGTATACTGATTGGTTAGTAATTGATGATTTCATTTATAACACATAACGAAATATAATTTTATATCCCAAAAAGTCCCCAAAAAAAAACAGATTTACTGACAAAATAGTCTATAAATCTACTGCCAACCACAAATATACTCTATACACAGTATCACTAAAATTTTTAAATAGTAATTCAAGCTCAGTTCCCGCTATTTTTTTAATATAAATATATAAACTTGCGCCGTCTATTAAAATTATAATTATTAATTAATTAATATATATTTTACATAATATACCTATCGCATATCTATCTTAAAAATGAGATCTCTTTTTAAAAAAAATATTATTCTTACAACTATTCAAAATAAAAGCAAACATAAAGTCTGCCTTCTTTCATTTGGCAGAATCAATTGAGACATTGTTCAAGAACATATTATGCTACTATGGACGTAAATTGTACACGATATATTATCAGATCAATCTATTTTAAATACATACATCATTTAAAATCGATTGCTCTGTCTTTTATATATTTTACTGCGGCGAAGCCCTAAGAAGAGTTATGTGTTCGACTTGTATGTAGTATGCGTGTCTCCGACTGCATAATCCTATGTTCCTTAGTCATTTATCCTTGTTCCCATCTTTTTAGTCTGATTTTTACGGAATTTGGTTTTAAGTTTTAACTTAAACCATTAAAATATAAATTAAAAAAAATTGTTAAGGTTATTAGTCTTGTTATTTTAATTGTATTCATTTCTCAATAGTATATGTAAGTATACCTATATTTATTTTTTGTATTTTCGTAGTAGTTTTAACTTGTAAACATTTTAAAAGACTATTTTAATATTATATAGCGAATGATGTTGGTAATGCAATAAAAAATAATTGTTGTAGATTTAAATAAATTGTAAATATAAAGCATACAGCTGGAAATCCGTTTAAATAATTAAATATTATGTAATAATATGGTATCATTTTTAAAAACGTGTCCTGTGGCTGCTCTTTCCTTGGTCTAGTTCGTTTAGGCTCTTACAGTATTGGCAAGCTTTTTATTTAATACTAGCGGCTCACCCTCGCTTCGCTCGGGTTTGCCTCTAGAAAAACACGTAATAGAGATCTATTAGTTCCCACGGGAACCGTTAATTTTTCCGGGATAAAAAGTAACCTATTTGTTATTCTGATGTATGACCTATATGTATATGTAAAGTTTTATTAAAATCCAATCAGTAGTTTTTGTCTACTAAGCTGTATAAGTTATTAAGTTTTTTAACTATCCCACGGGAACTATTTAATTTTCCGGGATAGAAAGTATCTAAGGTGTTGCCTAGGGATATAAGGTACCACCATGCAAAATTTCATTTAAATCGGCCCAATAGATTCGGAGCGTACAAACAGATAAACAGACAGAGAAACAAAAAAATTGAAAAAAATCTGGATTTGTCCTATTTGTCTCCTTACATCCCCCTGACTCGGTTTTTAGCATTTTTTGCTACGTACAGACATTCGACCACTTCTGTTTTATTATAGTATAGAGTAGTTACCTGTTCCCACTTTACTGGCCTGTTTTATTTAGTTTAACACCTGATAAACATGTTTCCCATACAAACTTTACCACCTCTTGTGAAGTGTAGGTAAAACTTTAAAGAATTGAATTTCGAAGATCCTGTCTTAGCTACGAGTATTACTAATAAACTGTCAAACAACTCAAGGTCGACCGATTTAGTTTTAGACGTAGATTAATCAAACGATAACATCAACATCTACAGGATATGTAACTTTATAATATATATATGAGGTTGATAATAATTATAATTAATGCGCATAAAGTTAACACCTCCAGGTAAATTTCTAAGAAATTAATTAAATTTCTAAGAAATCTATTGTTTACTGTAACGCCGGTGTGTCCGCGGTCGTGGAGGGATTATCAATATAAAATTTCTTACACAAAAGTGTGTATCTTTAATGAAACACAGTATGTATTTTTTTAAAAAACATATGTTTTAATTTTATCAATCACCTTATAATTTTTCAAATAAACATAATTTCTCGTAAACTTCCTAACTTCGTATTATTTCATCATGACATCATCATGATAATATTTCCAATAATAAGACGTCAAAGAAACGACAGATTTATTAACATATACCTAAGTTAACACTTTAGAGTTATTTTACACGTACCGTTTTGGGTATTCCGCAGGTATCGATGCCGTCGATTTCAATACTTCCTTCGATGTTCGAGAGTCGGAACAACGCTGATATTAACGATGACTTGCCAGCACCCGTTCTACCCACAATACCTACCTGTAAAACAAATTTGTAATATAAACATTTATGTATTTAAAAGAAAGTATAGACTTTACTCTAAACTACTTTATTATTCCAAATAGTGTTTTGTGAGTAGTTTTTCCCTCAGCGACCGCGGACACGCCGGCGTTACAGTTAAGAATAGATTTCTTAGAAATTTACCTGGAGGTGTTAACTAGCTTTCATAATGTTTTTTTTTAAATATGTCTAATACGGTTTAATTTCATCAAGTTTAAATTTTTATCTATACTAATATAATAAAGAGGTAAACTTTGTGAATTGTGACTTTGTGAGTTTGTGACGTTGTAGGGGGTAATCTCTGGATCTACTAAACCGATTTAGATGTTTGGTAAGAAGATAGTTTGCGACCCTGGCAAGCATATGGGATACATTTTATCCTGGAAATCATCCTTTAAGGGGGTGAAAATGGGAGGGAGTTGTATATAAAACTAGCGACTTACCCTCGCTTCGTTAGGGTTTGTCCCTAGCTTGATACCCAATACAAACTTTCATCCCCATTTTCACGCCCTTAAGGGATGATTTCTGGGATAAACAGTTCTTCCTAGGGTCTTTAACTATATTCTTACCAAATTTCATCCAAATTGGTTCAGTAGATCCAGAGATTACCCCCTACAACGTCACAAACTCACAAGCTAACAAACTTTACCTCATTATAATATTTTATATAAAATATGAACACCTTATACATTGAATAAATTAAAATAAATATCATCTCACATAATATATGTAAAATTATATCTACCTTCCAGCCACTATTTATAGTGAAATTCAAATCTGTAAGAACAGGTGGGTCCTCTACTCCATATTTTAAGCTGACATTTTCAAATTGAATTTGTCCATTCGACGGCCAATTTTGTGGGGGACGGGTCGCTGAAAATACTCATTCTTATTCAAATGTTTCATATTAATTGTTAAGAGATAATAAAATGTTGATCTAAATTTAAAACTCTAAAATTGGCAAAGCCTTGAGTAAATACTCGATCGTGTTATTGGATCGTATTACATTTCCTTTAATTTGTCGTTATCGAATTATATACACTGTCAGCCCAGGACTTCAAATAACCCATAGACCTGCCTTGTATTATATTAATAAGCTTACATTATAAATTAAACCTAGATGAGTAATCGTAACTGCAATTTAGAGAAGATAGTGTACAGTTTGATGATATTCTACATGTAACAAAATACCAAAATTATTATTAATTTGATTATATATATATATATATATATATATATATATATATATATATATATATATATATATATATATATATATATATATATATATATATATATATATATATATATATATATATATTAACTTTTAAAATCACTGAGAATTCACAATTACATTTTTCACACAAAGGGTCATGATTACATGATCGTTGAAAACATCTAATAATTGACACATGTATAGCATACTAGCGACTCAGCCTCGCTTCGCTCGGGTTCGTCCCTAGCTTGATTCCCCATACAAACTTTCATCCCCATTTTCACCCACTTAACAGATCATTTCCGGAAAAAAGTTTCCTGTGTCTTTCCCAGGATCTCAAACTATCTACTTGCCAAAAATCGATTCAGTAGATCCAGAGATTACCCCCTACAACGTCACAAACTCACAAACTTTATCTCTTTATAATATTAGTATAGATGACAAAACTGAATAAAAAAGAAATAAATTCTTTAATACGTTAAGAAAAATTAATATAAGATTACGTGATAAGTCATCTGCAAAATATTTTCATACATTCATAAAAATTCAACGAATTCATAAAAAAAAATGTTCGATGTTATTAATTATACAACCAAGGGGGGTACCCACTGCCAAGCGCTACAGCAGATGTAGCGACGTATCGGTTATTCTCTTCTTACTTCGCGTTGCTTATTTTAAGACTTAAGTGATATGGCATTTACATATTATCCGCATTCTTTACAAATCGGGGATTTTGATTAATACTGTCTACTCCATCGGAGCACAGGGTGATGGGTTTGTTTTGCGTTTCTATATTTATCCTTTGAACACTTACTATATGTACTTTAGATATAAACCTATTCTACGAATCAATATTCATGATATCGTGTCTAATCCACGTGACATTGGCAAAATGAATTGTGCAATTTTAAAAAGCCAATTTACAAGCACATAGTAGTAGTAAACAAAAAAATTTACCACGAACGCTATAGACAAGAAAGATTAATATGAATTACTAACGTCCATCTTCCATGTTCTCTTCGGCGGGGAGCTGCGAGTATTCAAGCACGCGTTCTACTGACGTCATGTGCGCGAGAAGGTCGGCGGTCACACGCGCTGCCATTTGCAACATCATTGTCAGTGACATAGACTGACTCACCGCCAGTCCAACGCTGCCTACTTCTAGTGCCGATCCTAAAGCAATCGACGTACATAATTAGGGTACGATTAAAACGTAAAAGTTGCATTAAAATTTCCTCAGCCATTTTTATTTTAAGTCTTTTTTGTGTATCATTAATATTACAATATCATCAATTCAAGTTTCCAAACAATTGATTTATTTATTTATTTTTTGTTATTTTAAGCATTTTTTAATAATGGCATGTATAAAACATTAGCGGTACCCGATTAGTTACTTACCAAAATCAATTAAAAGAAAAATAGCTAGTATAAATCCAAGATAGATTAGACATAACATATCTAAAATTAAAGAAAAGGCACTCGATCCTCCCAAAAATGTGTAGGACGCACTGGAGTTGACATCCTGAAAATTCACTTGTTATTTGTCACTGTGCTTAATTCTGTAAACTGGTAAATAAAATTATCAACCGGCTTCTACAAAAAAGAGAAGGTTCTGAATTCGGCTGTTTTTATTATTATTATTATCATTTTTAATTACGATTATCTCTTTAATTACGAGAGTAATTTTTACGAAAGTATATGGGTGGTAGGCTTGTAATGAAAATGATTGCATTAATGGGTATGTGTTCAAAATTACTGCTTTCTGGAAAAGAAGTATTTGGTATAATTCCAGTAATAGATATAACTATAGGTATGATTTTTGTGGAATTTACTTTCCATTGGGGCTTAATACCTTAATAACAAAGAGTTTAATTCAATATCATCTGTTTCTATGTAGGTAGATATCCAGCTACCAGGCGGTCGCCATAGCCTATTTAGTTAGTGGCAGGGTGCACCACGAGCAGGTAGAGTTATTATAATAAAATCCATAAAATGACTAAAACGCTTAAGAATGAATATGTCTATCTCATATAAATTAAAGCCACATACAGAATATTTTCAAAGCTTATTATTATTAATGTTCAGGAACTTTAAAGCGATTTTATACAAAATTATTAATGTTCAGGAACTTTAAAGCGATTTTATACCTTACAGGGAACTGATAAACAAATAGGTAATAAAGGAAACTTTTTTTATCGTCATTCTGTTCTTAGCTTAACATATTTAAAGTAATACTTTTTTAGATTTACGCGAATATTTGACATTTTAAATAAAACTATCTTTTCGGATTTTTTCACGGATTTATTTTGATTTTTGGTTTCCGACGTTATTTTTAAATTTTTTGAATTCATTTTATTATTTAGTGGGTAAGCAGTCTGTAACAACTATATAATGCTTTTGAGACATCTAAAACCTTGAACGCGACCATGATTGCTGTAAAGCATTCGAAACGTCGGGAAATAAAAATCAAAATAAATCCCCGAAAAAATCCGAAAAGATAGTTTTATTTAAAATATGTTTAAGGTATCAAAACTATGTTATTAAAATGATGATTAAAAATCGATAAACAATGTATGTATTATGTAGATATATAAAGTAGTAAACAGATATAAAAATAATTAGTCAATAATACTTTCTTAGATTTACGCTAATCTTTGACATTTTAAATAAAACTATCTTTTCGAATTTTTTCGCGAATTTATTTTGATTTTTGGTTCCCGACGTTTCTAATGCTTTACAGCAATCATGGTCGCAGGAGAGACTGCTTTAAAAATAATTAGTTATTTAAAAATGTACAAACAAGGTTCTGACATACAAAGAGCATTGTTCTTATCAGTCAATAATTCTACACTCAGTAAGATAAGTTACCTGAACGGCGTCAAACGTACGCAGTAACCTTTGCTGTGAATCTGCGCTTCTGATAGTCGATAGTCCAGATATTGTTGAATTTATCATACCGAACACCGGACTTTTAGCTGTAAATAACAAATATTACATTAATATTAAGTATAATATTAATATAAAGTATAATATTGTACTTTTAGTATAATCTAATGTTGGCCTTATTGTAACTCTCCGTTGTGTACAATGTGCAATCTTAATTAATACTGTAGTCTGTAACACTATTTGATTACCAAATAAATAAGTAAATAATTGTTAATATTTTATTTCAATATGATTAATGAGAATTTTCTAATAAAATGAAATCAGATAAGACATTACATATTATATCGTATACATACTTGTACTCTCCAATCTTTTCACAGCTTGAGCAGCATTCAAGTACCATTTTAATAAAATTATAAATATAACCAACAGTATAGCAGTCGGGATGAGCGTCCAGGGAAGAGCCAAAGCATTCAAAACAAGCACGCTTAAAACGAACAGATACATTTGAATGGTTTCTAGCATGCTACGAGGTAAAAGTTCGTCCAGAGATCCCATGTCTTTTGAGAATCTATTCAGAACACGACCTATATAATAAAAATGTATATAATTAGAACTAAAAATTACACTAAACTATTAGATACATATTTATATCTTAAAATATTGTCGGCTGGCATCGACTTCGAAAATATCTGATTAGGTATCTATTCTAAATAAAATCCTCCGTTTAGTTATTTCTTACATTTTAGTGCCTGGAAGTAGGTTTTTATTTTTTTTAAGTTTTTATTTTTCTATTTTTAGTGTAGACGTAATAAGCAAGTAATTTGTAAGAATAAAGTTTTTTAATAACATATTCGACTAAACAATTTATTTAAAAAATATATTTATTATAGATTTTTTTAAAACCACTCGACCGATTTTAATAAAATTTATATGGGACTACCTGGGAAGTATGCCCTTTGAAACAAAAAAAAATCCAAATTGGTTCAGGTGTCTTCGAGTAATCGGTGAACATACATAAAAAAAAAGAAAAAAAAAGATTCCAACGAATTGAGAACCTCCGCTTTTTGGAAGTTCGGTTAAAAAGGAAAGATAACATCAAGTCAAAGTGTTAAATGTTCTTGAATATCAGTATTTTTTTTACTTAAAATCTACACAAATAACAATCAATTGCCACATGTATGACGTAGCGTCACTTCAGAACGGCTCGACCGATTTGGCTGAATTCTTCATCGTTGTGTTCTTAATTGTCAGGACTAGGTGTGTATTAAAGTTTTTTTTTTTGGGAAAGTGAGAAATTTGGCTGGTTTCGTGTATGAAAATCTGTATAGAACGTGACGTTAAATTTGTCTGCTGCCACATATGAATGTTAATAAACACCTACTAACTATCATATAATGACAAAATTAAAAAAAAAAACTAAATCTGTACATGAAACAAGTTAAAAAAGTCTGCAATAGCATGTATCTATCCTAAGGTAAACTTACAATAACTTTTATAACAATTTAAAACGTATCTAGACGACGCACCTAATGTGAGTCGCTAGTGCTTAATAAAAACTATAATATATACATATACTTAATAGGTAAAATGTATTGATTACAAATTAAAAAAATATTAAATCTGCTTTCGGACTTACAATCCATACTAATATTACAAATGAGACAATAACTCTGTCTGTTACCTTTTCACGCTTAAAGCGCTTACCTTAGATTTCGATACAATTTGGCTAGGACATAAGGACGGAATTAGATTAGCTTTAATCTCCGCCCCACTTTCCACGTGAGCGACGCCGCGGGCAATATTAATAGATAATATTATTCAGAAATATCTAATAAAATTTAAAGATTTGTCTCAGAAATAATAATATATATGTACATACATATATCACACGCAGCCTTCACAATAAATATCCGAAATTTATGCTGTTATTTAAACTTTTCTATTAATTACTATTATTATTCGAAGAAAAACAAACAAAACTAAAACATAATAAAACTAAAAAATAAAAAATAGTAACCGACTTCTAGGCACTAAAAAGCAAAAAATCATTAAACGGGGGTTTTCATTTAGAATAGATACCTAATCTGATATCTTTGAAGAAGTCAGTGTGCTTAGATTTGTATCGGCACGGTACACACACACACACACACACACACACACACACATATATATATATATATATATATAAATATATATATATATATATATATATATATATATATATATATATATATATATATATATATATATATATATATATGTCGCTTTTGATGGCATTCTATTGGAGTTTTTCAACAGGGCTGATCTCTTTTGTCTTTGCCTATTAACATAATGTAGAAAAATACTAGATGGTTGTCGAAAGGGAGTTGCGTAAGAATGTGATATATTTAATAATATATTTAAATAACTTACCTGAAGAGTTTCTGTCAAAAAACCTCATTACAGCAGCAAGCAAATTCTTGAACATTACATTATGTAGGTTTTGGGAAGCGCGCATCGTCATTATTACGAAGGCCACTATTCTAACTTGTGTCATGATTATTATGAACAAAATCGCTCCTCCATATATCAAGAGATATTGACCAGTCGTTAGAGGGCCTACTCGTGTACCTAGGCTGGGATCTAAAATCAAATATATGTTTTATAACTTATTTTTATTATAAGCAACCAATTTGGAATGAACCATAAAGTGTAAAGAATAAAGTTGTTTATTTCTTAAACATCAACAATTCTTAAAGTCCTTAGGACATTTTTAATGAAAGTATAAATAATTCTCTACATATCTATCTGATATAATCTTACAGTTTCCAATTTATAATAGAGAGCGACTCGAAGGTCCATATCAATTTATGTATACATATATTATTCTCGAGGTTTGATTAATGTACACGTCAAGTTGTATTAAGCAACTTTATTGTGTTGATCTTATTCCAGTATTTACTGAATGATGTTTATATTCTGATGAAAGTTTTTATATTAACCAATTAATTGTTATTTGTTTCTATGGTATATTGACTTACTATTTCTTAAATGATTAAGCTACTTACCAGACTCTTCTCCTATAGGTAATGATGATTCATACTCATCTACTTCATTTGTCCTAAATAAAACAGAATTCAGCAGTGATAAAGTAAATAATTAGAGCAAACGAAAAAAAATTAAGAAAATAGTAAAACAAATGTCTTCTCTTAATTTGTCAAAATGATAGCGCAATTATTATGCTGATTAGGGGGAATGGCTTTACAATATATATTGTAGCTACAAATATTTTTTCTCACTTATTTGTCCCTAGGTATCTTTTAGATTATATTGCTTTACTTCAAACCGGTTAGGCAGCACACGCCGATAAAGCAACTCAACGTCCAGTGTTTAATTTATTAAAGTTACTGTGTTTATAATTTTTTACGGTATAAAAATAGCCTATATATGTAAGCTATTAGTGATAGAATTTTTATAATTGGATCAGTAGTTTCAGAGATATATTTATTTCAGAGATACCACCTACATCCAAACTTACTTTATGAGAGAGAGAGAGAGTATGTACTTCCCTCCAATGATAATAATAACGACTTTAATCATACGTAATATTAACATTAAATAATTTTACTAAAACCAACATACCAATAACTAAGCCAATAGTCTGAAAACGTTGCTCCAGCCTGTGTTAGTAATATACTGAAAAATGCCATAAGTAAGACGAACCACGACTGGACAGATTGGAGATAGTATTGTATCACTGCCCATTTGAGGTTCCCTTTGGCTCGCTCTTCAGCTTGTAATACTTGTTCTATTTCTTTCTTTTTGGGATTATCTTCACTTTTAATAGATATGCGTGACATACCGTGCTGTAACACCGGTCTACCGTCCTTAAAAAATATGTTTGTCAATATAATAATAATATGTTGTGACATTAACACACAGCACCATCTAGTTCTATGGTAAGCTACAACACTTGTGTTATGGATACCGGATAGTTGATACACTACACATATATAACTTTAAATACATACATATTATAAATATAAACACCTATGACTGGAGTACAAACATTCGCGCTCATCACACAAATGAATCCCCCCAGCGGGACTCGAACCCGCGACCGCTGGCACAGCAAGTAGGGTTACTACAAACTGAGCTCACGCGTCGTCAAAAGTCAATAAGATATGTAGTCGTTTAATTCGAAGATATAATTATTAACTAGGTAGTCAATTTCATATATTATAGTCTTAGATTATTAGCTATAATGGTATTGACTATTGACTGTGCGAATCAGTCACGATAAAATAATTTACTGAGAGCTAATTAAAGGCCATAGCTTGGCTAGTAATAAAATAATAATAATTCAACTACTAGTACACTATTAATATAAGGATATCATCAATATAAGGATAGTGGTAGGCGGAAAGAAACTTCTCTAAAGAAAATGTGATGTTGGTTAAAGGCATTAACTTGTATATTTAATGCTATTTTTACTTTATTATTAAATAAACTCGTAATATAAATATATCAGGGTTAATTAGTTTTAAACTTACTTTTAGGACATTTCCTTCATCATCGACCTCTTTTTTATCCATTAACAAAGAAGAAAACTCTATCTCTGTTTGAAATAAGTCCTCATACGAACCCATATTTTTAATCGAACCCTATAAACAGTAAATCAGCATTATATTCCTATAATTCAAATACAGACAATTTAAAGGTAAAAAACATTCCAATACCTCATTCAAAACTATAATAAAGTCTGCGGCCTTCAGGAAATGTACTTGATGCGTAACTAAAATGCGTGTTCGTCCGCTCAAGTACGTTTGTATACATCCTTCGAATAACTGACGGCCAACGTTAGCATCGACAGCTGATAATGGATCATCTAATAAATATATGTCGGCCTAAAATTTTAAAATTAGCAACGTTACGTACTATATCTATTAATATATACATATATATAATTAAAATAAATAAATAGATATCAATCACTTCTTAATATATAGGTATAATTCTTCTGTACGTATGTTTGTCACCTTACTAAATTTGTTACTAAATTTTGTGTGTATATTTCATTGGGCTCCTGGATGATTTGAAAATACAATTGGACCCAGTAGGTGCCGCTGCTGTCCGTGTGTCAAATAGTTTTTTTTTTAGTAGTTTGAACATGGGCGATCCCGCGGGTACTGGGTTATATTGCTACTAGTAGCAATATAAATTTAAGCAACAATAGGCTTATAATTTAGGCTATATGTTACTCCAGATTCTAGTCTGTCTGTGTACTAAATTTCATCCAAATCCTTCCAGCCGTCTTAGACTGAAGGAGTAACAGACATACACACATACACATGCAAACAAACTTTCGCATTTCTAATACACATTTTTATTTCTTCTCATATTACTTTCATTTCTACGTTACATGACAAGCTGTAGAAATTAATTTGGGCGGACCTATGTCAGTAGTTGCACCTGGCATACACAAATTCCACGCTCATATTGACTTTCATGAAGATAGGTAAGTAGTTTGGACCTGTCTAACATTATTTGTCATTTACATAATATGTAAATACTCGTATTATTAAATTCCCTTAGTGTGGTGTAGACTCGTACTTATAATACATGCTTATCTAACAGCTCTGTAGAATCAGTCATTCTTCGTGGGTTTGATTTCTGCTTTAATGTAATCCTACCGTTACATTAACTCTTCTGTTCTTTCTAAGATAAAATGTGGCATTGGCAACCGACCATACAAACCTTCTTGTATATTCAAGTTTCTATAATATTCCATAGTTTGAAATATCAAATCTATGTCATTCAATTCAAACCATACTAATAATAGCATTTCACATGACAAGCATAATTTGCACCGCAGATGAGAAACTACGCGCTTATTGACTTTTGTCACTTGTCATACCCATCGCACAATTGATGTAGTCTGTTTGAATATCCAAACAAACTCAATATATTATTTTATTTCTGATTTATGAACGCTATGACTCATTGATACAATTATAATTGTGCCAACATATTTTTACTAAATAATTTCTGCGTCCTAGGATGAAAGTCCAATCCGTTGTATTGATAAGAACAAAGCTTACTTCTAGGCAGCGCTGGATTTACACTAGGGGCACTCAGGACTAGTGCCCTGGGCGGCAAATTGTTAGGGGCGGCAAAATTCAGAGGGCGGGAAAAAATGCTTTTATTTATTTTACAAAAATGCAAAAATTAAAGAAGATTAACTAGTAGGTATATTTTTCGATTTTCATTTGTAAATTAATATCCTGCCTTTTACAAAATAATAATAATTAAAATAGTTTTAACTTTATCGAAACTACCCATTTTAAGCAAAATTTTAATAATTGGGCGGCATTTTTTAATATGCCCAGGGGCGAACGCTAAGGTTAAATCCGGCACTGCTTCTAGGATATGTTTTTTCTATCCCTCATGAGGCACGAGAGTATTCTTTGCCCTTATATCTAGGTCTTTGCCCGAGGTTCCAACGATGATGGTTTCCGATAATGGACTTTCTCAGTAAATAAGCTATAAAATGCAAAAAGTTTTTTTCAAATCGATCTGGTAATTCTTGAGTTTGGCACGTGCAAACAAACAAACTCTTCAATTTTTATAAACTATAAGTATTAATAAAATAAATACTCACTTCTCTATATATTGCTCTCGCTAAGTTAATCCTGGCCCTCTGCCCACCCGATAGTGATACACCCCTTTCTCCCACTAACGACAGGTCGCCGTATGGAAACTGCTTAAAATCTGGTACTAGCGAGCACACTCGACACACCTTACACGATAACAGTTAAAAATAATTAAATATTATTATTTTTGAAATATTTTTAAAATAACATTATTATATTATTTGAAAAATATTTCAAAATTGTACTTTAATATTAGATTTAGCCAAGTACGAATTAGCTTTTCATAGAAACGCTTACTTCTTTAGTTACGGGTTTCCCTTACAATATACATTTTTCTAATGTTATGTCATATATGATGAAACTAACAAACCTTTATTATATTTTCTTATATTGGTATTTTAAATACATACTGGTATTTTATCCAAAATACCAGTATACATTTGTTAATTTGTATTACAAAAATATATATATATTTTTATATTCACTATTATCTTATTAAAATACTGCACATTTGTCATGATAAAATAAGTTTTTATTATCAGATTACGGATTATTTAGATACAAAAAAAATTATGAATACAATGTGATAAGGTAATCATGAATCATAAGCAGCATATCGTGTCACAGAATGAATCATTTTCCTGTATATAATAACTTCCGATATGATTATAGAACAATTGAAATTAGAAAAATTACAATGAGAAATATTAAATGACAATAGGAAAATAATAAGTTAAAAGTAAAATAATAGGTTAAAGTAGGTTTAATAATTTTACTGGTAGGCATTAATAAAATCAAATATTAATCGATTTTCGAAAGAATATAGAAGATAGTGAAACATATCGATTAAACTACGAGTACAAATAACTATCTCCTAGTTTTTATTATTTAAACAATTTTAAAATTTCCCGGTTAAAAATCTTTACATTTGCATAACAGAGTCTTACCTCCTTATATCGAGCAACATCATACGGTAATCCAAACAAAATATTTTCCCGCACCGTCGCTGGGAACAGCCACGACTCTTGACATGCGTAGGATAAACTACCTTTGACACTCAAATTACCGGAGCTGACTGGGAGTTCCCGAAGTAAAACTTGTAACAGTGAAGACTAAAAATTTAAGAAAAGGAATTTAATTATTACTTATTGTTATTTTATACTGTGTACATTATTTTGCCAGAACGTGTATTTAATTTATATTTAATCTACAAATATTATGCTTAAATGCTTTGACGGGCTTTTGAATTTATAGGACATACCAAAAGGGAAAGCTCAAGTTAAATTTCATTTTTGGATTTCTTTGACCAATTGAATGAAATCTTAGCTATATTTTTAACTGTCAAAAAAAATTTAATGTACAGCATTCAAATAATGCGCATTAAAGCAAATAACAGCCATAAATTCTAGAAACTATTATATAACTTTCTAAACATATTCCAAACATAAACTTTTCAGAATATGCAAATTTGATTCCATTAATAAATATTAAGAATTTCAGAATAGAAATTTAAACTTACTTTCCCGGAACCAACGGGTCCCACGACAGCACAAAGTTTTCCTTTCTTTAGGTACACATTAATATTCTTTAAAGTCATTTCTTCCGGGTTTTTAGTAGCATCCCAGGAAGCGCTTACAGACGATAACTGGATTATACGATCTGATATTGGTAAACCAGGAGTTTCTAGAAATAATTTGGATATTAATCCCTCAACGACCGCGGACACGCCGGCGTTACAGTTAACAATATATTTCTTAGAAATTTAATTAAATTATTAGAAATTTACCTATAGGTGTTTAAACACTAAACTCCAGTTTAGTTAACTAACACAATTTATATACTACCATATTAAACAATGGAGGAACTTTTTGTTATAAGGTTTTTTTTTGAAATAGTTAATTAAGACGGTACAAGCAGTAATAATAATAGTATGAAATAAAAAATCCATGATTAAGTATAAATGTTGAACAATTGGCTAATAGAGCGAAATATGTATCTAATTATCTATACATAAAATAAAAGTATAACTGCTCGCTGTCTGTACATGGAAGATATTTGAGAAAAACTACGAGTATGATTGGGCGTCTTAATTAAGGCAATAGAACCGAAAAGAATGATTTATAGAATTTTTGTCTGTTTGTTGGTGCGCGCTTATATCAGAAACGGTTTAACCGATTTGGGTGTTGTTTTCACTAATGTATTGTGGTAAGCTTCAATTAATATTTAGTATCGGTTTCTAAATTTAAAAAAATGTGTCAATTAAAAGAATCATCTAGGAACGAACCCGAGCGAAGCGAGGGTCAGTCGCTAGTGTCTAATATAAATTCATATTTAAAGATAAGAGACTAAATCACATTCAAGTTATATCATGATGATTTTCAAGTTTCTATTTGGGTTATCCAACAGTAAGTCTGGTCAAACTGGTAATATAGTGAATAAATTTTATACAAGTAAAATAGTACAGCAAATATTTGTGCTGTCATAATTATAATATATTCTTGGCAAAAAACTTACCAATGGGGGGCCGGATCTTCTCTGTAATAGAGTATTTTCGCGCTACTATTGTATTAGAGTCTAGAGCCGGCGATTTCCCATTAAAAGTGACAGGAATAATCGATTTTACACTTTTCGATAATACTGCCAAATCTTCTCTTTCATCTAAAATTATTTAATCTTTTGTTATAACTATTCATATATCTACTTTAAAATTCATATGAATCTTATGTATATTTCTATTTTTCTTATGAGAAATGATAATGAAGATGTCAATCCATAATTTTAGCTGAACTAAGTTCGTTAATGTGCGAATAATTAATTTAATCATTATATTATCTAATGCTTATGTATTTTATTTAGTTTATCTGTAGACTAAAGTGTGAGCATTCCGGTTAGACCGATTTCTATGTTCGTTACTTTCAGTAAATAGAATATATTTAAGCTCATAGTAAGTATGTATGTATATTGTATATGAATGTAAGATTTGTTACATTATATATTTTTTTCGAAATTAAGTAACTTATATAAAAATAGCCAACCTAACCTAATTTGATTTTCTAACTAAAAGAAAATATACCGAAATTAACATGAATCTTATGTATATTTCTATTTTTTCTTATGACAAATGATAATGAAGATCTCAAACCGTAATTTTACCTGAACTAAGTCCGTTAAAGTGCGAATAATTAATTTAATCATTTTATCTAATGCTTATATCATTTTTTTAGTTTATCTGTAGATTAATGTCAGAGCATTCAGATTATATCGATTTCAATGTTCGTTTCTTTAAGTGAATAGAATAATTGAAATTATTTGCTTGAATACATTTGAGCTCATTGTAAGTATGTATGTATATTGTATTTGAATGTAAGATTTGTTACATTATATATATTTCTTCGAAATTAAGGAACTTATTAAAAATAGCAAACCTAACCTAATTTAATTTTCTAACTAAAAGATAATATACCGAAATGCTCAATACAAAAACTATAAAACATTTTTAGAATAAGGAAAAGTATAGATCTGCAACTTGACATTTACAAGAACATTAATACAGACTTATAATTTATTAGAATTCTAATAAATTAAGTATAAGCCTGCAATAATGTTCTTGTAAAGGTCATGTTGCAGATCTATATTTTCTAATTAATTAATGAGAATTATTTATAAATACGTTGTAATATTCCTAGTGTGAATGAATTATCTGTGTGTCTAGAAAGTCAGCTGATAATGAGTGAGAAAAAGAGAACTACGTAAGATACCGACATCTACTATTCGTACAGTACGTCGCCTTAGTGCTTGTTTGTTCAAACGACCAATACTTGTTGTAATTGTACAGTATACAGTTTCTTCTTCTATTTTAATATTATTTATTTCTAAGATTTATATACATACATATATATATATATATATATATATATATATATATATATATATATATATATATATAAAATACATAGTTTTAACTTTATTAAAGTAAAATGTTTATTACCAATAGAATGGGCATCTCAAAATCATTAATTCTATACTAACATCTCTTTTGGTGAATTGGTCATTTGGACAAATAAGGATAATAACAGAAGTACCTATAGATTGCCTAGTTTTCTTATATATTAAACGCAGATACATGAAGGGTACCGCATTCTGACTGTTACACTAATACTATATACAATATTATTACCCACCCATTATGAGGACACTTTGTATACGTGTTAAAGATACTTTTAATTCTGAAAGGCTTGCTATCGCAAGCGGTAAAATAAAGGTCAAATTCATTTGCACAATGCCGATAAAAACTTTAATGGGGTATATCTGAAAGGAAACATTAAAATAGATTTAAATCATCATAAATTTTAAATAATAACAATTTTTGAGACATTATTACAAAAAATATTATTTATAAAGCAATAGGAACTATAGATAAATTTACTTAGAGACATGGAAATTAGAAACAATAGCATTCAGTACAAAATATACCATACCGTATTTGCTGTTAGCATTGCTCCAGATAAAATAATAGTCAAAGATGTGATGAACAATGTACTACGTTCTGCAAACATCATAAATCCCAAGAACACACTTCGCACGAAAATAGACTTTTTGAGAGCCTTTAGTTCAAACGCGCGAGCTACTTCTACTACGTGCTGGAACGATTTCTCCCAAGCGTACATTTTAATAACCTGTTAGAAATTAACTGTTAATAATGTTTTAGTTAATTGTCATGTAAATCGTTCATAACCATAAAAACATTCGAGAAATTTTATTTAATAATTTGCTTTTTGAGAAAAAATAAATATTTGCTATTAAATAATAAAACACCTGTAACAAAAAATCTGTTCATAATCATTTTCTAGATCATTTCACTTAATAAAAAGTCGATATTGTACAATCATTTATATTAATTATAATTTAAATATGTATTAGTTTAATTTATAGATATATATATATATATATATATATATATATATATATATATATATATATATATATATATATATATATATAGATATATGTGTAGTATTTCTAAGTATTAGGTTGTATCATGGTATGTATTGTATATAATATTTAATATTTACACCACCCACCCTGTATTAATAGTCTTCCATATTTCCTCACCCAAAGGATGTCTGGAAGAAATCGCTAATTAGCGATGAGACCGCCTTTTATGCACACTTTTGTTTTTGTTTTATATTTTGTTAACTGTATTTACTTCGTGATTGTGGTGTACAATAAAGTGTAAATAAATAAATAAATAAATAAAATAAAAACACCGAAAACATTTTTTTGGATTTTTTGTTACTGAAATCGTATAACGGATGTGGATTAAGCTTGACCAAATGTTAACATTAGCTTGTATTTTACTTTATTTTTGTACGATATTACTTACTTGTATCCCGTTAATAATTTCTCCCATTAACTTTATTCGCTTGTCAGTTCTCTGAGCCACTCTTCTTCTAATTACTGCCGTAAACTTTGTCAAGGCCGCTGAAAAGTTTAGAGTTTTTATTTTAATACAATCAAATTTATTGATTTAAACTAACGAATAATAAACATTATTAAAAAGTAGATATATTGTATTAATAAGAACAAGTTCATACTTCAAACTAATGGATTAGATAAATAGTCCCATAAAATACCTTGCACAGGAAGAATAAAAAGAACTACGCCGAAAAGACCAACAAAGGGAGCGTAGCCCCCGGCTTCATACAGGAAATACATAACTATTGCCAACTGTAACGGCACCAACCACAAATAATGCAGGAACATTATGGCCGAATCGAAGCGAGCTATATCATTAGACAGGAGGTTCACTACCTTTCCTGCCGCTACTTCGTTGACAGCCGTCTGGCTCATTCGTAGTATCTAAAAAAATATATAAACACCAGCATTGCCCGCGGCTTCGCCCGCGTTCAGATGACCAAAAACCAAATTCTTAGGTTTTACATATTAGTATACTTTTACATTGCAGTTTTTGTATTTTTTCTCAGAAATGAGACATTTTCCCCCGGTAAAAAGTTGACCCGGATAACCAGCTATCACCATACCAAATTTCATCAAAATCTGTCCAGTAGTTTCTCGTGACGCGGTAACAGACAGACAGAAAGATTTGCCAAAAAATATTTAATGTACAGATTCGGCTTGGTTACAATTTTATTATATCTATAGGTTTATCTTTTGCTAAAATTTCTTAAATTATTATTCTCTTTTATAAGTATATCTACTTTAACTAAATATTCTGTGATTTGTTTAATGATTTATGGCAATATAAACCATAATAAGCATATAAACATTAGTTTTTTAAAATTAGTACATCAAGGTGAGATATTTAATCTCTATCACTTTACCTTCCTATATATAAGAGATGAAGTTGCAACCTTCATTTTCAAGCTAAAGCGATTAACAAACAAACTGTTATGATGTTGAGTCATGAGGGCAACAAAACTTAGGGCTAACATTCCGATCGCATAATATCCAGCTTCTTGTCTCGTTATGGACTCGCTGGCGTTAGCAGACCAGTAGGACAGAAGGTTGGCAAATAATAAGGGTTGAATAGTCCTGTAAAAAATATTTCCTTTACAAACCGTCTTCAATAACAAGATATTTATGAATACGAATTTGCTTACAAAATGTTTTATTATTTTGTATGTATGAATAATTCAATGAATTGTAATTCTATTCATGCATACGACAATAGCAAATTTTAATATTACATTTTTATTCAGATCGACCTAATTAAATATTATATCTATTTAATTGAATTGAAAACATTATTTCAAGAAAATAAGTATCACAAAATGTATACAAATACCTTGCCGTAGCGTTTATTAGAAGTAAAGCACCACCAGGGAGATACGCTACCCAATACGCCTTTACCATTGCTTTCATTAATGATGGATTCCGATTTTCGCGTAGAGCTCTGCTATATTCTTCTAACCAATATCTAAATTAAAAGAAAAAATATTTATTACTTGAGATTTTACAAATAAGTGCTTTGCTGCACAAAAAAAACTTTTATGTTTTTATTAGTTCACATCAAAAATAGAACGTGGAAAAAATTTTTTACCTTTCAAATTTGTCACCAAGTTTTTCAGAATCATATTGCTTTGTAGGAACAATAAGATCAGTTTCTTCCACATCTCTTTTGTTTCCTTTATAAAATATGGGGCAGACCCAACATATAAAAATTTTAGATATTATATTAGGTTTATTTCTTTTTTTATTACCGTCGCTTTCTTTAACACGTTTACTTTCACTTTCATCCATATTATGGAGTGTCTGTTATATGTAACTTTATATAAAATATTATTTGCTTTTCTCACTAAATTAATTCAAGAGTATATGCTAGTTTTATGAACGCCTCGCACATTACTACACGCCGATCATTTAAGTAACTGATAATAGCTATAATCATTTTTTTATTATCCGTAGTATAATTTCGTCATATTAAACATTATCTATAAGTGATATTAAATTATTATCTGCATTAGTATTGATGGTGCATTATTATTAAATTATTATCTATATATTAATACGTGAAGCGAAAACTTTGAACCCCTTTTTAAGCATATTGTATGTACGGAGGAGGATGAGCTTTGGCATAGTTAAAGTTATATAGAGAAGGACTGCAGAAAGCCAAAATTAATAGACTTTCTTTTACCCGCGCATCCGCTCACGCATTTTATTTATATATTATTACTTCAGTGTTAATAAGTAATAAATGTAGCATGATATTAGATAATCTTCATCGATATTAGTACTGACATAATATAAAGATGAAAAGTTTGTTTGTCTGTACTTGCAAATCTCTGAATCTAGGGGCTCGTTTCAAAATTCTTTCGGATTTTATAGGCTACCTATATAACTTTGAACAAAGAACCTCAATATCCATCAAACTTAATAAATTATGGTTGATTTTCAACCACGGGACAATCACTAGTTAATTGGTACAATTTTAAAATATCTATGTCGATCTATTTGATAAGTATTCTAATAAATAGACTTATGTCGTTGATATACAAAAACTCAAGATAAACACACAGTCAGCGTCTCAAAAGTTTTCTTAATCTCCTTCTGTACTAAAACAACTAAAAACACTCCTGTTTTTATTATTTAAATGGAGTCGTTACGCACTTTTCTAAAACTAAATTAACTAAAAACTTTCCTAAACAGTTTTTGTATATATGTTTTATTTCGTACTAATTTCGCTTATTTAAATATCCGTAAATAAAAAAATCCCTGTTTTCTGTTATAACGAATAATTCCTTACTTAATGCTTTATTTAGAAGAATTAAATGAACTATGGAGTTTTATATTTACCTTGAAATAATTTTATAATATTTAATGGTAAAAGCTATTACAGTAAATTCAATACACATTCCTAATAACATTAGGAATTTTTACGATAATATTATCAAATGCAATTTTTCTTAGAAAATAAAATAAATATAACATCGACTGTACTCTATGTAGCTTTTAGTCTGTTTGACTCCCGAAGGAGATTATTTTTCGGAAGACAAACTTAAAAAGTGACATAAGGCACATTGTTTTTATACGCGTAAGTTCGAATGTGTGTTAACACAATCTGAACTTACGATTTTGGGTTTTATTCATTGGTTTGACTTAACGATACTTACGACGCCACTTTTCGTAGAGATATTTATTAGGAACAGGGTTTTATATATCAATGGCTTAAATGAGCTTTGTCCACTACTGCTGTAATTTAAACAATATAATCTAATTTTCAGGGACATAAATTATATAAATAGATTTAAAGTTTTTTGTTGATTATAAAACTATTACATATTTTATGAGTAATATATTATAATAATTATATTTTAAAATTAGATTAGAATTCTGAATCAGAAGTCTGAGTGAACCGGACAAATTCGCGAAGCTAATGCATCACATGTACATTTAGATTCTATTATTTTTTTCTCAATGTCTTCAATTAACATTTTTACGTGACAAACAGGAACCATTTTGCAGTCACAATTTTCAGAAACTGTTTCTAAATTGGTATCAGAGTACATAGAGTGTTCACCATTTTTGTACTGACATTTATCAGTAGGAAGATATAAGGAGTCGTAAAGCAAATGTTTGTCATATTCCGTATCGGTGTGATAGTTCTCGTTCTTATTCAATTGTTTCTCACTGCAATCATGACAATGTGAACTATCTTCATTGTTTATATTGGTATCAATGCTATTATCGTTGATTCTGCTTGCCTTATCATACATAAGACCACAGTTTTCGTCAGATTTTTTTAAGACAATATTTTCGTAAGTGTAAGTAGTACTTTCTCTATCACAACACGTCATATCTTGCTTGAATTTATCCGAACCCAAATTATTATCTAGCTCATTAATATATTTGGGTTTAGATTTCACTTCATTTGGAGCTTTAGACATAATATATGACAACTTTTTAGGAAAACGCTCACTTGGTAACGATTTCAACATTAAATCAACTTTTTCATTGTTACTGTTAATCAAAGATTTTATACAATAGCATTTCCCCAGAGCGTGATCGCATGAACAATTCAATGTATATCCGAAATAAGGATATTCCGGCTCATTTTCAGCTAAATTTGATTTAAATTCTACAACATTTTCTTTTAGCGACATTAACGATTCTAATTTAGATAACTTAGATAAATTATTCGTTATGTTTTTGGAGATTAGTGTCATAGTATCATAATTACTTGAGACAGGTTCAGTACATACATTTACAAAAATTGCTTTTTCATAATTGTGAGACATATTAATTGGATTTCGACAAGAGCAGTCTGTCACGTTCACATTTCTCAATTCACAAGAAACATTTTTCTCTGCCATATTCGAAATTTTGAAATCATTATACATAACCTCACACGATTTATTATCGGCAGGGACATGACAAGATACTTGACAACTAATATCCCCTATACTTTTTGTCTCTTTGATACAGTCTTCACTATCTTTCACTTGTATATACATTTCAGTATATGCTTGATGTATGGGAGATGTTTGCTGTTCCAAGTAAGTCTGTTTAAGATTACTATGCTTATATTTTTCTTTTAAGCGTTGAAAATCATTTTCTATTAAATTACAAATCTTTTCTAACACTTTAGGTAAAACAGGATTTTCAATTTCATCATTGGAGTCACATGAGCATTGAACTCGTTTAATTTTTACTTTCAAGTATTCTAGTAATAGACCATAGGCTCTAGACCAACGCTTCTCGTTACCAGATAGTCCAGCGCACGAGCAAGATAGAGGATTCGTACTTTCTGAAATCACTTGCTTGACTTTTTGTAGGATAGAAGTAAAGAGTTCTGTTTTTTCTTGACGAGGAATGCATGTAAATTCACATTTACGTTGAAGTTCATCTAATTTTCCCTTTAAGTGCTCTTCTAATAAATTAAAAGCATTTACTTCTAAATCGTTTGATACTTCTACTCTTGTATTATTCTTGTCACAACAAATACACTTTGAATCTTCATGTTCTTTTACATTCAATTTTGTATCCACTAACATATTTTGCCCAAAATTGTCCTTTTTTATTTTTAGAAGTAGTCCTCTATTATTATAGACGCTTACATTACATTGCGATGGTGCATTAGTAGTAGATTTCAATTTGAATTTCGCGTAATAGTTGTCATTACACTCTTCAAGTACATTTTTGCTTTTTACACTTATTAAGTTATGTTTATGACCGTTGTTAGTATTAAAGGTTACATTTGTATTTGTCAAAGTAACTCCTAAAAATTTTACGTCGTAATCGCCCGATGAAAATATCCGAGACTTTTTTACCACATCACGAATAAATGAATCATGTACACCTCCTTTGTTATTTTTGCATTTAAAATCTTGAAACTGAGGTATTTGTAGTTCAACTGAATTAATCTGTGACTCGTTTTGCAAAACCAACTTCTTATTTTCGGGAATGTTTTGTTTAGATGTATAATTTATTTCCGGAGTTTTAACGCATCCACAAATGTCAGTATTGTGGCATGTATACAGATCGTCTGAAGACATATCATTACCATCGCCATGATTGATACTATTAACGTATTGTTTTGCTTTACATTTGCAAGTATTATCATTACTTTTATCCAAATCAATTTCACCGATATATTCAGATTCAGTTGTAGGTGGTAAGGTATTAACATAGTCAGTACTTTTATCATGTATTTTATTACTTGAACTATATGCTATCACGGAAAACATTGGAATTTTTTCCGTATTTTTAGTGGCCTTACTATTGTTTACCTCGATATCATTTGTAATTAGCTCACTTTTAGAATTAGTTAAATTCAATACTACCTTATTATAGTCACTTTCTTGTTCCTTTGTGTGATCTTTAGAATAGTTCATTAGGTCTCCTCTAAACTTTAATAAATTGTTCAACAGATTATCTATAGATGCGTTAGAAGGCAACTTATGGAAGCAAGCACAGTCACTAGGACAGAGATGATGACTTGGATAACTCTTTACCGGCGACATATTATATCCTTTAGAAGTTGAAATTTTCATCGGTTTTGATTGTTTTTCAATAGGTGTATTTTTCCGCAGATCTCCGGATTTTTTTGACTTCCAAGCTTTTAAACTTTTTTGCCTGCGATCGAGTGTTAATTTATTTGATTTTTTGTCAGTTTCACATAAACATACATTGACAGCAAAAGATTGTTCTCTCTTTTTGAAAATTTTACCAGGATTTCTTCCCATATAACTAAATTGCCGATTAAAGCAAAAGTTTTTCTTCTGAGAATTTCTTTTCTTTATTGCATTTTCTGTTTCATAAAATTTATCACAATCTGATTCTTTATCTTTTTGTTCATCAACATCTCTAGTACATTTATTATTTTTGCTTGAAGAAGCAATATTATCTGGTTTCTGAAAGCAAGCAAAGATTATACTCTATAGAAAAGTTGTGCTTTCAAAGTGCTGATAGAAAGTATAGTAGAATTCTGTTACTGTTGGGGAAGGAAGGAAGTTAATTATACGATTTTTGATGACGTTCACTTTAGTCTATTTAGTAGAGATTTCAGAACTGTCAATAAGATAAATCAATAAGTTACACAAGCTATTTATTTATTTACATGTAATTATTATGTCAATCTAATTTTCAAATATCATTTATATCTATCTATACTTACCGCCACCCTTTGAACTATTTTCGTTATCTTGTTCTCCATATGCCATAAATCTTCTTTCTTGACAGAATCCTTTATAAAGAAAAAAAGAAAAATTGAAAACATCAAAGTGAAATTAGGATGTTAGCTTTCGAGTGCTCTTTATCTAAATAGTCAGTTTTATTTATTATGATTTATTTACATTTAAAGTAATATCAAATGATGAATATTTCAATATTTATAAAAATGAATACCTTTTTCCCTTGGTCACGCCATCACGCGTGAACGGCTGGACCGATTTAGATGAAATTTGGTAATAATATAGTATAAGAAGGACATAGAATACTTTTTATCCCAGAAGTTATCCCTTAAGGGGGTGAAAATGGGGATGAAAGTTTGTATGGGGAAGCTAGCTAGGGATGAACCCGAGCGATGCGCTAGTATTTCAATATAATAATATTTACAAGCTTTTATTTAACTAACAATGTTTGTTTTTTCGTGTCAAATTTTGCAACTGAATTTTAAAGCAGTTATCCTCAGCCGATTTAGCTGAAATTTTGTATAACGTTTAGTTCTGATGACAATGAATGGTTAGTTATGTGACTTTATTCTAACTCCAATATGGCGAACTCCCATAGATGGCGTATTATATTTTTAATGCACCCCTTCATATGGATATCAAATGAAAGTGTGTGCTGAGAAGAATATGAATACAATAAACACTAAAAAATAAATTAATAGTCAAAAAACATTTTTAAAAACAAGCTTTTATTTAAATGCTCTAAAAAGAAGAAAATAAACTATAAATTAAATCAAACCCGTTATATTGATTACATTACATAATTTATATGATATGTCGCGAGATTTACCTATTTCAAATATCGTTTATCTACTCAACACTTCTACCCAGTCAGAATACAAGAAATATTCTTTTTGTTGTATTTACTTAAAATACTAAGGTATTATTTGCGATAAACATCGAATTAGAACTTATATTTAATGGCTAATAAAATAATATTATGAGTAAAAGCTCTTAGACGAATTTAAATTTTAGTTACTTGACGTACAAATACATCAATAGTAGTTTATTCGTATTTTGTTAGAAATTTTCCTATTTGAAATAAAACGCTCTTACCTTTTTTAACTCTTCAATTTGAAGTCTAAGCTGAGTTACATCTTGCATAGTCCGCTTAAAATACGACGGAGCTATATCATTCGTCTTTCGAGTATTGTTTATAGAATGAGGTGTCTTCACAATACAAGGAAACGCCGCCGCTAGAGAACAGTATAAGTATAACGAGACTGTTTTAGACATTTTTTATTCCGTTATTTATTTTTAAATGGTAAGTCAAAAATAGCATCTATTAAAAGAGTGATCATTTTTTTAAACTATGTCACGTGAGAAGCAATTTTAGTTTAAAACTCTGTATAAGCAAATTATAAAATAGGTACCAAACTATTTTCAACTTACCGATGGACACTACAATTTAATCAAAACAATGCTAATATAAAATAAATATTTCACCTAAATATTAGATCCTTGAAATTTCGTTTTTTACACTATTATTGTTTAAATTATCTGGTTTAAGATATATATCAAGCTTTACTGAAGATAGCGATCAAACAATGCGCAATATAAATTATTAATAAACATCCAAAGAATTATATGCAGTATATAAGAAACTTTAGTTATCGTGGAAACATCCATCTTTAATTCCTTGTAGATCGAAACGGAACATATTACCGGCAATTACTACAAAAGGCTATAATCGACCGCTCATGATTATTCCAAGAGTACATACAAGGAAAAATTATCAATATTTATTATTATTAAGAAAATATTAATCATAGTCAAATACCTACTGTATTATTAAATAGTCATTTATTTACAATAATTATTAATTTCTTTGTCTACTTTATACGTAGAGCGAAAAGATCAATTTGTGATTTCCAAATGTGTAGTTATCACATTTTAACTCATATGTTTTTTTTGCTAAATGGCAAAACCCACAAACATTAAAAATATTTTTCTATTTGTCTGTTTATACTGTCTTTGGGACGGCAGAACTATAGTCCAGTCAAAATAGACTAAATTATGATCCAAGTTTGCATTAATTCCCAATAAGCTGGATTTTTGTGTGGGCCTTGAATACGTCATTACAAATGATATGTCAAAAGTCCTCATTGATCCCGCTTGTGCGTTGTTTTTTATTCGAGTTCAAAGGTCACAAATTTGCGTTTTTTGCGTATATATCTGAAACAACGAGAGTTATCGAAAAATGGTTCGAACAAAGTTTGTAGATCGTAAAATTGTCTACAAAAAATATCTCAACACTTTTCTTCTACAAAGCATTGCTTTCGAGATATCGTGATTTTAGACCACAGGAAAATCGTATTTTCGACTATATGCACACATTTCCGCACTACCTCTGAGGTAGTGTACATGGCGCTTTTTTTAACGTGGTTTCCCCAGTAGGAATACTCTACAATATATTTTGATCGAGGGAATGTAATGGGACACTATTTTATTGATGATTTTTTTTTTATTTAAATTTAATGAAAATTTCAACAGCAAGAAAATTACATCATCATTCATCATCAAATTCTTTATAGTCACTCATTTCTTCCTCTTCTTGCTCGATTTGTGTAGACTGCTCCAAGAAGAGAGATATATCAGTTATATCGTCATCAATTTCGAAACAATCTTCATCTGTTGCATTTGATTCAATGTTGGTGCCAGATTGGCCTTGACAATTGGTACATACCGATGAACAATACAATCCAACTTTTCTGCACCCGCAATTGTTTGTGCAGCCTTTTTTGCAATTACAAAAAATTGTATTGAATAATTTTTCTGGAGCAGGTGGCAGTAAAGTCTGGATTGGCTCCAAACTATTATTCATCAATTTCCAGCCCCAATTTTCAGGATTTAGATCATTGCCTAGCCACACTTGCACTTGGTAGATCACACGAAACAAGTGTTGATTAGCAGAAGCAGATGTTGGAGGGAGACAAGATAACTGCACTCTCTTATTGTTTCTTGTATTTTTCACAAAACTCAAATATCTGTACTTGTCTATCGATTCCATTTTTTTTGGAGCTCCATACATAGCAAGGAGAACACGAATTCCATTGGTGAGGATAATATAATATTTTTAATAATATTTTTAATAATATTTTTCACGTACTTATGTGCATGGGGCAAATAAAACTATGTTCTAATATTTTTTGTGTAAATGGTTAACCCGATGATGCATACTAGCCACGTATGAGTGCATATTCGTGTTTTCTATGTTTAAAATAGCCATAATTCGAGAACAGTGCACTGTACAAGAAAAAGTGTTGAGATATTTTTTGTAGACAATTTTACGATCTACAAACTTTGTTCGAACCATTTTTCGATAACTCTCGTTGTTTCAGATATATACGCAAAAAACGCAAATTTGTGACCTTTGAACTCGAATAAAAAACAACGCACAAGCGGGATCAATGAGGACTTTTGACATATCATTTGTAATGACGTATTCAAGGCCCACACAAAAATTCAGCTTGTTGGGAGTTAATGCAAACCAGAATGTCTATTTTGACTGGACTACTAATTCAAGGGATATTTCATTGTCACATAACACATGAGCGGAGCCGCGGTAAAAAGGTTATACCCAAAAACTGCATTCATGGTAATAAAGTAACTCACTAATTCGTGAACGATAGGAACAGTTTAAAAATTTTCTTTTATTTAGCCTTTAAAATTCAATATTTTATAATGAGCGGGAGAGAGGAAGAAAATCAATGTGGAAGGAAAACAATCTACGTGGCATAGAAATAGGCTTTTTATAAAGATTTTGAACCACTAACCTCCGAGTTATTCCACACAAAATTTGCCTTAATCTGCAGAATAATAATTCGAGACGTAATTTCTTTAAAGCAACAACATTTTTGTAAATATTTCATCATCTATCCCGCACCAACTCTTAGATTTTGCGAAATTGTCCTAAATATTAACCCGGGTAATAAAACAATTTCTAACTTACGAAACATTCCTATTAATATCTCGATATTTTTATATAATTTGCTAACAGAGAGTTTAAAAATTTTATGAAGAATTTTAGCTGTGTTTTTATAATTTTATAATTTATTTTGTTTAATAAAACTTACGTTGATTTTTGCATTGACAAGGAGGAGGTCCTTTAGAGACTATATCTTCAGCCTTCTTAGTAAATTGCTCAGCTCTCTCATTGTAAAGTTGTTCTGCTAACTTTGAAGCTAATTTCTGAGCACGACGTTCTATCGCTCGCTCCTGCCACCCTTCATCTGTTTCATCATAGTCGGGAATTGTTCGAACTTTATCTGCACAGGATTTGCCTACCCACTGTAATACAAATACATGGTAATAAACATAATTTACAAGAATACAAGTAAATGGAAATACATATTCTGCGCACTTCATCGCACACTTTAAATAAATGTATAAATTAATACAATACCGTTTCTTAGTACAGCAATAATATTCATTGTTATGTAATTCCAAACAACAGGTTTTATATCTGGCAATTTTTTTCAAGTACTGCACTGAACAGTAAACAAATATAAATAATGCTAACATCATAATTTCCTACAAATTGATCATTACTAACCTTTGCGTGATAGTTTTCAATGGACGTAGCAATCGCAATGTCCAGCTCTCCTATGAGTAATTGCGCAAAGAAATTGAGCAGGTTCGTCTTTATAACACTCGAACGATCCCAATTGTGTTTGTCATCTAAGCACTTTAATAACTGACATGGCATTATTAAACCAGAACCACTTAGTTCTGATTGTAAGCCTTCGAATAGATCTGTTAGTAGATTCGATAGAAGCTGACTACGTAGCGACGTACAAGAGCAGGAATCCTGAAAATAATATTATTTATATTTCTTCGTCAATATTTACACAAATGAAACGCACAAATAGATATTTTAAATTATTTTGAATGTACAAAATAAATAAAGTATATAATAAAGTCGATTCTACAAACATCGAATAAACACAATTAAGTGGTAATATAATTATAAATAATATAAGCATTATCGCATATTTATAATGGGTAGTACTCACCCAGTGATTGATATTCGATCATAATCATTATTCTTTTTTTATTGATTACGGTAAAGCTCGTTAATAGCTACTAAGCAAGGAAAAACGAGAAAGTAAAGAAAAAGTGACAAAAAGAGAAGAAAAAGTGCTGAACTGTTTTTTTTTCGCCTATTTATATGTAGATATATTAGTACCAATAATTTGTCCTCAGGAGTACATTGACATAGAGCAGCAAGAGATGGCGTCCTTTTGACTTCTACAGCGGCATCCTGTGGCAATTTACATTTGCATTCGATCACTTTTTCCTTTAACTCCATAACTTGTCCTCTTTTTTGCTTCAATTCCTCTATTTTCGCCTGCATGCGATTATCACACGTAAGTTTGCAACCATCTAAATCTTTTATTATATCTGCTTTCTCTTGACGAAGTTCTTTAAGCTAAAATATACATACATATAAGTTATTTATAAAAATACTAGACAACCTACTATGTAATAAAATCACTTGCCCACTTTACTTAGTTAAATATTCAACTATATTGACTCAACTATGGGACAATTATCATTTTAATCGAGAAGGAACACCGGTTTATTACTTATGTAAGAGAAACATGTAGTCTCTCAGTTAATAAATAATTGAAATACCACGCGCATATATGTAATGTACGTAAACCGTATCGGAAATGGGCGTATACATAGGTGAGAATTTCATTACTTTACAATTCTCATAAATTGTTGGATTTCCCCGGATATATCAAGACACGCGGTAGCGTGTCCAGCCAAGTTCAAGCCAAAGGAGCTTGCGACGCAGCACCGTGTGTATATTTACACGAATCATTTGGAGCCACTTTTCACCTTGTAATAACCCAAAATATAGTTAACATAAACACATGAAATTCGGTACATTTATTAAATCCCCTTAGATTAACTAGAATCCCAAATTTTATAAATACAGCTCAAACGGTTATTAAGATATTAACGTCAAAAAATCGCCATTTTTATCACTGTCTGACTGACATAGAATAGTAAAACCTAAGCCACTTCCAGATGACCTAGTTGAAATTTGGTGTCCAGATGGGTAATCGTGTGCATACAAAGGAAAAAATCCGAAAACAGTAATTTTTTAAAATTCGAAAAAATAATTAAATTATTTTTTATTAACAGCTTGCGCCTTGCAAAATATAATAGCAATAACTTAACACCTAGTGCCTTTTAAAATATAATAGCAATAGTAATAGCAAAAATTTTTTTCTTTCTTATTTCGCCTTATCCACTAACGAATAGTTGCAAAATTATTAAGAAAAAAAGATTGTATTTACATGTCACTTTGAAATTATGAATAATAATAGTTTCTTTACAAAAAGTCATGATATCCCATCAATTACTTGGCTAGTTTTTACATACAAGTTATCTTTTTTTATAGTATTCTGAATTAGTGCTTGACTACGTTCCACCTGATGGTAATTGGTAACACAGTCGTAGACGGTAAGTCGCACTAATTCAGTAGCCACCTATTCACTCTTGCCTTGAAGACACCCATGTTCTAATCGGACGGAAACACCGACGCCGGCTGGTTGTTCCAATCCTTAGCCGGACGTATAATGAATGACGTTGCGAAACGCTTCGTCCGGACGGGTGGAATGTCCACGACATAAGGATGGAGACCCGCTGTTCGTCGAATTGTCCGATGGTGGAAAGGGGATGGAGGAATTAAGCCGTGTAGTTCCTGCACACACTCTCCGAAATGTAACATATAGAATACACAAAGGCTGGCAACCCTACGTCGGTGATCGAGGCTTTGTAAGTTAGCTTTAACCAGCGTAGGGTCACCAATAAGCCTGTGGCACCAATAAGCCTGTGATCTTCTTTATGCTATATGCAAGTTACTATTTTTATATTGTAAGGTCAACATGTCTCACTTTTCTAAAAACTTGCTTTACTGGTAAAACTAGCCATGTCAAATCTTGAACTTGAATTTATTCTAAGTTATCTACTCTGTGTAAGTAATTCGACTGTTCAAAATTTAAGAAGTTCTATTTTTAAATAGCAAACGGTAAAAAAAACACAAATTGTGTTTTAAATTTATATTACAATGTATATGTTCCTATGAAAAAAAAACAGAATTATCTACAGAACTTGGCACCCATTTAGATCTCAATTCTTTTGTCGGTGTAGTTGACAACCACGCTTATTCTTAATATTGAACTGGGCTCCCACTTTCACATTTATGTTTTTTAATGGGATTTGGTTACAATCGATACTATTGTATGAATTTTGTGACAATACTATCCAACATTTGCATAGTTCACAAGTCTTATCGTGCTCTCGTGCTCAAGCAAATGATTTTATTATATTTAATGATTATGATGTTATTATTGAATACTATAAACAAAACAATAAGGAATTGTTAATGAATGTCCTAAAGTCTTGTATATAAATGTTAATCGTAAATGTACACTTACTTCTGATTTAAAATTCTTATTCTCAGTCTCCTCAACGTACAACTGCTCAGAGACTTGTTTGATCTGATCTTTCAGAGCTGCAAGCTCAGCCCGCATCGCCCGCTCGGTCTCATGTGTCAAACACCGCGCTGACTCTATATTATTCTGAATACTCCACACTCTTCTTTGCGCTTGCTCCTCTTTGAACTGTATCAATAAAAGCACTGATATTTAAATTTATTTAATCATAAAACAGTACACAAATACAATATTTTTTAAACAAGTGTTTTTTGGTTTTCTCTCCGCGCTCACGAAAAATAGATTATTCTAGAAATTTAAAATATACTAGCGACTTACCCTCGCTTCGCTCAAGTGCGTCCCTAGGAATGTTTTAAATATAAATAGTTATTGTGAGTGCAGAGCCAGATTTAGGGGAGGGCAACCGGGGCTAGAGCCCCGGGGCCTCCACAAGAGAGGGGCGCCCACAAAATAAATTTGATAAAGTGTATGTGTGTGTGCAATTCACACATAGTAGAAGTGAAACTCCAGAAAAGTAACCAACGAGAGAATTAACACATATTTTCAACTAGTGATTTACCCTCGCTTCGCTCGGGTGCATTCCTAGGTACGCGGAGTTTGTTCACAATTTCATGGGTTTTCATTTCTTGCTTGGAATCTTCATTCTTTTTCTAAAATAAAAGTAGCCTAAGTTACTCCTTATAACCAGCTATCTGCCAATGAAAGGTCCGTGAAAATCAGTCCAGCCGTTTCGGAGATTAGCCGGAACAAACAAACAGACAGACAAAAAATTAAAAAAGTTTTTTTCTTTTTAGTGCCGTATATGCATTTTAAATAAAACTATCTTTTCGGATTTTGTCGCGGATTTATTTGCATTTTTGTTTCCCGACGTTTCGAATGCTTTACAGCAATCATGGTTAAGCGACAAAATCCGAAAAGATAGTTTTATTTAAAATGTCAAATATTCGCGTAAATCTAAGAAAGTATTACCGTATATGCATTTCATATGGATTAGTATAAAATTCTTATTTTGACATTACAAATAGTCATTTCAATTTTATTTATCCGTATAGATAAAATAACTGCATTTTTTTATCATTTATTTATTGAATTCCCCCACACTCAAAACATCAATAAAATTGGCTTAGACATATACAAATTTATATACAATATAATATTTAAATTGATGATGGTATGTTATAGACGACGAGTCTAAGAATATCCATATAGTAAGTCATATTAAAATAAGTGAATAAGTTTGAATTATATGCTGTTGCTGGTATTTACTTTTTTACCGGACTGCGGCGAAACAGCGTTATGTGTTTAACCTGTATGTATGTCTGACTCTATGTTCCTTCATAATCAATAAACGGCTTTACCGATTTTGATTATTCATACGTAATTCGATTTGTCATAATAACGTAAGTATCATAGGCTATAAAGATATTATTAAAATGGCGTATCCTAGGTGCCAATTTGTATGTCTTGAAAAAAATGTTCCAATCAATCGAGTGGGGTATCAAAATACAGGTTATTAAGAGGCGATTACAAAAATATTTACAACTTATATGTTCCACAGTAATTTAGGATAAGAGATTGTTAAATGAAACTATAAATCATTCCTCGTCCGGCTTAATTGCCGTGTAGACGTGTACTCAATATTGTTGCTTATTTGTGTTTAATAAAAGTGCGAGCAATCAAATATCAATCTTAAAGCATAGTAATAAAATCCATTTTTATATAACTCTGTTATAATCTAAGATAAGACCACTAGCGATTCATTGCGTCTACGCATCATTAGTGTACAGTATAGGCAAAATAGTGAGATGCTACGATCTCCAACAAACAAAGATGGTAAATATTCTTCTCAACCTGACTTGGCGAGCACCAATAAAACCGACTCGGAGTCATCGTCGAGTTTTGTTGCAGTTCGGAAACGTAAAGAACGGAGCGAATTTGAGGAATTGCGAGAGGAAATACAAATTTTAATAACAACAATAAAAACAGGTCAAGAAGCAAAGTTTGAAAAAATCTTTAAAAGTATTGAGGAACTAAAGTTACAGAATAATACTTTAAAAATTCAAAATGAGAAAATTTTAAGTTCTAATGAAATAATAGAGAAGAAATTAATGCAAACGACTGAACTATACAATGATGTAAAAAAAACGATGGCTATCCTTCAAGATGATCATAATAAGGCAATCAATAAAATTACAGCTCTAGAAGAAGAAGTAGAAGAAATCCAACGTCACCACCGCTCTTCCTTTATTGAAATAACTACACCAATAAACGAAAATGAGAATATCCTAGAAATGGTAACAAACATTCATGAGACCATTGGTTTTAAGCCTATGGAAGAGAGTATCAGACAATGTTATAGAATGAAACAAGGAACTAAAAAACCTATATTAGTTGAATATCGAAATGGGCAGAAAAGAAACGAAGTATTAAAACTAGCAAAAATATACAACAAGAATAACAAAGAGAAATTAAATACGGATATATTCGGTAAGCAAAAAATAAAGGAACGTATTTACATCAATGAATTTCTTACACCTAATACAAGAAAATTGTACTACCATGCCCGCCAACTACAGAAATTACACGGATTTAAATACTACTGGGTATCAAGAGGAAGAGTCTATATTAGAAAAAATGACGGTGATCCGGCTATTCTTGTTAAATCTTTGGAGCAAATTGAATCTCTTAAAGTGGAAGCCACCATATGACTAGCATGTCATTTTACATGGTATACTACTAAATTTATTATAGTTTTAGTGTTTGTTTTTGGATTTTACTTTATTGTACTTTTAGATTTTAAGTCTTGCTTGCATTGTTTGTTACAAAATGTTACGTTAGTTTATTTTAGAAATTTACAAATTTATGTTATACACACACAACAAAAATACACATTGACTCTTTTACAGACATATAATATACATATTACACAAATCTCTGGTATTATATCTATGGAAACTGTCTTCAAAATAATTTTCCTAAATCTGCCCACATCATCATATCATTACTGCATGAAATCTGTTTTTGATAATGGTTAACATTCTGAAACTACAAGCTGATCTTGATGATAATACTAATATAGGCACAGCAGTCGTGATTGATGATATTGGGCAATGCAAAGGGATATTAAACTCTGGCAGTTACTTACGCATTTTAACACAAAATATACGTAGTATTAATAAGAATTTTGATGGGCTTACGGTTCTTCTCCAACAACTAGAAATTGAACAAGATATAATTATATTAACAGAATGTTGGCTATCTAAAGTTAACTTACTACCTACATTACCAAATTATAATCGATTTAATACAAAGCGGAACCTTAATAAAAATGATGGAGTTGTTATGTTTATAAGAAAATCTCTTCAGGTTAAGGTAATAGAACCACAAAATACGAAAGAACTGACGTGTCTGGTGGCTTGTCTTAAAGATACAAACATCATTGGCATTTATAGACCTCCTGAATTTACAAATTTAGATAATTTTACACATTCTTTGGAATTTATTCTTCAAGATTTTACACAAAACAATTTAATTTTAATGGGAGATTTAAATATTGACATCAAGGATGGATGTAATGCAGCAAGATGCGATAGTTATCTAGAAATTACAGCTATGTATGGATTAACGGCTACACATAACTTCCTTACTACGGACAAAAGTTGTTTAGATCACTGTTTAGTTAAAACAAAATTACCGATTAGCACTATCGTCTGTCAAACAACTCTAACAGATCATGCATGCGTTATAGTCTCATTATCACAAAAGAATATTATAGGAAAATCAACAATAACATTTAATAAAAAGATAGATTATGATTCTGTCATTAAACAATTAAAAAGTATTGAATGGAATATATTACTTAAGGATTTAAATGCTAATGATGCTACAGATACCTTTCTTGCTATAGTTATGACTGCATTAGACTCAAATACTACTTATACATAAAGAATCACTTGATTATGCAAACGAATATTTTGCTGGCATTGGTGCAGAGCTAGCAAATAATATTATACAAAGAACGCAAACGACAGAAGACGAACTACTGCGCATGATACAAAATAGTCGGAACTGTTGTGGTTCGTTTTATCTGAATCCAACTGATAAATATGAGGTTGGAAGAATTATAAAATCACTTAAAAACACCCATTCATGTGGATGGGATGGCATTACTTCTAAATTCCTCAAATTATCCATCAATGTTTTAGCTGAACCTATTGCTACTATTTCTAATATGTGTTTCGAACAAGGTATATTCCCTAGAGCGCTAAAAAAAACAATTATTGTACCAATATTCAAAACCGGAATAAAAGAAGACTTAAGTAATTATAGACCTATTTCTTTGCTACCAACACTATCTAAAATAATAGAAAAAATAATAAACGTTCGATTAAAGACGTACTTGAAGAATAATAACATATTAGCTAATAATCAATACGGATTTCAAAATAATAAATCAACTTCTGATGCATTAAAAAAATTAATATCGGTTATAGTAAACAATTTAGATAAGCGTATTAAATGTTTGGGCTTGTTTTTGGATCTAAAAAAGGCTTTCGATACGGTGTCTGTTCCTTTGTTGTTAAAAAGACTTGAAAATGTAGGAATTCGTGGTCTACCACATCAACTTTTGACAAACTATTTGACAGACAGAAAACAAATACTTAAAATAGAAAATCTGGTTAGTGAAGAAACTGATGTTAAATATGGAGTCCCCCAGGGGAGTACCTTGGGTCCTACACTTTTTTTGGTGTACATAAATGAACTTTGCTTACTTAAACTTAAGAATAGTGAAATAATAACATTTGCAGATGATACAGTATTAATTTCTCATGGCAAGTCAAATGAACAAGTGTATGAAAATGCTAACAACGATTTTAGACTAGTTACAACATGGCTAGACCAAAATTTATTATCATTAAATATTTCTAAAACACAATACTTAAATTTTAGTATTCGTTCCTATCAATGTCCCAACCTAAAAAAACTAGAATTAAAGGCACATTATTGTGAACCTAATCTTACTCCAAAATGTACCTGCCAAAAATTAACTCTAACTACCAATATTAAGTACTTAGGTATAACTGTTGACCAACATCTTGCCTGGAAAAATCATATAGAAGCACTAAATGGCCGTCTTAGGCGACTAATTTTTGTATTTAAAACTATAAAATATATATGCGATGAAAAACTTTTGAATTCGATATATTTCGCCTTATGTCATTCTATACTATCATACGGCATCGCTGTCTGGGGTGGAGTGAATAAAACTACCTTATTAAGAGTAGAAAGAACTCAGCGTGCGATACTAAAAGTAATACATTCCAAAGATTTTAAATACCCAACTGATCTACTATATAATGAATTACCAGTACTTAATGTAAGACAAACGTATATAATGGAAATATTAAGAGATCTACATCGAATTCCCTCTGATAAACATAATCAAAAAAGACGTCAGGATATCGTATACGATTTACCCACCACAAAAACAGCTTTTGCCCATTGTTTTTATCCATTTTTGGCTCCCTATTTATATAACAGAGTATCTAAATTTATGTCACTAAAAGATCTTAATAATTATACATTTAAAAAAACTCTTTATAAGTACCTAAAAACATTAACATATAATGAAACAGAAAATTTGATAAAAACTGAATAAAAAAAAATATATATTTTTTCTTTCCTTTACTTATTTTTGGTTAGGCGTTTAATATAGTTAATAACATAATCGAAGCTCCACAATAATAATACGAGATATTTACTGTTCTATATATTGAAGTACCATATACATTATACATACATTATATATAATAATTGTAATATATACGTACATATATAACCAAACATTCATACATATGTTCTACAAACAAACACACACACATGCACACATTAACAAATACATAAATACATACGTAATACATACAGTACACATATACAAATAGAATAAATAAGGACAAAAAAAAAATATTAAATGTTAATTAAGTTGAAGCTTTATCTAAATATTTGCCCATACTGTAATAAGCGAGTGGACATGCGTGCGAGGAATACTATCCTACCGTCATACAGTTAAACTAGTACGGAGGGTAGTGTTTACTTAAACATTGTTAGCTTGACTTTTAAATACTTGTTTATAAAGTGCTGTTTATTGTACAATAAGCTGTTGATATAAATAAATAAATAAATAAATAAATAAAAAAAAAAAAATAAATATCTAACTCTCCTAAAAAGTAAATAAAAAAATATTAACAAAAAAAACCACCGCATAAAAAGTGAACTAAAAAGAAGAGAACAAGTAGACGAAGTAACATATATTATTTTTGTTATTTTTTTCTGAAGTGGTAGTGTGTATTGTCTATCAAAAATCACTCTAGTTTTGTTAAAACAGTATTTATCCACATCTCACAATCAAATTATTTGTGTCTATTCCAAAATAAAAAAATAGCTCTCCGGTTTCAAAAAATCAACTGATGGAACTAAAACATAGTTTTAAATTATTTATTGATCAAATATCTCAGTACCCATATTATTTTGTTATATTAAAATGATTTATATTCTTTTACTTTAAAAGTAACTTTATCATAGATTATTTTTATGCTTACATTAAGTCTATAATTTATATGGTCATTTTAAAGGCTAATTTAAGACTTCTATCCATGATAAAAAATCACTAATTAAGATTTTTTGTCGAAAAAAGCTCGCAAGGCGCCATTTATTAACGTTAATATATAATTTTGAATAATTCTTGTATTTGACTATATCTACACATGTTTATTGAAATAATTTAATTTGTATCGCAATAAATACTTGAAACACTTGACTACAAAAATTATCATTTTATTCGGAAAATATAATTAGGGGCCTCCACTCCTCTGTTGCCCCAGGGCCTCCACACCCCTAAATCCGGCCCTGTGTGAGTGTGCCTTACGAGGTAGACTCATGCTTGATATTGCTGTCTATTAAACCTAACATGTTTAGCCAGCGTTAGCTATGTCAATTTCTATTGTTTTGGGGTCTATATTCTATACACAATATACTTCCTATACCTTTCAATCATTGGTTTCAAAAAAAAAACACGTACAGATTTCGCTAAGTTACTATTATGCGTATAGATTTGAATGAACGTAAAAATAGTCATTAAACGTTAAATGCATGTGTAACAGGTAGCTACCAGCTTCATTATTTTGATAACGACCTTATTTTGTTATCGGGCCGAATTATAAAGATTGCAAAGTGAGTCAGTAAACAATTGACTTTCGCTAATTGCTAAGTCACGATTACACCTAAGTATGCCCGAAATTCACTGATATAGTATATTATTCATACACACTTATCGCAACGTGACAACTTGTTTAATATCCAGGCATCTGATATTCGGTCAAACAACAACTACTACCATAGGTTTCATATCTAATTACAATAAATGAGTGTTCCGCGTCAAATCTAGTATGGTCCTAGGATCCGCATTTTATATTAACAAACTGATACGTTAATTATATGCCAATAATTTACAATGTTGTTTAATAATTCGTATTGGCCAATTTACATATGGCAATGGTTTCTTTCTACATAATTCTTGAATATATAAAGTTAACTACAGTAACTTTAAAAAAATAATATTTTTAAGTGGCAAAATTATAACATATCAATTTGCTTTAAAAATACAGCAAACATTTTGCCCAAATATAGACACTTCAGAGAATACTCTTTAAAACTTTAACTGTGCTAAAAATTATATTACATCTTCTCTGTTCCTAAACGATCGATCGTGTTAACCAAAAATACTATCTAAATTTGAACATTTATAAAATAATAACAACGTAAAAAATGATAAAGCGTAATATGAATAGGTATAGTATATTAACCAGTAAATCCCTATCTAACTGCGTGATCCGGCACAACTGTTCCGCTAGAGCCGCATCATGCCGAGCTGACTCCTCGCTGAGCTGCAGGCGCATGCACGCTCGCTCGCACAACTCTTTCTCCACCGTTGTTAAATGAGCTTTTTCCTTCTCCGCAATACCTCCGTGTTCTTTTAAAATATCAACCAAACTAGTGCAGGCATTTTTGTATTTGTTCCTTTCTTCTATAGTATCTTTAATCTGCATTAAAGATTTATTAAAAGAATAAGCTTGTTATTTTCAACGACAGCGTCTCAGAACACTATATTAAATTTAGAACAGACTAGTAACTCTTCGCAGAACTAACAAAACATGTATAATTTCATCATGATGATGTTCTCCTAGCCGATTCCGGCCACGGCGGTAATCTCATTGAGATTAGCCAACTGCGCAGGAGTTATTATAGTGCACAAGTGTACGTGCAGACACAACGTGCACTCTCTATTCCTGTCACTCTCATACTCCGATGGGAAGACCACTCGACACGACCGGTGAGAGTTAAGGCGCAGGACCGTCAGCTTTACGTGCTCTCCGAGGCATGAGGGTGAAACACCGCCAACTTCCCAAGTCTGGGCTGTTACTGAGACTTACTATACAGAAAGACTTAACAACTAAACTTGGCCCGACCCAGGACTCGAACCCAGGACCTCCGGGGGTGCAGCAGTACATGCTAGCCACTACACCACCAAGGCAGTTAATTTCAGTTAATTTCATCATAGTTCATATTTAATATAACATATTTTATTTATGTACTAACTTTCTTCATTATCCTATACCTACAATGCGACTAGAATCTGTATATTTTAAAAAGTCTTATGATCAATAGTTCACTATATTAGTGAAATGAAAATAGAAAAGAAATTAAGGCCTGACTATAGGGATAAAGTTTGCTAGTAATTTTTTTATCCATCGATTTATATCCTTAAATTTAAAAACCTTTACTTCTCATCGATGAATATAAGGAAAAGTGATTGTAAGTGAACTCATAATTTTAATTACAAACAATAATAAAATAGTTACTTGTTTTGCAATATCATCTTCTTTTTCTTGGGCTAAATTTAAACGTCGCTGGTATCCAAGTTCTAAATCTTTCCAAGCTGCCTCGGCTCGTTCTAATAATTCGACTCTCTCCGCCTCGCGTCGCGCAAGTTTTGCTGCTCGACTCCGCAGCTCGTTAACCGCTGTGTCGAGCTCTGTCAAACGTTGTAAGCAGGCTGTATCCAAACAGCACGCCTGATAAATAAAATAAAGTTCATATTCACTATTTTAAATTAAGCTTTATTTTTTGGTAAGAAAAATCGAGATGTTTTATGAGGAACTACTAGAGTGCATACAAAGCTCACATACAAACACTATCGTGATGAGTGACTTTACTGGACAATTGGAGTTTGTACATCAGGAGAAGAATATGCGATAGGAAAATATGAAAAAAAATATTTCCTTTTGCGAAATCTAAGAACCTATAACTAAAGCAATGAAGCATAAAATTCAAGACAAGACCTCTAATTTCTAATTAGAATATATAAACAGTATAATAACAATACGAGTAGTTATAGTAACTAGAGTGTTAAAATTATAATATAACTAATTCAAATAACAAATATAACAGGTAAAACATGTGTAACCAGCAAGTCTGACATTTTACAATTATTACAATAATTATTGACAAATCGTAGCATACTCAATACTAAGTAAACAACTAGTACATTTAAAGGACATTACAATAAAACTATAATATATATAATAGGTAACGTTGATTGTTGGGTGAAAAACAAAAATTACTTACAGCATCTACTTTGTTCAATGTATCATTTTGAGGTTTAGGTGCTGGTGCTAGTGTTACTTTTTGTGTTTTTTTCGCATTGTGATGAGAACAAATATGAGAATTTTCCACGTGCATAACAATTTTCGTTTCCACTGGCAATTTAACTACAGTTCCCATTGAAGAGATAGTGTCAAAACATGAAAGTTCTGTGTTTTTAGAAACCTTTTTTTCGTGGCTTGCGACATATTCAATTGGTTTCGAAGAAGGCCCTGCTGTGTTAGTAGTGTCAATTTTATCCAAATTAGATTTTTTGTTATCTTTGCAAACTAATTTTCCCCGATTTTCTTCTACAAATCTGCAAAAAAATATCTAATTATTAGAAGTTTTAGTTGAAGCAAACAAAAAATGATAAGAAACCATGTTCATGCATTGTTCCTGAAATCTTTTATTTACTTGAAATATTGTGAACAACGCAATGATAGACTTCTGGTTGAGGTTAAGTTCAGTGAACAGACTTTATATAGACCAAAAGCCAACGTTCCGATTGTATACAGGTTTATACATAATATTATTACAATGTTAAATTTTTCTTAATATCCGTATCGCGTAGTGATACTGTAGGTGTAGTTGTAGGTATATGACGACAAAACCAGATATCGTATCTTTGTATACTGCGTAAATATTCATATTGTTATACAGATATCTTCCTTGTTATTATACTTTCAAGTTAAGACTTTATTTATATATGTACATACATTAAAGCAAAATTTTTAGTCTAAAGTGTAAGTCATTAAGTAAAGCACAATTTGATAACTTATCCCAAAATAATATGGTTAAAGAATTATGTATTTAAACTGAAGATGACAGATTTTACAATATACTAATTATATAAACTCTATATTAAACTTATACGTTAATTTCTAGCCGTGACATGATTTAAAAGATTGTTAATTAGAAGTGTTATTATGAATAGCATCTCAAAGTCAATGAAAATACCTGCAAGGCACCCGCATTCATCGATTATTTTTATCGTACTTAAAACATTGAATGTATTACATATAAGGCATTGAACACGTGAAACCGTGAAATTATGGAAAAATGTACAATTACAGCACTAGATTCTTTATTTTTAATTGTTAGCTAATATTATCATTTTTAGCTCTCAGTAATTATGTGTGCAGGTGGCTTAAATTGTTGCCTGCAAACAGTGCGAAATAACGACGCGTTTAATTAGCTTCATTATATTTGAAGGCGAGATGTTCCCTTCCGCTCGTGAGGGGCTGACCTTAAATAATACTGTAATACCTCGGACCGTAACCGGTGCATGACCCACATTATTATATTATTATTCACAATATAAGGATATGAAATGATACTTATATTTAATATAGATGTACCATAAGTATACAAGTCATTTTACAGCACATTTTTATGTTATTTGTTAACCTAAATATATTTATTTTTTATTTTAAAAATCAATGCACAATATTTAGACGTTTCTACATTGGTTTAGTACAGATAAATTATTAAAATCATTGTGTGATAATACTATTGCACATTTTTATATTATAACTTACTTTACCTATGTTATTTTGCTACTTGTAAGAAAATACGATGTCACATAAATCGAGTATCATAAAAATTATCATAAGCAAACAGTTTCCTTACAGGTATTGCTATAATAGGATCTTACTGGTAGAGGCTGTCAGCGCCCTTGTGCCCGAGTTGCTGCCAGGCGAGGAGCGCGCAGGTGAGGTACCTTCGGTCAGGTGGCTGTGAAATCATTCCGCTGCCCTCACGTGACTCACGCTCGAGCCGCTCGTGCGCAGAGTGCATCGCATGCTGCGTCAGCCATAAACCCATGAATAATTTAAATCTCGTACTGTAACTATACTTGCAACTCCTATTATGTCGGTTAACTCAGTTTTTGTAGTACTTTAGCATAAGATGTATTTTACCGTCAATAACTTTTCTTACTTATCTTAATTTAGCAAGTCTAAGAAAGCTCGATGTTGTTTAATATATTTATTGAATAAATATTAAAACCACTTTTAATATAAACTTACCAAATTAAAGCCCGTGCATAACACGAAAAGCTCAGAGCACAGATATTAGATTGATGTGTAAACAGAAAGACAAACAGACGAGCGGTTCTTAGACCTATTATTTACATTTAAAACATCCATTAAACGCAATTGTTTTTAATATGTATATTTAATGAATGAAAATAAATATGAATATTATAAAACTTCACTACTTTTAAATTTCACAAAATCTAAAAATATAAATAAGAAGGTCTAATTTAAAAAAGAAATCCTTATCCATATAAATATTGACATAAATAAATCCTATGCATATATATATATATTGTATATTATATCATAGAAAAATAACTGCAGAAGGAAATAGGTACAAACATATTTTACCCTTAAATCCAACCGTGGGTTCTTTTCGAGAGCCTTGGAAATATTCCAAATAATAAAGGAGCACATCGAGGTTTGTTTAGTTGGCAAGTAAAGTGAACCAGTTTCTGTACATTTTCTGTAGATTAGAGACTGAAAAAAATATTCACATCGTATTTGCATCTCATGAAACCTATAACGTAATAAATAAATGTTTATAGTACCATTTTATTTGTTTGATTTAAAAAAAGAAAGAAAATTTACACTTTATTTATAAAATTAAAAGAAATATTTATTTATAAATATTTATTATTAATTATTATAAAATACAAAAAGACATTCTCACGAATAATTTTGACTCTACGTCTTAAAGCTCAACTTTATTATGGAAGTGACATCTTTCAGTAATATGAGTAGAATAGAAATAGGTATTTATTTTTTACCAAAAAGGTTGAATTAATGGTAATGCTGTTCATTGGTATTGCTAGTACCTATACAGGTAATATACATTAGTGCGTATTGCTAGAGCAAGGCTGGACTGAATCTTTTTAATCGTTCGAATAAAAAATATATATATTAGAAAGTTTCCCGGAATTGGGAAATTCGAAAAAAACTAAAACTACTTTTTTCTATATATTTTTGTGCTAGCTCAAAAATCACAAACTAAAATTAAATATGTACTGAGCAACGTCTGTTGGGTCAGCTAGTAATTAAATGTAATTATAAAAAACAATCATGTAAAAGAGGATAAACTTTTTATTGATCTGCATGATCTCGAAGATCGGATTGTTTGTATCGAGGTTAAGCGCAATAATTGCATGACTGTTCATTGCATCTTTTTAAGAAGTACTCAATTAATTTATTATTTAATAATTTGTTAGTTTTTACATAGTACTACTACTAATATACTAATGCTTTACCTATAAGTAAAACTAAATACTTACCTATTTTTACCCGACTACGGCGAAGCAAAAGAAGGGTTATAATTTTTACCGGCAAGTCATTATTATGAGTTATTAATAAATGATATATGTAATTAATGAAACATAGTGCGAGGGTCAACGTGCAATAAACAATAATTAGTTTCTTGCAAGTCAAGGATTCAAGATGAGATTCACTATCAGGATGTAACATCAAAACTAAGATATTTCATAATAACTGACTATGAAATGATAATATTCTTATTTTTAGAGATATTACCTACATGCATATAAATAACTTGGATATGATAATAAAAGATATATTTAAAAACTCTTAAAACCATCTACTTTATTTTAATACATACACATAGTTATATGATAATTAATTCTGACCTCTCTTGTGCTTATGTTTTAATTTAAACTCAAAATATTTTAGACGACATTAAAATTTTGCTTACATCATTTTTGGATTTTCAAGAGACTATCAAACGGGTGTTTTATAATACATATATTTATGCTTTTGTCTTATTGCAAACACTTTTAAACATAGACATGAAGTAAGTGCTACCCACTAAACCTCAACGGAACCTCCCCCGTCTTAATTGGGCGTCGCAGGTACTCAACCACGAAGCCCCGACGGCTGGCCTGCTGAGGCAGACCACAAAAACCAGGAGGTAGCTCCCACGGTTCACTCTACTATCATAGAAGTACCAAGAGCAACCCAGCAACATGGCCCACCAAAGTGAGCCACCCTCCAGTGTTGGATTGACGCCCGGCTGGATTGCCAAACGTTAATTAGCTTCCCCACAATCACAAGATGAAAACACAATTTGTTTTGTATTGTGGTGCATAGCTTAATTCTTATATTTAAATCTTGATTTTATAATGTAATGGAATATTATCATAGATCTTATGGTAATTTAATCTACTCTCTACAGAGTATTTCTCAGAAAGCTCTCCAAAAAACATCCTTGACATTGCCAAAATGATAAAATCTGGGGCAGCAATGCAGCGGCCCCTATGTTAAGAAGTCGATAGACATACTTATACATACATATACATATGTATATTTAAAACAGGCGCTGATAATCGAAAGTTGTAACGACTCACTGAGCGGTAAGTAATATCGAACCGTTATAAATGTGTTTTCAGGTCACACTTCTATTGAATATGTTATTTTAAGATACTCTTAATTTGCGTACACTATGCTCATAAATCGTTTATATTGATAAATATTTTAATTCATACATACATACATATATTATACATACATATATAAATGGAATTAATTTAAAAACTGGGATTTATCGCATTAATTTAATTTATAAATGAGTCACGCGATCTCATGACTTTAAAACTATTATAAAACAGAGAAGTTTGATCACGTTTCCACTCAGTTTAGTGCCCCATTAAGAATCTGAAGTATCTATCATCTCGAAGTAACACAAGAGAGGCAAGCAATAGAGGAAAAACACTTAATTAATGACTCTCTACTGTCAAATAAAAATTGTTCGTAATTTTCCACACACTAAAATAATAAAAGAATTTTAGCAAAAAAATATCTTTGGTTACCAAACGTCTTCTAGTATTTAAATTAAAATTATGAGAATATTTTATTAACAACGCAAGTACACAAATGCATCGTACTTGATAATGACAAAAAAGTAAAAGAAAAAGGTCGATATACCAAGGAGGAGGCGCCGGCGCGGGCGCCACCAGCCGGTTCCCATCGCTAACGGTTCGAGCCTTCCAAGTATAGCCAGCATTAGTGGCGGTGTTTAAGCTATTTTTAGCACAAACTGCATATCAACAAGAAAGCTGCATTCATGTATTAAGAGTCAATCCTGACACATTTTATAAAGTACTATAAGTGCTAGCACATACCATGATTATTGCTGACTAAAAAATTGCATCTAGATATCTCATTTATATGGAATATAAGTAACAATAATAGAAGCAAAATTAACTATTTGTATATTTTTTATTTATTTGTTCCTGTTTTTGTTCTGAAAGTCTGTTTAATAACGCATCACTTTAAATTTATTGGGCTGATTTTAATGTGACTTTTATTTATAGAACAGGTTAAAGATATTACCTTAATATAATTTATACTATACAACTTACGGTTACGATGCCTTACGCTTTACGCTCTCTACAAAAAGGAAAAGTCAAGCTCGTTTGTGGAGGACTAGATAAAAATACTCATGCGAAAAGCTGGCTATAGTACATAGATATGTATTCTTGTTTTTTTCTCACGTAATAAACTACAGCAACTTATTATTTCTTATATTCATCTATGTTTACTTTTTGATTGATGATTTAGATACATTTATAAGGTAAATTGGCTTATCTGAAAATGATAAAATGTACATGTTATATGTAATACATACTAGCTTTGTCTTTAGTTTCACATTTATATAAATATACTTAGTTCACAATATTACACAATGAAAGTTAGATAAAACTTAATAATTAAAATTAACATGCACATATACTACATGATGATGTTCTCCTGGCCGATTCCGGCCACGGCGGCCAATCTCATTGAGACTAGCCAACTGCGCAGGAGATATTATAGTGCACAAGTGTACGCGCAGACACAAGTGCACTCTCTATTCCTATCACTCTCATACTCTGGTGGGACGATTGCTCGACACGACCAGTGAGAGTTAAGGCACAGGACCGACGGCTTTACGTGCTCTCCGAGGCACGGGGGTGTAACACCGCCAACTTCCCAACTCCGGGCTGTTACTGAGGCTTACTATACAGAAAGACTCAATAACTAAACTTTGCCCGACCCGGGACTCGAACCCAGGACCTCAGGGTGTGCAGCCGTACATGCTAGCTACTACACCACCGAGGCAGTTGATATACTACATAGCGACTCACCCTCGCTCCGCTCGGGTTTGTCCCTCGTTTAGTAAAGATTTCTCTGAAATCAGATATTTTCTTGCAGTAAAAATTATCCTATATGTTGACCCCGATAACCAGCTATCATCATGCTACATTTCATCAAAATCTGTCTAGTGGTTTTGTCGTGATGCGTTCCCAGACGGACGGACAGATAGACAGACAAAAATTCTATATACTATAGATTCAGCCTCTGTATCGATAATAATGACTATTTCAATAACATTTTCCAAAAAATATATTTAATGTACAGATTCGACTCAATTAGAATTTTATTATACATATGTATGAAGAAAACATAGATTCCTCGTCAACGCCCAGACCCCATCGATAGGGAGCTAAAATTTTTACAACTATATTGGTATCATTAAAAAAAACTAACAGAATAAAAACAATCATACAAATATTCATCAAAAGCAGACTACATTGATTTCTAACGTATACCTCCTGGCTCTGTCGTCAGATTAGTACAATATTTCTAACGACTCATCGTTATATATTATATAACGACTATCGATAATTTAAAGTAAGTTAATATCAAATTCCAAGAATTGATTACAAAGTTATTCACAAGTCAAGCTAAAAAAAGCGATCTAATAGCGTTGCTCGGTGGCTGGCGATGGTGATCGTGATCACCCAGTGCGCTGGCGGGGTGAAGTGACGTCGTATATCAAACTAAGAACCAACTGGCCACTAATTTAATGTGGTTCTAGAATACAAAAGATGACAAACTAATGGGGAAGAATTTTGCCTTTTTCTCCCGCCAGATGTCACGATCACTATGGCCCTCAGTATATTGTAAAGCTCTATAACCAGGGTGGTTTTTTTATTTTATTTAAAATTTTATTAAAATGACAAATTTGCAACGCCAAGGTGCAAAGAAAATGGATATCATTTATTCCCATTTCCCAAAAGACAAAAACTGAAGAAATTGTGGGTTAAAGCGATTAGGCGACCAAAATTGGTGAAATCGAATATCTTTATATTTAAGGCTATGTGGACATCATTTCATGGAAAGTGATTTTGAAACTGTTAAATCCTCACAAACCAGTAAAGTTTTCACTTAAAAATAATCAGTGTTGATCCATCAGTCAGTCAGGAGCACCGTAGAATGCACCTCTACATCTCAATTCTTCCTTCAGCTGGTCTAACTTCCAGGTACAATACACTGTACAGTTAGGATGCGAACACAATAGAAGCAAAAAAACAGGTATAAAAGAGATATCACAATACATTGCTGAACCTCAGATTGAATGTAAATAGGCAATACGTGTGGCGCCCTCCTTTCGAGAAATCTTTGCCATTGATAGATAGTTTTAAATTTTTGAGTACTCCAAAAAGTTTTACTTCTAAATAGGTACTTACTCATCAGACATTGTAGTGTGTATGTGTGTAAGCTTCCCCGATACATATATATTGTACGACATGTTATTATTTAAAGAGTATCAAATGAAACTTGGAGCCCAACCGTTGTCTCATTTAGTTCACACATTACATGGCGACCCTGCCAGGCGGTGTGCGTGCAAGCCTCCCTAGAGTAAAAATGTTCCTTGGTGCAAGCGCTACACAAGGCACGCACACCGTCCTCGAAAAAATTCAGAAGATAACTTAAATTACTATTGAAAATTTGAAGAAAATAAAAGAAGTATGAGAAAAATAAGAAAAAATTACAAAGAAAAAAAAGAAGATATAATCTGATAAATAAATACAAATATACTTCTACAATGTCTGACAATAATATTTTAAGAAGAAATAAAATAAAATACTGTCCTTGGAAGCCAATTCAAGAATCCGAGAAGAACATCTAGTAAAAATGAAGAAAATAACGCCAGAAGATTTGGAAAAATGAAAAAATGAACAAGGCATGAAAAATATGTCAGCAAGTTTAGAAAAAATGAAATGAAAAGGAAATCAACATGAACATCATCTACTACCGAAGTCTGCATTAATCAATTAATATTAATGAGGTAATAGCCAAACATTATTTTAAAATAATTATAAATATTGAAATTATTTTATGTAGTTACGATATGTTTTTTTCTGTAATAGCAAACAATAATATTAATATTATTAATAATAGAGAGTTTTGTAATACGTAACAAAAAAAGTATCCAAATTCTAAAAAATAAGTATTTTGACTTAATATCTAATAGATATTTCATATATAACTTTTAATATTTATTATTTAATAATTTCGTTATTTTTTAAAGAATTATAATCCAAAGTAGGTACAATTACATTTATTACAATATTGAATCCTTTTGTAGAAATTAAATACTTTCAACATTTTTATATTGATCAAAACTATTAATTGAACTAAAGTATTGCATGGAAACTGTTCCTAACGATAGATCAGGTTCATAACTATAAACCGCGCTTCATATATCCTGACGCGAAACTTTTACATATATGGAAAGGAATTCGTACACTAATATGATTCTCAAGATCTTATTGCAGCCTCATGCAATAACTAGTAAACTTCCATTGTTTATATGATATTAAATTCTACTCTTGGAAAAAATCTTTTTTGTATTGTCCAGCAGTACAAAAAAACTGCCAAATAATTATAATTTTTTTATCATTATGTGTTGCCTAAATGTACTATAATTACTCTAAATACGTGTTTTTTTATTATATATGAAAAAGAGTATAGAGATTAGATTGTTGGTAGTAGATAATAATTAGATATATAGGTATTTAAACTTAATAAAAATGGAATTGTAACTTAGATTACATGTTTTAAGGACAAAAACTTTGTGGAGGAAAGGCTAAAATGGAAGGTATGAAAAAGTGAACAAAGATAAGAATGTTTTTGAGTGAGCTTAACTGTAGGTAAAATGGAATAAAAGGAATTAAGTATTGGTTCTATTGACAATTAGCTTTTACACCGACGATCGGTCTGATCAATCGATAATTGTAAAAATGTTTATCTGTTAATAACTGCCTAATTTACCGTTTGCTTTTGCTTTAACTACTTACCTATACATAATTGAAATGACAAATATGAATAATATTGTTTTGCCTGCCTATTTTCTAGATCATGTTGTACGCGAGTCGTCTGCGTGAGAGCAATAGAGCGAGAGGTCAAATAAAATAAATAAATAAATATGATGAAAAGGGCATGCCTATAAATAAAAAATATATGGGAGAGGTTAAAACCCCCAAAGAAATAAATATAAATAAAGAAATATATTATTATAATGAACCGACTGGAATCGGATAAATGAAAAAAAGATATAGGTAACTATTCTATAAGTGATGTAAACTTATAAAGTAAAAAAAACTCGCGAGATGAATAATGATTAGTTAATTGAAAAATTATGTTGTGGACAATGATGAATTTATTATTAATAAACTGACTTTAAACTATTCCCGGATTGACCAATTTATTTGCTGTAGTTAATTGTTTTTTTTTGCATTTACTTGCTAATACTTATAATATATTATATTCTTTTTACGTATGATAAGATATATTAATTATACTTAAATATTTTTTTGTAATATTTCTTCAAAATGAATATTTTTATTTTAACATACTAATAAACATGTTTTGTAGTTATTATACCAAGGTTTCGTTAAAACAATTTTATTATTGAATCGTATTTTTTTTATGACAAAGAAAAGATATATTAAATTAAAAAACAATTTATTATTTAACGAATGGATACAAGTGCATACTGATACATTAAATATTTTTGTTAACTATTAGAAATTTTAGGATGATTTGGTTTAAATTGTTGATTCAAAATTAAAAAAATATATATATTAGGATTTAGGACTACTATTATTATTTACCTGATAAGGCATGCAAATGTAATTTTTGTGTAAGTTTTGTATTATTTAAATAATAATGAATTGCATTATGTTATATTTTCCAGATATATAAAGATTAAAAGAAGTACACAAAAATGAAATTTGTAACAAAAAAATATATAAATTCTTATTTTTTTTTTCAAAATGCCGAGGGAGATATAGTGTGTATATGTGTAAGCCTCCCCGATACCTATATATTGTACGACATGTTATTATTTAAGGAGTGTCAAACGAACCTTGGAGCCCAACAGTTGTCTCATTTAGTTCACACATTACAACATTAGGCTAACATAAAATAATATTTAAAGTTAATTAGATTTTGATATGCTAATATATGTACGTAAACAAATGTAATAAAAATATATTATATACATAGAAATACAAGAAACCGTTTAACCAGCTTGCCTTGAGTGTAATATAATCCTCCCAGCTCACGAATTGTATATTTTTATCTTTAATAATAATAATGGAATTTTATGAAATATGCAATGTCAATAAAGTGTTAGTTTTGTTTAAAAAATATAATATTTCAATTAGCTATCTGAAAAGCTATCTGCATACTGAAAAGTTGTTAGATAATTTCATATTTTATTTTATTATACTTGATATATTTTAGTACTTCAAGAGTTCAAGAGTTTCTAGTTGATGGAAATGTGTGGAATTGAGAAATATTGACTTATATACGGGCTATCTATATTGTTATGTTAATAAAATAAATGTAACTTCGACATTTAAAAGAGCAACTGTTGAGTTTCTTGCCGGATCTTCTCAGCAGAACTGCTTTCCGAACCGGTGGCAGCTTTCTCACGGACTGACTACACTGATGCTTACATTAAGTTGACCATTCAAAAGCACTTGTAATAAGTCTAATTTAATAAAGTTTATATCATTTCATTTTGCTAGTTTTCACTTGCGCAATATGCACGTCAATTTCAAGTAGTCTATGCGTTAATCTTCAACATCCATAACCTTGGTTATATTATAAATGTGAAAGTGCGTTTGTTTGTTTGTCTTTCTTTCACGTCGAAACAGATTGATGTATTGGCGTGATTTTTTGTGTGGAGGTAGCTGGAGGACTGGAGAGTGGCATAGGCTACTTTTTACCGCGGGAACTTATTTCATTCCTACGGGAAAACATGTTATAATACAACCCCTAATCATACCTATATTTACTTATGTATCTAAGTCTTTATATATCATATGCCATATCAATATGTATCATAATCAATCTGTACAAATCATAATCATCTGTAAATCACAATCAATATGTATCATAGTCTCATATTGGCTGGCACCGACTTTGAAAATATCTGATTAGATATCTATAGTAAATGAAAAGTCCTATTGAGTTCTGTTACTCTTCACTGTTTTGAAGTCGGTTTTTTTTAATTTCTATATTTTCGGTTTATATTTTTCCATTTGTGTATTAGTAGTAGTAGTGTAGTCGTAGTAGTTCCAAAGTAGCCAAAAGCCGTTTAGTTTGTTCTTATTATTGAGCTTGTCAAATCAAACAAAATAAGCCCACACTTAAAGTATATTCTGTTAGCTGTTAAAGAGTTCGCCTATCCACCTTCTGGCCTTACAATCAGATCAGCTCGACGATACCGAATCACTACATTATCAACGGAAATACAAACATTTGCAAAGTTTCAAGTCAATATGACAATTAGAAGTAGGTTAAATTTTTATTAGCAATTTTTCCACCCTTAGGGGTGGTATTTTTTTCAAATTTAAATGAGGACAAACTGGAACAAAAAAGTATTATCAAAATCGGTTAATAAATGACGGACTTCTGAGGTAACAAACATAAAAAAGTTGTGTGTACTTATGTACGCACGTAAAAAGTTATACTTCTTTGGCATAATAAAACGGAAGTAAGTCCAAAAGTTTTATCCTGCGTACCAATACTATCATATATTATAATAAGATAAAATAATAAAATAAATATACTAAATACAATTGATAAAGGTTTAATTAAAAAATATAATTAATTAATGAGAATGGCTACCGACAAGCAAAAAGAATTTTTGCTACTTACATACATCAATATATAGAAAACTAATATAACATATATAAATACACAACAAACAAAAACAAATATAAAAGTATAATAAAAATAATCAAAATAAATTAATTATTTATTAAGTTACCAAGTAATAATTTATAAATACTCGTAATACATAGATACCTCAGTTAACCTCAATGATACAAAAAAAACGGTCAGTGTCGTGGGACACCCGGTACAAAGTTCATATCGTTGTCCGCCTTACAATACACATTAGCTCATACACATTGTCACGAGTACCAGGGTAACATAGACATCGAGCAACACTTATGATCGCCTGGTACTTTTGTCACGAGCACTAGAGGATCGCGTACCTCAAGGTGTGCTCATTATATATATATATATATATATATATATATATATATATATATATATATATATATATATATATATAGGGCCACGTAAAAGACTCCATACGACCACCTTAACATTCGTACTGGTGATGACGTCACATAAAATGCTCATAATTCTAACCTAAAATAAAACCGTAACTAAGCCGAATCTGTATATTGAATATTTTTTGGAAAATCTTATTAAAATAGACTTTATTATCGATACAGAGGCCAATTCTATAGTTTTTCGAGATTTCTGTTTGTCTGTCTGTTACCGCATCACGGAAAAACCACTAGAGGGATTTTGATGAAATTTGGTATGATGATAGCTGGTTATCCGGGTCAACATATAGGATACTTTTTTCCGCGGAAAAATATCTCATTTTTGAGAAAAAATACAAACACTTCAATTTAAGAGTATACTAATATACAAAGCTTAAGAATTTGGTTTTTGGTCATCTGAACGCGGGCGGAGCCGCGGGTAATGCTAGTAAATAATAAAACATAACCCTTTTCGTTACGTGATGATTTGTACCTGTCAGATAACTCCTTTTTCTTCCTGTGAACTCCTTTTTTTCGACAAGCTTTTATATCATGTAAATTGTGTAATGTAATGAATTGATGGCTTATTTTTACCCGACTGCAAAGAAAGGGTTATTATGGTTTTCGTGCCTATTTTTGTATGTTTATTTGTAATATTCTTTATTCCCTCATTTCTTTCTAACCACTAAATGGATTTCTTTAATTACGTTATCGTTAGATTTGTCTTATTAGTCCAATTGTTCTTAGATAGGTGAGATAAAAAAAACATATAGGGGCTTCTAGATTCCATAATGTGAAAAATAAAAAAATAAAAATCGACGTACTATGTCAAGTGGGGTATCGTTGAATAGGCATTTAAAAATTATTTTTAGATTTCTTTCATCATTTTTCATTTTAAATAACAGTTTAGGATATATAATGATAATAATAAAAAATAGCTGTAAATAAATAAATATATTATAAAAATAAAAAACCCGACTGCATAAAAGCTAACTAAAAAGATGAAAACAAGTTCACGATGGAAAATAGTATTATGCAGTCGGAGATATACATACGAGTATGTACATCTTGCAGCAAAAATGAAACTTGCATGTCTCCAACTGCATATAGTATTGATTACTACAGAGAAAGGAACATTTGTAAAGTGGGTGATCCCCATGATCGTTGAGATATGTACAATGTACATATTATGCGTGTAAAATACGTTAACGACAAATAGTTGCCACCCATTCACATATTTCGGCAAATACTTAAAAAATAATTAAAGCTACCCTTTAGTAAGAAATCTTAAAGTGAATAGCATAAAATTTATCTTTATAAGATTTTCATGTGTAATTATTTGAACTATAATTATTCCAGGACCCGATATTTTGATCCAAATGAGTTCTGTTCAAATGTCCCGAAAATATCTATAGTTTTATAGCCAGCAACACTGAAATACCCTGAAATAACTGTATAAAGTCGTGATGAAAGCAATACGTATAGTTATTTTACAAAAAGGGTTTTTTTAAGATTTTCAATTGCAATAGACACGTATCAATAGCCAATATACTGAAAAGAGAAAATATATATTTTTCTTTTTCCATCGAGGAATTCGAAATCATCAGTTTAAAATGACTTATCAAAAAAGCTTATCTAGTATTATAAGTAACTTATTTAAAAAAAAATAAAGACAACAGAAATGCTATTAAAAATATGTGAAGAAAAACTTATCACAGTGCATTAATTTATTATTATATATTACGTGTAAATAACACCAATGTCATTTTGAATTAAATGACGTTTCAATAATGAGTCCTTTTTTAGAATTTAATTGATACAAAAACCAGATATGACTCATCTGCATATAGCTAAATGTATGTATCATACCATTAAAATATGATAACATATAACATCTCAATTAAAACGAATGAATTAAAAAATAGTTAGTCGTGCACGTGCCCTAAACGTTTACCCACTTAGCTAGACAAAACATCAATTTTATGATCAAGACTGGTCACTAATGTAACCACCGATGAGATTATCTTCACAATTGAGGACAAAATTAATCAACTGAAGATCCGTTATTTGAGAATGAATGAGTGTCACATTCGGGGCCTCGGTTTTTTCCAGCTCTAACAAACGTATTGATCACAATATGCAAAGAGTTCGGCACACATTAATTTCACACTTGAGTATACAAAGACTCCATCAAGATTGTTGCCACATATGAAATAATATAATGTTATTCTTTTACGTAGGGAATAATTTTTATTAAAGATGTAGGTTTATAGTCGATGACACAGGACGATTTTGTTAAAACTTTTATTAACTTTCTCATATTGTAAACCTACTTAATACAAGCCTGCAGTTGTTCGGAATGCGGTGTTTATACCTGTACATATGTATGTACCTAACGTACATATATTATCGAATACAGTTCAATAAAAATATGAGTATCATAATATATTAAAAAAAAAAATAATAAAATATTGGTAAAATGACGTCTTTTCAGCCAAAGATTCTTTTAAAAAAAATCGAAAAAGTTCAGTAGATACGAGTGAACTCACCATCACTAAATCACCCAGTAAGAAGCGCTTCCCCGCATCGCTTTTAGGTACTCACCACTCACTCACAGACACCACTCCAAAACTCTTCTACCACATCAACCATATATTCTACTTGTGAAGTTGCCTACGCCCTACCACTTCAGCTAAAGAATTCGGTCACTAACATTATGAACGATATCGCCAATATTAAGATCTTAGGGGATGGAATTCATCCTGCGTATCTTATTAATTTCAATTGTATTTCAGATAAGACGTTTGTATTACCTTGAGTTATGTGTTATTTGGAATAAAAAGGTATTCCACTTCTCACACACACATCTCACACATCTGTCTCAAGTCAAAAGTACAAACCTAGAGCAGAACTAACCTAACACTAAACCGATAAAATATCGGATGTATTCGCATACATGATTAGTACAGCTGTATACATATACAAATATATGAATGAAACATGATAGAATAAGATAAAAAGGTCTCGATATCTTCCAAATTATTTGTTTCGTTTGAAGTTCGCTTATTAGGATTTATTATAAGTCAAAACGAGAGTTTAAAATCATCTATTTACTCGTATCTCTGCTTACAAAAATATCATAAAATAAAAATCTGAATGAATTTCAATGCTGTTTTATTAAAGTTTTATTTCAACTAGACTGATAAAATCACTTGCGAGCAGCGGTTAAGATCCAAAGAGCTGTTTATCTCATTCATCATATTTAATTTAGTAATAAATAACATTATCCTGTTTTTATATGGAACTGTACCATATAAAAACAGGATAATATTATTTATTACAAAATTAAATTTAACCCTCCTTTACGAAACTTCACGCAATAATAACTTATCAAATAATAAGTAAAATATATTAGTATTTAAAAGTGCCTTGAGTGAACTCGTACACGCACGAAGGAGGGTTACGATTACTATGTAATTTTATAGGAATATTTAGGCCAACATGCTACTAGAGTTTCAGATGTAAAGTAAAAGGAGTACTAAATCTTGTGATGTCTTGTGTGTGTGTATATGATCCCAAAATTACAGAGATAAAGAAAGACGGTCAAAAGAATAGACACACGAGTGATACTATAAGGTCAGGACCTTATGGTATCACTCGTGTGTCTATTCCTTCTTCGTTTTGAGGTACGGATCTACAAACGTGGCACCGTAGCCTGCCGTAATGTTATGATTTAGACATGAACGAATTAACCACTGGACTAGACATACAAGCGGACGTACCTTTATCGGTCTTCTCAGTAACCAGGAGATTTTAGGCTTGGTCGTTCGTTTTTTGCGTCAGTCTCAAGCACTTATTTGTCAACAAAACATCTCCCAAATATGACTAAATGTTCTGTTAAATGATGTAAAAACTATAACGGCGGAAGCAGCAGTATTTCTTTTCAATTGTAAATACATTATTTTATTACATTTATTGTTATTTATCACACAATTTAATTAAATGTAAAATAAAATGTCATATTATCCAACTATGTTAAATATAGTCGATATTTCTATGTATTGTTGACATCTGACAACCATCATAAAATGGCTGGATTATACCATTCAGAACAAATGACAAAACTGTCGAGTGAGTCCATTTGACATCGACTAGTGCTTGACAGTGTCGAAAAATATATCGATATTTGACGAAATAACTAAACGAATTGTGTTATTTGTACAGTACAATAACATAAAATACTTTTACCACAGTATCCTACAATCTGATGACAATAAATTTATAAAAATATTTTCTAAATCAAATAAAAATATAAATGCAAAAATTATAATTAGTATGTGTACTTAATTTTTTATTTTATTTTATTCCACATTTATATACTTTGGAATATTATTCCATTGTAATAATAATAAAGATCATTTTATTTCAACACATAAATTACACAAAATCAAACTAATTATTTTACTTTCACGATCCAACACTCACTTTAATTTGCAATCACTTTTTCTTTTTCCTAATTTCACAAATGTTTATTAAGAACTGAGCAATATTAGGACAGTGTCACATTTTTATAACTACCCGAGACAATCAATTGCCAATTAAAATAGTTCAATAACAGAATCAACAAAATCACTTTATTTAATTAAATTAGCTTAATATTTTTTTTATCTTTACAAAATAATATTTATTATATATTAATGGAATATATACCCGATATTCATTTGTTCATTAACATTATTATAGGCCAACGGAATGTTGCCATCAATGCCATCGTATTTATATAAATCAAATTAAAAAAATAATTATTATTTGACACATTATTATTGCCTCTTTAATTCATTTATTTTAATTTATTAAAATTAAAAGAAGAAGAATAAATTAAAAGATGTAAAATATGATGACTATGCTAACCAATGTCTAAAATTTCATTCATTGGTTCATCGATATATGTATTTTATAGATTACGTTCAAGTACTAGAGATATTGTATTGAGTATCAGTGTTTATAATAAAATCTTTGTGTGCGTTATGCGTCACTTGGTTGAACTAGTTTTCATACATTTGTATTTTATGTCAGGTCCAGTCTCTAATTCGTTCATGGATTTAGATTATTAGTATAAAATACTGCATTATTAAACTGAAAAGGACTTTATATAGATGCCAAAACTTTTCCAAAAAAAAATTAAAACCGAATTCCAGGCACTAAAAAGTAAAAAAAATGATAGTATGGTATGGTAGTACACTAAACTCTAATTATACTCGTAGTTAAAAAATAATCTATACATATAATAAAATTGTAACTAAGCCGAATCTGTACATTAAATATTTTTTGGAAAATCTTATTGAAATAAACATTATTTATTTTACGCACAGGTAGTGTAGTCAATATTAGTGCAGTTGTTTTATATTCATTAGTTTAGTTTTTTTGTAATTTTTTTCATATAATATTAAATAAGGGTAATAAAATAGTAGTTTTATTAATTTGTTTTGTGAGACTTGCAATTAAGCTAATTTAGATTTTGACGCAATACCTCATATTTCAATCAAATATTTAACACTCAAACAGACAAAAAGTTAATAATTTTTTTTTATATATTTTACTTATACCAAGACATTCTTTAGACAACATTGATCGTTTTATGTGTTTTGTTATTTCATTTTAAATATGAGTGATATCACAGAAAAATACTTCCTTTAATTTTGCGTTAACACATTTTTATTTGCTTTATTTGTAATTATATAATCAAATCTTAGAATTCAATTTTAACCTTCTTCTAATTGTCGTATCGATGTGAATATTTGCCGTATGTAAAATCTGGATTGCTGCACAAAAATATTTATTAATACTTTCGAATTGATATGGTTATAGAGCCAGGAGATGCACATAAAAAGTGAAACTATATAATGGTTACTAGAAAATATTGAAATTTGGGCTCATTTGTTTCGTTTTGAGGGTTACCATATTTTTCATCTCTTTATCAGTATATAAACACAATAAATTTTTAAGAAACAAATTGAATTTTTTTTCAATAATCCATTTATTGATAAGAAATTCAATTTTCTAGTAAACAGTCGTGTCTAATGGCAAATAAAGAGCGTTCTATTGTTATATTAAACATTGCACTTTATATATATATCTTAAGGATTTTAAAGAATATCTGTAAATAGAACAGTAATGTGATCTATCGAAACTATATACTAGCAATGTCCATTGGATTGACAATAAGTGCTATTGTACACGCATTGTCGCCATTCAGTGACCCCACTTGCACGCAACAGCCAACAATAGTAAATGAATACATTGGTTGCAAACCGGAAGATAGAATAAGTATTTCACTTCTAAAAGGAGAGATGTTTATCAAGTTTCAACTATTGATTATATGCTGTAGCATTATTCTGCCTTAAGCAGCCACTAGGAATTTATAGATTACTAGCATTGCCCGCGGCTCCGCCCGCATTCAGATGACCAAAAATCAAATTCTTAGGTTTTAGATATTAGTATACTCTTACAATGCACTTTTTGTATTTTTTCTCAGAAATTCGATATTTTACCGCGGTAAAAAGTATCCTATATGTTGACCCGGATAATCAGCTATCATCATACCAAATTTCATCAAAATCTGTCCAGTGGTTTTCTCGTGATGCGGTAACAGACAGACAAAAGTTCTAAAAACTGTAGATTCGGCCTCTGTATCGATAAAAATGACTACTTCAATAAGATTTTCCAAAAAATATTTAATGTACAGATTCGACTGAGTTAGAATTTTATTATATGTATAGATTTTAGATATATGTACTCGTAAATACGGTCTCGCGGCCAGCTAGGTTTGGTACGTCATTGAATATTCAGTTTCTTTTTTACAATTTCTATTTTTAACATAGAAGACGATTTCACGGACCATCGTTTTGTTTATTAGTTTACAGTTATAGTTACATGTGTAATGTTGTATTTTTATATATTGAGTGTTTTAATAGAAAATAATATATTTGATTAATTTGTAATGATTTATGTATAAGGCATTTACTTATGTGACCTTGGCGGATAGGAATGTGTTTTAAAAAAAATAAAAAAGGGCGCGGATATTCATTTGATTTCCCGCGCTTTTGCACAGAGATGGCGGTACCACCCTGTAGGTCACTACGAATTGTTTGTAATACTGAAAATTATGATTATTAATTATGTAAGTCACTGATGTTTATAAAAGTACTGAATATAAGAATATAAACAAGGAATATCTTGAAGTTTTATTAGGGATCCAACACATGTGTGAAACATTAAAGTCAAAGTATATAAAAGTGTAAGTGCAATATAATATAAAATAATGACTATAAATAATTTACAATTGCCATAATTAATTAGTGAAACGTTAAAAAGTGTTCGATTTTATTTGATTATAAAAAAATATTATACTTTAATATCCGTTTTCCTTTTTTTTTTTTTTTTTTTTTTTTTTTTAACGTTGGCTCCCACCGCCCACCGAAGTGGGCAACCTCCCTGTGCGTTTCTTAGCTTCGCTACTACTACTGAGCCCCCCCACCACGACAAGGTGAACGCACGTTGGGGGGGAATATCCGTTTTCCTAATTTAACTTATTTCTTATATATTTGTATATTTAACTTAACTTCTTAACGTTATATTGGTATGGTATGGTATGGTATGTTCGGGCTGGTTTCCGCAACTCGACGACTATGCGCCTATTTTGCGTGTGTAACGTTATATTATAATAAAATCAGATTCAACTATGCTTTTGAATAAGAAGGTTACCGGTTACCAGCGTTATTAAAAAATTTTGAACGGATTTTACATAGCCGATTATACAATTATGTACTTAAGCGATATACATTTTCTATTTTGTATTTGAAAGACAATATGCTCTCTGCTACTACTACTTTCTGCAGTCATTGATTTAGTCAAAAAAAGACATTGATAAAAAATCGTATTAGGTATATTTAATATTTATTGACCTCTAAAAAGCTTTTGACACCATATCGTACGATCTATAACTACACAAGCTAAATCATATAAGCATTACTGGATCAGCCTTCAATTACTAGGATCTTATCTTAAAAATAGACAAAAAATAGTAAAAATAGAAAATAACAGTAGTAAATCTTTAAATATCACTTGCGAAATACCTCAAGGTACATTTTTGGGTCCGTTGTTGTTCCTAATCTACATCATAAGCTTATTACTTCATTATCATCATCATCATCATCATCATTACTTTATTAATATTAATGCATATAGCATTAAAGTGACATTGCATGCTGACGATACATATTTATTCTATTACATTGACTGCAGATATTAATTAATGAGAAACGCCTAGCAAGACTAATTAGTTTTAAATGAATGGTTTCGACAAAATTTGTTAATTATTATAAATGTTTAAAAAACCTCATACCTACATGATTTTTTATGCAACAATAAAATATTCCTAACTTTGCTCCCTTAAATGTTAATCAAGTTACGATTCGACAAGCACACCTAGAGTCAAGCGCGGATCCAGGGGGGTGGTCATGAGCCAAAACCAAATTACCTTTTTAAGAAGTTTGAAATTTAAGAAAAGAAGGATTATTACGAAATTATTTTTTTAAGTACTTAATTAGAAACAAATTAAGTTTTTATTCGTTATTAAGTTTTTCTTTAATTTAAATATGCGCTTTACAAAAAATTCGTCGTCCGATCGCGATGCGCTAAACAAAAAATTAAAACCTGAAGTTTATTTATTTATTTTTATTTATTTATTAGGAAGCCTACGTTATATACTAAGAATACATTTTTTAACTTATTATAGTTATACATAAGAAAGTGTTACAAAGTATATCACAATTACAGGCTAACTTAACATGTATAAAATAATTGTTAAACTAAGAAAAATGTTATTGTTGTTGCTCAATTATAAGTTTAATGTTTTCAAAACATTAGTAGGTATATAAGATTTCCGGGTTACTGTAACATTACAGAGATGAAAATGCCAGTCGATGCAAAGCAAATCTAATATATTTCGATACGTATTCAGCCCTTTTTAACGTCCCACTGCTGGGCACGGGCCTCCGTTCAATACGAGGGGGATCAGGCCATAGTCCACCACGCTGGCCAAGTGCGTGTTGGCGGACTTCACATGTCTTTCGAAAACTTGCTAGGTTCTCTCAGACATGCAGGTTTCCTCACGATGTTTTCCTTCACCGTATGGCAAGCGGTAATCATGTTAGAAATGATTCGCACATGAAAATATCAGAGGTGCGAGACCCGGGATTTGAACCCGCTTCACTCGGTGTCCCAAGCGATTTCGATACGTAAAATACATATTTACCAATTAGATATTCATATCTTAAAATATTGTCGGCAGGCACCGACTTCGAAAATATCTGATTAGGTATCTATTCTAAATGAAAACCTCCGTTTAGTTATTTTTTCCATTTTAGTGCCTGGAAGTCGGTTTTTTTTTAAGTTTTTATTTATCCATTTTTAGTATAGACGTAATAAGCAGGTTATTTGTAAGAAAAAAGTTTTTAATAACATATTCGCTTAAAAAAATTATTTCAAAAATATATTTACTGTCGATTTTTAAAAAAAATCGTTCGACCGATTTCGATAAAATTTATATGGGTCATTGGACACTTAGGAAGTATACCCTTTGAAACAAAAAAAATTCACAACATAAAAAAAAAGAAAAGAAGATTGCTACGAATTGAGAATCTCCTTCTTTTTTTAAGAAGTCGGTTAAAAATCGGTTAAATACCTTTCATTGAAATCAGAAGACAAGTTGCAGTGGATTGTTGTTAAGTGAAGTTGCTATCTGGTATCCATAACACAAGCCTCGTAGCTTACCATGGAACTAGATGGTGCTGTGTGTTAATGTCCCAACGTATTTATTTATTTATTGTTTGTATTGAAAAGTATGTGACTCTGCCCACTAGACCGTTCCATCACCGACTGGATGTAGTATAATTCGTATAAAATTTTTGTATTACAATTAGAAATCTTTGGATATTTGTATATTGTGATATTGTGTACTAATATAGTGACCTATAAGGTAGACGAAAGGTCATGAAAAAAATATATTCTATATTAAAATGATTGAAGAGGAAAAAATTGTTTACACTTCAAAAGCTCTGAAGTGCTAATGAGGCTGTGATGGACAAGAGTCATTGGTGAGTAAGGCACTGGCGCCGTGTCAAGCATCGCCGGTTCATATAAACGTGAACACTGCGCGCGCGCCACTCAGTGGAAGAAGTTGAGCGTTCGATCGGTGTCGTATTATATTGTAAGGCGCTTTGCGCACGCGCACTTTGGCCGTAGAGCCAACTCCGCGATTTATTAAGTTTCTTTTTCAAAAATATGATTTTTACATTGTAATAAATTTTCGTCTTTAAGACGTTGACGTGGACTCTAAATTAAGCTATCATTTTTAATTGTTGTAATTGTTAAGTAAATATTTAAAACATCAAAATGGTCAGTGGAAATAAAAATCCTGATCCCATGAAAATACCACCTAAGGACCGTGTGAAGAAAACAAATAATTATAAACGAGCCAACATTTTCTCAAAAATATGGTTCATATGGATGATGCCTACATTTTGGCGCGGCTTTAAGAGGGATCTCTACGATTCTGATCTTACCAAACCCAAAGATAACCACCTATCTGACAAACTTGGAGATCGACTGGAGAAGTGAGTTTATTTATTTTTTAAATTAGTATAAATAAATATAAAGCATTCTAAAATTTGGAACTTGTAACATTTTGCAAATGTACATAAATTTTTGTTAGTAAAAACACTTATATACTCATACTTTTAAAATCAATTTACAGTTGTTGACCTTTTTTGCAAGGTTATGTACAAATAACAAATAGTCCATGTGTGAATCGGAATATTTTAATAAATGCAATTATCGATACATATTCCATATTTTAAAAAGCGATGTTATTTTCGCTGGAACTTTTTATTAATTTCTTATTTATGGGCAGTTCTAACGAAAGCCTTCTGAAATTATTACATAAAGTATTGATTAAAAATTTAATTTATTGAAATATAAAAATAGAAATATTAAGTAAGCTCAATAAATTTATATTTGCGTTAAAAATGAGTGGGAGTCTTTTTAGGTAGGGTCTTTTTGGCAAAGTAATTTGTTTATTTCCAAGAGAATTGTACGCTGTAAAGAAAATACAAAATTTGGATTTAAAGCGTTCCTAATATATAAATAATATTTTTAATATGTCCATTAAAAAAAATGTTCTCAATTTTTTCAATAATTTCAAAAATTTAATACGATCATCATATTTTAAGTACTTAAAATTATCGTACACTCAAAATCATAAATCGCAGAGAGTAGACAACAAAGTTTAAAATGCTACATCTTAGTCTGTAAAGTAATTATAGAGATATTATTAATTTAACTTATTTAATATTAAATGTTCCGGAAGAAAAGAACCAAAAACTCCATTCGTTGCTTGGTTTAACACAATTAAATAAAATTAACATGAACGCCGTTAAAGAGAATCATTTGAACATTTAAATTAATTATATTATGATATATTAAACATACATATTTAGCACAAATTAATAAAACTAATATGATTCGTTAAGTAGTATAAGAATTCGTCATTTTATAAATAGGACTGACTGCAACTGCTTGCGCATTGAATTTTGTTAAGTTCAAGTTTGGTGACAAATCTGACTCGCGATACAATATGCCTGCTATATATACATACATATATGTACTAGCGGCTCACCCTCGCTACGCTCGGGTTCATCACTAGGTACATTTTAACGGTTAGTATGGAATAAATAGGCTGTATATCCATATTACTTAATATTACAAATGTGCAAGTGTGTTTGTTTTTCCTTCTTTCCTGTCAAAACGGAGTTAGGGATTGACGTGATTTTTTGTGTGAAGATAGTTGGAGGGCTGGAGAGTGACATAGCCTACTTTTTACCGCGGGAGATGATCTCCTTCCCACAGGAAAACACGTTATAATACAACCCAAAAAAAATATTTATGATCAGAATTCCTTGAAACTTGGTATTAATGCTCTTCAATACAATTAAATAAATACATGTTTTAACATTTTTCATCCCATAAGGGCGTAAAATAGGGGATGAAAGTTTGTATGAAATCTACCTTTTTAGAGTTTATTTATAGTTTTAGCGCGAGCGAAGCCACGGGTTCTGCTAGTATAATATACATATTATAGACATACATAGGTATGATGCGTTGTTATGGGTTGTATTATAACGTGTTTTCCCATGGGAATTAGATGATTCCCCGCGGTAAAAAGTTGCCTACGTCACTCTCCAGTCCTCCAACTATCTCCATCATCATATATCCACACAAAAATTCATGCCAATCCATCACTCTGTTTTGACGTGAAAGAAGGACAAAGAAACAAACAAACACACTTTCACATTTATAATATTAATATGGATGTATACGTTGCAGGCATATCGTATGCTTCGTTTTTACTGCTACTTTTACACAGTATAGTGTGTAAGTATATAAATTAGGTATTAAATTATACTACATTCCAATATAGTCCCAAAAAGAATCGCTATTTTGCACCTATTATATCTAATCTTAATAAAATGTAGATATTACTTAAAATTTCTGATCTGTGAGTTTATACAAACTTTTAGAAAAAAATACTTTGAGCTATTTCAAATTTCCCAACTTTCTGGGCCGCTTTTTAATGTTTTTACTTCTTATTCTAAAGTCATCAAGCCGTTTTTATGTGATACGCTTACCAAATAATAGCAGTTAGTTTTTGTTTGTATAATTTGTATGACGTAAATATCAAAAATATTTTAATTATACCGCCTTTACGAATAACGAACGAAGGAAAGCAAAAGCTATATCTCTAACCGTGGACAATGGACATGCATAAAAAAGTCGTGCGTACATCTTATAAAATTAAATGAGCAATTCTTGTATTTTAACGATTTAAATCAAATTTTGTATTTAGATAATTTGCTTTTATTTTATATACAGTTAGTTTATATACAGGTGTCTTTTCTGAAAAAAACGCACGACTTCCAAAAATGAATAGGTTCTCAATTAGTCGGAATCTTTTTTTTTATATGTATGTTCACCGATTACTCGAAGAAGCCGATTTTGATTTTTTTTTGTTTCGAAGGGTACTTCCCAGGTGGTCCCATTTAAATCTTATATAATATCTATATTATTTTTATATATTTAAATTTTATATAACTTTCTTCTTACAAATAACCTGCTTATTACGTCTACACTAAAAATGGAAAAATAAAAACTTAAAAAAAACGACTTCCACGCACTAAAATGTTAAAAATAACTAAACGGGGGTTTCCATTAGAATAGATCCTAATCAGATATTTTCAAAGTCAGTGCCAGCTCACGCAAAGCAAATCTAATATATTTCGATACGTAAAATACATCACAAATTGATGTATAATATTTTAACTATAATTAGAGTTCATACGTAATCATATTTACTATTTAAAGATATTCATATCTTAAAATATTGTCGGACGAATAGAGAACCTCCTCCTTTTTGGAAGACGGTTAAAAAACGCAATTATTCACAAATAAAAATTATAACTAATTATTATTAGAGCCTTTTTCTATCAGTTCTTATGATGATAATGTCATATAATGCCATCTTGTAAATTTTTGTGGTACTTGCATTGTCGCCAATATCGCCTATTGAACTAGTGCCTATGCCGAGCGAAGTTCAATCGCCCAGGCACTTTTATATCAAAAGGTAAAACACAATTTTTTTCTATACAAATCACTTTATCCAATTAAATAAAAACATGACAGAGGTATCTAATACCTCTAGCATTCCATCGTTTATTATTATACACATATATAGTACCTATTAGTTCTGTTTTAAAATTAAATTAATTAATTGGCCTAATAGTAGGGGAGCCCAAGAGGGGATTTTCTGTAGTTACTCGAGCGCGGCAGATTAATATACAGGGGGATACCTTGTACCCGGTTAAGTACCTCCACAAAACATGAGGCCCATATATAAGGCCGCCCGTGAAGGATACAGTGTGAAGTGAAGGAGTGCCGGTATTTCGGTGCGCCGTTCTCCCTACCTTCCGCGGCCTAGACGGGGCCGCCACCGTTTGATGGCGGACGCGGTGGGGCTGCAGGGGAAGAGGAGTGTCGGTGTTTCATTGCCGCTCTCCCTGTCCTCTGCAGCCGATTGGAGGTGGCCCACTTCGGTGGGTGGTGGTTATGTTTAATGGGGCTGCTCCGGGTACCTCTCTGGCGTAGCAGAGTTGACTGTGGAGCAGCCCCATTGGTGTGGTGGTCGGCCTAGCGTTTAGGCAGACCTGCCGCTGGGGCGCCGTAGTAGATATGCGCAAGCGATCCTGCGGCGTCCCATTAAGGCGGAAGGGAGGGGAATGTCGGGTTTTAGTGGGTAGTACCGGCTCTTCTAGCCGGTGAGCCCCACATCACCACCTGGGGGATCAGGTGGTATGCGTAAATGCATTTCCCGACATAAAAAAAAAAAAGGTAGGGTGAGTTAATTACATCCTAAAAAGTGTATATTCCACTAATCTGACAATTTGAGAGTGACGTAAAAAAAGGGGAGGGCAACAAAGTTGTAAAAAAAAAACTTCATCTCGACATTCTCGAGCGTAGCTAATTTTTTTTTTATTTTGAAGGAAATAATGCAAGAATAATGAAAAATATATAATCTGACGATTTCCGCAAGCCGAAATAACAAAAATTCGTCGATAAAGTTAAATGCGTGCAGCTGCGTGATGCCTACATTTCCTTCTCCGCGTTTCTATTCCTCTCTCACTCTTTCTCTATCTATTACTCTCTCACTCCGTCCCTACTCTGGTTTTTGCCGCCATGACACCATCACAGCTGATCATAAAGAGTCTAGGGGTGTGCGAACATCGTTCGAATCGAATCGAATATCAATATTCGATTCGAAATTCGAATAATTCGAAAGTTTTCGAATAATTCGCGAATTAATGAAATATCTCTGGATCTTCAATTGTATCCATTTAAATTCCTTCAAATCGTGTGTCAAAATAGTCTACTTACGAATAATATACTTTTCGTTTAAAAATAAATTACCCAGAGAAAACAATTGCTCATTTTTTAAATTTGCAATATATGTTCGAATTATTCGAAATTTTTCGAATTATTCGGGAACTTTCGAATAATTCGAATTTTCGAATTATTCGATTCGAGTTTCGAATCGAATATTAATATTCGATTCGGAACGAATAATTCGTAAGTTCGAATTATTCGCACATCCTGTTGTATTAGTTTATCAACCGACTTCAAAAAGGAGGAGGTTCTCAATTCGACTGTATGTTTTTTTTTATTTTTTATTTTTTTTTATGTTTGTTACCTCAGAACTCCGTCATTTATTAACCGATTTGGACAATTTTTGTGTCGTTTGAAAGGGTATACTTCCAGATTGGTCCCATTTAAATTTCAAAAAAAAATACCACCCCTAAGGGTGGAAAAACTACTAATGATGAATTTAACCTACTTCTAATTGTCATATTGACTTGAAACTTTGCAAGTATTTCTAATAATATTTTTTTTTGTCAGATCAGGCGAATCCCTCTAGATAATCGTCAGATTATGAGACAGTACGTTTAGAACATAAAGATGAACCATAGATATCTTAATCTGACGCGCTTGAGTATTTCAAAATGGCGATTTTTTTTTGCACATTACGAAAATGGCCGCGAGTTTGCGTCCCATCGAAATCGTCAGATTAGTGAATGAGAGCTTTTTTTTGGTGCACTTAACACTCCCTTAGAAAATCTGACGCGCTCGATTAAATTTTTTTTTTTTCATTTTCAACCCTTAAATACAACCACCCGCATCATGCAAACGATCAGATTAATATACGTACATTATTAAAAATACGTAGGGCATTTATGCTATCAACATCTGACGCGCTCGAGGATGTCTATGCAACAGTTTTTTTTTACATATTTAAAAATCTATAGCTGCTTCCCCCACCGATGTAAAGGTATATATCATATAACATTTTTTTCTTCTTATCATCTAAGCTTTGCATCCCAATAGGTCTCTACGACGCTCGAGTAAATCCCCATTTAGCTTCGTGGGCTCCCCTACCATAAGTTTATATGTATTACATTATTCATTCATGTTAAATTGTTGTTACGATTCACTTGAGCTCATTTTGTTAAAAAAGTACAGGAAAAATATGTTAATGATACGTCTTGGAAGAAAAATTTGAGAATCCGACAATCAAAATGAAAACGTAATACGTCAGCAAATAAAACAAATTTTATTATGATAATAACAAACAAGCTGCAATGCTATAAATTAACTTGGCTCAATGTTTGTTTAGTTTCATTAACAACTGAATTTTATTTAATAGTTAAAAGTGATGTTACAATAAAAGTGACTTCACATTATGATAAGTCAAATTATAAAAAAAAACTTATTACTAGATAAGTCAAATAATGACCCTTAAAATCGAAGTGTGTGTATACTCGTATGTTATTAAATATTATCTTTTTGAGTGGATGCTAATAAGTGCGAAGATGAAGATAAATCATCACGTTTCAGGCATTTGATCTGTTTTGAAGTTTCTGTGATCACTAACATTTTTTTATATTTTTATTTAACCTTAAGTGCGCATACTGTAATAGTTAGATTTGGTTATATCATCATAATCTCCCTGCCCATTTCCCAATCACTTGGGGTTGGCGCAGTACATCTTCCGTACTGCTAATAGGATTTGGCAAAAGCTTTACGACCGGCTGCCTGTCAACCCTCCTTGGGAATGCTATTGTTTATCGCGGAAAGGACCCAAGGTGGGATGATCAGCACATCTAATTTAGATTTAGGTATTAAAATTATCTGATGCCAGTAATTTTTTCACCACTTCGTTGCAACATTTGCTTGAGGTTAGGCGTGGCTTAATATTGGAGAGTTCTTTTACGTCTTACGTCTTGTAACATGCATATTCCATAGGTACTGTTTTCTTTTAAAACTTTTTTATAGTATTAATCAAAGATTTGGTTATATTATAATTATATTTATTTGAATGTTGTGCACAGATATAATTGACAACTTTAAAATGATATTTTAGCTCTAAATACATAATTGTAATTTTTAACTTTGTTTTCTATTTCTGTACCCAAAGTGATACACAAAAAATGGGATATTAATCCTTTTTTTACTATAATTTTCAAATTACCGATACTTCAACTGACGACACGTTTAGCACAGTTTGTAATGACCCTACTTGCTGCGCCAGTGGTCGCGGGTTCGAGTCCCGCTGGGGGCATTCATTTGTGTGATAAGCACGAACGTTTGTACTCCAGCCATGGATGTTTATATTTATAATATGTATGTATTTAAAGTTATATATGTATAATGTATCAACTATCTGGTATCCATAACACAAGCCTCATAGCTTACCATGGAACTAGATGGTGTTGTGTGTTAATGTCCTGGAAAAAAAAAATCGCAGGCGCCATGAACACAGAGTAATGTTCTTGCAGGAGAGTCCTAAAAATGGGTATGGAAATTCTCGACCTTCCTTTTCCTATCAAAACGCGTTACATCATACGTACGACATTTGTCGTAATAACAAAATTATATTTCATGTATAAGAGGTAGTTTTACAGTTTTATTTTCCTTTTAAAAATTATTACAAGTACTATTGGCACAGATTTCACAAAGACTATTACTATATTGGTGATTATATATGTTTTTTCTTTTAATAAGTGTAATAAATATTTTGTTAGATTTTAGATTTTTGTTGCTTTTTAAATTATTTTTATTTCAAGAGGATTTTTGTTACGATTACTTACGTAAATACATACGTATGTAGCGTTACGCATTAGTAACGTAGAACTAAACTTGCCGTAAAAAATGATTTCAATAAAAAATATTTACAGAATTGGTTTATACAGATTTGAGGTCATGTAAAATTTACAAATATACACAAAAATATGCTTCGAATGTAGAACCTCGTATCTATACTAATATTATCAAGAGGCAGAGTTTTGTTTGTTTGTTTTTTGTTTGTTTGAATGCGCTAATCTCTGGAACTACTAATCCGATCTAAAACACTATTTGCATTAGATAGCACGTTTATTGAGGAAGGCTATAGACTATATTTTCCGAGATGATATCTCGGAATATATAGCCTTTTGTCTAGGGACGAACCCGACGCGAAGTGAGGGTGAGACGCTAGTATATTGCTAAAAAGCAAACGCTTTATTTTCATAATAAGCCAAAGAGTAATTTTGCTATTATTGTGCTGATGGAGACAACAATACGCAGCATACATTTATTTATTTATTCAATAGGGTCGTTCAATTCAATTAAATAGGCCGTCGGACTATCGTGCATCTTATATAAACACTAGCGACTCACTCTCCCTCCGCTCGGGTTCATCCCTACGTTTTAAGGTTAGTATATATTTCTCAGAGATGAGATATTTTCCTGCAGTAAAACCACACCAAATTTCATCAAAATCTGTCTAGTACTTTTCTCGTGATGCGTTTCCAGAAACAAACAGGCATACAGACAAATATTCAAAAAACTATAGATTCGGCCTCTATATCGATAATAATGACTATTTCCATAAGATTTTCCAAAAAAATATTTGATTTACAGATTTGATTCAGTTAGAATTTTATTATATATAATTATGTATAAATATAGTGATAAATATCAGACTACTCTTAACACTATTCATTTTGAAAGACAACTTAATTCTGACGAAATAATATTTGGTATACAATTAGCTTTTATCAAATTCATTTAACTGTCTCGTATTACAGAGAACAAATAAAAATGGGATACGTGCATACTCCGCAGAATTATACGTATTATATAATTTACGTAAACAGTGGTGAGCTATGTATTTTCCCGTATAATGTGTGTGATGTGCAAATTAGCATTCTACGACAAATGCGCTGTTAAATAGGCGAGAGACTTAGATAAAGAATAAGTTGGCTCATATTTCTAATCTACAACTATCTCGAAGATGACTTTTAAATTACAGGATGTAACTATTTCTCAATTTTGCTACCAATCATCCTTGGTTGAATGTCATTTTTATTTTTTTTATGTGTAAAAATATATTATAATTTCTTGAAAATATATTACCTATATAATATACTTTAAGTAAACTGTACGTGACTTCATGGTTATGTTTTATGAAAATATTTTATTTTTCTTTTGCGCGCTTCGTAGCCTTATTAGTTATTAGCTTTAACGCAGTTAGAAAAACTTTGACACAAAAACAATTTTTAACATAATATTGTAGATTCATCTCAACCGTGCGTACAAGATACAGAGTTTTTAGTTTTTTTTATTTGTTATCGATAAAAGAATCAAAATATAGGTATGTAGGTTTTATTGAAATAGACTATTTAAAAATAAGTTTTTCAAATATTTTACTGGCAATATAGAAATAGGTCTATAATTAATTATATACCGGGATGGTTTTTATCACCACTTTTAAAAAAATATTTATTTTATTTACTAAATTTCATAAGATCAAAGGAATGTTCAGAAGTCTATACATTTATTATGATTTATTTGATTTATATAATTTCAATGTTAAAGGTTTTTATTTTTCTTTGCTTATTTATGTAATAATTTTGTAGCATGTTTTTTCTGTTTTCTGTGTACTGATGATTTTATTGGACTTCTTGTCTGAAATAAACGCTTATTATTATTATTATATTATTATTAAAAATAAGGGATAAATGTGACGCAATGTATGTAATTATTGAGTTGAGTAATTTAACTAATCAGGATCGATAGACACTAACAGTTTGTTGTTTAAAATTTTCATAAAAAAATATCAAAAAATAAAAAAGTACTATTATTTTATTATTGTTTCGCTTTTATCTATTTACACAAAATTCCGGAAAATCAATCATATTGTTAATCTAATATACAAAATTATCGCGTCACAGTGTTTCTAACAAAACCCCTCCGAAACGGCTTGACCGATTCTTATGTTTTGTGTGTATATTCAGTAGATCTGAGAAAACGTAAACTATTTTTCATACCCCTAAGTGATAAGGGTCGTCCACCAAAACACACAATTTTTTATTTTAATTTTATTATGATTCGGCATTAAAAAATACATACAAACCTAAATTTTTACTAGGGACGAACCCGAGCGGAGCGAGAGTGAGTCGCTAGTTTTAAAATATATGTACAAACTACACAGGAGATTCTAGTCTTTCTGTGGAGTTCTTTATAATTAACTCTAATAACTCTCATTCTACGGTAGCAAAATACATCTATACTATACACGTATACGTAAACTTAAATCAGATTCCCTTGGCTCAGGTCTTTTTATAGCCTGCTAAAATTAAATTAACTGGATCTAAGTACATTTACCTCTAAGAAGACGTTTTTATTCTATAAACGCTTATGATATTCAATGTTCTTTAAGTAGCCTGCATAGTACTTGTACCATTACGTGAGAACAGGTCGACGACTGGAATTCAGACGCGACTTTACGCATCATAATTGTCCTTTTGAAATGCACTGCGTTGGATTGCTATAAAAACTTTGTGAATATCTCTAGAACAATTTTAATCAATAATCACATGACATAAATTATTCTAATATTTTCTGCTAATAGTTTATTACTTTTTAATGAGTTCAAAACTTAAATGGCCGCGTGAATATTTTTAATTTACTTTTGTAGCATGTGTAAAACGTTCACTGAGTTAAAAAGCGGATAAAATCATCAAAAGTGATTATGAAACTGTACTCATTCTAAAATAATGTCACTTCATTGAGTGCGCAGACGAGGATTTCTAGGTATTAAGAGTTAAAAACAAATAGATTTTTAAGCTGGTCTTATATTATAATTTGAGTTAAAATTAATTATTTTTCTCGTTGATCTAGTGGTTGCATGTACATCTGCAGAGGTTCTAGGTTAGAGTCTCGAGTCGGGCCATAATAGTTAGAGCGGATATCCATGAAGTGAGGCTACGAAGTTTCTCAGTGTCATATTTAATTATGAATCGCATAAGTCGTCTACGTTGCAGTGCTCGATAAAAGATTAAAAAAAAAACAATTTCTTGTGTCCCTATAGAATTAAAATGTTAGTTTGGTAATTACTAATATCATTGTATTTGAATTTTGCACTTTATGTTAAACTAGCGACTCACCCTCGCTTTGCTCGGGTTTGTCCTTAGGTACGTTTTAACGGTTAGTATGAAATACAAATATTTGAATTTCTCGTTTTTTTCTGTACTATAATATGCATGTATTATACATATACCTAAACCTTCGTCTTGAATCACTATCTGTTGCTGAAAACTGCATTAAAATCCGTTGAGTAGTTTAAAAGATCTAAGCGAACAGACAGCGAAAGCGACTTCATTTTATACGATGTAAAGATACTCTCTTAAGTATTTATTTACATTAAAAATCAGTCTAGTAAGACATAACAGTAAAATTTTAAATAACCTCATACCTTTTCTTTTCAATATTAGCGACTTACCATTGCTTGGCTTTGTTGTCTGTTTTTGTATTTATAGTATTATTTGCTTTGTTAGAGTGTGTACGTAGACACTAACAGAAGCCGATTACTCCAGATCATCTGAAATTAAAATTTAAAGTCTACATATATGTGTATTTCTCATCAAAATCCTTCCAGCCGTTACAGTCCGTTACCGTCATTAGTATTATTTTGGTACGGAACATAAATTATAAAAAAGGTATTTCAAAGGTAAAAGGATAAAAGGCATAGGTAGTAAATATTAAAGGTATTTCTTTTAAAATACTTGTATTTGATACGCTTTATGATTCTTATCTCTTTTGTCCAATTTCTATTTGTATAATAAGTATATGTCATCTGTGGTATAATCCATTACAAATTGGTTTCTATACGTAAACTATTTTGTTTTAATATTTGTTAAAATGTATTTATCATCATGGTGTTTGTTCCTTATTGATTAGAAATATTGTTAAAGACAAATAGTTATTACTTCTAATTGAAACTGAAGTGTAAAATGACGCCATACATATTTCTTTACTGACATTTTAAATATACGTTAATTGAAATTTATATTTATAATTTGCTAGCATTGCCCGCGGCTCCGCCCGCGTTCAAATGACTAAAAACCAAATTCTTTGGTTTTACATATGAGCACGGTAATGTTATGCATGTATTGCAGTTTTAGTATTTTTTCTCAAAAATGAGATATTTTCCCGCGGTAAAAAGTACCCTAAATGTTAACCTATGCGTTAACCCGGATAACCAGCTATCACCATACCAAATTTCATCAAAATCCATCCAATGGTTTTTCTGTGATGCGGTAACAGACAGACAGACAGACAGGCAGACAGATAGACAAAAATCCTAAAAACTATAGATTCGGCCTCTGTATCGATAATAATGTCTATTTCAATAAGATTTTCCAAAAAATATTTAATGTACAGATTCGGCTTAGTTACAATCTATACATTTTTTGATTCTACTCAAAAAAATATATATTATAAGACAAGTCATTTGAATAAACAGTAGTATGTATGCTGTAATATAATACATAATTAAATAATACGTCAACTGATATCATACAGTAAAATACACAGTATATAATGGTTATTTACCTCGTGACAATGAAAATATACTTTAATATGTTATCATAAATCAATGTAGATTACTCTACTATTAGAGTTACGTTCTACATCAAAGCTTTAAACGCTAGTAATATACATGTTAATATCGGCCATATTTATTTTCCTGTATAAAGAATATATTTATATACATATATTTTTATATAGTTCTATAATAAATCAATGGAATGTGCTTGCGTGAATCGTTATATTTCTACAAAAAAAATCACTTACTGTATTTGAAGTGTTTTTAAAAAGTTTTAGTTTTAAATCAAGATTTATAGCCAATTCCTTTCTAATCTAAAATCAGTAAATTATAATAATTCAAGTGGGTATGTGACATATGTACCTTAAAATATCAGATATGTTACTGATGTGGAGTGTAGACAGTTCAACAAAAAACTACACATCAAATAAAGCATTAGCTATAAATAGAGCAAAGCGCGAGTTGTGTGATAATATTTGATGTACGATTTTATAATGAGTTTCGAAAAACTGTTTGGGAATTAAATATGACAAGTATTTGTTTTTAGCCTATATAATTATGCTATAAGTAATGAGTATCTGCATATAATGTAATGTTTTAATAATAATAAGTAGAAGTCTGCTTTCTTGAGGAAAGTATATATAAGTATAGAATACACATGAAGCAAATCCTGGGCTTACAAAATATAGAGTGAACCAAATTTTATCAGCCTTACGTTTATCATCCACGTGATGAGTTCCCGTGTTCCGACGACGTACATATATTATATAGAATCGACCAATACAATAAATGATGGTTGAAGAAGAAAAAAAAATATAAATTATAGCTATACATTTACAGAAAACATCAAACCTCAATAAATCAATGTTAAAAGAACATGTCACGAAAAATATTTAAAAATAAACTTTATTATATTCATTTATCTTTTAAAATCTCTACATTGTAAAAATGTAGTGATATCGAATTTGTCTCTCAAGATAAATTACATTAAAATTTAAATGGCACAAAATGTAATAAAAAGGAATGTCAAATTTTACAATTAAATTACCTTGATTTCAGTTTTTGAAGCTTATATAGATTTCTGCTACCATATGTAACTTTGGACAGACGTACGAAGTGATGCTTAAAAGTCTACAAAGAATTGTAACAACGAATAATGAAATAAAGCAGCTTCCTGTCTAATTTAACCGACTGAAGGTAATTGCGATTACATACCTTCTCATTGAGTAATGTACATGATGACAGCGGCACTTCGATAACTGTCCCGTAACACACAGGATCCGGAAAGTCATTAATCAATTCATCGTGGTACTTTGGACCCGTTTAGAAGAACTCATCTCAAAAATGTGAAAAAACAAGTTCTATATGTCATTCATGTTACTTTCTATTTGAAACCTTAGTATATGTGAAATGAATTTGTGATAAGGGTTTATTGATCTGAGAGCCGGTCGGTTATCGACAAATTCTTAATTAATATGCTAATTTCTTGGGTTGCCGATTAAAATATTTGCTTAATAATTGTCTCTTATCTATCATTGTTACAATTGGGTCGAGTTATATATGTGAGTAGAATTAGTATTTTTAAGCTAAGTATATTTTTAAATCTTACTATACTATTATAAATGCGAAAGTTTGGTTGGATGGATGTTACGAAGAATAACCGAATGTCTGCAAATATACTCAAGTGGGGTCTCAAATAAAAGCGCACTGAAAGAGAATATTTATGACTTAATCGAAAGTGTTCTCAGCTTCGTTTGATGAGAAAATTGGTGGTGGGAAAATTGGGACATGGAAATCCGATTGTCAAGTGAAAGTATCAATTACTACATCTCAGTCTTTGCAATTCTGCTAAAGATGATTTGTCATGTGGGTTATTAAACAGTTTTATTTGGTCGAGCTCACAAATTGCTACACCATCCAAGGTTTTTACTAACAAAATCTACATTATAATAAGTATGTACCTATAAAAAGTATTAAATAAAAAATTAAATTAAAAATTTTAAAAAGCCCCCGACACAAAAACCTAAGTTCCCTTTAAAAAGTAAAAAATAATAAAAAAAACTCAATCTTAAAGTACCTAAGTATGTATTAATAATACTAAAAAAAATACGCCGCGTTGGGGAACCGCCCTGGACCGATCGTAGATAATATAAATATAATATAAAATATAAATCGTAGATAATAAATAATAATTTGGAGCGGTCCACCACGACGTATTTTTTTAGAATTATTAATACATACTTAGGTACTTTAAGATTAAGTTTTTTTTTATTATTTTTCACTTTTTAAAGAGAACTTAGGTTTTTGTGTCGCCCCCCAAAGTGCGCTCACCTTGTCGTGGTGGGGGGGGCTCACTAGTGCCCGGCAACCCAACCGGGCGCGATGCCAAGAAACGCACAGGGAGGTGGCCCACTTCGGTGGGCGGTGGGAGGTGGCCTCTTCGGAGGGCAGTGTACCATGCGGGTTGCTCCTGGTACTTCTCTGATAGCAGAGTGGACTGTGGAGCAACCCCGTGGTTGTTGTGGTCTGCTTCGGCAGACCTGCCGTCGGGGCGTCGTATTGAATGCGTAAGCGATCCTGCGACGCCCCATTAAGACGGGGGAAGGTTTCGTTGGGTTTTAGTGGGTAGTACCGGTGAGTGTTTGCCGGTGAGTCCCACACCTCGTGCGTAAATGCATTTCCCAACGTTAAAAAAAAAAGGTTTTTGTGTCGCGTTTTTTTTTTTATTTTTAATTTAATTTTTGGTCCAAACGACCAATTTACCGAAAGAATTTAGAGGAAAAATCTCTGTACTGTAAAGTATAACAAATACTATACATAAAATTATTAATGATCAGAGTTACTTAAAACTTAGTATAAATGTTCTTCAATACAATTAATTAAATACGTGTTTTAGCATTTTTCGAAATTCATCCCATAAGGGGATAAAATAGCGGATGCAAGTTTGTATGAAACCTCCCATTTTAGAGTTTTTTTGTAGTTTTAGCGCGAGCGAAGCCGCAAGTTCTGCTAGTGTATATATATATATATATATATATATATATATATATATATATATATATATATATATATATATAAATATATATATATATATAATGCATCTTCTCCGATCACCCTATCGACGTAGGTAATACGCGTAATAGATCCAACACGCGAAGTTATCACTTAAACAGAGTGAATGATCCTGAAAATCAGTATTGTGCCTTTAAAAACATACATGAATTCAACACGCAGAAATATAGATTTGAGAATTTCCTTTACAGGGAGGGCAACCGATACTTTTAAAAAATTAGTAACATTTCTGTTATCATTTGGATATTTGTATAGTTATGTTGAAGCTGGAGTCACATGTCCCGTCCTAATTTAACATAACAAGGCGTTCTGGCTATTGTGCGTCAGGCTCGTAAGTAGGTGAGATCATAACAAGATTATCCTATCAATCTTTGCCCATTAAATTATTATTCGACGTTTTGAGTAGATGTAAAATAATATTCCAAAATGAGTAGAAAGTTTCGTAAATGCTAAAATAACCAATGAATATAAATTCAAAGGCAAGTGAATCAGCATGGAATTACAAATTCAATCTTGTTGTATTTAAATCGGTATTAAAAGTAAATAAAGTAAATGTTCACATTTTTATCACGTAACAAATCATTCTCCCATTCAACGTAGGTACGAATCAACGGTCGACTCGACGATCGACGAACAACTTTCTTTGCGTTTCCAGTATGTTTAATAAATTAAACTAAACGTGTTAACTGATTTTGAGCTTGACATTATAACAGAAAATTTTGAAATATACTCAAAAGCTTTGCTGAAATTTACAACGAGGAAACACAAAAGCGGGAGAGCGAGACGACTCGCGCCGAAATAAGCAAGTGCCATCGTATTCTTTGTGTATTGAGAACATCTACTGCATTTAAGAAACCGAGGAAGATGTGACACAAAGGCCTAGAATCTGTGCGAATGGGAAGTACTAATCAAGGCGACGAGCGACTTGTTAACGCGTACATAATGTATACATACTTCTGCTTAGCTTATTGTAGTCACACTGTACGTAACATGGATTGTTAGGAAATATAAACATGATTGTGTGACGTTTACTTAAATAAAAATAATTACATAATATTTATTTTAATAATTATCATAAAATCATAAATCACACTGTTTAAAAACCATCATTAAAATACGGTCTTTCCGATATGTTCGTTATTAATTGAATAAACATGAATCGCGAAATAATAAGAAACCGGTTGTTAAGTTTATAACACAGCGTCTTCTCGTGACACTCAACCCCCTGTTTTACGTTAGGTATTGAATAATTTAAAAAACACGTTACAATATTTAAATTCTACATTCATCTCAAATTAGTTTTCAATATGGAAATCAGTTTATTTTCTATTATGTTTAATATTTTATATTTGCCATATCGTTTATCTTTTATATACTTAAGATGTACTAATAATTTTGTTTAAGAATCATCCATTATTTTTTGAATATTTATTTAGTGACTCCTCTTAAGGATTATAAAATTAGGTCTTTTTTACCATTTACGTATGTATGTATATTGAGAATGATGCCGTCTCCTAAGGCATAGACATAGCGTTATAGGCATGAATATGCCTTTAAGGGTTGTGCTGACGACTCTATGTCGAGATCGAGAGTGATCAAAGGAAGTAGTGTTACATTGCGGCATTCATTCTATTATCGAGTTAGCAACGGAATTTTATTTCAATTAAACTGTCCTAACAAGTCGAGCAGTTTCAACGTGTGGATTCAATAATAACTTATGTTATGTGATTGAATAATTATGGCACAGAATGAGAAATATTTGCGTAATGACTTTAACGTATAGATTATTCGCATTGTTTTAGAGTTTACTAGCGTTCCCTGTTGCTTCGCTTAGAGTGAAAGGAACACTTATACCATACATACACACATACACATTCGTACACATATATTTCTTATTAGTTATACGTATTGTATTCAAACTAATGAAGTCATGAGTACTACCTACCATACCTTAATGGTACTAATAGACGTACTGGTGTTTTACCGCAATCCGATGAATTTTATGTAGTTACTAGCATTGCACGCGGCTCCGCCCGCGTTCAGATAATCAAAAACCAAATTCTTAGGCTTTCCATACTAGTATACTCTTACAATGCAGTTTTTGAGTTTTTAAAAAATATCCTATATGTTGACCCGGATAACCAGCTACTACCGTACCAAATTTCATCAAAATCCCTCCGGTGGTTTTTTCCGTGATGCGGTAACAGACAGACAGATAAACAGACAGACGGACGGACCGACAGACAGACAGACAAAAATTCTAAAAATTATTGATTCGGCATCTGTATCGAAAATAATATATATTTTAGTAAGATTTTCCAAAAAATATTTAATGTACAGATTCGGCTTAGTTACAATTTTATTATATGTGTAGATTGGGGACACTTTTATATAAATTTTTATATCTAGATAAGATTTCATTATACAATTGTACAATGTACTTACCTACAGGGAAAACATCAGAATTTGCAACATCGTAAATGAGGTTAAAACAAAAGAAGTAAACTTCCGCAGTCCCTTTGCAACAATGAGAAGGGCGATTAAAGTGGATTTTACTTAAGCGAGCTGGTCAGTCGCGGAGTACTGACCTTCGCACAAACAAGTCATATGCCATCCTTGTCCACTGTCACATCCTTGTTTATGTTATAAAATCTAATCGACTGGTTCTGATATAAGCGTGTCTCTTATATACTAAGGTCAATAAGACTTAAAAGTTTAAACATTTATTTACATAAATAACAATCTGATTAATTTGTTAAATACATTTTAAAAAATTCAATAATTTTCAATAAATATACTTACTGAGTAAAGGAAGAATGACACTATTATTATTAGTGGTAGAGACAGTTAAAAACATTGCTTTTTTACTCAAACCAGTAAATAGATTTGTTCTCTTTACTATGAATACCAGCGTAATTTAAAACTACGCATTAATATCGAAAAAATGAATCGTCATCCTCTTTTTTATTTTGTTGAAATATTTAACAAATAGTCATTTCTGAAAGTAAGATTCCTATACATAATTATTCAAGTTTACATACAGCCACGTTATCTGGTTATGGACATGGCTTAAAATGTTTATTTTCTTTCCAAAACTACCAAAAATCATTTACAGAGTAAAAAATACACAAATAAGATAAAAAATAACATGTTATAAAATATTAACTTAATAATCTATTTATTATTGTGCGAAGTAATGTATCACGAGAAAAATATTTGCTTTAATTTTATAAGCTTTAACATTATATATATTAAATTTTAATCAGTAGAGATATAATTAATTAGCAATTTTAAATACAATTTTTGAAAAAAGTTTGGTTTTAAAATAGCTACGCGTTTTAACTTTAGATATTCGTATCTTCGTAAATCATTTAGCTTTGCATACGTAAGTACTACAAAAAATCATTATTGCTTTGATAACATATTATAATTTGCATGTTTCGTATATAATTAGGTTCACATTAGAGTCACATAATTAGTATGTGTTTGCCTCAGTGTTTTCAAAACTGAAAGGTGTTTTTTCCACCAAAAGCGTCAAAGAACTAAAGATAGACTAGAATAGCGTAGCAATCTTCTACTTATACTAGTATCTAATTAAAGTATACTCATTGCTTACTCTGTGAAAATATCTACTCCAGAATTGAACCCACAACCCTAGAGGCAGTATTTATTTCATATGCCCTGAGACATGCGACTCTGGGCCATGTGGCTGTTAATTTTGGAAGTGCCATCTAATATTTTTAGTTCCCCGACAGTTCTACAGAATTGTAATTCATTGAGATAAAATCGGTTAAAATATTTTTGTAAACTGTAAAAATGTCGTTAAATATAATGTTTCACTTAAATATTTAAGCATTTACCTTTTCAAATAAATGTTATTTATAAAAGATTTAATTCAATTCATTTAATGTCACAATTTTTAGTTACGCGCAGAATAAATCTTACACGCTTTCAACAACAGGAAAAGTTTATGATTTTGCTTAGATATATAAAAAAAATAGTTATGTAGAGCGGCGACTCTATTTACATTATAACGACGCAATAACTCACACGTCAAATGGCCGATTGATTAACTAATAGATATAAAATATAATAGGAGTTAAGCAATCTTTACGGCCTGGTAGCTTTCATTAAGTCTCTTTAATAAGTCATCTACTATAAAGCTAATCTATTCATATAATAAAATTCTAACTAAGTCGAATCTGTACATTAAATATTTTATTGGAAAATCTTCTTGAAATAGTAATTATTATCGATACAGAGGCCGAATCTATACTTTTTAGAATTTTTGTCTGTCTGTCTGTCTGGGAAACCATCACGAGAAAAGCACTGGACGGATTTTGTTGAAATTTGGTATGGAAATAGCTGGTTATACGGGTCAACATGTAGGATACTTTTACTGCTGGAGAATATCTCATCTCTGGGAAATCTATACTAATCTTAAAACGCAAGAACAAGCCCGAGCGGATCGAATGTGAGTCGCTAGTCTACTATAAAGCTAATTGAATATAAATTTATATCACACGTGTAATATGTATAATATACATGATATATGTTTTCCTCTATGGTTGGGACAAATTAAAACACCTACGAGCTTACCCTTAATTCTTAGAAATAATGCAAGACAATAATACCAAGAAGTCTATTAAAAAGTATACATATTTAATATTTGTTAGTAATGTATAACCAAGTTTTACATTTCCAATAGTGCCTTTGCGTATTTATTTTCGTCGTATTGATTTTTTATAAAATTATATTGCTTTATTAAAATGATTATTGGAACGGTAGGAAAAGGTCACAATAAGCCACAACGGATGATAATAACATAATCAATAATAATTAGATGGATTGTGTAAAACATCGCGTCAGAGCTAAACAGGCACAAGGCAAAGAAACGCTTGTAGGTGACGCCATAGCCATTGTAGTTATTTTCGTAACTAACAAATCTTTAGGATATGTTAGATTTTTATAATTATATTAAACATTTGTATTTCAACCACAACTTATAATTGAATAAATATATACCTATATTTTATTGTTAATCACATTGAATATCGGTTGAAGGTAGAATTTTGTGTTCAAATAAATGTCGCTCATATCACCAATGTGTAATCTTACAATTTGATTACATTTCCGTCGTCCCTAGTGCAATTAAGGTAAGTGAAAATACACCCCTCTACATTTTAAAACATCCAATACCAAATATACAATACAAAAACATTGGGACAGCGTTAATCGAATTACGAAATTCGACGTGATAGCCTACTAATGGCGGAAAAACCAACCTAAACAAAATACTACGCTGCATAAACAAACAGCGTTTCCAATGATGTAAACAATATTGTTCTCGTTTTAAAATTATGCTAATTATTACAATTAATAATTAATACTTTACAAGTTACCTACTTTTAAACTAGAAAGATACGTTGTGCTCAAAACTACCTAAAATAATCATTATTTCGCTCATACGAACGGAAATTCTCTTTATTTGCGACTAGCAACTCACCCTCGCTTTGCTCGGGTTGTCCTAGGTTAGTTCCCCATCCCCCCCAACGTGCGTTCACCTTGTCGTGGTGGGGGGGCTCAGTAGTAGTAGCGAAGCTAAGAAACGCACAGGGAGGTTGCCCACTTCGGTGGGCGGTGGGAGGTGGCCCTCTTCGGGGGGCGGTGTACCTTGCGGGTTGCTCCTGGTACTTCTCTGATAGCAGAGTGGACCTTGGAGCAACCCCATGGTTGTGGTGGTCTGCTTTGGCAGACCTGCCGTCGGGGCGTCGTAGTTGAATGCGTAAGCGATCCTGCGACGCCCCATCAAGACGGGGGAAGGTTTTGTTGGGTTTTAGTGGGTAGTACTGGCTGTATTACGCCGGTGAGTCCCACACGTCGTGCGTAAATGCATTTCCCAACGTAAAAAAAAAAAAAAAAAAGGTTAGTTCCCCATACAAACTTTCGTCACTATTTTCACCCCTTTAAAGCACGATTTTCGGAAAAAAATCTATGTCCTTCCCATGGTCTCAACTTATCTTCTTACCTTTGATATAAATGGGCCCAGTAGTTTTTAAGTTCATTCGTTACATATATACAAAGGTATAACGGTTAGTATGAATATAATATGCATGTATTATACATATAAACCTTCCTCTAGAATCACTATCTATTGGTGAAAACTGCATTATATTCCGTTGCGTAGTTTAAAACATCTAATCGTACAAACAGCGGGAGCGACTTTGTTTATACTATGTATAGATATAAATCTTTCCTCTTTATCTATCTTATCTATATAAATAAAAATGGATGTTGCTAAGCGCAAAACTTGAGAACAGCTCGACCAATTCAGCTACATTTTTTTTCGTATGTTCCTTAAGGCACACAGACATTTTTAATAACGAGAAAAAATATAAAATAACGTAAATCTATGCTAATAAATGCAGAGCCGATTTTTTTGTTCGATTATACTGCGATAACTACTGATCCGATCGGAATAATACTCACCATACTATACCATAAGATGCAGCGTGTTTCGGAGAAGGTTTTAGTGTATGATATGTTAGTGATTAATGTACTATGCGGGCGGAGCCACAGGAAAACGCTAGTATATTATAAAGTGTTTTAAATTAATCTTCGCACCTGTAATCAAGTGGAAATCGATTTCGATTTATCAACTTAACTTCGTAGATACATTAGACAGATAAAAAAATAATCATTACATACATAAACATTATACATATCTATCGGAGTGGGCTCTATTAATTATATAAAACGAATTGCTTATTCACTGTCATTATAAAAAAAAACAATATCATTGAATTGACTACATTATATTTATTTATTTATGAGTCAACAATAAAAGACAAAGTAATCCAGGCAGACTTTCGGTCATGGCAGTCGTCTCACTGATTTTGAGACCTAGCATAGTCGGCGGAGAATATAATATTATAGTGCACTGCGCACAAGAGTAAGTGTAGTGTACGTGCACGCTACCTTTCCCAGTTGGAAGGCAATCCAAATATGGAAATACAATACGATCAACTTCAGATTCCAACTATTTTGTCTCAATCTGCAACTCAAGCCATGACTTCAGAATCTTCTTCTTCTCCCTGCCCATTTCCTAATCACTTGGAGTCGGCGCAGTACATCTTCTGTACTGCTGATAGGATTTGGCAAAAGTTTTACGACCGGCCGCCTGTCTGACTTCAACCCTCCTTGGGAATGCTATCGTCTCTTGAGCCATGACTCCAGAATCTACTGACCAAAATGGCGGTTTGGTAATATTAGTAAAACTTATCAATAGTGCTTAAATGTCAAATGAGCATGGTCGTTATACGATGTTCATGGGCTATTCGTTTAGCAGACATAACATGACCAACTCTGTGTTGAAATAAACAGGTTATAATAGGTTCTTCGTAAATAATTTTAAATATTATGTATATTTATTTATATATTAATATGTGAATATTGTTGGTAATTTCAAAAATGTAATAATTAATAATAATTACCCTATAATAATAATAATAATAAGGTCGTGGTAGCCCAGTGGCAACGCGCTCGTTTGGGAAACCGAGTGAAGCTGGTTCAAATTCCGGGTCTCACACCTGTGATATTTTCATGTGCGAATCATTTCTAACATGATTACCACTTGTCTTACGGTGAAGGAAAACATCGTGAGGAAACCTGCATGTCCGAGAGAACCTAGCAAGTTTTCGAAAAGTCATGTGAAGTCCGCCAACTCACACTTGGCCAGCGTGGTGGACTATGGCCTGATCCCCCTCGTATTGAAGGGAGGCCCGTGCCCAGCAGTGAGACGTTAAAAAAGGGCTGAATACAATACAATAATATTAAAACATCACAACACCCTTATGTTATATGTTATAAACATGCTATTCTATTTCTATTTCTTCATTTTCTTAAAAGATGCATGTAGCAATAGTACTAAAATAAAATCATAATTTAACTACTTATAAATTGTACTGTCTTATTATTACAAGTTAGAAGTGGATATAACAGCGCGCTTAGGCAAAATTACATTATACAATCGTTTGTGCTAATAGAAAACTGAACATTGTATGAGAATGACACAGATAATGCCAGATGTAACAAACAGAATAAGCCATAAAAGGCGTATTTCAATCTTATAGAATACCTAAGTATAAAGCCATAGAAAGCATAAAAATGGACCTACTTGTTACTGAAATCCCCCACCCAAATAAGGGAGGTGGCGTGTGCGTACGCTGCTTGGGTAGTATAAAGTAGTATTTATTTAAAAATAACTCCTGATAAAAAGGAATAGCAACCACTATATCTCTGATCCGTTGAAAATGATAGTAAAGTTGCATACACTTTTATAAAAAATAAAATATACTTGAGCTTTACTTTCCTTTGTAAATATACGTTATTGCAAATATTAGGTATAATCTGCAAGAAAAACAAATACATAAGACTCATACTTGTAAAAGAGAGCATTTATTTTATTTTAATAAAATACACTTAACAACCAACCAAATAAATAACCAACCAAAGTTGTTTATAAAATTTTTATATTATTTTTATGACGGAACGCCGCGTCGTCAAACGTACCAAGGCGTTGTTCGTAATATATGAGCGTGATAAATAAGTTGATTGTGAGGCAGACATTTTAAATTGAATATTAAAATCAGTAACGTAATACTGCACGTCTCAAGAAATGCCGCAATTTGCATTGTAAAATAAGGTATTGGATTGCTTCTTTAATCGTTTCTAATGGGTGATATTGAAAGGCTAAATGCTAATGTAGAGTCGAATTTCACATAGTTTTATCTAATGCTAGTTTCTAACTGCGATTTCTAACAGTAATCAAACCTAGCGATATACAAATACTGTATTCATAGAATGTGGTAATATATATAGTACTAGCCGTCAAGGATGCGCCTTAAGCTTGTATTATTACAGTGAACTTTTACATCAATAATAAAAATAGCACTACAGATAAAAATCGATTAAATCAAATAAACGTCTACAAAAAAATATAGTTATTTTTCAATATTTTTGTGAATCTTTTGGATGAAACTGAAAAAATGTACTGTACGTATCTAGTAAAGTATTATATGATCTGTGGTACGTATAAAATGTAAATAAACAAATTAGGAAACAATAAAATACTTGTAGACCAGGGTAGAAGCCTTTAAAATAATAAAAAGTGAAAAAATATAGTAGGATGCAACCCATTAGAAAAGGAGAGGAATATTATAAAAATGAAAGGAAAAATAATTTACGGACGATCTGAGGTCGGGAAGGGGGTGGGGGGGGGAGCTTTTATGGGTAAAAAACGGTTTTTCTCGATTTCCGGCAAAACTAAAAGTCCTATCGAAAAAAATCAAATAGCAAAGTTGTAGGTAATAAAAAGATCTAAAACTTTTGTATTTACACTTTTTTCACATAACCTCAAAATTTTTGTGAAAAATTCAAAATCCCAAGTTTTTGGTTTTTTATTTTTATCTTTTACAAAAATGTTTTTGTACATAGTACATATTTATACACAGTATATATTTATACATAAAACATATGTATAGTATAGATTTTTAATATATTTATAATATATTTTGTATACATTTTGACATTTATTTCTTTAATATTTTTTTTCATGGGGGTATACTCACGATAAAATAGTGAAGGCATTATTAATTCGATTTTGTCTTTTCAGATTATCAGTATGGATGAATCTGTTTGTATCATCTGCAATAAGGCAGATGATAAGCAAGCGTATGAAATAAAAAAGGTTTTTTGTTTTTTGCATTTTCTCAAAAGATTTACTATAGTAACATGTATTTTTTTTTCACCATCGGAAAGTAGACATTTCAACGAACAGAAAACATACCAACTTTTTGAAAAAAGCTGATATTTTGACGGGTGAATTTTCGATTGAAAATTAGTGTGTTTTTTCTATATTAATTCAAAATAAGGTGAAAAAATAAATATTTTAATCAAATAAATTACAGCGTATTTGGGACATAAAAAGGCAAGTTTTCACCAAATTTCGTTAAAAAAAAAAACAAAAAATTGTGAAAGATAAAAATAAAAAACCAAAAAGTTGGTTTTTTGAATTTTTCACATAAATTTTGAGGTTATGTGAAAAAAGTTTAAATACAAAAGTTTTAGATCTTTTTATTACCTACAACTTTGCCATTTGATTTTTTTCGATAGGACTTTTAGTTTTGCCGGAAATCGAGAAAAACCGTTTTTTACCCTTAAAAGCTCCCCCCACCCCCTTCCCGACCTCAGATCGCCCGTAAATTATTTTTCCTTTCATTTTTATAACATTCCCCACCTTTTCTAATGGGTTGCATCCTACTATTATTTTTTTTGGTTTCAAAAATTATCGACTCTGGTCTATTGGGTAATATTGAATTAAAAAAATATTCCTTAAAAAAAACGTTACCGTACAAGGTTTACAAATATTTATAAAACTGAAATATGATTGTATTGTACCTATTCAGCCCTTTTTAACGTCCCACTGCTGGGCTCGGGCCTCCCTTCAATACGAGGGGGATCAGGCCATAGTCCACCACGCTGGCCAAGTGCGGGTTGGCGGACTTTATATGTCTTTCGAAAACGTTTTCTCAGACATGCAGGTTTCCTCATGATGTTTTCCTTCGCCGTACGGCAAGTGGTAGTCATGTTAGAAATGATTCACACATGAAAATATCAGAGTTCGAGACCCGGGATTTGAACCCGCTTCACTCGGTTTCCTTTGGGAGTGCGTTACCACTGTTCTACCACTGCCTTTAATAACATAGTTCTAATCATATTTCTGATTAGAACTATGATATTAAAGAAAATATGTACGAAGTATCTAGTATCTACACATAAAAAGTTTTTAAGGTTTTTTTATTTTTATTTATATTTACTCTCTAAATCTTTAGCTACTTTTGTTCACCACTTACAATGACCTCAAATAGTATAGTTTCTGAACTATGTTCCGTTCTCAATATAGATTCTAAATAATATTTTTTTTATAAGTACATACGAAATTATTTACCACTCATGCTAAAACTACACAACAGAATTAGGCAAATTCTAGTATCGTAAAAGTGTGGGTGTATATGTACATGGGTGGGTGAGTCGCTAGTTTTATTATATGTATAAATAGATGTGCTTTTGGCCACTTTTTGTCTTACTTCTTTAATTCTTATGCGAAATTCTGGAAACATTCATAAAAACGCAAAATGAGAACTAGAGAACTAGCTAGTTATTGATAGGTATTATTCTTTATATAATGTATATTTTACATACAGGAAATCCTATTGAACATGTCATGTGAAGACGTACAATGTAGTTTGAATTCACTTCCTATTAATATATTTAAGCAATTGTGATGATAACCGACCTTGCCAACGCTACATTGTTAAAATTATTCGCTTAATATTGACAGGTCCTAACTCATAGTAGCAATCACATGTTGTGATGTTATGGACTCGTCTCGCATTCGCATTGTCACGCATTGTCCAACAAGCACCAGTTCCTTTCGTTAGGCTGGATTGAAGTGATGGTCACTAATTTTATTATTTAATTACTATTTTTACTATCTCAAATACGTAAATAGTAAACTAGCATTGCCCACGGCTGCGCCCGTGTTTAGATGGCCAAAAACCAAATTCTTAGGTTTTACATATACTCTTAAATAGCAGTTTTTGTATTTTTTCTCAAAAATGAGATATTTTTCCGCGGTAAAAAGTATCCTATATGTTGACCCGGATAACCAGCTATCACCATACCAAATTTCATCAAAATCCCTCCGGTAGTTTTTCTTTGATGCGGTAACAGACAGACAGACAAAAATTCTAAAAACTATAGATTCGACCTCTGTATCGATAATAATGTCTATTTCAATTAGATTTTCCACAAAATATTTAATGTTCAGATTCGACTTAGTTACAATTTTATTATATGTATAGATAATACGTAAGTGCACTTTCTACTTGTCTCCGCCTTTAGATACCGTGGTTACCAAAATGCGAAGTGACGTTACTGTGCCATGGCTAGCTTACGAGAATGTATACATAATACCGGTTATCACTTTTATTCGTAGTTAAAAGATGCGCTTTCACTTACTCGTATATGCCATATTTATATCGGAATGGGAGTTTTCATTTACTATAGATACCTAATAGGATTTTCTAAGTCGGTGCCAGCCGACAATATTTTTAACCGACTTCAAAAAATAGGAGGTTCTCAATTCGATTGGTATTTTTTTTATGTTTATCATTTATCCGATGTACGTGATTCTTCTTTAGTTTGATGCGCAATAGTTGCCATTTGGTCCCATAAAATTTAAACATAGTTTGGCCCAGTAGTTATGAACATTTTTTTATGAATATTTTTTTTACGTGGACGATGTTTTATTTTAGTTTGTCGGCTTTTTTAGGAGCTTTCATTTAGGTTTATTATATATTATTATTAACCCGTGTCCCGATAAGTGGGTATTAGGCTACCTGTAATTGAAGCGGAGCGAGCGTGCGGAGTAGAGAAACTGAGAAATATTATAATAACCTGTAGTTGTATTTGTAACAAACTGTAGTTTACAGAACAACCTATTACAGATACTAAAAAGTAAAAAAAAACTATGTTTAAAAAAACTGACTTCAAAAACTAAAAAGTATAAAAGAACTTAATAAAGATTTAATTTAATACACCTCTTATGCGAACCTAATACCTTTAATATTAATAAAATACTATTATTTGTATGTGCTACCTATTGATAGGTTTGAAGTCGGTGGCTTTAGTATAGATTTCTCAGATCGCGGCGAATGTAGGTACCTACTATTACATTTGGCTTGGCACTTACTTAATTGCACTGAATAACGTTAATACTAATTACTAAGTTTCCAGTAATTCTGATCATAAACATTTTTTTCCCAATATAAATTGTATTACCCCCTTTCACCCCTTTCAGGAACGAATTTCAAAAAACTTAATATACGTATTTAGTTATTTTTTACTTTAAAGCTGAATATTACTTTTTCGTTCATTTCACATCAAAAATGATAAACTTTCATACAAACTTTCATCCCTTATTTTACCCTTTTAGGGTTGGAATTTCCGAAAATCTTTCCTTATTAGATGTTTACATCATAAAACGCATTAACTGCCAAAATTTCATTTTTTTAATCCCTTTGGTTTAGTCTATGCGTTGATGAATTAATCAGGACAAGTAATTTTATATTATATATAGATTGATATAGATTATTAACAGCAACGCAACCTGTATTGTAGAATGCGCATTACTTATAACAATAAAGCTAAGGGCACATACTACATAATAGTAAATGCAATACATTTATTTAAACAAAATAACCGTTTTGCAAATACATGTATATACTCTAACGCCCCCTGGCGGACGCTATAATTATAAAATTTAGCTAAGAAATTACTCAGGAACGAGACTTATACAAAGCAAAAAATCGTTTCAAAATCGGCCTAGCCGTCTCTGAAAAAAATGGTAACAGACACACACAAAAACCTCTTTACCCCAAACGCATAAACCCTCTCCGTAGCCGTCGCGGGTATAAAATATATCAATGTCCGTGACGGCCCTAATCTTAACGATATCATTAAAAGAAATTAATATATAAAAAAGATTCTGGCGAATTGAGAACCTTCTCCTTTTTGGAAGCCGGTTGAAACAATCTTACACGAATGTACCTAAATGTTAATAAATTCTGTCAGAACCATTGTCTTTTAAATAAATAAATCTTCTTTTAAAAAGGATAAGAGTTAAATAATTAATTTCAAACTTATCTTTATGGGCGATAACAAGTTTTATATTTATTAGGTATTAGGTATAATGATACAAATTTATTAGGTATTAGATATAACGATACAAAATATTTGTAACTTCACAAAATACTTTTGTTTGTGCTTTACAAAAAACCCAACGAGAGGTCAAGAGAACCTGACATGGAAACCTGCATAGCTTTAGCATGGTTTCATTTTTTATTGGGCGAATTTATTAAATTCATGAATGTTAAACAATATTGCTACAGTATATTGTCTTAACACTTTCTTTTAAGGCGATTAGTACCCTCAAAGAGGTACTTTCTAAAGCGTACTTCTCGTTTATGGCTCGACCGAAATGCTTGAAAAAAATATATGTGAATCATCAACTCTTAAACAATATTTTCATTAAAAAAAATTTCGTGGGACTAAAATGTCTATTACTTTTTTTTCAAAGAAATGTTTTTTTTTTTACTTGCCTGTCCTTTTGTTTCTGAACGGCTCAGAATTTTGGCAACATTTAAACACTAAAAAATACCTCTTTTACTTTATGCCCGCCAATAATTTTGTAAATCAACTACTATTTTCCTATATTAAAATCGAAAATGCTATTTATGAACCTCGAAACTTTAGCGGTGCTCTGCGCGGGCGCAGGCGGCAGTCGCGCGCTGGCGCTCAGACAGGAAGGTGTGTCACTTTTTTTCTCAAGCAATCGACTACTTGTTTTACGATGTCTTTACGCATGTATTGTTTATGTACACAAGTATTTTTGTTTGTGTGCGTGCATAGAATAATCGCTCGCAGACAAATAAATGTGTAGTAAAGTACGCGCTTATATACATATATATATGTATATATATATATATATATATATACATTATAGGTGTATGAATGTATTATGGATGAATATTTTGCAGTTTCAATAATCTATACATATAATAAAATTCTAACTGAGTCGAATGAAATAGACATTATTATCGATACAGAGGCCGAATCTATAGTTTTTAGAATGTTTGTGTCTGTCTGTCTGTTATCGCATAACAGAGAAACTACCTACAATGAATGATATTTGTTATTATATTTGCCAAATTTCATGAAAATCGGTGTAGCCGTTTATTTTACGCGTGATTAACAAACAAACTTACAATCATTCACGTATTTTAGACTATTAGTAGGATTATAATTAATGATATTATATCTATACTTATTATAAAAATAAGTCCCCCGGCCGCGTCTTTCTGTCCTCCTGTCTGTCCTCCTGTCTGTCTGTACGCGATAAACTCGAAAACTACTGAACGGATTTTTATACGGTTTTCAACAATAGAAAGAGTATTCTTGAGGAAGGTTTAGGTATATAATTTATTATGCTTTTATGTAAATTAGCTGAAATACGGCGACAAATGTTGAAGAGGTCGCAAAAAATCTCGCCAAATGGGAACTTTCCACGCGAACGCCGCGTAAACTAGCAAAGATACAGTTAAGTAATGTACTAGAGAATTCAAAATCTATAAAAATGCTACAAAAAAGTCCGCGATAGCATATCTCTATCTCTTACGGTTGACTTACAATAACCACTTTTATGTTAACATTTTAATTAAAAACATTACGTTATTTTCAAAGTTATTTTCTTTAGTTCGGTATTAATCCTTATCCAAATGAATATTTTAGTTAGCTTAGTCATTTAATGCAGATTAAAATTGCTCTTTACACTAAATCAATCAGATGAATAGTTTTTGAGATATCGTTGTTAGAAGTAATTAGTAGCGAAACATTTTTAATGCTTGGCGAGCATTGAGATGCCTACGGCGAGTCCATCCCCTCTGCCCCGCATCGCTCGACCGCCTGCTCAAGCTATATAAACCGGGCGATGTAGCGCGCGATCCTAGGATACTTTTTACCGCGGGAAAATATCTTATTTCTGAGGAAAAATACAAAAACTGCAATGTAAGAGTATACTAATATGTAACACCTAAGAATTTAGTTTTTGGTCATCTGAACGCGGGCGGAGCCGCGGGCAATGCTAGTATTACGATAATTCTAGCATTGCATCTCTTTGACTCTTTTCGGATTGTATCGCTCGTAGGCAGTAAACTTATGTGGTGTATTCTTTGATCAGTGTTCTAGTATGTATAACAGTGCGTGGATTGTTCGATGCTTTGTTGCGAGGTGCGCGGGTGCAGCGCGCTAAGACCCGCCCAAACACTCAATGCCATTGGGGACACTAATCGCCTTAAATAAGATAAAAAATTTATAGCTTTAACTTTTCCGTAAGTCATCAACAATCAAAATCAGTCATCATGTAAAATGTAAATGTCACGAAATTTTATTGTAAAAAATATTCCACATACCTCGTATGTCGATTGACCTTCAAAAGTCGATGTCAAAAAAACCCTTTCTGTCAAGCGACCTTTTTAAGGTAGATTTTATGTGTGATTTCTCGCGTTTAAACTATATTTATTTTTATCTAGCTTTTGTAACGTGTAAAGAAAAGACAAGCAATATTATCATAATACATGTCAAAAAAGTAATAACTCCAATAACGTAAATTTTTGTAATTTGTGCATACAACTTTTTTAAATTTTGGCCGGTCTTCGAACTCAATACTTAGTGAGTAAAAATTAATAAAATAGTGTAAAATTATTATTACAAGGATTGGAATATTATGGAAGGATAAGTAACTAACAGTTTTTATTTCGTAGGATGTGTATTGAATAAAGATTTTATACAGAAATTGTTATATTTGTCAAACATCGTAAGCATTGACACGCGCTAAGTCCTTATATTTTCACTTTTTTTGAATAAAAAATACACTAGTGATAGCATAATATTTTTATTAACATGATTTAAATTTATAACTAAATAATTACGTATAAATGAATTTGTAAATCTTCTATTAGATTTTAAGTAATTAATAATATAATAACACGTGCCCCAAATTCGAGCCGCCATTATTGACGGTGTTGGATAGTATGGAGAAGACTTTTTTAATATTCATTAGAATATTTTCATTGATTTTTAGCACTATTTGAAATTTAGCATTTTATAAATATTTTAACTGTTTTCCTAAAAAAATTATTTGATTTTTTTTATAACAGAGCCATTTTTATTTTATAGATATAATTTCAACTTAAACATTTCTTTAAAACACTATAAAAATAAAAAAATCCAACGGCATAAAAGCTAACTAAAAAGATGAAAACAAGTTGACGAAGGAATAAAGTCTGAACACTTCCAACATCGAAATATTAATCTAAAACATTAACCCCGTGATCGCCTGAAAACTAAAATCAAAAGGCACCCAAATTGGCTCCTGATATCCGCCATTTTGATTTTTAATTATTTTTAATTTTTAACTATAACGCGAGTATCATATAGGCTATATATAGCCTACGACACTCGCGTAAATACGACACTAACGACAACAATCGGCCAACGCGTTTGGCCTCTAGAGTGCCACAAAGAAAAAAACATACATACATACATATGTACATACATAGACTGATAAACACATTACCCTCCTTTGCGTCACGCAGTCGGGTAAAAATATGTTTATTTGCATCTCTTAAATTAGTATCATGTTGCATTTTATGTTTATATGTATATATATGCTTCTTTACAAATTGAAAAATCCACCAAACCTATCTTAAGATTACAATATTATGATCGGTGTGGTGGACAAGAAAAACCAAATGTTGGCAATGTACCCAATAGAGTGGAAACGAACAAGGGTGTGGTATAAAAAACTATTTCAAAGACTTCTAAACGTATCTATATTAAATTCATATATTATTCATCATCACTCTTCTTCTTCTCATACTATCGAAATTTCAGTATTGCTTTAGTAAAATACAAACATTCTTCTGCTACTCCATTTCCGCTTGCGACCTCACAGAACATGTATCTGTATTGGTTGCAATAAATGTATGTATTGATCTAACCTCTTTGAAAGGGAATATATAGGAATATATAATAAGGAATATATAGCTTATATATAAAATTTTAAGAAATATTGTTATTTTAATGATGCGTACATATTTCGCGCAGGCCCTCGGAAAGTAGCTGACAGATGCGATATATTAAAAAAAACTCCAAATAATTTAACTCTATGTAGCCCAGTGTTGGCCACACATATAACGTATGCTAAATGTCCTTTATAGTATAATATTATTTATTCTACATTTGAAGGACAAATACTGAAGTATTGACGAATTGTTCGTGTGCTCGTGCCCTAGATGATTATATAATCAATGTAATTTTTTATTAAGAGGAAATTGTGACCTAAAAAAATTTTCTTTTAACCGGTTGAAATTAACAAAGAAGTATGAGAAAGAAAGAAAAATTCTACATAAAAACAAACTCGAATCCTTGGATAGCCTTATTATAATTATAACAACAATAAGTTAAGCGGAAGGAAAATCAAAGTAAACGGCAACTTGTAACTATTTCAATTTTTAATTGAATTGAATAAAAAAATAAACCCACAGATCTCGTGTCTGCCACGACCTTCGGGTACATTGAATATGTATCTGCCAAATGAACAGATTTTTTTTAACATAGTAAAATTATTAAACTAACTAAAATTATTACATTTTAATTTTTAAGACATAATAGGACACAATACACGCGATAAAGAAACATTATTTTTAGAACAATAAGCGCCACATGTTTGACACAATGAACTCTAGTCCAAATTTTCAAATTTTTAAATAACTTTATCTATTAGTTTAAATACATATTTATTTATTCACAAAGAATCACTTCGTCCATAAACATAATCTTGTTCCAAAAAATTTATTCACCGTCACTACCGCGCTCACGCTCTCTCCGCGCTTAAAATCCGCGTCACAAAGGTAGGTACTACTTTGGAATAACCATCAGTAAAACGTAACTCCAATTTTTTTTAAATATAGCCCAAAATCATATCTCTCGGGGTTTTATATTAATTATTTTCATATCTCAATTCGTTTTGGAGATATGATTTTTTTATTGCTTAAACCGGGCGAAATATGGCCGCATTTTTTCACATTTTTTCGATTTAAAAAGTTTTTAAGTTATTTTTTTTTTCTATTATCTTCGTCGAAACGCGTCTTTTGACATTTCAATTAGTCACGTAGTCGCAAAACCCACGACACCAGGACGACATCGCATAATTTCGCTGAAAATCGGCCCTATGCCGCTGCTTAAAATATTTTCAATGTTAAAAATAACAAAAATATTAGTATATTAAAATTTCTTAAATGTTAAAATAATATATGGAAGCCTTACTTAATGTTAAGTAAGCATGTAGGTAAGTAAAACCGTTATCGCTATGCACCGCGAACGTCGCCTGCGTCTGGATCGCGCCTTACAATATGTACATATACTAGGTATTACCATATCAGGTCATCCTCCTTGAATTCAAATTGTTAATGCAAAACAAAGTATATTCTTAACTTTACTTTAGTTATATGTACCTAGAATGCGTTAAACTTAACTTTCGCTTATATTTTCATACGTTTTTCTGTTTCTTTCGTTGTTGAACTATTAAAGTATTGTTGAACTATTATAATATTAAAAACGTGAATAAACTTTATAAAACAATCTTTAAATTGCGTTTTTAGTAGTGATTAAAATACCTATAAATATAAATAGTTTGTATGTCGCAAAGAATATAGCATGAGACCTTAACCACATCGTTATAAATTATTTATTTAAGCTTTAAAATGCGGATTTTATATATTTAAACACTTAACAATTCGAATAATTATCGTATTATTTTTTACATTATGAATATCATTATGTAAAACTATAAGGCACTAATAACATTTGGCACAATATATGTGGATATTAACATACCACTAGCTATAATGACGTAGTGAAGTCAGTATTAAAAACTTAAAAATAATATATTGATCCATAACAGCTAATATATACAATTAGTAAATAGGTATGTAATTCTACCTATTTCATAAAACTTTTTTGAAAATATAACTCTCATTAGCTTATAATTATATATTATTTAATTGTTTATTAACCGACTTCCCAAAAACAGGAGGAGGTTCTCAATTCGTCGGAATCTTTTTTTTATGTATGTTCACCGATTACTCGAAGACGCCTGAACCGATTTGGAAATATATTTTTTTGTTTCAAAGGGTATACTTCCCAGGTGGTCCCATATAAATTTTATCGCAATCCCTCGAGCGGTTTTTTAAGAAATCAACAGTAAATATATTTTTTAAATAAATTGTTTAATCGAATATGTTATAAAAAAACTTTCTTCTTACAAATTATCTGCTTATTACATCTACACTAAAGATGGAAAAATAAAAACTTAAAAACATACCGACTTCCAGGCACTAAAATGTAAAAAATAACTAAACGGAGGTTTTCATTTAGAATAGATACCTAATCAGTATTTTCGAAGTCGGTGCCAGCCGGTGCAAAGCAAATCTAATATATTTCGATACGTAAAATACATATTTACCTATTAGATATTCATATCTTAAAATATTGTCGGCTGGCACCGAATTCAAAAATATCTGATCTGGTCACATAAGTAAATACCTTATACATAAATCATTACAAATTAATCAAATATATTGATGATGATGATCTCCTAGCCGATTCCGGCCACGGCGGCCAATCTCATTGAGGAGAACCACAACCAAGCCAACTGCGCAAGAGATATTATAGTGCACAAGTGTACACGCAGACACAAGTGCACTCTCTATTCCTGTCACTCTCATACTCCGGTGGGACGACTGCTCGACACGACCAGTGAGAGTTAAGGCGCATGACCGACGGCTTAACGTGCTCTCCGAGGCACGGGGGTCAAAACACCGCCAACTTCCCAACTCCGGGTTCTTACTGAGACTTACTATACAGAAAGACTCAATAACTAAACTCGGCCCAACCCGGGACTCGAATCCAGGACCTCCGAATATGCAGCCGTACATGCTAGCCACTACACCACCGAGGCAGTTATATTATTTTCTATTAAAACACTCAATTTATAAAAATGCAACCTTACACTTGTAACTCGTATTTCAAATATTTTTAACCTTTTTTTTTAACGCTGGGAAATGTATTTACGCACGAGGTGTGGGACTCACCGGCGAAGCCAGTACTACTCACTAAAACCCAACAAAACCTTCCCCCGTCTTAATGGGGTGTCGCAGGATCGCTTACGCATTCAACTACGACGCCCCGACGGCAGGTCTGCCGAAGCAGACCACAACAACCACGGGTTGCTCCAAGGTCCACTCTGCTATCAGAGAAGTACCAGGAGCAACCCGCTTGGTACACCGCCCTCCGAAGAGGGCCACCTTCCACCGCCCACTGAAGCGGGCCACCTCCCTGTGCGTTTCTTGGCTTCGTGCCCGGCTGGATTGCCGGACACTACTGACCCTCCCACCACGACAAGGTGAACACACGTTGAGGGGGAAATGTTTTTAACCCCTTTTTTTCTGTCAGGAAAAACCCTGTTCCAGGGTACCCGCTCGCCAATGGGGGATGCGAGACGGGTTATGTGGGGCTCCTGCCGCGCAAAGATGGTGAACGCGCGGCAGCCTATCCACTAAAAAACCTGACAAAGCACCTCCTTCGGCTTAAGGCTGGGGCCACGGGTACCAAAAAGACTCTTCCGTGACCCCGACGTCGAGTGCCTGTTAAGGCCCATCCCATTGTCTGGGGCTAAGATGTTAGACCACCCCTGACGGCCTCCTCCGCTAGAACACTGGACGGCCAACCTCCCCAAGTCGACCTCTGGCACCTTCACCCCCACCGAAGTGGGCCACCCCACATCCGGCTGCAGAGGACAGGGAGAGCGGCAACGACACACCGACACTCCTCTTGCCCTGCAGCCCCACCGCGTCCGCCATCTAACGGTGGCGGCCCCGTGCCGCGGTGGTGGGCAGGGAGAGCGGCGCACCGTAATACCGGCACTCCTCTCCCGCCGCGGCCCCTCCCCTGCCGGTCGCAGGCCTGTCACCACAGTCCCGCAACCAGCACCCCCCGATCCGATCGCGGGACCGCCAAAGCGGTCCCACTACCGGTGGCCGCAACGTCTTCGGCCAAACCTTTCGGCTCAAGGCCTCGACGAGCGGCCCCCACCAAGCCATTTGGTCTGCGCTAGATTTCTCCGGTACCACCCGCCCCACTAAGCGGGTGGCATTCCCCTATCCGCCACCTGGGGACGCGCCCGGTAGGAGTTGGCTTTTCCCCCGGGAAATATTTTTAACCCTAATACAACATACAAAAAACATTTGCTTAAAATAATAGCATACTTGACATGTTGGATATGCTTATTGCTTTTGCGACTTTTATTTCAAATTCGAATCCATTATCGCTATGAATTATTTATCTTGACACCAATGTAATCTTTACAAAAAAAACCTTTAAGATTTATGGCAATACATTTTATATTTTTTGATATTAGTGATGTTCTTGGTCCAGTTAAACTAGTTACGTTGGAATTTGTTTAAAATTTGGAGACATTAATTATTTTAACTACCTGCTAGAAAAACACGCTAGTATTAATATTCATGTAATACATAAAGATAAGGAAGATTTTCACCTTTTTATTTATACAGTAATACGTGTTATATTGCGTCAAAAATATAGTTTCATTAAATGTCAATACTTTTATAATTCTAAAGGGATTTTTCTATTCACGTATATAAATTAATATCAATAACTACATAACATTATTATTTGTTTACAGGAAATGGATCGAAGAAATAGCTTTAGCAAACAAGCAAGGACGAAAGCCGTCGCTTCTTCGCGCTATGACCAAGACATTCTGGTTAAGTTATGCGTCTTCCGGATTTATGTTTTTTGTACAAGCCATCATCCTTAAGTAAGCACTTTTGTAAATAATTAATATCCTATATGAAATTTTTACTTAGTTCTAATAATCTATACATATAATAAACTTCTAACTAAGCCGAATCTGTACATTAGATATTTTTTGGAAAATCTTATTGAAAAAAACATTATTATAGATTCAGAGGCCGAATCTATAGTTTTTAGAATTTTTGTCTGTCTGTCTGTCTTTCTGTCTTTCTTTCTTTCTTTCTTTCTGTCTATCTGTCTGTCTGTTACCGCATCACAGAAAAACCACTGGAGGAATTGTGATGAAATTTGGTATGGTGATAGTTGGTTATCCGGGTCAACATATAGGATACTTTTTACCGCGGGAAAATATCTCATTTCTGAGAAAAAATACAAAAACTGCAATGTAAGAGTATACTCATATGTAAAACCTAAGAATTTGATTTTTGGTCATCTGAACGCGGGCGGAGCCGCGGGCAATTCTAGTTTAATTATATGTTCTACTCGATTTTCAGTTTATCTCTATAGACTCACCTTCGCTCCGCTCGGGTTCGTCGCTACTTACGTTTTGACGTTTAGTATAGATTTCTCAGAGATGAGACTTTTCCCACTTAAAAAGTATCCTATATGTTGACCAGGATAACCAGCTATTATCATACCAAATTACTGAAAAATTCCTCCAGTGGTTTTTCCGTGACGCGGTCACAGAGAGACAAACAAAAATTCTAAAAACTATAGATTCGGCTTTTGTATCGATAGTATGTAATGACTATTCAATTCAATTACTATTAAAATTCAATAAGATTTACCAAAAAATATTTGATGTACAGATTCAATTCAATTAGAATTTTATTATATGTATAGATTAATTATACGCACCTCGACCTAGTCCGACTCCGGCATCCGAATAACGGCAACCATTTAAGGTCTAATCCTTAAATGGTTGCCGCTATTCTTAACATTTCATAAGATTTCGGAAGAAAATATTTTAAAGATTATGGTAATATTAATTAGTTTCTCTATATTCACCTTAAAAGTGTCTTTAAAAGTGATCCGTGTTTGAAGAATCACTGAAAAATCAATTCGTAAGTTATATAGAGAAAAAATAAGGAAAAACAGTATTTTAAAATCCATATAAATTTTATAAGGTACAATTCTACATCTTATTGCATAAGCACTCATAGTAGGTTCATAATGTTGCAATAGTGGCAACTAGGCTTGCAAAATTATGTATGTTTTTTTTATTTCAGACCCTTCCAACCAGTAGCTTTGAGCATGCTGCTGTTTTATTGGGAGCCAGGCTCCAATATGACTTACGAACAGGCTGTATACTGCGCTTCTGCAGTCATCTTGATATCACTCCTTATTGCTTTCCTAAACCACCACGGCACTTATTCCACTCAACAGTTTGGCATGAAAGTACGAATTGCTGCGTGTTCTCTCATCTATAGAAAGGTAGTGTATTTAAATAAAATCACTTTCTTCAACAAAGTTCTCAAATTATAGAGGTACAGGTTAATATTTTCGCTTATATTTTTCATTTAATATATTTTTAAATGTTGATTATAACTATAAAAAGGCACAAATATCATTATATAGTAAAAAAATAATTATATTCACGTATGTACAGGTAATGCGAATGAGCTCTGGCGCACTGGCTCAGACAACTGCTGGTCAAGTGGTCAATCTGTTATCTAACGATGTGAATCGATTCGACTACGCCTTCATCTACACACACTTCATATGGCTACTGCCACTCCAAGTGCTCGTGGTCTGCTATCTTATTTACATTAAAATTGGTTACGCTGCCATTGTTGGAGTTATTGGCATCGTGTTGCAGACTATTCCTGTACAATGTGAGTTCTGTAATATAATATTATGTAAATTTAACTATAAAAATAGCAAACAAACAAACATTACATGCATTATGACCGTGACAGTGCGGTATCTAAATGAACAGCATTCATAAAATCTATATCGATAGCCTGAAGTTTATTTCTCGCATATGGCACTGCCTTCTCTTGCTAAAAATAATGCGTTCAATCACTTCGTTCGTTTGTCAATTTAAATTTACTCTTTCTGTGGAATATTTTTATATTACATTTATAAATATATTTTGTCCTTAAACTATTAATAGAATATATTTTTTTCTCTCCAGCTTACATGAGCAAACTGGCAGCTAGATTGCGTATGAAAACAGCGATAAAAACTGATGAGCGCGTGCGAATAATGGATGAAATTATAAATGGCATGCAGGTGAAATAATTCATTTCAAATAATTCATCCTTTAATAACATTAATAATTAAACATTTATTTTTGATGAGTTTTTTTTTATTTTAGGTTATCAAAATGTATGCGTGGGAGAAACCATTTGAACAGGTTGTGGCTTTGGCTCGCAAGAACGAAATCAACTGCGTCACCTCAGCGTCCTATCTACGTGGAGTATACCTCAGCTTCATGGTGTTCACAGAAAGACTTTCCCTATATATAACGCTTCTATCCTATTCTCTATTTGGTTATCAAGTCACTGCAGATATTGTAAGTATTATGAAATTACAACCTTCAAACTACAATCCATTAAGAATTTTTCATTTATGATAACCATATTTTAAACCGACTACTTCAAAAAAGAGGAGGTTCTCAATTCGGCTGTATTAAAAAAAAACATCTGGTTTATGGCAACACGTGGCTCTAATTCTACTGCGTATTTATGATGAATTGAAGTATCTCAAGTTTATTGTAGGGTATACCATACCATAAAATAATCTAATTGCAGGTATTTCCATTGGCGCAATTCTTCAACACGCTACAAGGCACCCTTTCAATAATTATGTCAAATGCAGTATCATTTTTGGCCGAAGCACTGATTTCCGTGCAACGCCTTGAAGCGTTCATGTTACTGGGTATGTGAGACCTTTAGGTCTCTATTGCATGCCTAGCCTCTATGGATGATACTGAACTGGGAAAAGGGAAATACCCTTTTAAAGAGTTCAATATATGACAGACTCTTATTGTAAATAATTTAGTGTTTAAAATCTAATACTATATGTATGTATGATGTACGTAATGACTAATGCATCGCAAGCAATGTGATATCTAACCAAATGGTAAAAACGCACGACAAAGTATATTATCAAGAGAATCACTTGACTAAAATAATAATTTCCACAGGCATTCCCGTTGGCTCAAATGTTCAATATTCTCCAAGCTTCAGTAGCTATATTATTACCAGCGTCTCTTTCTTTGATGTTGGAGTCATATGCCTCTGTTCTTCGCATCCAACAATTATTACTTTTGGGTACGATTTTAAATATTACAATGTGTGAGTGGCTATTGTGAATCGTTTAAAGATCTGAAAACCCTATTAAAATAACATACATGTGTACTTTTACACATGTATCGTTAACGTAAGTTACCTTCTAACGATTTCGATCTTGTTTATTACGCTTTTATCGCTAACCAGGTTTGGATATAATAATATGTATGAATTTTAACCTAAGAATAGTACAACGTATATTACTAACTGCATGACTTATAATATACCTAAATATATTTATATTATTCAAAGTAAGTGTTTTTAATATTAACATAATAATGTCCAGAACGCTATTTACATTTCCTCGCATCCCTCCTCCTCTTCCTTGGTAAAAAAATGTACTTTTTAACTATGTATGTAAATGCATAATATTAAAGGATAAAAGATCATGGAAGGTTAGTACAAGAAAAAAAATTGAAAGAAAGTTACTAATATTTTTTACAATAAATAACAGATGAAAGAGAAGATCTCCGCAGTGTGGCGGATGTGGACATTGCCAAATTGGTCTTGAGAGCTAAAAATAAAAAAATTAAGAATCTCAGTGAAGTTGACCTACGTTCGAATACTTTCAAAAAAATTGAAGAAGAAGGTATCTATAACCCAGGTATGGAAATCAAAAACGCTGTAGATACAACTTTATCCCAATTATATTAATATAATCATTACAAAGCGAATATTGACCAAATGTGCCTTTTATTTCCAGGTTTCGATTGCAATGAGAAAGCACTTATCTCTCCAGCAATAAACGCTAATTCAATGCACCCAGATGTCGGCATTTATATTCAAGATGTCAGTGCCAGCTGGACCGACGGTGGACCCATTACATTACGCAATATTAATTTGTCTATTCCTAAGGGCAAACTATGCGCTATCATTGGATCAGTGGGTTCAGGAAAGGTACCTACTCTAACATAATTTTACATATTTTTTTCACTGAAACTGATTGGTTAAGTAAATACTTACATTATAATTATACTGCTAAATAAATTTCAGAGTTCGATTTTGCATCTGTTACTAAATGAGTTACGAGCTACTAGCGGCAAGATTTATCTTTCTGGACCTTTGTCTTACGCGTGTCAAGAGCCATGGCTGTTCGTTTCCACTGTGAGGCAAAACATACTGTTCGGACTTCCATACAATTCTAAGAAATATAAAGAGGTAAATTGATGTCTTATTTTTTAATATGAGATAGCATCTATTATATTTCATGCATAGTAAATACATAGGTTCTTTTCTGTTAGCTAAATTCTCATTTCATCGATCGGTTAAACTAGTTTGCCATGACCAAATCGACATATGTACAGGTCTATATGGTCAATACTCTCTGGACTCAGCTTAAGAAAGGACTCCCCGCCTATCGTTTGTTGTAGAGCCGGACTGCACTACTACAATAATTTATAAATAATTTATTTATTACAGGTAGTTAAAGTATGCGCACTGCAAAAGGACTTCCAACAATTTCCTCATGGAGACCAAACCCTCGTTGGGGAAAGAGGTGCATCCTTATCTGGAGGTCAACGAGCACGTATCAACCTGGCGAGAGCTGTGTACAGACATGTAAAGCACATAAACAAACATAATAAAATTTTACATTAATATGAATATCACATGATATCATCACCATAATAAACAGTATAAAATAATATGGCTAATTACGAGAACAATATATATATATTATATATATATATATATATATATATATATATATATATATATATATATTATAGAATTCAAAGTTTTTATTCCATTTCAGGCGGAAATCTATCTATTAGACGATCCTTTATCGGCAGTGGACGCTCATGTCGGCCGGCAACTATTCGACGAATGCATTACTGGATATTTGCGGCACACGACGCGTGTCTTGGTTACTCATCAACTTCACTACCTTCAAGCTGCTGACTATATAGTTATAATGAATAATGTAAGATTTTTGCGTTAAAAAAATGTTTTCTTACTGATATATCTTCATTACTAGCAATACCCGCGGCTTCGCCCTTCAACCATAACTTGCGATATATGTAAACATCAGTTTTACAATTAGTTGAGACAGTTTGTTTGTTTGAATGCACTAATCTCAGGAACTACGAATCTGATTTGAAAAATTCTTGTTGCATTAGATAGCCCGTTTATTAAGGAAGGCTATAGGATATGTATCATCATCCTACTATCCTAGGGAGCGAAGCAGTAATCATAAATGTCAACAAATCAGGCAGACTTCCATACATTATAATATTAGTATAAATATCTTACCTATATCATTGTAGGAAAAGGCTGTCAAAATATCAACCCTTTAGGACTAATTATTTGGGCTGTGCTGTCAGGAATCAATCAAATAACTTTGTATATTGAGACATATTATAGTTACGAGTAAATACGTGTAGAAAAAAATCTGTATATCCTAATGCACGAGTACTAATACTTGTATTGTGTAAAATATTAAGCTTTCAGCGAGATTAATGAACTTGACTATTAGAGTCAACTGGCAAATTAATAAAAATTAATTGATGACCCATCAAATATTTATTAGATATTTTTTTAATATATTTCAGGGCGTAATTGAAGCCAAAGGAACGTATGAAGAGTTGACGACATCTGGTAAAGATTTTGCTAAGTTGTTGTGCTCAGTTCAAGAAGATAAAGAAGTCAATCCAGAAACTGAAAAACCTCCACCGATGTCAAGACGAACATCTTCTAGGGTATGTTTTGTTTATAATGTATCTCAAAAATAGTGCGCTTAATATTTGATTACTATTATAAATGCGAAGGTTTGTATGTATGTGTGTAAAGGGTAAAATGACTGGACGAATTTGGATGAAATTTGGTACACAGACTATGTATGACCTGGAATAACGTATGTATACGCACCTTGGAACGCACCCGATTAAAGGGAGTTTAAATCGCTACTACCGGTAAGAACTTAATGTTAAACTTATTTTTTTCCAGCTATCTACAGCAAGGCGTCCGTCTCTGGCAGATTCTGCTTCAGGATGTGATGGTCCCGCACAAGAGATGGAAGAAGAAGAAAGAGAATCTGGCTCTATGGGTTGGCATGTGTATGGAGCTTACTTACGAGCTGGCGGACGAACTGGCAGATTAATCTTTATGGTTGTCCTTCTCATAGTTGGGCAGTTATCTGCAACCCTCTGCGACTACTGGGTTACGCTCTGGTATGATTAGTAAACGAAAATATAAATTCTTTCTTATTTCGTAATAAAAATCGTGACATAAAAATATATATTTTTGTATTAAAGGACCAATGAAGTAACTAGACAAAAAGAAAGAGAAACAAACACTACTGTGAAGGAATACGAAAGAGTAACACCTGTAGACAACTCTACATTCACCCTAACAACTTACTTTTCTGGAATTGACATAGAACCAAGTATGAAATAAGCAGTTTTTTTTTGTTTTCTCTGGAACATTAAAGACAATTACTTACTTTTTTTTGCTATTTTTACAGATTTGGATATTCACGCCTATATAGGACCTTTAGACACATCTCAATATCTCTATGTGTATACGGCCCTCATTTTTTGTTGCATCTTCTTTATAACGGCTCGCGCATTTATGTTCTTCAAAGTGTGTATGACATCATCAAGAAATCTACATAATGATATGTTCCATTCTATGTTACGTGGAGTAATGCGTTTCTTTGATTCCAACTCCTCAGGTAATGAATTATATTACATATACAGTATACATGTAATAATACTAATAAGTTATTAGTTTATTACATGTCTAATACAATTTTCTTATATTAAATCATTTTTCTTTTATTCTATTTTCAGGGCGTATTTTAAACCGTTTCTCTAAGGATATTGGAGCATTAGACGAATTGTTGCCTCGGTTTCTTCTGGAAAGTATCCAAATTTATCTTGTCATGTTCAGTATATTAGCATTAAATGCAGCTGCTTTAGTCTGGACTCTACTACCTACTACTATTATACTGCTCTTGTTCTACGTTATACTTCAAATTTATTTGAAATCTGCACAGTCAATCAAGCGCTTAGAGGGCACTAGTACGTACAATGTTTTAAAAATAATATTTTATTACTTTCTACTAAAAAGGTTAACCATGATTTGTGTTTACAGCTAGAAGTCCTGTCTTCTCTCATATGTCTACGACACTAAATGGCATTAGTACTATCCGATCTGCTGGAGCGCAGCAACGCTTAATTCAAGAATTTGATGGATATCAGGTAATATTGTTGTTATATTATTCGATAATACTTATAGTTCCTGAATAAGTATAAAGCGATAATATGACTGGCCTAATACTACATTTGAAGTATGTGTAGGTGACTTATACTATAATATATTTAATTTATCATATTTATATATTAAACTTCATATTTCATAACATTTATATTATATTAAATATTTAATTTACGTATTTATATTATCTACTCACCTACATACATACATACAACACGTATACATAATTATTTATATTTATTCATTATTAATTATTCATATATTATATTAAATCGACAAGCATAGCCGCGCGAAATTGGTAGTATATAGTGGATCGGAATTTGTTTTACACCTACCGACCACTAATAACATTTTTACTAACGAGCAGTCGATGCTTTGCCTTTGATGCGACTTACTTGTTTTATCTTATTTATTAAAACGAGTGACATAGGCTACTTTTTAAAGTAGCCTATGTCACTCGACTCTCCAGTCACTGTAAACAGTAAGAGATTACCTCGATCCCACGGGAAAACACGTTATAATACAACCCAAAAATAATTTATTTGATCAGAATTACTTGAAACTTGGTATTAATTCTCTTCAATACAATTAAATAAATAGGTGTTTTAGCTTTCTTCGAAATTCATCCCATAAGAGGGTTAAATAGGGGATGAAAGTTTGTATGAAACCTACTTTTTTAGAGGTTTTCTGTAGTTTTAGCGCGAGTGAAGCCGCGGGTTCTGCTAGTATATAATAAATATATATTGTTAAATTATAAATAAATATGCACATATATAACTTTAAATACATACATATAATAAATATAAACACCTATGACTGGAGTACAAACGTTTGTGCTCATCACACAAATGAAAGCCACCAGCGGGACTCAAACCCGCGACCGCTGGCACACCAAGTAGAGTCACTACAAACTGAGCCAAACATGTCGTCCATTAGTATCTTATATATGTAACTTTGTATGTACATTTAGGTTTAAGTAATGTACCTACACTTTTATGCATAATTTCCGCTCATTTCTTATATTTTTTGTATACTTCTCTATCGGTTTCCCAATGAGATCGCTTATAGTGATATAGCCGCCTTTGCACATTTCTTTAGTTGTATTTCTTTTTGTGTATGTACTGTTACTGTGAAATAAAATGTTTAAATTAAATTGTAATAAACTTATCTACCATACGTTATAAAGACAACAGATAAAATAAATATTATATATAGAAACACTTTATTTTTTATTTTAGGACATTCATACTTCTACTTGGAGCAGCTATCTCGCTAGCGGCGTGACGCTCGGTTTTTGGCTCGACTTCATATGCGTGCTCTATTTGGCAATTGTTATAGTAGCCTTCCTAGTTATTGATAGCAGTAAGTTACATTTTAACTCAAATATTTGCTTGTAAATCATTTAAAAATAAAATTACAAGTTTATTTTGTATGTCTTCTGAAACGAAATTTTGCAAACTTTTAGAGACCATATTCTCTGGCAACGTGGGATTAGCGATATCGCAGACTCTCATCTTAACGGGCATGCTGCAGTTCGGAGTTCGCCAAACAGCGGAAGTGATCTCACAAATGACTAGCGTAGAGCGAATCCTACAATACACTCATATTGAACGCGAACCCCAATGGGATAAAGGAAGTAAGTAAATTCCATTTCCCCAGAACTAATATTATGAATACGTAACTACAATGTACTTAGTACAACTTATTAAAACTAAGAGATACTGGGTTCTGATTTGACTCGCTCATAATTTACGTTTACGTACATAATATATCTGTTATTCACGATCTGATTTAGGCTGTAACGTTGAGAACAAACCAAATGAAAATTCTTTATACATCTATAGAAAGCAAATAAATCTACATACAATGCGTATAATTTTTATGTAAATATAAATAAATGTGTCTGTTGTGTAATAGTAAGAAATATAATAGTAATATTGAAGCCATTAAATTACATTGTTATTGCAGCTAAAGAAACCCCTAAAGGTTGGCCTTGGTGTGGACGCATTGAGTTTCGTAATTGTTTCATGAAATACACTACTGAAGATTTGCCTGTACTAAAAAATCTAAACCTAGTCATCGAAAGCGGTTGGAAGGTAACTTTATATTTTACCAAAATTAATCTTTTTAAGTCTACATTCTATACTAATACTAGCAATATCCCCAGTTTCGCCTGCGTTCAAATTACTAAAAAATAAACTTTTTGACACACCGACAGCAGCGCCATCTACTGGGTTCAATTTTGTTTTCAAACCATCCAGGAGCCTATTATAAATAAGCCTAAATATACACACAAAATTTCATCCAAATCGGTCCAGCCCTTTAGGAGGAGTAAGGTGACAAACACGCGTACAGAAGAATTAATCCCTCCAGGGCCGTGGACACGCCGGCGCGGCGTTACAGGTAACAATAGATTTCTTAGAAATTTAATTAATTTCTTAGAAATTTACCTGGCGGTGTTAAGATACATAACTGAAGAATTTTTGTGTTTCTGTGAACACAATAATCGGTCGTCGAATCATTTCATTCAAATTTCAAGAAAGTTATTAGCTATTTAACATCACGCGGATTTAATAGCAATTATGGAAAACAATTATATATAAAATCCGTTTCAAATACAATTTTAGTCAAAACTAAACGGTGAAACAATTTTTATGTAATGTAGAAATAATTCAATTTTAATCTGGAGATCATTCTTGATGAATAATATCCTTTAAAAATATAAAACAAGAATAAAAATCTTTCACAATTGGTGTATTATTCATTATTACTCATACACAAACAATTAAATAAAAAATATATATTAATTATTTATACGGAATTTGTCTCACAGATCTTACTGTAAGGTAACATTTATATAACTTATACAATTTTAAATACCTAATTGCATCTGCAGATATATCTACATGACATGCGTAGGTATATAAGTTACTTGATCTCGTATATAGTATAGTTTCTTATAGAAGAGTTGCAAAATGACGAGCGATCACAAAGACTTCATTGTAGGATGCCTTACATAAAACCTTTTTATTTGAAAATCAAGATGTATTTTTGCGATAATATTTATTATATAATTTGTGAAATATTTTACATTAACCAAAATACACAAGTTTAAAAAACAATTCAACGCACGTAAACGTATTATAGTTTAGGTAGAAGTCAATCTATACATATAATAAAATTCTAACTGAGCCAAATCTGTACATTAAATATTTTTTGGAAAATCTTATTGAAATAGACATTATTATCGATACAGAGGCCAAATCTATAGTTTTTAGAATTTTTGTCTGTCTGTCTGTCTGTCTGTTACCGCATCATGAGAAAACCACTGGACAGATTTTGATGAAATTTGGTATGATGATAGCTGGCCATCCGGGTTTTTTTTACCGCGGAAAAATATCTCATTTCTGAGAAAAAATACAAAAACTGCAATGTAAGAGTATACTTATATGTAAAACCTAAGAATTTATATTTTGGTCATCTGAACGCGGGCGGAGCCGCGGACAATGCTAGTTAAAAATAAACGTAAAATAAAATGTTAATTTATTGTGTAGGTGGGAATAGTCGGCAGAACTGGTGCCGGCAAATCATCTCTCATCTCTTCATTATTCCGACTTGCTATCATTGAGGGAGAAGTTCTCATTGATGAAGTTGATACCGGACATCTATCCCTTCAGGTACATTTATATATTAAATACAAGTATAAAACCGTTACCAATACTTACTTCAAATTCTCCCGGTACTAATCGATGACAATTTATATTCGACAGGATTTGCGATCGAAGATATCAATTATACCTCAGGAGCCAGTTCTATTTTCAGCGACCATTCGTTATAATTTAGATCCATTTAATAGCTATGATGATGAAAAATTATGGAAAGCTCTGGAAGCTGTAAGTATTAACTGTAATCCGTTTAATTAAAATTAACCGTTTTTTAATTTATCTAAAACTCACGAATCATTTCGTTATAGGTTGACTTAAAAGGAGCAATTCCAGCATTGGATTTCAAAGTATCTGAAGGAGGTTCAAACTTTTCACTCGGGCAAAGACAACTGGTGTGCCTTGCGCGCGCCATTCTTCGTGGCAATCGTATTCTAGTACTAGATGAAGCAACAGCTAACGTGGATCCTAAGTAAGCATTTTTTATCATGGAATTTTCAACCTACTTACTACATCGATAAGAAATGTTTTTTAACCGAATTAGAATAAGGTGTAGGTAGAGCAGTAGTAGTAGTGAGATTGGTCGCCTTGACCAAAATCGATCACGAGGACATTAGTATAATAATAAAGGAAGAATACCTACTAACATTATTAGAATATGAAAAATATACATTTTTCTATCTACCTACTGTTCTAATTCATTTTTTTGTTTCCAGGACCGACGAATTTATACAAAAAACGATAAGAAAACGTTTCTCAGATTGCACTGTTTTAACAGTGGCTCATCGACTTAACACAATTATGGATTCTGACAGAGTTATGGTCATGGATTCTGGTCGCCTCGTCGAGTTTGACCACCCTTACAGATTGTTAAACAATCCAGAAGGTTACTTCACGAAGATGGTCAAAGAAACTAGTGAAAAAATGTCATCACAACTCTACCAAATTGCGAAAAAAACCTTTCTCGACAGTGGTGGAGTGATAGAGTAAAGAGTTGTTAATTGTTAAGGTTATTGTAATTAGACCAATAAGTTAAATGTTTTGGAATGATGCAGTTAGGTACTTAGAATTATTATTGTTGTAACACCAAGGGTAAAAAAATTGCTGAGGGCAAGTAATTTATAAGTTTAAAAAAAATTGTTGCCATAATTTAAATTGATTATTATTTTAAATCTTGTCTTGTAAGTAAATGTCTATGTATATTTTTAGATGTATAAAATATTATTAACTATTCAATAAAATAGATGTTTAAGCATTCCAACTATATAAATTTTGTACATAACGGCATGTTATTCCAATACAGACTGAATGATGAGTAAGAATGAATGCATCTTTAGATTTTAAGTATCCTTTTACTAACACAAAATTAATTTGTTATTTATTCTCAATATAGCATCATATACTTTTATTGAAAAATTACATTTGTGAATGCCATAGAGGATATCCTCAAACTATTAAAAGTAAGCTTTAATGAGTGTTTTATTTAGTTACTAGCAACTCACCCCCCCTTCTCTCGGTTTCACCCCTAGGTTGATTCCCCATACAAATTTTCATCCCCATATTCACCCCCATAAAGGATGACTTCCGGGATAGAAATATCCTCGTATCCTATTTCCTTCCTAGGGTCTCAAACTATCCTTTTACCAAATTTCATCTGAATCGGTTCAGTAGAGCCATAAATTACCCCCTAAAACCTAACAAACTTTACCTGTTTATAATAAGATAAATTTCCATATATCTGCAGGATAACTAAACTACCTCATTTTAAGCATTTATTTAATTAATAAAGTACTATCATGTATATTTGGGAAAAGCATAAGGATTAAAAAAATAGATTTTTCAATAAGACTATATTCAACAGCAACTTTTGTTTGCACACATAACATAATCCATAAAAAAAAATTAATACTTATGAACAACCTAAAAACTAACAACTATAACATGCAAAAGTAATGTTCTCAAGATAATGTTCCATATGTAATAAAAGAAACAGAGGAGCAATATTATCATATAAAACTTATTTGTAAACTTCAATATACTTTTCCTAAGCAATAAAAAACTAGCAGAAACATAATGTAATAAATCGACTAAGACTTAACAATACATTCAATTACTTATACTTATAACTTAAGGTTTTCACTTTTGAATCATTTACACATTTCAAGTATTTTAACTTAAACTAAACAAAATATTTATACTTAAAACAAATTCAGATCCTGCTGATATTCATCTACACTAAATGCCTAGCTAAAGCAAGCTACTTAATTCCTTGTATATTTACTTAAGCCCATGATTTAATTAATGATTATTAATTTCAAATATCAATGTTTACTGTTAACTAAAACTATTGCACCATTTTTATTCTATATCAGGCAATTCTTCCTCTTCATTACAGCTTGAATCATCATTTTCATAGTCATCTCCAAAATCTCCAATCTTGTTAGAGAACATGTCATCCATATTATCATACTCTTCACCACTTTCCTCTTCATCTTGCCATCTATTAAAATCTACTCTAAGCCAGTGGTGTTTCTTTTTGTCACTGGTCAATGCAGGCCAAAAGGCCTCGTCCTGTTTTTCTTTGGCTAATACAACTTCAATTAGTCTACCTTTATTCACATAGCTACTTTTATCTGGATCTACTTCGGCATATAAAGGTATGCAAACTTCATATAATTTCTGTTCTGGTGTACAAGTACCTTTAAATAAAATTATTTTTTTCTCTATCTTAATATACGGCTTATCACATTCCACGTTGAACGTTAAAAATACACGAGTATTTGTCTGTGCCCAGGAAACTGACGGTGGAGTCACTACTGCATCTGAATTCATTTTACGTAGTTTATATGTTCTTCGTAGTAGTTATTGGTGTTAGGCACTTCTTTCTTTTAGTAGTATTATACTATTTTAATCAACTTAGTAAATTTTTACACTAATTGGGTAAATACAGTATAACATTCTCGAAGCACGTCTTAACTCTTGAGTTGACTCTGTCATTTGACATTTGATGATTTGACAAATGACAATTGAATTTATTGAATATTGATATAACATACGTTAGCGCCACAAGGCACAAACTAATAGTTCTATGTTTATTAGTTCTAATAAACAAATGCTACGCAGTTAGCGCTTAGCCGTTCTAACCATGTTTTTAGTTGATAACTTACAATATGTTATTTATGTCAATTAAAATATTATTTGAACAACAAAATAGATGATTTTTTTTGCATTATAATTTCAATGACCATAATATATCATACAATTTTATCAGTAGTTTTGAGGCTGCTCTATTTATTCGCCGGAACAAACTAAATGTTGCCGAATAGTAGCATGTATGCCTCAGCACGACCGAATTTTTGATACAAATCAAAGAGAATAAACAAATAATATTGCATATATAATCGATAATGGACGCAGTTTCATAGTAAATATATAGGAGGCAAATTTCTGCGGTTCGATTCGTCTCGACTCGGCGAACTAGTAGATGCCAGCCATTATAGTGTATGTACACTTTAGAGTTAAAAGATTGGAGCGCCGTCACGACCTACTTTGCTGACGAGTTGCAATAAATGAGCGAGTCGATTCGATTCGGATGAAATGGACGCACAAGGAATAAAATACGACTCGAGTCAATTCGCCTCGATTTGACGCGTTTCTGCTGAAGTCGACGCCAGACCTAAGGCCACCTTATCACATTTTGTGATAGTCTACCAAGAATACCTGTGTGTGTAAATGTTGCTTAAAGTATTTTCGTTGCTTGTTTGAAAAATAAAAACGGCTAAATATGTAAGGTTAGATTGTTTACAGTAAAAGTTAATAGATTCTAACAAAAAAGAGGATCAAGTGCCTCTGTCTCGCCTATCGATTTGTTATTGAAATTTAAGTAAAATTAAGAAAAGTTCAAAAATATGTATCAAAAACATATACCATATGTAATGGTTTTAAAAAAAGTTTGTGAAGCAAAACGAAATAATGCGCTTGTTAATTAATATTGCATATAATATTATGACAAGCATACACCAATCTCCACAAACATCGGATTTCATCCGCTGTTCATCGAATGTACTGTACTACATCGGATTTATTTTACTTTATTAAATTGCAACGATTAACTTCATATTTTTTTTTCATTATGTATGGGTACTAGTATGTATGCGTCCGTGCATACGTACGTGCAAGCATGCTTGATGCGCGCGCGTGTGTGTGTACATTTACCCTCTCTTAATCAGTAATCTTATATTATAAATTATAATAATCTCCTTGTCGCTTCCGGTCCTGTCATGTATCGCTGTAAAATCAAATCCGAGATCGGACAAAATCTAATCGTCTTTTAAATAGTCTATTTGAAACTTTAGGTTTTAGTTAATGTTAGTAATCATGGATGACAAATAAAATTAGTAATCTACAACCTAAATAAATAGATAAGTTTATGTAGTCTGAGACCTGAGCTTGTCTATGACCTATGTAAATATGTCAATGTACCAAGCATTGATGAAAAATAAAAGTACCATTATACCAAGTACCAAGTGACAACCAAATATATCATAACAACAACATTAGCAAATTGTGTTATGTAAATTCTTATTATAATAAATGTTCATGAACAAAATAGGTCGCCAGAAAATAACATTTCAAAGTCTAACGTTCAACGAACTGACTATGTTAGTCTTAGCAAACCAACCATAACAGGATTTATGAGTGTCGATGTTAAAAGACATTACCACCCGGATTTATCTCAACTAAAATTTTTAAACTCTATCACCAATGAACCAACATCATCAAACTTAAATCATAATATAGATGCTGCAATAAAACGCACAACTGAAAATAATGATGAAAAAATTGATCTTCTTCTCCGATTTATTGTAGATCATAAACAATTATTAATGAATCACATAGACTTCATTACGTTAATAAGTATAATGTGCAGTGTTTTTAATATTAAAGAATCTATAACTATAGAAGCATGCTTATACAAAGATTCCATATATTTGTAGTCAGTTGAAAGCCAACAAGAAATCTTAAGAAAAAGACGTCGTACTAAGGATGTTGAAAAATATTGTGCTTGGGGCAAAAAAATTGAACAATTCTTGCTTTCAGGTATTTTTAAGTTAGTAAAAATCCAACATTGTATTGTATTATTATTTTACACCATTTTACTTTATTTACAGATGAACCAAATTTAGATCTGGGTATTGAGAAACCTGTTGTTGAAAATGAAGAATTCTCAATATTTTATAAGGCATCACTAAGAAATCTTGAATTATTGTATGGAGCACAAATTGATGGATTATTGACCTCTATGTCAACATGTAAAGTCCCCACTACCAAAGATTATGATACTAATATAAGTAATTTGGAAAGTAATAATTTTGTGGAACTTAAAACAAATAGAGAAATATTTAATTATAAACAAGAAAGAAATTTTAAGTTAGTATTTTAAAATTATATAATCTAAAGTTTTTTGTGTTATACTGTTATGATGTAAACATTTAATCTATTTTGATTTGTTTAATATTACTTGATAATTGAGTACTTGAGTAATTAACTACTGTAACTTTACCAAAATTAAATTTAAAATTACAGGCGCTATAAATTATTAAAGTGTTGGTGTCAGTGCTACTTAGCTAATTTAAAAGGATTATATGTAGGCTATCGGAATAGTCTAGGCATAGTCCAAAGACTGCAATGGTTTAACACTGAAGATATATCCACATACTGTAAGGTATATTTGCTTTATTTAATTTATGTAGTTTCTATGTATTTGCATAAGATTTTTGTCAATAAAATTATAAATGGCCATAATTATGTTTCATCCAATAAAATATTTTTTTAAATACATATTTTTGGTTTCAGAATGAATGGAATCCTCAAGTGGCTATAAATTATTTACATTATTTTTTAATTCAAATTAAAAATGGCTTTAAAGTATACAAACAAAAAGAACCAATAACTCTTAGGTTTTACCTGAATTTAGATGGTAAAATAACAGTTTCTGTATGTAATGATAGTATATTACCCAGTTGGTTTATTAAAATATATAAAATTACAAATGGTTTCCTTTACATAGGTTAAAATTAAATATTTACCATGGATGCCTAATATATTTACTTACATCTTCAACATCTGATAAAGATAATAATACTACAAGTATGGGCACAACACAAACAATATTTATACTCAATCTAAATATTTATCCAATGTCAAATTGAACACTTCTACAATAAAAGCTGTTCAACAGTGGCGGCCTTAGGGGGTGGCGAGCAGGGCAACCGCCCGGGGCCTCGCACTTTCAGTAGCCTCGCGCCTTCGCACAACAACCCAAGTGTATTAGAATCTCGTGCCTTACGCCATACATTACAAAACCCACAACGTGCAAGTACAAGCACATATCACGTATTTTTCAATAAATCTTTATTAATATTAAATCTTGCACTATTAAGTATAAGTAATAATAGTAAAGAGTGAATTAGTAAAAAAAACTGCGTTAAACTGCTTGTAATTTTTTTATAAATTTTATGTGCAAAAATGATTTTCAAACTGAGTTTGGCCGATTGTGTTGCCAGTAGAAAAAATTAGTTCAATAGTTCAAAAAGGCAACAAGCTATCAAAAGAAAGCATTTAGACAATATCTTTATGTGTATTTGTATAAATATATAAAAGACAATGGCTTCTAAGTCCTTGAGACTCTTTAGTGACTGAAAGTTACATGTTATTGCATTCTAATCCTAACCCAGCTGAAATATTTTTTTCAACAACAACAGTGAGTAAGCAACATCATTGTTACTCCACCGCCATCGCCGTCGTGAACACTATCCAGCCAAAAATACGTACCTAAATCTATGTCTACATCCAGTGGCGGAATTGAAAATCTGAATCCTTGAAATGACCCAGATTTATGGCCATCAATAATTACTGATGCAGACCGAACTAAGATTTCATTGAAAGGTCTAATCTGTTCTAAGACAGAATTTCTTCAAACGATAGTGGACGGTGACTCATTGATGATGATGATGATGATGTTCTCCAAGCCGATTCCAGCCACGGCGGCCAATGTCATTGAGTCTAGCCAACTGCTCAGGAGATATTATAGTGCTCAAGTGTACGCGCAGGCACAAGTGCACTCTCTATTCCTATCACTCTCATACTCCGGTGGGACGACTGCTCGACACGACCAGTGAGAGTTAAGGCGCAGGACCGACGGCTTTACGTGCTCTCCGAGGCACGGGGGTGAAACACCGCCAACTTCTCCACTCCAGGCTGTTACTGACATTTACTATACAGAAAGACTCATTCATTGAATAGGTATCATTACAATAAAATATTAGCTAATGGCGAAAAACTAGACAGGCACTGGATGAGTTATTCACAAACAAAATATGCCATTTACTGCATTCTATGTCAATTGTTCAGAATAGAATACAAAAAATTGGGTCCAGTGCAGAAGTTTTCAATTGGAAAAACTTGGATAAATATTTAAAGTTTCATTAATCTAGTCGACTGCAAAAAGATCGTATGTTAAAATGGTTAAATTTAGAGATCGGGTGTGAACGTATGGTTAAATTTAGAGACTGGCTTATAAAAGCTGTACATCTATTGACTCTTTAGCCCAGAGTCTTTGGCCCTCCAGAGTGGAGCACAAGAGCCAAGTGCTTAAAAGAGTAGAAGTGCTCAATATGCAAAATAACGAGGAAACCCGCTCACGAGCATTTGCGATGGTGAAACCAGTGCACATTTCTCGACACCTATAGCCGACCACGCTGATACTGTGCCCGAGTCATTATACCGCGAGTGGGAGGCGAGTAACCGTACGCCAAATATTGAATCTGAGACTGTTGAGAAGGCGAACGCCCGATAGTCTTATCCAATAGCCCAGTTTTGTAGCCCATCCAAACTCCATTCCATAGACCCTATTAGTGTTTTAAATTTTCCATAGTCCCTACGCATTATCTGGACCATATTTGAGCAATTCCTTTTATGGGTTACTCAGAGATGGATCCCGGCTGATGCTTCATGTTAAACGCTTAAATCTCAAGGGTCTCTACGTGTTGAACCTGAGGAACACAAGTCTTCCAAACGGCCGGGCTCCTCCAAGCCCGTGAATTCTAAAGGGATACAAATAATGTCCACATCTCGGAAAAATATTCAAAATGAGTTTATAAAATTAATGGCAAGTCACGAGAATTAATGGCAAGCAAGACTAAAAATGTTAACAAAATAATAAATTTTTCTTCTTTGTGCTTGTTAACTTTTCTGAATTTCCAATATACAATTTTAAAACTCTAAATTTATTTATTTATAACTTTTGCATTTCTCGTCAAGCATCATCATTAAAAATATTTTCAATTCACATAAATTCCGTAAAGGATAAGGGCCTCGCAAAGATCTACTGCCCGGGGCCTCGCAATGGCTAAGGCCGCCCCTGCTGTTCAAAATATACATAATAAATGTATTACTCTCCTAGGTATATTTTAATTAGAACCTAGCAAGGATTAATATTCTAAATCCAATAAAACCTTATACTGCATATGTACAAAATAATAAAAAAGCTACTATCTTGACAATCTATGACAGTAATGGAACTGGCCCATGTAAAATGAAATAAATTTTATATATCCACAATCTCCTACAATGTTTATTTATAAACAAAATACTTAAATAAAACTGAAAATTCCTGGAATGCTGAGCCAAAGATATTTGATTTATTAAAATGGGGCAAATTGACGAAAGATCATCATCTATAAAAATGGCAAAAAGTTCGTCTGACGCGAAGAAAAGTTCAAAGGCTGCTGCAGTCTATGTAGGAAAAGAATCTATCAATTTGTGTGATCCTAAAGTGCAAGGAGTATTACTTGTGTTATTGTTAGCTGTATTAGCAATAGCACTTTGGTTCGGCTATACCCGCGGCTGCTTGGGAACGAGACGCCGAAGAAGAAGACGGTCATGTAGTTGGTATGATTGCCATTTTTACTACTTCTTTGATTCATAATGTGTTTATAAAATTTTCATATATTAAATTTTTATGTGAATAATCTTTTCAGCCTTTACAACTAAATATTTGATGACAATTAACTTGATATATAAACAGTAAATTTGTCTGGAACTGGATATTTTCCATAATAAATACATACATACATTATAATGTTATAAATAATAAGAAACATGTTGGTTTTATTATATCATATATTTATTTACTAAAGTAATCTGAATTACATTTTTGTATTTAAAGAGTGGACACGGAACTGAAACACCAGCACTTTGTCGGAAGTCCACCATACTGTGGTGAGACACTACTACTGGAGTTATCTGAAAATTAAGACTGCTTTTATAGTATGCACTATCACACACATAATATATGTACTCAATACAAAAACTAGTATTATATTCAATCATTATTGGTATAGTTATTATATATATCTACTCATAAACTTGTTAAACTCTGATAACTTGTGTAAAATTAATTGATGTGATTAAATTATATAAACAATTTTTTTTTAATTATAACTTCCTATTAATTATTAACCTCAAATTATTCGTTACCAATCAGTTTTGGGGGTTTCCTCCCATTTTTCGCCGCTGTTTTCCCAATCGTCATTATCTCCTGCATTTTCTTCTTCCTTGTTTTCAATTCCAACTAAAATCATTGGATAAATTATGTTATGATGAAGAAATACTCCTTTTTTTAACCTTTTTTATACACAATTTAAGTGTATATAAATTGGACTACCATTATAAATATGAAAGTTTATATTTGTGTGTTGTTTACTATTTTTATTATAAGCTTTAAATGTTTAGTATATAGACTATGACCTATGGCCCGGCTACTGTTAGGCACCACATGCTCAGGAATGCAGAATAATGCAAAATGAGGGTAAATGTCTTGTCTATACATATAATAAAATTGTAACTAAGTCGAATCTGTACATTAAATATTTTTTGGAAAATCCAATTCAAAAAGACATTATTATCGATACAGAGGCCGAATCTATGGTTTTTAAAATTTTTGTCTGTCTGTCTGTTACCGCATCACAGAAAAACTACTGGAGGGATTTTAATGAAATTTGGTATGGTCATAGCTGGTTATCCGGGTTAACATATAGGATACTTTTTACTGCGGGAAAATGTCTCATTTCTGAAAAAAAATCCAAAAACTGCAATGTAAGAGTATACTTAATATGTAAAACCTAAGAATTAGGTTTTTGGTCATGAATGCGAGCGGAGCCGCGGGCAATGCTAGTTTTTAAATAATATTTTATTTTCAAATTTAAATAATAGTCCAAGTAAGAACCTATTCCTTTTTTAAACTCGTTTAAAATGTAATATCGAAAATACAATTTTACCTTCCATAGACTCATCAGCCTCCAGTTCTTCATCATCTAGAAAAAATATATTTTAAAATATTAGAAATATTATAAATGGAAAATATTTAAGTTTGCATGTAAGGGGATGATCTCAGGAACTAACAAAAAACTAATGATCCAATTCGAAAATTCTTTTTCAAATGATAAGTCATCCTTATAGGCTATAAAAATATAATAATAGGAAAAGTTTTTTCAGCAGTCTCGGAAAAATACTAATGAGGTGTCATTTGATTCCGAATGGAATGAAGATGATTTTTGAAAAAAATAAAGTTCCGCTTTCAAAAATTTACTATAAATGAAAGAGGGGCTTTAGTTTTTTGCAAATCTACACTAATATTATAAAGAGGTAAAATTGTGATATTGTGAGTTTGTGACGTTGTAGAGGGGTAATCTCTGGATCTACTGAACCAATTTTCAAAATTCTTTTACCAATAGCAAGCCACGTTCTTTCTGAGTGTCATAGGCTATATATTAACCCGAAGAATGAAAAGACTTTTTCATGGTAGTCGGATTTGCAAAGTAAGTCGGAAAAAAAACAATCGAACGGAAACGTTTCTTATGAATGTTGCCTTAACGATGAGAGATGTATGATTATGTTCTAGAGAATAGTTGTAGAGCTTAATAATGCCTTTATAAAAGTCAGAACAGCATATGTCTAACTTTTATATTTAGGTCACAAAAAGTAGTTTTTTATATAACTAGAGTTAAATAAAGATTTTATTATATCTCTTTAGTTTACCTTTCAATGTATATGTCATGCTGACAGTAAAAGGTAAGACAAATATTTACCAGCGTTATCTTCTGCCGTTGCTGAATCCTCATTTCCACCACCCTTCATCATCTTCAGGATGTGTTGCTTCTCCTTTGCAAGATGTCTCTTGCCATTCAAATGCATTGTCATTTGATCAGTACATGTCACCGATGTCTATAATAAAAATAAAATAGTGTAAATATAGTAATCATATATATGTACTATAATGATAGTAATCATATACTAATAATATACTAGCGATAAATCTATACATATAATAAAGCTTTAACTAAGACGAATCTGTAGATTAAATATTTTTTGGAAAATCTTATAGAAATAAACATTTTTATCGATAAAGAGGCCGAATCTATAGTTTTTAGAATTTTTGTCCGTCTGTTACCGCTTCACAGAAAAACTACTGGAGGGATTTTGATGAAATTTGGTATGGTGATATAGCTGGTTATCCGGGTCAACATATAGGATATCTTTTACCGCGAGAAAATATCTCATTTCTGAGAAAAAATACAAAAACTGTAATGTAAGAGTATATTAATATGTAAAACCGAAGAATTTGGTCTTCGGTCATCTAAACGCGGGCGAAGCCGCGGGCAATGCTAGTATAATATAATTGTAAGTTGTATTATGCCACTATAAAGTTTATGTACGATTTTTGCCTCTTCGGCTTGTGGAAATCGGCAGATTATTGATTTGCACACTTTTTAGGATGTAATTAGCCCACCATACCTTAATCCGAGTTTTTTTTTAATATTTTGATCGGCTCCCCTAGACGCACGCTCTTATATAGAGGATATATTATGGTGGAGATAGTCAACAGTGTGCAAGGCATCCCCCCTTATGTTGATCTGCCGCGCCTGAGTGAATCCCAAAATCCTCTCTTGGGCTCCCCTACTTTCCGGGTAGCATAATTTCACATAATACACATTAAACAGATTTAATTCTGTTTTTTGTTATGATTTACTGTACCTTAGATCATAATATTCTATTTTAATATTGGTTGTAGAAGAGCGGGATCTGTCACAGGTTATTTTTAACTTACTATGAGCCAACCTTATACCACAAATGTAATTCAGTTTAAAGAAATCATTTCATTTAAAAAAAATATATAGTAGTATATAAAAATTTGTTGTCCAGGGCCTTTACAACTATACAATTGACCTTTACAATAGCCCAAAAGCGAGATATATCTGAAACGGTATTACTCTGACATAGTTATTTTTTATTCCCTTTGATATTTTCAGTACAACTAAGAAAATACGTGAGTCACCTATTAGGACCACACAATTTTAACCCCCGACGCAAAAACGACGGGGTTGTTATAAGTTTGACGTGTCTGTGTATATGTGTGTGTATGTATCTATGGGTATGAGTATGTGTGTGTGCCTGGGTGTGGCATCGTAGCTCCCGAACAGATGAATCGATTTTGATTTTCTTCTTTGTTTGAAAGGTGAATTAGTTGGGAGTGTTCTTAGCTGTTTTTATGTTTGATGAAAATTGGTCCTAAGTGGACGGTTTTTTTTTTTAATTTATCATTATTCTAAGAAAATATTTATATTACTTAGAAAGTGTAAAATTACAAAATCCAGCCGGCGAAACCAAGGCAAATTGTACATAATATATTTGTAAACTGTAATTTTAATGTACCTTGCATATATCGCAATACAACTCGGACTGTACAGGCTTCACTTCCTTGGGATTTTCCGCTAACTCCTCTTCCAAAGGCTTAAGGTGTTTTTTTTCACGGCGAATAAGTTGTTCACTAAAAATATTGATTACACCTTAGTAAGGTTTCTTAATAAATTCAATACTTATCAACTAAGTTATGTGTTAATATGTTTAACTTTAGAAATTTAGGTACTTACACTCTATCCTCCATTCCTTGTTGAAGCAAAAATGGATTCTTTGGGTTCTTACGCCCCTCAACAATTCTGTAAAGAAAACAGTTCTTATTTATTATAAATAGTAATAAATAATAATATATAGGTTTATAATATATATGTAGTTTCCTTTGGCTCAGTTTGTAGTGACCCTACTTGCTGTGCCAGTGGTCGCGGGTTCGAGTCCCGCTGGGAGCATTCATTTATGTGATGAGCGACGAATGTTTGTACTCCAGTCATGGTCATGTTTATATTTATAATTTATTAGCAGAACCCGCGGCTTTACTCGCGCTAAAACTACAAAAAAAAACCCTATAAGGGTAGTTTCATACAAACTTTCACTCCCTGTTTTACCCCCTTACAGGATGAATTTCGGAAAACGCTAAAACACGTATTTATTTAATTTTATTGAAGAGCATTAATACCAAGTTTCAAGTAATTCTGATCATAAACATTTTTTGGATTGTATTATAACGTGTTTTCCCGTGGGAATAAGATACTCTCCTGCAGTAAAAAGTAGCCTATATCACTCTGCAGCCCTCCAAGTATCTCCACACAAAAAATCACGCCAATCGGTCATTCCATTTTGACGTGAAAGAAAGACAAACAAATAAACAAACAAACATTTATAATATTAAGTATGGATGTATGTATTAAAAGTTATATACATATGTGTAGTATATCAACTATCTGGTATCCATAACACAAACCTCGTAGCTTACCATGGAACTAGCGGGTGCCGTGTGTTAATATTCCAATATATTTATTATTATTTATAAGTCTAACTAATTTTACAACCTAATTTTGTCTTTACATTTACATAACTTTTGATTGACTTCAGAAATGAAGAGGTATTCGCGTATATGTATTTCTCTTTATTGGATATGTTCAACAATAACCAAGTCAACTGTAAAATACCAAACAAATTTCAATTAAAAATGCGTCTCCTTTGGATGGAAATATTACATTTTAAGTGGTTTTCTTATCACTGTTTTTTAGGAAAAAAATATAACCTATTTATTGAGGAAGGTAATGCATATTCATATGTATTTTATTCAGCCCTTTTTAACGTCTCACTGCTGGGCACGAGCCTCCCTTCAATATGAGGGGGTCCAGGACTCCCAGGATTTGAACCCGCTTCACTCGGTTTTCCAAGCGAGCGGGTTACCATGCATAGCCTCAAGGAAGGTTACAGGCTATCTTAAATCACACTATAAGTAATATGTAACGCTGGTGTGGGTTAATGTTATAAAAAGGAAAGACTTTTTGTTTGTTTGTACCGAATAAACTTCGAATAGTCTCGGACAATTTAAATCGGCCCAGTAGTCTGGGCCGTTTTCAATCATCTGTTTTTCCCGGAAATCATTCCTTAAGGGGATGAAAATGGGCATGAAAGTGCGTATGGGGAATCAAGCTAAAGACGAACACGAGCGAAGCGAGGGTGAGTCGCTAGTTATATATAATTATGATAAACATACGCGCGGTGTGCCTTCCCTGCGTAGTGCGAGTCAGAGTGCGTTTTGGACGTGACGTGCACGTCGCAGAGCTCGCAGTACAACTCACGTGCCTTTAGTGGTATCTGAAAAATAAAGTTAAATTAAATACTTCATTTACATATTACATATGTTATATTATTCTCCATTATTACAAAATATCGATTTTCATTGTTCAGTTTAAATTAATAAACAGTGTAACTTTCTAAATAAAAAGTCAGTAATATTTTTATAGATACAATTAATTATATGAAAATATTTCATATATATAATTGTGCATACCTAATGGGAATGTTGGTTTAAATAGAAACTTCACGTCAATAGCAACGTGAAGATAGACAATTTGTTGCAATGTAAGTTTCTATTTTGACGACAGTGTTCACATAAATTTCACTTGATTTAGTCTGTCGGCAAATGATTGGTATCTTGCAAACAGCATTTCAAGTGAATGCAATTTATGATGTTTAATTTCTTTAAATTATTTATTTATTTTTATTATGTGAATCAAAACGTCGCCAAAATGGCTACGGAAACGTTACGTGGACAAATTGTCTAGTTACCTCTTTGATGCGACGGAATCCTATCTCAGATTGTTGGTTTAACCATTTTTTCTGATTCTTCAGATGATTTTTGGAAATGTAATGTATGCGAGCTGTAAACAAATTAAATGGGAATACACCGTAAAATTATAAAATAATAAAATAAAAATATTATTTCTTTACAAATGTTATTTAATTAATAAGCATGCATCCATACTCACATGTCGGGAATGAATCAAAACTCTGAGCGCAAAGCCCGCAGTAATCAGGTTCCATGAGTGCTAACATATCGCGCGGTAAGTTCTTTAAATGCTCCTTTGCCACACCGCAACCTATAGCAAAATAAATATATTTATGTACACAGGTTATTTTTTAATTATTATTTTTTCAAACTCCTAACCACAGCTCTACGTGCATGGCTTTTTACTCTACAAGTTCCACTACTAGTTTAATCTTACTGACAATATCTTGACAGTAATATTCAATAACTATACTTGGATCAAGCTAGCACTCAAACCCTAGATAATGGAATCTGTGTTGTAACATGGTGGCAACTAGATAAATTAAATTATACTTACGTAATAAATATTTGATTGTTTTATCATCCATCGGATGTCTTCTCACAGGTGGTCCACCAGGCCCAAACCCTCGGCCCCAAGAAAAATTTCCCGGTGGTGGTCCCTGTGGGAACATTGGTGGGGGTCCAAAGTTGTTTGGAGGATAAAAGTTGCCCCTGGGTCTAAAATTACGGTTATTACCACCACCTGGTGGTCCAAACCCACTCGGTGGCCCAAACCCACCCGGTGGCCCAAACCCACCCGGAGATCCATAGCCTCCACAATAATTTCCATAAGCATTATTATAACGATCATTCCTGTAATAAATTGTATTTTTTTATTCAGTAATTTGAGGCATATTGCTAACCAACACCATTTTTGTTTCTTTCCAAACGTTTTAATTAAAAATTTAAAATATTGGCAATATGATTCCCTAAAATGTCATATGTCTCAGATATTTGAAAATAAAGATTTTAAGAGTATAAACTAAGTGCCATTGCACATAAACTTTTAATAATTAATTATTGTAACGGCGGGCAGTTTTTTTAACCCTTAACCACCTTCCACGGGTCTCAGAGACCGCAACGAATTTTTAAATTCAAATATTTCTATGTGTCAGAGTGCGTCCTTGTACCTTTTCTACACATCGAATAGTATCGCGCTTGCACTTGGTGAGTATACAAGTGCGCGCGTTTGGCTTAGGTAAATAAAAATATTTATTCAGCGGTGTTCGAGACCGCACGTAGGTAGTTATGTGATTTTTTTGTATTCATTTACTTTTATTATTTTAGCGTAAAAATAAATCAAAACGAACAAAATATTGAAAGATGGCTGTAGTAAGAGTTGTCAGATGAGTAAGACATGCCAAACGAGGGTTGTATCGACGAGAATTTGATTTTACTGAGGATAGTGTGCAAATTGAAGACTGAATCCAAGTCTAAAACCAACTGTTTTGTGTCACGTCATTATCAACCTCAATTTTAGGTTGATGATGACGTCACACAAAACAGTTGGTTTTAAGCTGAATCATCCGGTAGATTTTGTTCAAGGTCAAGATCTTGAGTCACTTCACGATCCCTCTCATGCGGCGCCCTAGACGGAGTTAGGGCGCCGCATGTAAGTGACACTTCAAATGGTGATATCCATTCCATATCCATCATTTCACATCTACAACCTGGAGGTAGGCCCAGAAAAAAATATTTTGGGTCTAATCATTTTCGTTGGGCAAATATACCCAACGTGGTTCGTGCAACAACACCGCAACACAATAACATTCAGCAAAAACCAGCTTTTCGTAATATACACTTGTCGTATTCTACAGATAAATGAAAATTTACCAAGCACATCTGATGTAGACAAACTTGAAGCACGCAAAACATGTTTTAAATGTAACCCAAAAAAAAAGCGCAAGACGGCTTACTGTCATGTGGAAGGTACCAATTTATTTTGAATGTACGGAAAAAATTGTGATAACTGCCGCGAAAATTTGTGAATTTTTAGGTGTTGAAATTTTGTTCAAGTTTTTATTTTATGTGTGATTTTTTATTTTAATGTTATAGTTTGTTTCCTTAATTTATAAGAATTAATGCCAAGAAGTTGAAATTTTAAGTTCCTAATCGTATAAATCTCATTTGATTAGCTTAGTGATTTTTTTATGTTAAAACTGTTATTTTGTGAAGATTTTAAAAATATTGCTAGATGTTACTTTAGTTTATGTTATTTAAGGCTCTTAAATAAAGCTTTAGATTATTTACAACAGTTTTATTGGTTCTTATATTTAGTTAATACCATAGATCTCGAATTTAAGGCAATAATCTATGAGCGGTCTCCAGGACCATACGTAGGTGGTTAAAGGACAGAAGTAGATGGTAGGTGGTTAAGGGTTAATACAAGTATGTTTAGTTACTGCATGTTTCTTGTGGTTTAATATATTACATGGTAGAGATGGTTGGATGGAGGTCTTGTATGAATTTCATTTCAAATGAAATTAAGGCTAGTTTTTTGAACAAACTCTGTGGAAGTAATTATTTAACTAAATTTAAGTCAAAATAATCTCTATTAGAGGATAAACACAAACCTATAATTATTTCGAAATTTCTTCGGTGGCCCAAATTTTCCTTGAGACTTTGCATTTTGGTTATTTTGATCTCGATTAAAATCAATTTGAGTGTTATCTAGTTTTTCATCACTATTTTCAAATCCTGTTTCAATAATATAAAATAAGTTATTAATTATCAAGACACACTGTATTTAGCTGTAAATTGTAGAAACATAGTAATGTTTGATTAAAATTTAGATGAGACAAGAGAGAGGGCAGTTGAGAGGTTAATAATTAATGCTCTAACTCTTCTTAGTTGATTCAGAATATCTGTTCAAATAGTCATTTCCTTTCAATCTTAAAGTAATAACATGATACACTGGGCAAGTATACATAACTTCCACATTAAAAAGGTACAGTCAGAAAAATAAATATAAAAAAGACAAATAAGCTTAAAGTGAATATGCATAATCTATATATTTATACCGTTATTAGAGTCATCCATGTTTGAGATAATCTATTTAACTCCAAAGAGAAATGTTTGTAATATTCAATTGATTGATTGTAAGATAAGCTTGTAATTTATTTATTTTAAATGCTTTACCTATTGGTAATTATTACCATAAAATAATCTAATTCTAAACTCTAAATTATCGATGCCGAAAGACACTAAAATTGACAGTTGACAAAAGAAAAGCCAGCGCGACACGCGTTTTACAGACTAAAAGAGAAAGACGCATCTTACCCTGCTTTCCAATGGAGAACATTTCTCGAAAGGAGGGCGCCACGCGTATCGCCTAGTATTCAGTCTCAGGTTAAGCAATTTATTGTGATATCTCTTTTATACTCGGTTTTTTGCTTCTATTGTGTTCGCATCTTACCTGTGCAATGTACTGTACCTGAAAGTTAGACCAGCTAAAGGAAGAATTAATAAGGATAGCTACATCCAGTGGTGGTCTTGACTGACTGATGGATCATCACACAGCTTAACCCGTTGGTCGTAGAAATTTGAAATGTGGAGGACGTATTTCTTATATGATATAGGCATCCGATAAGAATGATTTTTTTTAAATTCATCTCCTAAGAGGGTAATATAGGGGATTAAAGATTTTATGAAACTCTGTCATTCTTAATGTGAAATACACAGAAAGTGGTGTTTAGCTTTAAAATAAAAAAAATATTTATTAGATTTTTTTCGAAATTCATTCCTTAATGGGGTCAAAGCGGGTAATAAAGTTTACACGGGCAAAGAATTATTTACGATCATAATTACTTGATATTAATGCTCCTCAATACAGTTAAATTAATACATGTTTTAGCATTTTTCAAAGTTCAATCCTGTAAGGGGGTAAAATGGGGATGAAAGTTTGTATGAAACTCTGTAATTAATATTTAGAAAAGTATAAAAAATAAAAAAAATAATTGCATAGGCAATTTTATTTTTTCACTCTCTGTAAAATGATGTCCACAGAGCTTCAAATATTAAGTTTGTGATTTCGCCAATTTTGGACGTCTTATTGCTTTAGCCCACAATTTCTTCAGTTTTTGTCGTCTAGGATTAAATGATATTCATTTTCTTAGCATCCTGGCACTGCATAATTTGTCATTTTCAATATAGTAGAGGAGCCCAAGAGGGGATTTTCTGTAGTTACTCGAGCGCGGCAGATTAACATAAAAGAGGTTACCTTGCACTCTATTGAGTACTTTCACCACAATATAAGTCTTCTATATAAAGGGGCGCGTCTAGGGAAGCCGATTAAAATATCATAAACTTTATAGTCGATTTTTGCCTCTTCGGCTTGTGCAAATCGGCAGATTATTAAATTGGACACTTTTCAGGATGTGACTAGCCTACCACACCTTAATCTGACGGTTTCAAGTATTTCTACCTTATCAAAACATTTTTTAAATATTTTAATCGGCTTCCCAAGACGCGCCCCTTTATATAGGAGACTTATATTATGGTGAAAGTACTCAATAGAGTGCAAGGTAACCTCTTTTATGTTAATCTGCCGCGCTCGAGTAACTACAGAAAATCCCCTCTTGGGCTCCCCTACTATTAAATTTTAAATAAAATGAAAAAAATCTGGCGGGAAAAAGGAAAAATTCTTTCATATTACACAGCATGACGTCGCACTTTGGCGCAAACACGAACTACGCGAAAAACACTTTTTCTGCTACTAATTTCAATTTTGTCAACACTTTCAGTCAAGTTGTTTCTGTATTGCTTAACAAATTGTAAGTTTATTCTTTGTTATTTGTAGTGGAACCTGTGTTGGTGAATTTAGTGTTTAGTTGTATCTTTTGAAGAGTCATTATAAATTTAAAATGGACAGCATTTTGAATGTATTTATACCTGACTAATAGAGGGTCTGAGACCAAAAGTAGTTGTAGATTGGCTGATTGTTAGGAATTAGGAAGAAAACACTGAATTAAGTACTCAATCAGACAATATTTTTTGTTAATAATTAAAAATATAACTTAAAAAAATTTTTTTTGAGTGTCGACTGATGTCGTTGACTACGAATTCTCTCTGCTTTTCAAGATTTGCGAATTCCCTAAAATGCATCAAAAAGCCATTGCCTTAAGATAATTCATCCACCTAATTTACTTTACATTGTAGCCGACATTTTTCTCTGACACTTATTTTTACACATTTCTGGTTTACGTACTCTTTTTTTGTCCATTTTTTGTTCTATCACGGGCTGTTAGGATTTTTTTTTCAGCAACCATTGCATTAATACTTTCTTAGATTTACGCGAATATTTGACATTTTAAATAAAACTATCTTCTTATCTAAATCTAAGAGACCGAGTCTCTCTTGTGACCATGGTTGCTATAAAGCATTCGAAACGTCGGGAACCAATAATCAAAATAAATTCGCAAAAAAAATCCGAAAAGACAAAATAAACACACAATTTAACACAAAATAACTCTAGTTTGTTTACGACAAGCACATGCATTTCGCGTGTAATACTGACAGTAACCCATTAATTCCCAAGGGTAAAAATAAAAGCATATTTATTGGTTTTATTGTTTATTACGTTTATAAATACATCCAAAAAGAGAAAATTATAGTCCAAAAAAATATTGAATTATTAGTTTACATTCCGCAAAATGTTGCGTCTAAGCAACTTTGGGATTACTGAACTTTAATTTTACTAGCAAGTCTAACAACGCTAGAGTATTAGCATGAATGAAATATTTTCAAACAATCAGCATGAAGATGTACTTGACATTTTTTACACATATAAATTGTTGTACTTCTACACTGTCGACATCTTCTTCGACGTTTATTTTCCTGCTCTTCTATGACATGACCAATATAATCGAAGCGAATATTGGAAGGTAACGCGTTTTTCGATGGTCTTTCTAGATTTATATTTGAATTACCCAAAAAATGCAAATTATCTGCAAGTTGGGCTTCTTCGGTCTTCATTAAACTTACAGCAACGTAAGATTTGAATTCCAATTGACTCAAAGATCACTCATTCGCCAGATTGTAAATTTTCCACGAGTTTACCAAAACACTGTCAATCAAATTGATGAACAGTGGCCACCACCACTTTTTCCCTCTTACTCGAATCCTATAATTGGCTATTCCATTATCATGAAGATCTACGCCTCCCATATTTTTATTATAATCTGCTATAACCTGGAGCTGTGGCACATTCACCATCTTTTTTATCTTTCTATCGTAACGTTTTGCTGTAACCAATGGTTCGATTTTTGCGTTGTTAGTAGCCACATTCACCACAGAATTGTCATTCCATCGAACCAACAGTACTTCATATTTTTGGTCAAAGTTATAGTCAAATTACTCTCTCTCTTTTTTCTGAAGACTTTTCGTATTCATCAAGTTTTTATTCATTGTTCTATTTTCTCTAATAGTACCAGTGGCAAAATAGCCTTTCTCTTTCAGAATACAAAACAATTTATGTGAAGAAAAGAAATTAAAAAAAATGCGATGTTTGCGTGGGTCTTCAATAACGGACAATAGGTCTAAAAGAATATTTTCTCCCAGACCTAAATTATTTCTAGTAACATTACTATTCTTCCCGCCATATGGAATAAACTGGTACAGATAACCATTCGAACTACATAAGCACCATAACTTGAATCCAAATCTTACAGGCTTTCCTTTGATGAATATCTTGCAACCATGACGTCCAAAATACGGCACCATTTCTTCGTCAATTGACAAGTTGTGTGAAAATATTCCGAACTGCATATTTTTTTGGTTTATTATATTGAACATAGGACGCAATTTAGCGAATTTATCATTTTGATGCAGATCAGCATTATCACATAAATGAATATTTTCCTTTATAGAGTCGAATTTGTTACAACTCATACAATGATACATTTTTGTCTTCATCTTTTGACCAGTATAATTTCGCAGCAGGCAAAGAATGATATCCAGTCAATAATAATATACCAAAAAATCTTTTGAGTTCTGCTACCGTGAGGGTAAATAAATGACGGTTATGGTCACACGCATATTTTTTTGAAAAACCTACAATCTGTTCCCAAACTTCATCACTACAAAATAGGGAAAATACTTCAAAAGGTTCTTTTCCACCTACACGTTCTTCAATATTCTGTGTCATTGATGTTTCGTCACTTGTAGGAAAATGTATATAAGTTGGATGTTCTTTTTTCCAGTCTGGAACATATTTTGGTGACTTCTTCGGCAGTCTTGGCTTTTTCGAAGTTGAAAGACCGGGCTCACCTTGCGTATTTTCAGGCTCTGCGTGTAAATCGGTGTGGATTTCATACGTTCCAGCGATATCAGTGGGCACAGTATTGTCGTAATCACCTAGCGCGTCATCATCTAGGTCTTCCTCGTCTGTAAGATTGTCAACCGTCGGGGGGATGTACATGGCGTCGATTTGATTGGCATCTTCTAAATTCTTTTCCTCTTCTAATATACTCAGTATTTCTTGAGAAGATAATGCTCGTTGCCAAGCCATAATATTTCAACTTTTGACTTTTTATTTACTGATTTGTGTTAAGCATGGAAATGATTGCTACTTTTAAATCATTATCACGTGATGAAATTACAACAATTTTTCACGTGATTTCACCTGCTACTTTTCACGCATAGATTTTTTATTTCGACGGTCTGGTGTCACACTTTATATTATTTGCTATTAAAATGAAGTATGAAATGTCACCAATGGCGCTACTGATGTGATATGGAGCAGAGATATAGATCTGACGTAGTTGCATACGTACATGGTGCTTTGAATGAACCTATTTTCAAACAATGAACTTTCCCTCATACTTCTACAGGCTTGGGACTGACAATGTAAAATTAAATGAATTTGAAATATATCAGAGTAATCACACGGTAAAATTGTTTTAAGCTAAGTTCCATAATTACATTGGCGTATTTAAAAGTTCATTGTTTTTATGTACAATAAGAATTTTTATAAAAGAATTTTATACACTTTTTTTTTGTTTTTCTTAATTTTTTTAATTTGTGTATAATCATTTTTTTTGCTTTTTGATTTTTTTGATGATTGATTTTTTTATGAGATATCTATATACAATAGTCTTCATTGCTTTTTAAAAATACAAGTTCCGCTGTTCGTTTTCTGCTTAATCGTGCTCTTTTTTGGGTTGCAAAATTTCCCGCTTTTGAAAATACTCTCTCACACTCCACTGATGTCACCACGATGTGACAGTGCTCATGAAATATTTCCGCCAAATTGGGGTACATATAGGAGTGAGATTTCCACCAAACTAATGGCGAAGAATCGCGCGGAAGCACTGGTTCATTAATAAACATTTCTAGCTCGTTCTCAGCGTTGGTGGTTATGTCTGTACGTATTACACATAATCATTCAGTAAAAATTATAAGTATTTGTTGGATAAAAAACTAAAAATGTGCTCTAAATTTAATTGTTGTTTCTAATTTAAAATTATTTCTAAACAATATTTCTAAGAATCCGAAATCATGCAACTCGAAATAAATAAACTCCCCAATTTACTGATCAACGGTATTAACTGAAAATTGTATTTTGTTGAATAAAAAATCAATAAAAACATCAGTACGAAAATGTATACGGAAAATGCGAGTAACGAAATGCATTCGTGAGTAACGTTTCGGTACTCGGTACTAGATGGCGTACCCGTTACTCAGTAACGAATACATACGGTTTGCTACAGCTCTAGATTTCACCAAGTTGTGATTTGTAGCAGCCACTATGAATTTAAGTAGCAGGTGTGACGTATGATTACGCATTTCACGTGATTTTTCACTTGCTACTCGTGAAATGTCCCATCCCTAATTTGTGTACACTCACTTATCGTTTTTTAAGATTTACTATGTGACACTGTTAGCTTGACGTTCTATAGCCGACTAACTTATAAAACAAAAGTGCTTGTACTCTTTAAATACCGAGAATCCATTGTTTATAATAAATTTCTAACATCAATGGCAAGCTGTGTAACAATAATAATTGATAATTATTTCTCCCAACGTTGCGCATATGCAACGCTTTCTAAAACTCTAAGATAAACAGCACGTGTGAGTAGTTTTCTCCAACAAAAGGGTTTATACAATAAATAAGATATTGCTTAAGCTTTACAAAGTGTAAAAAGTATAGCTTTATTTCAGTTAATATTTTTTATAATTGAATGAATCTGTCGACCTTGAGATAACTCAATTAGCAGTTATTGAAAAATAAAAATAATATGTATTGTTATTTAAAAAACCATTTATTTTTTTTTTTAATTCATCTCTTAGTTTTTCTTCTCGAGACTGGCTTACATGTACGTACATGATTTATTTACTTATTTTAAAAACAAAAAAAAAACAAATTAGAAATGTTGCGCTCGCGCAACGATAGGTACAGATGGGGTAACTACACTGACCTCTATCAATATTATGTGGTATTATAGAGGTCAGTGGGTAACTAGCTATGTTCCTGTTTTGGTAGATGAGAATCGGACTCTTCCATACAACAAAAAGGGGTTTTAGTGTCACCTAGCATTGAGAAATGTAACTATTTTTGTATCTGTTTTATTAGTCGCTAGCTAGTAAGTTAAGGAATCCGATGGTATGCGTACGGTAACTAAAAAGATAAGATTTTTTTTTTTATACCACGTCGGTGGCAATCAGGCATGCGGCCCGCCCGATGGTAAGCGGTTACCGCAGCCTATGGACGCCTGCAACACCTGGGGCATCACATGCGCGTTGCCGACCCTTTAAAAACCTATTTACTCCCCTTTTGAACGACCCCATAATGTAGCCCCATACTGAGATTTTTGAATTAGCTCTGTTTAGATCTAGGTGTGCGATTATATAGTTCGTTTCAACGAATAGTACCTATGGCGTTATGTTGGCCTCCCTCTCTGTCAAAGTCTTTGGCACGAGAAGACGCTCCCGCAGATTTTGTTTATTTTCATTTGATTTTCGACTGAAATTATGCCCAAAACATTAAAAAGTGGTGAAAGAATGATGGTGTTAAAAGTGAAGAACTTTTGTGAACGTGAAAAACGTAATAATGCACCATTAATTCCTTTAAGATGTGTTCAGGCTCGTGTTGCCGCCATTACAGGTCAGTCAAATAGGGTTACCAGTAGTTTGTGTCGGGTCGCCGGGAGGGAGCCCTCTCCTCGCTGCCACCACTGCGACGACTGTCCCGACGAGTCGGCCCAGCATACGCTGGAGGAGTGCCCAGCATGGACGGAGGAGCGCGAGGCGCTCAGAAGTGTTGTGGGGGCGGACCTAACGCTGCCGGCCGTGATTTCCGCCATGGCTGAAAGCGAAAGGTCCTGGGGTGCCGTCCTGTCCTTCTGCGAGGACGTGATGTCGCAGAAGGAGGCGGCGGAGAGGGCGAGAGAGGCCAACGCCGAGCTCGCCATCCGCCGCAGGAGGACCGGGCGCTGGAGAGCGGCCCACGATCGCCGCCTCCCCCCCTAACACCAGCCAGAGGGCGGTAGACTTGGGGAAGTCTGCCGCCTAGTCACCTGGCCCGAGTAGGCGCGCGCGGTGTCCCCCGCGCGCTGCTCTAGAGATGGTCGCAGAGGGTGTTCACCCTCCGACATCGAGATGTGCCGTTGGGCAATCGCCGTCGGGGTTCGCGGAGGAGTCTCTGGTTCCCGTGGCCCCGACCTGGAGGCGACTGTGGCGGACACAGTCAGGTTTTAGTGGGTAGGCTGCCGTGCGTTTACCACCTTTTGCACGGTAGGAGCCCCACATAACCCGTCGTTCTTCCCCAGGCGGCGGGTACCCGGCAACAGGGTTTCCTGACTATAAAAAAAAAAAAAAAAAAAGGGTTACCAGTAGCAGATAGAGAAATTATAATTTCCACACTTTAACCGCAATTTTTTTTAAACGGTAGTTATTTGTAAGATCTACGCAAGCATGTGTACTGCGACTATTATTGGTTTATGTATGACGTTGACAATAGATAAATAAATCAAAATATTTGTTTTAGGTGTGTCCGAAAAAACCGTGTCTAAAATCACCAAAGAAGGTGAGGTCGCTGCCAGCACGTCGACTAAGGTTTCAACACCACGCAAAAGCGGTCCCCGGCCTAAAAAAATCATAATTGAAGTGGGAGACGATAGCGACACTTCTGATGACGAGGATGATGAGGAAGATGAAGTTGACGACGATCTCTCGGGAATAAGTCCGTTGGATGAGCATTTTTTGATTGATCACAATTATAATAAAAAATATTAAATAATTTATGCTTTTTTTACTTTTCTGATTTTTAAAATGATAATTGAATAATTTATAATGAAACAACTTTTACTGATTTTATCGCCATAGTAAAGTAGCGGCGTAAAAGTTGTTTTATTATAATGAGTGAAATTCGCGTAAACATTAGAAAACAGAAATCGAATAATTTGTAAATATATAAGAATCTAACTAAAAAAACATACTTGAAATTACCCTTACTTTGAGGTGGGTTATTATAGATAATGTGACAGCACTGGAAAACATCGCTGCCAACATAACCTACCCTACCCCAGCCTGCAAATTTATGATATTCGCAATGAAAAAAATACTAATCCATAGATTTTTAATAGCTCAATTCAACTACGTAGCCCTTCCAAATTGCTCACCATTAATTATAAAATTAAAAATCAATAAAGTCCTTGAAAAAAAATTCATTTATCCGTATATTCAAATTTCTATATCTTTTGATATATACAATATTTTAAATTGCTCATAGTTCTAAAATACTGCTCAAGTTGCATTTGTAATTGCTCAAGTAGAGTTCTCACCAGCTCCACTTTTCTTAATTATTAAATAAATATAAATAGTTTGAATTAATTTAACGTATAGATAGGTGAGTGCTGCGCATGCGCGCAAACAGTAACGCGAGTCGCAAGGCAAAAAAATCAAGTGTTTCATAACCTCATCATAGTGAAATGAAACTGTAATACTCCAAGCACAACATCATCTATTATCAGGTATTTTTATTATTTATTGACTTATTCATTATGTTCAATTTATACAAAAATCAAATCATGACTAAAAGGTAACTTTATTTTGTAACTTTATGTCTGTTTACAAAGTATTTTCTATATATTCTTCTTTGCTCCAAAACATAAACAGACATAAAGTTACAAAATAAAGTTACCTTTTAGTCATGATTTGATTTTTGTATAAATTGAACATAATGAATAAGTCAATAAATAATAAAAATACCTGATAATAGATGATGTTGTGCTTGGAGTATTACAGTTTCATTTCACTATGATGAGGTTATGAAACACTTGATTTTTTTGCCTTGCGACTCGCGTTACTGTTTGCGCGCATGCGCAGCACTCACCTATCTATACGTTAAATTTATTCAAACTATTTATATTTATTTAATAATTAAGGAAAGTGGAGCTGGTGAGAACTCTACTTGAGCAATTACAAATGCAACTTGAGCAGTATTTTAGAACTTTGAGCAATTTAAAATATTGTATATATCAAAAGATATAGAAATTTGAATATACGGATAAATGAATTTTTTTTCAAGGACTTTATTGATTTTTAATTTTATAATTAATGGTGAGCAATTTAAAAGGGCTACGTAGTTGAATTGAGCTATTAAAAATCTATGGATTAGTATTTTTTTCATTGCGAATATCATAAATTTGCAGGCTGGGGTAGGGTAGGTGCCAACATAACGCCATAGGAACTATTCGTTGAAAGTTGAAACGAACTATACTCTATGTTGTTCATAGAGTATATAGCTACATGATGTTGTTCCTGGTCTATGCCACTATGGTCGTAAGACTAAAGACATGTTTTGTTTTTTAACTATAAACTAACCTAATATTTGTATTACGAATTAATTTATATATAAATAATTGAACGGTCAGAAATGAGTTGTTCTAGAGGAAGCACTAATAGAACGAGACCTCAAAAACACCAAAATAGAAGTGCATTTAAGAATACCTTACATGACACCAGCAAAAAAACTAAACTCTTGAATAATCTAGAAGTAACTGGAGTATGTGAGCGTTGTAAAGAAATAATTGAATGGAAAATAAAGTATAAAAAGTATAAACCTCTTACGGCACCAAAAAAATGTGCTGGTTGTGATCAAAAAAATATTAAGCATGCATACCATATATTATGTAGTAATTGTGCTTCCGACAAAAATGTTTGCACGAAATGTTGTAAACCAATAGAAGTAAGTAGAAACGTTAATTTTTTAACTTTTAAATTAAAATAAGTTATTTTTGCTATGGAAAGTGTCTAACTCGAAGATATAATACTATAGATTTATCCACTGTATTTGTTAATATAGGTATCTACAATGTGCCTATTCCTAAAAGTAAATTTTTTATTATTAAACTATTTAAGGTAACTGAGAAAAAAGAAGATATCAAAGAATTAAATAATGAAAATCAATTTCATTCAATGTTAAAAGGACTTCCTGAAAGGAAACGGCGTACTATATTAAGGTAAATATTTTTTTAAATTTATAATCAATTATCAACCTACCACACCAAATAAAACGTTTCAATATACAGTAGTAAAACAGTTTACTAAAAAGTTATAATTTTTACAGACACATAAAAAAGCAACAAGAGGAAGGCCATGAAATGACTAATACTATTGTAGAACATTTAATGTTAGAAATGGGCAAAGTTGATTTAGATGATGACTTCAGTGATTCTGATGATTATTTTGGTTCTGAACAACAATTACAATAATACAAATATTATATTATATTGTTATTAGAAATTTAAATTCTGTGTACTATCATAGTTAAGCTTAAAATAATAAACAACATTAATAATTATATATTTTTATTAACAAGTCAATGCAAATTTTCCAAATAAATATAATTGTTAAGTTATCATATATTATTAAATAACTAAGTTTACATTTTTCACATCTAAAATAATTAACTACATATAAAATCTGTGCTAAATAGAACAAATTATACAAAATGGCTTTATACTTTACAAAATCTTTGACTTAATTCAAATAATGTCTTGTATTATATACATTTTATAAAACTGTGTTAAAACTATAAAATTAAATTATCTGAAGACTTTAAATTCACAATTAGCTATCAAATTAGTCCAAGTTGCCGCAGCTGAAAAAAAGGCATTTAGTATTATTAACAAATTTTTATTATTCCATTTCTATGTAGCCCACCCAGCACTTAATAGTTTTTTTAACAGATTGGGATAACTATCTTTATTTTTAAATATGTAAACAAAAACCTTATGCTGTCCAGACAGTATGCTATATATATATATTATTAAAAACATGTATAATAAAATATTTTGAGAAACCCTTATTTGGAATAGCTGATTTGACAAAACATTTCTACGCCATGGTAGACAACCATGACAGTCAACACTGCATGGTCTTCAGTATCTTGCAATAGATACTTGAATAATACACTTCTACTTTCTGATGTCCTGAATTTCAGCCACGGTGGCAAATCTCACAAACTAGCTATTGTGCAGGATATATATATATATTTTTATGGGACTAAGGGGGCAAACGGGCAGGAGGCTCACCTGATGGAAAGTGATCACCGCCGCCCATGGACGTCTACAACACCGCAGGGCTTGCAGATGCGTTGTCGGCCTTTAAGGAAGGAATACGCTCTCTTCTTGAAGGTGGCCAGGTCGTAGCGGTTCAGAAAGACCGCCGGCGATAGCCGGTTCCACAGAGTGGTTGTGTGGGGTAGAAAATGCCTTAAAAATCGCACTGTTGTGGAACGCTGGACAATGAGGTGGTGTGGATGGAATTTACTATTTTGGCGCGATGTCCGATGATGAAATTCAGCAGCCGGGATCAGTCCGAACAATTCCTCGGAACACTCCCCGTGATAAATGCGGTAGAAGATGCAGAGTGATCCAACATCTCTACGCAGAGCTAAAGGATCAAACCGATCAGAGAGAGCTTGATCGTCGATAACTCGAGCCGCCCTACGTTGAATGCGGTCAAATGGTAGTAGCTGGTACTGGGGAGCTCCCGCCCAAAGATGAGAACAGTACTCCATGTGGGGCCGAATTTGCGCCTTATAAAGGATAAGACGCTGACGCGACGTGAAGTACTGTCTCGCCTTGCTGAGCACACCAAGCTTCTTTGAGGCCAGTTTGGCCTTACCTTCCATTGACCACGGAACTGGACGTTGCTCGAGATGTCGACGCCAAGTATTCCGATACTGGCTGTGGCAGACAGAGGAGTGTCCTCAAATTGAGGAGCTACGATAAATGGCGATTTTTTAGCGGTTAACGCGCAAACTTGTGTCTTTTTGGGGTTGAATTGGATTAAGTTTAGTCGACCCCAATCCGAGACTTTGGTTAACAAAGATTCGACTTCAGACACAACTTTGTTCCGGCTCTAGTCGACGTATTCCCGAGAAATATTAGCGCGGCCAGTGTACAGGGCATCCACAGTGCTATCGTCTGCATAGCAATGAATGCTGCTAATTTGCAACATGTCATTGATATGCAGAAGGAACAGAGTAGGAGACAGTACGCAGCCTTGGAAGGAGGAAGAAGAACACAAATGCAGTAATAGAATTCCTGTCACTCATACTCTGGTGGGAGGACAATTTGTTGGTCCAAACTCCAAATAGATTAGGCACAGGACCGATGGTTTTATATGCTCTCCAAGTCATGGCGGTGAAACCTAACTTTCCAACTCTGGGTTGTAACTGAGACTTCCTTAAAAGAAAGACTCAATAACTAAACTTGGCTAGACCCGAGACTCGAACTCAGGACCTCTGGATGCGCAACCGTATTTGCCAGCCACTAGACCACCAAGGCAGTTTACTAGTTTTATAGTAGTTCTACTTTCTACTAATATAGTAAAAACTAAAATACTAAGAACTCACCAGGCCTTGTCTTTCTTTCTCCTTTTGTAGCACTGTTTCCGTTTGTCTATCATCAAATTTTACCACAGCGGATAATACTTTAGCAAGAGTAATGGAATGTGTCCCTGAGCCAGTAAGGTACTCATATAAAATATTTTTCAAATATTCCAGTTCAGTATTTTCTTGAAGGGAATGCAAATGCCTCAAGCTAACAAGAGCTTCATCTAATCTCCTCTCTAATTTCTCATTGGAAAGTCTTAATTTGTCATTATTTGTTTGTACTTGCTGAATGTTTCCATTAACACTTTGATTTAATAATTCTAAGTCATTTAATTTTTTTTCTAACTCATTTTTTGTTTCAACCACATTATTATATTTTTCTAAGATATTATCATTATTATATTTGTTAATGTCATTTGTATTTTTTTGAGAATAATTTTGTGACATTATCTGATCTTTCAATTCCAAATTCTCTTCAGCAAGTAATGTGTTTTCTCTAATCAAGTTGGCTATTTTATCTTTTCCAAGTTGAATTTCAGTTTTAAGATTCTCTATATCACGTATAATTATATCATTCTTTTCAGGAAAACTTTCGTTTGAAGCCATAATTTCTCTTAATTTATCATTTAGTTGACTATTTTCCTTTGATACTTTTGTCAAGTAAGATTGGAGCCCTTCAATGTCAGATTGCAAACGTTTATTCTCTTCTATGAGCAAACAATATTCATTGTTAAGTTCTTCATGTTTATTTAATAAAGCTTCAGTTTTATCGATGTTTGTTTTATTTTCCTCAGTTAGGTTGCTATTCAATTCACTTAATACCTGCATTTCCTTATTTAATTCATCTATTTTATTATCTTTAGATTGATCCAATTCAGTCTGCGTATATTTAGCGTCCAATAGTTTCGCTGAGGCGGTATTCTTTTCAAGCTCATTTATAACAGTTGTCAAGTGTTCTTTCTCAATTTCAATCTGTGAATGTGAATGGCGAACTTCTTTCAATTCCAGCTCTATTTCTGTAACACTGTTCGAAATTGTCTCTGATAGATTTTTTAATGTCGTGTTTTCTTCGTTTAAGTTATCAATACGTTTTTGTAAGTCCAATACATGATTTGTTTGTTTTTGGTAATTTTCTTTTAATGTGGATAATCCATTATACTCCTCAGTCAAACTATTAAGCTTCTTAAGTACTTCTTCATGCTTTATAGATATTTTATCTATTTCCTCTTGCAATGATTCTTTTTCCAGTTGAACATTATTTAATGTTATGAGTAAATCATTATTTTTGTTTTTTAATATGTTAAAATCTTCTAAACATTTCTGCTTTTCTGATTCACACTCATGCAGTTTATTGGTTAACTCTTCCGAGTCCTGTTTCAAATTCTCTAATTTAGTAATTACTTCATGATTTTGATTTTTTAGATCTTGTATTTCCTGCAAATGCAAATTACTTTCAGAGGTGACTTCCTTTACTTCTGATTTTAGTATATCTATCTCTTGTTGTGCTTCTTTTATTTCATTATTCAAACATTCATTTTGTTCTATCAATTTTTGAATATCAAATTGTAAAGACACATTGGCAAGACGCAAATCTTCTGATGTTTTTTCATTAAGAGAAATTTCCTCTTGCGTAGTGAATTTTAATAAGACAATTTTGTCATTAAATGCATTCATTGTCGTTATAATAAATTGTTTGAATGATTTCGATTCTTCTAAAGTCACATTTAGGACCTTACGTAATTTAATTATTTTTGTTCTTAAATCTTCACACGTCTTCATGATTTGGTCAGTTTGAAGTAATTTATTTTTTAATAGAGTGTTTTCTGATTTTAAGTCTTCGACTGTTATGTTGAGTTGTTCACTGCGTTTCTGAACTAATTCGTAGTTTTCTAATAGTTTTTCAATTCCTGATTGTAACTTGACCAGTTCTACTCTTTCTTCTTGTATTTCAGATTCTAAACTATTATATTTTGATCTCCATGTTGTTATTTCTTCTTTATATTTTTTAACTTCATCTGTTTCTTCATTACCTTGAGAACTATTCATTTCATTTCTCAATAATTGAATTGCTTTTTCCAAATTACTTATCTGTAAACTTTTTTTGGAATTTTCTTCAAGAAGTTGAGAATTTCTGTTTTCTAAATAACTATTTCTATCAATCATAGCCAGTTTTTCCGCTGTTTCTTGCTTCATTTGTAACTGTAAACAATTATATTCTTCATCTGCTTTATTTTTGATTTGTTCAAGGGAGTGACATTTTTGGGCCAGGGATTCAACTTCTGCTTTTAATTCATTTATCTTTACTATTTCAGAGTTAAGTGTCTTCAATTCATGTTTTAATTTTGAACTCTTCTCTTCTAATTTACCTATATCACTTTTATAATCATTTAATATAATATTAAGTGATTGAATTTCATTCCGGCTGCTTTCCAAACTATCCTTCAATGATTTAATCTCTGATTCTTTGCTTTCTAATTCTTTATGAATGCTGAGTTTGTTTTCGGCGAGTGATATAGCATATTCCTCTTCTCTTTTGCTTAAAACTTCAATTTTTTCACGTAATTTTAATATTTCCTCTTGAGCTGTTTTAAAATTTAATTCAAGTATAGATAATTCTTTATTTTTTGTGAATTCGTAAGAATTATTTTTGTTTTGCAATTCTTCAATATTTTCAGTAAGCTCTTGAATTTTTCGCCTCGCTTCCGTGAGTGAAACTGTCGCAGCTTTGAGTTGATCGTTTTCTTTTACTTTCGATTCAAGTTCAGCTGAAATAATTTGTAATTCTGTAGTTAACTGTGCATTTTTATCTTTAGACGTCTTTAGCGAATCTTTGTACTTGTTTAACAATTGTTCCATTTTTTCTATTTTATTATTTAACACGGTAACCTCCGAAAGTATAGGGGCCTCATTTGTTTTGTTATCATCACTAACTTCATCTGTAGCCAAACTAATTAATGGAATGTCGTTGTCATTCTTGTCGTTTGAAACTTTACTATTATCTACTGAATCATTTCCTGTATCATTTTGCAACAGGCTTAATTTTGTATTGAGCGTATGTATTTTCATGTTCTTTTCCTCGATGTCTAAACGGAGCGCTCTTTCAAGGTGAGCCTAAAATAATAAAAATATTTATAGTTTTAAAAAAAACAATAAAACATACTTGCAAATAAACCTAAACTCGAAATTTTTATTAAAAGACATTAAAGAGTTCCAATATCTCACTCCTGGTTCCATCATCAGATCATCTTGGTGATATCAAATTGTATTCTGTGACTAACGACTCACCCTCGCTTCGAGTCCCTTCTATCCCACGGGAACCATACATTTTTCCGGGATGATATATAAGTTATAACCAATAGCTGTCCTCAATAAACGGGCTATCTAATGCAAAAAGACTTTTAAATCGTACTAGTAGTTCCTGAGATTAGCGCGCACAAACAAACAAACTCGGCCTCTATAAACTATTAGTATAGATAAACGGGGTTTCGCATTTTTAGTTTCAAAATATATGACAATTTGAAGCAGAATAAAATTATTCAAAGGTTTAATTACATAGTTATTGGCTAATGAGTTACAAGTGTTGATAATAATAACATAAATATTTAAAGTGGACATTGTAATTTATCCTCTGTTTACTTACTTTAGCACTTTGTTCAAGTGAACATTGTTCTCTTAATTCAGATATTCTTCTTAGAGCTTTATCTTGTGTCTCCACTAATACATTCTGCAAAATGAAAAAAAAAATTGCTAATGTTCTACCATTTTAATTCACAAAAATAATAAAACAATATCCTTATTTCCTAAAAATATATAAAGGAAACATGCCTAATGTCATAAAGTAAGAATCTTAATTTACCTTAGCTTTTGCATTTTCTCTCTCTAAAAGTTTATAATGGCGAGCAAGGTCTGCATACTGAGTCTTATATTTAGTACAACGATCTTGTGTTCGACGATAAGCTGCATACAACTGTTCTTTCGTGACTCTATCAAGATTGACAGTTGAACCCGAAAATCCTTTTTCTTCTGCTTCGCTTGCTGATACTTCCATGTCAGACTACATTTGAATTTTATAAATATAAATGAAAAATAAACATTGTAAATATTCTATGCTTTAAAACACTACGGCAAATAATCGAACATAATATTTTTTTAATCTTGGTCAGTAAATCTCTTAAATAAAAAAAAGGGAAAATATCCTTTATAAAACCAACTTACTATCTCATGCTGTTCTAATGCCAAATGTATACCACAATAGGACATGATGGCACTTATACTATAAAAGATAATAAAAAACTTAAAAAAAATAGTGGCCGATTTCCAGGCACTTAAAAAAAAGTTAAAGCCTATTTCTAGACACTGAAAGGTTAGCTTAGGTTGTTCCTGATTTTTTCGAAAATCGATGAACATACATAAAAAAATACATCCTCCTTTAGGGAAGTCGTTAAAAAAATGAGCAAATACCTGCAAATGGTACATCGAAGGACTTTCATAACTGGGCAATCTAAATGATATGTCACTGGCAAATGAGCTATTCGACAATCTTCTTTGCCTATGACTTTCTTGATTCATCTGTGAAAAGTTTTTTTTTCATTATTTATTAATAGGCTGACATTACATTTCAACAAGTAAGTAAATGTTTTGTAGTATATTTAATAACTAGGAGAACCTTCGCTCGCGCTAAAACTACAAAAAATCTCTAAAAAGTATTTCCATAAAAATTTTCATCCCCTATTTTAGCCTCTTAGGGGTTGAATTTTAGAAAATGCTGAAATACAGAATTCATTATTTTTGCCGTACTCAATTCATACGAAATTTCATGCAAATCATAATATGTCCAGGGAATAAAGTTTCATATAATCTTTTATCCCCTATTTCACCCCCTTGGGGGTTAAATTATGAAAAATCCTTCCTTAGTGGATGCCTTCGTCATATAAGCGAAATTCCAATTTTCTAGCCTTAAGGGTTTGGCCTGTGCGTTGATACATCAATCACTTTTGCATTTTATATATATAGATAGGTAATGTCCTGAGTCTGGCCGCCAAAAATTGTACATTATCATTCGTGAATTAGTAACACTCAGTAACATACGTGAAAGAATGTAACACATGTGAACTTTGTTAAGCATAGTGCACATTTTGTAGTATGTGTGTCACATACCACAATATCAAGTTGTGTTATTGTAGAAATAATACAAAAGGTTCGAGTACACTTTAATTATGTCTTTACCTTAATAAAACAGAGTTTACCAAAAAAAATTTTTTGGAATGTAATACTTATTAAAAAAAACTAAGATGCTGATTGGCTTCACAATTATAGACGCTGAATTTTCATTGGTTTTTGAGCCGAAGCCTTGGTGTTCTACCCATCATCATTCTAAACATCCTTCTCTATGGAACTAACTCTGTACAATAAAAAACAGCTGATCCAGACAAAAGATCAATTGTATAATACCTACTCAGTCGAAATTTAGACCGAGTAGGTGTTGAACTTTTGTATGGAACAGCTAATATTTTTTCAATGTACGAAGTTAGTCCTATAGTAAAATTTGTTCAGAATAATGGGAAAAAAACCAGAGCTTCGACTCAAAAACCAATGAAAATTCAGCGTCTAAATACAGTTTAGGTATTTTACCTACCTAAATTACACAAAATAAAAATGACATCGTAAAAAATCACAGTAGCCAAAAAGTTTTTAGTTCGAAAAAGCAACAGCTGTTTTTTTTTCTTAAATTACAGAATTAGTAAACATCGTGCTTTCATTTATTAATTATTCTTAAACAATATAATCAGACTTAACATTATAGACATTATACTGAACAATGCAATTTTACTAATAATCTACTCTAAATAAATGTTTATCCCTACTTAAGAGTATTTTAAATTCTAACAGTTTTTGGAAAATACTTGTAATGTTAATTAAACTTGTAAAGAACACTATGTTTATGTTTTGTCTATTTTTTCGATCTCTTCATTGTTTTCGTAGGGTTTTTTTTCAGTCTCCGTACAGTCGCTAATATTTTTTCTTTCCTTATTCCGCGCAGCATTTTTGAGTTTAGCTTCTTCAAACTTTTCTGGGTTGTTTAATCGCATTCTGTATCGCTTTTGTTTTTCCGGCGGTGTTAAGGGCGTCTAATAAAATTATTAAATGTTTTGTAACACGTCAGGGCCATTTTTTATTTAATTATAAAGTATAACAAGATAGATTGGATTCACATTATTTAAAACTACCTAAATTTCGAGAATTTACTAGATACCCTGCGCGAATACGTACTTGCGAAAAAAATAAGTTAAAATTTAAGTTCTGTAGTGTACACTAACCTTAAGAACCGATCACGAATGTTACGTAACACACGATATCATTCGTGAATCAAAAATACTGTGTACGTAATCTAAAAAACATGTACTCGGCTTTATTTTGGAGTAAGAACATGACAAATAGGTGTATTTGTTAACTATATGTTGAAATAAATGATTAAATAAAAAAAATTAACCGAATGATCTATCTACACACAGAAATTAAAATAAAATTACATTCTTACCGTGCGTTTTCTTACATAAAAACATTAAAAACTCCCGAGACAAAAGTGCCGGCCACTTTAATCTTCATTTCACAGAAAACAAAATGGTGATTTTTGTCTATAGGGTCGCCAACTTGTAAATGGGATTGTTATATAAGTAAAATATGTTTAAAGACTTGGAATCTAGGCTGATTTCATTGTGATTTATAGTAACTTGCGTGAAGTATCGTTCGGGAACAAAAATCGAGATACATACTTTAAAATTTATTTTACAATAAGTTTTTACGTAACTTGTTATTAAAAATCACTAGCGCTAATAAAACTAACTGAACAATTTAGCAATGCTAAAAATTAACACTTCATTAGGCATTTTAGCATATTTTTTTGATTTCAAATTATAAGATGTTGTAGTGGGACACGAGATTTTTGTATGGATGCCAAGATTTATGATGCCCTCTTAGAAAAAAATTAAAAAACAGCTGTTAAAGGAAACCGAAATTAATTAAATTTTTCCATAAGTATAAACGTGAAAATGTGTACCTGAAACTATTTACAACATAACATTAAATGAAGTAGTATATGAAAAAAAAATATTTTGTTTGAGAGAGACGCTGATTTTTTTCCATATGTACAATTTTTGGCGGCCATACTCTCCTCCCGACTGATTTCGGCCACGGCGGCCAATCTCATTAAGATTAGCTATTTGCGCTGAAGGTATTATGGTGCACAAGTATGCGCGCAAACACAAATGCACTCTCTTTTCTTGTCACTGTCATACTCTGGTACGACGATTAATCGACAGGCCCAGTGAGAGTAAGGCACAAGACTGACATCTTTACATACTGTCCTAGACAAAGATGAAACACTTGCCAACGCCGGGCTGTTACTGGGACTTCCTTAATAAAAGAGTCAATAACTAAACTTGGCCCAACCCAGGACTTGAAACCAAGAATCTCCAGATGTTCAGCGGTACATGCTAGCCACTACACCACCGAGGCAGTTAATAATCGTATTTATATTAATTTTAAAAGGTGCAGAAAGAGATGATAAAGTAATAAGGAAAACACTATTAAATTGACCATCATCGTATTTTATAAAATATGGATACAAGGCCTAGAACATAGGATACATTTTGTCAAGGAAAATGAAAGTACCCAAAAACAGGCCCTGACTGCTTTAACAGTATTATTTTGTTCTTGCTTAATGTCTTTTCTGACCTGCACTTTTAATGGTAGCCTATATCCTATAATATAACTTAATAAATAAGGCTATAAATGCAAAAAGATTATATTATATAATATCATTGATCAGTGTTCAGACAAAAAAGTTTAAAGACTGAAGATGAAATATAAGTATTTAAAGAAACTAACTAATTTTATTAAAAGTATTTAAAGTTTATTTTTATTTAGTAGGTATTTAACACCTATAGGTTAATTTCTAAGATATTAATTAAATTTTTAAGAAATCTATTGTTAACTGTAACGCCGGCGTGACCGCGGTCATAGAGGGATTAAGTATCTAATAATAGCATTTAAATAAAAAAAAATTAAAAAAAAAAACTAAGAGTATTTAAATACTGAATGAACTATAAAGCACATTCAACCTTCTGGAAAAACTGTTTACCTTAGATTATGATTATTACAATGCTAAGGTAATTTTTAATAAATATTTATACACCTACTCTTATGTCTAACATAGAGACAAAGTTGGATGAAATATTAGGCAGTAATAAAGAAAATTATATTAATATAAATATCATTTTATAAACCAAGTTACAAAATATCACCTCTAGATTTGTCTGGATTTCTGACTCCATACTTGTGTCTAAATTTTTAGATTGTGATATAAGGGATACTTCTTGAAGTGAATTTTGCTGATTATTTGGCAGATTTTTGATTTTACTTGATGTATCTAAAATTGAGAAAAGAAAACATTTAGTATTAATATATTTACTGTGGGCATTTTATTATAATATTACATAAACACAAGATAGGTACCATTATCACCAATAGAAAATAAATCATTGTTTGTGATGTCAGATATGCTGCTAGACGCTGATGTGACTGCTGCCTGTAAAATAATAACATCCAGAACTTAGCTTGCATTTTGTTTGTAGAGACAAATTTTTTAAAATTACCTTTGTATTGCTTAAAGTTAAATAAATTACATACACAGTAAATTTAAGATCTTATTTATATTATATTCGATTATAAATTTAATACAGATATTTACTTGAGCAGCTTGGGCGAATTGCTGAATCCTTTGAGGGGATGACTTCACTTCCTCAGCTAATTTATCTTTAAATTTTTTAAACATTTTTTTATTTATATTCCATATACGATGGTAATTGTAATTGCAATTCAGTATTTTGGCACATACGCTAGAGCATATCACTAAAACACGACCCTCTTAGATTATAATTTACTATAGGTCATTAATCGTACATTTCTTATTTCACGTTTAGACATAAAACGTCATCCTCCAAAACTGACATTGACATTTAACCCCTCAACTGGCGCTGTCATTTTATAAGAATATGGCGCATCTGTCAGCTACTTTCCGAGGGCCTGGCCTGCGCGAAATATGTACGCATCATTAAAATAACAATATTTCTTAAAATTTTATATATAAGCTATATATAAAGGTTATATCGTTAGAATCGTTTTAAAATAAACTACGAATAAATATATATATAAGTGAGTTCAATTATATTTAATAATATATAGTTAATTCTAAGTTGAAATTACTGTAAGTGATTTTTTATCAGTATATAGTATGAAAAGAGGAATTATTACAAAATAGAACTATTATTTAAAAAAGTAATGCTTTCATTTAATAAAAGATACAATATTTTATATTAATTGATTAAAACAACACAACTCAATGTAGATTTTTTTATACCACAAGCTTTTACAATAACATGTCTCAATCATAGCGACTTAGCGCCGGATAAAAAAGAGGTATTGGTATTTATACTTTAATTCTGAGAGCATTGAAGATCGAGAGATTTAGGATAATCATTTATATTATAGTTTAGTCCACATACGTAATACTGACATAGTTTCGAGTTCTTATAACTATTTAGTTTACGAGAATTAAACAATAAACCAAACACTTTAAAATAAGTGCTAAAAAACGTCATCTCGGACTTTGGATCGCTGAGCAAATTCTGTTTAAAATTTCATTAAAATATATTAACATCTTACAATTTAGTGATATTTAAAATTAGAAAAATATAATAAAATACATGTTGCCTTATTAGAATATTTCAGAAATCAATTCTGAGAACTAACAATTTCACTATAAGAATTACAAGGGGCAGCTAAAAAAGTATGGATACGACCAATTCCATCACATCTGAACAGATTATGTTATGGAAATAAAATGATAATAAAAACATCAATACAAAATAAAACAACTTCAAATATTAATTCGGACAGGAATTATTTTTATTCTACTGTTTTTAACCTCCGACGCAAAAACGACGGGGAGTTATAAGTTTGACGTGCTGTGTATGTGTGTGTGTGTGTCTGTTTGTGGCATAGTAGCTCCCGAAGAGATGATCCGATTTTATTTTTTCTTTGAAAGGTGAATTATTCGGAAGCTATGTTTGATGAAAATCGGTCCAAGATGGCCGCCGCCACAAAGTAGCGGATTACATATTTTTTCCAAACTCCCTCAATATGGGTATTAAATGATTAGGCTTGACTAGTATAATTTTCGAATCCAAGATGGTCACCACCACAAAATGGTGAATTACATGTCGGGGTTACTTTTAAATTTTTATTTATATTTTATAAGATTGAAGTATTGTGGCAGTTACTGTATTGAGTATTTGATGGACTCAATAGTTATAGTAGTAAAAAAAAAATATAGTAGAGTATAAAAACTTTGTAATTAGTACTCACAGATGTTTTAAATCTGAAGTTGAAAATTTTGGATGCCTTTTGTTAGGTAAAGGACACTTTTTAATGAATATTGCTTGCAGGTAGAAGCTTTTATAGGTACATATTTTTTTTAAATGAAAAAAAAAAAGATGAACACCTATCCTAAAAGCAACAAATACTAATTATTACTAAGTAAAGATACATAGGTAACTATACTAACCTCTTCCCACATAATGTTCACCACGACTTCGATGTTCAGTCACGTCGTCGAAACGAACAAAGGCGTGGTATAATATATAAATCAGATATTTTCGAAGTCAGTTCCAGCCGATGCAAAGCAAATCTAATATATTTCGATACATAAAATTCATATTTACGTATTAGATATTCATATCTTAAAATATTGTCGGCTGGCACCGACTTCGAAAATATCTGATTAGGTATCTATTCTAAATGAAAACCTCCGTTTAGTTATTTTTTACATTTTAGTGCCTGGAAGTCGTTATTTTTAAAAAAATAGTTTTTTATACTACACCCTTGTTCGCTTCCGCTCTATGGGGTACATAGCCTACAATTGGTCTTTCTTGTTCACCCTCCGATCATAATATTGTAAGCTAATAAGGCATGTTTTAAGCAATTTTGGTGCAGCTACAATAAACATAAAATGCAACATGATACTAGTTTAAGAGATGCAAATAAACTTATTTTTTACCTGACTGCGCGACGCAAAGGAGGGTAATGTGTTTATCAGTCTATGTATGTATGTACATATGTATGTATGACACCCTAGAGACCAAACGCGTGGGCCGATTTCTATGATTCATATGTCGTTAGTTTCGTATTTACGCGAGTGTCATAAGCTATATATAGCCTATAATACTCGCGTTATAGTTAAAAATTAAAAATAGTTAAAAAGTAAAATGGCGGATATCAAGCGCCAATTAGTTTGTCTGTAAAAAAATCTTCCAAATCAATCGAATGGGGTCTCAAAATAAAGATTTTTGGTGATCACAAAAAAAATTAAGAGAACACAACTTACATGTTTAAAGGTAATTTGGGATAAGAAATTGCTAAATATTAAGTCTTTACCTATGAAATTGTCGTTTAATATACAGAAAGTTAAAGTATTGTATTTTTATAAATATTTTTCATTTCTATTAATCAAAATATGCACCCATGCTATTGATGCAATTTGATGCAAATGGACCAATATTGTTTTGATGCTAACGTTGAAAGCTGCTGCTATCTCAGCCACAGATTGAGTATCGTCAGCTTCCACTATCGCCTTTAATGTATCGTTACTGATTTTAGTTTTCGGGCGACCACGGGGTTAATTTTTTAAGATCAAAATTTCGATGTTGGAAGTGTTCAGACCAATAACGAGTTGTGCGTTCGTTTGTAGTGTTCACTCGGCACTCCGTACGCGTCATTGATGTTGCGAGCCGTTTGTGCGGGATTGCTACCGCGATGGAACTCGTATTTCATAATTACTCGTATTTTTATTGTGTTTATATTGATGAAAAACAAACAAATGTAGTGAAAACATAACACTAATTAATAAACAAACGACTGAATTCAAAAATAGAACTCCATACTTTTAAAATAAAATTCATTTGAATTTAGAATTTATTGCCGGCCAATCATAAATTACGTTTCCAATGGCCAGTAAGTATTGTAGAACGGCGATTTCAAAAGACCTATTATAACTTGAAATTTCTAATAAAATTAAAAAGCTGTAAATAAAAAAATACATTTCATCCTTGTCGCGAGATGTACATGTTGTTGAACCACCATTGGGTTATTTTAAGTTAATTAAGTAACATAACCAACGTAATGCTCTTTTTTTTCTATCAGGCGTCGTTATATATTGTCATTATAGCACAGACGGTGATTTTAAATTTTTCTTTCTCAATAAATCGTAAGACTGCGTGCTGTTCGGTCAAAGTTTTAATTTTTCATTTAAAATCCCAGTAAAACCCCCCTATACGCGCACATGGTCCATTACGAACCGGGTTATTATAATTTCATTGGATGTATAGGGATTTAAAGAATATTATCTGGAATTTTATAAAATTATAAAACTGAGCAACGTGTCCAAAAGAAGTGATTCAACCTACACGTTTTGGATGAAGAAAAGTGGCTTGGACTTTAGAGTGATTTAATTTAATAAAACAAATTGTTTTAAGCGTTAAATAAAATTTATTTCACCCAACACTCAGGTAATATTCTAGGTAAAAACTTAATGACCAATATGAAGACAGGTGTCGTCACAATTTGGAAGGCAGGTGTCGTCAATCTTATACAGATTGACGACACCTGCCTTCCAAAATGACCGACATAAAAGATCTTAAAAAGAAACGTGGCAGTTATAATGGAAGAATTACTTCATTTGCAAGCTATTTAGGTCTTTTAAAAGGTTCCGAGTTAACCCCTTGTCAGGCAATGGAGTTACAGTTACGTATCGATAAGTTAGAAAATTTATATGATGAGTTTAACGAAATTCAATTACAATTAGAATGTTTATGTGAAAATCTTGATGTTGAATCTATTGAAAGAACTACTGTAGAATCTCAGTATTACAACTTAGTCGCTCAGGCAAAAATTATGTTAAATAACTATTCTAAATTAGAAAAGGATGATGTAAAATCTAGCCACAGTAGTTCAAAGCGTCAACTAGTCATGTTACCTACCATTTCATTACCAAAATTCTCAGGATCTTACGTTAACTGGCTTGAATTTCGCGATACCTTTACTAGTCTTATTCATGATAATGACGATATGGACGAAATTAACAAATTTCACTATTTGCGATCATCATTGGAAGGTTCGGCTGCCATCGTAATTAAGTCAATTGAGTTCTCCGCCCGAAACTACACAGTTGCGTGGGAACTTCTTTGTGAACATTTCGATAACAAACGCTTATTAATTAATAATCACGTCACGGCGTTGTTTGATATCGAATCGATTACGAAGGAATCCTCAATTGCATTGAAACGCACAATCGACAATATAAACAAAAATATTAGAGCATTAAGTTCATTAGGCGAGCCTATTCACAGTTGGGATACTCTTCTAATATATTTCATTAGTAAAAAAAATTAGATTTTAAAACATTTAGAGAGTGGGACGAGTTTAAAGGTCGCTTTGATAAAACTCAATCAATTTCATTTCAACAGTTCATGGATTTTCTGCGTAGCCGTGCCGACTTACTAGAAACAGTTGAACTATCACGCCCCTCTTCCAGTAATATTAAATCCAACACTAAAATTAAGGCTATGGTTTCCACAGAAAAAATAAATTCTTCATTAGCACACGGTTGTCCAAAGTGTAGTGGCGATCATAACTTAAATTCATGTCCACAGTTCTTAGCACTGAGTGTTAGCGATAGAATGTTATTATTGCAAAATTACAAGATTTGTTTTAATTGTTTTCGTCACGGTCACTATCCTAATTCTTGCAAAAAACCAGGTTGTAAAATTTGCAAGCGCAAACACCACACGCTTATTCACAATAATGATTATAAAGGCCATCCTGTTGTAAACAAATCAGGTGAATGTACAATCGGCAAGGCCAAGGACAAATCATCTTCCATCGCTACTGACAACGGAGACAACGCGCATGTTGCACTATCGGCTAACATCTCGGCGCACTCGCATACAAGCACCTCGAGCGGCGTCCTTCTGTCGACTGCGTTAATTAAATGTTATGATGCATATAATAAAGAACACATCGCACGCGCCCTTCTTGATTCCGGTAGTTCGTCTTGTCTAATGACGGAACGATTATTTAAAAAATTACATTTACCATATTTAAATATAAAAAAGTCTATTCAAGGAATTAATAATTCACTATCTCCTGTAAGAAAAATGTGCCGAGTTCACGTCAAATCTTTACACGAACCTTATGCTATAGCTTATATCATATAATATGTTTTGTCTTGCCCACTATTACCGATAACGTTCCCGCTAGACAGGTACATATAGATATTCCTTCGAATATACAGTTAGCAGATCCGTACTTTCACTCGCCAGCTTCCATTGATATTATAATTGGAGCTGACGTATTTTGGAGCTTGTTAGGCTCTGATAAAATTATATTAGGTGATAGGAAACCAACATTACAACAAACTAGACTTGGTTGCCTAGTTTGTGGCCCAGTTAACGGCGGCTATAATATGTTGTCATCTCATTTCCCATTAATACAATGTAACTTTACAAACTTTAAAAATAACCGTTCTTCTAGTTCTCTTGAGTTAGATGACATCCAAAACCAACTTACGCGTTTTAGACAGCTTGAAGAAGTTTGTCATCAGTCATCAATTTATTCATTTAAAGAGAAGATATGCGAAGAACACTTTATTAATAACACTACGCGTTTGCCAGACGGCTGTTTTAATGTTAGAATCCCGCTTAAGGAACCTTCAAGTCGTGATTCATTTCGTCGTGCAAAACGCTGTTTTCTGTCTTTAGAGCGCAGAAATTTAAAGCAACCTCCACTCGACAAAATGTACAAGGATTTTATGTCTGAGTATATTTCTTTAGGTCACATGTCCGAGTGTCATATTAATGCAAACCAAACGTCATATTTCATTCTGCATCATGATGTCTTGCGTAAAAGTAGTAGTACTACAAAATTAAGGTAGTTAGTTCCTTCAATTTCCAGCATCTAATATTGTCTTTTGGACTGATTCTATGATTATTTTGGGCTGGTTAAAAATGTTACCAATTAAATTAAATACTGTTGTTCGGAATCGTGTTTCCGAAATATTAGAAGAAACCAGTTCTAGTAATTGGAGGCATGTCCCTACAGACGATAATCCCGCAGATTTGATATCTCGTGGAGTAGAACCTTCCGCCATGCAAGCATTGGATTTATGGTGGTTTGGTCCATCCTTTTTACGACAGGATATTACTAGACTGCCATGCATGCCTACGGATTCAGTGAACCTTGTAGCGAGTGACGCTAATCATAATTTAGATAAAGGCTTAATTAGTTTTGAACGTTTTTCAAATTTTACGCGGTTACAACGTAGTATTTGTTATATGTTACGTTTTATTAAAACATGCGAAACCCGTTCTACATTTACGTCTAACTTTACTGCTGAAGAATTGCAAAACTCTTTAAACATAATTATAATTCAGTCGCAAAAGGAATCTTTTCCCGAATATAATTTACTAATAAATAAACAAAAACTACCATATAAAAATCAATTATTAAAATTTAATGTTTTTCTCGATGATAACAAAATGATCCGTATAGGGGGAAGATTACATAATTCTGACTATTCATTCGAGAAAAAACACCCTATATTATTACAGTCCACTAATCATTTTGTCAAACTTTTATTCAGACATGATCATATCAAGTTAATGCACGCTGGACCTCAACTATTATTAAGTACCATTAGGCAAACCTATTGGTCGCTAGGCGGTCGTAATTTAGCTAGGGCTTGTTACCGTCAGTGCGTTCGATGTCAACGTTTGAAAGGACAGACAGTTGTTCCCCAAATGGGTAATTTGCCAATGAGCAGGCTTTCACCAGCTGACTTTCCTTTTCAAAACGTTGGGGTCGACTATGCAGGACCCATTTCGTCAGCTAGTCGTCAAGGTCGCGGATGTAAAATAGTAAAGTATATAGTTATATTCGTGTGCTTTACTACGAAGGTCATTCATTTGGAATTGGTGGGTGACTTGACTAGCAGTAATTATTTACAGGCATTACATGTCTCGAAGGGGAAAACCGCTTAATCTTTTTTCCGACAATGGTTCGTCGTTTGTAGGAGCCTACAATGAAATTTCTAATTTTTTAAAACTTAACTGTGACTCCTTAGCTGAAGACGTTGCCCAACATGGAACTAAGTTCCAGTTTATTCCTGCCTATGCTCCACATTTCGGTGGACTTTGGGAGGTAGGTGTTAAGTCGGTCAAATACCATTTAATTAAAGTGTTGGGAAATTGTAATCTCACGTACGAGGAGCTTAACTCCGTACTAATTCAAATAGAAGGTATTTTAAATTCGCGGCCACTTACGCCCTTATCTACGGACCCTGACGACGTGCTTCCGTTGACTCCTGGACATTTTTTGATTGGACGGCCACTTACTTCACTTCCAGTCGAGGATCTGCGAGAACCTTCTAGCAGCCGCCTGAGTCGTTTACAGCGAATTGAGCAAATGAGACAGCATTTTTGGATCAGGTGGAGCAAGGAGTATGTATCCGAGCTGCAGCAACGTGTGAAATGGTACACGTCCAAAGACTCATTGAAACTCAACTCACTTGTTGTTGTCAAAGATGACGACAACCTGCCGCCATTAAAGTGGAGGATGGGACGAATTGTCGCTCTTCATCCCGGGACGGATAATATCAGCAGGGTTGCAGATATTAAGACTGCCAATGGAGTCATACGAAGTGTCTGTTCAAGAATTTGTCCCTTACTGGAAGATTCCTGTTGAAAGGCAGGCTTTCAACGGCCGGGGGCATGTTGAAGCACCATTGGGTTATTTTAAGCTAATTAAGTAACATAACCAACGTAATGCTCTTTTTTTTATCAGGCGTCGTTATATATTGTCATTATAGCACAGACGGTGATTTTAAATTTTTCTTTCTCAATAAATCGTAAGACTGCGTGCTGTTCGGTCAAAGTTTTAATTTTTCATTTAAAATCCCAGTAAAACCCCCCTATACGCGCACACATGTGTATGTCACCAACTGCATAATACTTGATTCCTTTGTCAACTTGTTTTTATCTTTTTAGTTAGCTTTTATGCAGTTAAGTTTTTTTTTATTTTTATGTTTTAAAGTAATGTGTAAGTTGAACTTATATCTGTAAAATAAAAATCGTACTGTTTTAAAAAAAAAATATTTTTTTTTAGAAAAACAGTTAAAATATTTATAAAATATTAAATTTCAAATAATGCTAAAAAACATCAATCAAAATATTCTAATGAATATTAAAAAAGCCTTCCCCATACTATCCAACCACCGTCAAAAATGGCGGCTCGAATTTGGGTTACGTGTAATTATATTATTAATTAGGTACTTAAAATCTAATAGAAAATTTACAAATTCAATTATACGTAGTTATTTAGTTATAAATTTAAATCATGTTAATAAAAATATTATGCTATCACTAGTGTATTTTTAATTCAGAAAAAGTGAAAATATAAGGACTAAGCGCGCGTGAATGCTTACGATGTTTGACATATAACAATTTCTGTATAAAATCTCTATTCAATACACATCCTATGAAATAAAAACTGTTAATTACTTACCCTTCCATCATATTCCAATCCTTATACTAATAATTTTACACTATTTTGTTAATTTTTTACTCACAAGTATTGAGTTCAAAGAATGTCAAAATTTAAATAAATTGTCTGCACAAATTACAATAATTTATGTTATTGGAGTTATTACTTTTTTGACATGTAGTATGATATTATTGCTTGTATTTTTCTTTACACGTTACAAAAGTTAGAAAAAAATAAATATAGTTTAAATGCGAGAAATCACATAAATGACATCGGGACCAATCGACCTTTAAAAGGTCGCTTGACAGACAGGGTTTTTTTTGACATCGACCTTTAAAAGGTCTATCGACAGACGAGGTATTAAGTATGTTGTTATTATTTTAAAACGCTCTAATGTTTAATTTATTTTATTATATTACAATAATTGTAATTTAAAAAAATGTTATTTAACCTTCTTTCAATTGGGTTCAAAATCAAATTTTTATTTTCTTGAACTCCTTTGTTTTCCTAATATTAAATATAAAAGTATCAAGAAAAAAAACATTAATTCAATAACGAGAAATGATAAAAGAAATATCTGAAAAGACTTCGATTTATTCGAATACCTATTTAAATATAAAAACTTAGATCAACAAGTAGTATTGTTGATCGAAGATAAAAAGTGACATTGGCCACCGCCGTCCGCCGCCTTTTTAATTTATTTCCAAAGCATTGATGTACGTTATTACTTCATAGTAGTGTGTTTAATGGATACACCCTTATCAGCAATATGAAACTCAAAAATGTCACGCTTCCGAAATAAACATATCTAAGATATAAGATTATCATCATCATCGTAATCATCATCATATTCAACCTGCTTTCGTCCACTGCTCACTCATACTCAGCCACTTTACGTATATCATCGCTCCACCTAGCTGGAGGGCGCGCTACACTGCATTTGCCGAGTCGTAGTCGCCACTCAAGAACCCATCTACTTCGTCAGTTACCGGTTCTACGTCAAATATGACCATTGACCAGCCCACTGGCGGTGGGCCTCAGCTTCGACGGCGGCCGTTTAGAATTGGGGACTTGGCCCCTAGCGGAGTGGGTGGTATTTCTGGATAAGGGACGTGATAGGGAGTCGAAATGTTAAATAAATTTTTTAATACAACAAAAGAGTCAAAGTTATTGAGACTTAAAGTTATAACATTTCCATACATTATTTTGACATTACTACCATTTAGACACTTGGAGTCAAAACGTCACTTTCAATTGTCAAAATGATCTCCAGATGATTGTCTTTATTTGTACTTTGCGTGAAATTCGAATTTTCTAGTTTTCTAGTCATTTATGGCACTCGCCGGCCGCTACCGCGGCACGCTCGCTTCGCTCGCTCGGCTCGTGCGTTGTGGCAACTGTTCTAACCTAACCTAACCAAGATATGAGGAATAATAAATAAATAATCTTAAATGTTCTAACCTAACCTAACCTAGATATGAGGAATAATAAATAAATAATCTTAAATGTTCTAACCTAACCTAACCCAGATATGAGGAATAATAAATAAATAATCTTAAATGTTCTAACCTAACCTAACCAAGATATGACGAATAATTAATAAATAATCTTAAATGTTCTAACCTAACCTAACCCAGATATGAGGAATAATAAATAAATAATCTTAAATGTTCTAACCTAACCTAACCCAGATATGACGAATAATAAATAAATAATTAAAAATATTCACAGATAAAAAAATGATTTTTTTTACTAAATGTACAATTGTAAAACAATATATTTTACATAAATCAAATAAAAAGTTATAAATGTATTTATAAAGTGAAAATAATATTTTTCTTTTTATTTATTTATTTATTAATATTAATATTTTACCAACAGAAAAAGCAAAAATAATCAAATATAATCTGTTGTCATTTAAGCGGTAATATAAAACAAAGTGTCAGTTTTGCTTTTGTCAAAATGTAAGATCATTTTGTTTGTGTTGTGAAATTATTAAAATATTAAATACAATAAAGCATTAATTGTTGTGAAAATGTGTAATGTACATAAAAAAGGATGCGTACTATTCGTTAAAGGTATGTTTATCTGTTGTAATCACTTATTTAGGTAAAGAAATGTATGGAAATGTGTTAGATATGTTATAACTTTAAGTCTCAATAACTTTTTAGTCGTACGTTTCCTCCAAATATTTTTAATATATTTTGACTCTCTGTCACCTCCCCTATCTAAAAATACCACCCACTCCGAATGGTGGTAAAGAAATATATGAAAATGTATGGAAATGTTGTAACTTTAAGTCTCAATAACTTTTGAATCTTTTGTTGTATTAAAAAATTTATTTAACATTTCGACTCCCTATCACGTCCCTTATCCAGAAATACCACCCACTCCGCTAGGGGCCAAGTCCCCAATTCTGAATTTGTGCCGCTTCGACTTCAGCTTGCTAATTCTTTGGGCTATAATACAACTTTGGTTCTCTGTCGGATTATTCGTTGTCGATCATTCATCATTTCGGATCCGACCCTTAGAGAAACTTAGAGCTATGCTCTTCCCTTTCCATAGCACACTGAGCAACCTTAAACTGGTGGACCAATCGCACCGTCTATGTATACGTCTATTCTACGTATGTCATAACAAGTAGAAACTAGGGGTACGCATACATAAAAACCTTGTCTTTAAGCTTTGCATTATGGAGGGTAGATGTAAAGAGGACCATCTCAATGTATTAAAAAGTGTCCGTTAAAAGGGAGCAAATTAAGATGGCGCTATAGTAGCAAGTGGAAGAATTTTAAAAGGACCGCCACAAATTATTAGAGTAGGATACTAAATTAAAAAAGTAAAGAAAAATTTCCGGTTTGTTACAGCGCATTTTTTGAAATTATTATAATATACAGACAAACATTTCTCAACCCAGCACACTTCACTCTGTTTATAACTGCTAAATTCATATCATTTCCATTTCCTACACTAGCGCTATTTCGGTAAGGGTTCGAACACTAATTTGCTGTTTACAAGTGGACACTTTTTCAACTAATTCCCCATACAAGACGGTTCTCCTTACTTCTACCCTCCATAGTCCATACCTAGGACGATGTATCACAATGGACAGAGCGTTATGGCGTTGCGAGTGGCGACGTTCACTCTGTCAACACACTGTCTAGCTTCTCTTTCCATTACACGGATCTTCATATAGAGTAAACGAGAATGCTATTGTAAGTTTGGCAACGCCGCGCTTCGTATCCTTTTTGACCGACTTGTAGGCCACAACATTGCGACGCATCATATTTAAAAGTTAAATTAAATGGAAGTATCGCTATAAAGACTGAATAACGTGTTACATAGTGAAATTATGTCGTGTTATGCTGTGTTTTGTCCATCAAGAACAACTAAAAGAGCAGTCAAAGATGCAGAATTATTATTTCACACGTAAGTCTTTGTGGGCATTTATTATCTAAAATAACCATTTTTAAGCAAAATTTTCATTTCGCTTATGAAATATACATTTTTGTCGTCATATTACTTCCACGTGGTGATAAATAGTTATGGTTTTAAATCTTTAATTTAAGTATATTGAAAGCATTGTTTTACGCCTCATGGCTTGTGTTGTGCAAAACTTTGTCGATAAATATATAATAATATGGTCGATATCCTTGCGTAAACGAGTACCTACATAAAATTAATTTACCAGTAAATAATTTCATAAAGAAATGTTTAAATTATTAAATAAATGAATAAATACTAATCTATAATATTATATTAAAATTAAAAATAATTAATTTGCTAGTAAATAATTACTTAAAGAAATCAAATTGTTTAAATTATTTAAATAAATGAATAGTTACTAATGTATAATATTATATAAAAATTAAAAATAATTAATTTACTAGTAAATAATTACATAAAGAAATCCAATTGTTTAAATTATTAAATAAATGAGTAAATACTAATCTATAATATTATATTAAAATTAAATATAATTAATTTACTAGTAAATAATGACATAAAATAATAAAATAATTTAAATAAATCTATAAATATATATATATATATATATATATATATATATATATATATATATATATATATATATCAAAGTAATATATATATATATATATTTATTACTTTGATATATAGAATTATTAACGACTGCATGTAACAATTGAATGTACAAGATATATTTTAAGATTAAATATGTAAAAACATTAACAATTCAACAATTTCATGTAACTAAGCAAGTGAAATAAAAGGCATTTTTATTTTTTTTATTTTAATTTTTTTATATATATACTCGTATCTTGCACTATATTTTTATGAAAATATTATAACAGCTTAGCATATTAATAAAAACTAAATCATTTTATTGTAGGTTTCCAAAATGTCCGGAAATCAGAGATCAGTGGATAAAGGCTGTAAGACGCGAAAATTGGGAGCCGACTAAATACTCCAGGTTATGTTCAAAACATTTTGAAAAATCCAGTTTTGTGCCTGGTTTGTCCATCAAGAAACTTAAAACAGATGCGTAATTTAGTTAAAAAAGTTTATCTTAAATGAAACGATGTTCTCTGAAACTTAATTAACATAAAGCTGTCTGTTTCCATTTCCACGTTCAATAAAGTACGTAATTTATCATAAATTATTTTTTTATTTACAAGTTCTCAGTTTTATACATTTGTACACCTTTTTATCGATATGTTCTATCCTAGTGATTACTTCCCTACTCACGCACACTCTAGCAGTTCTATCCAGTCCATTGTGATACATCGTAGCTCCATACTTTGCAATTACCAATATAGATTATACAACGATACAGCGATACAGATTATAATACAAGAGCTTTGGAAACTAATATGAATTTTCAGGAGAAAAACGCATTTATTAGATGCCCGTGGTTTTCTAACATCGAGTCGAATTAGGGATGTCGGCAGTGAAAAAAAAAATCGATATTTAATATTTATTAAAATTAGATTTAGACCTCGACATCCCGAAGAAAAAATATCGATATATTGGTCGAATTTTTAGAGATTTTTGGTTTTAAAATAATCATGTATTTAATTCAGTCTGGCCTATGGCTCAAAAATAGGTAATAGTATTTTTTATATTAAATGTATATTATTTAATTGTATGAGACCTTAATAAAACCGAAGGCATTTTACCTCCTTCTATAAACTTGTTTTTACGGCATTTAAAAGTGAGTGACGCATAATGGCCGCCGCAAAGGTACACGCACACATACACGCAACACAAAGAAAACTCAAACATACTACTCATAGACAATACAATATATTTCTTTCCGTGCGGTCTTATCTTTTACGGCTTTGAATTTTTCTAAATATTCCGGTAATAAATTAAATTTGAAAAAAAATATCGTTTTTCATACGATTTTCAATATTGAATATTTTGTATCGATGTATCAGACCAAAATATATCGGCTAAAAATATCGATATATCTAATCAAAAATATCGCTACATCAATGTATCGTAATTTTTTCTTCAAGCCTACGTCGCATTGCACATCTAGTGATGTGCCAACTCGGAAAAAATATAACTCGATTTAACTCGAGTAGAAATTCACGTAACTCGAATTGAACTCGAGTTAACAGGATGAAAAATGAAGTAAATGATTTGTTTTGTTTGTACCAATTTAATGAATCGGCTTCGCAACAATATTATAAAATGGTACAGATTCGTAATAAATATTTATTGGGAGCATTATAATTATTTATATTTTTTTATATTCATTTATTTATATTATTACCAACAGAACCCGCGACTTCGCTCGCGCTAAAACTACAAAAAATACTCTGAAAAGGTAGGTTTCATACAATCTTTTATCCACTATTTTACCCCATTACGTGATAAATTTCGAAGAATCCTAAAACATGTATTTTTATTTGATTGCATTGAAGAGCGTTAATACCAAGTTTCAAGTAGTTCTGATCATAAATATTGTTTTGGGTTGTATTATAACGTGTTTTCCCGTGGGTAGCCTATGTCACTATCCAGCCCTCAAACTATTCTCACCCAAAAATTACCCCAATCTGTCACTCCGTTTCGACGTGAAAGAAGGATAAACAAACAAACACACTTTCACATTTATAATTTTATTATGGATTTTATAACGCTGTCATTCGGTTGATACGTTATGGCGCGGGCGGCAGTATGGACAACAGCTATTTAAGTTAAACACTGTGGCATCTTATTCGGTTGTATAGGGGCGATTTTGCAACATAAATGTAAGTCTGAAGTGCTGACGACTGTACATAGGGTGCACACATCGAACGAATCGCCACGCTTGCGTAAGAATGAGAGCGCGTCAATAATTGCGTACTCGCTTGATTCGTTCATTACCACGCCAATCCAAATTCGAGTCAGAGAGAATTCAACTCGAGTTAATTCGAGTTAAGCCCAACTCCAGTTAACTTGAGTTAGTAAATTGAGTTGACATTTGTGATTTGACACATCTTTATTCTTTAGGCAATAGGTACCATAGAGTATATTGCTACATATATATAGGTACATAGGTATTACATTGTAGTTACATACCACTAACCAAAATTCAACCAAATCACTTTTAAAATTTTATATTTACTTTATATAGTAAGTTTACTTTTATAATTATGCATATATCCACTAACAGATTAGTACAAATTGCTGGATGGGGCGGCATTGTTGTTGCATCCACTGGATTTTATTTGCAAAATAAACTTGTTGATAGGGTTAGAAACTACGATTATTACAAAGATGCATTAAAAATACTAAGAAGGCATCCAGGAGCTGTTCACTTCCTGGGCGAGCCAATAAAAGATAAAAAATTTAAATTGAGTGATGCTGAAAATAACTCATGGAGCCAAAATACTGCTACATTTAAAGTTCCTGTAACTGGACAAAAAGAAAAAGGAATTTATTACTTCACTGCAGAAAAGACAGATGATAAGTGGTTAATAGTTAAGGCTGAACTGGAATTGAAATCGAAACCTGATGAACGATTAGTAATAGTCAAACAAAAATAGCTTTATTTTTGTATAACTTAGTTATTTTAGTAAATTTAAGTAATATAGCCAGTTCATTTTATAATTGATTATTTTATTTATTAATACACTAATCTGAAATATGATTTAGACAATCTTCTTATAATATTAATTCGTTTTGTTATATATATTTTATAATTTTCTTTTAAGGATACTTAAAATTCATTAAAAAGAGTAAATACAAGTTTTACATAATGATGTTTATAGGAACATCAAGGGAAAAATTCTTTTACCATAACACTTTATTGTGTTTAGTAAAATCACTACAAAACAAAAATATTACAATTGATCTTAGAAATGACTCATATGTTTGTGGTGAACTATCTACAGTAGATGGGTAAGTTGTTAAAATTGAACAAGTCATATTATAATTTGAGTAAAATTTTATTTAATGTAAGAACATTCATTCATTTAACACAGATTAGAATTATACTTATTACTAAATTTGTTATTTTAGAATCTAATATATTGTATAGTTAAATAATTCAAATTTACTTAAATAATATGTTTTCTTACCAGAATTAGTAATGTTCCTTTTCATAACATGTACATTATTGAATTTAAATTATTATTTTATTTAGAATGTTATTGAACCAAATATAAATAATACTTAATACATGTGTAAAGGTAGGATATTAAACATAAAATTACTCCAAATCTTTTACTACACTGAAATATTATTATTTAAAGAAACATTTTATCTAAAAACACAAAAAAATGTTCTTGATATATGTACATTATGGTTACAGCTATATGAATATCTCACTCAATAAAGCTGTGTATTGTGATACACAGGGGAATGAATACTATTTTGATAATATGTTTGTACAGGCTCGAAATATTAGATATGTGCACATCCCACAGACCGTAAGTAATCATAATGAGAATTTATTTATTAAGTTGTCATTTTTTTATTCATTATTATCCATTGTCGTTTCTTTTTATATAGATATCCATGTTAGGAAATATTAAAGATGAATTAAATAAAGGGAAACATAAGAATCTTGATAATGATAAAAAACCACCAATAAAATCTAGAAAAGCAACAAAGGCATTAAAACAGCATATGAAAGTTGTGGCTGATTTAGAAACTAATAAATAACGTTTAAAATGAGTTAAAGAAAAAATAAAGACTGAAATTAAATGAGAGAAAAGAATCTGTATATTTTATTACATAACCATATTATTTTCTATCACCTGATGATTGTTTATTATCTGATTTAGATGGATTGCTATTATATACTTTAGGATTATCATCACTTTTCAACTGCAAATTTCTTTCTCTGTGATAATCAGTAGCATAATGATTACTTGCAAAAGTTTGATCACTGTCATTGTGAGAAATTACTCCGTTATCAGTGAAGTAAAACTTTGGCTTGTGAGTGCTATATTCATCGATTTTAACATCTGTGTTATAAACCGCATTGTTGGTTGTTTTTTGATTTAAAAAATTCACTTGATCATTAGAAAATTTAGATATGTAATTATTATCAATTGCTAAATTTTTAAAATCATAATTTCCAGGTTTGACTCTATTATCATTCATTTTGTATGCTGAATTTGTATCTCCATGAACAATAAAATTGTTCTCGACAGTGGATTGCAGAGAAATTTTTTCTTGTTGAATTATAACAATTTTTTTGAATTTATTAGAATCAAAATTTGATCTCATGTTAATTTTAGTTGGCCTGACGAACAAGCTATCATGTTTGAATTGCGATGTAGGTGTAGAAGGGGCCGGAGGTTCTGGTGCCTGGCTGCATAAGTAATTGGATTGGTTTATGTTTGTAATTATAGATGTAGGATTTGGAGATGACTGCATTACATTGGGCCTTTGCATTATATGAGGAATGAATGCACCTGGAAGACCTGTTAAAAAGAAAAAAGCAAATTCAATCTTTCATATACAATAGTGAATATTGTTGTGTATGTGTATATTGTTCCTTTTAAATTATTTAATGGGTTATTAGATAAAATAATTTAAAAGCAAACTTGTACAGCCATCTATGTTTAAAATAACATTAGTCCATTATATATAAAAACTAGTCCTAAGAATTTAAAAATAATAAACCTGACCCTGTTTCAAAAAAATATTCCTGTACAAATTATGTTGAATAATTGGGCTATTTTGATGACAATGTAAATGTAACTAGGACCATTTTGTGGTTATACACTTAGCAAGTTATGCATAGACTGGCTTAATATGCTCTATATTGACATTTAATATTAATCGAATTTCCAAACAAATACGTGGATCTGATTTTGCATGAAAGCTGAAGATTTGGCCATTTCTGATTCGATTCCAAAAATGCTTAGACCAGTTACCTTGAGGCTTGAACTTGGCTAACTGTGCGTAGACCAGCTTTATGCGTTCTATATTGATCTGCGAGGCCTTAGAGTGGTCCACTATGGGCATGGGGTAGTCCCTACCCACGATGCAGCCCGCGGCCTGCTGCACAGCCTCGGGCGCCACCCACGGCTCGTGGACGTACCGCGTCGGTAAGTTCTTTAGCGCTGGAATGTATTTCCTTTAACAGAAACAATTATTATATTATTATTTATTTCATCTGTTTTGACCTCCATCGACTACTACTTATATTTTTAAAGCTTTATGAGGGGTAAGGCAAGTAATTTTGTAGGTTTCATGAAATACTACAAATATCAGTGGTATCAATATAGATGATAATAGATGGCATTATATATTTTCTACAGTAGTCCTTTTTCGCCATGGTCAGAAATGTCGAAAATGTCTTATTGAACAAAAATAAAATAATTAATTTGAACAACTAAGTAATAAAGATTTCATCCTATATGTCACAACTCTGTAAAAGGAATACAGCTAACTTCATCATGTCGCTTTTTGGCTGTCGGTGTGCGCGCACGTTGTTGGGACATTAACACAGAGCACCATCTAGTTCCATGGTAAGCACAAAGCTTGTGTTATAGATACCAGATGGTTGATACACTACATATATCTAACTTTAAATACATAAACATTATAAATATAAACACCCATGACTGGAGTACAAACATTCGTGCTCATCACACAAATTGATGCCCCTAGCGGGACTAGAACCCGCGACCGCTGGTCACTACAAACTGAGCCAAACGTGTCGTCGAAAATTTTACTCTCATATTTTTTTTCAAACTCGCCAAAAAATAGCCAGAGACACATAAAACAGCACGCTATGACATTTATAGCATAGGATTCATGTAGAATAATAAAATACCTAATGAAGTCTCCATTAGGGTCAGTCTTCCGTCCGAAACGCACAGGGCAGTAGCAGTGGAAGAATTGCTGGAAAAAGGACGAGCACGAGAGCCACATCCACATGCCCGCGTTCACCGACCAGTCCGCGTCCAACAGGAGTTCATCGAAGACCTATTGAATTAAAAAAATACACATTGAAGAAAATAAATATTGGAAAGTCGTGTAGAATATTGTTTGACACGAAACATGTAGTAGACCAGAGTCGATAATTTTTGAAACCAAAAAAAATAATAGTATACATATTTTTTATATATTTATACATAAAAAATATATTATAAATATATATTTTTAATATATTTATAATAGATTTTTTATACATTTTGACATTTATTTCTTTAATATTTTTTTTTCATGGGGGTATACTCACGATAAAATAGTGAAGGCATTATTAATTCGATTTTGTCTTTTCAGATTATCAGTATGGATGAATCTGTTTGTATCATCGGCAATAAGGCAGATGATAAGCAAGTGTATGAAATAAAAAAGGTTTTTTGTTTTTTGCATTTTCTCAGAAGATTTACTATAGTAACATATATTTTTTTTCACCATCGGAAAGTAGAGATTTCAACGAACAGAAAACACACCAACTTTTTGAAAAAAGCTGATATTTTGACGGGTGAATTTTCGATTGAAAATTAGGGTGCTTTTACGATATTAATTCAAAATAAGGTGAAAATATAAATATTTTTAATCAAATAAATTACAGCGTATTTGGGACGCAAAAAGGTAAGTTTTCACCAAATTTCGTTAAAACAAAAGCATTTTTGTAAAAGATAAAAATAAAAAACCAAAAACTTGGTTTTTTGAATTTTTCACATAAATTTTGAGGTTATGTGAAAAAAGTGTAAATACTAAAGTTTTAGATCTTTTTATTACCTACAACTTTGCCATATGACTTTTTTCGATAGGACTTTTAGTTTTGCCGGAAATCGAGAAAAACCGTTTTTTACCCTTAAAAACTGACCCCCATCCCCTTCCCGACCTCAGATCGCCCGTAAATTATTTTTCCTTTCATTTTTATAATATTCCCCTCCTTTTCTAATGGTTTGCATCCTACTATTATTTTTTTTCACTTTTTATTATTTTTAAAGGCTTCTACCCTGGTCTATAGGTATAATGATTAGGTGAATAAAATAGTGTTTAATGAGAAAATCAAACAAAAAAAAGACAAAAAAAAATGAAACAATAATTAAAACTTAAAAAGATTAAAAATATTTTGTTTTTTTGAGTGCAATTTTGAATACAAAATAAAAAAAACACATTTTTCAACATGAGAACTTAGCTGATGCATCAACCACATCTCAGAATGTAGAAAATCGCATACGTTGATTGTTTAGTATGAAATTGACAAGAACTATTAAAAATAAACCATTTTAATACTTTTATATATATTGAGTATTAAAAGTTTTTAACCACATAGCCTCGTAATGAAAATAAATTATACCTTAAAGAGATAGTCGTCCTCCAAAACAATGACTCGTTGTACTATTAAATTACAGCATTTTCATTGATTAATTATGTAAAAAATTTAGCAAAATTACAATAGCAAGAAAATTATGGGATAAACTAAGCAAATGTTTGTTTCAATTTATAAAGGATGTTAAGGGTAAAAATTATTGTAGAATACATAATTTCTATATAAAACTTTACCTTTTAACAATTTCCACGCCATGGAATAATTTACCCGATGGAATCCGTATTCAAAGTAATGAAATTCCTCTAGGATGGAAAAGTATGATCATAAATATAAATAATAAACATCCAAAAATGGATTAGTCCCAAGACCTGTAGATTAATTTACCAACTTTTATTAAAGGAAGTATATTTTTTGAAAGGAGTATATGGTATGGAGAATATGGTAGATTTAATAAGTATTGACAGAACAAGATTCAAGTACCATGCTGGCTGTTTACTTACATAACTATCGCTAATTTGCTTGTACGATTAAACTGATTAATTGAAGTCCAGAATAAATAATTTACCTGTTTTATAAGAAACAAAAATTACATGTTTTATTAAGTGTTTATATATTTTTTAATAATGTATGTATGTATGTAGCAATGGGGTCTAGAGATGACTTTAAAAATTAACATTCGAAATTACAAAAATATAAAGTAAAACGAAAATAACACAATGATTTAATGAATATTATGTTAAGAGTAAAGACTAGATTATATGCAAGTCTGTATGCTCGTGACGTCACCGAGCCGCCGGCGGCTTGGCGTGCACAGTTAGGTTAATATTATATGTACTTGTAAGTATTTTATCAGTTTTATTGTTTTATTAGTTAAGTTAACATCATCCAGCAAATACGCATGATAAGTAATTAATAAATGAAAAAATGCATATTATACAGTCTGCAATAATGAAATATTTGAGAATATACCTTATAAAACTAAAACACATGTTTTTGACCAACTTTTTATATATATGTATACATAAGGGACTTTTTTACAACGGATCAAATGAACCCAAAGCTCGAAGAGTTTACTAGTAGCCACTGAAAAGTTCCACTATCCACCCGGCTCCATCATCGGATCAGCTCCAAGATACCAAAATATTGTTTTGTCATCAGAACTACATATACATTATACATATATATATAAACTTGTAGTTTCATTTCGATACGACAATTAGAAGTAGTTTAAAATTGAATTCCTATATTTGATGACGTTGTTAGTAATAAATAGAGCTAATAAAAGTGGTGATAAAAGGGACTAGACTTGCCTTCATGCCCTCTTCCCACGAGATCCAAAGATCCCCCCGCGTGAGGAAGCAGGCGACCGCGTGGCGCGCCAGGTGGTGGATCCAGCCCTCCTCACGCAACTGTGTCATTATTGCATCTATCCACGGGTAACCTGTCTGAGCCTGAAAATGTTTCAATTTAGAAATATATGAATAATACATTTATATGTATTTTTTATGTCTAATTCATCGCGTATAAATCGATTCACATAAGACTTTTATTATAACTTACCCTCGCTTCGCTCGAGTGCTCCCTAGGCACGTTTTAAATGGATATTAATGAAAATGAGTTAAATATTAGCCAGAGTAAGCCATGTAAATTTAAATATTTAGAAAATCCAAAGTTACAGTTTGAATGTTTCATTTGAATCGCGAAGCAGTGAGTAACGTAAGTGATAGAAATTCAAATACTTATAATTTCCTTATACCTTAAAAAGTATCGTATATTTGGGTATAATATGTATAAAAATAAAATAATATAATTGCATCCCTCAAACTTCTTCTTAAGAAAAAAACGAATAATTAAACCAAAACCTAGTACCTATTCAAAATCAAAATTTGTTTATATAACTAAACTTAAATAAATAAAAAAGAATTAAATATCGGGCTAACTAAAATTGAAAAAAAAAACAAAGCATTCATTTACTCTTTCTGCCGGCGCGGGACTCGAACCCTGGTTATTGATCCACTCCAATCCAGTCTTTGAAATTCATTCTATAATAGAGGATCCGCACTAGAAACGACCTTTACCCATCTGTTTAATGGATGAAAGTATTTTATATAAAATTTAATATATTAGAAAATACATCTCGAGTGCGTTGTCTAAAAAATCCCTGGCCAGACTATGATTAATTAAAAATTGAAATATGTTTTTTTTTAAATATTCCAGTTCGAATAAATTTAATACCAACCGAAAGTATGAACCCCATAGAATATACAAACGTTGGATTGTCTATTTTTTTCCTGGCGTTACAACTGGGTTGGCGGGAAAAAACATGTAAATCGATACCTAATATTAGTTATTTTCATGTATTTGTTTAATAAATGTATCTTATATAAAAATGAGCGCTATTTAATTGAGAATACGATGATATAGGGTTGTCTGTAAAAAATCTGCCCGAATGACGGTTGTCGAGTTTTGAAAGGTAAATATTTTATGCGCGTGGAAACTTCTTATCGTGCGCAATGTAGTGTCCTGTTCTATCACATTCAGGCCAGATTTTTCACAGACAACCCTATATCATTGTATTCGCAATCAAATAGCACTAATTTTGATATAAGATTCATTTATTAAACAAATACGTGAAAATAACAAATATTATCGATTTACCTGTTTATTCCCGCCAACCCAGTAGTAACGCCAGGAAAAATAGACAACCCAACGTTTGTATATTCTTTGAGCTTCATACTTTCCGTTGGTATTAAAATTAGTTAAACTCATGAGTGGAATATTTAATAAAAAGTCATTTTTCAATTTTTAATTAATCATAGTCTGGCCAGGAATTTTTTAGACAACCCACTCGAGATATATTTTCTAATATATTAAATTTTATATAAAATACTTTTCATCCATTAAACAGACGGGTTAAGGTCGTTTCTAGTTCTGATCTTAGACCAATTCTAACAGACGTAAGAGTGAAATGAATAACCATACTTGAACACTACTTCCCTCCTTTCTTCTGCAAAAAAAAAGTGTTCTTTGTGCTGCAAAAAAATGTTCACCTCTAAACACGTTAAACGGATACTCACCGGATTTGTTAAGCAAACCAAATGAACTTTAACGTACCTATTCTCCGAGTGGCTGTAAGAAAACTGCGACATTTTTTTACATGAACGAATATGTATGGTATGAACATTCCGCTGTTCTATGTTTATAATCGAATATTTTAAAAGTCGTGCCGTGTTTTGTCGTGTGAACCCAATCTTACTTTTTACACTGGACATTCTTGACCAATCTGAATAAAAACATCGTTGTTTTTGCCAGATACTTTAATAAATTCTAAAATAGAGAATTTTAATAAAACCCTTCACCAATATAAACCCATTCAATTCTATAAAGTCTGACCTTTATACAATATAACTTTGTATAATCAAAATATTTATCAGAAAAACTAATGTAACTTAATGTATAATTTTTGTGGAAAGTCAACATGCCTCAGCTCCAATTTATTATGATCTCCCGTGACCATGATTGCTGTAAAGCATTCGAAACGTCGGGAACCAAAAATCAAAATAAATCCGCGAAAAAATCCGAAAAGATAGTTTTATCTTAAAATGTCAAATATTCGCGTAAATCTAAGAAAGTATTATCCAATTTGTCACTTAATTTTTTGAATTAATAATTCTCATCATAAATTCCTATTAGGTATTAGACGCCAGTTACATCTTTATTAATACTTACATTGGCCCATTTTGAAAGAGCATCTTGATTTTTTTCCCAAGGAATTTGTACGCATATAGGATTACCTTCCATTTTATCAAAATTAGGATTTCTTGTTGCCGCACAGTAAAAAAATTCTCTCCAAAGTATTTGTCCATGTAAAGATAAAGGTGGTCTCACTCTTTTCACTCTTTTATATAAATCTGTGAGTTGATAGTAAAACAGCCTTGTCGATAGACAACCGAACCTGTAAATTATTATTTAGTTTTCAACCATCCAATAAGTATGTAATGTATTTTTATTAATACCGACAAAAAAGATTTGTACCTACTTAAGGATTTATGAAGTCATCTTTACCTTCTGAAATTATATTTCATCAGAATGGGACACAATAATTGTGTAAGGGACTTATAGTAAAGTAATTAGTCAACGCCAGCCGTTACTATTATCTAAAGCTTGAATGATTTTTGTTTGTTTGATAATGGCAATAATTAGAGCTATCAGTCAGATGTGATTTTTCTTCGGAAGGGGATTTTTCTACGATTAGTACGGACGGACATGTGGAATAGTGGAGGTGGGTTGTAAAGACATGTCAAATTTTTTGTATGGGCGTTGTTTTTTTTTGCCAAGAAAAATCTAACTAGCATAAAACTATATTCGTATGAAAAATACAGAAGTAGGAACCATTAAAATTATATTTTTAGACCCTTCCTTCTAAAAGAAAAATGATTAAATATTTATTGATACTACTCGCACGCCCTCTGCTCTCTCTAATGGCAAGAATTGGAAAAAGAAGCTGTGCATGTGATGAGAATTGTTTGGCGTCTTGAAAGGACTTACAGTCAATATGTTTTGTTTTCAACCTTGGTTCCTTGACAACATTTATATACGAGAAAGCATTGAAAATGAAGGTTACCAATAACTAAAACATTATTACATTATAACAAGCTGCATCACACCGCATTACTGTTAGGTAAAACCTAATATTCATTCACATTGTAAATACCACACACATTGTCGTAGAAAGTTTTGCACACAAATGTAAAACCAAAAAAGTGTGTACATGTTTTCGCTAAAGATATAATTATTTTTCCTGCTTATTTTCCCTGCCGGGATGTAATGGTTTTGTCTTTACTTCTTAAAACCTTCAGGTAAATTTCTAAGAAGTTAATTAAAATTCTAAGAAATCTATTGTTAACTGACACGCCGGCGTGTCCGCGGTCGTGGAGGGATTAAATTACTAAAATGTAGCAACTTGCACATGAACATTCGAGCTAAAAACAATAAATTAGGATGCACTTTTAATCCTAAGTAAAAAAAGAGTTTCTACCCTATTTCTGTTCATATATGAGAAAGTTTCATTTTATAAGCGTAATAATTAATTAGACATGTAATCATAAAGTGTTGTTCATTTTAAGTATCAATTTACAACAATATAAGAATCGATTTTTCTGTAAATTGGAGAGGTTTCAAAACTGTATGATATTATATTTAGACAAGCTAGTTTTTTGGAGGTCTATCCAAATACATACAACATTTTCCTGGTTAGAATTTTCGATCAGTAAAAAACCACTTTCGGACAATCTTATAATTACTCTTACTAGATTCTTACTAAATACTTTTGAAGAAAAAAAGTTTTTGCTAACCTTAAATAGGGTGACAAACCAGTCTGACTGGCCAGTAAGGACTGTGGCGTCATTTTGGGTCGACCAAAAGACGCCACCCAGGCTTTCCTCTCCAGATGCCGATCAAGTCGCAATAGCGCCTCATTCTCGCCTCCGATCCAAATTGGTGGCTTAAGACCTTCGGTTTCGAATCCTGCAATTAAAGTTTGTTAGTTGAGTTTAAATATATCATATACATAGATGTGTCGAGTTTTCGTCCCATCCGAATATGAGAGTTAAAGGAATAGAGACACTTATGTCTGCACACACACTTTTGAAAGAATAATCACTTACGCTCGTCTACGTACGTTTTAAATAGATAATAATAATACTTTCTTAGATTTACGCGAATATTTGACATTTTAAATAAAACTATCTTTTCGGATTTTTTCGCGGATTTATTTTGATTTTTGGTGCCCGACGTTTTGAATGCTTTACAGCATTCATGGTCACGGGAGAGACTCCCTCACATTAGTGAAAAAAAACCGTTGCGTGGTTTAGAAGAAGTAAGCGGAGAAAACCACAGAGGCAGATATCGATTTTGTTTTCTATACATATAATAATAAAATTCTAACTAAATCTAATCTGTACATTAAATATTTTTTGGAAAATCTTATTGCAATAGACATTATTATCGATACAGAGGCCGAATCAATAGTTTTTAGAATTTTTGTCTGTCTGTCTGTTACCGCATCACGGAAAAACACTGGAGGGATTTTGATGAAATTTGGTATGGTGATAGCTTGTTATCCGGGTCAACATTCAGGATACTTTTTACCGCGGGGAAAAAATACAAAACTGCAATGTAAAAGTATACTTATAGTACCGTTTATAGGTACTTTCATATTATGTACATATACAAACAAGTGTCTGTTTAAGACACATTCAATTTTATCACATTCAATTTTATCTATAAAGATGTATAGATTTTACATAATTTGCTTGCAAAATATTCCCCTCGGTTTCGAAATATCGTAGTTTTGTGGCGAAGCCACTGTAAGTATATTTCTAAGTAAAAATAAAATAGCCGCTAAAAATCTGTGCCCTCAACAACATTCACGTTTTAAGACATTTGCCCACGCTCCAATACACGTGAATACAAGTTTCAACAAAAAGGGGAAAGTTTAGTATTTTTATAAACCAAGCAACGTAATAAAAATAGGTACGTACATTTTTACCGAATGCTAATTTATAGAGACAGAAAAGTTTTTAAATCAATATATTGCATAATTTCTCTGGCAATATTACAGGGCTGCGCTATTTTTAGAACCAGACGCCTTATTGTCAAAAGTCATACTGACAAAAAAATCGACGAACTATGTCAAGTGGGGTATTGTTGAATAGGTATATATATAGGTAGCTTTTATCATTTTTCATTTTAAATAACAATTTAGGTAATATAACGATTTAAAGTTTGTTAACAACCATATGTACCTATATAATAAAGTCAACAAAATTAAAGTAAATAATAAAACAACTTAGTTGACACAAAACTTCAACTAACTTGTTGGCAAAAATAAGTCTTTAAAAAATAAATAAAAACCGACTTCCAGGCACTAAAATGTAAAAAATAACTAAACGGAGGTTTTCATTTAGAATAGATACCTAATCAGATATTTTCGAAGTCAGTGCCAGCCGATGCAAAGCAAATCTAATATATTTCGATACGTAAAATACATATTTAGTATTTTACCTATTAGATATTCATATCTTAACATATTGTAGGCTTAGAACGTTACGCTATGTTTTAGCAAAAATTTGCATTAATATTTTCCATCTAATCTTAGGACCACATTTACCAATTTCTTAAATTTATATCTTAAATATATTTAACGAACAACGAATTTTAATGTAAACTTCTTTAAGACATTTAAAACAACTTAAAAAATGTTGCAACTATATCATACTCGTAGTAGGTAGTTCCTGACACTAGCGCGTTCAAATAAACAATCAATCGATAGGTCAATCTATCGGTCGATAAACCGGTCGATAAACCGGTCGATCTATAGGTCGATCAATCGATCGACCAATCGGTGGACTAATCGGTCGATAAGTAGCTCGATAAAACGATCGATCAATCTATAGAATTAGATAAATAAAATATTTTAATTCTGAGAGTTCTTTATTTATGTAAAGTAATTAAATGAACAGTTTATCGCAAAGCTCAATCGGAAAAAAGTAGGTTAGGTAACTGAGACCACAATGCCAAATATGACTGCGACTTTTCGAAAAAAAAAATGCTATTTGCCTAGCTGTTTGATTGATAGCTGAATATTGTTCAGGCCGCTAGTTGAACAACGCCATTTCGTTAAGAGACTAGGTTGTTAATTAAACGTCTCATTAAGCTAGTTGGCTGCGACATACATATAAATTATAATATAATCAGGAGAATTTAGCCATCTGGGCACCCGGGACGAGTCATGCCTTTGGCGCCTTTTTAGGTATGCTTAGTTCATTACAATAAAAAAAACATGTATGTAGAATTAATTAGTGAGAGGTACGATAAAATGCTGAGTCTAGTTTTCCTTTAAATCGATAAAAATAAGTATTCAAATTAAATGGTTAAGTTGAGCTGGCGCGCGCGGCGCCCTTTATAACCTGGCACCGCGGGCAGAGAATAATGATGAAACAGGAATAATGAATAAGCTATAAGGATTCCTTTTGGCTATAGAGCCCTAAAACAGCTGTAAAAGATTTTAATACAAATACATACCAAGTTCCTCGAGAGTAGGAACTCCGAATCTATCGTCATGATCGTCTGCGACCGGTGTAACAGCGCCGTTGAGGGACTGTGCACAGATCGCGGCCTCGGCCGGCGGCGGGGGCGGCATACTCGCTATCAACGCTTGAAACTGGTGGTACGTCAACGGGGCTTTACCGCCGTTACGTTCTATAATACTGAAAAAAAAACATATATTGTAAAGTCCCCATAAATGTAATACAATAGAAATTCAATTGTGTAGTTATAAAAACATCATAGCATACTTGTCTAATTTGTACAATGTATGTGATATTCGCGACGTGACTGTAATGCCGACTTCTTGACATTTTGTCATAATATTATGATCTCTAACTCGGCCATACGGTTCCGGGTCCTCCTCGAAGGTAAGGGCGGTGGTGCCCCATTCTTGAAACAATTTGGGTAAGGCATCTGCGGGTTGGCCTCTTACCACAAATAGTCGCGAATTTAATTTTCTTAAACTATTGTCTAAATCTTCTAAACATTGCAGAAGAAATCTATAACAAGATTTTGGAGTTATAATATTGTAAACGTAATTGGAATTAGTATATTAATTTTGTTTTAATATACCTCCATTTATTAATTCCAACATTAGAGGAGCTTGCGAACCATGGGTCAATGATAAATACGCATCTAAAAGTTTTAGCATCCTTGAGTCCTTCTCGTAGTGCAGGGTTATCGTGAAGGCGCAGGCCTTTTCTAAACCAATGAACGGTATGTTTCCCAGGAGACTGAGGTCCGGGCAGAGAGCTGGTTGAGGCCGAGGCACGTACCCGCGTTCTTGACGCCAAGAGCGTCTCAGCGGCAGCTGACATCACCCTTTTTAAGTGACCAACATCACTTTCTAAAAATTTTTACAATAATTAAAGAACTTGGAAAAAAATAAAATCAGACAAGTGCGAGTCTAACTCTCACACCTAGGGTTCCATAGTATGACTTACATTGTAATTATGGATATTCATTGGATTTTTTTTTGTAATTAACATATTTATTTATTAAATGTTAGTTTAACATCCAATATTATTTTTAAAATGAAAATAGTTGTTTTTAAAGTCCACAATGTATAGGGTTCACGAACCAAAAAGCAAAAATGAGTTTTATACATTTTTTTGTCATTATGTATCATTGTCTGTTCATCCATATGTCACACAGTCATAGTTCATAGCTCTTACACTTAGATTTAAAAAGTGAAAACTGTAGTAAAATTGCATAATCAAATTATAAAAAAATATTATTAGACAGATGATAGAAATCTATACTTATGAGAAAAATGAGGTATGAAAAAGAATTCAATTGTGCATGTAAATTTTGTATACATGATGCATTTCAATAGGTGTTTAATTAAAAATATTATTTATTTAAAGTAACTTTTATTTAAGTCAAGTTAATATGTTATGCACTTCAAAACTAAATGAAAATATATATTCAGAGTTAATTATGGTTTTGATTAAAAGAATATTATAGTACCTTTACAAAATAATATAACAACAGCTAACAATTATAGTATGTAAGCAGGTAAATAATGTCATGTACTTTAATCTAGTCCTACCTAATTGATATAAACAAATTATAAAATAAATGAATAAAAACAATTTTTACATAATTTATGATAATAACTATGTTGAGGATTATTTATGATATAAGACATAATTATATAGGTATTGGGACTCATACTGGCTTAACTCGGGTTTGTCCCTAGGTATGTTTTAACGGTTAGTATGGAATAGATAGTCCATCCCTTGCTCTGTGAAAAACAAAAACAAATCTATCCCATGGAAACCATTTATTTTTCGTGGATAAACAGTAACCTATGTGATATTCCAGACTATAATCTATGTCTGTGCCTTTCATCGAGATCCGTTCAGCCATTCTGGCATGATTGAGTAACAAACATCAATCCATTTATAATATTTATGGACCTTTGAGACGTCTAAAAGCATGGTCTCTCCCGTGACCATGATTGCTATAAATCATTGGTATCGTCGGGAACCAAAAATCAAAATAAATCCGCGAAATAATCCAAAAAAGACAGTTTTATTTAAAATGTCAAATATTCACGTAAATCTAAGAACGAATAATATTTATGGAATTTATGTGTAAAGAGAAAACTATGCACTATGCCGCCATACCATGCTGTGCATATGAAGACTAGATTAGATTTGTAGTCCACAAATAGCTAAAATTTATTGACTTGATTTTTCGCTGCTTGCTTAGTTTTATTAAGCTTAATTACATTACTTCTAAAAGCTTTAACATTACCTATGTTAGATAGCCTTCAATATAATTATAAAATTGAAGAATTGGTTCTATAGGTCTTAATTAGAACATACGTTTGCAAGTTTTTAATGAGAAAGGTGGCAGACTAGGTATGTAATTTTGACAAAAGAACCTCAATAATGTTCAAACTTAATAGGTATGTAAATTGTTTAATTTCCGCGTACTAGTACTCACCATAAAGTTAGTTCCGCAGGGACGTTTAAAACTAAGATTTCTTAGTTTATTATATTATATTATAGGAATTTATCTATCCGCAAAAGTTTTGATTTCACTGTTTATTAATAACGAAACTTGTAATATTACACTAATCTAAACAGTTTTAAGCTATTTAAGTACAATAATGGCACTTTCAAACAACAACTTAATGCGTCTTAAAATCCTACCGAGACTTTAATGATCTAATAATATACACTGCTTTAAGTAAAACTACGATTATACTTGACAATATAATAAACAGAACAAACTGGAGCCTATGGGATAACATATACGTTACAGTTAGATTGTCAGACTCTCACTGATAAAAAATGATCCACGCCGCTTGCAACGTGACCAATGTATATAAGTATAATTATGTACCTATCATTTATATAGTGATTCATGTATGTACATATTACGGTACCTATCGGAAATATAATGAATGGCAGCACAAACTATATGGAAATGCTAGGCTTGATGGCAGGTTACTACTTGCTATTAGTGATAGCGCGTATAAAGGTCATATTAATTGTAAGTTAACTGCTAGAGTAGTTTTTAAGATATTTATCGAAGTTAAAATATTTTGAACTTAGATTTTGTACACTCCAGAAAGGTCACGTGGCATTCCGCATTCTTGAGAAAAGAAAAAGCTTATTACGACGCCTAACCCACTTTTCAACTTATCAACTGTTAGTTGTCATGTCAGCATGGTTGTCACAACCATGGATGACAAATAAAAGTCACAACTCACAACTTACAATACACTTGACATTTGACAATCTGACAAGCAAAGCGCCAAAGCCAATTGAGAATTTGTGAGTTGTGACACGTTCGATAGTTTCTTTATATATTATAATATAAATAGTTGCTAGTTTAAAGATATAGGATATATTACATATTTTTCAGTATTTATATTTAGTTTTATTACTTTTCACTTCCTGTATAATGTATTCTATCTCAAATAAGAACGGTTGCCATGGCAACATGGCAGTGTATTCTATCTCATTCTCGCCGGCTTAATCCTAAATATTTATCTCTTTTTAGTGTTGCATTTCCGTTTCATCGAGTTTCAAATAACAACGATTCTAAAAAAGTTTCATTTCGAAAAATCACAAACAATTTTCTTCTTTATTGCTATAGAAAATTATATACAAACTATTATTACAGAAATATTTTTGCAAGCAGACATTATTAAAACATAACGTACAGATACAATAAATCGATTGTTATTGATCATTATTATGTTTAAGATCAAGGATATCAGTGTCTCGTGAATGTTTAGAGTTGATAGGGCATCACGAAACAACACAGATCTTTGAACTTTTATTGTCAATAAATTTCTTTCAAAATGGATTGAACAAATTCCGGAAAATTTTGTCGGTATCCAATTACTACGTCCAGTACGGTCTGCAATTCTTTTATTCTTGATGATTTTTTTTGCCTATAAAAAAATTGAGATTCAAGCCTAGATACAGATTTTAACTCTCTTCTTGAAATAGACATAATTATCGATATAGAGGTCGAATCTACAGTTTTAGAATTTTTATCTGTTTGTCTGGAAATACATCACGAGAAAACTACTGGACAGATTTTGATAAAAATTGGTATAGGTAAATGTATATTGTAGTTGTGCATAGTAGTAAATGTAAAAAGAAAAAAATGCGTCAAAATAATAAACATATTTTAATTAATATGCATAAGATAAAATATAATTCTCATCGAATTTATTGAATCTGAAAGTTTAAATTTATTTAAGGCGTGCTTATATTTTGAAGTTTTAATGATATGGAATCTATTATAATCTGTGGAAGCAAGTAAAGCAAGCAACATTTTGTAATTGTCAGCATTGTCAATTCTTTCTAAAGTTCCCCTCATTGAAAATGTACGTTAATATTGCGCTCAACTTGTAATCAAAAGTTATCATAATTGGTGTTGTAATATTTTAACAAAATGATTCAAAATAAGGACCATTTGATTCCAAGCTGTAGTATGATGATATTATTTCGTATCCACTTTAATAGTTATTGTAAAATATTTCCAGTGAGGGTTAAGACGGCGCAATGGGTCGTGTAATTCGGGCTCAACGTAAAGGTGCCGGTTCGGTATTCGTATCACACACTAAGAAAAGGAAAGGAGCACCTAAACTTCGTTCATTGGATTATGCTGAACGCCATGGTTACATTAAGGGTGTCGTAAAGGTAACAAGCACGTTACAGTCAGTATCGAAGCTATTGAAATTTACTAATCTTATTATACTTATTTAATTCGTTCTTTTAGGACATTATTCACGATCCTGGTCGTGGAGCTCCACTAGCTGTGGTGCATTTCCGTGATCCATACAAGTTCAAAACACGCAAGGAACTCTTTATCGCACCTGAGGGTCTCTACACAGGGCAGTTCGTATATTGTGGAAAGAAAGCTACACTTGAAGTTGGTACGTTTTTGTAATACCTACTTTCAATAGTTTTAACGGCTTTTCTTTAGTTTATGGGATGTGCAAAAAAAACAAGTCTACTGACTTGATTTTTTTTGTGTAAAATGCTTATTATTTTTAGTAATCCCACAAAGATTCAAGTGATGATTTTAATCTGTCCAAATGTTGTAAAATATACACAGATGTTTACTGTTATGTTTATCCTACCATACAATCAGTAATCACATTACTATATACCATTTCTAGTTCTGTGAAGTCCAATTTTTATTAATTGAATTTTATTATAATGTCCATGTCTCAGTTATGTTATAGACCTAAATAAAAATGTTGTAAATAATGGCTTTATAGATTAATATTCATAGTTTTGAGTTACCATTAATTTGGCAAGACATGCTGCCAGAAGATGTATTGAAACATTAATGGAATAATACATAATTTACTAAACTTGTTTTGATTGAATAATAAAAAAAGATTTAAAAAGGAAGATTATACTAATTATGTTATGCTTCTGTGTCATAATCATAGGATAACTTTTTATTTTATAGGAAATGTAATGCCAGTGGGTGCTATGCCTGAGGGTACAATTGTGTGTAACTTGGAAGAGAAGATGGGTGACAGAGGTCGGCTAGCTCGTGCGTCTGGCAATTTCGCTACTGTAATTGGCCACAATCCTGATGCTAAGCGTACTAGAGTAAAGCTTCCCTCTGGTGCCAAAAAAGTATTGCCTTCCAGCAATAGAGGAATGGTTGGTGAGTAATTTTTTTTAACTTGACTAATTATAATTAATTCAGTTCATACAATTGAACTTTTTACTATGATGACCTTAACTTACCTACTCTGAATGTGCTATGATTACACAGAGGCTCTTTCTGAAGATGTTTAAATATTTTATAAGCCCATATTGCTTTGTGCACAGTTCTTATAGTGTTATTTTTACAGGTATCGTTGCTGGTGGTGGACGTATTGACAAACCTATCCTCAAGGCTGGACGTGCCTACCACAAATATAAGGTGAAGCGTAACTGTTGGCCTTATGTGCGTGGTGTGTCCATGAACCCTGTGGAGCATCCTCACGGCGGTGGTAACCATCAACACATTGGTAAGTTTTGTTACATTTTTTATTATTATTTTCTCTTTTAAACTAAAACATTGTTCTTTTGATATAGTTTTCAGTGTTTATATTATAGGAAGTTTAAACACCACTAAATAATGATAAATTTTGTTTTAGGTAAGGCATCCACTGTCAAGAGAGGAACATCAGCTGGTCGCAAAGTTGGTCTTATTGCAGCCCGCAGAACTGGAAGAATCCGTGGTGGCAAGACCGAGACCAAGAAGGAGACATAAACATAATTTCATGGAAATTAAAAAAAATTCAAAACTCCTACTTCTTTGAATTTTGTTACCAACATTATCAGTATTTATGATCTAGGGTTTCTGGGTATAAAAAAAAGCGGGCAACAATAACCGGCAGATGTGAAACAGTTAATATAAAAACCTATAAAGAAATATGGACTAAAATAAAGAAACATAGTTTCGTTAATAAAATCAATTTATTTTTCTTATTATTTTAATTATAATAATAACTAGTGACTCGCCCTCGCTTCGATCGGGTTCGTCACTAAGTGACAAAGGGATCCGTTTTATTCAACTATTCAACATAGGATTTGATTAGTTTTAACATACTAATTTGTTAGGTCCAAAGTAAAATGAATAAATAATGAATATCTATCCTTACGTAATTATTATTTTCAATTTTGTTATCGGCATAAATGAGTTTGTATTTCATAGTATTACTACGAGAAGCAATGATAATTTTGCGGCCTAAGACGTGAAACAGAAAATATCCTATGTATCAAAAGCAAGGTCTTACAGCAAATAAAGGAAAAATTCCAAAAAATAAAAAAAATTGAAAATAAAAGTTAAAAACAGATTTCCTACAAATTTGTACGGAACCCTCGGTGGGCGAGTCCGACTCGAACTTGTACGTAATTTTTAATTTTATCGCGTTCAGACAGACGCAGCGAGGGACATTTTTAGGATATTTTATGTATAAGGTTGTTTGACTTTCAATAAGTAATAGATTAACTACATCAGCCCCGGCCGAGCTCCATACAAGCGCATATTCATAAAACCGAAGGCGAATAAGACGAAGCGGGGGCCGGGGGGGTCAAGATAGTCAAAGAAAGATTTTTCCCGATTTAACCATTATAAATTAAAAATAGCTACATGGGATATGTTAATTAATATCTTATTATATTATAAAATATACTTAAGTTAAATATGCTTAAAATGTTTTTTTCTATAAATCATATGTGCTATATATTGATTTATATAATTATATTCTAAATGATTTTAACTATTATCGAATATCTTATATTTTAATTATATTTCATACCAAACATAAAATATCTATTAACATAGGTTTTTATGTTATAAAAATTGATTTATATTTTAGAGCTGTGTCATGATATTTGCCTTAATATGGGGACAGTTATGGCATAAATGGCAAGTCAAAATATGCTGTCACTTTCACGGCTATTGTATTTCTTTTGAGTCGCCACGCATCTCTTTCTAAGGGTATGACGTCATATGCGAATCTGGGAGATTTTAGTTCGTAGCGATGTACAAATCGGTATTCATTACAATTACGATTAAGTAGGGATGTATTTTATCGTAATGTTATCGGTATTCAACAACTGTTATCGGTTTTATAGTAAGGTTTTCATTTTTATGATATTAATTATAATTAGAAATAAAATACAAAGATAGGTTTCTCGTTTTTTTATTTTACTTTTTTAATGCTACCACTAGTTCGGAAAAATGCCTCAGACCTGAGAAGAATTAGCAAGGACTGAGGTCCTTGACGGGATAACCTTTTTTTTTTCTTAACATTTATAATACATTGTTATTACAATAAAAGGACATTTTTAAAGAATTTTATCAATTGAATACAAAATACAAAAAATATAAATTAGTACAACGATTTGGTATAAAATATTACAATGCAATAAAATCAGAAGTAACATAGAACAATAGTTTATGTTAATAACAATATCATATTAAGCGAGTAGTAGGTTTAATTGTAGGTATAAATTAAAATCTAGCTTTTGTTTGAAGTTTTAGCTCTAGAACCACCTTCATCTTCAGTTTATAAAATGCAAAAAGATTCGAGATTAGCGCATTTGAAAAAACAAACATTTTAATCTTACATAAATTTATAAAAAATGCAAATTTCAGTAAAAAATGAATAATAAAATTAATTTTCTTAAAAGCTTAAGAAATTTAAAATCAAAATGTACATAGTAATAGTAAAAAGAAATAACAGCTAAACATACTCTAAAATAAAATTTCTAAATACATAGTTCTATCAAATGTAACAATCATAATTAATATATTAAAATTATATACTGCTATAGTAGTATATTTTAAGAAATTATAATATTATTTCACAGAAATCAAATGAAATATTCATACATTATTTTTATACTTAATAGAAACATAATGAAAATGGAAAATTCTAAGTGATTATCTTTTAAATAACCAAGAAATGAAACAAACAAGAGTAATAAATATTAAAAGTTAATTAATGAACTAAATAATGAAAAAATATTGGAAAATCATTCACTACTCTGAAGACTAGATGAGTTCAACCATAGCTAGGCCCTTCTGAAACTTTCATATTAAGCAAATTTTCTATTTCCAGACCCTTTTTTCTCGAATCCACTTTATGCATTCCTTAATTAAAATTTATACACCTTTGTTTAACTTTTATACATATCATAAATAATGAGAATGCTCTTAAAAATATTTCTCTATGATCTACACAAGTGTACCAAGAGGTATCAAGATTTTCAAATGCTTTTATTAAATCAGGAAATATGTAAACTTTACAAATCTTTGGTAATTGTCTTTCAATTATGTAAATTGCACACCATACTAGAGATGACAGATTCTTAGAAGGATCATGTATTTTATTATTAATGAATAAAATAATCTCAGCTGTGAATAAGCCATTCTCAATATTTACATTTAATGTATTACAATAATTGTGTTCTTCCTGGAAACTAAAAACCTTTATCTGGAGACTTATAGATGTTGAAACACTTCAACTGCTGAAACACCTGCGCAGCATATACTTCACCTGTAAATATATTATTATAATAAATTAATGTAATACAACAAATAGTCACCATAACTATAGTATATGTACTAGTAACTACTATAGATGAATAGTAGCTTATTTAAATATAGTAATAGTTTATTATTATTAGGGTCTAGGTAGATAAGCCAATTAGGCCCTTAAATAGCTTTTAACATTATACAATAGATAGGCTACAGAGTTGATAAATTGTTTTTAATGGACTGAGCATTACATGGATAAGTGCATTCAAACAATAAACAAACTCTTCAATTTTACATATTAGAATAGAATAGTATATTAATAAATAGTATAATAATATCAATAGCTTCAAGAAGTTTCCTTCTTAAAAACAATTTCATATTAAAGATAAGATAATATCCAAGATCTAAAGTAATATAATAATATCTTAATTTACTAAACTTAACAATATAGTTACCTTCATCTTAACAAAAGAGTTTGGATAAATATGCCTGTCAGTAAGTTTGTTAACCTTGCAGCACCTTTATGGTCATCTACTTTATGCAACATATGAACATAATCCCATTGAGCATGCTGACTGCCAAGGAGCAAATTCTTTTTCTGAAAATTATTACTGAAACATTTCAGTAAATGAGGTACATCATACTTATGATAGGTTTTGTTCCCATTAACTACATAATGGATAGCACTTGATGCATCATTGGCACTACAAAGTATATATGTACCTTATTATCAGAAATTAATGAATTTATTGCAGCTACATTGGCAGAACCCTGGTCAGATAGAGTTACTCTAGAATAAACACTGTTTATAAGAATTTCTATAAGTATACGTTATAAAATTGAAGTGCATCTTTATAAGGCATTCTATGGCATGAAAAACCTTCTGTTCCTTCCTGACAATTCGGAATTACAATGCTTTCCCATGATCACACAACATTAATAAAAAACCAAAAAAAGGAAGAGAAACACTAATGAAGAAATCACAAATTTTGTATCCAAGCACAAATCTTAACTATATCACTGATCTACATTAATCAGCACTTACCCACATTAATCAATACTAATCTACAAATTGATAAAATGTAAATTTAAAGTGTAAAATAATATAAAAAACGGCAAGCCCTCACACCCTAGTCCCCAGGGGCGAGTAATAACAACGGTTAAACTTAAAACTTAAAAATTTCAAAAATGAAAAAATATTGCAGTGACGTCACAGTAGTGACGTTTGTAACTGCGACAGAAATAAGTTGTTGTCCCACTCGTTGTCGCCAAATGTAGAGATAGCATGCTAGTTACCAAGCAAATGAAAGGGATAGATAGATCCACCAAGAGCTCGTATGGAACTAATTCATCTATTTTATTTGTCATCCATGAACTACATGAACGAATTAGAGACTGGACTTTATATATGTAGCAATATACTCTACTCTCTGACTCTTTTTTTTTTTTTTTTTATGAAAAAAAAATTGACAACGTCAAAACAAAATTTATGGTGTAATCAAAATTTATTTTAATAACATTAAAAATTTAAGTAATAGTATAAAAATGTTTTAAAAGACAACAAAATCGAAAGTGCATAATAATTGCAAGACTTCCGCGACACCATTGAAACAAAGAGAGACAATAGCATTCCCAAGGAGGGTTGACGTCAGGCAGGCGGCCGGTCGGAAAACTTTTGCCAAATCCTTTCAGCAGTACAGAGGATGTACTGCGCCGACCCTGAGTGATTGGGAAATGGGCAGGGAAAAGAAGAAGAAGACTCTATGGACTGGACCTGACATAAAATACAAATGTATGAAAACTAGTTCAACCAAGTGACGCATAACGCACACAAAGATTTTATTACATTATTATAAACACTGATACACAATACAATATTTCTAGTGCTTGAACGTAATCGATAAAATACATATATCGATGAACCAATGAATGACATTTTAGACATTGGTTAGCATAGTCATCATATTTTACATCTTTTAATTTATTCTTCTTCTTTTAATTTTAATAAATTAAAATAAATGAATTAAAGAGGCAATAATATATAATGTGCCAAATAATAATAATTTTTTAATTTGATTTATATAAATACGATGGCATTGATGGCAACATTCTGTTGGCCTATAATAATGTTAATGAACAAATGAATATCGGGTATGTATTCCATTAATATATAATAAATATTATTTTGTAAAGATTAAAAAAATATTAAGCTAATTTAATTAAATAAAGTGATTTTGTTGATTCTGTTATTGAACTATTTTAATTGGCAATTGATTGTCTCGGGTAGTTATAAAAATGTGACACTGTCCTAATATTGCTCAGTTCTTAATAAACATTTGTGAAATTAGGAAAAAGAAAAAGTGATTGCAAATTAAAGTGAGTGTTGGATCGTGAAAGTAAAATAATTAGTTTGATTTTGTGTAATTTATGTGTTGAAATAAAATGATCTTTATTATTATTACAATGGAATAATATTCCAAAGTATATAAATGTGGAATAAAATAAAATATTAAATTAAGTACACATACTAATTATAATTTTTGCATATATATATTTTTATTTGATTTAGAAAATATTTTTATAAATTTATTGTCATCAGATTGTAGGATACTGTGGTAAAAGTATTTTATGTTATTGTACTGTACAAATAACACAATTCGCTTAGTTATTTCGTCAAATATCGATATATTTTTCGACATTGTCAAGCACTAGTCGATGTCAACTCTTTCGACAGTTTTGTCATTTGTTCTGAATGGTATAATCCAGCCATTTTATGATGGTTGTCAGATGTCAACAATACATAGAAATATCGACTATATTTAACATAGTTGGATAATATGACATTTTATTTTACATTTAATTAAATTGTGTGATAAATAACAATAAATGTAATAAAATAATGTATTTACAAGTGAAAAGAAATACTGCTGCTTCCGCCGTTATAGTTTTTACATCATTTAACAGATCTTTTAGTCATTTTTGGGAGATGTTTTGTTGACAAATAAGTGCTTAAGACTGTCGCAAAAAACAAACGACCAAGCCTAAAATCTCCTGGTTACTGAGAGTGACAAGACCGATAATGGTACGTCCGCTTATATGTCTGGTCCAGTGGTTAATTCGTTCATGATTAACTATTATAGTTTTCGAAAACTACAAAACCTCACGGGTGACTGTAACAAACTGTAATAAATTGGAAACTCCATGACCGAATTAAATTCAATTAAATTGCTTTGTTTAGTGGCTCCTGTGCCGTGTTTTTACAATTTACTTCGCCAATATATCGCGTAGAATGGAGAACACTTATATTTGAGCTAGCGACTTACCCTCGCTTCGTGCGGGAGCGTCCTTAGGTACGTCTCTTAGGAGATAGACATAAGCATAATATCGCGGACTGTGAAATCTAACGTGTTTAGCAAGCAGGCTTTGTCAATTTCTTACGATGATTGAGTCAGCCTGCTGTTGTGTTATACCGTGGAAACGATTTTCCTGTAGTAAAAGGTATACTAAATATTGTGTAATGTGGGAACAAACTCAGATAAACAGTTGGCTCCAAGGTTCGTTTTTAATACTCTTTAAATTATGACAGCTATCGTACAATATATAGGTATAACTCGCGTCATCTAAAAAGAACGCTGGAAGAAAGTGGAGGGGGTATGTTTGCGCATGGGTATACTCGCGCATAAAAGTACTAACCGGTAACCCTATTATTTTATTTTTCATAGCATTTCGCTCGCGGCTTCATAAATATTGGTTATTGGCAGGGACATTGAAAAATATATTAAATAAAATATTATTTTTTTATTTTATTTTAAATAGAATCATCATCCTTTGTCATTAAATAGAATAAAAAACATGATTGTTTCAGTGTAAAAGGTTTTCATCTTTATATATAAAAACCGCCGCCGCACCTTTTCCAACAATTCTTCGTTCGTTTTACATAACGCAAGTTATACATTGAAAAATATATTCGATAGAATATCATTAAATAGAATTCTATTTATTATTAAAATATGTTTGAATCAGTGTAGAATGTTTAATCTACTTACAAAAAATTAAATTAATACGTTTAATACATTTTTTTAATTATTAACTGCATCATATAACTATGTTTATCAGGCTTTATTTATAAAACAATATACGTCCAAAATATTTTTTCTCTCTTTTCTATATATAAAACCATTTCGTAATTAAAAACTTTTGTGTGCGCGATGGTATTTCGAATTGACGAACCAATAGCGCGCCGGCAAGCATGCGGCGCGTGCCCCGCTGCCCCGAGCCGCCCCGCGCCTCGCTTCTTACCACCAATTTGACTGATAAATCGCTTCTGCGCAGCTGGACATCCAGCGTTCTTTTTAGATGACGCGAGTTATATTGGGGAGGCTTACACACATACACACTACAGTTGACTCGAGTAATAAGTTATAACACAAAATTTAGTTATAATCGGTTTAGTGCTTTTTGATAACCGTTCGTATAGATGACGATTCCGAATTAAAGGAGCTCCAACTCGATGGTTTTATTAGAAACCATCGAAGACTTGTAATTTTCACATCCTCTATAGTAGGGGAGCCCAAGAGGGGATTTTCTGTAGTTACTCGAGCGCGGCAGATTAACATAAAAGAGGTTACCTTGCACTCTATTGAGTACTTTCACCATAATATAAGTCTTCTATATAAAGGGGCGCGTCTAGGGAAGCCGATTAAAATATTTAAAAAATGTTTTGATAAGGTAGAAATACTTGAAACCGTCAGATTAAGGTGTGGTAGGCTAGTCACATCCTGAAAAGTGTCCAATTTAATAATCTGCCGATTTGCACAAGCCTAAGAGGCAAAAATCATCATAAACTTTATAGTCGATTTTTTCTTCCCTAGACACGCCCCTTTATATAGAAGACTTATATTATGGTGAAAGTACTCAATAGAGTGCAAGGTAACCTCTTTTATGTTAATCTGCCGCGCTCGAGTAACTACAGAAAATCCCCTCTTGGGCTCCCCTACTACTATCATAAGATTAATTGGATGGTATCGTAGTACGTATATTGTTTTTAAAGTAGGAAGTTTAAGTTTCAAATCGTACTTGTATCGTCGTATCGTAATAGATTTCAAGGGACAAAAGGGTACAATAAAAAATTACAGCAAATAGAATTGTTTGTATTTTATATTATTCAAGTTAAATTAATTAAAAGGATTTGATATAATGCTTACTATCTACTGCGTCGTTAATTAAGTCTGAAATTTCTATGTCGCTATCATCTTTTTCAGGAATTTTCGATTGTCGGAAGAATGTGTTATTCTGTACTGGTACATCATCTGTTTCATCTAATATAGAACTGCCAAGACTTGTGTTGCTTCCTCTTAAACTTCCACCTTTTTGCATTGGCGCGGCCATCACGTCGACTCCTCCGACGAGGGCAGTGGAAAGAGTTGGACTACGATAATTTAATTTTAATTCTATGTTTTTTTTCAATTCAGCTATCTTCGGACTTATATGAGAAGTAACTTGAACTTTAGTTGCTGATATTGATGGTTCATTTTCTATACTGTTGAAGTGATAAAATAAAACATAACATTTCTCTAGTGACTGTTTTTGTATAGAAAGGCACATGTACTTACTAATAACTTTATCGACTGAGGATACTTTCATTCATACTTCTAATACATGAGAATCTGTCTACTTTAAAAAAAATTGTTCACAAACTGAACAGTGACTCATTAAGCCAGTCTTATTATACAACATGACCAGACCTTACATGCAACCATAATAAATTTCTATAAAATATTAAGACTTACCTCGATATATCCCATTCTTCTGTTTCTAAATTAACAACACCGGATTCTAATTGTTTGTTATTGTTATCACTTTTCTCTGTAATACTTTGCGAGGGTGAAGCACTTAATGATTTCATTTGAATTGCATCCATATCGAATAAAACTTTCTTTTTATTCAAAGAAGATGTAGAAGAAGCATTTTTCAGAACCCCTTTTGTTTGCTTTGGATTATTAATATTTTCTTGTGAGAAACACTTTCTTGGTGTTATTTCAATAGACTCGACGTCATCACTTTCTATTGCAATGTTTGATTTGTAAGTAGCTTCATTCTTAGGATGAGATTTATCATCCTTGCCTTGTTTATCGGAAGCATTATCAGGACGGCGAATGGGTGATTTGATGAGATAGTTAATTGTTTTGATGGTTCTGTCATTTGGCAACTCATCATCAGCAGTAGTTATATCGCTACTGTCATTTGTGTCATTTTCTTCATAAATTTCCGTTTCATTTCTTTTTAATTTTTGAGACTTCCTTTTTACTTCTTTTTTTGCTTTCATTGTTTCATTTAGATATTTATCAGGTGTTAAATGTTCGCTATTCTTCAGAGGGCTAGACTGTCCAGATCCCGGGGGCGTCTTTAATAGAGCCATAGCTCTTTTGGCAACGTCATTATATGATTTCTCCGATTTGTTAATTGATTCATTAGATTTAACAAGAGACAAAGCTTTTGTTTTAACGTTTGTAAACATTGATGATAAACTAAATGTCTTATGAGACTTGCTTGGGGAGATGTAAACTTCGTTGTGTGAAACGTTATTGCTAGAAGTATTTTTATCTAAATGCGTTATTATAGAATGTAGTACTTTTTCTCTCATAGGAAGTTTCTGAAAGATGCACATTTTAATACAATTATTACTGTAGGTTGTACAGATATAGAATATTTTGATGCAGCTTACCTTAGTTTTTGTTTCTCTTTGTTTTTGTAAGAGTGTTCGTTGTTTTTGAAAAATGTTTTGAGGTATTCTGTTCTTAAGTGGATCTACGCCCAATGATGTTAAGCGATGATTGACCTCTTCGGTTATTTTGGCTCTTACAACTTTCATTGGACTAGAAGGGTAAAATATTTTTTTTCATTTTCTTTTTTATATTTTTAACGGTCAGTATAGAACAGACTATATATATACAATATGTACAATGCACATACATAGATAGATATAGATAAGTGGCAAGCATTTTAAAAAAAAAACCTTTAAGAAATGACTGATTCCCCATTCAAACTTCCACTCCGAGATAGACAGATACTATTACAGGTTTTTCTGTAGGCCTTTTCAAGATTTACTTACAATTTTCTAGTAAATATATTGTTTTTATGTATGTCTTAAGGTTAAGCCAGCGGAAGGTTTCTAAGGACGGGTCGACAGAACAGTTATTGTGTTTTTCGGGGGAAAGAAAGATATTCCTGAAGTAAAAGGTATCCTATATGTTGACCCGAGAAATAAGTTATCACTTCACAAAATTTCGTTAAAATCGGTCCATTACTTTTCGCGTAAAACGCGCATTCACAAACAGACATATAGGCAAACAGATAAAAATTTTAATAACTATAGTTTTGGATTATTATTGGCTATAGATTCATATGTGTGCATAATACGTCATTCATATGTTTTATTATCATTTAATACACGATCATTGTTTTTAAAAAATATTTCATGTGCAGATTCTGTTAAGTTACTGTTTTATTATATGTATAGATGATTAACTATGACTAAATATTACCTGCCAGGAATATGAACATATCCATTCTCTTTTTTTGTTATTTGTAACGTGGAATTTGATTTCGGTTCGTAACTGTTGTCTAATTTTTGAACTTTGCCATTATCTTCAATATTTCGGGACTTTTTTCTTTTTTCCTTAGATTTTGTTGTCTTTTGCTTATTTCTATTAATACCATACTTATAAGAACTTTCCGTTTTCGATGGTGTTTTCGTTTCATACTTTATTAAGTTCGCTTTTGATTTCTCATCACTTGTGCTTGAACTATCAGTAGAGCTTATTTGATCAATATTCAATAGTTCTTGAGCTTTTTGTTGAAGTTTTTTAAGTGTATTTAAATCGGCTGTTGGATAACTTTGTACAGTTTTAAGTGTATTACTTTCTTTTGATTTCAAGTACTCTTTACTCTGTAATAAAACACAGTTATTCGATATTTAATTTTTGACGTATTATTCGCTAGTAACGAGCCCTCGCCGTACGTGAATCCCTACTAAATAAATTTCGTAATGATTACTTAATAATCTATTCCAAAACAATAACTAAATAAAAGCACATGCAACGTAAGCCGGTAAATAGAAAAAATAAACTGTATAAAAGAATGACAAACCAACTAACTAATTAACTTACAACATATACTTTGCTTTTAATAAAGTAGGCGATACTATTAAAACTTATTCTTATTTTTTTTTTATTATCTGTGATATTTATTTCTTATTATGTAAATGATTTCTTACTTTACTTTTGTTTAATGTACTAGATGTTTTTGGCGAATCTTTCATCAAAAATTGTTCTCTGTTTAAACGTTCTTGTAATAATTCTTGTAACTTGATAGATTTTTCTTTTTCAGCATCAGCCTGGGCTTTATACGCTTTTGCTTCATTTGCCACTTCATTTAGTTTTTGCAATAGTGCTTTATGTTCATTAGATTGCATTTCTGCCTGTTTTATCCAATAACTCATTTGGTTTTCAATATCTTTATGTTTTTCTTTTTCATTATTTTCTTCCTTGATTAGTTCCTGTTTTAATGCGATTATCTCTGCTCCCTGTTGTTTTATCGTCATTTGCAGCTGTTCCATAATTTTCAGTTCATTTTGAATTGTCGACTGATCCTCTTTTTCTTTTTTACTTACAATATCTATTATTTGATTGCGCAATAGACTTATTTCCTTATTATATTTCTCGTATTCTTCTTTTTTCCATTCTTGAATTTTATCTAACAAATATTCATCTTCATTTGTTAAAACTTCAGCGTCTTTCATTTCCTTGATCGCATTTTCATTACTATTAATACAATTATTTTTAACATTATTCTGTTCTGTTATTTGTGTATCTAAATGTGTAATAGACGCATTAGGTTTATTATAGTTATGCGTGTTAACAATAAGTTCTTCCATTTGCTTTAATTTTAGTTTGAGTTCTGCAATCTCTTCATTCACTCGCGGGTTATTATCTTCATTTATAATGTTTTTATCTGTTGTATCTTTTTGAGGTATTTCAAGTACATTTGCATGACGCCTTGAAATATGACTTTTTAAATATAATTGATTTAGAAAAACTTTTTCACAATAATTGCATTTGTTATGATGAACTAGGTCTGCTTGAGATGGAGAACCAAACATATCCCCTTTATTTTGATTTAAAGTTTTTAGCAACATGGTGGCAATGTTTTCATTTCCGTAAGGAAGGGGAGTACGTGTGTATTGCTTATTTTTTCTTCTCACTCTTCTAATTTCTTCCTCTTTTTCCATCAAATTCCTTTTTGTTGTATCCAACTCCTAGGCAAATATGAATTTAAGTAAAAACATCACATTATACGACTAATAATATTATCATGCATTACAAGTTGGCAGGGTTCGAAATGATAATTATCATTGATAATTATCACGATAATTATCATGATATATATGGGTTGATAATTATCTTTGATAAATATAATTGAAAATATTTAATTTGTATCTTTTTAAATTGTCGATCAGCAAACTGAACTCTCTCAATCAGCTCAAAAAACTCAATCAGCAAACTGAGTTAATGCGGTTGAGGAGGAGGAGGATCATATTCCACTCATTAAGGAGTCTGCCCACTACACCATCTCATACCATGACCGTGCTATGAACATATCAGACACGGAAACAAGCTACACGAACTACTATGCCCACTAGAACATATCATTCGCGTATCAACCGCGTATCAACCGCGTTTCAACCGCGTATCATCCGCGTGTCATATCCGTATAGCTCCCGTTTTTTCAATCGTAGTAGTTCACCTGTGTTTTCGCGTGAGGCAGCCGCGTCAGGAAGAGCGAGTGAATATTTTTGTTACGTAAATTATTTCCTATACCTATACGATGGCTATTAGAAACTTGTCCGCCAGAGAATTAACAATGATAGCTATTGTTTTAGACGAGGAAAAAAGAGAATAACATCAGTCGATCACGACGTTACTAGGTTCACGCCGTTTTTAAAAAAATATAATTTAAAAGAAAAATCACTAAAAGACAAGCGACAATACGTTTATAACGGGCTTAGAACGTTCATCATATGCAGTTATAACCCGTGTGCTCATTGTGTTTTGCCGTCCGCGCGCACCGGTTCGGCAACGTCGTGTGCCAGGCACGGAGCGTATCGGCACCGGCAAAATATTCTTGCCTACAATTATTGTTAACTTTCCATGCGCGACACGCGTCGGTGTTGGTTGGTGACGGAAAGGTGATGGAACGGATTAGTGGGCATAGTCTCATACTTTTCAATACAAAGGATATTTTTTTGACTGACACATCCCTAGCACGGTCATGATATGCATAGCATATGAGAGAGTATAGTGGGCAGTGACCTTTCATTTAATTAAATAGTGTCTATATAGTTGGTTAAATTGATTCTGTTTTTATTTCCAAGTTTTTATATGTCAAAATAATGAAAAAATAATAATAATAAAAAATTACCTTGATTGTTAAAAGTGTATAATTTATTCTAACATAAATTATGATAGGCAAGTAGTCAAATACCAATACCTACACAAGGATTGCTAAGTTTATATCTGTTTGATAATTATCGGATAATTATCTAATAATTATCGCGATAATTATCAAAAGATATATTTATCTTGATAATTTCATACCCTGCAAGTTGGTGACTAACCAATGCGACGGTCGGCTTGAAAACAACTAGTCAAAGAAATCTCTACATTCAAGTGATATTTGTTATATTTTTAATGTCCTTAACATAAGGAAGTTCTAATATTTTTTTAAAAAACAGTTTACCTTTAGTAAATTTGTAACTTCTTCTCGCAGTATATAAACGCTGCGATCGAGATAATGCCGGCAAAATTGTTGATATTCGACAGCTAGTTGCGCCAATCGGAATATTTTAAGTACACCATCGTCTAAAATTCTTACATCGAATTCAGATTCTAAAACGCAGTCTAAAATCTAAAACATGTACAAAATCTTTATATATATAATTCTTCTGTGAGTGTGTATGTCACTGAACTTCTCTCAAACGACTGGACCGATTTTGATGAAATTTTTTGTGTGTGTTCAAGGGGATCTGAGAATGGTTTAGATTCACAATTTGAATAATAATTTTCATCAAAAAAATTATTAAAAAAAGTTTGAAATTTTCAAATTAAAGACGTGTAGACAGGACAACGTCTGTCGGGTCCGCTAGTAATAATATATTTTACTACTACGACTCACCCTCGCTCTGTTCGGGTTCATCCTTAGTGAAAATTTGTATTTGTATGTATTGTTTAATACCGAATCATAAAAAAATAAACAGGTTTTTTTTTGTCCTAAACATAAAAATTTTTTTTTGGGGTGGACCACCATTATGAATTAGGGTTATAAAAATAGTTATGTCCTTTTCTCAGACCTACTGAATGTATGTATGTATTCAGCCCTTCTTAACGTCCCACTGCTGAGCACGGGCCTCCCTCCAATATGAGGGGGATCAGGCCATAGTCCACCACGCTGCGGCCAAGTGCGGGTTGGCAGACTTCACATGTCTTTCGAAAACTTACTAGGTTCTCTCAGACATGCAGGTTTCCTCACGATGTTTTCTTTCACCTTAAGGCAAGTGGTAATCATGTTGAAAATGATTCGCACATGAAAATATCAGAGGTGCGAGACCCGGGATTTGAACCCGCTTCACTCGGTTACCCAAGCGAGCGCGTCACCACTGGGCTACCCAACTGAATATACATACAAAATTTCATAAGAATCGGTCAAGCCGTTTCGGTGGAGTTTTGCTACACTGTGACACGAGAATTTTATATATTAGAGAAGATATAATAAAGCTATTTGTAAAGTTTATTATTTTCAAAGTTTTACTCACATCATTTATGTGTTGTTCAACTATTACAAATTTTCTCTCTCTTATTAAACTTTCTATGTCTATTAATTCTGAAATTAAAATATAAATAATAAGTACAAGAACAAGTGAACAATATGTTTAAGCAAATTTTAATTAGATTTAAATTTTATAAGTTGAATTTCAAAGTTATATTTAGGTACTTAATAAAAATATTATTATTACTATTATACACATAAGTAATTAATAAAAATTATGTTTTTTTGAAAAAATAACTTTTGAAGACAAACAACATTTGAACATTATGAGAACATTTAACCGTCTTTAAAAAGTTGAGAGATCTATTTTCCTCAGTATTTTTTTATTTATTAGTTTTCAAAATGCTATTATTACACATTTCGTGAGAGCTGTAGATAATGCTATTAATATTTTATATTTTAGTAAACAAAATTTTTAAACAGGTAGATAAATGTATGCAATTTGGAACTATCCGTAATATACAAAAAATAAATATCACTTTAATTTTAAGTTTTATAAATAGTTTGATAACTTACTTATTTTGTTCCATTCGATATGCACTCGTGGCTTGTGTGTATTAAATGTAAAGCCAGATTCTTCCGCTAACTTTGGAAAGTTATGATGCAGCTCAAAAGATGTTTTACAAGCCATTTTTAACAATTTTTTTCTTATATCTTGTTCATTATATTTTTATAAATAGTTTTGTTTTATTATTAAATATATTATATCGCATTCTCATTGAAAAAATTAAAACTACAAGACAGTTGTTTGTATTTCGTTACTAAGCAACGACAACGATGATGTTATTGATATAATGTATGTCTCATATTTTATCTTAAAAAAAATGTTTACCATTAAAAAAAATGTTTTTTTTTTTAATATAATTTATCAAATGTTATTTTAAATTATCCATTATGTTAAATATTATGATTTAATTATAGGTAATTAGTTATTCTTTGACATATTGTAGATAATCTCTAGTATTAAAGGTAAGGAAGGGTGGAAATGAAAATACATATTTATGTGGCCATAAACCACTTTGCCAGTAAATTTTATTTGTCCAATATACAAAGCGTCTTTGCCGTCGTTAAGATTCCGTTGCGTTACCTATTTCTAATGGGAGCAGTCTCATGGTGCGGGGCGGCCTAGCGACATGGTTCCCCTTTTTTATTTATTTTTTTTGTATTTTTTATGCCGCCGGCCAGTGTTATAAGCGAAGGCATAAGAAATGTGTGCAATGTTCAATTGCCGCAGAAAGTGAACTCAAAATGTGCAGGCTCACGATAACCTAAACTAGAGCCCGAACATTTTAATGATCGCATTCTGTGTTTTAGATAACTTTGTACAGTCGTATAAAAATAATAAAGAACATCGCATTGGCAGAATCGTAGTCCAGGTGCGTGAGGCGTCGTGTCGAGCTTGGGCTGGAGAGTGTTCACGCCGAAGGCTTCTCCTCGGTGGCAGTCGCGGCTGACGCCACTGAGCCGTTCTCTTCGGGCGCGGGCTGGCATGCGAGACCCGGGAACCTCGCGTACAAAGCCGCGCGGTATTTCGGGTGGCTGAAATTAAGTGATTATTATATATTAGGTAGTTTATAAAGTGACTTGAAATTCGATTTAGAAATTCTAAACCTTAATCTTTTTCATTTTTAGTCTATTAGAATATACTAACCTGATACCGTATACAATAGGATTATAGACAGCATTAGCCTTGGCGAAGACAGATCCCCAGATTGTAACGAGAGGACTGATTGTCATGGTTTCGAAGATTCCGGCATAGTTGATCACCAAGTATGGTGTCCATGCCATGAACCATAGTGAAATGGTCATTAAAGCTACCTGTAATAATAATCATTAATGTTAAGTCTAAGTAAAGTCTGTGTTGTTTATGTAATGAATTGTTATAAAATTGTATTGAATTATTATTTTAAATACCTTCGCCAATTTGCACTCAGCGCTGGTGTTCGCCTGATCCGATGACCTAAGAGAAGCAACATTCATCTTCTTGGCCTGTTCCCTCATAGCCTTCTCGTGAGCTGCTACAGCCTGGATAGAAGATATTTATAGCGATGAATAACATTTGCATATCAATTAGTCTCTACTTTTTTATGATATATTTTTAATATATTCTTATTTATTTTACCTGAACAATGAAGAAATAGGAGTAGATTATGAGGAAGAGTGGCAGATAGTAGCAGGCAACGGAGTAGAGCATGATGTAGGTGCGGTTTGACCAGGACTTGTCGAAGTAGTCAGTTCCACAGGCGGTCATGTTGCCCTCAGGTACATATCTAAAAAAGAAATACAAATGTTATACTCTGTACTCCACATAAGTGTAAAATGTAACAAATTGTAATATTTATTTATTTTTTCTCTTACCGGCCCCATCCGAACAAAGGTGCAACAGTCCATGCGAGAGAGAAAAGCCAAATTCCAAATACCCTGAGAATAGCGCCATTGATTGTCATTGGCTTTGCGGCGATACCCTTTACGATCACATTGTAGCGGTCGAAAGCGATCATCGTCATAGTCCAGATTGAAACGCATCCATATAGTGAACCCGCGCATGCGTATAGTTGACACGCTAACGGTCCTAAAAATTATATTTTGTGCGTCAGTAGTGGTCATATACGTATTTATTCTAATATTGACAGTAATTAATAAAACAACATACCGAATACCCATGTTTCGTTATAACAATTTATCACCATAGGCGGTGCCATCATTGCCATCATAAGGAAGTCGGAGAATGCTAGATTGACGACAAGTATGTTTGATGGTGTTTTGAGGGTCTGCAATAAAATATAATGATTATTATTGTGTATTACTAAAACATCTCAAAATATTTATGTTATGATAACAATTCAAACCTTAGTGGTTGTGAAAATGTAAATGACCATGCCGTTTCCTGTGACGGAGATGAAACCCAAGACACCAATAACAAAGCCAAGTAGGCCATGCCATAGTGGGTTCATGGGTGGGAATTGATACCTATAGATAAATAATTTATAATTAGATGTAAAACTATTGAAATTGTATAATATTGACATGAGTTAAACATATTTAAGTTTGTAAATGCAGTTACCAATGAGGGTCAATCAGATGCAGCATGTCTGGTAGTACTTTGTCGACAACTGTTTCGTTGCTGCCGAAGGCTGCCATCTGACCGCCCCATGCCTGAAGAGCTGCAGCACCTGGTCCGGGGTCCAAGCTTGTGATTGCCATTTTTGTTCTTAGGCCTGTGTGCTTAAACCTAAAAGTGAAAAAATCTTGTTAAATTGCACTCGTTAAATAAAACATTTGATAGTAAAATATTTGGAGTCCCACAGGAATTTAAAATCGTATTAGAACAAAGAGTTAAAGCTCGCAATCTCAATTGTTTTAGCACCAAAAAATTTCATATATTATATTCTTAATGTTTTAAATTTAGTATTCCTACTATACTAAATTCAATAGCAAAAAGAATATTTTTATGGTGTTAAAACAAATTTTTACTTCTTGACTCACTAAAAAAAGGGATTATTGTAGGTAGGTCGCCCCGAGATGGTTAATACCAAAAATACTGAAGAAAATCGCTTGACGAACTACTCCAGTCTTTAGTTTGCTATAACCAATCTCTGGCGTGGATGTCTAGGCGGTGCGGAGGCTACTCGATCTTTCGGCCGCTTCCCTTGTCTTTTATAATAAAAGCAGGAGGATTAAAATATTGTCATACAGAAATCGATATTCATAATTAGATATAGATAATAGGGTGAATACATTACCCGCAAGGGTTCCTTGATGTATTACAGGGATGGCTTCTTATCATTTTCATGTTTGTTCCGTACGCAGATTTCGTGATAGATAAATTTATATATTATGTCTAATGTATTAACGCGATACGTATTATCATAATTGATGGTGAGAACAAACACTTACGTACAAAAAGCATAGATTTCCTAAAATTATAAATATTTTATTATTACCTCCTATTTCCTAAAACAGGAGGGAACAATAAAATGTATTTTTAATTTTTACTTAGAAAAGACTCTTTTTTTGCTTATTTCTGACAAGAAACTATGAATTTACGAGATTTTTGATAATAGGAACCTAAAATCTTTTTCAATATGTCCAAATGTCTTTAAATATATATTTCCAGTTCTAATAATTTGTTTTGTGAATATTTAATTTTTCTGCAAATATATTGTTACAATATATCATGAATACCTCCCTGGGCTTCTTTAATTTAAGCCTGCTAATATCGTTATGGAAATATAAGTATGGTAACAAGATTATACACCGCGCCGCAGCAAAGCAAGTGCCTGTTAGTAGTTAGTACTACAGACCAGGGTGGTTAGTACACTCTATACATCATTAGTAGGTGACAGGTAATTTAAAATGTTTAAAGAAAAATACCTTAAATACAATTTGGTATCATTTCAATTAATAATTATAGGCTGTAAATCTATTCATACTGGTAAATTACTAAGAAATTAATTAAATTTCTAAGAAATCTATTGTTAACTGTAACGCCGGCGTGTCCGCGGTCGTTGAGGGGTTTACCGAAAATAAATGATGAATTAAAACTTTAATAAATATATAATGATTTCATATTTCACTGGTTACATATTTATCTTCTATACATATAAAATTCTACTGAGTCGAATTTGTACAATAAATATATTTTGGAAAATCTTATTGAAATAAGTCATTATTATCGTTACATGGAGATGGAGGACGAATCTATCGTTTTATGAATTTTTGTCTGTCTGTCTCTTTGTCTGAGAACGCATCACAAGAAAACTACTGGACAAATTTTGATCTGGGTCAAAACATAACATAAACATAATATTTTACTGCTAGAAAATATCTCATCTCTGAGAAATCTATTGGTAGGTACCCTAAAAGTTAAAACGTAATTAGGCACGAACCCGAGGGAGTCGAAGGTAATTCGCTATAAATCTATATAGTACAAATAATAAAATTCTAACCGAGCCGAATCTGAACATTAATTTTTTTTTGAAAAAACTTATTGAAATAGTCATTATTATCGATAAAGAGGCTGATTCTATAGTTTTTAGAACTTTTGTCTGTCTGTCTGTCTGGGAACGCATCACGAGAAAACCATTGGCCGGATTTTGATGAAATTTGGTATGATGATAGCCGGTTATCCGGGTCAACATATAGAATATTTTTTATTGCGGGAAAATATCCCATCTCTGAGAAATCTATACTAAACGTCAAACCATAAGGGACGCTAGTACCTAACTCTTAAAATTCGGTATCGAAGTTAAATATAAAAAAATAAGGGTTTACACATTTAATAGATAGCAATATTACATAGTTGAACTTCTAGTAGGTAATATTATTAATAAAATACTGTCGCTGAATCATGTATGTATGTATTCAAAAAAAAAACAAGTGATAATTTCATAATTTGTGGAATTACATTAAATACGAATTCCTTCATTCTACATAATCTAGGTAGGCCCGCTGAATTTACCTCGATAAAATTCGCTATACGGTAGCGGATAAGCTTTAAATTTAATACTGAAAAAGAAAGAGCATAGGAACTATTAAAAAAAGAGATAAGTTATACGAAAATTACCTACTCAATGGATTTTAAATAAACATCAATCGTTACCATTGTGATCATTGTTTTGAATATCTACAATCTTGATTACCGTTTAAAATGTGGTGTTGTCATATTGTATATAAAATGGCAACTTTTTACTTAAATTCATTTAAAACTAGGGAGACAGTCTACGAATAAATAATAAGTATTTGTTCTTAGGAGATAATAAATAAATATCAATGCGAAAGATTTCTTGAAAGGAGGCCGCTACACGTATGATCTATTTACATTCAGTCTGAGGTTAAGCAATTTGATATGATATCTCTTTTGCACCTGGTTTTTAGCTTCTATTATGTTCGCATCTTACTTGTGCAATGTATTGTACCTGGAAGTTAGACCAGTTGTAGGAAAAATTGAGAAGGAACGGTGCATCCTGTGGTGGTCCCGACTGACTGATGGATCAACATAAACAGCCTAAACCGCTGGTCGTAGAAACGTGAAATAAGGAGGATGTATTCCTTATATGATGATCGAAATTCATCCTCTACGTGGATAAAATAGGGGATTAAGATTGTATGAAACTCTGTCATTCTTAATGTGAAAACACAGAAAGCGGTGTTTAGCTTTTTGAGATAAAAAAAGAAATATATTTATTTGATTTTTTTCGAAATCTTAAAGGGTTCACCCCTTAAAGGGGGTAATAAAGTTTATACGGGCAAAGAATTATTTATGATCAATACCATTAAATAAATACATACATTTTTCGAAATTCAATCCCATAAGGGGGTAAAATAAGGGATGAAAGTATTAAACTCTGTTATTAATATTTAGAAAAGTACAAAAAATAAAAAATATTTACATGCAGATGATTTAAGAGTTTTAAAATCACTTTCTGTAAAATGATGTCCACATAGTTTTAAATATAAATATTATACGATATGAGGATTTCGCCAATTTTGGTCGTCTTACTGCTTCAGCCCACAATTTCTTCAGTTTTCATCTTTTGGGAATAAATGATATGCATTTTCTTAGCAGTCTGGGCTGGCACTGCAGTTTGTCATTTGAATTAAATTTGAAATAAAATGAAAAAAAAATCCATCCATGCCATAGAGCTTTACAATAATATAGGTACTGAGGGCCATAGTGATCGCGAAATCTGCCGAGAGAAAAAGGCAAAATTCTTCCCCACTAAATAAAAGCTTGTAATCATAGAAGATTAATAATTATTAAATAAATTAATAAACATTGTAATAGTCCCTGTTTTCCAATTACAGAGTATAATGCCGCACTTTTGCGTACAAAAACGATCATCGCGATAAAACATTTCACATATTTTCTGCTACTGGTTGGTCACTGGTCACGCCAAGGCTGTACTTACTTTTCAAAGTGCTCGATTGTGCGGCGGAGGATTGCTGTAGTTGAAAAATTCGAAGTTGAGTATTATACCGCATAATACTCTTTAGTGCTGAATTAGAAAACAGGCAATACAACCCTTCAGTGATGTCTGTTGTCTAATCTGTCACTTGTCAAAGCATTAATTACCAAACAAATGAAAGGGATAGATAGATATTAGATCCACCAAGAGCTTGTATGGAATTATTTAATTCATCTATTTTAATTTTTATTTGTCATCCATGTGTCAAAGTCAGAATATTTGAATTTCTATCGTAATTACTAATTTGTAAATAAATAGTTATCGAGTTAATTTAAAGCAATGGAAGATACTGAAGATATAGAAATAAGTGAAGATGAAGAGGAAATTACGGCAGAAACAGTTTTAAAAACACTTCAGAATGCTTGGCAAAATGAGCGTTTAGCTCCTGAAATTCTACCTCATCGTAACGATATGGTTGAGTGTATGTTGGGGCAGATACAGCACATGGAACGAAATATAAACAAGCTCCCAAAAACAGACCTTCGGTCATCTATTCACAGGATGGAATTAAATAGGATTAAGTACATAATTTGCAATTATCTGAAGACTAGGTTAAATAAAATAGAGAAATATTGTATTTCTATTGTCAATGAAGAAAAACAACGTATTGAGACTGGAACAAATTATTTGACACAGTCAGAATTTAGATATGCTCAAGAATACTTATTAAACATGGAAAATCATTTAAAAAATACAATCCTTGATCATGTTCCTGGTAATATGCAAACATTTGAATTGAATAAAATGGCTGTTTATCCCAATTTACAGTCACATATATTTTTAAAAGCAAATTATACTGTAAATGGCATAGTTTTGGAAGATATATTAGGTGATCAAGATGAAGAAATAGATTTAGAAGGTAGACTTAATTTACTTATTTATAACATATTTCCTTAAAAAATTAAAAAATAATTTTATTTCTGGGTTATAAATTGATAATTTATGAAAGTACTAGTTGTCAAATATATTTTTAATAGCAATATGCTACACAATTTTATGGTCAATTTTAGAAATATGCACATAACATGAGTTGCTTTTCCCAGGAAGTAATTAACACAGAAATGTGACAAACAAATGGGTGACCTGGCAATCTTCAATTCATACATCATTTGTTACATTCTAGAACTTTTTATATTTTTAACTGTTTGTTATGATGATGATGTTTTCCTAGCCGATTCCGGCTACGGCGGCCAATCTCATTGAGATTAGCCAACTGCGCAGGAGATATTATAGTGCTCAAGTGTACGCGCAAACACAAGTGCACTCTCTATTCCTATCACTCTCATACTCAGGTGGGACGACCACTCGACATGACCGGTGAGAGTTAAGGCGCAGGACCGACGGCTTTACGTGCTCTCCGAGGCACGGTGGTGAAACACCACCAACTGCCCAACTCCAGGCTGTTACTGAGACTTACTATACAGAAAGACTGAATAACTATACTTGGCCCGACCCGGGACTTGAACCCAGGACCTCCGGGTGTGCAGCCGTACATGTTAGCCACTACACCACTGAGGCAGTTAAGTTTTCCTGTTTGTTATAACATAGTATGAAATATTTTTTCAGAGGGTTCTCAACATATACTACAGTATAAACCAATAGCGGATTTAGTGAAAAATGGAAAAGTTCAGCTGGTATGATCTTCCTTCTTAATTTGTCTGGGAAAGGTAAAATAAAAACAAATAAAAATTGCAATTTCTTTTTATTTAAAAACAAATCACAAATATTGTTTTAGGCTTTCATCTAACATTAAAATAACATTTTCAACAAAAATTTTTATTTGTATTCAAGGTATTTATTTACATTACAAAAATTGTTATTAAATGCATGTGTATTTCATAAATTACATTACTAAAATACATAATAAATCGTGAATGAAATCACAGGTAACTTTTGAAATTTAATTCAGTTTTTGTTTAAGTACTTAAATTAAGTAGATTTGTGACAAATAATAATTTATATACTCATTTATTTGGTCCTTCTCACTTTATGGTTCATGTCTTGTCTCAAAGTGAGTGTTTTACGAGTCCAGTTAGATAAACAAAATGCATTAGCACAATATTAACACTGCCCATTGTAAATTCATAAACTGTGGGAAATAAGTAACTAAGCCTTTTTAAAACATGTTTTGACATTATTGTGCACACAGTCAATGATACACTAACTAGGATAACTCCTAGAGTAATGAAAATATTTTTAGTTTTATTAATATTTTAAATTTTATTAAAAAGAAGATATACAGTTGCAAAGTTATCTTTTATCAGATGTTGCCTATGTAAAATAAAATTACAAAGCCAAAGCTTTAAAAAATATTTTGTTGCACATAATAAATAGTTCAAATTAAAAGCATAGCAGGTTTCATGTGACATTAATTATGGACTGAATAAAAATACACCACGGATGGGCCCCAGGTGGTTATTAAAATTATTTTTATCAAGCATCGGAGGTATTTATAAAAGTAAGCCATATTGTTTACCAAATTGAACTTATAATTTAATTGCAAAGTGTGAGTCAGACATGCGAACCATACCAACATTATATTTAACATACTAACATTAAATTTGTTCCTTATGTTTAAAGTTAAAATTAAAGTCCCTAATATTCATTTTATTGGCAGAAAAACATATTTGTATTTCTCAAAGGTACTATATAAAAAGTTAATTTTACGGTCGATAGAGTAACAAAGCATGTAACCATAAATTTTTCATATCCCAAGACCTATTTAAATAAAGGTTTACCAAAACAATTTTAGATAAAGAAAAAAATAATAAAATTGAAAAATGTCTTATTTTGGAAGCTCTAGTGCCTCAATTTTTCTTAAAATTTCTTACACAATGCACTGACATTACTTGATGACTTTAGAAGCTCAGTAATAGGGAATATGCATGAGTTTTTGTTAATTACACTAGCTTAAATCCTTTATATAATTGTAAAAAAAATCCAGCTCCGAAAAGCTAAAATTTAGTATAAAAGAAATTTTTTTAAATATCATACCGTTATGGATACTTTTGAGTTTAGACGCTCGTAATTTCGCGGGCTTGGCGTGATGTCACAGTATGATAAACACAGAACTAACGACTCAATTCGTAAACGGTAAAACTAATCGCTCTATTATCATATACTTTGACGTCATATTCGGTCTGACCAATGGCGTTGCGTTTTAACTACTTTGAATTACACACCAGTTTTTGCAATTGTTTATAATTATTTTCTTTATCAAAAAGAAATTACATTAAAAATATTAATATAGACAATAAAGATTATAAAAAATACATATTTCACTTTGTATAGATCACACACATATTCCCTATTATTGACTTTAAAAAAAATCATCCAGAAACATCTCAGTTTAATTACCTAGAGTTGTATTCGTTTCATAAATTGACTACAATGTTGTAACTTTGTACAGAAGTTCACATAAAAGTCGCTAACCATTAAATTTCAGTTAAATTAGCACCTGTAGTTTCGAAAATAAAGTTTATGTTAGTATTTAATATGGACAGACGTGATGAAATTGTAAGCGTTACATTTTTGCTATAGGCTTCAGAACCCTGACAAAAACACTTTATATTACTTTATAGGTACTCTTTGTTGCACATATCGTAAATTTAATCTAACGTTTATAACTCTTGTAACATTTATAAAACATCAAAGTAATGGTAAATATTTATTTCTAGAAGAGTTTATTTAGAACACATTTCAGGCTTATAATAGGCACATACATTTCTGAAAAGCTATGGCTACCTGTATTATAATATATTAAAAAAATATAGCTTGCATGGACCTAAATATTCACTTGTATGTTTGTATAAATAAAAGTTTCGTGAGAAAATTAAGTATAAAGGCACAGTTTAACATATAAAATACCTTAAAGTCAATCTCTTTAATGTCTTTCATCACATGTTTTAAATATTGAAGCCATCATATGGCAAATGTCATTGTTTATCGATGCATTATCACATTCACTTATTTAGGAGTAGTTTTCCTATGAACATGCAACCTACCATGTGATTATACACATGGTATACTTATTATTTTTAACTTCTAAATTATTCTATGCACAAATTAAATATACTTATTATTTACTTAAGCGGCAGTAATGACCAATGAATAAAGCCAGAGTGGGATTTATAAAGGCGATTTTTCTTTTATAATGAAAATTACACTCTTGTCCTAACTTTGGGTTTGGTAATCTGCTGTTGATTAATGATCGTTTGTGCAAAAATGGCCTAACACACACTAGATGTACTCATTCAGTTTCTGTAAATTACATTTTAATCAAAAAATATTATAGGGATAACTAACAAATATTTTAGCAAAATTTATTTTTTATTCATGAATTTTCATCTTTTAACAATGCAAAGGTGGCCTGAGTTTAGACCACTTTTGCGATGCAATAATTAATTATTTATATATGATAGCAGGCTTAGCCTGAATATCTATCAAATTGTGAACTTTTAGCTATAACTTAATATTATCTTATAAAAAGGCTATGAGGTAATGTGTATACAAATATTCAGTAGCTATAATCACTTAGAGTAATAGTCAAGGGGTTGGGCCACAGTTGCACTGACGGTTTCTATTACCTATTACAATCTATTCCTATATTTGGGGTTGGTCGTCTGCGTCGACGTATTTAATGTGTTGTAAGTACGCATTGTGCGCGAGCTCCCGCAGGCTCTGCTCAGAAGCAGGACCAAGTTGGTTGACCATTTTTGTGAAGTGGCCTTCTGCATTTTGTAGCAATTCATGAGGGTGACCGCATTCCACTATTTGACCTGCTTCCATTACCTAAAATTAAAGATAAAATGATATACATTCATGTAATGTCTGCCTAGTTTCGGCCACAGCGGCCAACTTCATTGAGACTAGCCAACTACGCAGGAGATATTATAGTGCACAAGTATGCGCGCTGACACAAGTGCAGCCTCTATTCCTGTCACTCTCATACTCCGGTGGGACGACACGAGACACGACCGGTGGGAGTTAAGGCGCAGGACCGACGGCTTTACGTGCTCTCCGAGGCACGGGGTGAAACACCGCCAACTTCCCAACTCCGGGCTGTTACTGAGGCTTAATATACAGAAAGACTCAATAACTAAACTTGGCCCGACCCGGGACTCGAACCCAGTACCTCCGGGATGTGCAGCCGTACATGCTAGCCATTACACCACCAAGGCAGTTTACATAGTTTACAAAGAATATATTGTATACATTTATATATGAAGGTATACAATATATTCTTTTTCACAAATAAATGGTTATATTAGTACCTTTTTTTTTCAATATCAAATCAAATAGTTTTTATTGCACATCATTATTTTACATTACATAGTTGCAACAGATTACAGACAAATAGTACAAAAATTTTTATTTTCTTTGTTAATTTGTTAACATAATAGAATTTAGAATTAAATTCTAAAATGTTTAAGGGGTGTTAAAATTATGAAGGAACTAGTTTTTAGCATTTACGAGTATAATTAACAGAATTCCGGTATGGCTACTGAATGGATTTGTGTGATTGTTACAAAAAAGACGTATGGCCCAATTCACCAACGTCACCTAAGTTTAAGAGGTCTCCTAAGCATGGTTAGGGGGCTGTTAGGGGACAGTTTCTGTTTCACCGTCAGTTAGGGGTCACCTAAATGTTAAAATGCCACCTAAATATAGGTACTAGAAATACGGGCTCTGACGATGGTAAAACGAAATTTAATTTAAGGGCTAGTTTAGGGGAACTTTTAATCTAGGTATCCCATACGTGGGTGATAGCTTATGGGATGTTGGTGAATTCGGGCAGTAATGTTGCAAAATAAATGTTGAAACTTGAATTTCATAAGATGAAATAAAGAATACTTACTATTAGCGAGACAACACAATAATAATTATTTTTTTTTTAATAAAAATGCCAATTTTCAACCGACTTCAAAAAGGAGGAGGTTCTCAATTCGACTGTATGTTTTTTTTTTATGTTTGTTACCTCAGAACTCCGTCATTTATTAACCGATTTGGACAATTTTTGTTTTGTTTGAAAGGGTATACTTCCAGATTGGTCCCATTTAAATTAAAAAAAAAAATACCACCCCTAAGGGTGGAAAAACAACTAATGATGAATTTAACCTACTTCTAATTGTCATATTGACTTGAAACTTTGCAAGTATTTCTATTTCCGTTGATTACAGTGGTTCGGTGTTGTTGACCTGATCTGATGGCAAGGCCAGAAGGTGTATAGGTGGAACTTTTCAACGGCTAATAGTAGATACTTTGAGTTTGGGCTTATTTTGTTTGATTTGACAAGCCTATCACGTTAGAATTCTTACTTTGCTACTACTGTCTACACTAAAAAGGGAAAAATAAAAACTTTTTAACAAAAAAATAAAAACCGACTTCAAACAAAAGCACTAAAAAGTAAAAAATAACTGATTGGTAGTTTTCATTTACTATACATACCTAATCAAATATTTTCGAAGTCGGTGTGCTTTGGCTAAGTAATTAAAGCCTACCTATTAAATACATACCTAATCAAATATTTTCGAAATCGGTGCCAGCCCATACAAAGCAAAGCACACCGACTTCGAAAATATTTGATTAGGTATGTATAGTAAATGAAAACTACCAATCAATTATTTTTTACTTTTTAGTGCTTTTGTTTGAAGTCGGTTTTTATTTTTTTGTTAAAAAGTTTTTATGTAAGTAAGACGTAGATTATCAAGTGACTTTTAAAAAAATATTCAACAACCAATATCAAATATTTTCGTAAATGTTGAATCATCGTAGACAGATAAAAAGGATCAAATGTCAATTCCACGCTGCGTTGTCAACGTTACTGCAGCGTAAATAAATAATATTTTAAATGATAATAACTACAATATAATTATTAATTTGTGACATAATTTGTGATGATCAAAAGAAATTTCGTTCAAAATGGTTGCTCAATGTTCTATTTTATGGATGCGAATCAATAAAAGAAATAAAAACCTTGACCCACAATGTAGTAACCGCAGTAGGTATTTATACTCCTACCGCAGTATAAAGAAAGGCATACAGTCGTCAGTCCGTACAACAAACACGTTTTGACAGAGTAATTGTATGGAACGTGAGGTGTAATACGCGGCTTATGAAGGCCAGAATTACATAATATAATGTACTTGATTGTAATTTGCAAGTTAACGCTTAAGGCTGGTACCTGTTTCTTTTATAATATTTTTTTTATTTAATCATTTATTTCAGGCAATGTTTACAAAAACTCTTAAATATGTAAACAGAGGCCCTTATCATATATACCTTAGAAACTAACATATATATTAATATTAAAACTTAAAAACTATTTAACACGTAGTATATGTATTTAAATGTATGCTTAAAAGTTTTAATTAATTGCACGTAAATATCTAGGAACATTTTTTGCTAAATATAGATTTTAACATATTATTCCACATGTCATGTGTATCACTTTTATTTAATGAAGAAATATATTATACATGCCTGTCCATGTATGACAGAAACTCTGTTTTGTAAAATAACTAGCGATTTGTAACACCATATCATAGGGCTGTATATTTTCCATTAAAACCCGTTTAACCGCTTCAGCGTGAAAAAGTAATAAACATATCTATACAACTACTAGGTACTCAAGAAGTCCGATTAAAGTAAGCACTCAAGATCTCACACGACATGGGCTGTCAGATGTTGCGAGTCATTCTCTAGAATGATACAGGTATACTCATATGCAGTTAATATTATACAATTACTCGCTTCAAGCCCATTGTCATTGTAATAATGTAAGTACATGACATCATGTACTTACATTACTAAAACAACGTGGACGAGAAAACACGAGTAAGTTAGTCGCAGGAGTTTTTCAAATTCAAAATGGCAAAATTACTAAATAATAATTTATTAAAGACTAACGAAGGCATTTGCATAATTAAAGACTGCTGATTAATGATTCAAAAAAAATATAATGATTAACAAAATTTTTTTACAATTGACAACCCTTGCCATACAAATCTTAGGGTATTTATGCCAAAATGCGTTGACCTCCAGTATGTTTTTTTTTACTGTGTTACTATTTCCTACCTGCTCTAAATACTTTTATTTTAATACATACGAAACCAAAGCAGTGAAGTGTCAGATTAATTTACTTACCACAACCCGGTCAGAATCTGCTACGGTATGCAAACGATGCGCCACGGTCACCACCGTGCAATTTGAGAAATGTTTACGTATCGACTTCTGGATCAAGGCATCCGTGCTGTAATTTAATTCAAAATTATACATGTTTTATAAATAAAATAAGCATATGTTATAAAAAAAAGAACATTAATGTTAATCAATGCATACTTCTTCATTACCTATATCTTAATTATCGTAGAATTTTGCGCAATTAAAGATTTTATTCAACAGAGGGTTTTTTTCAAAACCATTATTTTTATCCATTTAAAACTTATCATTATATGACTGTCTAAGGAGTATTCTTTTCATATAATTTAATATTTTCTCAAATATTCGTTTACAATGTCAGAACATTAAAACAACAACAAGTAGTGTGCCAGCCAATATTTTTATTTAATATTTTATTGCTGTTTGGTTGGCCAGTAAAATAGGGATACTGTTAGCGAGAATTGTTGCAACGTTTTTATTTAAAATCTACCTTGGCGTAACCAACTGTAAAAATTATGAAATGGTATTAAGTGTGTTAGTATACAGAAGTACTTGGATTTTGATGATATAACATAAATGATGTTTATTACTTGTGGTTATATATCCTTAAAAGAACAAAGAATCTCCGGAGAGTAATAAATGGAAGTATGGTAGAAAATTATCTATTGGCTTTTAAATATACCTATAACAGTTTTATGCAAAATGATAAGAAACAACTGATTGGAATAAAATAGTTATTCCAATCATTGATAGAAGGATGTAAGATTCATTATTTGTCCATAGCTTCTGAGAATCAATGGAGCAAACGATGTTCCATTACGTCATAGTTTTGTGAATTCATCGTCGATTTGGATCAACCATCGATGTATAAATAGCACGAGTTCTTCCGAACATTCAAGGCCACAAGAACTAATAATAATTTAGGAGTTACAAAAACTAAACAAGTGATTGCAAAAAATACTTATCTTAAGGATTAGAACGTGACTATTAAGAATAACGATATTTTATTTGACAAATTCGTTGCTAAAAACAAATAAACACAATGAGTATGTGATTGAATTTAATTGTGCATCACGGTTTTAGATATGACATTAGCAAGGTACAACATCGTAAGTCATTATTGTACGAATTTTGATTTTGGACCTTAAACATACATGAATTTAATTTCTATTTTAAATTTCTTTCAATATTAAGTTGTAGTCTTATATGCCAATAAATAAGTGTATGCGGCGCGTACTTATATCTGTGCCTCTCTGAAAAACTTGCCAAATTTCCGACAAACGACTAACGAGTAAATAGCATTACTCGCGCATTCAAATTGCTGCTATGATGATAATATTGACAAATGCTCAGCCATTTTGTTTGAAAGCGGCACAGTTATAAATTATAATACTATATTAGTGTAGTACTAACGTACAATTGTATATACCTTAATATATAAAATTCCCGTGTCACGATGTTGGTCCGGGATGAACTTCGAAACTACATAGTTATCCTACCATAACGTTTTTTTTTCAAAATGTGCAATTTGTTGCAACTTAAAAGATAGGATAGCTTTGATCTCGTTTATTTCCTCTTTTTATTCCAAAATTACCGATTTTCATATATTTTATTTTCATACTAGCTAGAAAAATAAAAACAAACCTATCCCTCGGGAACCTTATATTTTTCCGTGATAAAGAGTAGTACAAGTGTTATTCCAGACTCTATAATCTATCTCTGTATCTTTCATCCAGATCCGTTCAGCCGTTCTGGCGTGAAAGAGTAACAAACATCCATACATACTCATAAACTTTCACATAATATTTATACTGATGTGTGCCACAGCAACACGTGGCCGGGTCTATATATATATATATATATATATATATATATATATATATATATATATATATATATATATACACTTATTATGTCTGGCGTAAATTTGTGGATGTCTAAAATATAAATGTCAATTTTACAGGACCGCAAAAATTATATTAACTTTAAAATTTATTATGTATTTTACTTTATATTATTATCCACTCATATCATCACATATATTTTAATTTTATTTCGTTAAACTTCAAAACTGCGACTCTGTAAAATTGCCACTCATATCATCACATATATTTTAATTTTATTTCGTTAAACTTCAAAACTGCGACTCTGTAAAATTGACATTTAGACATGTCAATGATGCCCTGAGCTTTAAAAAGGTGGGATGTCCATATGCGGATTATGAGAATAAAGGTCAATTCACATCTTTCTGATATTGTACAAATTCGTTTACCAAGTCTTCAACCACAATCATAATAAATCAACCAATTAATTGACTTACTTTGACGATGCCCGCGCAACCTGGCGCCCTGGGCCATGGACCCTATCGTAGTAAAAATTCCTGTATATGTATTCCTAAGTAAAATATTCACGCAAGCTACTGAAGTGTCACGTATACGCTATATATACTCAAGTAGGACACGTGCGTGTTTACTGACTTGGGGTCGACGTTGGCGGTGGCCTCGTCGAGCACGAGCAGGCGGTTGCGCGCGAGCGCGGCGCGCGCCAGGCACAGCAGCTGGCGCTGGCCCGCGCTGAAGTTGGCGCCGCCCGCCTCCACGCCCGCCGCCAGCGACGCCACGCTCTGCTTCAGCTCCACCTGCCGCACCCCGGACATACCACCTTCATACATACGGGTAACGTGGAACTACCACACTACACTACTAACATACTACCCACTAAAACCCAACCAAAACATTTCAATTTTAATATGGGTGTCGCAGGATCATTTACACACTCAACTCGACTAGGGTTGCTCACCCTAACCTGACTTAAGGGTTCCCATAAACCCTTTTAGTTAGCTGTATGCCTTGTGTTTATAACGGAGTATTTTTATTTACATATACATTTTATATAAAATCTTCCTTATAGCATATATAAGTACATTCATTAAACATTATAATTATAATTACACTAGCAACTCATTACTAGATAGATACTTTTTAACGGTAAGTATAGATTTCTCAGACATGAGATATCTTCTTGCAGTAAAAAATATCCTATATGTTGACCCGGATAACCAGCTATCATCATGCCATATTTCATCAAAATCTATCCAGTGGTTTTCTCGTGAAGCGTTCTCAGACAGACAGACAAGATAGACAGACAAAAATTCTAAAAACTATAGATTCAGCTTTGTATCAATAACAATGAGTATTTCAATAAATTTTCCAAAACATTTTTTTTAGGTACAGATTCAGCTTAGTTACAATTTTATTATATGAATAGATAATTGCCCCGCGCGGGACTTTTGAACTTTAAGCATTATCATATATATCGATGTGAATTGTTGAGGTTTTTAAAATAAAGTAATTATAGGTAAGTTTTTATGTCAGTTTTAATAAATCAATTGGAATGATATTTACGAAATATTGCTTTCGGAGCTACGTTAAGGTCAGTTGTAATACCACTATATGTCTTAAGAAAACGTCAAAACGTTTGCTGTTGAGCATTTTGTTCATTGTATTGCGGACTTTTTTGTAGTATTATTAAAGGGATCTTCTATATATATTTTTAATTAACGTCTACAATTCACACATTACAAATATAATTTATAGCCTGTAACACTCGAGGATAATAATATAGCTATATCTATAGATATTCATATCAGTCAATCGTTCAGAGTTTATCGACTACAAACAAACACATTTTTCATATTTATAATATAAGTATAGTTATAGATGAATTATGTATACCTATGTATAAGACGTTACCTGTTCCAATGCACTCCATATTTCAACGTCAGAGTATTTGTCGAAGGGATCCAAATTGTACCTCAAACTTGCTGAGAATAGCACCGGCTCTTGAGGAATGATGGAAATTTTCGACCGTAATTGCTACAATAGAGAATTTATAGAAGTTAAGAATAATCGGCACGCGTTAAAATATGATAAATATAGCAAACCTTTGCAATCACAATTTTAAGGAAAAAGAAAGAGTAAGAAATTTTTTTAGTCTTGCACCATAATACTTAAAAATGATATTTTAGAGTACATTAACAATTTTAATTAATTGTGTGGTGTTTTATTTATAAGGGTTATAGATTGACATGATATTGGGCGTATGGTTTCTATTACAAAATTACAATCGTGATATCAAACCAACCACCCTATATTGATCAATCGTTTAGCGTAGCGGCGTCCCTCAACATCAGGGTCAACATTTACGTTAACGCTTGACATTATTTACATAATATTTAGGTTTTGGTATATAAAGTACGTCGCATTTTAAGTATCAACACAAAAATTGTGTATATACTCCAAAAATAAACAATGAAATAAGATTAGATTACCTGTAAAGCTATTTCGCCAGTATCGACATCGTCAATGTAGACATGACCATCGATCGGCGCCAACCGGAAGAGGGCAGATATAAGCGATGATTTGCCTGCACCAGTTCGTCCGACTACTCCTACCTAATGCGTAGATACGTACTATTATAATGCATAAAGGATAAAACAGCAAAAATATTATGCACTCATTTATATGTTAATAGCGATATTTAAAGATGTATCTAAATTTCGATCTTACGACTAGCATTTGCTTATAATAAGCAAATAAATTGAAATAAATGACGTAATGAATGTTATGATATGGTCGCAAAATAATGGTTAAAATATAAAAATAACACATTTGTCATAACAAGTATGATAGGTTTTGTACAGGTTAGGTAGAAAGAGTCAGAGGTGGGTGAGAGAGTCAGAATTAGTATTATTTATTTTACCAGCAGCATCTATCATGGATATTAGACAAGTAATAACAGACAGTTAAATCAGCATATACATGTGTAGCAGGTACCAGTAATTGCTATGTATTGAGTTCCCGAAATCATTAAATAATGAATTATGATATGTAATCTTCTGTCAGGACTTGTGTCCAATACAAATTAACAGGTTATTTGGCGACAAGTCGTCCATGATCCGGATAATTTGCGACCATAAGATTTCGATGTAGCTCAATTGAAAACAAAATAGCTAGTAGATTGTTTAAGATAAGCAAGTATTTAATCAGGCTGAGAAAAAAAAGCTGTTAATAATGCTACATGACTTGCAGTCTTTTTGTTATTATATCTAAGTCACAATTGGTTACTAAATAACCATTTTGCTAAAAAATGTAATGTACAATACATTTCATATGTTACTTTCTTATTTATAACTTGATCCCCCTCATTGTTCACGAATATCAATAATGTTGATTCATTGAATAATGCGATGCAGTGAGATTGCTGGATAACGACTTCTTACTGAATTGTCTCAAAGCTATTAGTTTATCCAACACATAAATAATTACGAAAGTATTTCACATAAATGCCAGGAGAAAAAAATAATTGCGCAACAGTGCTAAAAAATTACAAGTAGTTCACACGATCTGTCTCTCACATGATATACGTGTAGGTATGTAGGTACGACGTATTGTAGCCTACTTTCAGAAGTGTAGTGTTCTTTGAGATAAGGGAATTTACTGATATTGCGATACTCACTTTCCATCCACTTTCAATGACAATGTTTAGATTCTTGAGTACTGGTTCGGCGTCCTTATCGTATCTAAGATAAAGATCTTTGAAGACTAAGCGTGCGCGTTGTGGCCAGCCCTGCGGCGGCGCGGGGCCGTCCGTCTTCTCCTTGGGCAAATCTGTGAACTGGAGCACTCGTTCCACGCTCGTCATCTGAGATATCACCTCGGTCGCTTGCTTTACACCATAATTGACCATGTTCACCAGTATGAGTCCTTGGCTGATGGCTAGGCCGACGTTGCCCGATTTTGTTGACCCTAAAATAAATTTAGTTTTATTGATAATTGAAGGATTAATGTAACATAAAATTAGTAAAAAAAAATTTACCATCATCTAATAACAAAAATGTGTATGCGACAATCACGACGTACACCGCTGATATAAGACTGAGCCATACTGAAAATGCTGTATTAGTTACTAGTGTTAAGTACCTGAAAAATAAATCTACATAAAAAATTGCTCTTTAAGAAAATGTAAAATGTAAATAAAAATTATAAGAAAGATGAAACTCTCTTATTATATACAATTAATATTGTCAATGGGCATATAGGCACATAAAATTATAACAGCAATATTTCATGTCTCGTTGAGATTTGAGACAGCTAGAAAACAAGAAAATTGATATTTTTTTTAATGGAAAATATTCATGTAAAAAAATATTTGAAGTATTTTTGTTCTAATTTAAACAATAGGTATTTTTGTCTGTGAAGTGAACTAGAGCTGCCTGGTTACCTGCTTCAAGACGGAGTAAACAAAATACGATTAGATTATAATATATCTGTCAGTCTATTAAGAACAATGGAGATAGTATGCGTATTATAACCACGTGAGTAAAAATTACTATTATCAATACCTAAACGTTATATATAACTGTGCTACTTTGGAGTTACTCCGAGCATCGAAATTATGAATATCAATAGGACCATCAAAGTACTAGGTGGAAAGAATAACACACAATAGAACAAGCTCACGCATAACAGGCAAAATTGCCTAAGTGCGGAAAAAGCCGTGCAAGAAGAAAAATAAGAGGGCCACCAAAGTTGTATATGTACATAGCATCATTAATATATGTGTGAGAATGTATGCAAATCCCTCACCAAGCCGCAGTGTGCACGTCCTGCTTGTAGTCGAACTGCTCGCGCAGCATGGCCTGCGCGCCGCACGCGCGCACCGTGGCCAGTCCCGCCATGCTGGCCGACACGTGCGAGAACACCGGGCTACGCGACACACCTTCCACTCTGCATTCATAGATTGTATCTTTTAGTTTTTTAATTTGTTTACATTTGTTTAGCATTATAGCGCAACGCGACATTTGTCATTATCAGAATCCGATATTGTCTTAGACTATCATGTCTCAGGATAGAACCATAGCGTACCTCTTTTGGATAGTAGTAGTTTTAATAGTGTATTATATTTGGCACAGAGATAGATTATGGTTTGGAACAGCACATAGGTTACTTTTATCCCGGAAAAAATATACCCCCCGGTTCCCGTGGGATAGATTTGTTTTTGTCTAGGGACGAAGCGAAGCGAGGGTAAGCCGCTAGTAGTTAGAAAGAACCTAATACCTAGTCTAGACGACGCTCGGGTCAATGAATGTGCAAGGTTAATCACTTATGATATGAGTAATAATTCAAATACGACAAAGTAGCAATAACATACTTTACAGAAAAAGAGCGTTTGAATAAATATTCACGCATACTATGTAAGTATTGTAGTGAATTATAAAGTGATAATGGCCTTTGCTTGGTTACAGCTGAGACTAAACCAATAATAGAAGGCGTGGCAAAATTCGAAATAGGTTCTCTGTCGTCATTTGACTCTTTATAATTATTAACCTAACATTTCCACCCTTGCAATTCATGCATGCAATAATTATGCCGTGAAATACGTGTGTTACTTTTAAAGATATTTAACAGTCATAAACTTGGCAGTCCTAAAGGCTTAATATCTATCTATATGATATATAGTCTCCCCCGATTGAGTGGTGGTTTAGTAGGGTCCGGCAATTCAACCGTACAAATCAATAGGCCACTTGGGAGGTTTGATTTGCTCTAGATGAGAAGGATGACCATTTAGAAAAAAAAGATCCCTAGCCAAAGGGATGCGTTGTCTGACAACAGCTGGTTTTATAGAATACTAGCATTGCCCGCGGCTCCGCCCGCGTTCAGATGACCAAAAACCAAATTCTTAGGTTTTACATATTAGTATACTCTTACATCGCAGTTTTTGTATTTTTTCTTAGAAATGAGTCATTTTCCCGCGGTAAAAAGTATCCTATATGTTGACCCCGATAACCAGTTATCACCATACCAAATTTCATCAAAATCCCTCCAGTGGTTTTTCTGTGATGCCGTAACAGACAGACAAAAATTCTAAAAACTATAGATTCGGCCTCTGTATTGATAATAATGTTTATTTCAATAAGATTTTTTTTAAATATTTAATGTACAGATTCGGCTTAGTTAGAATTTTATTTTATGTATAGATGGTAAATATTTTATATATCTACAATATTGATTTTATTGACGGTTTAGATAAGTTTGCATACCATATCTTTTTTTAGAGTTCAGTCAATTTCAGTCAGATCAATTTTTTTGAGTATTTCACTCCTTACATCGCTCGACAACTCTATTTATTGTGCAGAGGGGCATTTTTAATTTCCATAAAGTTTGTTAATTTCTTTCTATCTAATTTTATCTTTTAAATTTTTTAAATGTTTAAAGTATACAGATAACAGAAAGAACGCAACATGCTATTTTAAATTATCTATTTATTATTATATTATATCATTTGCATAAAAAAATTGTTATATATTTTTACGGAAATTAAAAAAAAAACAATAATGACAAATCAATTGTAATTAAAATTTATTATTTTGTATTATTTTATTTATGAACTATTTTAGATTTTTTTGCACATTTGTTTATTTTGCACAATTAAACATGTTTTCCTTCATACTTAATGGAAAGGAATGTTAAAATGAAACTCAAGAATTTCAAATAAATTTAACATAAAAGACCGCAATCTACTTGCCTTTTGATAGCTTGAGCTGTACTGAGATAAACAACAGTCCAGAAGTACATGAAGACACCACAAAAGGCAGTCGTAACTATCATAAACGGGCTCTTAATGGCTACCATTGCTAAGATACCCAACATCACCATAAACACCTGAAAAAAAAATTATACATAAATTTGACATTATACTAATTGTTGCACAAAAATTTATAGAGTGACATTATAATGCGTCTTTTTGTATTTTGTTTAAAAATACTTTAATAGTATACTAAAAAAACTTGTGTAAATGAATGAACACGAGTAGGTACCTACTAAAGTTTTTTTTAGTTTCAGTTATATATTCATATTCTTAACATTATCTCAAATTATTTAAACCTAAAAAAACGTAAGCATGCTTGAACGTCAAGGACGCTTTATGTTTATACTATAATGTATTAAAAATTGATGTGGTCGTCGTCGTCAGCCCAAACATGTCCACTGCTGGACATAGACCTCTCCCAAAGATTTCCACAAGAGCCTGTCTTGTACCATCAATAAATTGATGTAATATAGTCAAATCCGTATTTTTTTAAATATGTAATCACTTTGACTAGGATATATCTTAATGTGACCTATACGGGCATCGATCAATAAATTCTAGATACACAATGAGTGACAAAAATTGTCCTCACCGAATGAGCGCTCATTTGAACATTTGAGCGCGCTTTTATTATTATTTTTTGTGAAAACAACTTTAAGCTTTGCGTTTAAGCTTTAATTTACATTGTTTTATATTTATTTCAACTAGAATAATTACCTAAACATAATTGGTGACAGTTTTACGAGAACTTTTGCATAGGATTGTGTATATAGTATTTTTTTCATCGATGTATACGGATCATAAACTTCTCTATGTACTTATCGTTAGGTAATCCTTTAGCTTAAAATATCATTTTATTTATCAACAATATTTTGTTTTATTTTATTCTTAATGCGTCTAAGTTCAGAACAATTTTTATACAAAAAACCTTGTGGGGAATCCTTACTTCTATCTCTTAGATTATATAATATAATATCTCTCACATTACTTTGCATCATTTTATCTTTATTTTTCAATTATTCGTTCTAATTATCGTAAAAAAATTGAGACGTAACTGCTTCCATAATACGATTTACTTATAATCAACTCCTATAAATCTTAAATTATGTATTTTGAATTCAACCATGCTATGACCTACGTCAGTATTATTTATTATCTATACTATAACTACGAGAGACCATGGTTATACACTATTTTCTAAGCCTTATTCAATCTTATATTACGAATTGTTAATAATGTAATGATATAGTATAATGATTAACATGTTTTTATTAGCTTCACGACGACGACATTTACGAGACGAGTGCTTGCATTCTAGGTGTAAGTAGGTTAAGTCCGGCTGACCAAGTGCGAAAGTATTAAGTCCATTTCACCTAACTCTTAGAGTCCCCACTTAGAGCCTTCAAGCTATCGAGTTTAGTTGCGTTATTCGTAATCTGTATGAAGTACGCGAGTGCGTATATGATATTGGTCAAAGAATAATAATTATAGTTAAAAAATACGCTTTCAATCACGTAAAATGTATGACACTTGTGAAAAGGAATCAAATGAGCTTAAATTTCAATTAACTGCCTCCTGGTTCAATAATCGGATCAACTAGATGGTATCAAATTATAGTACATACGCCATTCAGATCGATACGATATAGAAGTAGGTCAAAAACTTCAAAGATTTGTTTACAGTTACAAGTAAAGCTAATAAAAGCACGTAAAAATATACGTTGCGCTACACGATTGCCGTCCAACTGATCTGTCGGTGAACTATTGGCAACTGCTAAATGAGCTGGCGCCTTTCCAAGTCCAAACTTGCGTAATAAATTATTAAAATCATCATTTTCTTAATGTAGAGTAAATAATACTATGAGATGGGTTTCTATGTAATATCTATGAGTAAAAGGAAAATATAAAACTTATAAAAAAAGTAAGGTAATAATAATATTATTACATACTATTACAAATAAGAAGTTATCGTTACTTATTCTAAACACTAATTAGATTGTTTTTCATGAGATGAGATGAGATGTTGTACAGAAAATTAGATTAAATATCAGGAAAAAATTTAAAGGAAGTAAAAATTTAAGATATTTATTCAATGGAGTTCCTTTCCTAATAAACCTTCTTGATAAAGTTTTAATTAATTACTCACAAAGTAACATGTTTAATTATTACATAGTTAATTATTATTCGACGGGTGAAAGGCTATTTGGTTTAAGCGACATTTTCTTAACTTTACAGGAGGCCTAATTTAATGATTTTTTTTTGAAAAAAAATCATTAAATTAGCTCTCCTGTAAAGTTAAGCAAATGTCGCTTAAACCAAATAGCCTTTCACCAGTCGTATTAATTAAACTTACTTGTATACTATCAAGGTACATCTTGGGTAGGATTTCGTCGATGACACCCATGTCTTTGGAGAATCTGTTTAAAATACGACCCGACGGGTTGGTGTCAAAGAAACGCATTGTTGCCGACAGGATGTTGCTGAACATTTGATTGTGCAGCTTGATACAGCTGCGCATACACACCCATAGGAACTGTATTGATCTAGAAAACATGAAACGATTCAAAAAGTAAAAAAACACTCTTTTAAAAAATATTACCCCTAACTCGGAAATTTTAGTATTGGCTATTGTAGACCTCCTATCTATCTACCTTCTGGCGCATCATCACATCATCGATGGTGTCAAATTATCGTATTGTTTATTTATCTATCATATTTCACATACTTACAAGATAAAATCGACTTTCAACATTTGGTTACATAGTGAGTATATATAAAAGCATGTAAACAATAACATTTTAAATGAACGACAAATTTCACCACAAATTGCTAAACGAAATAGATGAAGTTGCATTGGATGAGTTGCATCGTGCACTCGACTTTACGTCAGTTATTCAAAAGTACCAGACAGATACAAAAGGAAACCGCGACAAAAAGTTGTAGTCAACGCGCTGTCTCAGATGCTGCTTTATAAAACACTTATCGGACAGAATGAGGTGAAGAACTTGTCTTAGATATATCCGCTCGGCCTAGCTGATTATTTATTGTTGACATATATACTAACAGACATATCATTGACATTTTTTATCTGAAAAAATCAGAACAGTGCAAAGTACAAAAGTATTTACCTGCCGGTTGTCAGAATGATGCATCCAAAAATAGCCGCAGCCCATATATAAATGTAGTATTCATGATTGATTGGCTCGTATATTTCCTCTGTCATTGTTAAATTCTTTACTGTCAGTGCTGTTTTCAGCATAGTGCCGATGACTGATAAGTTTGAGCTTATTGTTGTTGCAACGAGGTTTTCAATGGCTGGGGCATCTGTTACCGTCTCATTGTCTGTTGCACTTACATTATTTGCTAATGTAAAGTCTAAATCGTTATTCGCGGTTTTCAACAAAGCATACATTTTAATATTTCTATCTTCTATAGTGTTCATCCTGAAAAGTTTTTGTTTTTTAACTTACTTTTAATTAAAAGTTTAAAAACAAGTTTAATTAAAAAGAAGTGTGTATGTACTTATGTAGGCATGTAAAAAGTTATAGTTAAGCATTGAAAAAAAAGCTTGTTTTTTTGTTTTTTTAAATATATTTTTTTAGTTTTTAATTTATTCGTATTCTTCTTAGTAAACCTATTTGATATCCATACATGGGGGTGCATAATGTATTTACAATGACGTCACTTTACTAATTGGGTTTCGCTCATCAAGCCCTTTCATTTGATACCTACATCATAACGGACACAATGGAAATGATAAATCACCATTTTGTGACGTCTGCCATTGTATTGAAAATGGCGACATTTAGGTAATCGAGCAGTCACGAGAACCAAACGTATGTGCCAAACAGCTCAATCGGACACTGGAAAGTGGGTCAAATTTAACTTGCAAGATTTGATTACAGACAGATACTGGGACAGGCGAAACTATTTTTTTATATAGATATCGATATAAAAAACGTGTTGTGTATATAGAAATACTGAAATAATATCTTGAAATATAGACATAACTTCAAACTATACTAAAAGGAGATTTAACGACCCGCTTCATACTGTAGTCTAAATCTGTCGCATCCTACAAAAATCACTCTCATCATTTATTTCCGTAACGCGCCTAAAGAAGTATAACTTCAATAAATAACAATCGTACATATTTTAAATGATAATAATTAAAGGTTCGGGGACTAATTGACAAGGCGACCGTGTAAAAATCAATGGATCGATGTTTTATAAGCTAACTAGCGGCTCACCCTCGCTTCGCTTGGGTTCGCCTCTAGCAAAACAAGAACTTATCCCATCGGAACCGTACATTTTCCGGGATAAAAAGTAGTAGTAAAAAGTAGCCCATGTGTTAGTCCAGACTATAATCTATCTCCGTGCCAAATTTCATCCAGATCCATTCAGCTGTTCTGGCGTGAAAGAGTAACAAACATCTATACATACTCACAAACTTTCCCATTCATAATATTAGTATAGAATTAGGTAATACGGAAATACGAATTAATAAATCATAAATTGCAATAGATCATTACCATTTAGTGAGCCATAGATCGCCTGCAGACGTAACAATTTGGGCGAGGAGAATGGATACCAATGTGAAGAACAAGACGGCCCAGCTTCCTCCGGCGCGGAAGTACTTTGTGTACACCGACGCAGACACTCGTCCTACGGAAGGAAATTTTTTCATTACCAAGTCCTTTACATTATTGCAATAAAATGATTGAGGCTAAATAACGATAAAATAATTTGTTTTTAATCGCTCGTAGCCATACATTGTTAATTTTGTAACATTATCCTTAATACAAGATCAGTGATATGTCATCATTTGTATAATTTGAAGTAAGTGGTAAACTTAACATTAGGTCATTGTTATTAGATAAGTAGGTAGTATATTCTGATTTCTGTGTGTTTTTTATATTAACGTTTACACCGCTGAACCGATTTCGATAAAATTGTAAAGAACACATATTATATCATGGAGCCGAACATAGGCTACCTGGTTGTTGATTAATCCACCAGCTACCAAACTCGAACAAAGTAGGTATTCATTTTGTTACCTTTTTATAAACGCAAGACGTAGACGTGCAATAATATTATGGTAACTGCTACTACCACAATATTTAGCAAATTATACAACTTCTCAAAAAATAATGTTAGTTATGTAATAGTTTATTCTGTGCTTATGTAATCGTCTTTTAGGAAAGTCAGTGCTTAGTTTTCATGCTCAAGTAATCTATACTAATATTATAAAGGGGTAAAGTTTGAGTTTAGAGTTTGTAATATTGTAGGGGGTAATCTCTGGATCTACTGAACTGATTTAGATGAAATTTGGTAAGAAGATAATTTGAGACCCTGGAAAGGACATAAGATACTTTTTATCCCAGAAATCATCCCTTAAAGGGGTGAAAATGGAGACGAATGTTTGTATGGGGAAACAACCTAGGGACAAACCCGAGCGAAGCGAGGGTGAGTCGCTAGTGTGTAATATAATGTAGATGTAATAAGTACCTATTAGGTATAATATACTTAAATTTAAAAGTCATCTTAAAAAGTAACAAATAAAATTTAAAAACAACCATGGCTTTTAAAAGAATTCTTTAAAAGTTAACCATATCTACTCTGATATATTTATTTTGATGATCTCTTCTCTCTTCTAATTCTTTGGAGACTGTTCAATTAACAAAATAGGTTGTCCAAAATCCCCAACATCAAGGGTTAATAAAGCTCTTTTTTATATCGAGTTTAGTTTTTATTTAATTTTAGACTTCTGCCAAAATTTTGGTTTCGTAGATCTGTCGGGAAAAATATAGGTAGGTACTTTACGAATATAAGTTTTAGCATTTTGTATACGAGTCATCGTACGTTCGTAAAGTATCTAAGTATTAAATAAATAATTAAAAATAATTAAATTCGCCATACTTAAACTCGACTGGTGAATAGATAAACAATAATTAAACTCTTTTGACTTAAATTTGTCTTCATTCTTAACTTAATTAAAAAACAGCCAAACTCGACTGCAGTTGACTTTATAATTTATGTTATTATCTATACATATAATAAAATTATAACTAAGTCGAATCTGTCCATTAAATATTTTTTGGAAAATCTAATTGAAATAGACATTATTATCGATACAGAGTCCGAATCTATAGTTTTTAAAATTTTTGTCTGTCTGTCTGTTATCGCATCATGAGAAAACTCCTGGACATATTTTGATGAAATTTGGTATGATGATAGCTGGTTATCCGGGTCAACATAAAGGATACTTTTTACCGCGGGAAAATATCTCATCTCTGAGAAAAAAATACAAAAACTGCAATGTAAGAGTATACTAATATGTAAAACCTAAGAATTTGGTTTTTGGTCATCTGAACGCGGGCGGAGCCGCGGGCAATGCTAGTATTATATGTGTATTATGTACGAATATGTTTTATATCTATCAATCATATCACAAGAGTGCTGTTATACCGAGATCGTGTCATTCAAACTAGGTCACGTTTATACCAATAAACATATCTAAATAGGTACCGTATATGTACAACTACTGAGATCGATAAATTATATTAAATATGCAGGTTTGCAATCAGTACAGGATAAACACTACGTGATTAAGGGATCAACTACTGTGTAGAGCAATTTAATTCTAAGATTATTTTAACAAACCAGTTATTTTTCGCATTTTAAACCTCACCAGGAGTTTTGTCTCTTCGATATTTATGAGAAAAAAGTACATTAATAATGGGTCAAATATGACTTAATAATTTAGCTTTAGAGTAATATAAAAAATACAAGTAACATAAAATCATATAAATAATAGTTATAATACGTAAAATGACTAATCTGCGTTTCGTTTTGAGATAAGAATATATATATGGTCGTGCTTATCATGCTTCATATCCATATATTTTATTATAACTATAAAATCATTAAAATTCATAGAGTACTTCTTTTCACAGTACCTAAATGAATTTATTAGCAAACTTTCGTCTGCTTTTCTTAAATATTTTGGTCATATACTATATGTATGATGGTGGTAATCCTTATAGTTAACACTACACAACTCACCCTCGTTTCGCTCAGGTTTGTTCCTAGCTTGATTCCCGATACAAACTTTCATCATGATTTTCACCCCTTTAAGTGCTGATTTCCGGGATAAAAAGGATCCTATGTCCTTCCCAGGGTCTCAAACTATCTTCTTATTAAATTTCATCTAAATCGGTTCAGTAGATCCAGAGATTACCCCCTACAACGTCACAAACTCACAAACTTTACCTCTTTATAATATTAGTATAGATAAAACACTTTAAAATTCTTTTAATATGCAAATAATGAAATGATAACACATGAAACTTGAAATCAATTACCTATAAAACTAGCTTAAAGGAAGTTAATTTCAATGATACATACTGATGCGAAATTAATTCCATATATTCAAATGTAATGTCTGCAAGCGAAAGTGATAGGAAGCAAAACCGAATTTATATAGCGAAACTAGTTTAATGTATCTAGTTTCGTTATAAAATATAAAAAATAATTACAAAATAGTTTCATTGTCTATAAAACTAGTTTTATAATCTATTTAATGTTATGAAATGTTCAAATGAACAGAAAAAATGCACAACTATTTAGTCAAAATAATATTAATTTTTTCATCAAAGAATCTTGTGGTATTACAATCAATACTAGCAATATGTTTAAAGTTCGCATGTGAAATTGAATTTTTTTTAATTAAAATCGTATAAGCTTCGATCAACAATAGGTACTACAGTTGATAACCTCGTTAATTTGACACTTACTATACATTGAACCTTAAGTGTCAACGATTGTTTTTTTTTTCTTATTACTGACGGAGGTTCCACTAACCTATCCCCCTACATATGGTTTTCCTTACCCACTGTAGTGGATAGAAATGTAATACCTTACTAAACATTACATTTGATATAAGCTCCATACGATTCATGTCAAATTCTTATCTCTAGTAACTAGAACCACAACAAAAATAACATATTATGTATATGTATTGTATATAGGTTATTGGGATTCACCGTTAATCGGTTTGCGAATGCGACTCGTAGAATTGGCGCACGTGTGGCGTGTTGCGCTTTGTCATACGTCAATATGCCAGGCACAGCGCCACACATGCGTTCGTGTAAGCATGCCTAATTCACCGTCATGCGAAAAACAATTATAGTAGTTAACAAGAGAGACAGGCAGACGTATATATCGACATCTGCAAGAAAAAATATCGTTGCTGACTTTTGGATGTCTTTTTTGATCGAAATCATATTATTTTGTTCACGTTCTTCTAGCAAAATGATATGAAGTCCTACCCTCTCGATCGATTTAGGCCATGGCGTCTAATCTTACTGAGATTAAGCAACTGTGCAGGAGATATAGTAATTCGGGGACAACTATGCACACTTTTACCTTTTAAACCATACTATGTTTTAAATATTAAAGCTATGGAAATCAAACCAACTGCGCATACGATATATATTATACAAGAGGGTAATTGCTAGTATGATATAAAGATGGTCGATCCTATTATTTTATTTTGCCATTTGAATTCATAACAAACTTCTATGGGTGAACAACACTGACTGATATGTACAATGTACATATTATATCGTATTCAACAATATTTGCACTACTAAAAAATATTTGTTCTGCACGAATGTCTCGCGACCTCTAACGTAGTCCGTAGATGTCAGAATAAATATAAAAAGGATAGTTTCTTAATCTCTCAACGACCGCGGACGAGCCCGCGGCGTTACAGTTAACAATAGATTTCTTAGAAATTTCATTAATTTCTGAGAAATTTACCTGGAGGTGTTAATTTAATAACCATTTAAATAGGTATATTTTTGCGATTAACAATATTTTTTTTTAGTTTTTTTTTATTTGTAGCTCCTTCACAGACCGACTGAATATACTTAACTCAGTATAAATGTAAAAATTGACGACTTCCTAGGACTATTTGTGATTAAAATAAATTAATTTTATTAATTATAATTATATATTTTAATACATATGTATGTATATAATTACCTTTTTCCATAAGCTCAGCAGTTTCCTGAGGGTCGTTTTCATCATCTTGCGCTTCCGTTGTCGTGCTGACACTTATTCTTGACTATAATTATATAATATTTGTTATAAATAAATACAAATAATACACCAAACCTTACTCTTCTCAATGATATTGAGTTATAACCTAACCTTAAACAATAAACCTTAAAGTTTAAACCGATGTAACCTAATAATGGGAGATGGATAGTGCCTAGTTCAAATGTTGACGATAAAGGAATCCTATAGCATTTAAAAACTTAACCGACTCACAGACGAAAATTGTATTATTTCTATAGTAATGTAGCAGCGCTACCATTAGATTAATTAATTATGTTTACAAATATTAATTAGATCGTAATTGTACATCGCAAAGTTAAAAGTAAAATTCTTAGAATTAATTGTAAAAGTAAAATTAATAATCCTAAAAGTAAAATAAAAAGTTTTTGTTTTTTGATAATAATTGGTTAGCAATAACTAATTTATTGAATTTAATTATTCGATTTTTTTTAATCCTTATCATTGTTTTAATTTATTTTAATTAAGAATTTTTACTAGAATATTGAAGTATTACATGTTAATGAGTTTGATGTAAATGAAGCAGAAGCAGTTCAATGAATCTGATTAGATATTGTTTAATTTATTATTGTATTATTAATCAAGATTACTTCTTCTTCGATCGATCGATATCGATACGATATCGATATTTTTAACCGATATTTTTAACCGACTCCCAAAAAGTAGGAGGTCCTATGTTCGTCTCTATGTATGTTTTTTTACGTTTTCTGTAATTAAATAATCATATAACTGTGTTTAAAACTTTTTGAAGTAGATAGAATATGGAAGCTTATTATGGTTTTAATCTTTCTTTTACATGTGCATCAATATAGTAGATACAATTTCAAAAAGATTCAATAATTTTCATTCAAGAATACCTATTTAGCCGACAAAAGCATAGTTATCAATTAAACTTAAATATTAAACTAATGCATTTTATTGTATATAGTTTTACTTTTGTGCAACATTCATTACCGTTTTGTGTAAATTGACTTGCGTTGTAATTACCGTGTGCTAAATAGATAATAATTATTGTACATGATTTAAGCGAGTCTTTTTGCCATTATTGTTTACAAATGGAACTATTATAATCTATACATATAATAAAATTGTAACTGAGCCGAATCTGTACATTAAATATTTTTTGGACAATCTTATTGAAATAGACATTATTATCGATACAGAGGCCGAATCTATAGTTTTTAGAATTTTTGTCTGTCTGTCTGTTACCGCATCACAGAAAAACCACTGGAGGGATTTTGATGAAATTTGGTATGGTGATAACTGGTTATCCGGGTCAACATATAGGATACTTTTTACCGCGGGAAAATATCTCATTTCTGAGAAAAAATACAAAAACTGCATTGTAAGAGTACCTATACTAATATGTAAAACCTAAATATTTGCTTTTTGGTCATCTGAACGCGGGCGGAGTCGCGGGCAATGCTAGTATTTATTATATTATGTTTTTGAATAGGTACATAATTTTTCTACTTTATAAGAACATACTTACCAAAATAGCTTACCTGAACTGATATAGTACGTTGTCTCTGTGCCTGAATTTGAATAGCTTCTTCAGTGTGCTCTGGTGGCTCCTCATCTTGCAGTAATTCTTCGAACAGCGGAGTCTTTGACAGTTCCTCGAAGCTACCTTGCAACTCTAATTCACCCTGTTTCAAATTATTACATATATAGTATCAAACTATATTATTTAGGGAGCGTTTAAAAAAAAACAATACTAATAATTATGAGAAGGGTGGAAATAAGGGTAGATAAGTATTTAATATTAATTTGACGTAAAAATAGAAATACCTACTGTTGCTTAGTCATTGTCTTTAAAGTCGTGTTTTATTGTACATGATTTGTTTTCCCGTATTTTTTATGTATTCTAATTCACATTAGCGTATGGTCGCGTGGTAGTTATGCCAAGAAATAGTAACCTATGAGAAGTCAGAACTTAGTATTGCACATATTAGATATTATGTATTTTAAGCGGGTATCTAATTAGGTAAATTTTATCACCTATAGGTAAATTTCTAAGAAATTAATTAAATTTCTAAGAAATCTATTGTTAACTGCAACGCCGGCGTGTCCGCGGTCGTTGAGGGAATATTTAAGTATTAATATTATTATTTATTTATTATTATTGTAATGCTTCATTCCGCTCTAATTCCAGTGTGAATATCAACAACCATTGTAATTCAATCATATTTATTCGCATACACTTCGGTCCCTCACTATCTGTTGTGTTTTCTCAGGATATCTTCTCTATCACTTTCCAATAAATCCCCTATCTAGATATCCAATAAAGATACCACTAAGATCAATAATGTATGAAATTATATGTCTGCCAATGACTGCCCTGTTTACCGTTCCTTAGAAAAACTGTTATAAAACGAATAATAATAAAACAAATAGGCGGTCCACATTTTATTTATTACCATTTGTTAATTTAATTTGTTAATTTAAGCTTTTATATATATGTATATATATAAATATATTTTTTATATTTAAAAAAATATTATGTATAGATCTAGTTTTATGATACGACTTGAAAACTTCTAGATTACCTAATGTTGTTGACTCTGATAACTCTGCGTGATAAGATTATACTAACGTGTTAAAGCTAGATAAGTCTTTCTCTAAACAACCTAGACACATCTTAAGACAAATGAATGATTATATTATCTATACTATAATAGAACTGTAGAGTTCGAATGTCTGTACATAGAAAAAAAATGCTAAAAACCGAGTCAGGGGGATGTAAGAAGAGAAATAGAATAAATCTAGTTTTTTTTGTTTCTCTGTCTGTTTGTCTAATCTCCGAAACTGTTGGACCAATTTAAATGAATTTTTCCATGGTGGTACCTTATATCCCCGGTCAACGTCTTAGATACTTTTCATCCCGGAAAATTAAAGAGTTCCCGTGGGATAGTTAAAAAATTATAGTAACTTATACAGCTTAGTACACCAAAATGATTGATTGGATTTTAATGAAACTTTACAATAATAATAATTCATACATCATAATAACAAATATGCTACTTTTTTTCCCGGAAAAATGTACGGTTCCCGTGAGATAGATTTGTCTTTGTTTGTTTAAAGGCGAACCCGAGCGAAGCAAGGGTGAGCCGCTAGTGTCTAAAATAAGACAAATATAATAAAAAAAAAATTTAAAATTGGCCTATCTTAACGACAATTACCCAGCTTTCTGCAAACTTATCTTATTTTTATAAATACTAAGCAAATTATATAGAACAGCGCTACAGAAAATAAATCCATATTCATTATTAAAAATAAAAACAAAGCATGCGAGTCTTTTTAATTATATTTATTCTATACTATTTAGGAGCTCAAGATTTCTTACAAGGTAGTAACTTGTATCGATAGCAATGGTAAAGATAGCTAGTACTCGTAATGCGAAGTTTTCCGTAAAAAACAACTGATTATCACTATGGGATTTTATTTCAAGCTCATAAAGGTTGTTACTGTTAAAGGTATAATGTCATATTATGTAATTTTGGCACTTCATCTATTTATACTTAAATAACAGAAAACTGTTAAATAAAATTAACTATTTTGTTCAAAAATATTTAAAAAAACATACAAAGTTAAATTACGATATTTTTATGCTTTTTCTTATGTTTTCCGCCATTTTATGGATTTATTACACTGACATTAGCACGAGTTGTAGAAATGCAATTGTTATTAACAAATTAAGATAAAAAAGGCATTTAGTTTTTAGCTAATAATCAATAATCTAAAGAATCTTAAAGAGAATAAATTCCTCATGATTACATGATAGTGCATCAAGATCTCTCATTTTCATGGGAAAATGCAAAATGTAGTTATACCTATACAGTATACAATATACCTACATAGTAGAAAACAAAGTCGGTGTCTGTCTGTTTCTCCGTTTACTTCTTCTAAACTACACAGTAGATCGATTTTGATACGGTTTTCACTAATAGAATGAGCGACAAACGAGGAAGGCTTGTGTAAATATTTGTAAGATTTTATGTAGCATGTGTTCATCTCCTAAAGTACGCTTATAATAACTATAATATATTTAAGACGTATGTATCTAGGGGCGCACCGGAGTGAAGCAAGAATGAGTCGCTAGTTCATAGATAAATGTGATGACAAATGACCCGCAAGAATTAACCTATAAAAGATAACATTATCTCATTCACTGCTCGTGTTTAGTTTTTATTCACATTTTACATTCTGCGATACATTCTGCTTTATGACCTTGTCCTCTAAAACTATGTGAGATAACAATAAATTTGTTGGGACAATAATACACAGCACCATCTAGTTCCATGGTATGCTACGAGGCTTGTGTTATGGATACCAGATAGTTGATACACTACATACATATAACTTTAAATACATACATATTATAAATATAAACACCCACGACTGGAGTACAAGCATTCGTGGTCTTCACACAAATCAATGCCCCCAGCGGGCTCGAACCCGCGACCGCTGGCACAACAAGTAGGGTTACTACAAACTGAGCCAAACGTGTCGTCAAAACATTACAGTAATAGTAAGTATATATACATAACATTAATAGTAAGTACTTAATTTTGCTTACATTTCGTAATATGATAATCTTATCCGCAGATTTAAGATGATGCAGTTGATGGGTAACAAGAATTCGTGTCGAATGTCGAAGGAGTCCCATGACGCATTCTGCTACCAAATGCTTGCCAACATGGGTGTCTACGGCAGACAATGGATCGTCTAGAAGATAGATGTCCGCCTGTTGGAAAATAGTTTTGTTTAAATATACTATCATATGGACAGAGTACAAGAGTATTATTTATTTTATTAATCGTCGCTAATTTCACTTTTACGTTGTTGTTATTTGACTTGTATTATCATACGAGCTTTCACCTGCAGCTCCGTTGATATTATTTTAGTAGAAATTATAAAACAAATATTTTATTTATTCAGTATTTCTATATGACGTATCTATTATATACTGAATTTCATAGTTTTAAAATATTACTATATACTATACATACAGCTAAACGCTTCTTGTTCTTAACGGTCTATCTCAACAACGGGTGATTGTATGGTATAAAAAAAATTTATGAGACTTTTGAGCTAACATATAAAATGGCACAAAAAAGTAATTATTATACAGCTTTATAGTTCATTTCAATGCCGAGGTTAAATCCTTATTCGACTGATCTAATAATCGTAGAGCGCATGCGGAAAGGCCCCTTCGATTACGACTTTCACAGAAATGTATGAAAATGATCCAATTCTTGGCTGTTTTATTAAAATTTGCCACCCATACGCTGACGTCACTGAGTGACAGCGACATTTTGCTACTGTTTTGGATATCGATAAAAAATAGAAAAACTTAAATTTACCATGGCGTGTAATAAAATGTGAAAGAATAATTAATTGTATGTACCTTTTATTATATTATATATTATATCAATAACATATTTATAGGAATATAAAACAGAAAATCATATTTAAGTTTGTTTGTCTATACATATAATAAAATTGTAACAAAGCGAATCTGTACATTAAATGTTTTTTGGAAAATCTTATTGAAATAAACATTATTATTGATACAGAGGCCAAATCTATAGTTTTTAGAATTTTTGTCTGTCTGTCTGTTACCGCATCACAGAAAAACCACAGGAGGGGTTTTGATGCAGTTTTTGTATTTTTTCTCAGAAATGAGATATTTTCCCGCGGTAAAAAGAATCCTATATGTTGACCCGGATAACCAGCTATCATCATACCAAATTTCATCAAAATCTGTCCAGTGGTTTTCTCGTGATGCGTTAAGACAGACAGACAGACAGACAGACAGATAGACAGACAAAATTTCTGAAAAGTATAGATTCGGACTCTGTATCGATAATAATGTCTATTTCAATTAGATTTTTCAAAAAATATTTAATGTAAAGATTCGACTTAGTTACAATTTTATTATATGTATAGAGTACAACGGTAATACCGTTCAGAGTACAACGGTAATACCGTTATTAGTTATCTTTTGTAGACATACTAGCCATCTACTTCACTTGGAGACTATTGGCATTACGCATATCGCATTCCATCAATAATTCGATACCATTGAGCTGATCTGAATATGATACCACCACGTAGATAGATAGTGGAATTGTTTAACGTGTAGATGTAAAATAGCCGAGTTGGACTCATCAAGTATTATAAAGTCCTATACAAAACAAACAAACTCTCTATTTATTTTTAATTTTATAAACACTTTATTTTTATTTTTTTAAGACTTACATTTCTGTAGCAGGCACGTGCTAGGCCGATGCGCGCACGCTGACCTCCGCTAAGACTGATGCCACGTTCACCTACTAATGTTGCATCCCCTGCTGGTAGTTGTTCAAAATCACGAATCAAAGCACATGCTGTTACCACCTGTATAAAATTTGAATAATAATAAACGATGTGCACTTGTTTCTGCAATTATCTTCTATATTTATAATAAATCTGTAGAGAGGTCAATTCTGTACATGAAATATATTTCCAAAATAACTATCAGGGGGTGATTAGGGATCGATACTGATGCCAAAAATGCAATCAGTAAAATTTTTGTCTGTCTGTCTGTATAACCGTTATAGAAACAAAAACTACTCGACGGATTTTAACGAAACTTGGTACAATTATTTATCATACTCCTGAGCTGGTTAAGGTATAGTTTTCATCACGCTACAATCAATAGGAGCAGAGCAGTGAAGGGAAATGTTGGGAAAACGGGAGAAGTTACTCCATTTTTTAAGCTTCCGTCGCGTGTGCAACCTTAATGGTTAAGCTACACAGAAATCATGTATGACGGAAATGTTCTCCTTAAAATTATATAAAAAATATCCCTCGACAGCATATGTCTATCTTTTATGGTTGACTCACAATAACACGTGTAACTCCCGATAGCTTAGCAGTTCGAAGCTTTCTGATTTATATTTGTCTATTTTTACGTTTATAACACTCTCAGTCATCCCTAATTAAAAAAGTTAACATTATAAACTATTCCATGAAAAAGAATCATAGAAATCGGTATAGAAACACCAAAGTTATACATGAAATACGCTAATGATAAGCCATCGCGAGTCAGGGGGATGTAAGAAGACAAATAGAACAAATCCAGATTTTTTTCATTTTTTCTCTCTGTCTGTTTGTTTGTACGGGCTAATCTCCGAATCTATTGGACCGATTTAAATTAAACTTTGCATGGTGGTACCTTATATCCCCGGACAACGTCTTAGATATTTTTTATCCCGGAAAATTAAATGGTTCCCGTGGGATAGTTAAAAAACTATTATAACTTATACAACTTATGCACCTAATTTAGTAAAATTTAACATTCTGATACCTTATATTGCCGGTCAAACAACAGGTTACTTTTCATCCGGGAAAAATGAACGGTTCCCATGGGAACTAATAGATTTCTATTAGTATTTTTCGCTAGTAAAAAATATAATCAAACGTATCTACTAGTATGAAAGTATATATTTTTTGTTGAGTGTTATTTGATAACACTTTTACGTTTTTGTCATTTTTAAAATATAGAAAGATTTTGTCATAAAAGCAGGAAAAATTGAATAAAACTATACTATACGGCCTCATTGCGAGAAAATATCTTAAAAGGACATGTCCATGACATGACATAACCATGAGTACAGTAACGTAAATATGCGATGTACGATATAATATAAAAATATTGATTAAGCATTGATTATATCTAGAAATAACCTTATTAGCTTTTTCACATCTGTATAATATAAGTAATTATAACATGATATTTTTCAAAAATTACCAATTTGTGTTGCGTTCATTAATATTATATAAGTTATTGTCACTAGAAAATATTGTTATTTGCATAACAATGAATATTACTAATTCACACGCATATTTGAAATATAAAAAAAACAGCGCGCAAGAAATTAAATTGTCTTTTAGACCAATCGGAATCCGTTTATTTTTAAGAGAAAAAAATATATTGAAAAACTGAAGTTTTATGACTTTAAAATATTAGCAGGTATATAAGGAATAGAAATTCGTAAACTGATATAAAAATAATGTATATATGATAAATAAATAAAAAAATATATACGATAAATAAATAAAATACCCCACATCAGCTATGGCCCAGCTACCCCCGAAAAATGGGGAGACGCAAAGCGTCGAAAAATGTTTTTTTTTTTCAATTTCCGGCTTACTGTGACGTTCTATTGAAAAATATTTTAGTAAAAATCTACAACTATTTTAAGTAACACTTTTTACAATAACCTTAAAGTTTTCGAGATATTTACAAAAAACTCGGTTTTTAATATTTTTTATAATAAAATATTTTAAAATCATAAAACTTCAGGTTTTCAATATTTTGTTTCCAAACCGGATTCCAATTGGACTATTTTATATATATGATTAGGTAATTGATTCTGCTTTTCTGAGAAATAGTTACATTTATACAATGTATATTACATGCAGTCTTAAACTTTTATGTTTTAAATATTATGTTTTAATCTTACAATAAAAATAAGATAATATGTGTAGATATAACTTTTACAACTATACATTATAGCATTAACAGACGACTCTTAAGTAAGTAACTGATTTGGTTACTTTCAAAACAACCACGACAAAAATCTTATAGATACCCACCAATAGATTCTAATGTTTCATTATAATGATTTTTTTTTGTGTATTTAAAGATAGCATTAAAATATTTATCCCTTAAAACATCAATCAATCAATAACAATTAATTAAAGGAATCTAATATTGTTTTATATACGTAATATGTTTTACCTAATAGTAATTTGGTATGCTTAAACAGTAGATTGCATCACCTTGAATATGTCATTAATTTATTAAAAGTACAATATTTTTTAAAGAGCTCCTTCATGTAAAAAAGTGCTCATCTATAATAGAACAATCAGATTTTAGCGGATCAAAAAATAATTCTATTTTCAAATATGAAACTTTGTCAAGGGTTGACATATTAATGATATTGCTCACAAAATGGCTAAAAGTATATAATCATATCCATACAGAACAAGGAATAATAAATAATAATAATATGTGTAAGATATTAAATACTTACCTTCTTATAGCGCAAACGATCATAAGGCAGACCAAATAAAATGTTTTGTCGGACACTTGCTACAAAAAGCCAGGGCTCTTGACTTGCGTATGATATGCGTGCTCCGCCCAGAGAAACGCTTCCTTGTGAGGGCTGAAGTTCTCCCAGAATTACTTGTAACAGCGATGACTGTGTAAAAGATATGTATATGTAAATAATTTTATGATTATCTACCTAGCACTGACTAAACCGTAGGTTGCCAGTTAAATTGCGAAATGATGTTATATGGAAGGACTCCCGAGATAAACATTAACAGTATTCACATTATAACTTCTGTTAAAAAATGCTTATAAAAAATCTGGACTGAATTTTTGAAAATGTGTGTCTATATATCATGGAAAAACTACAGGACAAAAAAAATTAAATAAACGATGATAGAAAATATAGTCTATAGATCTTACGTAATAAAGAAATTGTTATATAATGATCAGTGGCAATCAAAAAATAGTATCTGTGCAACGATTTAAAGCCACATGTAGAAAGAAACATAGTTCCTGCCTCCTGGTATACCAAAGTAACAGTTTTAAATATAACTATATCCTATATCTTTAAACGAGCAATTGTTGTATATATCTCAATATATAATCTGAATCTCGGAAACGGCTCCAACGATTTTCAAGAAATTTAATACACAGAGGGTTTCGGGGGCGATAAATCGATCTAGACTAGTTTTATGTCTAAGATATGCGCGTTTTAGAGTTTTTATGCAGTTTTCTTTTGCATTATTCCATACAAAATATGATCGGCTCTGGTGTAAGCATCGTGGTCAAGCGGCCAAGGTGCAACATCAACAATCACAGGTGTCCAGGTTCGAATCTCGTTTTTACTTTTGTTTTTTTTTTATATTTATTCAGGTTTTATATATTATTTTGTTTTTTTTTATTTATTCAGGTTTTATTTATTATATTTTTTTTATATTTATCCAGGTTTTATAAATATTTTTTATATTTATTCAGTTTAAAAAAAAAGAAGAAAATTGTACTTTAGGCCAAAAACTCCGAGCGAAGCTCGGTAGCCCAGGTAGTTATTGTTTAAACGACATTACAAATATTTAGAATTATTTTGGCATAATCTACTACTAATAATTATATACCATACGTACCTACGCACAGAAATGTAAGTAGGTATGATAATAGCCTACAAGGCCAAGTTTAAACGTGCCAATAGCGTTAGAGTTTAATTGGCTACGAGTTAAAAATCTTTAAGGTGGGATCACCTTATCTAAATAAAAAAAGAACTGTCTATATGCATTTTTGACTGGGTAACACACAGACGAAGCTTCGTGTGTGTTTCTTTTTAAGGTTTGAAAGTTATTTTTATAGTGTCTAATGTGTCATAAGTAACTGACTACGAGTAAGTATAATGTTCAAAGTCCGTCAATGTAATTTTTTAACAAAGTTTATTGTAGTGATAAAATATTTTGTAGCGTAATAAACATATCCATACTGTTCTGTCCTGTCCGTTACGTTTTGGCGCCTAAAACGCTAAACCAATTTCGATGAATTTTGGTATCTCTATAGAAGATGGGATCTTAGAAAAGGACATTAGGTACATAGGCAAATGAGAGTATGAAACTCCTATGTTTTTTGCTGCTAGAGACATGTAGGTGAGTATATATATATAAATATATATATATTCAGGTATATTATATTTATAAGAAAGAGTGATATTTTATAATGAGCCACTAGTGTGCTCATAAAGCGTCGAAAAAGAAGGTGTATATGAAATAGAGGTTTTAGCTTTTAACCCCACTTTACTCAACCTATAACCCTATTATATCATACGTTTTAACGGTTAGAAAATTAAGGTTTAAAATACAAATCTTTGTATTTCTCGGCTTTTCTATACTATAATATGCATGTATTATACATATAAACGTTCCTCTTGAATCACTCTATCTATTGATGAAAACTACATTAAAATCCGTTGAGTAGTTTAAAAGATCTAAGCGAACAGACAGCGGAAGCAACTTCATTTTATACTATGTAAAGATTGTAATTTATAGCAGATCATTTAATGCGCTAGGTTTATGAATACGATAAGACTTTTCAGGTTAGGTTGTAAAAAATGTGAAATTAAATAGGTTAAATATAAATATAAGAATTATTTGATTTTTTGTTTGTATAAATTAATTTATCATCACGCAATATTCAACTGTTTAATTAGGAAAAAATCTGACGGCTTGTTTGCATGAAATTAACTAATATATAGAATATTTAATACAGATTTTTATCATAACATTAAACACCAGTTGTTTTCTCATACAATTATTTTCATAAAAAATACATTTTTAAAATATTGTTTATGTAAAACTAGCTCTTCTTCATCCCTTATAGACCAGGGTAGAAGCCTTTAAAAATAATAAAAAGTGAAAAAAAATAATAGTAGGATGCAACCCATTAGAAAAGGAGGGGAATATTTATACATAAAAAATATGTATAGATTTTTAATATATTTATAATATATTTTTTATACATTTTGACATTTATTTCTTTAAAGTATTTTTTTTCATGGGGGTATACTCACGATAAAATAGTGATGGCATTATTAATTCGATTTTGTCTTTTCAGATTATCAGTATGGATGAATCTGTTTGTATCATCTGCAATAAGGCAGATGATAAGCAAGTGTATGAAATAATAAAGGTTTTTTGTTTTTTGCATTTTCTCAGAAGATATACTATAGTAACATATTTTTTTTTTCACCATCGGAAAGTAGACATTTCAACGAACAGAAAACATACCAACTTTTTGAAAAAAGCTGATATTTTGACGGGTGAATTTTCAATTGTAAATTAGGGTGTTTTTTCGATATTAATTCAAAATAAGGTGAAAAAATACATATTTTTAATCAAATAAATTACAGCGTATTTGGGACATAAAAAGGCAAGTTTTCACTAAATTTCGTTAAAAAAAAAATTGTGAAAGATAAAAATAAAAAACCAAAAAGTTGGTTTTTTGAATTTTTCACATAAATTTTGAGGTTATGTGAAAAAAGTGTAAATACAAAAGTTTTAGATGTTTTTATTACCTACAACTTTGCCATTTGATTTTTTTCGATAGGACTTTTAGTTTTGCCGGAAATCGAGAAAAACCGTTTTTTACCCTTAAAAGCAAAAGCAGAATTCAAGATTGCAAAATAGCGTAGTGGGCAACAGGCGCCGGGATTTCTGACCGAAAATTGGCGTCGCGCCAAGTACTGGCTCAGGGGTCTAAAATCGGTACAGTTCGCTAAATATGGAGGTATATTAAATGTACGAAAAAACTAAACCGGAGGAAAGTATGAAATAAATTTATATTACTTAGTGCGTTATCTGTTTCCGTAAGATAATATGAATACAATCTCAACAAATATTTAATGTAAGATGAAACATGGAGGCCATTTAAATAGCTTAAGTAGAATTATACTTCGTTTATCTCTCAAAGGCTTATTGAATAAACTTAATCTTCAAATAATAGCTTATCTTGTATTATACAACAATGTATGTATATATACTAATGTAATTTCTTTTTATTTACATATGAAAAAAAAACAGGATTAGTGTAAATCTTAGTAGCCTTATAGACAGTAAGTATTTTTATGTATTCAGCCCTTTTTAACATCCCACTGCCAGGCACGGTCCTCCCTTCAATACGAGGGGGTTCAGGCCATAGTCCACCACGCTAGCCAAGTGCGAGTTGGCGGACTTCACACGTCTTTCAAAAACTTGCTAGGTTTTCTCAGACATGTAGGTTTCCTCACGACGTTTTACAGTTTTCCTTCACCGTACGGCAAGTGGTAATCATATTGGAAATGATTCGCACATGAAAATATCAGAGGTGCGAGATCCGGGATTTGAACCCGCTTCACTCGGTTTAGCATGCGAGCGTTTTACCACTGAATTGTAAGTATTATATGTATGTATTGTAGTTATTTAAACATATCTAACAATTTTTATTAACACACTAAATAAAACACAAACAGTGCAACAAAAACCATGTATGAGTTTCCCATGCACTGCGTATTCATACGCGGTAGTTAATTATACATACAATCATGCATCTATTAAAATCATATAAGAATATCACCAACTTGCGTTGATTAAATTGTTTCAAGATGGCAGTGTCTCGTCACTGTAATAGCGTATAATCGGTTAGTAATACAACTGTACTATACAGACTGCTATAAATAATAGTTTTTTAATATATATTTAATATTTTCTTCGTTAACATTATCTTTTAAAGTTTTAGATAGGTTATGAATTAAAGAATTGATTACATATTCAAATACCCGTTTTCCATAATCTATAGGTACATATAATAAAATTGTAACTAAGCCGAATCTGTACAGTAGATATTTTTTAGAAAATCTTATTGAAATAAACATTACTATCGATACAGACGCCGAATCTATAGTTTTTAGTATTTTTGTCCGTCTGTCTGTCGGTCTGTCTATCTGTCTGTCTGTTACCGCATCACAGAAAAACCACTGGAGGGATTTTGATAATATTTGGTATGGTGATAGCCGGTTATCCGGGTCAACATATAGGATACTTTTTACCGCGGGAAAATATCTCTTTTTTGAGACAAAGTACAAGAACTGCAATGTAAGAGTATACTAATATGTAAAACCTAAGAATTTGGTTTTTCGTCATCTGAACGCGGGCGGAGCCGCGGGGAATGCTAGTTATTTATATAATTGGACATTTCTAATTTAATATTTATATTGCTTCTTAGATAATGTTTTTTTGTACCTATTTGATTTCTTGTAGTTTTGTATTAAAATATTGTTTTTTCAGTAACAAGTAACGAATTCTATGTCGGTACATCATTGCATTACTTTGCAATAACTACTAAATAACCCATGATCGTCATTTTTCTACAAATGTTTAAGTTTTTTAGGTACAATTGTTGTATATTTGATCAATATGAATTTTATATGTAAGACCGTAACCGCTTAGTCAGTATGAAATTATTGACACACCCAATGTTCTATACATCATGAGCAATATTGGGAAAAGAAATTTTATTCCTTAGTAAACTAAACTACGATAACAAAGCTTGTAATTTATCACAAATAGTATTTATATGAGCTTTCTATTTAAACGATAGTTTAGACCGAAGTATCGCTGCCTGTGTACCATTTCTACGAGTGGGCATTGGCTGCCGTAGCTTATATACCTAGTTGTCTAAACAATCGTGATTGTAAGCGGTTAGTTGTATAATGTATTGTACCATTGTATCTATTGTAAATAAAACCATCTTTTCGGATTTGTTCGCGAATTTATTTTGATTTTTGGTTCCCGACGTTTTGAATGCTTTACAGCAATCATGGTCACGGGAGAGACTCTGAGTTCAAAAATCAAAAAAAAATCGCGAAAAAATCCGAAAAGATAGTTCTATTTAAAATGTCAAGTATTCGCGTAAATCTAAGAAAGTATTATGTATCTATTGTGATTTGAGCTTATGTACATAAACTTAGTTTTTAAGACATTAATGATAGGACCGATACCATGTGACCATTTTGCAAGCGGGTCGAAATCTGCCTGGTCTAAGTGCTCCTTCTATATCACGGCTTGATGACACAAGACAAGTATCATCAGCAAAATGATACATTTCACAATTTTCTATAACATTTTCAGATCGTTGACGTAAGTAATATAGTGTAAAGGTCCTAAAACTGATCCTTGTGGATCATAGATTAAGTAAATAAAAAATTTGCATTCTAACTAAACCAAATAAAATTCATAAAATAATCCACAAAGAGTGGCTTACGGTATTCACGTACATATTATACTTATATTTACATTATTAAATAAAACTATCTTTTCGGATTATTTCGCGGATTTATTTTGTTTTTTGGTTCCCGACGTTTCGAATGCTTTACAGCATCCATGGTCACGGAAGAGAGATTCGAATGACATTCGAAACGTCGGGAACCAAAAAACAAAATAAATCCGCGAAATAATCCGAAAAGATAGTTTTATTTAATAACTAGCGGCTCACCCTCGCTTCGCTCGGGTTCGTCGCTAGGTACGTTTTAAATAGATATAAAAAAAAAAATCTTTCTTTCTCACATTTTAATTATATGTTTTAATACTTACCTATTCCGGACTAAGAGAAATCCAAAAATTAAAATATCATAAAAATTGGAACGCGGTCGAACGGGATAAAAAGTATCCTATGTCCTTCTCCTGGCTCTAAACTACCTCCCTGCCAATTTTCAGCTAAATCGGTTCAGCCGTTCTTGAGTTATAAGCGAAGTAACTAACACGACTTTCTTTTATATATATAGATGTCAAACATTCGCGGAAAACTAAGAAAGTATTATATTTACATATTCAAGTAATAATAAATCGCAAATATAGAAAAAAAATACCTAAACAGTAACGAGTAGGTACATATATCTAAGCGTTAAGTTACGTAGTTAGTAAAATATTGTTAAGCGATAGTCGATACCGATATTACCGATATTATACTTATTTAAGTAACAAACACTAACTGTTTGTTAGCAATGAAATATTTTTTACGTTACGCTCATTTGTTCTGTTAATTACACATTTTTTTCATGGATGAAATAGCGTAAAGAATTTTGCGAATTTTGTATGTCAAGCATGAAACTACAATTCTAAATAAATCTACGAAAGTATTATGTAACTAGAACATTAAAATAGAAAATTAATAATTTTAAAGCAATTGGATATGATATATTTAGTATGTTCTAAGTACTTAGTTATATAATAACTTCTAGTTTATTCCGCACACGCCAAGGCCATGCTCATGGTTCCCATGTCATCAACGAAAATCAATAGACACATTATTATAAGTAATTTAATTAATCAATAATTTTGCAAACGATCTTGTATACGTTTTTCCCATGAACGAATTAACCACTTCGTCCATGGTTTTTCCCATTTCTCTTCTAAATCTGAATTTGTTGTAATAATCATTTTTTTTTATTTTTATGCATACCCAAACATTAATCTATACATATAATAAAATTGTAACTAAGCCGAATCTGTACATTAAATATTTTTTGGAAAATCTTATTCAAATAAACATGATTATCGATACAGAGGCCGAATCTATAGTTTTTAGAATTTTTGTCTGTCTGTCTGTTACCGCATCACAGAAAAACCACTGGAGGGATTTTGATGAAATTTGGTATTGTGATAGCTGGTTATCCGGGTAAACATATAGGATACTTTTTACCGCGGGAAAATGTCTCATTTCTGACAAAAAATACAAAAACTGCAATGTAAGAGTGTACTAATATGTAAAACCTAAGAATAAGGTTTTTGGTCATCTAAACGCGAGCGGAGCCGCGGGCAATGCTAGTTTTAAATAAAAAAAGACATTAGTTTACATTAAATATTTTGTAAAAACATTTAATGTGGTCGGTAAACATTGACATTGACAAATCGATGTTGATACTGCAGTACCTCCCCTCCATTCGTTAGTAATTAATCCGGTCAGTCAATGCATTGATTTCATAATAGGTATTTAGATATTTAATTAAAACACACATGGTAGAAGTGAAACTTCAGAAAAGTAACCTACAAGAGAATGAGATGAATAGGCAAAGAGTATCAGGAGTAGAATAATTATTATAGGGTTTATTTTTTTATAATATTTAAAAAAAAATTAGAAGTTTAAAAGTTATTTTATATTTTATTTGACATAAACATACATTACATATTATTCAGAGATTAATTTTATTATTTTTCACTTCCTGTGTAATGTATTCTACCTCAAATAAGAACAGTTTCCATGGCAACATGGCAATGTATTCTATCTTATTCTCTCGCTGCCTTAATCCTACATAATAATTGTAAATATTATTTGTGTTTGTCTCTTTTTAGAGTTGCAATTACGTATCATCAAATTTCAAATCACAACGATTCTAAAGAAGTTTAATTTCAATACGAGTATAAGCCTATTATATTTTTTTTCAGAGTTCATACAACACACACATTTTATTTAACTGGATCATAATAAATTTAAATAAGTATATTTTTGTTAAATCACGCGTACATAGTCCCAGGCAACTGCTTGTTAGTAGGTAAATGTGTTAGAAAACAAATTACGTTAATGACTTAAAGCAAAAAAGAAGTCAATAGAATAAAATCTACCTATCGTCCGACAGAGGACGAGTACAATTAAACAAAGATAGACATATAACTATGACTTTATATCATTAATAAATATTATTTACAGAAAAAGGAGCTGTCTATTTTTGGTATTGAAATTATAATTGATATTACTTATTCTTCTCAATTGATATTATAATTATTATTTTGCATATTTTATTGATCGTCAAAATTATTTAAGATAAAATAAAAATAATCAACAGTTTATCTATGTATGTATAGATATTCAAGTTTTGCATAATCGTATAAGAACCTTGATGTATCTGCGTTTTTGTTGTAATACTTGATCGCGATTATAAAAATAGGTCTTGTTTTACCCAACTGCGGCGAATCCCAAAGGAGGGTTATGTGTTTACTAAACGGATAACTCATTTTTGATAATACATACGTCGCGCCATGTCGTTAGATAACGTGAGTGTTATATAAGAGTAATTAATTAGCCTGGTAATATTTTGTAGTGGTTATGTTTTTTATTTTGTTTCTTCAGTCGAATTATAACTGAATGAAACCAAACCACTCTTAAATACGAGTACATTGGCCGAGAAATCCCACCGAATATATCCAACAAAACCCAGCTATGACGTGCAAATTTATATTCTCGTGAGCTTTAGATGAAAAAAAGTTTTACCATTTTTGATTAATGGTTAATCGAATTATATAATTGATTTGATTACGACATATGTAAATACCTATCTATTCTTATATTATAAAGCGGAAAAACTTGTTTTTTTGTTTGTTTTTTTTTTGTATCGAATACGCTCCGAAACTACTGAACCGATTTAGATGTAAGAAGATAGTTTAAGACCCTGGGAAGGACTTTTTATACCGCAAATCATCCCTTAAAGGCAGTGAAAATGGTGGTGAAAGTTTGTATGGTGAAGCAACCTAGGGAAGAACTCGAGTGAAGCGAGGAAGATTCGCTAGTCCGAAATAAAAACAGAGAGTAGGCCAATGTTGAACGTGAGGGGCGAAAAGATATTTTTATGTTCACGCACAACTTCAACAACATTGGATCGTGTGTTTCAGCCAATAATAAAAATAAAAGTCTTAATAAATATATTATTTTCCATTGCGTATTAATATCTTATATTATTACTCTTTATATAATATATATAAGTTTAGCATTCCTCATTCTACAATTTAAAGTGATCCTTAAGGATCAAGTAATAAACATATAATCTATGTAATTGTACAGTAATTACCAAGTTACCTTGGTGAAATCGCTATACACTCTTGGAGTAAAAATAATTAAACTAAACATAGTGTTTGTCTTTAGATTTTATTTTGTGTGCACAAATACAAGTCTCTCTACTCCTTTCACAATATTTTAAGATATGGATATCTAATAGGTAAATATGTATTTTACGTATCAAAATATATTAGATTTCCTATGCGTCGGCTGGCACCGACTTCGAAAATATCTGATTAGGTATCTATTCTAAATGAAAACCCCGTTTAGTTATTTTTTACCTTTTAGTACTCGATTACTAACTAGTGGAGAGTGGAGTGGATTCTCTCGGACATGGAGGTTTCCTCGCGATGTTTTCCTTCATCGTAAGACAAGTGATAATAATGTTGGAAATGATTCGAACATGAAACTATCAGAGGTGCGAGACCCGAGATTTGAACCCGCTTCACTCCCAAGCGAGCGCGTTTCCAATGGGCTACCACTGCTTTACCAGTCATACTGGCTTGCAAATAAATTAACGAGGCAAATTATATGCATAAGGTAGTTTAGAGTTCTAGTTATTTAATGAGTTTTGCAAATGATTATAACATAAAAAGGATTGCTTACCTTCCCTGCTCCAACCAGGCCAGTGACTCCAATAAACTCCCCAGGACGGACGTTTAGAGATATATTTCTTATAGTAGGAACAATAGGCTTTGTTTGCCAACTAGCTGTCACATTTGTCAATATCAAACCTGACGATTTTACACTTTCTTTATGTTTATCTACACCGTTGGTTATACCATTCACGCTAATACCGTTGGTCTTAAAATCTTCTGGTTCCAGCTCCTCTAGGGATAAAAATTCCTAAAAAGAAATATGTTCGAAGTTTTAGGTAAAAATTAATAGTTAAATAATCACGAGATAAAATACAAAAGCAATTTTAAACATGAATGATTCTATTTTCATAATATAAAATAAATATATTCTTATATTATTATTTTTATAGCATAAGTATAGGTATTTATAGTTCAAAATTGAATTTATTTATTCAATATAAATACTTAAAAAGAATAAAATTATCCACAGTCGGCAATACTCGTTCATGAAAGTATTATTTCAACGTTTTACCAGTCTTAAAAGGTTTTTGAGAAACCTGTTTCTTTATCAATTTGAAAAAAAAATTACTTTCGAATTAATTAGTTCAAAGGAAATATAGATGTAATAAATAAAAATTAAAAAATAAATACAAAATGAGACAAAATAACTATACTTACGTATTCTAAAAAACAAGTATGTAATGTTAAAGAAATAAATAACATTTAATTTCTTATTTTACTTTATATTATGTAATATATATACTCACTCAATATTTTTATTATCTTATAAAAATCTGTTATTGTACAAATGAAATGTTTATTTTAAATAAAAAACTTTATTTCAACATGTTCTTTAAGTTACCTCAAGACGCCTAACGGACACTTTGGATTCAGCGAGGGATGCCAATGCCATCGGAAAGAAGATATTGCAAGCTAACTGAAGAAGATTATAGTATTGTACTAATGAGAAAGTGATCCCTGCGTGAATATCTCCTCCTAACAGTACAAAAGTGGTCACTGCAGCAAACAATATGAACCGCTCTGTAAACACACTGAGTGCAGTGGAAAATCCTTTGATAAAAGACGTTCTCAAAATAAATTTCACTTCGTACCTGAAAATTCACATAACGTTAAAAATTATCAAACATAAAATAAATATACTATAAATAAATTATACTCTCGTGAGCAAAAAAATCGACTCAGGACGCACGCTTGCGGTTAAAAAGCTCTAGCAAAAAATCGGAAGCTTTTATTATATTTCTGATTTTAACATCTCAAAGTTCTTTGTTTTAGCTTTAAAATGAGTGGTCTATGTTGTTATTAAAAAATGTTTTCTGGTAAAGAAAAAATATTGAATGAGATGGAGTCTTAAGCAATAAAAAAAGTGATGGTTGACGGTAAAGAAAATACCACGTAAAATTCGTCAAAACAATAATTTAATTAATTTTTTTTTATATTTAGTGTTGCCCCCCCTGGCCCTAATAACAGCTTCCAATCGCTTTTTCATGGATCGAATAAGTTTCCTTACTCGATCTTATTCGATGCTATTCCATTCGTCGATTAGCGCTGCTTTGAGGTCCGCCATCGTGTCTGGTGCAGGATTTCTAGCCCGAACTTTTCTTTTAAGATCATCCCACAAATGCTCGATAGGATTTAAGTCCGGGCTACGCGCTGGCCAGTCCATAGCGGCAATTGCGACCTCCTGTAAATACTGCCGGACGGAACTTGCAGTACGTGGACGGGCATTGCCGTGCGTTAGGACGAAGTTTTCGCCAATGAAACCGGCGTAGGAAACGACGTGATCCTCTAAAATCTCTTCGATGTATCGGATCACCGTCAATCCTCCCATTCGACCGCCAGTTTCAATAAAAACCAACTCGGTTTTTGCCTCGCTTGAAATGCCGGCCCACACCATCCAGGAACATCCTCCAAAAGCAACATTTTCTTTGATACAGCACTGCGCGAATCTTTCCCCAGGTCTTCTGTAGACTCGTCCTCTTCTATCACTACCATGCAAGCACACTCTACTTTCGTCTGAGAAGAGAACGGTGCTCCATTGTTCGTTAGTCCATCAACATGTTCTCTAGCAAAACGTAGGCGGGCTGCTCGGTGGTCTGGGGTTAATTTGGGGCCAGTAGCTGGCCTTTTTGGCTCAAGCCTAGCTGCCTTAAGTCGTCTTCTGATTGTCCAGCCACTCACAGCTACTCCTCGCGTTTCTCTGAGCTCTTGTTGGACTTGAACGCCAGTGAGGGCCCGATTTCTTAACGATGTGCTGACAATAAATCCGTCATCTCTCTCTGATGTGCACCTTTTTCTACCGGAATCGCGTCTTCGATTAAAGCCACCAGTCTCCTGGTAACGACGGTAAACTTTAGAAACAGCAGACTGGCTCATGTTCAGTGCACGTGCCACTTCACGCTGACTCTGGCCTTGTCGCAATAGGGTGATCGCTTGAGCTGCTAAATCGCTTGTTGTGTCCATTTTCAGGTAGAATTCTTGATTGTTGATAACGGAGATGTGTATCGGTTGACGTTTGACGGCTAACTGATAAGGGTGGGTCAAGTAGATAACCTTTTATATGGGTCAGTAACCCTTAATTAGCACTATTGTAAACAAGCGTAAAAAGGGTGGTTACTGATCACAACATATTGTTGGGTTGTGTGAGCAATAAACCTTACAATATTTTATATCATTTTGAAGCTAATACTAGCAGCTTTAAGATTTTACTATGAAAAAAATATATTTGCTTTCAGTTTTTTTTCCAGTGACTTGCGTCTACAGATGTGTCGTCTGAGTCGATTTTTTTGCTCACGAGTGTATTTATACACTGTTGTATTTTTTAAATATGAATATCTTTTCGGATTTTATCGCGGATATATTTTGACTTTTGCTTCCCGACGTTTCGGGAGAACCTTATAGCCTCTCCCGTAACCATGATTGCTGTAAAGCACTCGAAACGACAGGAAACCAAAAATCAAAATAAATCCGGCAACCACGAAAAAATCCGAAAACATAGTTTTATTTAGTATTATCTATACCAATATTATAAAGAGGTAAAGTTTGTGAGATTGTGAGTTTGTGACGTTGTAGGGGGTAATCTCTGGATCTACTGAACGGATTTAGATGAAATTTGGTAAAAAGATAGTTTGAGACCCTGGGAAGGACATAGGATACTTTTTATCCCTTTAAATTATTCCTTAAGGGTATAAAAATGAGGATGAAAGTTTGTATTGGGAAGCATGCTAGGGACGAACCCGAGCGAAGCGAGGGTGAGTCGCTAATATATTATAAATTTAGGAAATTTACTTACTTGCGTAGTTTGTCTACCAGTTTCTCGAAAGGTTTTTCCCAGGCATACATTTTTATAACTTGCACACCATTAACTAATTCACTCATTACTTTTACCCTTTCGTCTGTACGTTTTGCTATTTTTCCTCTCAGAGAACCTTGAAGATTGCTTAAATATGCTGTAATGAATAAAGGTGAACATTTGACCTTCATTAAAAATACTACAGATACGTTTCGGGCTCGAAGGTGACATTTTCATTGATAAATTACTATTCCACTTATTACATAATATTTATAATATTCTATCTTGCTTCATTTTTCAGTAGTTTAATTAAAAAGGATACATAAATGTTAGCTTGGGTCATGCCAAACCAAAACTGGATTTGCACGGGTTTTATAATTATTATTTAACTGGGTGTAATGTAAAATGTGACGCGAGTACGATGCAATGTAGAGCAATGAAATTGAACACAAGTAATGATTTTGCTACATAGATCCTTTATAATGTGATTCTCTTAACAGTGATTATTTTTTAGTTACATGTATTTAAAAATCAGTCTATACTAATAAATAAAGCTGTAGAGATAGCTACCATTCATTTAAAATATTCTATTTGCATGTATACATATAGAATTCTGAGTCGAATCTGTACATTAAATATTTTTTATTATTATTAAATAATCTTATTGAAATAATCATTATTATCGATAGAGGCCGAATCTATAGTTTTTAGAATTTTGTCTGTCTGTCTGTTACCGCATCACGAGAAAACCACTGGACAGATTTGGATGTAATTTGGTAAGATGATAGCTGGCTATCCGGGTCAACATATAGGAAATTTTAACACGGGAAAATATCTCATCTCTAAGAAATCTATACTATACGTTACCTATAACGTAACTAAAAAACGTTAAAACGCCAGTTAGGCTATATATTTAGTAATAATATTGACTATTTAATATAATTATGCTACGAACTTGAAGATTTGGAGCATTTATTTATAAATTACACGAGCAGCGTCGCGGGCAAAAACTAGAATAATACAATGTCGTAATAACAATGGTATAAAGTTATAAAAATGTCATGTCCGATACAATTTCTAAAACATCTCAACTACCAACTTATTGTTATAATACAAATATGCACTGATAATCTATACTTATTATAAAAATAAGTCCCCCGGCCGCGTCTTTCTGTCCTCCTGTCTGTCCTCCTGTCTGTCTGTACGCGATAAACTCGAAAACTACTGAACGGATTTTTATACGGTTTTCAACAATAGAAAGAGTAATTCTTGAGGAAGGTTTAGGTATATAATTTATTATGCTTTTATGTAAATTAGCTGAAATACGGCGACAAATGTTGAAGAGGTCGCAAAAAATCTCGCCAAATGGGAACTTTCCACGCGAACGCCGCGTAAACTAGCAAAGATACAGTTAAGTAATGTACTAGAGAATTCAAAATCTATAAAAATGCTACAAAAAAGTCCGCGATAGCATATCTCTATCTCTTACGGTTGACTTACAATAACCACTTTTATGTTAACATTTTTAATTAAAAACATTACGTTATTTTCAAAGTTATTTTCTTTAGTTCGGTATTAATCCTTATCCAAATGAATATTTTAGTTAGCTTAGTCATTTAATGCAGATTAAAATTGCTCTTTACACTAAATCAATCAGATGAATAGTTTTTGAGATATCGTTGTTAGAAGTAATTAGTAGCGAAACATTTTTAATGCTTGGCGAGCATTGAGATGCCTACGGCGAGTCCATCCCCTCTGCCCCGCATCGCTCGACCGCCTGCTCAAGCTATATAAACCGGGCGATGTAGCGCGCGATCCTAGGATACTTTTTACCGCGGGAAAATATCTTATTTCTGAGGAAAAATACAAAAACTGCAATGTAAGAGTATACTAATATGTAACACCTAAGAATTTAGTTTTTGGTCATCTGAACGCGGGCGGAGCCGCGGGCAATGCTAGTACATAATAATTCTTTATGAAGCAATACGTACTATGTTTATGCAAATGTAAAGTTTATAAACGCAATTCATTTAAATTTATAATAAAAACAATAAATTATAATACTAGCAGCAGTGCCCTGATAATCAAATTTTAATTAAAATTTGAAAAACTCCTTACACTAAAACGGCTGAATCGATTATGATAAAACATGTCTAAGAACCGTCGCCAAGAAACTAGCTTTTAAATAATAAAACCGCATCCAAATCGGTTCACTCGTTTAAGAGCTATGTATCTTTAAAATGGTGGGTATGTGGAAAAGATTTACAAAATGACAGGTAGACCTAAGACATTCTTAGCGTATATTTTTATTGTTGTATTTGTTATTGTCAGGAGAAGGTTCTTATGAAAGAAAAAAATGAAAAAATTAATTAAAATGTATATGGCTAACGCTGGCTAATAACTATTTATTTCTATTTAAATCGTACCTAGCGATGAATCCGAGCGAAGCGAGGGTGAGCCGCTAGTGCTTTATAAGTTGGATGTCATTAAGATAATATTTAGTCCCTTACGGACGGATTTCCTGTATCAATTTCATTTTAATTCTATCTTTTTAGAATTAAAATTAGGTTTTGCGATTCGAACTAAAGTTTACCTTGCACGATAACTGTTTGTATGAAGATCACGGCGAGAGCAGCAAGTGTTGCCCAACCAATATGCTGCCAGACTAGATATGAGACAACAGGCACGACGATCGGCATAACCCAAATGTAATTAAGGTATAAAGCTGCTATATCAAAACGATTAACATCGTTAGACATCAAATTAATGACCTGCCCTGATTCTGTTTTACTCAAACCGATCCGGTTCAGTTTCAATATCTTTAAAAAAAGGAATAAATTATTATTACAAAAAATTATAAAAAAAAACTATAATTTGATAGCTGACCTTCAAAGTTATAATTAATTGTTTTTATAATTGACTTAATCAACTGTATCGTTTAAATAATAAAAAATAATAATAAAGCAAGTTAGACAAGTTTCATCGAAAAAAAATATTATAAGAATGTGTTAGCAATAAATAAATGCAATGTACTATAATAATGACGATCATATCATGCATTTACATTTATTCGATATATAAGCGATCGAAGATAAAATAACTTATATGTATAAGTGCGATTCCGTGTCCTACCTTTCTAAATAAAACAGAACATGCCGCTATTCTCACTCTCATTCCAGAACAACCCTGAAGTAGCTGTAGATGGTTCATCATCAAGGCAGTTAATATTGTAGAAACATTCATAGCAAAATTATAAATATGTGCTTTCTTATACGTATCTGGCGTTTTATCTCCCGCAAAATATTCTATAAATAAAGCTAAAGTAAAAGGAACGAGTGGCCTAAAATAAATATTCTGAATTAGTATTATATTGGATATTTTATGATATAACAACGTATCTGATCGTAGTCATTACAAAGTATTGAGTAACGTGTTCAATTATTTACGTAACTTTGCTTTCTTTTTTAATTTTTCAAAAGGTATATGTCTTGCTTAAGCAAAGTAAGTAGTTTAAAGAAAAAATCTACTATAAATTTAAATATTTTCGCGGCATTTCTACTAAATACACATTACAAATGTTTATAAATATCTTACCACACGACAATAAAAAGTATGCCTGCTAAGAAGCCGCACATCATGTACTCGAACCAAAAGCAGCTTATTATTGCTCTAGATAGAGAAGGTTTATTTTTTGTTTTGCGACATTTTTCTACTTCCTTTTCCCACGCTTGTTCTAGGCGATCTCCAAGACGTCCAGACTGATCTCCGCCGCGAGTTTGCCATAAATCTTCTAATGTAAACCCTTCTTTATAGCCTTTTCTAAAAAGAGGAAAGCTCGACCTGCAACAACAGAATAAAAACAACCAATGAAGCATATAATTTATCATAAGCTTGATTTCTTTTAGATTATTAATAGTCTTGTATGTTATTCTTTATTTAAAAATACTTGGAAATAATGTAAATTTACTGAGTAATCATATTCGTAAGTCGTAACATTCATCCTACAGTCCACACACTAATACTATATTTTTTCGTCAACCTATTCTCATCTTTTAGTTCGCTTTTTACACCGTCGGGGTTTTTTTTATTTTTGTGAATTATTTTTATACTTACAGCTTTTTAATTTTGGTCAGTTAGACATTTTTAGTTTTATGTAACAAATTCTGATCCTAAATGATTTTTAAACATGTAAATTGCATATGTTTATGTAATCGCTTCTTAAAAATCTGTATTTTGATATGCCACTCGATTGATTCGGACAATTATTTTTTTCAAGACAAATTGGCGCCTAGGATCCTCCATTTTGATTTTCAATGATTTGTATATACCCCTCTATGACACTCACGTTATCAAGGCGAATCTAATGACGTATTAATCATCAAAATCGGTTGCGCCCTTTAGCAATTACGAGGGAACATAGGGTTGGACATACATAAAGGTCAAACACATAACGCTCTTTTGGGCTTCGACGCAGTCTATTTGATGCATATATAAACCAACCTATGCACCTGCCCACTTACTGCAAATAACACGGCATATTTAATCATTTCTTTTCGTAATGCATAAAAGCTACTTTATCTGCTTTAATATAAAATTGATTAAAAAGCCGTTTTCAAAATAACAAAAAAATAATTAGATTTAATCTCTAAATGTAATCTAAAAACCAAACAAACTGAGATTTCCAACAAGAAAACCAAAAAGACCAAACTCATTAAGTATTACAAGTTATAGGTAACAAACCTGCTAAAGATAAATATTTTAAGAGCGTATGGAGTCCAAAAAATACAAGGAAAATCGCTTCAGGGAAAAAAGAAACAGCAGAAAAAACCATATTGAACAATCTAATATTAAATAACCGTCTGGAAAAATTAAAACTGATAGTAGTCACTTGCTACTACTTACTTGGTTAGACCCTGGTTCAGCAGCTAGGCAATGTCCCAAACGAAATCTTTGTCCTAAAAAAGTTATGGTCACTGTTTGGTGGTCTAGTGCCGATATAATTCATCACAGGTTCTTACCAAATGACACCAGCATTACTACGGATGTGTACTGTGAGGAACTGGACACAATGATGGAGAACCTCGCAAATCTCCGGCCAGCTTTAATGAATCGCTCGTCCCCGCTGCTCCTACACGACAACGCTCGACCTCATACGGCACAACAGACGGTCTCTAAGCTACAAGAATTAGGGTTGGAAGTTTTGCGTCATCCACCGTACTCACTAGACCTTGCGCCGACAGACTCCTTTTTTTTCCAAAATTTGGACAACTTCTTGGCAGGGAAAAATGCAATACCCGAGAAGCAGTACAAAACGTCTTTGAAGAGTTTGTTGGGTCCCTAACCAGGCTTCATCAAGAAAGACATTAAAAAATAATCACTGCGCTAGCAGAGGTGCATCGATAGCATGGGTGCATATTATGATTGATAGAAATAAAAAATATTTATAAAAAAATGACTAACTTTCTGTATAATAAACGATAGATAAAGACCTTATATTAGCGTAGTAATACCTCATTTCAAATACCTTACCACCCTGAGAGTTTTAACGGTTTCTTCGTAAATTATATTGCTATAAATTGTATTTCTGTTCTAGCCACGATCTGTTTATTGGGCATTGTTAGTTTCTTATGTAATATAGTAAGTGACATCCATGCTAATATTATAAACGTGAAAGTATGTTTGCTTGTTTGTTTGTCTTTCTTTCACGTCGAAAAGGAGTGACGGATTAATGTGATTTTTTGTACGAAGATAGTTGGAGGGTTGGAGAGTGACATAGGCTATTTTTTACCGCGGGAGATAATCTCATTCCCACGGAAAAACACATAATACAACCCAAAAAAAATATTTATGATCAGAATTACTTAAAATTTGGTATCAATGCTCTTCAATACAATAAAATATATGCGTGTTTTAGCATTTTTCGAAATTCATCCCATAAGAGGGTTAAATAGGGTATGAAAGTTTGTATGAAACCTACTTTTATAGTTTTTCTGTAGTTTTAGCGCGAGCGAAGCCGCGGGTTTTGCTAGTATTGAATAATTATATGGTCATCCGTGTACTGTATGCAACTTTGTTGAGTGACAATAATATATATGTGTGTATATTTGTTCATTATCATCATTCAACGCTACACAATTTTAACAACTTTGATAGCATCATTCCTATTACTCGTAGATACAACTACAAACACTTGACTCGGACAAAGATAATTAAATATTAAATAACTTTAAAATATATACGGCAAGCAAAATATTTATTGGAAAAAAAGTTATAGGTATATTAAACTGTAAATAACACATGAAGGAAATAAATAGATACTGCGTTGGTAGTTCGAGTCTTATAGTCAGTCACTCATGTTATTAATAGTAATTAAAATGACCATGGAAACAGAAACATTTGGAAACATTATTTTTATTAACAATATAGCTCATGACAATAGTGTGCTAATTATGTTTATTTTGTTATAGTATTTGAATTTTCGTCAGACTATGAAAGAATGCACATTATAAAAATAAATATCTTAGCTAAGTTATTAAAATTCAAATAAATATTATTTAATACGTAATAAATATTATGTTTTATACAAAAATGTATATAATAGGTATATATAACTATATAGCTAATATAAGAATTATGTACGTATTATAAATTTCTTTAACGTGATTTTTTAGATTTAAACATATTGCCAACCAAAGAGTACTAGGTATAATGCCAACTTTTATTCAATCCAAGAGCTCTCTTGTATCCCTCATTGTTATATACTAACTGTAAGTTTTTATATGCATCAAACGTAGTACGGTGTTGCCAACTTCCATCGCGAAATAGCAAAAATAGTTTATTCTAAACTACATCTCAGTTCCCATAAAAAATAAAATGCGATTGATGTTATATTTATATACTTTACGAATACTTTTTTACGGTTCCGTAGACAAAGGGCAAAACAGGTACGTTTATAATTTCGTCATTTTACTTTGTGACTAATGGTGTTAATTCGTTAAATAGTTTTTAAGATACGGGATATTTACAGTTTCACACGTTCGTCGCAAAATTAATATTGTTTACAGTTTACATAGAAGTACTAACTATAAAGTTTTATTATGTCATAAAATTGAATAATTTTTAATGGCTATATTTTATTTTATTTGTAACATAACAAATTGCGTACAATGTACATATTTAAATTGAAACTACATGTTTGATGCTACCAAACCTTCACCGGGCTTGTCAGTTTCGCACTTGTTTTTAAAATTCATCTATGTGATATGTTAGTTCATCGTGCAATCAGTGGAAATAAACCTATCCATTTTATTTTCGTAAATATCATATTAGGTACTCGACTCGGCTCGACAACAGATTTTTAACCGACTTCTAAATAAGGAAGTAGGTCTCAATTCGACTGTATATATTTATTATTAACTACTAATATATTTATTAATAACTAGCAAAATACGCGGCTTCGCTCAAGCTAAAATTAAAAAAATCTCTCTAAAAAGGTAGCTTTAACTTTCATCCCCTATTTTACCCCCTTATAGGATAAATTTCGAAAAATGCTAAAACACGTGTTGATTTAATTTTATTGAAGAACTAGCATTGCCCGCGGCTCCGCCCGCAATCAGATGACCAAAAACCAAACTCTTAGGTTTTACATATTAGTATACTCTTACAATGCAGTTTTGTACTTTTTCTCACAAATGAGATATTTTACCGCGGTAAAAAGTCCTATAAATATCCTATATGTTGACCCGAATAACCAGCTATCATCATACCAAATTTTATCAAAATCTGTCCAATGGTTTTCTCGTGATGCGGTAACATACAGACAGACAGACAGACAGACGGACGGACGGACGGACGGACGGACGGACGGACGGACGGACGGACGGACGGACGGACGGACGGACGGACAGACAGACAGACAGACAGACAGACAGACAAAAATTCTAAAAACTATAGATTCGGATTCTGTATCGATAATAATGTCTATTTCAATTAGATTTTCCAAAAAATATTTAATGTACAGATTCGACTTAGTTACAATTTTATGATATGTATAGATTTAATTAATATCTACCAAGTTTTAAGTAATTCTGATCATAAATATTTGTTTGGATTGTATTATAATTTATAACGTGTCTTCCCGTGGAAATTAGATAATCTCCCGCGGTAAATTGTAGCCTATGTCACTCTCCAACCCTCCAACTATCTTCACACAAAAAATCACGCCAATCCGTCACTCCGTTTCGACGTGAAAGAAGGACAAACAAACAAACACACTTTCACATTTATAATATTAGTATGGATTATCAGCTCATTTAGTAAATTCCTTTTTTGAAATTATATCATTTTCAAAATCACACCTCGTGCGTAAATGCATTTCCCAACGTTAAAAAAAGGCAATATATGGCTGCGAAGAGTAGCTATCTATCACTACGGACGAAGATCTACCTTGAAGGTATGATGCACACCAGTCCAACAATGTTTCATTAATACCAAATGTTTTCAGTTTGTTGATAAGTAGTGCGTGATTTACTTTGTCAAAGGCCTTAGAGGAATCAGTGTAAATAGCATCTACTTGTAGTTTGTTATCAACTTTCTCTATTAAATCGGTGGCATATAAGAATAGATTTGTGACAGTAGATCTATGAGACGAAAAACCATGCTGCTGCCAGCTAATACGACATCCCAGATTTTTGAAAAAAGATTCATAGACTAAACTCTCAAAGACCTTTGACATAGTAGATAATATATATATGTATGAACTTGTATGACATTGGTGTATTTAATGTCACATTTTCAATTATATCATGATTAATGTGATGAAAGATATATTATATTCTATTAATTAATCGTTATTTGCTTATCAATCTCCAATAATAATTATTATTTAAATTTACATTTAGATAATAAAAAGGTAAACAAGAACTGATAGTAACTGAGAATTCGCATAACTTCATTTTATTTGAATTATCTAAATAACTTAACAACCTTAATCACTACATAGTATAAAACAAAGTAGCTTACCGCTGTCTGTCTGTCCCTATGTATGCTTAGATCTTTAAAACTACGCAACGGATTTTGATGCGGTTTTTTTAATAGATAGAGTAATTCAAGAGGAAGGATTATATGTACATAATACATGTATATTATAGTGCAGAATAGCCGAGAATTTCAAAGATTTGTATTTCATACTAACCGTTAAAACGTACCTAGGGACGAACCCGAGTGAAGCGAGGGTTAGGCGCTACTCGCTAGTGCAACATATAAAAGAAAGAAAAATAAAATAAGGAGTTAAAATAAGGAGTTAAAATTAACGTATTCAAAACACTAATGTCCGATTTCACCGACATCCCATAAGCTATCACCTACGTATGGGATCCCTAGCTTAAAAGTGCCCCTAAACTAGCCCCTAAATTAAATTTCGTTTTACCATCGTCAGAGCCCGTATTTTTAGTATCTATATTTAGGTGGCATTTTAACATTTAGGTGACCCCTAACTGTCGGTGAAACAGAAACTGTCCCCTAATAGCCCCCTAAGCTGCTTAGGAGACCTTTTAAACTTTGGTGACTTTGGTGAAATCGGCCATAAGTGTAGGAAGTTGCTTAGAAGTTATTATCGATGGGAATCTAAGGGTACACTTCTTCCCATTGTTGTTGTACCCCTAATCTTATAAACTATCTACTTCTATTATTATTAGAGATCTCATAGCGATCAAAGAAGAAATAATCCAAATTTTAATAGTTGACGTTTTAAGAATCAATCTAATGTTGTAGTTTAAGTAAAATTTAAAACAGAAATAATAAATAGATCTAGAAATATGTCACATTTTTCACGTTAATAATTCACGTATTTAATTATTAAAAGAAATCCCATAAGTACCCACCCAAAGAAAATGGAACAATGTGATAGTAATATTTGCATAACATTACAATTTTGTTTACTTAACAAAACAAAACAAAAACTCTACAGATTTATTATAAGTATAGATAAATAAAAAAGTAACAAAGTCAAGTTTGTACTTGATTTTTTTTTAAATCCGTAAAAACCGAAATAAAAAGATGTGAAAATGTTGACGAAGGAACGTATTATTACCGAAGATATTAACGAAGTATTATGCAGTCGAACTGAACCTTTAAAAATACATCAAAACAATCTACCTACTAAAAAATTGTAGACCTTAAAAAGGCCTAAAGTAAAGTCTTGTCATAATTATCTCCCGAGTGCAGCGAGAGTACATACATATTATGTCGCTTGTGTTATATAATCGTACATTTGGAGAGTATGCTGTAAATGTTAAATGTAACAACAACCGGCTTTATTAAACTCAATTGATATCTATGTACATTAATATCAACTCAATTGTTCATATAAGATCATTTAAGCAATTATCATCCTCACTTGTTTGTCAAGATATTTTATGTGTCACAGAAAAACTTTTTAGGGTTCCGTAGTCAACGAGGAACCCTTATAGTTTCGCCATGTCCTTCTTTCCGTCTGTCAGCAGCTTAGCTCAGAGATTCTTAGTACTAGAAAGATGTAATTTGACATGGATATATAGCGCGTGGCCCGACTCGCCGGTTTTTTGCCTATTTCTCCATCCGTTTATCCATTGTATTTATTCACCATTTGGTTATAACTTGTTAAAATTATTATTCACCCAATACTATCCATGTTTTTAGATACGTAATTAATATTTGTTAAGGGATGAGAATATTATTTTGAAATGTTATTTTTATAATAATAGGAACTATTAACATTGTAATACATTTAATTTTCTTTTACTAGCATAAGTTTTTTAAGTTCCCAGAATAATAATGGGCTCAATTCTTAATAGAAGTTTTATAATTATATATTTTTTTTACTACGTCGAATGCCAATGGATTTATTATTGTACGTATAAGGAATACTATAGGAACAATAATTTTAATAACCAAAATGTTATTCAAGGCTCATCGCTTAACCCATGTCAATTGAGGATAGCACATAAAAGTTCACACAAGGTTTATCATTAAACTTTACCTCTAAACTTCAATTGTTACACGATAAGGATTTAATATAAAGATACTAGCAGAACCCGCGGCTTTGCTCGCGCTAAAACTACTTTTTTTTTTAAAAGGTAGTTTATAGGATGAATTTTGAAAAATGCTAAGACACGTATTTATTTAATTTTATTGAAGAGTATATATACCAAGTTTCAAGTAATTCTTTACCATGGGAATTAAGTAATCTCCCGCGATAAAAAAATCACGCCAATCCGTTACACCTTTTCGACGTGAAAGAAAGACAAACAAACAAACAACCAAACACACTTTCACATTTATAATATTAATATGGATTAACATCTACATTGTACAATAAAAAACACGATGTGAGCACTGTTGCGCAACAATGTTCAAGATTTGCACACTTTATAAGTGATGCTCAATTTACTCGCAACATCTTTTGACAGCTGTAGCTTTTTCAGCATTGCCGTTATTAGAAAAATGATCATTCCGCATCAAGCATCACATTAATAATCCAATTAGTATGTAAGTATCAGGTCAATAAAGTCTCATAAAAGCCTCTTTGGCCCTTCTGGTGATGAGCGAAACCCTATCATCTCGCTGTTAGCTCGACAATGCAGGGGGTTTACGCTGGCACTACTACGCCCCCGTGAACAGTCGAACAGTACCTAACCACGCAAACTCTAGCATAAGAATACCAACTTCGTGTTCGCGGACGGTCCAAAGTCCTATCGCTCTGATGATATCTAAAGCGAATAGTACCGACCAAATTAAACGTAATTATTTATATTATTTATATTATATACGTATTCAGATATCTTAAAAAGTCATAAAATGAATTGTACTGACAATAATAGAAATGAATCTTTGCACTTTACTATGTAGGTGGTTATCTCTAATTGATTACGCACTTTGACGGTATGATATAATAACTACATATTTGGGTCCATTTTTTGCGTACCTGAGCTTGTTATTTAATGAGGTAAAATAACTCATTTTGAAACTTTAAAAAAAATATAAGACGGCCTGGCATATAAAAAAATAACGAGTTCAGACTTGTCGACTCGACATAGACGTAGCGGGAACTGTAGTAGTGGTGTGTGACCCTATGTGATAAGATAACGAGTAAATTATAAATCTTTCAATAAGCGTCAAATGTAATATCAACAAGCAAGATGATTTTTATTATTGTAATTTTTTTTGTTTATAATGATGATTTTAATTTTACTTCTTATTATTATGAATTTCTTTTGTATTATCTTATAAATGACATACATATAAGGTATATTATTATTACATTAATTAAATTGAAAATGTTTCATATGTATAATGTAGGTGTGCTTTTTACAAATAAATAAAAAAAATAAACAAGCCGAAAGATTTATAATTCATGAAATCATAAGGTTACATATTAATGTCTTAAAATAATATGTATGTTTTAGTACATTTTTATGGTTTGCGCTTCCCATCAATTCAACTTTCCAATCAACATCAAGCATAAAAAATCATCAGGCTTTTTTAAAAATAAAAAAGACCCAGATCAAAAAAATACACACAACTGAGATGAGGATGCTGATATGGGCAGAGGAGATGTAAGGGATAGAGTAAGAAACAAGCATACTCGAGAATCGAAGAAAAACTCTGAAGCACGCATGAGGTGGCGTGACCATGTAATGAGAAGGCCCGAAGAACACATGACTAAACAAGCTCTCTACATAAATTCAGGTCAAAAGAAGCGAGGTAGACCCCTTCTCACTTGGATGGCTGTAGTCAACAACGACCTGAAGCAAGCCCAAGTAAATGACTCGACAACCTAGAAGTCAGAACCGAAACAACTGGTGAAGAATGACGAGGAGAGTCGACCCCAAATGAAATGGGATAAGGCTAGGCAAATAGAAATACACCACTAGCGATTTACCCTCACTTCGCTCGGGTACGTCTCAAGGTACGTTTTTAGCGAAACCCTATTTTTTTTTCTAAAATAAAAATAGCCTAAGTTACTCCTTATAACATCAGTTATCTACCAGTGAAAGCCCCGTTAAAATCAGACCAGCCGTTTCGAAGATGGAATGGAAGACGGAACAAACAGACAAAAACTTTTTAAATTGTATTACTCTTTAAGTAACATACATAATTCCATATGTATTTAGTAAAAAGCTGTTATTTTGATATTACAAACAGACACTTCAATTTTATTTATCTGTATAGATTATTTATTACATTTACCTCATATTGTTATTTACTACTTGTGTATACGAGTATACATATGTTTCTTCTTAATTCAGAAACTTCTTAATGCCACTGGTTACTTGCATATGAAAACTTACTCTAAGTGTTAATTTTATAATTCAGCATAATATGTACAAATTTGAAAATAATTATAATTTATAATTAACAGCGATTCGATTTATTTCCACATTACGACAAATCATGATCATAACATGAAATGTATTGGGGCTATTATACCATTACTTAGTCTTGCAGCTGGTCATAATTAGATTTATCAACAACACGAACATAACATTGTAGTATTGTGCATATTTTACTTTGAATCATTTTTGCGTTACCAGAAAATAAAGAGGTTTAATGCAAATTGAAAAGTTATTTTGCATGTCGTTTGTTCGAATAGTTATAACTAGCGACTTATCCTTGGGTGCGTCCCTAGGTTCGTTTTATTTGTTTTGAGCGGAACCCTAATTCTTTTTTCTAAAATAAAATTAGCCTAAATTACTCCTTATAACATCAGCTATTTGCCAATTAAAGCGCCGTCAAAATCGGTCCGTTTCGGGGATTAGCCGGAACAGACAGGCAAAAAATTTAAAAATAGTTTATTTCTTATTAGTAGGTAGCGTTTATACTTTCATATTATATATTTAGTAAAAAGCTGTTATTTTGACATTACAAACAGACACTTCAATTTTGTTTATCTGCAATAGATTCTTCATTATGTACTGAATATTTTGTCTACTTTACGTAGCGAACTAAGCAAAAAATTAATTTTAAAAACGTCTTAATTTGTGGATCGGCTAGATAGAACTGCGTGCTACTGTGTGGACTGTGGTATATAGCAAATTTTACAGATTCAATTATTTAATGCTTTGAACCATACAAAATATATTTTATTGGTTTGTTTTTACGCAGATCTAGGTATTTAGTATACCTAAATTGACAGAGAACGGCTGGATGTGTCAGTAGTATATTCTGCTCTGTCTGCCCCGTATGAATCACTTGTCATCAAAATAAATTGAAAAATACTTATAATTTTGTAAATGTTAAAGTGTATAAGGTAATACTTACGATTACCTAGCTTTAAAATAAAATTCAGTGTACGTTAAATTATAAGTCTCGATACCGAGAATCCCGTTATCCTATTTTTTTATTTTTAACATAAAGCTTTTTAATTCCCTTTGTAATGTTATTTTAAACTCAAAAATACAAGTTACTCTACTTTACAGGACGTGCAAATTGGGAAACTTTCAAACCCACACGCAACAATCGCAAATAAAACCAATCAAAGATTCCAAAATCAGGAACAAGTTTTTTGCAAGTAATTCGAAGAAAAGTTTTAACGTTAAGGAAGTGTGTGTCTTGTGATAGATACATATATAAAAGCAAGTAGGTACGCATAGGAGTGCACTATGTATATATATATATATCGATATTTCATAAAATATCGATACATGTACGCGATATATCGCTTCAACTCGATATTACCGAATCATATAGTATCGATATTATATATCGATAGATTTCATCCGATATATCAAATATCGGGAGAAATTAAAAGCACATTCAATTTCTTTTTTTGTAATATTGATTCATTTATTTATGGACGGCAACTTGAGTAAGAAAAAGGATTGTTAGGAGACTTGAAACGGAAAACCCCGAATTATTGAAAAACTAGCCTTCGCAATAACGGAACGCTAAGACACGAAAATGAAAACTAGTCTCCTACTCTTCGTGAAGGCAGACTACTAGTAGTAAAATTTTTATAATCTGTGACTGTAGTCGTAACTCGTAGTGTGTCTGTGCCTCGAGAGTCTCACTCGCTTCCGAAATCCCAGTTCCGACTTCCGCTTCGTTCATCGTTCTCACTTCTCAGTACAAATTACAAAATAGCCTATAAAGTATAAATAAAAGTTGTCTGTTTTGTTTAATACAGTTTACGAAATTTAAATATAGTAAGTATATTTAAATATAGTAAATTTAAATATAGTAAGTGTGTATAACGATATATAAAAACGGCTATTTTAACTCAGCACTTTTGTAAAATTTTGTTTCTGCAAGGTCTACAGAAAAAGTATTGGGATTAATAAATAAATAAAATGTCTTGTTTCTTCACTAACTGTTTTTACTCATATTAACCTGATCCCTACCTAATATTTAATATTACAGACTAGTTAAATACAAACAAATAACTTACGATATATCGAAAATATCGATATATTTATACGATATATCGCAAATTATCGATACAACAATACAATATATAATATCAAAAAAATATCGATATCTTTTTACATGAACATCCCTAGGTACGCATACTCGTAGCTCAATGGTCTTTTTTTATTCGTTTTCGGTTAATCATTTTGATTTTTTTTTTGTTCAGTGCTGTGAAAAAATATAGACTCCAAAAGCTTTTTTATAATTTGAAAAAATTTATGTAACAAAATAATCTAAGACATCATGTTTTGTTTGTTAACTACACAATATATCCTAATTCATTATATGTATACTTTTTTTTGCGTGACCTTCATATTAGAGTAATGTGACTTGTTTTGTAGCGTTATATTAACCTGTGAATATTTATAAACTCAGTTGCATTTTGGCAACCTACTGAAATTAAATGTTTTTTTTTCATTGCTCTTGAAATCTACATTACTTACCAGCTTTCGTGGTTAGTCATAGATAATTAATATATTTATTTTCTTTTTCAATGCTTTGCGGTAAAGAAATAAGTTCTATTGGAAAACAAAGAATGATTTATCTGAGAAGCTGCGGTAAAACTCAAAGGTAAATAACTGACATTATTTGTAGATCACAGAGTGTGGTGAAAAACTTTTTGAAGCTAGATGTTGAAAACTATGGCAAAATAAAACGTTCAGAACGCCCGGCGAAATTTTTTCCTAATGTTAAACTAGCAGTATTAAAAGAATTATCAAGTACTAGAGCATCATCATTGACATTAGTGCGTAGATTTAATTTAAACTGTGATGCTAGTCTTGTGAGAAAGTGGGCACAAGAGCCCAGACGCTTTAAATATCGGAAGTACTTAAGTTAATCCGTCTTATAAGCATAGCTCGTTGCAGAAAGACCGAAATTTGCAGAAAAATATATCAAAAAAGGAAAAACTTCTGGAAACACGTGATATTCTCAGATAAAAAATTTATTTGTGACGGTCCGGACGGTTTTAAATATGATTGGCATGATTTAAGGTTTGAACGTAAAATAATGTCTCGTCGAGCTTAAGGTAGGAGGTGCATCGGTCGTTCACCTTGTCGTGGTGGGGGGCTCAGTAGTGCCCAGCAATCCAACCGGGCGCGAAGCTAAGAAACGCACAGGGAGGTTGCCCACTTCGGTGGGCGGTGGGAGGTGGCCCTCTTCAAGGGGGCGGTGTACCTTGCGGGTTGCTCCTGGTACTTCTCTGATAGCAGAGTGGACCTTGGAGCAACCCCATGGTTGTGGTGGTCTGCTTTGGCAGACCTGCCGTCGGGGCGTCGTAGTTGAATGCGTAAGCGATCCTGCGACGCCCCATTAAGACGGGGGAAGGTTTTGTTGGGTTTTAGTGGGTAGTACTGGCTGTATTACGCCGGTGAGTCCCACACGTCGTGCGTAAATGCATTTCCCAACGTTAAAAAAAAAAAAAAAAGGAGGTGCATCGGTAATGGTCAGGGGTGGTATCATTGGTAATTTAAAGCATTCATTATGTTGACTGAACACAAAGATATAATTTTTCAACAGAACAACGATCCAATACACGTTGCTTCAACTACAAAAAAGTGGTTTCAGGACTTCGATATACCACTATTCGACTGGCCAACATGCAGTTCCGTTTAAATCCGCGATGGAAAATGTTTGGAAGATCTTAGCAAGAAAAAAATATGATCAAGAAAAACCCCACATCAATATTATTTCTCAACTTAAACAAAGACTGCAGTCTTGTTCAAGTCTCGTGCGTAAATGCATTTCCCAACGTTAAAAAAAAAACGTGTTACCACATCACGGAAAAACTACTGGAGGGATTTTGATGAAATTTGGTATGATGATAGCTGGTTATCCGGGTCAACATATAGGATACTTTTTATTGCGAGAAAATATCTCATATCTGAGAAATCTATACTAAACCTTAAAACGTAAGTAGGGACGAGCCCGAGCGGAGCGATCGTGAGTAGCTTGTATTTTGTATAAAATTGCTGAACTATGACTGTTAAGTATTTGTCAAAAAAAACTATACTAACTATAGATATATTAATAGAACGTACTAGAAAATAGTGGGTATTAATTAAAAGGCCTATTCACGAAAGCATGTGTGAATCTTTTAAGTTCTAAGATGCACTCACAATAACTTTTTATCTTTAAAAAACTTATCTAGTTAGACGACGCACCAGAGCGAAGGGAGGGTAAGTGACTAGTCATTATAAAATTTATTTTCATTTTGTACGAATTTTGTTGAAATTATAAACACAGTTTAAATATTATATTATGTGTAATTTAATTATCATTTACTATTTAATAATGATGATATAAAATCGCCGGCACCGTGTAATATTTTTTGTTGTAACAGCTTACGGCATTAAATGCGATATCGATGAAACAATAAAATATATTATGATGAATAATTGCGACTAATAGAAATGTATTATATTGTATACACATTATATAATATTAAAGAATATTAGAACGTAGTGTTAGATACTGATACATGTGTTCTAATCAATACTTATTTCCTACTTGCAAAGTAAAAATAAAGGGTTTTTTTTTATATTATATTTACTAAATTATTAACTAACTCGTAATTGAGAATTTTCATGTAAAGTAAACAACAAATACCTATGCGCCTACAATAGATTTATTTACCAAATGTAGTGTATAATGACAGTATTTTTTATAAATAAGTAATAGGTGAATTTATTAGTAGATAGTTAACATAGTACTTAACTGACAAGTATCTTGGTCTATTAAAATTACCAAAAGAAAGGTATAATTAGGTACATCGTTATTTATTTTTCTATGCTGCTAATAAGCATATTTTATTGATAAACTAGCGACTCACCCTCGCTTCGCTCGGCTTCGTACCTAGGTACGTTTTAAATTAAAATGGATATACCTAGTATGTTATCCTTAAGAGATAGACATATGCCATCGCGGACTTTTCTGTAGACCTATATAAGATACACAATTCCACCATACATTATTTTCTTATACCTCAAAGGGTTTAGGCAGCGTTTTCGTTGAAAGCTCCCAGACGTCTTATTTTTTCCGACACCTCCAACAAATATCGTTATATTTAAGCCAATGTATACAAAAACTTAACAAATTATATACTAAAACCTTCCTCTTGAATCACTATCTATTTAAAAAAACCGCATCAAAATCCGTTGCGTAGTTTTAAAGATTTATGCATACATAGGGATATAGGGACAGAGAAAGCGACTTCGTTTTATACTATGTAGTGATATGAGTATATCCGCTGGTAGCTTTTAACCTCAATTACAAACTCGCGAAATACTCAATTATCCTTAGCTAATGTCAAATAAATTACGCGAAAGCTTTCCACAAAATGATAAGACACAAACATTGAAACAATAGGCGATGAATGATGGTGGTGGTAGCCGGCCTAACATTGTTACGAGTTTACAAAACGGTCCTACCGTTTTGTAAACTAAACGCTTTTAAGTACATTTTAGTATTTAACACATTATATTACAAAATGTAAATAACATTTACAAGTAATAGCAAATAACCACTTACCATAAAAAGATTTTTGATAAGAAATTGGCATTTTCGTGAGGATTTTTTTCTTTAAGTACAACTTTCGAATCCATCTTGAAATGTAACTTTTATCATAGAAATATATAATAATATTCTTAATCAAGACTTTAAACTAACGAATAAAATAGGGTAATACATGAACAATGTTTTATTTCAATTATTTGGACTTTTTATTTTTAATTAAGTAGGTACGTAAATATTATCAAATATGAGCATGTAAATATCGTCACTGAATCGGGATTTGTAAACTGTAATAAAAAACGTTCACTATAATTTTATGCACCAAATGAATCACTCATGAATTTTAAAATAAATTTGCTAGCAGCATGTGCGCGAGGCCGCTCATGCTTTAACGGACTGAACTGAAGTCTGAAGTTGAACCGTGAGCGTGTGTCGTGTCCGGTGTCGGTAAACATCGAGCGACGCGAATCAAGACTGTCGGCTCTCACTGTACCTCTCGCTCTTCAGTGCCTGTACTCACTACTAGTCTGCGGTCTGCCTATCTATACATACACTTCCACATGATCCCGATACATGCTGAATCATTGCTGTTAATGTATACAATATAAGTACATATAAGTTATACATAATGAAAATATCTGAAAGCTCTTAATTAAAACACATGATAATGATATTTTTGTCTCCTTTTACGTAACTTTAGATACATATAATATGTATATAAATCGTGAATTTTAAATGATTTTTGTTTTTATTAATGTTCAGTCAAATATAACAGGATTGCTTTTTCTAAAACTCGTAATGTTTAAAATGTGTTAAAGTAAGTACATAGAAGATAGACACATAGAAAATTTTGTTTCAGGAGAAAACTACTTGCAGTCTAAAAATATGTAAATAGGTCAAGGATAGATATAAGTGTTTATGAATTACGTATGTAGGTATGTACGTAGATATCGATTTTATAAATTTATCATTACCTATTAAAACGTCTATTTTACGTTTGTTTTGATACTTCTACTTTTAAACTAATACTTGCCGATGAATAATATAAGTACAATACCTTCTCGATTTTATATAAGTTATTTAAAAATATATATTTATGTTCAAATTAATATACAATGAATGTACTTTACGTTACATACTTCTTACTCCTCTATTTTCAAGTTTAAAGTTAACCTTTAGTGTTAATAGTGCGTAACTGCAAGTCGCGTGCGATTTTTATACGATTTTTATACCTACTAATACCTTCTATAATTATAAAAAGCTAAAGTTTATGAATTGTGTTTGTGACGTTGTAGGGGATAATCTCTGGATCTACTGAGCCGATTTAGATGAAATTTGGTAAGGGGAAGGACATAGGATAGTTTTTATCCCGGAAATCATCCCTTAAGGGGGTGACAATGGGGATAATAGTTTGGACAACCTAGGGACGAACCCGAGCGAAGCGAGGGTAAGTCGCTAGTAATAATAATATTTTGTGATCTAAAAAAATCTTCTAATCAATCTTTGCGGTTTAATAACGCCATTGTTTTTAATACCACAACTGTAAATAGTTGGTGTACGGGAAAAATTGCACAATAATAATTTATATACCACATTTACCTTTGTTATACTTATCTGGGGGCACGGCAGAGTCCCCACCAAGTCGAGTAAAAAAGGGCACAGCCGTAATACCCTTTTCTCGAAACCATTCAGGACATTGTCGACCCCCAATTTTCATCAAAATCTGTCCAATGGTTTTCTCGTGATGCGGTAACAGACAGACAGACAGACAGAAAGACAGACAGACAGACAAAAATTCTAAAAACTATAGATTCGGAGTCTGTATCGATAATAATGTCTATTTCAATTAGATTTTCCAAACGATATTTAATGTACAGATTCGACATTGTTACAATATTATTATATGTATAGATTAAAACATGTAACAGCTTTCCTTATAGAAACGAGCTACGGGTATGGTGTTAAAGGGAAAACATATAAGAAAATCAAAATGGCCGAAATCATACTGGTCTCACGATATAAATCCGCGGCGAGAACTAAAAATTAATAAGATTGCTGAATGCCGGGCCATCCGAATTCGATACGAGCTATGGGAGTGGATTATTATTACTAGGAATAATAATCTACAACCACAATAGTAATTTGCAAATTGAAATTAGTCTTTATAAAATGTTATTATTTAACTAATTAGGTCACAATTTATGACAAGTTGTTGGATAAATGCTTCCATATATAGAGACTAAATAAATTAACCGACCTGTTTTACGGTAGAACAACTGCGTTGCGGGACTTGCATTTTTTTACATTTTATGTTTTTCATGGGATCTGCACTTTTAAGGTTGCCCACAAGATGGCGCATAAAGGGGACTCTATTGGCGGTGATTAAATGTCCATAGTGAGTAGTGACTGTCTTCAAAACTAACGACAGTAGTTTACTATATGTACATACCTACTACATAATAGTAGTATGTAAGTGCGAGTTTCCTAATTCATTTAAATGACTTCACCGTCGTGTTAATTATGAGATAAATCTGTACATATCATAAAATTGTAACTAAGCCAAATCTGTATATTAAATATTTTTTGGAAAATCTTATTGAAAAAGATATTATTATCGATAGAGTCCGAATCTATAGTTTTTAGAACTTTTGTCTGTCTGTCTGTTACCGCATCACGAGAAAACCACTCGACAGATTTTGATGAAATTTGGTATGATGATAGCTGGTTATCCGCGTCAACATATAGGATACTTTTTACCGCGGAAAAACATCTCATTTCTGAGAAAAAATACAAAAACTACATTGTAAGAGTATACTAATATTTAAAAACTAAGAATTTGGTTTTTGGTCATCTTACGCGGGCGGAGCCGCGGGCAATGCTAGTAAAATATAAATATTGAGAAGGGCCAATTTCACCAGGTGTTTTTCAAAATGTATGTAAATTATAAAACAATTTATACACTACGACCCTCTAACAATAGTGTGTATTCCTCAATTCCTCAATATTCTATCGGGTCGGTAATTTTCTTAAACATTCATTCATTTATCTATATTAATAATATTATAAAGAGGTAAAGTTGTGAGTTTGTGATGTTGTAGGGGTAATCTCTTCCCCCCCAACGTGCGTTCACCTTGTCGTGGTGGGGGGGCTCAGTAGTGCCCGGCAACCCGGCCGGGCGCGAAGCCAAGAAACGCGCAGGGAGGTGGCCCACTTCGGTGGGCGGTGGGAGGTGGCCCTCTTCGGAGGGCGGTGTACCATGCGGGTTGCTCCTGGTACTTCTCTGATAGCAGAGTGGACTGTGGAGCAACCCCGTGGTTGTTGTGGTCTGCTTCGGCAGACCTGCCGTCGGGGCGTCGTAGTTGAATGCGTAAGCGATCCTGCGACGCCCCATTAAGACGGGGGAAGGCTTTGTTGGGTTTTAGTGGGTAGTACTGGCTTTGCCGGTGAGTCCCACACCTCGTGCGTAAATGCATTTCCCAACGTTAAAAAAAAAAAAAAGGGGTAATCTCTGGATCTACTAAACCGATTTAGATGAAATTTAATAAGAAGATACTTTGAGACCCTGGGAAGGACATAGGATACTTTTCATCCCGGAAATCATCTCTTAAGGGTGTAAAAATGGGGATGAGAGTTTGTATTGGGAATCAAGCTAGTATCAACAATAATTAACGATGCTCATATGACATTACCTATGTTTTTACTATGTAACCGTTGCCTTTGGTGTTTCACACCTATGTAGTGTTAACTCCTTCTCCGTAATAACTTATAGTCACGAACTGCACAACGCTTAGTTTATTAACAAATGTTGTAATTAAAAAATATTTTTTATTGAAAATACTAGCGTTAACTTAATTAACACCTCCAGGTAAATTTCTAAGAAATCAATTAAATACTAAATTTCTAAGAAATCTATTGTTAACTGTAACGCCGGCGTGTCCGCGGTCGTGGAGATTAACGGTTTAACGTTTAGTATAGATTTCTCAAAGATGAGATATTTTCCCGCAGTAAAAAGTATCGTACCTATATATGTTGACCTATCACCATACCAAATTTCATCAAAATCTGTCCAGTGGCTTTCTCGTGATGCGGTAACAGACAGACAAAAATTCTAAAACCTATACATTCGGCCTCTGCATCGATAATAATGTTTATTTCAATAAGATTTTCAAAAAAATATTTAATGTACATATTCGGGTTAGTTACAATTTTATTGTATAGATTTGTCAATTGTCAGACAATAACAACGGTTACCATTAGGGATGGGACATTTCACGAGTAGCAAGTGAAAAATCACGTGATCACAACTTGGTGAAATCTAGAGCTGTAGCAAACCGTATGTATTCGTTACTGAAAAGTAGCAATCATTTCCATGCTTAGTTACCATGGCAACAAACGTACCTACATTTCTTCGCAACGCATTCACCAGCTTACCCCTGTCAGCTTACACTGTCAAGCATGCGTAAAGAAGTTTTTCAAAAATAGTTGTGTATACCTTAGAAGACAGATGCTACAGCGGACTTTTCTGTAGGCCTTTTTAAAATCTACAATTTTTTAGTATAGGTATTGTTTTGATGTATCTCCTAATAGACCAGGGCTGAAGCTTTTGAAAATGGTAAAAAGTGAAAAAAATAATAATAGTAGGATGAAACCCATAGGAAAGGGAAGATAATATAATAATAAAAACTTTTAAACAAAAAATAAAAACCGTATGTAAAAAATAACTAAAGCGGACGTTTTCATTTAGAATAGATACCTAATCAGATATTTTCGAAGTCGGTGCCAGCCGATGGAAAGCAAATCTAATATTATATTTCGATACGTAAATTCATATTTACCTTATTGGATATTCATATATTAAAATATTCTAAATGAAAACCTCCGTTCAGTTATTTTTTACATTTTAGTGCCTGTGGAAGTAGTTTTTTTTTTAAGTTTTTATTTTTCCATTTTTAGTGTAAATGTAATAAGCGGGTAATTCGTAAGAAAAAAGTTTTTTTAATAACATATTCGATTAAACAATGTATTTTTTTTTTAAATATAATTTATTGCTGATTTAAAAAAAAAACAGCTAAATAGATTTCGATAATATTTATATGGGACCACCCGGGAAGTATACCCTTCGAAACAAAAATAAAAATATTTCAAAATCGGTTTAGGCACGGTAATACGCATATCATTACCGTGGTTCAGGGCGACTTCGAGTAATCGGTAAACATACATAAAAAAAAGATTCCGAATTGAGAATCTCCTCCTTTTTGGAAGTCTGTTAATATACGGTATTTAAAAGAAAAACACAATTTTTAAAAATTTTGTCAGTCTGTTTGTTCCGGCTAATCTCCGAAACAGCTAGGCCGATTTTGACGGGACTTACACTAGCAGGTAGTTGATGTTATAAGGAGTAACTTATAATACTTTCTTAGATTTACGCAAATGTTTGACATTTTTAAATAAAACTATCTTTTCGGATTATTTCGCGGATTTATTTTGATCTTTGGTTCCCGACGTTTCGAATGCTTTACAGCATCCATGGTCACGGGAGAGACTGAGGTGTTACATGTCTTGAAGGTATAGTTGTTACAGACAGCCTACCCACAATTAACAAAATGAAAATTGCACCAATTACATTACAATATTTTTTTAACTTTAAACATTTTTATATTATAAAAATCCGAAAAGATAGTTTTATTTAAAAAAGGAGTAACTTAGGCTACTTTTATTTCAGTAAAAGAATTAGGGTTCCGCTCAAAAAAATTAAAATGCACCTAGGGACGAACCCGAGCGAAGCAAGGGTGAGTCGCTAGTATAGTATATTTATATACAAAGGAAAATAAAAATATTAATCATCCAAGCAATATTATTGTTCTATAATCTCGAAAACAGTATATTTTATGTTCAAGAAAATTTTATAACATTTAATTTTTATCGTTGGTTTGTAATAAATAAGAAGCGTAAATTTAAATTACAAATAATGTTTATTCATATTAAAATTCATTTTTATTATGCTAACAGAGAAAACACACACTGCGAGCTTGTTGGTTGTTAACAAAGTGAGCGAAGATGCGTAACAGCAAGACGAGTAACATGGTGAACACAACCATTCACCCAAGGGAGTCGAAACTGCGATCGAGTGCATTCAGGGATATTCAACACCGCGCCGAGATAGTGGCAGACCTGTCAAAAAGATAAATAACCCTCAAATGTTTGCTTTAGAATATAATTATTGTTTATGCATTATTGATATATGTAAATACAAAAAATGTACTTTAAATGAAACAAACTTTTCAGTCACAGGAGACATTTCAGTCTCTCCCGCATGACCATGATTGCTGTAAAGCATTCGAAACGTCGCGTACGGAACAAAATTCAAAATAAAACCGTGACAAAATGTGAAAAAAGTAGTTTCATTTAAATTATCAAATATTCGCCGCGTAAATCTAATAAACTATTATAAAAAAACATGCCTATAATAAATATTAAGTATAGTAGGCGCGCGAGTTCATGTCCATCGGGGCCTGAGGTGAGGCGCGGGGGCAGCGCGCTCCGCTTTCACCCACCTCGCCGCATTCGTCCTCAGTCGAATGTTGTCCTTGACGGTGACGCGCGCTTGTCGATACTTAAAACTATTGACCGCTATTGTATTGTTTTTTGTGTACGAAACCATGAGTACTTCGCCTTCAACAAGTTCAAGTAGAAAAAAAACCTTATATAATACATAAGCAAGCACGAGAAATAGCGAGAAATGTGATGTTTTATAATTTATTTTCCTATTTTTTTTTGTAATAAATTATTTACAAGGTATTGGGTGCATTTATTTCATAAGTTGCAAAATTATTTACTTCCTTAAAGTTGCAATAAATATGGGATAGATATTATGGTTGACCAAATGAGATTATCGATATCGACATTACTATGGGTCACAGAACTACCGCATTCCTCAGGATGGACATGAACTCGCGCGCCTACTGTAGGTCAATCTAAATAAACTTGAAGCATACTTACATAAACTGAGAATATAAACACATGCACACAATAAAAAAAATCACAAAATGTACGATATTTGCCTTACCTTTGTTACACCTCTTTTTACTAGAAAATGTGGACTCCATAACTTCTCTAGATTTGTAACATTCTCATTATGTGATCTTATCGCATTCAACCTGCAAATTATATCGTATTTAAAAAAATTGCAAGTATTAGAAGCATTGGGTTAGTATGAAGTATGTAGAAAATTAAAAATAGACTAAATTGATTAATCTTATTGAAATTGATCGTCTTATAAATATAAAACTTATAATCTACCTATACTTTTATATTAAGATATATTTGCTCTAATAGCAAGTTCATATTATATTATTAATTCATAAATTTATTGCTTTTATGAGCATCCTCATTTGTTTCATATCAGTGTTTACATGCTTTCATTATGAGAACTATTACTGTAGTCACATAGTGTTACTTGTATTTAACATGTATTATAGATAAATAGCAGCAGAATGTCTTAATCTCTTTTATATTCATTCATTTCATAGAAATGCCCTTTTATTCTAAAGATATTTTTTATATTTCTAATGCTATTGCATTAATATTTCAATCATAACCATCAGCGTTGCTTGTATAATAATAAATAAATCTTAATTAACTTTGTTTTAAAACAACTAAATTAAAAAAATGAGTAAATAATGATTACCTGTCTGTCATTCATCAATAATAATTATCTCCAACATTGTAGCTTAAACTACTTGCATTAATTCATATTGGTGTTGCTCATGTGAAGTTTGTGCAAGTCTAATTTTTTTTTCAATTTTAGTGTTACTAGTATTTCATAACTGACATATTATAATAAAAAGATTCATATTTAAAAATATAAAATAAAACCTAATAAAAATGACCTGAGTCCCAAATTTAAGATAGTTTCCTTATTTATATTAATGAATAAGCTTTTATAACAATCTCTATCATTGTATGTATTTAAGTACCAATTCACGCCATTTTCTTATTCTGTTTCTCAATTTCACTCAAATGTAACTTATACTGGCATAACTGTGGTCTCAAAGTAATTATCTGAATTAACTAAGCTGTTCTTTCTTGTCATTTTGTTCTTAAGTAAAATATTAAACTGATAATTGTATTGTAATTAATTATGTCTACCACAAATAATTTACTCTACAATACGGTTTTTATATTATATTAAATAATAAGTAGATTATTTAAAGATTAATAAAAATAAACTGCACACAATTTCTCTATTATAATTTTATTACGAATTGTTCTTAATATCTAAACATGGTACCTACTTATACCATCAGTTACAACTTTGTTTAATACAAAATGTATTATCATAAATCTCATTATTATTAATATGTGCTGACTTGTAAATGTAACAAATTAAAAAAGTCTAATTCATAGAAATCCTATATTTTTAATTTTTTTTATAATAAAATATGTGATTTTATCAGTAACATCGTCATCTTTTATGAATGTCAATTCTTGTATGTTAACATTAAAATCTATTTTTCGTTTAATTGTACCTAATTATGATATTATGATAAAATGAATAAAACCATTGCATCCATTTATGCTTCAGATAATTGATCCAGCTACTAACATATAGTGTTGCATAAAGATGGTTCAAACTTTTTCTTAGTCAAACATCACCAACTGCCTGTAATACAAACAATAACAAAAATATTGATGCTTTGCCAATATTGGTTCAAAAAGCTTTAAACAATTATTCATTTGCATAAAAGCTTAATGGAATTAATTGTCCTGGTTAGTATTAATATATATGTATATAACAATGCACCTTTCACATCTACAATATATTTTAAAAACGAGTTTTACTGAATTATACTCTACAGTCACAAAGCTGGAATGTTTTCAACATTATATATATTTTTTCTTAATATTGTTTTAGTATCATCATTATTCACAATTTGACTTTATTGTTCAATGTCTCGTATTGTACTAGGATGCAATCATCCATACTTCTTAAACAATTACAAAGACATTTAGCTACAACATCAACTTATCAAATCCATACAATTTTGTAATCAATAAAATATAATGAGAAGAATATTGCTAAATATTGTTTATGTAATATGAATTTATTTTTATGTTAGAATACATATATTTTTATGGCACCATTATTGTATTGCATGAATAATACTGATGGTTTATATAGCGTATTTGCAAATTCTTGAACTCTTTAGTTCTTTCTACTAACATCATTAAAATTTCTTACAAGTCACATCCGGCCATAGTAGCTCATACTAATCTATGTAGCATTAAAAAATAATTTTGAATTTCTGCAACTTAATAAAGTATTAGTTTTTTCATTCTGCAGTCAAAAAAAACTAATTGTAAAGAGACTTATTTTAGCACTACTACAAGATGTCGTCCATTTTTCTAGTAACTTTGACACATATTGATTTGTAGTTTGTATTTATATAGTGTAAGTTTCGACTTCATACATGAAAATTTTCTTTAGAAAAACCCTATATTATAGTCTAATTGTATCATATAGTTACCTTAATATAATGTAAATATTTTTTCATATTAAGATCTAATAAGATCTGATTTTAAATTAGTACTAGGAAAATAAATTAATCATTTTTATCAAGAATTTGTATTGCCTAATCCTTTTAAAACAGACACCTTATAGAATGTTATTTACTTAGCCGAATTCACTAAAAATATGACTAGAATTTAGTCAGCTTTACTGCACCCAAAAGGCAGCATGAGCTAATATTTCTTGTACTTACCATAGGTGTTATTGTACTGCGATTGTGGCTGCTGATATGTGTTGTAACAAGGCTGCGAGTAGGAGTCGTAGGCGGGCGCGGGCCCACGGTACTCCGGCCCGGCCGCCCCGTACCCGGCGTCGCCGGCACCACCCGGGTTATTACTGCAATGTTTACATTAATTCCAAAAATTTCAATATTTTTATATCTATTGTTAACGTTTTTTATTCCAAAAATTTAAATACTTTCATAGCCCCTTGTTTTATTTTTATTTCATAGTATATTATGACAATAATTATATAACTCTATCATGATCTTATGTTATGTAAAGTAAATATAAGTAATTACAATGTCACCCATACAGATAGTGTATGGTATGGTATGGTATGTATGGTATGGTATGTATGGTATGGTATGTTCGGGCTGTTTTCCGCAACTCGACGACTATGCGCCTATTTTGCGTGTGTGGGAATTTAACTTCTTGTTACTCTTGCCATCCCAGTTCCTCCAGGAATTTCAGGAACCTCTTTGTCTTGCCGAAAATTTCCGGGAGTGACCTAGGAGTGCCAAGATGTTGAGCCCGGTACGCCGCTACACCTGGACAATACAAGATCACATGTGCAGCCGTTTCATCTGCCCCCATGCATGCCCTGCAAAGTGGACTGTCAGTTATACCTATATTAAATAGATGTTTATTATATGGTCCGTGGCCAGTTAAGGCCGCGGTTATTTGCCTGAGTTGAGGTCTGTTAAGTTTGATGATACGGTTCGACATTTTGGCATCAATGTTTGGAAGCGATTCTTTCGCCTGTCTGCAGTCTACAACTTCACGCCATACATTGTTGTGTTGGCGTTTAGTTCGTTGTCGAATTTGGCCTTTGAGCCAGCAAGAAGGTAACGAGACGATGGGCTCTGGTCCTATCGCCGTCATGTCCGAACCCCTTCTTGCTAGCTCATCTGCCCTATCGTTCCCCCACGAGTTACTGTGGCCTTTGATCCATTGTACGGTGATCTCATTCCGGTCACTTACCTGTGTCAAGGCCTTATGACATTCATAGATCATACCTGATGTGGTAGAATTACTATTTAATGCCTGTAGTGCTGACATGCCGTCTGATAATACGCGGATGGAGCAGTCTTCCACCTTCTTTGTCGCAATTGTTCTAGCTGCCTCAAGTATACCTAGACTTTCAGCTTGAAACACCGTGTTGTAGGTACCTAGAGGTATTGATGTTTATGTTTAGATCATCGGAGAAAGTGCCACAGTCAGTCCCCGATTTGGTTTTCGAGCCTTCGGTGTAGATTCTTAGGTCCTTGCTGTCGCAACCCTCACATGTATCTTCCTCCAGCTGTATTTTATATTTTTTGTCAAAAATGTATTTTATTTGTATTCCATCATTGGGTGCTCCCATGAGAGGAATGTCTTTGGCGACGTCTATTAGGATTTTTGTGTGTGGAGTGCCTGTTTTCCTTAGCAGTTTTTGACTATCTAGTCTTATCGCGGTAGTCGCAGCCTCTTGTTGTATAAACAAGTGAAGCGGTAAAAGGTTTAGCATGGCTTCGAGAGCTGCGCTTGGTGTTGTTCTCATGCAGCCCGTCACTGCCATGCACACCAGCCTTTGCCAGCTTTGTAGCTTAGTTTGTGCTGTGGTCAAAAGTGTTCTACGCCACCATATTAAGTCACCATAGCTGATCATAGGTCGTATTACCGATGTATATAGCCATAAAGTTATTTTGGGATTTAGGCCCCATTTTTTACCTATCATCCTTCGGCATTGCCAGAAGGTAATACTGGCTTTGTTTAGTAAATTGTCTAGGTGTTTAGACCCATTTAGTTTGCTATCTAGAGTGATTCCAAGGTATTTTACCTCTGTAGTGTAGTAGTGTAATGGTGGTTATGAATTTGTATGCTTTGACAAAGTAGTTTTGACGATTACTGACACAACCTTGACCATGTAATAAGTAAACGAGCAATCAAAGCACACCACTTTGATGTGGCCATTCATCAAAGTGGACTTGAACCATGTTTTACTTTTCTCAAAGTCTGCTTTGACAAAGTAGTTTTGATGACTACTTTGGTTGTGTCAACGAGAAATCAAAGCGCACTTTGACTTTGTAAACGAGGCTTAAAACATGTATAATAAGTACTATTTTAATTTATTTAATTCACCAATATCACTTTTATTTTCATTTTTTTCCATAGTTAAAAGGGGCATAAGATCCACCTGATGGTGAGTGGTATTGTCATTCATAGAACCTGCAATATAAGAGGAGTTGCAAATGCGTTGCCCGCCTTTAAGGGACCTGAAGACACGACTCTTGAAGAGCCTTATAATATAGCGCACAGGGAAAACCTCAGGAGGAAGATTGTTCCACAATTTGCACAAACTATTACAATAATTGAGTAATACATATTATAAATTAAATTCGAGTTTGTATTTTTTTGGGCTAATCTCAGAAGTGACTGCACATATTTTTATACTTTTATGCCAATAGAAAGAGGATTTATTTAAGGCTAAAGAAATCTAGGAACTAATATTGTAAAGTGAACTTACCCATAACTTTCATTTTCATAGCCTTGACCCCCAGTTGAGTATCCATAGTTGGATCCGTATCCCCCTGAGTTATAGCCGGAGTTAGGTTGAGCAGGTGCTTGTGATGAGTAGTTGCTCTGATATGAACTACAAAAAAAAACATCAATTAAGAAAAAAGAAAAAACTTTAGTAGTCTAAAAAACTTATATAACCTTCTCAGAGTATAAAATATCTGCATCTAAGTATCAGACGGCAATTCCTATCATGACAAAAGTTTCATCATTAAAAGTAGAAAAAAAAATAGATATAAAATTACTTTATAAAATATATATTACCTTGAGGTATTGTATGACTGTGGTGGATATGGGTCTGCAACTGGCTGCTCGTAGGGTTGGTAGCCTGTGTGCCTAGATGGGAATATAAATTTTGTTTATAAAATAAAGCAAAAAGGCATAAATGTTGAATTAATTATTTTTCAATTCAGAATAATTTATAGCGTCATATATGTATCAGACGGCACATTCCTATCGTGTTTCTGGATCATCATTTGTTATAAAAGTTATAAATATTCATATTAATAAATAAAAATTTTCACTTTGAAATACTGACTTTGCGATAGCCAATGGTTCCCCAGTATATTACACAGTATAATTATATATAATTAATTAATGTAGGTATCTAATCTACTATTCATAGCACAATAAGCAATACACATGCTTGCTTATTTTTTTTAAATTAATATTTTTACAGTCAACACATACGATACTGGTCCATAGCCATTAGCTGGGGGAGCGTTGTGTGGTGGTGCAGATTGTTGGTAGACCCCAGATGGTGGTGGTCTACTGCCGCCTCCACCTCTTGGTCCTTCAAACCTGTATATAAATACAAAAATTAAATTTTCCTGTACATGAAGGTGCTCATGTGACCATTTGACCAAAAATGAATTAACCTTCCCCGCTTTGGCGGTCCACCTGCGCCACCATGTGGAGGTCCTCCGCCTCTTTTGAAGGCCCCCCCTTGTGGTGCTCCCCCTGCTTGATGTGGCGCTGGCGCTGAACGCGGTGGAATGTTTGGTCCAGCAGACTGTACAGGTGGTCCATGAGGTCCAGGCCCTGGATGAGGTCCGGGACCACCCGGTGGTCCACTTGGCGGACCATGACCACCTCTACCTCCTCGCCCTATAATTAACACTAGTTGTAATCTCATTTTGAATTAGTTTAAGTTAATTTTTAAAATAACATTTACCTCTCATAGGCATTCCACGTCCACCTCTATCATTTCGGGGTCCAAAATCCCCTCTGCCTCTACCACCTCTTCCTCTCATTCCACCAGGACCACCTCTGTTATTATTAAATCCTCCTCCTAAAAAGATTCCATAAGTGTTAACCACAAATACATAAATAACTAGACAAACGAGAGTGAAAGGAATAGTGCACTGGTGCCTGTGCACTTGTATTACACATCAATAGCCTTTCTATCAGTTTGTTTTTTTCTTTTCAATTTCTTTTTGCACTAGATATCTTGTTTATTGAGGAAGGCTGTAGGCTATATAAACATCATGCTACTACCCAAGGGAGCGGAGCAGTAACGTAACATATACTCTATCTATTCCAAACTAACTTTTAAAACATACCTAGGAACGAACCCTTGCAAAGCGAGGGTGAGCCGAGTATTCATATCTTAAAAGTATTGTCGGCTGGCACTGACTTCGAAAATATCTGATTAGGTATCTATTCTAAATGAAAAGCCATTTATTATAAAAAAAATTTTATTGTTGATTTTTTTTAAAATGGCTCGACTGATATTGATAAAATTTAAACAGTGGTATCTTCGAATAATTGGTGAACCTACATAAAAAACGACAAATTAAGAACCTCCTCCATTTTTAAAGTTACTTAAAATGAAATTATAGTGAATCTTCGGCTGAGATTTTTAAAATGTAAAGACAATTTGTTTTATAAATCCCTAGTGTCACGAAATTAAGGATCATTTAACTAAACTCAAGCTTAATGTACTAAAAATACTTTGTTTTTCATTAATCACCATTTATAACTAAAGCTTCCATATGCAAATCTGGAAATTTTAAAGCAAAGCTCTCTAATTGCTTAATTACTAAGTTTTAGCTTAATACCTGATCTTTGATGCCAGACTATGATGTGCTTCTTGTTAAAATAGTGGTGCTTAACTTCAATTAAGATGATGCTTAGTCAACACAAGATCCTATAAAGATATTTAAAAGCATCACATTCTCAATTATCAAAATATATTATTTTGTGCTTACTTTGTGGGGGTCCTCGAGATTCAATAGTGGGAACGGGATGAGGTCCCGGTCCTTGTGGTCCAGGTGGAAATCGACCACCTCTTTCACCGCCACCTCCACGCATTGGCCCACCTCGAAAGCCTCGCGGTCCCCCACGTGGTGGTCCCCCACCCCTGGGAGGTCCTCCACGACCTCGCATTCCCGGTCCACCTCTAAAAGAGCAAAAGTAAGAGACTGTTAAAGTTACTAAAAAAACTAACCTCTTTCGTTAACCTAAAATAATATACTACTTTATTGTCATTATACATATTTACTAGAATGTATTGTATTAAATAGAACTTAGGTTTAAAATTCTGAAATTCAAGTAATGTATATATGTATAAAATACCTACCTTCCACGCATGTCAAATCCACCACGACCTCGAGGACCCGGGCCTCCGCGTCCACCACCGCCGCGGAAACCTCGATTCGGACCATCCATAATTATAGAGCTTATAAACTATAGAAGTCAATACTAATAAGTTACAATAAATAAAACTTGTACGTTTATTCTTATTCCATTGGTAACTACACTGCAACAATTGATGCAACGTCCATTTATTTAGTAGCGTCACCTAATGTGATCAAAATGGCGCGAGCCGCGAGCAGTAGCACAAAGACAAACTTTTTCTACGGTACGCCCGGCGCCCGTGACTCGTGAGCATACTAGCTTTATAGTTTATATATGTAGCAATATACTCTATGATACTAGCATAGAGTAACAGAGTCAGTGTTGCCAGCTCGGATTTTGAAAAAGGCGTTGGCCAGATTAGAAAGTTACGTAGAAAAAATAAAATTTCCCTATAGAAAATACATAGATCTACGTACTTTTTTTCTGAGTGAAATGAAGAGAGTAGGGTTGGTAAAAGTGAATAAAACGACAATTTATATGACCCTTAAAGTAGCAGACAACAGACAAACAAAAAATTAAAAAAAGACCCTTATACTATAAAGCTTTTAATATATAGCAAACGAAAAAATCTATGAATTACCACTTGTAAATAATTAAAAAAATTACCACTTGTAGATTATTTAAAAAAGTTTGCTACTTTCCGAGTCATCATCAATTGATTTAAATTATTTAATTTTTATTATAATTTTCAGACAAATTAAATTTGTACATAATATATATATTAAAATGTTTATGTGTTCCTGCGAATTCTCGCGGTTTATTTTTAAACCACTTTTCGTAAAAAGTAAGCCGGTTAGCGTGTCAGTGTGAAGTTTGTTTCATAAGTTAGTTTTCATCAAATAGATCGCAGAAAACAGACGTAGAATGTTTTGTGGAAAAATATCGAAATTGAACAACTCCTTCGAAATCTTAGTTCGGACTTCGAAATATTTTTTAAGTCAAGACTTAAGATTCACTTTTACGGCAAGACGTTTTCGTTTTACAGTCACTTATGTCTAAGTCCTATGGAAAGTACAAGAGTATGTAACCTTGCTCGAATTACGAGTATGTGCTACACAGATTGTAGAAAGTAGAAATCAGCGTTGTTGAAAGTTGTCAGATGGTTGTCAGCATAGAATCCGTCTCACGAAAGATCAAAAAAGTCCCGCAGGCGCGGCGCTAGCAAGGCTGTGAAAAAAATACGATTTTTATATTAATCGATTATTTTATTCTTATAATCGATTTTTAATGAACCGATTATATTACTAACTCTTTTTTGAAAGTAAAAAAGATAACTTATGTGTTGTTGGATTAAACCAATTTAGCCAAACTACACATTTTATCGTTTTGTTTTATATACATTTCAATAAAATGTTAAATAGTATTAAAAATAGTAGCAATAATTTTATTCAGTTTCCTCACTATTTAAGTTTAAAAAAAAATTTGGTTTGTTTTTCAGTTTTAAAACTAAGATTGTTGTTTTAGTTATCGACTTGATAATTTTAATATTATATACAAAAAAAAATTAAACTTTTCGAATACATTGCGATAAACTTTTGCACTTGGTAAAAATATTATATAAAAATACATTATAATAAATATATTTATAATATCTGGTATCCATAACTCGGGCCTCATAGCTTACTATGGAACTAGGTGGTGCTGTGTGTTAATGTCCCAACAAATTTATATTTATACGGTCTGGGAGGACCACCCTTATCCTTATCACTTAGGGGTATGGAAAATAGATAGTAGCCGATTCTCAGACCTACTGAATGAACGCATATAAAATTTGGTAAAAATCGGTAAAGCCGTTTCGGAGGAGTACGGTAACTAACATTGTGACATGGAAATTTTATATATAAGATTATCCTACCCCTGATACTCTATAATCATCATATTCTCTCGTATATTACTTTGTAGGTCACTACGTGAGTCGCCCATATAATAATACTTCTCTAAGATAAGTCGCTAGTCTATACATATAATAAAATTCTATCTAAGCCGAATCTGTACATTAAATATTTTTAGAGAAATCCTATTGAAATATACATTATTATCGATACAGAAGCCGAATCTATAGTTTTTAGAATTTTTTGTTTGTCTGTCTGTTACTGCATCACGGAAAAACCACTGAAAGGATTTTAATTAAATTTGGTATGATGATAGATGATCCGGGTCAACATATAGCTGATACTTTTTACTGCGGGAAAATGTCTAATTTCTGAGAAATCTATACTAAACGTTAGAACGTAAGTAGGGACGAACCCGCGCGGAGCGAGGGTGAGTCGCTAGTTGATTATAAATGTGAACATTCGGCTATATAGTTTTGAAGCTGATGTGACATCCTATATTTTTGCATCGGGTTTATGGGACACACGGATACTTGAGCGCATTACTATATGTAAATACATTTTATTTGAGTTGGAACAAACAATCGTTTGGACTCGAATCCAATAGACTGGGGTTACACTAACAAGCAAATTATAAAAATAAAATGATCGAATAAATTTGACTGTTTGTACACATTAGTCTATCTCTATTTAACCTGTGACAAATGACAATTCATCGAGTGAACTGTCAATTGTCAAACCCTCAGGCCCAAAGAGTATAGTTATAAACTGGTCAGGCCAATCATAATAAAAAAATGAAATTTGAAACTTAAAAATATATTTGGATTCTTAGAAAACACCTAACACTTCTAGAGGCAAAACAGATTACGAAAAAGAATTAAATTAAACTTAATATTTAAGATATATTTATAACGTGGCTTCTGTACATTATTTAAACAACTGCTATTAATTCAATATTATTTCCATGGATGATCAAGCTAAAGTTTTGAAATATCTTGTGTTAGTGGAGAAATTAGCTGAAGAAATAATAAATGATAGAAGAGAAATAATAATGCTAGATAAAAGAAGAAATCAAAATAGAGAAGCTTTAAGAGAACTCTTAAAATCATCACAATCAAAATGTTGGGTGACAGTAGGGTCTGTCTTAGTGAAACATAATTTACATGCAACAAAATCTTTGTTAGAGGCAGATCAGAAACAATTAAATATAGACATAAATAAGCTTCGAAGTAATCTTAAATTAAAAGTCAATAACTTAAGAGACTTAGAAATGCAGCCACCTGTGCCTGGGCTGATGTTAGTTCCTATTTCCGATAAAGAAAATGAAGGATTATCAAGAGCTGGATTGTTTTCTTCCTAATTATATAATTTTATTTTAAGATGTAATGATACTGAATAAAAAATTATATCAATATAATTTTACATTTTACATATTTATTTCCACACAATTACTTAGATTGTGGCTGAGTTTTGGGCTGACTCCATTTAAAACTTACCATCGACACGAGAAGAAGAAGACTTAGATTGTAAAATAATGTAGAATCTAAAGCAATCATCAATATTTTTACTAACTTTAAAAAAAAAAATGTTTTATTTCGCATATCATCAATAATTATGAGAAATACAATTAATGGAAATATAAAGTGTCACACTACTATGGCTTATTTTTATTGTGCTAACCACAGAATATGATGTCTTTACTTAATATTATAAAGAGGTAAAGTTTGTGAGTTTGTGACGGTAGGGAGTAATCTCTGATCTACTAAACCGATTTAGATGAAATTTGGTTAGAAGATAGTTTGAGACCCTTGGAAGGACATAGGATACTTTTAATTAAATCATCTATAAGGGGGTAAAAATGGGGATGAAAGTTTGTATTGGGAACCAAGTTAGGGACGAACCCAAGCAAAGCAAGGTTGAGTAGCTGTATTAAATGAAGTCACTTCCGCTGTCTGTTCGCTTTGATCTTTTAAACTACTCAACAGGTTTTAATGCACTTTTCAGTAATGATAGAGGGATTCAAGAGAAAGGTTTATATGTATAATACATGCATAATATATTACAGTACAGAAAAGTTGAGAATTTCAAAGATTTGTATTTCATACTAACCGTTAAAACGTATGTAGGGACGAACTGGTGAGTCACTAGTAAGTAATACTTTTCTAGAACCAGTTTTTCTAGATGCCATCCAAAGAAATTGAACAGCGCAAAGGACTATTTTTGTTTGCTTGAGTAGATAATAACATGCTATTGATATGCAAACATCAAACTGTGTTATTTTATAAATAGTCCAAGAGCTAGTGAACCCTGGGAGTAACGGTCTCCCTGTAAGGTTAGAAATTTGTCTATTTACGGTTTATGGCATGCTAAGAGCAATAGCCATGACCTGGCAGGCGTCAGCCCTGCACGTCATCAGCCCCTTTATTTTTTGAACTGTTTAGTAAATTGAGTTTTAAAACTTGTTTCTGTAAATTTGAAAATTTAATAGGATAAAGTTTATTTATTGTACATTCTAAAAAAAAATTGACAGGCGATTACAATAAGCAGAAGTATATGACAGATCAATTAGAAAACCCACAGTTGATGAGGTAAAATAAACTTTATCCTGTATACTTAAAATTTTTATATGTTTTCAAGTAAACGTCTCAGAGTAAATATGTACAATGCCAGGCGGTTTTGAACAGCATAAGACCTTGACAGGCGAGGGGACAGCTGCTAAGGGCGTGCGAGTGAGAGATGTTGCGTGAATGCCTATAGTGCGAGTGAGTTCGTCCTTTTCAAGAAGAGGTAAAAAAAACCATTCCAAATATTGCAGAAATCGAGTGTATATCAGAAGGCATTCAAAGAATTAGGAAACGCAGAAATAGTACAGAAGAAAGAAAAAAATTTCCCGATACTAGAGAAATTTGTATGCCAAATGTATGGTTTGAAATGTTCAAAATTAAATAATGCACGTTATGAAAAGTTCCTTGCTACGTACAACACAAATAATCCTAAAGTGTTTATGAAAAAAGTAGTAAGCTATGATTCATCAAATTTACCACCCTGTCAACGTGAACTATATCAACAATTATTGAGAACTGCCTACATCTCTATATATATAAAAGAAGGTAGTGTTAGTTACACTATTTATAACTCCAGAACGGCTGAAACCGGCTAAAAATTGGCGGGGAGGTAGCTTAGAACCCAGAGACGGACATAGGATACTTTTTATCCCGTTCGACCGCGTTCCAATTTTTATGATATTTTAATTTTTGGATTACTCTTAGTCCGGAATAGGTAAGTATTAAAACATCAGAATAATTAACGAAAAAAAAAAAAATTTATATGGCTTACGCTGGCTAATAACCTTTTATATCTATTTAAAACGTACCTAGCGACGAACCCGAGCGAAGCGAGGGTGAGCCGCTAGTCTTTATATATATAAAAGAAAGTCGTGTTAGTTACACTATTTATAACTGAAGAACGGCTGAACCGATTTGGCTGAAAATTGGTGGGGAGGTAGCTTAGAACCAGGACACGGACATAGGATACTTTTTATCCCGTTCGACCGCGTTCCCGTCTGACGTGACATAAAACTCAAGAATGGGTGGAACAATTTTTATGATATTTGAATTTTTGGATTTCTCTTAGTCTGGAATAGGTTAATAAGTATTAAAACACCAGAAAAATCACGAAAAAAAATTAAGATTTATATGATTAACACTGGCTACTATTTATATCTATTTAAATCCTAGCGACGAACCCGAGCGAAGCGAGGGTGAGCCGCTAGTTACAAAATATGGCGAAATTGTAATTTAAAAGAACCAACAATTCTTACACCTGAAAATAACGGTTGGAACTTAATTGATAGTCGTTACAATTTTAATTGGTTTGAGGGGAATACGGTTCCATCTTCTATATACGACATACTTTTACAAGGACCTGCTGATACTGCCACAGCACAATCGACTGAAACTGAGGAATGCATTTCAGGTAACATACAACTATTTTATTCCGTAACATTTAATATGCAGTCCTACGTAATTGAGCTTGATATTTAATTCTTAACAACCTTATTGATTCATTTAAATATTTTTTTACTATTTTCAGATGAGGAAAACATTGTTGAAGAATCAGATGATGATGAAAACAGTGATAGCGAAATTTCGGATTATGCTGAAGAAAATGAATGTTAAAAATAATGTAAATTGCATAAAACCCAATAAAATACATTGCATTTACTGTATGCGTTCATGTAACATTTCTTATTTGCACGCCCTTAGCAGCTCCCTGTCCCCTCGCCTGTCAAGGTCTTATGCTGTTCAAAACCGCCTGGCATTGTACATATTTACTCTGAGACGTTTACTTGAAAACATATAAAAATTTTAAGTATACAGGATAAAGTTTATTTTACCTCATCAACTGTGGGTTTTCTAATTGATCTATCTACTATACTAATATATACTTCTGCTTATTGTAATCGCCTGTCAATTTTTTTTTAGAATGTACAATAAATAAACTTTATCCTATTAAATTTTCAAATTTACAGAAACAAGTTTTAAAACTCAATTTACTAAACAGTTCAAAAAATAAAGGGGCTGATGACGTGCAGGGCTGACGCCTGCCAGGTCATGGCTATTGCTCTTAGCATGCCATAAACCGTAAATAGACAAATTTCTAACCTTACAGGGAGACCGTTACTCCCAGGGTTCACTAGCTCTTCAGCTAAAATATGTTTAAACTAAAATATTATATTAAACTAGCACTGCTCGCGACTCCGTCCACGTTCCGTGTTCAGATGACCAAAAACCGAATTCTTAGTTTTTACATATTAGTATACTCTTACTTTGCAGTTTTTGTATTTTTTCTCAGAAATGAGATATTTGCCCGCTGTAAAAAGTATCCTTTATGTTGATCCGGATAACCAGCTACCATCATACCAAATTTCATCAAAATCTCGCCAGTGGTTTTTCTGTGATGCGGTAACAGACAGACAGACAAAAATTCTAAAAACTATAGATTCCGCCTCCGTATCGATAATAATGTTTATTTAAAAAAGATTTTCTAAAAATTATAATTTACAGATTCTGGTTAGTTACAATTTTATTATATGTAGGCATGGACGAATTGTAGTTAATTCGTTCATGTATGTAGGTATAGATATTGCAAAATTCAGTGACTAGTTTTTAACCTTAATAAAAAAAAGCGTCATCTGAGAATATTATGCACTATACAACGTATTGGGTTTGTCAAATCAAACAAAATAAGCTCAAACACAAAGTAGGTATCTATTATTAGTCGTTGAGTTTCACCTATCACCTGACCTTACCATCAGATCAGGTCGACGATACCGAACCACTATATTATTAACGGCAATATAAACACTTGCAAAGTTTCAAGTCAATAAAGATCATTAGAAATAGGTTAAATTTTCATTAGCTACACTTGTAAGTTGCGGGTGGTATTTCAAAATTAAATGGGACAATGGGATGGGAATCTGGAAAAGATTTATGAACACATCACGCATCTAATATTATGTGTGACCGATCACCTTTTGCATCGATAATAGCCTGTAAACGTAGAGGTACCTATATTCTACTAGATTACGTTTGGATTGCCGGGAACAGTTCGTCGAAAAAATCATTGTAGTGAATAACCCTGTAATATAATTTCACTAGTGAAATTATAATTTTACGTATCCTACAATTTCCTTGTGACATATATAACAAACATTACACAATTTGTTTTTGAGAACTTATTTATACGATGTTCTGACCGATTCCGGCCACGGCGGCCAATCTCATTGCGACTAGCCAACTGCGCAGGAGATATTATAGTGCACAAGTGTACGCGCAGACACAACGTGCACTCTCTATTTCTGTCACTCTTATTCCGGTGGCACGACACGAGACACGACCGGTGGGAGTTAAGGCGCAGGACCGACGGCTTTACGTGCTCTCCGAGGCACGGGGGTGGAACACCGCCAACTTCCCAACACCGGGCTGTTACTGAGACTTACTATACAGAAAGACTCAATAACTAAACTTGGCCCGACCCGGGACTCGAACCCAAGACCTCCGGGTGTGAAGCCGTACATGGCACATGCTAACCACTACACCACCGAGCCAGTTATTAGTATGTACTTATTTTAAGTACCTAAATGTAAAACTTCTGACAAGTACTAGAAATTCCCGTGGTTCTGCATGAACTAAAACTCGATCCACGGGTCATCTACGGGAATGCTTCCCGTCGACCCGTCGTTCTTGCGAATAGTCGCGTCCTAATTTAAAATTCAAATAAATAATATAATATAAAGAAAATAAGTTGTATTTATGGATTTAAAGAATAAGAAATCAGACATCATATTTTGTATTTTATTGGGCTAAGGTATTTCAAATAAAAAGGCATCAAATATATAATTTTCAATATGCACAGTTACATCTTTATACATGTAAATAATATAGTACATAACAAATAAATAATAAATAGTACCAAATTTAAGGATTTATCCATTAATAGAATTATTGCAGTTTGGTGTGATAATTATGTTACATAGTGATTTGACTAAGTGCCAATTTCTTAAGTGAATCTTATAGAATGAAAAGTAATTTACAGTGTCTAGTAGTATTTGTAAGTTTGTCGATAGTACAATTAATAGTTCAATAATTATATTTTGTCCGACATGGCATTGATCTTTGTTAAGTTAATGAACATAATAGTGTACCAATTTTTGAATCATCAGTTATCACCCAACTAGCTTAACATTATAAACAATATAATATGGCATAATATGAATTGATAGTTCGATTTGAATTACATTTTCTTACAGAAATTAACACCTGCAACATAAATCCTAAGCATTATTAACTTACTTAAGAGTAATTGTCAATATCAAAACATTTAGACTATAGGTTATTGCTTAATAATATATATTCCTTAGTAGCTTGTATTGAAATTACAGTATTCAGTACAAAATTGCCACATTTGTTAAAAGATAAGATCCTCGAATACGAAATTGTAAATTGTAATATTTTGTGGTTTGTCTTTTGAGCACATAATCTGTCATTATCACAAGTCTTTGAATTCCGAATGGCCAAAGCACATGATTGAATTTTGTTTCATTGAATAAAATACTGGCATGTGAATGGCGTCACAGCAGCGGGACGCCCCGCCACTACCAGTTGGCCATGCCCGGCTTGTTCAGCGTCATGAAGTATATCTGACAGGACGAACCACCTTTGGCGGATGAGAAGAATACTTTGTCATTGCGCTCACATAAAAACTTCAGCCGTTGGGCTTTTTTGTGCATAAACACGCCGTCAAGGTGCCCACTTTCGACAGAGCGTATTTCAATGGCTTTATTGCCCCATCCCATTATTTGTCCTGTTCCAATGTATGCAACAGATGTAGGCATTTCACCCCACTAAAAAATATATGGTAGAATTAACATTTTACATTGTGATAACTTAAAAGACTAGAACTAGGATTTAGGTTGTAAAAGTATGTATAAATAACTCGCAAGTTATTATATTTATTATTTAGTATATACTATAATATGTAAATTAATGCACAGTTCACTGGGAGCTCAATGCATAATTATAGTTTCTGTTCAAAATAACAATCTTAAAAAACTTATAACTCATTCCATACCTGCAACACTATATTTTTGCTGACTCTACCGTAAGTGTTAACATAGACACCTTCATTATCATAGCATAACAATAGCTGCACTCCATTGGAATTCGGCAGTGGTACAATACAATGTGGAACAATTGCTCCTTGGGTCTGTAAAAAATCATATTGTATTGGTTAAAAAGATTTTTGATCATTTGCATGATCTATCTATGACAATATTTAATAGTGACGTGTGACAATTGTAGAAAACGGATATCCCATTATTTACTATAGTCATTTGGTAGTTTTAGCTGGAAAGTTTTCTGGGAGTTTTGAAAATTGTTGATTTTATAGATTTCGACGGGCTCTTTCCGAATTTCGACTTTCTTATTTCGTATGTTTGCCGCTTGCACCGCCATATTGGAAAAACGACACCGAAAAACAGTTTACATAGTGCTGAAAGTAGACTGTTATAAGGCCTACTGAGGAACGCGTGAAATCTATAAAATGACTAATTTTCAAAATTCCCGGAAAGCTTTCTAGGTAACCTCTTTTTTGAGCACCAAATGACTGGGCTAATTGTCTATTATGTATTATTGTTTGATCGTTTGTCATTTATCGGATTACGTGAACGTGTGAACACACGAGCGAAGCGAGAATAAATCGCTAGTAAATAGCAATATATAAATGTATCAATATTGAAGTCTCATTTATAGCTTTTCGGTGGGAGCTTACTTCGTAGTGGTGTTTTAGTTTTTGAACAACAATTCGAAGTCACAAAATGGTCCTGCATATTGCATCACAAGTCAATTTTTGTAAAAAATATGTAGTCTACTTCATTTTTACACAGTATATTCTAATTTAGTAGTAGTCAGTATTTACATACGTGTGATCGAACAGTGTATTTATATCATAGAAACATTAACTTAGGTTTATTTCTTCGAGGTAAAATATTTAAAGTAAGAGCATCTATACTTACATGTTTTGGAATATAAATATCATATACACTGGCAGTATCAAGATCGACGGCATGGAAGCCATCTGCTGACCCATAGATTACTTTCAGTCTTGTTCCTTCTTCTATAGTCAAGTCAACTAATAGAGGCCTGAAATTTTAATCATTTTTATAGTACTAAAATATTTCATTTTAATGTAGGTTAAATAAAATATGTATATGTCTGTTACCTATGCTGCAAGTCTCCGAAACTTTTGAAGGCCATAAATTTGTGATATGGTTTTGGAGCCCAAGCATAAATCTCGATAGAATCTTTAAGAGCAATGACCAAAAACTTGATCCTCTCATACTTGACTATGCGAAAATGTACAGCACCCTGTAATTCTCCTACGTTTATCCATCCATTTCTTCTTTCGACTTGCTATAAAAAAATTAAAAAGAAATCATTAATTTATATCATATAAGGTGCAAAATTTTTGTAGTCAATGTGTATTGCATTTATGCTTACATCACTTAAACCATCTGTACGCAAAATCTTCGATTTCAACCAGCTCAAATAATACACTCGTACGCGATTCTTCTTCCCGGATACAGTTATAAGAATATTTTGTCCTTCTAACACTTCCATTTGTTGAAAGCGGCGTCTTGAGATCAATTGATAAACTTTTCCTTGGCCGGAACGGTCCAGCAGCATCAAACCGTTTTCAGTACCAATTAGCAGATTGACTCCTACACAAAGTAAAACATTAATGTATGGCATAGATTATTTCATATGCATAAGGTATATGTTAGAGGAAATAACAATGATGATCGTCCCACAAGATTACACGAGGGCGTGTGAAGTATAATTTAATGTAAAATCTTATTATTGTTTAAAAATTAAAATCACTATGTTAGGTTTCGTCACGTCAAATTTAAATTAAGAGTCGAGGCTATCATTACATTCGTTGGAGATAATATATAGTTTGGTTATGTTGATTGATTGTGGAGAATCATTGGAGTGTTGTGTGTTGAAGTCACATCGGTGTCGAGAACCCGTTGGTCGATTAATCTATTAGAATTATCGTTTCAAGTCTATAACATTGTGATTTCTTTTATTTGAATTCAATACTTTAATTTGTGCCCGCATTGAGTTTTGATAACGCCCAAAAGATTCATAACCACAATATAAATAAATATGATCTCGGTAGAATATTAATATCCCGATCTATATTAGTATTAATTTGACAGCCGGACGCGCAAATCCATTGCCTCCACAATTGTGTATAAAAAATATAATATACCTAGTTATGATTAAGTTACGGGACTCACCCCAAAGGGCCGCGCACAGTATCTCCGAGTTGAATCTCTTCTTGTACTTGCGTATCTCCGGCGTGTCGGAGGAGAGGTCGTGTCCGGTGGGCGTGACGTTGACGTTGACGTGGCTCTCGCGGCGCGACGCGTTGCCGGAGCCGCCGGTGCCGGTGCCGCTGCCCGCGGAGCCGGCGCCGAACCCGAACGTGAGGAACGAGCGCTGCTTCTGTTGCAAGGGGAGGAACTGTTGCTGCGACCCCACCGACGAGTTGGACGGGGAGTGCTGCAGGGGGTGCGGGGAGTGGGCGGGGAGGGGGGACGCCGCGCCTGCCACGAACGACTTCGACGGCGTCGACTGGGCCGAGGACGGGGGCGGATGGTGGTGGTGGTGGGCGGCGGGGGTGCCTCCCGCGATCGCTTGCCTATACTGGAAAAAATATATAATTACGATTGATTTACTAAACGTCACTTGTGATTGTTTTGTTTTTCTATTTATTTTTTTCGTAAATAATATCCGCACCTCAACAACTTACTATGATTAGATTTCTTTGTTAGTGAAAAGTAAAATCCATCTCCCACATATTAGTTTACATTTCAAATGATCGGAAAGTTATTTGCGTTGCTATTATCTACAATATTTAATATTGCGAAATATTTGATCGACGAAAATGTAAAGAATGCGGCAGGCAATGACTGACAGTTGGTTTTATGATACAGTTTTTTTTAATATATTGGAGGTGTACTAAAACAATTCAAATATGAAGTAATTTCACATTCATGTCTCATGTCACGAAATGATAATCATTTGATATTAATGAATGTAATTCTTGGATTAAATTAAGAAAGAAAAATCATGACCATAAAATAGTTTATAAACCTTGTATGGCTGCTTACATTCGATTTTTTTATATAAATCAATATAATATTTTTCAGTTATAACAAATAAATGCATCCTATTTGCCTATCCCTAGCAAAACTAGCTTCATGGAGCTATCTATAACAAAGTTATATAAACTAATAACAAGTGAGAAAATTCCTTTAGATTACATTTTACACAGTAGAAACTACCCATCGCACCGACCGTTGCGGTTATTAAGCTGTCTCATATTCTTCAAACTACCGTCAAGGCTTAGGACATGATACAGCGGATGAATTACACATGGAAGCTGTCTAGAGAGCATACATAGAGAAGAAGTGATTTTTATTTAAACAACATTGTATGATATGCTGTATGAAAGCATTCTCGTTGCGATATTCGTACTTACGTAGTGATAACAGCAGTCTGCAAACCGGTCGCGGACCGTAGCTCCATGGTGTTTGCATGATTGACAACCATTATCACATTAATACTATATACTAAAAGCTTGGCACCACATGTTGCGATAACGGGAGCTCCTAACAACTACGTTTTAATATTATTACATGTAAAAACAACTCGTACACTGTGATTATGATTTATGTTATTAAGCTATATTTTTGTATGTTATAGTTTTAGACATTTTGTAGACACATGGTTTTTATGAATTTAAGGTGGTTTATTCATATTATTGATTTTTAAATCAATTGATAACGTGAATTAATGGTTTTAGCAATTAAAAAAAGGAAGGGAGATTCGCAATGTTAAATTAGGAGCCCCAGGTTATAAATATATAGTGGCGAAGTAAAACAAAATTTAAACATCAAGCACAGATTTAGTGAAATGTATATTATCAGTACTAAATCGTGAAATTCAATATATAATTGCAATATATTAATACAATATGTATAGTTTGGCTTTTATGAAGTGAGCTTATGGTATTCAATAGCTATTTGAATTTAGAGGCAAAAATAGGGTATTTGATGTCTTTTATATAATAGTGTTAAATGCATTTTCAAATAATATTCCCTCAACGACCGCGGACACCCCGAGGTGTCAGTTAACAATAGAATTTCTTAGAATTTTAATTAATTTCTTAGAAATTTACCTGGAGGTGATATGAAACACTTGAAAAGTGAAACTGACCATAAACTAACGTCCTTATCTTTAATCAATCAGCAAGATAAGTCTACAATAATAATGAACCCAATATATACCTATTTAAGGAACAACATTTTATCATATTTTACTTTTATTATACTTCCTCAAAGCAAAATATTTCTCTGAATATTTTAACATCTCTCTCGATCAGACACAGCAAAATACACATCAAATACCCTATATATAAAATACGATACTATTTCAACATGGTAGGCTATACTTGGACAATGGGAGGAGTGTGTAGTGTGGAGTGTGCAGTGTGTATGACGCGTACCTCCTCGCTGGTAGACTTGTCGTGGCGCGGCGGCGTGGTGGGCTGCCCCGCCTGGCTCAGCAGGTCGGGCAGCACCGAGCTGGTGCGCGACCCGCTGCCCTCGTTGTTGCTCGACCGACCCTGGGTGGGTTTAATACTTCCTTACATTTACGCCCTTAGTTCCCAAAGTGGTCCATGTGGACCCCCAGGGGTCCACAAGAGTCTCGATGGGGGTCTAAGGGGGACAGAATCTTCACATTTTTTTGTCGTGTTTGGGAATATGGTAGAAATGTAGCTGCAAGGGGTCCACCGGAACCAGCTAAATTTTGAAAGTGGTGTATGAGAAAAAAATTCTGGGAACCTCTGATTTACGCAAATATTTGATACTACCGACTCACCCTCGCTTCCCTTCGGGTTCGTCCTACAAAAACAAACAAAACAAATCTATCCCACGGGAAGCGTACATTTTTCCAGGATGATATAAATAGCCTATAACTTTACTCAATAAACAGGCTATTTAATGCAAAAAGAATTTTTTGGATCGGATTAGTAGTTTCTGAGATTAGCGCGTTCAAACAAACATACTTTGCCTCTTTATAATATTAGTATCGATCTAAAAATATATATTTGATTTTAAGTTTAATTATATAGAATAGAAATATTAAAATATATGACATATCCTTACCGCGTGTATCGTTACACACTAAACAATTTGAAGCACCACTTGGATATTAATGTAAGCACATTTTGTTTGAACACGCCGCGTAGTTCCGAATGGAGAAGATAAATCACTCGATATTACAGCTATATTGGATAATTAATTTAGTATTTCAATAATTAATTAGATTTATTGGTGTAAATTAGCAGCATAAATATTTCTACAGATTAAAGACTTAACTTAAGGTTAGTTGGATCACACCCCCCCCCCCCCCCCACCAACGTGCGTTCACCTTGTCGTGGTGGGGGGGCTCAGTAGTGTACTCGCGAAGCCAAGAAACGCACAGGGAGGTGGCCGGCTTCGGTGGGCGGTGGGAGGCGGCCTTCTTCGGAGGGTGGTGTACCATGCGGGTTGCTCCTGGTACTTCTCTGATAGCAGAGTGGACCGTGGAGCAACCCCATGGTTGTTGTGGTCTGCTTCGGCAGACCTGCCGTCGGGGCGTCGTAGTTAAATGCGTAAGCGATCCTGCGACGCCCCATTAAGACGGGGGAAGGTTTTGTTGGGTTTTAGTGGGTAGTACTGGCTTCGCCGGTGAGTCCCACACTTCGTGCGTAAATGCATTTCCCAACGTTAAAAAAAAAAAGGTTAGTTGGATCACGTCGTACATCATGTAGCAAATTTGTAATTGCGAAATATTTAAGATTACGTAATCGACTCCATAAAAATACATAATTATTTTGTTAAATAAAAAAAAAATTGGTGAATCCCATGTTATACTCACATGTAGATCCGACGCCGCGACAGCGACTGACATACACGATATATGTACATATATATATGTAAAGTTTTTTATGTAAATAGTAAATACCAATAGAAACATGACTATAATAATAATAAAATGACAAACGAGACGAATGTCCACGCGGTGTGACGGCGTCGGGTGCGCTGTTATTGGTTTACGTTGCGGCAGGTGGCATAGCGTGACAAACACAAACACGGCATAAGACATGCATGGTACAACACATTCACAAGTAGATGTCGAACGTTCTCGGCAGCTCCGGTGAGTCGTTACTCGTTAGGCGGTCATTCCCAGTTTTGTTAAGTTTTAACAGTTTTGGCACAATCTAGATTCGTCGCTGAGGGCTTTGCATTTCGCGGCAGGAAGACGGTATTCGCGCAGATAAATGTGTTAGTAGGAATATATGTTATGATGAGAGTTAAGGTTATTGAGAAACTAACTACTTTCTACTTACGGTTAATGATATGTTTAATGACTGAATCATTCATTACTAGAAATGCTTAATTTTATCCCATAAAAAAATAAAAATTCATAGTAAATATTTGTCACGCCAAAACGTAAGACGTGTGAGCATGTATATTGGTACTACAATAGAGTAATTCACTAGTAAGCTATATCATAAAACACTCTAAACATTAGTTAAATAAAACACGGCATAAATACGATCAGTTCAACCAATCCCACAATATTACGTTCACCGCAGCCCACACCAATAGCTACAAAATCACTTAAAGACTTCAAGAATACAATACAGCATCGCCAGGGTTAGTTCAATACAACTATGTTAGACAATCATAATTAGAGCCCTCATACCAAATGTGAGTAAAAAGATATTAATCAAACTATCCCGAGCAGAGAGGAATTACCTGGTCCTGCGCGATTACCGCTTCCTGCCCGCTCGGTATAAGGTCACTGTGCCGGTTATATTGGGAGTTTCTTCGGAATACGATATCGGACTCGGTCTTTTCCCGGCGCGGCCTCGCGGCCAGGTCGGGGCTGTGCCCGCTGTCCTCGCTGCCCTGGCGTATGAGCACGGCGACGTTTTTCAAAGCGTCGATTGGATTGTTTGCGGCTACTTTTTTTTCGACATTTTTTTTCTCGCCGTTTCGTTGCGCCTTTTTTAAGCTGTCATTCATTTTGATGAAGTCAGTTAAGATCGGTTCGCCTGACGTCTGAGGTTTGGTCGTCTGTTTACGTGAGTGATTAAATATTCCGCTGGACCTTAGCTGTTTGTTGGCACCGATTTGGTTATCATGTTTGGGATAGTAGATGGCGGAGTGCCGAGTGCTGGTGAGCGGGAATAGATCAGAGTTCTCTCGACGGAACCCTCTAAAGAACCTGTTCGGGCCGTTTGATTCCGTGTCTTGCTCCTTCTTATATTTGAGTATATCAGACAGTTTTTCCTGTGTAGACTTTTCTGTCGGTTTCTGGAACAACTGTTTGTGCCGCAAGGGCGGCGTGGCGATGGCTTTATACTTGGCCCACGCATCCTCCATTTCAATTCTCGACTGACGTTGGAGTTGCGCGCGTCTTTGTTCTGCCTCTTTTGTGGTGTCCTGCTTTTCTTCTTTGGCCTCAGCATTTTTCGATGGGAAAAATCTGGCAAAGTCCCAGTCTTTAAGTAGGACGGCTTCATCGATGTCCGATTGTCTTTTATCTTTTTCGGCCTCCCTCTGATATTTTTCAAATATGTTTAGTATAATAAAAAATATGCATGTGAATGAGGAACATAATATGTAGTATTTAAATTACAATAAATAGAAATTTGCTAGAATTTAGTCGCTCACTAATCTTACTTTGGCGTGATATCTAAAATTTTGTCTAGGATATATTTGACATCATCATCCCTATTTTAATATAGACTAAGCAATAAAACTTAAAATCTATGCTTTAGCGCAAGAATATTCTGTATTCAGAATAAGATTTTATTGATTAGTCCACAATATTGAAAAAGAAAAAGGTTTGTATATAATATTACTCGTATTTCAATAGCTTTAGCAAAACAAGTTTAGTTATACCATTTTCTTTTTCAATTCGGTTTATTGCAATCTAAAAGCAAACAGTTAACACAACACACCAGATTAAATATATAACACACAAATATAAACGTGAGACAATTTTAATTCTACACGGATTGCACACATTACTAAATTGGCGAGAATATGGATATTATAACGGAAACCGGTATTGACCAATCAGACTACTATTACCGTACTATATATACTATGCGACGGTCCGAAACAAATGACTGAGTAAACCAGTCTGTATGTATAATAATTTGACCCTACATAGAAACATTAAACGGGATAAGATGTCGAAAATGTCGAGAACCTGTGAGTGTGTGTATAAAGGACTAATAATATATGATAGTTTACTATGTTATGTTATGACGGTTCGAAACTAATGATCGAGTAAACCAATCAGTGAACAGGTCCATAATTGATAATGTATTATATGTATTGTGTATGGGGCATTCTACGCCAAATCAAACAGTTCCAAAAAAAATTCAATTTTTTTTCAAAATGTTTGTTTTTGGATGACCTTCACCCAAAAAGTGTTTTTAATAGAGATTTTTGAATTTTAAGTTTTCAATCGTGTTTTTAAAACTTTTCTTTTTTAAACTTCTATCCATCATGCAGCTTTTAAGCCCAGACCGGCATGGGCCTTCTATACTTACAATTTTTTTTTATTTTTAAGAATTAAAATTTCTATTTCATTTTTAAAATTCGAAAACAAAATTGTGATCAAAAAAATAGAATCAACCAGTGATCAAAAAATTTCAAAATTTACCAGAAAGCTTCTTTTGAGGAGTAAAAAATAGTAAAATATTAAGAAAAAATTTTTTTTTGAAACCATCCGATTTGGCGTGGAATGCCCCATAAAAGGGCCATGCAAAGGAGGTTCGCTCACCCGCTTGACGAGCGTGCGGTCGGCGAGCGGGTCGTCGTCGTCGGGCGTGGGCGGCAGCGGGCGCGTGGGCGCGCCGCCGCCGCCGTCCTCCGCCACCGCGCTCAGCCCTGGCCTATAGCAAAACTCGGGACTGACAAGCCAGAACGCAAAACAAACAAACAAAACAACCAAATAATGGGTAAACGAAAATAAAATGCAAATTAAATTAAAAGAAAAAAAATGTCATTAGTAAATAGAGTATTATTTACTTTTTGCTATGGAAAAAATTAAGTTTGTGCCACTTCTATGATAGAGGGCATCGATTAATTATTTATTTCTCAAGCTACTATTTATATCAAACATATTGATCAGTTGTCTAGTCATTAGCATGTCTGTAACTCAATTATTGCACTTAATATGGCACTATTATGAAAAATATGCTTTTTTAAGTCAATTATGCTAATAAGACACTTTTTATTTTCATGTAATATGATTGTTGCATTTATGAAAGTAATATTGCTTTTTAAGTCTACTTTCGTTTATTGCTAGGCTTCTCATATAGCATAACACTGACCTGAATACTCAACTCTACGCATTCAGCACTTGCCAGTCACTATACATACATCATTGCTCCAACTAGCTGGAGTGAATCCTACAATACGTAAACCGTGTCACGGTCACTTTAGAATCCGTTTACTCAATCAATTGTCATCATTCAAGCAATAACATACAGCTCTATGCATTTAACAAGAACCAGCCACTATACATTCACCGTCGTTCTACCTAGTTGTTGGCAGCCCTACACTACATTTGCTAAGTCCTAGTCTCCAGACTAGACCAACCCGTCAACCGTTTACTTAATCGGCCGTCATCATGCATACAATAATATGTTATTTATAAGTATTACGCATCCAAAAACTATCAGCAACTGTACATACATCATCGTTCCACCTAGGTGGAGGGCGTCATACACCACTTTTGCCGAGTCCTAGTCTTCAGTTTAAACCCATCCGTCAAACGATTACTCAATCGGCCATCGTCATTCAGACAATAACATACAGCTCTACACATCCATCATAGTTGGAGGGCGCCCTACACTACATTTGCCAAGTCCTAGTCTCCACTCTAGCTAGACTCGTCAACCGTTTACTCAATAGTCCCTCGTCACGCTGGCAATAACACAACACATATTGTATTACTAGCGACTCAGGGTTCATCTCTAGGCATGTTTTAATTTTTTTGAGCGGAACCCTAATTCTTTTTCTAAAATAAAAATAGCCTACGTTACTCCATATAACATCAGCTATCTTCCAGTCAAAGTCCCATCAAAATCAGTCCAGCTGTTTCAGAGATTATCCGGAACAAACAGACAGACAGACGAAAATTAAAAAAAATATGTTTTTCTTGTAGGTACCATATATAATTTCAAATGCATTTAGTTAGACGCTGTTATTTTAACATTACAAACAGATATTGAACTATATTTATCTGTATAGATATCAATAGTATCAGTCCGGCACTCACAGCGGCTTGGGCGGGTCGCTGGCGAGCAGCGTGCCATCGTTGCGCACGCGGCCGCCGCTCTCCTCCGCCTCGCTGTCGCTGTCCGACTCCTCGAACGTGGGCTCCGGCGCCGCCACCGGACCTGGAAACAGTTCTTAATGTTTTCTTTCACTTGTCTATATAACTCAAGACATCAACGACTACATTCCATAACATATATTCCTTAATAGTCATCATATACAACTAATATAATATAACTAATCCGACAATCTTGTTCTTTCCAAGTGAATTAATAAACTTATTTGCGATCTTGAGGTCATACAAAAATGCCCTTTTGGTTTCTCCCGAATTTTCCGGGCTAATTTAAAAAAAAAATACTCTATATAAACCTTATTCAAACTGTGCAGTATTTCATGTTTATTACATATACATAAAATTTACCCTGGCCGTTGGTTGGTGCTCGCGGCGGCCGATTAGGAGGTTCATTGCCGGACACTACACCAAGCTCGTTGAGTTGTGCCGCTAACTTGTCCAAATCCTGAAAATCACAACATATCAAGTCTATATTTTGCTTCATACTAAAATAAAAAAAAACTATCTAATAATGTAAATCATTCAACAAAATTATAAAAAAAATATTTGAAGCGCCATCACATATCTACCTACCTCTGGCCTTCGCGGTGGAAGCTGCACTCATTATATCGGATGTGCAAAGAAAAACAGCGTGACATGAAAACAAAAACACAAGCCAATAAAATAAAATATCATATTTACAATATTAACTAAGGCACAACTGCATGCATTCAAAATTTATCAATAATTGGATACCATTCCTTTTCTAAAATATGATTTTATTAAAGGCCTCATATAAGCTTTTTCTGTTTTTAATAAAAATCATCTAAAAAAATCATGTCGAGTCAATAATAAATTGCTGTTTGGCAAATATTTAAGCATTTTTTAAACTAAGTAATAGAAACATTTTGACAAAAGACTAAAGAGGATACAGGCATTTCAGTGCAACACACATAAGGTATAGTACCTTGATGTTTGTTAATCAATACAATAAATTTTATGACAAATATGATATAAGTCCATACATTAACTTAAAATTAACGTAATTTGGATTGACCTGCTATATACAAATAAAACTACATTAGAACACTAAGTTTGAAATTAAAATGAAATTAATTAAAGAACAATTTCAATAGTATACAGAAAAACAATAGCTACAATAATACTGTAAAAATTATGAAATGTTTTGTAGATATAATCGCCCATCTCCATACAAAAGTATAGAATGTGTGACAAATCTCATCGCCCGTCTCCGTACTACAATTTAAAAGTATATCTGATCAAATATGTAATTAGAAGCAAAACGTACCATTGGTTTAAAGATGTGATGTGAGCCGCGCTGCGGGGGCTGCGGGCCGCCGGCCGGCGGGGTGCCGTTGTTGGAGCCCGAGCTGTTGGACGAGCCCGACGATTTGGGCGTCGGGGGCAATGGCCTGCATTGTTTACAATTTTATTATACACCTAATATCTTAATATATATAATTCTTCTGTACGTGTGTTTGTCACCTTACTCCTCCCAAGGCGCTGGACCGATTTGGATGAAATTTTATGTGTATAATTCAATGGGCTCCTGGATGGTTTGAAAACATAATGGGACCCGGTAGGTGGCGCTGCTGTCGGTATATCAAATAGTTTGTTTTTTAGTAGTTTAAACGCGGGCGAATCCGCGGGTACTGCTAGTCAAATATAAAAAATAATTATTTATATTAGTATCACCGTTGCCAGATATATTTTAGAATAAACAGGATTTTGAGTATAGAAAGCTGGCCATACTAAAAAAACATAATATATAATAAGTAGTTTTTAAATACTTAACCTTTTATTTGAGTTTCAAATTAAGGTTGCATGACAATAAATAAATATGTTGAGACATTAACACACAGCACCATCTAGTTCCATGGTAAGCTACAAGGCTTGTGTTATGGATACCAGAAGGAATATCAATATAAATCACAATATAATTATATTCCTCTCAAGAATCTGAATATAATTAAGAATTACTAATAAACTTATTCATATTTCTGTGAAGGTTTAACTTATTTTAATATAGATGAAATACCCTATACAGGGTAGCTCTAGATTGACTTGGATAAAAAAAAATTGCTTTCGCTAAATTTACGGAACATTTATTAAGTCATGTCGTCAAGCATTTATTAAGTCAAGTCGTCAAGTAATTCCCGAAAAGCGAGACTGAGCTTGTCCCGAAAATCGGGATGTCCCGCCAAAATCGCGAAGTCTGGTAACGTTGATTAATATACATATTATATTGTATCGGTTGGCATTCATGTTAAGCATACATTATTTAAAATATTACTTGAATGTAATGAGATAAAATAATGGTAATCAATTTTATTTTATAGTAAGCTACGAAAGTTATAATTACCTATATCTATTTGGCTGTTGTGCCTGTGGATCGGGCACTACTATCAGTCTTTGTGGAATGGATGGCCGCGCTGGCGGGCCAGGTTCTATTGTTACAGAACAAAACAGTAAATTAACATACATTAATAGAAATAATTAAATTTTATCATATGTTTTTTTGGCATTATTGAGAAAATTCAGTTGGATTTTGTTCACATTTTAAATCAATAAATTGTTTATTATGTGCACATTATAGTAAATATAAATATTAAGAAAAACAGAAGCAAATGTTTAAGATAGTAGCCACAAGAAAATATAGTTTTTGTGTCTGTACATTTGCACAAGTATTGCTTAAAAGTATCTTGATAAACTTTTTTTTTGATGTACTGTTCTCAATCAAACTTAACTAAAGATGTAACTTGAGCTTCTTCTATTATTCAAATATTTTGAGTTTGTACACAAAATGAAGACTTGCCTGGTGTTATAATAATATTATTGTTTATTATTCTTTATTATTATTAAAATAAAACTACATGATAGCTTAAGAACACATATTAATATCTGACATCATTTTTTATTACATATTTTTTCTCCATGTTTGTATGAACCAGAATTTTTTTATATATGTTTTATTTATAACATCTATTTTAAAATAAAGGAACACACCTGGCTTGGAGTTACGTAAAATTATTTACAAAATAGTAGTAATATCAAGTAATAGAATGTATGTACCTTGACTGACTGATACTTTCATCATAAGAAAAGAAACAGGTTTGACTATGTTAATGTATCTCTTACCTGGTATTTCCTCGCGCTCCTCCCGCTTGCTGTTACGTTTAGGTGGCGGTTGAGGCTGTTGTGCTTCAGCCCTGAAATGAGTTGAGTCATTAGTATATATAGTTATAATTTAAATGAATTTGGTATATAGGCAGTGGTAACCCAATGGTAAAGCGCTCGCCTGGGAAACCGAGTGAAGCGGGTTCAAATCCCCGGTCTCTCACCTCTGATATGCGCATCATTTCTAACATGATCACCACTTGCCTTACGGAAAGGAAAACGTCGTGAGGAAACCTGCATGTCTGAGAGAACTTAGCCAGTTTTCGAAAGACATGCGAAGTCCGCCAACCTGTACTTGGCCAGCGTGGTGAACTATGGCTTGATCCCCCTCGTACTGAAGAGACAAGGGAGTAGTGGGACGTTAAAAAGGGCTGAATACATATAGCAATAAGGATGATTAAGAATATTTAAAATAATAGGTAATCCTCATGACCAGAAGTACAGTGGCGAAAGGTAAAATTTTAGTAGAGATAAGCCATTTCAAAAAAAAAGAACACAATTTTTATATATAAAGCTAAAGATATATATATATATAATTTCCAAAGAACATTTATACATTTAAAATTAAAAGTATATAAAATTATAGAGAAATACATTTTAAGGTTAGATGTCTTGTATGGACCCTTCGCCACTGCAAAAGTGTATATTATTTTTACTGGAATGTTGCAATTGTACCTTCCTTCCTGTATCTGCTGGAAGTTCCTGCGCAGCGTGTCGCCGCCCTGGTGCGCGGCCGCGTTGTGCACGATGGACGAGGGCTCGCCCGCCACCGCGTTGTCCTCCTCCTCGCCCTCCGACCCCGAGTACTTGTAGTCCTCGCGCACAGAGTTGTCCTGCTTTCTCTTTTTGCATCTGTCTATGTGATCCTTCAATTGTATCCTCACTTGTCTCTCTGTTGGTTGATCTCTGAAAATGTTTTGTGTTTGTACATGTTTAGCTTTCACTTTGCCGATAGGTAGCTCTTTGTGTTATTAAAAGTGAATGACATGGTAAGAAAACATGGTTTATTTGTCACATAAATTTCTTTATTTATGTGACAATTATATTTAAGATTGTAATATGACAAGTAATTGTATTATTAAATTATTAATAACTAGCAGAACCCGCGGCTCCGCTTCTGCTAAAACTACAAAAGAAATCTCTAAAAAGGTAGTTTCATACAAACTTTCATCTCCTATTTTATCCCCTGTGTGAATGAATTTCGACAAATACTTAAAACATGTATTTATTTAATTTTATTAAAGAACAATAATACAAAGTTTTCAGTAATTGTGATCATAAATATTTGTTTCGATTGTGTTATAACGTGTTTTCCCGTGGGAATTAAATAATTTCCCGCGGTAAAAAGTAGCCTATGTCACTCTCCAGCCCTCCAACTATCTACAAACAAAAAATAACGGCAATCCGTCACTCCATTGCGACGTGAAAGAAAGGCAAACAAAAAAACACACTTTCACATTTATATTAGTGTGGATTGTATTATTATTATTATTGACACTTAATGTATACCTAGCTATAGTTAATTCATTTATAAAACATCACTATTAAATAAATTAGTACTTTTACTGTCAGGAATGATTGATATTCATTTTATATATCAGTATTGTTATTAACATAGATAACGATTGAAGTGATCTGGCTATTAGATAACCTACATTTTACATTTGCAATCAAAATAATGCGATTTTAAGTTATTATTATATTTTATAATATTATTTGTAAATTAACATCAAACTGAAAAAACGAATTAAATTGTCCTATAAAACTATATCAATATAAACTTTGGATACACTACTTACCTAATAAATGGATGTTTCAAAAGCTGTTCAGTGTAAGGACGCTGATGATAATCTTTTACAAGAACAGTCTCAATGAAACCATGGAATTTTTTCGCCCACTTTTTAGATTTTAAACGTGGCGGCGGGTTTCTGAAAAAAAAGTAAAGAAATAATCATACAGCAGTTGAAAGTATTATATTTGAAAAATGAATAGCAAACAATGCACATGTGAATTTACATAAATATTATTGTGTTAGTGCAAAACATACAAATGACAAACCTATAACTGGCAAAAAAGTTTACCTTAAACAGGAATCTAATGTAATCTTGGTTGCAATGACCAATGGCAGGCACAATGACCACTGCACCAGACAATAAACAAAATAAAATATCCTAATAAAAATGAAAAAGAATATTACATTCCTAGTAAGATATCTTCGGATGAAATAATAATAAATATAATGAGAACCTTACCTCGGAATGAGGAAGAGAGCTCTCATAGGGTGGAGATCACACAGAGGTGGTTGACTCTCGGCCATCTCCAGCGCGGTGATACCGAGCGACCAGAGGTCAGAGCGATTATCGTACGTCGCCTCGGGGTTCTCGTCGCACGCGATCACCTCCGGCGCCATCCAGTACGGGGTGCCGATGAATGTATTACGTCTGCCGATCGTCCTGTCCAACTGCGCTGATACTCCAAAATCGACTGCATAAAAGCATTCATTTAAGAATTTTTAATGGTATGTAGGTGGTACAAAAGTAAATCACACTAACTGTTTGCAGCTAAATATTAATTCATGTTTGTAACAAAAAAAAATTTTTTTTTAGTTAAGTCTTGTGTATTGCGTCCATTGAATTGATATAAATATATTAGTAAATCATTTTTATTTGTATATGGATGTGACAAACTACTAAATATTTGTTATCTATACTGATATTATAAAGAGGTAAAGTTTGTGAATTGTAAGTTTGTGACGTTGTAGGGGGTAATCTCTGGATCTACTGAACTGATTTAGATGAAATTTGGTAAGAAGATAGTTTGAGACCCAGGGAAGGACATAGGACACAGTTTTTATCCCAGAAATCATCCCTTAAGGGGGTGAAAATGGGGATGAAAGTTTGTATGGGGAACCAACCTAGGGACAAACCCGATCGAAGCAAGGGTGAGTCTCTAGTTGTTAAATAAACTGTGAAAGACAATTATAGTGTCTATTAACTATAACATATAACACGTCTTAGGAAGTCTGATCATGAAGACATTTTGGAATGATGTACTGTGTAACATGTAATTTAATTATCTCAAATACACATTCTAGTAGTAAGTACTATTGGTAGAAAAATTAAACTTATAACAGTAACGTAGTTGTAAGAATACTGTTTATTGCATAATATCTCTTAATTAGCACCAATGTTCACATTGTACAAAAATAGTAAGTAGAGCATATATTGCACAGCATAGTGTTCATAGTTTATAGTGCTCTACAATATTTTTGTAGAATTGTAGTATAAACTTTTGTTTCTTTTATTTTTTAATGTTTAAATCCCCTAAATAATCCAAAAAGATAGTTCTATTTAAAATGTTTAAATTGTTAAATTCAAATATTATTTAAAAAACTAAACTTGGCTTATTTTTTATATTTACTATTATTTTATATGAAATGATATTAAACTTCATTCAATTATACTTATACAAGAACTTTTGAATCATCATTTTAATTTTAAAAGAGTGTAGTCAGTCTGTGAGGAAGCTACCAACGGCTCTAAAGCTGTTCTGCTGAGAAGATATATTGTTTCACTAGTATTGGCATAATAATATAAGATAACAATTTACATTTGTAGTGTTAACAAAATAATTAACTTTTGATAGATAAAAAACACTGTCATGTATTTTGTAACAGTTCAAGTAATATGGAGGATTTGGTATCATCAAATATTGTTCATATAATCTAATGTATAAGCATTAAAACAATTGTTTCACAATATACTCTGCTTTAAATTTCATGCTACATTATAATGAAATATATCAAGTTTTATATAGTAATAGTCACTTACAATAAAAAATTAATTATATAGCAAGATAATGCTTAAATTAAAGAAAACCACCTATAGAAAAACTATGACCATGACGTTCAAGCTGTACATTAACCTAAATGATGCAAAGGTCTTTTTATATTCAAAAACATAAATTTCAATGCATAGACTTCAAATTCTTTCAATTTATGTGAATGTAAAACTCCGTACAAAGTTGAAGTAGATATGATGATGTCCTCCTGACCGATATTGGGCACGGCGGCCAATCTCTTTGACACTAGCCATCTGCGTAGGAGATATTATAGTGCACAAATATGCGCGCAACCACAGGTTCAGTCTCTATTACTGTCAATATTTTATACTCCGGTGGAACGACTACTCGGCACGACCAGTCAGGGGTAAGGCGCATGAAAAGGACTTTACGTGTTCTCTAAGGCACGGAGGTGTTACTGGGACTTCCTTAATGGGCAGACTCAATAACTAAACTTGGCCCGACCCAGGACTCAAATCCAAAGACCTCCAGATTTGCAGCCTTAGAGGCAATTAGTTATTTAGTTGAAGAAGATATAAGAATATGATCTTTATACAATTCATTTATTTCTCAGAAATATAAACAGGACAATAATCATGAATCATCAAAAATTAATTTGACGTAACCGAGTGTAAATTTATAAATGTATAAATTATAATGAAAGTTATCCCCATTTAATCAACTACTGTTTAAAACAGCCATACTCAACCTATTTTTTATAGGGGCCACAAACACGTTTCAGTCATGGTTTGTTTTCCCTCATTTCTTTAAACAGAACTTCTAGATTGGTATCGTTTTCAAAATTGATAAACTCATCAAACAACTCTGAGTAATTACAATTTAAAACAGATGAAAACTCTGAGATGTAGGTAACTTCAGATGGGCCAATAAGAAAGGCCTGGCGGGCCGCAGGTCGGGTATAGCTGGTTTTAAACATTCTTTGATAATATTATTATCATGAATGAATTTAATAACTAAAGAAAACATATAGAAGCAAAAACTTCATAAAATTATTTTTAATTGCAGATAGATGTGCTTACCAAGTTTTACTTCGGCATTGTCTGTGAGTAGCACATTCTGTCCTTTTATATCACGGTGTATAACCTTGTTAGAGTGCAAATAACTGAGACCTCTTAGAATTTCTCTGCAAATGTATGAGATCCATTCTTCTTTTAACGATTGCCCTTTAGTTGATTTTACCAAATCTGTCACAGAACCTAAAAAGATTATGGATTGTCATATAATGAATTTAAATGTTAACACCCAGGCACACTCGGTGTGAATGAAAAATATGTACATTCTTTCTATATTTCAACAATTATGTACTATTACTACATGAGAGTTAAAATAGTGAACAATTAAGCACCTACCAGTAAATAATAGTTAAATAATAAAAAAAAATGACTGACAAATTTTCAATATTCTTATATTAATTACAAAAATTGCAAATCAATTTAAATTAAATTCTTAAATTATATGAAAAAGATTATCATAAAGTAATGGAATAAATTTGTCATGTTAGAGGAGAACTATTGTTCACTATGTGTCACTCAGACCTCTTGTCTCAGTTAGAGGTCATTAACCTGGTGCTATAATTAAAAGCAATAAAAAATGATCTCTCCCTTTATGCGCATTATCCTAAAAGCTTTGTAATTGTCTGTTTCTCAATTATCATTCAGCTTTATGTAGGTTTATACAAATTAAAACATAATTAAGAAATGATAAATTGTATTCATGTAAAATATTTTTACACAAAATTAACAGATTGCACATAATGATTTTACGATAGGGTTTCAAATAACATAGTTGCTATAATGTACATTTTTAACATATTAAATCTATTAGGGTTTCACAATACTTACCAGCACCACAATATTCCATTACTAACCAAAGCTGATCATCTTTTCCAGGTGGGCTCTTTTTAATAAAAGCACCATAGTATGTGGCAATATTACGATGATTAGAATACTTTTTAAGGACATTAATTTCAAGTTTTATCTCTTCTTCCTCATCCTGTGTAACATCCATAACTTTGATGGCAGCAAGTTGTCCTGTTTTTGTGTGGCGTCCCTTTAATAGTAAAATATATAGTATTTAAAGAATGCAAGTATTGCCTGTTTTAGATATAGCATTTCTTTAGTACTATATGGCTATTCTCATTCATTATACAAATAATTATTAAGAGTTTAACTTACATAGTTTAGAAATTCTAAGTAAAATATAAATCAAAAAGTGATAATAACCAATTCTTAATATTCCAATATGTGTATTTCCTAATAGATTAAAGAAATAAAATGATAAAGAGAAACAAATATATTCATGGACCTTACAAAACCTTCTTGAACTGCTCAAGTTATTTTTATTTTCACTTAAGATATAATTCTTGAACAGTATACTGACAAGTTGTATTTGCAGTGATTCTCATCCGAATTTTGAATGAAATTGAGATACGAAGAACTGTGTAAATAAGAGCAATATGCCGATGAACATACTGATATTTAAGTAATAAAAGTATAATTATATGTATACCTTGTATACTTGTCCATAGGTGCCATTGCCTACAACTTCTATAAGTTCAAATATTCCAGCCGGGTCCTGAAATCAAGTACATAACAAAAATGTATAGATAAAAGCTAATTATAATCCTTATTGAACCCAAACTATGATTCACGCCCTGTGAGATCATTGCTCTCCGACTCAGCTTTTTTTTAATTTGAGCTAGTTATCCAAAATTTATTTGAACTAATTTTTACATTTGTTGAAGAACAAAAATATACCTTTAATGAACTGAGGTCAATGTCGTCCAATGAACAATTTACAGACGGTGCCAGTTGATGCGCCATTTTGAGTATATTGTCACACACGAAGACAAAGCACGAGAACCTCACATCAATATAAAAAGTAAATAAGAATCCCTAAATTACAATATTTGCATAGATATTAGTAGAATTTTATTTTTTCAAGTACGTATGATTTATAAAACACATTGTTTACAATTAAAATTACAGTAAATTACAGATACACAATTTATATGCCGCACACACACCCGGCAGGGATGCCAGTTGATGAAACTACGTTCTACCATTTTTATTAAAACGTCTAATATAGAGTATAAAAAGTGTAAAATGATAGACAAAATATTTTTGTGCGTTTCATATATATATATATATATATATATATATATATATATATATATATAAAATAAAAAGACATACATGTTTTATATTAAATGCGAGTCTTGCTACGTGTACGTATGTCTCCGACTCCTTAATACTATATGTTTCTTCATAATTTCGTCTCCATCTTTTTAGCTTGCTTTTTAGGCAGTCGGGTTTTTTATTTTTGAAAATTAAGCCTTTATTTACAGCTTTTTAGTTTCGGTCAGTGACACATTTTTAGTTATAATTAACAATTTCTTATCTTAAATTATTTATAAACATATAAGTTGGATATATTTTTGTAATTGTCTCTTTCAAACAATTTTTTTTAAATAAAAAATTGGCGCCTAAGATACCCCATTTTGTATTTTTTATTACATTTGTTTACACTAAAACTATTGAAAAAATCTCTAAAAGAGTATATAGGTTTCATACAAACTTTTATCACCTATTTTACCCTCTTATGGTATGAATTTCGAAAAATGCTAAAACACGTACCTATTTATTTAATTGTATTGAAGAGCATTAATATCAAGTTTCAAGTAATTCTGATCATAAATATTTTTTGGGTTGTATTAAAACGTGTTTTCCCGCGGGAATGAGATTATTTCCCACGGTAAAATATAGCCTATGTCACTCTCCAGCCCTCCAACTATCTCCACACAAAAAATCATGTCAATCCGTCACTCCGTTTCGACGTGGAAGAAAGACAAACAAACACATTTATAATATTAGTATGGATAATTTAGTTAAACCATAGCGTTCGATCCGGTCGTTTGTAGTGAACAACGGATTCTCTTAGACTAGAGCCAATTTGTCGCTGTTCTTAATCTGATGGTCTGTTGCATCAATGTGCGCAAATACATGAGAAATTTATTTCTATGTTTTATTTATTTTCATTAGATTGTAGACAGTTTGAGTAGTGTGTATCTTTGCAAGTGTTGATAATTGATTTTATTATTTATTGAATACATAGTTTTATTAAACCAAACAACTTCCTAGACTATATTCGCTTTGATAGACCACAAATCCTTGCGAAAGAGAACTGTTATCGCCCTAGGATTATTCGCGAAGCTATTATTTATTATATTAATTAAAAAATCGAAATTTCAATAGGGAAGATGGCTGGGTAATACTATTGTCGTGGAATCCTGTAATTAACATAATAAAATCTAATAACAAAACTTAACATAACAGATGAATACATTGTAACAGAAGATGCGCGAATATTTAGAACATTGAGAGTGGCACAGCATTCAATAATGCCTGAAAGTCTTTACCAAATAGTAATAATTAGTAATATTTTCGAAGATTTTACAAAACTACTAGATACTAGAATTACTCAAAAGTAACGTCAACGTGAAGCCACATATTCTCACTTGTAATGAAACAACTCGGCATTCATGAATATTTTGTCCAATTTTATCTTTATATCTTCTCTATTTATTCCAATTTTTTATTCTATAATCGTAGTGCAGATATTGCAGCTTTAAGGATGATTTTTGGATCCTGAGCATATGCAGGTTATTTATTTGTTCACAAACATTGAATTTGAGCGACTTAAAATCAACTCAAGTTTTAGAAAAAAAGTTTTTAGAAGGTTGTGCACCGTTTTACAATTTAAGCGCTTATCATTTAGTGAAATTGACAAAATCTCATGCATCTACAATTTATCTGAATGCGCTCAGAAAAATTATAATGCAACTAAGATTATACAGTGATATTAAAAGAAATAGAGACGATTGATAAAAGTCTATGCAATAATAATATTACTTGTGAAATTAGAATATCATGGCTTTTATAATAACCCTGTGGCATACATATATGTATGCCTTTGTTTTGGCAATCTATAAGTAAATTTAAATAGAAGCCAAAAGTTATAAGAGGTAAAAAAGCTCACAAAAAACGGTCTTTGTAAAAGCCTTGTTTCATTTGTTTAAAATGAGATTTGAGGTCATTAGAAAAAATGTAGAGCATCAACAAAATCACCTATTTTTTTACCAGACCATTTGTTTTTATAGACATGTGGAATTCTAATAAGTTTACTGTATATCGTATAGGGAAGAAAGGACTTCTATGTATGTCAAAATTCTAACAATATGCATGTGATTTCAACGTAACTTGTTAAAAGGAGAAGTTTAATTACTACTAGCGACTCACTCTCGCTCCGCTCGGGTTCGTCCCTAGGTGATTCTCTAAATTGACGTAACTTTTTTATTTATAAACCTATTGAAATAAAACTTACTGAATGTTAAGTGAATCTTACCACAATATATTAGTGAAAACTGCATCCAAATCAGTTAAGCCGTTTCTGAGATTAGCGCGCACAAACGCACAGACAGACAAACAGACAGAAAAATTTTAAAAATCATTGTTTTGCATAAAAAAACCCCAATGATAGTTTTTCTCGAAAATCTTTCAAGTACAGACAGCGATTAGTTACACTTTTATTAATGTATAGATTGAACAGAGAAATTAAAGATTTATTTCAGCACAGATTGATAATAATTATAGTTGATAGAACTTTCCTTAAATATTATCTTTTCTTACTTTTAGTTCTTTTAATGTTACCTAATAGAAATAAGTATTTATAGATCTATCTAAATAATGATCTAAGAAAAGTCTTATGAAGTTTCCATGTTTTATTTCCTAATAGTGGTCGGTTGGTGGTCGCAGGAGATTTTATATTATATATTTTTTGTAATTACTTTTAATTTAAGGGAAACCAAATGGGCAGAAATATTTTTTCATGAATAACTTCTTTTGAACGCAATTTAGATAAAGAAATCTCGTAGATTATCTAATTTTTAGACGAACTACAAACTCTGTGGCGGAGGCTAAGGCCTATGGAAAGAGTCTGACGATAATAAACATAAATTTTTGAAAATATTTGCATATATACATATCTAAAAACTGACCATTCTACTTAAACGTAATTTAAAATGTACCTGTCAACCAGCATATACCTACGCGTTCTAACAAATAGCAACTAAAAGTTCAATGTTCAAATTTTCCTTTGAATAACTATTTACTATACAAAAATAAAAATAAAACGATCATGAAAATTTTTAATATATTACACATACTTTACTTTTATGTCAGCACAGGGTCTGAAAGTGTCTTTTTTGACCGACTTAAAAAGGAGGTATCTAAAAGAACGAATTTATAGTTATTTTAGATAACGATCAACGAACAGTTAATTAGTTTTAATTAAGGAATAGATAAAAATGAAATTTTCAATAAAAAAATCCAAAACTCTCAAAGCATAATTCTAAAAGAAAAATATTATTTGTTTTTAGGTTACCAAGTTTATTTTTGCAGTAGTGACAAGTTAATCGTCTAAATAAGCCTTAACTTTGAAGGCGTAAGTCAAGTTTGCATTTATGATAAAATAATTAACAAGAAAATTAATTAAGTTAACCTACCGTAGAGATTGTTGGTAGTAGTATATGGATGGACTGCATGGTTCTTGGATTAGTCGAAGTTCTAATGAACTATTGGCGTGTTCAGGAACTTAGTGATAAAATTACACTGCAAATGTTTGAATAGCGTAATCATTCTTTACGTGGGAAAGCAGGTATTTATCATCCTCTCTAGGTTTTTTTCAACCCTTCCATTGATTGGTAGTTGCATGGTAAAATGTGCGCCAGTAGATATGAAGAATGGTTTTTGCGGATTTCAATAGATTTTCATTAAAACCAAGAATTCTGAATGCAAAAGGCAAATGAATTGGTCAACTAGATCCAAAGATTATATACTTTAAACTTTTCGTTTTATGCACTTTCATAAGGCGAAGAGAGTAGGTAACATATATTTCAAAAGCAGATTTAAAATATGAACTGATACCGAATGTATATAAGTTACAAATCTAATAAATTAAAAACCCTCAACACAATAACCTATTCAATGAGCGAAAACACGATATTACTGCAGTACTTTGGTAGAGATGAGTACCTTGCCGATTCCAGGTGACGCTACAGCATTAGGTCAAGGTTACCATATTATTACAATGTCGTTAAAATAATGGGATCTCAAGTTTCGTATCGATTCCATCTATGAAAGTTGTTCATATTCTTTTAACAATTAAAAAAGAGCCGATAGCCTGCAAACAGCTGGTCGGATTTTCTTTATATCATTTATAGCTAAGAACACTTTCAATGAAGTCACCTTTTAAACATAAAAAACTAAATTAAAATCGGTTCATCTGTTTAAAAATTATAATTCTTCAAATTATCGTGTTTGTGAAATCACGTCCATTGTATATTGTGCAATGTACAAGTACTACTCGTTATTCGTGTTGATGACCAAGATGTGAAGTATCTATTTAGTAAATAAAGTATACATATACGCGAACTCGAGTTATACCTACATTTTAGTTAAATCAAGTTCATATCAAAACTTAAGCTAGATTAGCTGTTGTATGTTGTTTAAATGAATGAACATTTTTTAGATTTTATACTTTTGATTTTACACTTTTAGTTTTACTTACCTATAAACCATTTGAAATTTATTCATCTCGTTTTATTTATTTATTCATCTCGTTCAAATTCCCTCTTGAGATTAGTTTGATAAATTATTTGTGAAATTGAAACAAACAGAAGGAAATACTTTCTTATAAATAAGAATATTGAGTAATATTTTTTCATAGAATTTTTGAAATGTTTGAACAATTTGTTCAAACAACCAATACTTGTTATACTTTGCAGTCGAAACTTATTTTCCTCTATTTAAAAAAAAAAAACAAAGTTTTATATACTACATATAATAAAATTCTAAATGAGTCAAATCTGTACATTAAATATTTTTTGGAAAATTTTATTGATTATTATCGATACAGAAGCCGAATCTATAGTTTTTAGTATTTTTGTCTATCTGTCTGTCTGTTACCTGCGGAAAAATCACTGGAGGGATTTTCATGAATTTGGGTATGATGATAGCTGGTTTTCCGAGTCAACATATAGGATACTTTTTATCGCGGAAAAAGATCTCATTTCTGAGAAAAAATACAAAAACTGCATTGTAAGAGTATACTAATATGTATGTAAAACCTAAGAGTTCGGTTTTTGGTCATCTGAACGCGGGCGGAGCCGCGGGCAATGCTAGTAAATATATAAGAATTGCTCGTTTAAACATATTAGATAGATAGATCATTTTATACCAATAAAATTGACATTTAAAAGTCAATGATTCTGTACTAAAAACTCTTTCGGTAATTTATTGGACAAATATGCACTGAGACGACGATGTCTTTCTTCAAATTGCGAGAATCTACGAGTAGGTATGTACTTACTTGAGAAACATTGTCTCAAGTAAGTACATATATACATATCTCGTCAGAAATTGATATTAGTAAAAGTAGGTATAAATATTTTTTATAAGTAGGTATCCACTGTTGACAGGCAAATTTTTTACACCATGGAGTAGCCAATTTTGAGTGGTATGAGAAAGAAATTACATCTATGTAAACCTAAGAACAGCAAAAATGGCCATAGTTTCACATGTATTGTTTAAATACTTATGGAATTTAAGAAAAATGTCAAAAGTACAGCATTATAAAAAGGAATTGGATAATTGTTATGCAATATAAACAAAATACAGCCAATATAAAAATAGCATGACTTGCAAATACCTGAAACTCTAGGATAACCTTAACTGTCAATAGACTAGATTTGAGTAGACGTGGTTGTTCATCAGAATATTATACCATGATTCATGACCTTATTGAAATATCTGTGTACGTGATCTAATTTTGGTAGGTGAAGGTTGTTGAACAAAAGGTTATATCAAACAATGCACCAGGTATGTAATGAGAGAATTAGTTAGAACTACAAATTATAGTGAAGATACAGTATAGTGATTCTAGACTAGTTTTGGCCTAGTTATAGCGCCGTGAGACGTGTGTTATTGCACAAACACCAAAGTTAAATTATTGACTAGATATTATAGAAGTAAAATAAAGCCTCGGTGCTACGTGCGGCTGTGCGGCCGTGCATACCGAATCGTAAGATCAAAGCACGCATAGGTACTTTACTAACTTCGACACCCACACGACTTCACGGGGCACAGATTCAAATGTGTTGGTGTAATAGAACACACAGACGCAACGGTAACACTAATAAAAGTTACCAAGACAGAAGTGCGGCGTACGGTACTATTTGTTTGGAGGGAGGTTGGAGGCACTCATACAAGCGAGGGAGAGGCTGTGTTGGCGCGGCTCGCCAGTTTACCGTTGCAAGGCGCGTAGTGCGGCCGGACGTTCGACCGTCACCCGCGCGCCGCCGGCACTTTGTAGCCCGGCCTCCGCTACCACCACCGCTCATCGCCACCCTCACCACCCTGGACACTAACCAGGACTTTGTCATCTCAAGCATTGTGTACTCCAAGGGGTGTTATGGACTGATCACTACAAATCTTGTTCTCTAACTTATAGACGAAGTGCTACTACTCGTGCTTTTACACTGAAGTGCTAATCCCAATTCTGGTTCTTTATTGGATCGCCTTTGTGTCAACGAAGGTAAGTTATATGTTTAAACAATGATATTATAATATAGATCTCTCTATTAATCTGTTTCTTATTTGTAAATTAATAAAGATAGTCGTGACTAATCTTTATTATATTAATGTAGTTGCATGATAATATGTTAATAAAAACAATAATTGTGAGATTGTATAATATTATCTTTGAGAGCAACTCGTTCAGTGGGTGGTGGTAAATTATATTAAAATGGATAATATAAGCCAAGTTTATAGACGGACAAAATTACAGGTCTTTTTTAAATCGTTTTTTTTTTACTTCGTTAATGCTTAGGTATATCGATACTTTAAACGAATATTATGTACGTATAAATATGCTTATCTTCGTGGTGTATTTACTTTGACATAGAGCTAAATTTCTAAAAATAATTAGGTATTTTTTATTTAAATTCTTTTAACTGTGTAACATATGCATACATAAAGAATATAAATATTATAGTTTTACGTATAGTAAATACAAGTTTTAATTCTTAAGGATAAAATATATAGGTATTAATTAGAACAAAAACTAGTTTTCCTTTATACCATGTGGCTATGTTATCTCTACATATTGGAATTTTATACAGCTATTAAATAAGTTGCAACGCACGTTTGGCAATCGCTCTTTCCGCGTTTTCGGCAATGATTTTGACATTCTAACACATATATTCAATTGTCTATGTAGTTAAACAGTCAAGATATGCAAATTTATTTATCTTTATTTAATTAATGATTTTTTTGATTGATACTATAATATCGCATAATTTGTAAGAACTTACTTACTCATTGAAAACAAAATGCCCACTTCCCTATTAATATTCTACGGTCGAGCATAACCCTTTTATACATGAATTGATTCCAAGTAAAGTCGTTGACTGAATAAAGATCAAATATTTGACAATCTATACATTATATTAGACTGATTATATTATATGGTTAGTTAATTTTGTCTTTTTTATATTTATTAATAAAGCAAGATTATTTTGTGTTTGTAAATTTCTTATTAAAAAAAATAAATGTAAGAAATATTTTATCATAACATACAAGTACCTAGTGTATCAAAACTCAAAAGTAGTTACTTAATTACGACTTTTTCGAAAGAAACAAGACGTTAAGGAAATTATTCATGCCTATTTTAGGCTGCTAATTACTTGATTTGCTTTGCTGGAACTAGGAAATTAACAGTTCGAAGAATTTTTTATAGATGTTCATTATAATACTATTTTCTAATAAAACACAATTACTTTTTGTATAGATAATATAATAATAATAAGATCTGTTAGTACTACTTCGAATAAGCTTTATTTCTAGCGGTAGCAGTGTGTAGACATCAAATAAAATTGATAATAGTTTTTTTGCTTTTCACTGGCAATGGCATAACTTAATAAAATTATAAAAATCTATCTAAAAATAGTTGAATTTTTGATTTAATTCCTGTGGATATTTCAGCTGTAGGCGTAAATGCTTCGATGCCGCGAAGTTAGTTATTATCTAAGTAGGTAACTATTGCATATTTATGCCATTTAATCTATTCTACATTTTCCACGCAAGCATTTTTATTATTATAAATGCAATAATAAACTATATGGAAGTAATAAAGTACTTAATATGTGGGTAATTTATTACTGTACGCTGCGTCATCGCAGTATACGTTCATTGTATGGTGACATTTAAAAACTATATATAAAAGATAAATATATCTCTAAAACAAAAATATGTATCTCTTAACATGATTTAATTTATGAAATCGTGAAATTACAATTTATTTTAAAATAATTGTTCAGTATACATTATCAGAGACAAAGACTTCAACGGGCTCAAAGAGCTCTACGTAGCGTAGCTTGATTATTGGCATGAAACAGTTACTTTGCGTCATTTATATGTAATATTAATATGTTATAGAGCAACTAATAAGTTTTATTTTTTAAGTTACATGTATAATGTTCATTCATCATCATTAACAACATATTCACAGTCAAAAACTTTCACACTTATTAGAACAACATCATCACAAGAATTATTAAGATGTAAATTGAGAGATATTAGCATGATCATAGCACTCATTTTAATTTTGAAATTTCAAATAACAGTGGCATTTCTAGAACGTCTAGCGTACTTTTATGCAAAAATGTGATGCATATGTAATCAATAACATTTAGTTTTTGATCATTACCACACGCTGACTAGATTGAGTTACAAGTATGTCTATTTCTACTATTGGTCCTAAGAAATGGTAAAAGCGCGTATCTAAGTAACAATAAGATTATCTATAATCAATAAACCAAATCAAATATATTATAATGCAATGAAAACACAAATCGAGTCGTGACATATGACTGGTTATCTAACTCTGCGTACAATATTGTAGGTTGCATTTCAGCAATATTACCAAGAATTCGCCTTTAGCGGTAGAGAGATGCCATTAAAGACGGCGGGCGCGGTAGGGGCGTAGCTTGCATTGTTCGAGCGGCGTGCAATAATATCTATTACCCTATGAGCATGAACCGATGCTGTGGAACCATGCTCGTTTTACGTAACACTGCTCCATACAAAGGCTCGTTTGTCTCACGGTCCTCCAGCTCGATCGGTCTCAAAGACATAAAATAGATATTAGATGTCTTTTAATTACATTTAACTTAAGATAAGCGGATGATGGACATAATATATAGCAACTGTAATAGTATTTACTACTTAATATTATAATTTTATTAATACAGTACAGTAGTTATACAAACTGTACAGAACTATTTATAGAAGAGCAATACGAAACCTTTATACCTTTGCTTTCAAAAAATTTTTAAACAATTAAAAAAATCATTTAAACGAATAAATTTTATATCAAGATCTTAGTTTACATAATCTGTCATTTTCTAGATTCTAAAAAATCGGACGGGACTGTGTCGGGGCACGCCGCCGTTGGTTTAACGTAAAAAGTCTATTACAGCGAGTTGCTTTTAGTGTTTTTGTTTTTTTATAAATATTTTTATAAGTATTTTACATATTTGAAAACAAATTAGTAAAAAGAATAATCTTTGAAGATAGCAACGGAAAGAATATTCATATAAACAATTTTTCTGATAATAACAACGGTTACCATGGCAACATATTTCGTTACAGTCCACTTTTCTGACCTGATAACCGCACGTTTCGGTGTGATTTTTAAGACGTTTCACGTCAAAAGGTTAAAATTTATTGAATGAATAATTAGCTAAAAATGTATCATTTTAAATATCTGAATAATACATACTATATCAATATTTTATTAGTTTTAATTTTACTATCTTATATTTTTACCTTTGACGCAATAATATCTTTGAGTTGCAAAGGCGATGAATATAATTTAACATATGATATATATACTAACTGCTAACTGATTGCCCCGTATTTAGATAAACAGATCTTAATTTTGATATCAAAGAAACTATTAGGTCCTTACATATGAAATTGGCGTTTTCTCGAGCTGGCCATGTTGATCTTAAATATCTGGCGCTTGGTTAGGAGTTCCAAATTCAAATTTATTTCAATTTGTGTATTATAATTTGTGTATTTTAGAATTTAGCGACTCATTTGTTTTCGCATAATTTTATTTTTCTTTGACATCGTTCTGTTTACAATGTCGAAAACTTAAAATGTCGCGTTATTTACGAATAGGAACTCCACCAGCGTGGCACCAGCGCTGCAGAAACAGCTCGAAGGATTAAGGATGTACAAAATAGGAAAGCTACTGTTAAAGAAAATACGGTACGTTTTTAGTTCTAACGTTTTTGTTCTGGAAATTTTGACCTACAGAAACAACCTTGGAAAAGTGAAAAATAAGTATCTCATGAATTGAGTGAAGCATACCAACAAAGACGCGTCCAGTGCTGTGTTACATTTCTCAATCGTCATACTAACGAATTTTAAATTGTATCTACTTGTGATGAAAAATGGATTCTGTACGATAATCGGAAACGCTCTTCACAATCGTTGAACATAAAAGAATCGGCCAAATCCTGCCCTAAGCAAAAGTTGACTCAGAAAAGGGTACTAGTAAGTGTCTGGTGGACTAGTGCTGGTATCATCCACTACAGTTTCCTAAGATCAGGGCAGACCATTACGGCAAATCTGTATTGTCAACAAAAACCATGATGAAAAAGCTAGCCGTTAAACAACCGAGACTTGTCAATTGCTCTAGTCCACTGCTGCTTCAGGACATCTCGATCACTGCACAACAGACGGTCGCTAAATTAGAGGAGCTGCGATTGGAATGTATCCGACATCCACCATACTCCCCGGACCTTGTTCCTACAGATTATCACTTTTTTTGGAATTTGGACAATTTCTCGCAAGGAAAAAAATTCAATTCCGATGAGGCAGTCAATACCGCCTCAAAATTCAAAATCCGAGATTTTATTGATTCATGAAGAAATCAATGAACTATCTATAAAATTTCGAAAGTGCATAAATAACAAAAATAAAAAATAAAAAAATTTTGATTGATAAAATGTATAATTTTTTTTTTCGTTTTTGCTTTTTCCATATAAAACGCCAATTTAATATGTAAGAAGGAAGAAGGTTACAACATTAGGACTACTACTAAGTACAAAAAATATACTAAATATAACGCATAAATAAAGGTTCATTAGTTGTACGGATGTATTCGGTTTTAACGTTTAGTATAGATTTCTCAGAAATGAGATATTTTAACGCAGTAAAAAGTATCCTATGTATTAACCCGGGTAACCAAAATTCAACAAAATCTGACTCTGACTGTCTGAAGACAGACAGATAAAAAATCCAAAAAATTATATATTCGGCCTCTGTATCGATAATAATTATGATTATTTCAATAAGATTTTCCAAAAAATGTTTCATGTACAGATTCGACTCAGAAGTTTATTATATGTATAGAAAATAATGAGCTATGTTGCCAAAATCGAGACCAAATTCGTTGGTTATTGCAACAACACTTAATTGTATAATTATTAATTACCTTTTTTATATTATTCTAGCGACTCACCCTCACTTCGCTCGGGTTCGTCTCTAGGTACGTTTTGACGGTTAGTATAGATTTCTCAGAGATGAGATATTTTCCTGCAGAAAAGTATCCTATTTGTTCCCCCGGTAATCAGCTATCGTCATACAAAATTTCATAAAAATATGTTCAGAGATTTTCTCATGATGCGTTCCTGGACAGACCGACAGACAAAAATTCAAAAAATTATAGTTTCGCCCTCTGTATCGACAATAATGACTATTTCAATAAGATTTTCCAAAAAATATTTAATATACAGCGACTCAGAATTTTATTATTTGTATAGATTAATTCGAAATATCGGGTGAAGCATAAATAACTATACCTACATTTTCCAGAAATAATTATGAAAACGTGTCATTAAAACTAGATTGTTTTAGCGATATCTACGCACATTTTAAAGAAAATATGCGTTATATAAATTATTAATAATACACAAGCAAGTATGTATGTATCGATAAAATCTCTATTCCAATTTAGCTAGTAGTAGTTAGAAATGCGTTAGTTTTTACGTAAATAAAAACGTCGCAGTTTTTTCCAAGATTATACCAAATGTTCCACAACATTCAGTTCACTAAAAAGTTTAATTAGTATAGTATAGTTGAATCAGAGAGTGAAATGACCAGCTGCCTTGACCCTTGCGGCGCAGGCACTAGGCGGAAGGTTGGTGCTCGCCCGACCGCGACGTACTCCTGCGTAGAAATTGTTTGTCCTTGTGAGACAATACAATGCCTAACCTTTGGCCTCAAACGAAAAGGGCACATCATTTTTAAATATTCTTACTTTAAGACTGTAAACTTGAAATGACTAAGTAGCATATGGTTTCATGAAGAATGACCGGTTTAAAGATTTGTCTAAGAATTTGAAATGTATATAAATAGTTTCATTTTGTCTTGGAATAACGTGTAAAGCACGTTTTTAAATTTTATTGACATTTTGACATACGTAGTTAGCATGATGTCGAGACGAATTGCTTTTACAATATCCTGTCGTTAATTTTTCAATAGGAAACATGATCCAGTTTTTACTTCCTGTAAATTGCTACTATGTTCAAATTACTTCCGTTCCTTTTTTTCTTGACAAGAGAAAATAATTATATTATCTATCTTATATTTAATTTATTTACTTAGTTTTTTCATCAAAAATTAACATGATTCATAAAATATATGTATAATTCACTTTCATTATATTTAATAACGTCTCACCTGTTATTTTTGAATGGATCAAAAGTTATACTTTTGAGAAGCGTTTTTCTAAAGCTAACTAGATTTTGTTTATTTCGTGCCTATGTTGAGATAGTGGGTATGCGAGGTGACGTGCATTTTGGTATATCATTACTACTTATTAAAAACTAACATTATAGTAGGTACTCAGTAAAATATTCACCTCGCATTGCAGTCAAACGTGCAACCTCTGTTGCAGTAGACACAGGAAGTTAGAGGTGTTATATGTATAACTATGCCTATGGTGCCTCCAAAATCAACACAATGTAATATAATAAATAAATATTAAAACTAACTGGCGTGACTAATACCCGCATTAAGCTTTAATATGGCGAAATATGCTAAGAGCAACGTGCAAATATTTTTTGACCATATACATATTACATACACACTCATACACACGAGCACACACTCACGGTGTCCGGCTGTTTTTGTCCAATATTAGTAGCGAAGAAACCACCGAATACCGCTAGCACCGCAGTCGGTTATTGCTCTCAGATTCCGCAACAAATTAACATGTATTCGGTACAACTACATTTTATACTTAGTGTCTATAGAATAATTGTTGTTTTTCTTAATACTTGTTTGGAAGATCTTACGAAACGCTTTCTAAAGCATGTGCTCTATTGCCTTAATGGCATGACCTATAAACGTTAAGATGTTAACATTGAATACATAGCATTCCTACATTTTGTATGTATTAATTATTACATCTAAGTATTATATTTATCAAGATAAAGGGATATAGTTAAAGATAAAGCAACAGTTAATGATATACAATAGTTATGCATCTGTAATTTTTGATTCTCTATAAGCACATAATATCTAATTTGAAAATTCGAAAATAAAGTTATTTATAGACAATCGTCTTATTATACTAAACGAATGACTAGAAACTTACTATAGAGGTCAAATATTTCTTTTTGTCTGAAATTAATATGGAATATATTACATTAATATTTATTGGCGTTATTAACATACCAGACACACAGTGAACAAAAGAAAATTAGCCGTCATTGCATTTTATGCATTAAATTGGTATACGTCTAAAATTAGACATGAGGAAGTATAATAGATTTCGTTGATTAATTAGAAATCAAATCCAAAAGATGATTAATGACACTAATGACTATCTATATTTTCTATTTTTAAAATATTCTTATACATTTTTTTATAAATGCACATTTATCATTTATCATATCTAATAATTAAACAAGTAAATTATATATACATATTATTGAATTAATGCATATTTACATAATTTTCTCAAAGATACTATGAATAGTTTTTGACCATATACGAATATAAATTTATAAGCTAAGAATTTTTAGAACCGTAGCTGATGTCTAACTAGTCGAATTTAGAACTGGTTTCTTTAAAAAATATTCGATGATTGAGTGTAAGTGAAAGCCATGATCTCCGTGCATATAAAAACAGTTCCGTTTAGTATACCCAGCATGAATTCCCATGCATTTAATCACTTGAAGTTTGTTTGAAAACGTAAATATTACCTACATTATTTGCTTTTTATGTTTTTATGTTTAAACTAGCACAGAAAAGCACGAACAGATCTATCATACGAGAACTATCCATTTTTCCGGGATAAAAAATAGCCTGTTGTTTGGCCGGCAGTATAAGGTGCGTGCCAAATTTTACTAAATTAGGTGCATAAGTTGTTGTGTACTAAGCTGTATAAGTTACTATAGTGTTTTAACTAACCCACAGGAACTCTTTAATTTTCCTGGATAAAAAGTATCTAAAATGTTGACAGAGGATATAAGGTACCACCATGCAAAATTTCATTGAAATCGGTCCAACAGTTTCGGACATTAGCCCTACAAATAGACAGAGAAACAAAAAATTTGAAAAAAAAACTGGATTTGTTCTATTTCACTTCTTACATTGTTATTATATGTATCTATACATATAATAAAACTATAGAACTGTAGGTTCGGTCGGTTTTCTAAAACCGACCGAACCGAGTACAGATGCTTACAGTAATGTAATATTGTTGTATAATTTTGCCTTTTCATATTAAAAGATAATTAAAATAACAGAATACAAATAATAATATCTCCGAAATTATTAGATTAAATATAACTAAACGTCCTTTAATGACACTGACGCGGAAAGTGACCATTAAAATTATATATAACTAGCAGAACACTAAGCTAGGCTGACTAGGCTTCCCTCGCGCTAAAACTGCAAAATACCTCTAAAAAGGTGTGTTTCATACAAACTTTCATCCCATATTTTACTCCCTTATGGGATGAATTTCGAAAAATGCTGCTAAAACACATATTTATTTAATTATATTGAAGAGTATTAATTCTAAGTTTCAAGTAATCCTGATCATAAATATTTTTTTCGGTTGTACTATAACGTGTTTTCCCGTGGAAATGACATATCTCCCGCGATAAAAAGTAGCCTATGTTACTCTCCAGCCCTCCAACTGTCTGCACTCAAAAAATCACGCAAATCCATTACTGTGTTTTGACGTGAAACAAGGACAAACAAACAAACAAACAAACACACTTTCACATTTATAATATTAGTATGGATATGGATGCTGCCAAAAATGTAGTGTTGTAAAGACACAGGATATGACTATATATTTCAATAAGCTGCATATACATTTAAATTCACTTTATAACAGGCACGCATTCCAGCTTATTGTAAAATAGTTGTTGTCAACGCTGGTTTGACACTGGATTACACTAGGGGCATTCGAGGGTAGTGGCCAGGGCGGCAAACTTTCAGGGACGGCAAAATTCGAAGTATAAATTAAAAAATTCTTCGCGTTATCAAAAAGTATTATAAAAATATATTTTCCAGAACATGAATACTAAAAATAAAACAATTTTTTGCATTTATCAAAAAATTTAAAAATTAAACTTTATCGAAACTTTATCCTTTTTATACTGAATTTTGATAATAAGGCTTTGTTACATTACCCAGGAGCGGCGCTAAGGTTGAATCTGGCATTGGTTGTTATTTTTGATGAATTAGTATAATTTAGAATTTGTTATTAATTTATGTTAAAAATGGAAAAGTTATTGGGTAAAAGCATAAAATTAGAGTGCCGAGTCGTCAAGAGAACTTCAAAGAAAAAAGGAAAGAAATAATCACATTGCACTAAGGCTTATGGCACTCCCATACATTACTGATAATAAATTACCATATAAACATGCTAAAAGTTAGATTATAAGCAAATACAAAATACAATAGAAATTTTAATTAGGAAGCTGTAGAAATTGCAAGTGACAACGTGAGTTTATAAATTGTACAACGATTACGAAGGTTTATAAAAACTTGATAAGCTATTTGGTCGGTCTCTCGAACGTGGGATTACGATCTCAGGTTTAGGTATAAACTTTACTAGCTATGTACTTTTCCAGCGATTCGACCTTCAGCTTTTAGCGTAGAGCCGGAACGTTTGTCAAAGAGACTTATTCAGATAAATATTTGCTCTTTGGAAGAACTAATACGGATAACGTTTTATAGATATTTCCTTTTGCTTATTATTAATTTATTATTATTTCCAAATTTGTAACATGACAGCGCATAACCTTAAGGTGTTACACAACTTTTTATCTCACATAATTCTAATTTTGCCAAATAAAATGCAACTAATTATTTACTGAGAAGATATAAATAGAAAGTTCATGCACAAAAATGTCTTTAAATTTAAAATTATATAACAAAATACCTTAAATTTTAAACAAATCAGAAATACAAAACAAAATAGAGAAAGACAAAGGTATAAAGTAAATTATAAGTAAGTTCATATGAACATACTTTAATAATAATAAAAAGATAATGAAGATTTTATCTCCATTAGTCTCTTCCGAAAATACTGCTAAGATGAATCTGCAGAATGAATAAAACCGCAACAGTGGTATCCAATTAAGTAGATTGCTAATAAAAGTGAAATCGAAGCGGGTGCAGTGGCCGCTCTGCGCTCGCGTCGCGTCACGGCACCGCCACCGCGCCACACCACACCACCCCGCGCTACCCCCGCCCATGTGACGGTCAGTTGCTCATTAAAATTAACTTCTACAATAACTACTAGAGCATCTTATAGACGGCGTTACATCATATGAAACTAGAGTTTAATTCTTTACTGGTTATGTAAAATGAAATATTAATACACTATTGATTTTAAGTCTAGACTACTCACTATAGATTTTTAGATCTTAATTTTAAATTCACTATAAACTATATTTATCGCCTGAGCCATTAATTAAATTGATTATTAAATAGTTTCTATAATATATTCAAATTTTACGCCCACACATTTAGTATTAGAAATTGAATACAAATGAAGTTTGCAACTTATTTACTTGATTACAACAATTAAATAAATATTTGCCTATGTGTACCATGCATAGCTCGCTTTTGTTAATTTTTTATAATTCTTTTTTATAATTTTACAGTATATGTCTAATATTATTTTAGTCCACCTACATAACTAAATTTATATTAGTTACTTATACATAAGAGCAATGTCATTCATATTCACGTTGCATCACCTAACTTAGTAAGACGAATAACATGCAACATGTTTGGATAATGTACGTTATAACACGTAATAGCTTTATTTAGATAACCAAACTTGAAACTTTTACATATTATATTATTATTGCTTTTCGATATAAGGAATATAATAAAATTGTAACTAAGCCGAATCTGTACAATAAATATTTTTTGGAAAATCTTGTTCAAATAGACATTATTATCGATACAGAGGCCGAATCTATAGTTTTTAGAATTTTTGTCTGTCTGTCTGTTACCGCATCACAGAAAAACCACTGAAGGGATTTTGATGAAATTTGGTATGGTGATAACTGGTTATCCGGGTCAACATATAGGGTACGTTTTACCGCGGGAAAATATTACATTTCTGAGAAAAAAATACAAAAAAAGCAATCTAAGAATATACTCATATGTAGAACTAAGAATTTGGTTTTTGGTAATCTAAACGCGGGCGGATCCGCAGGCAATACTAGTAATTAATAAAATTTACTATTTATGTACATTAATATATGGATTCAAAATAAAAACGTTACTTGATTTAATTATTAATGTTATTGTTATTAATTTTGTATTATTATGAGGAATACAGGAAAACGTGTTCTAAGTCCGATTGGTGAGCTCGTTTCGGTCCGGACATGATTTATCTCGGACTTAGATCCGGTTCGCCGTTCAGCAGCACCCAGTCACCCACGCTAACTCTATTATTATCAAACTAAAGCGATCGATTGTAACACATATTATATCGAGTATTACAATTATTTTGCTTTTGTTCAAATATTCCTTTTTATGATTTGAATAAAATATATAAAACCACATTTTATAAATATTGTTATGCAAAATAATAATATTGTGACACTTGTTTCATCAACATTCTCCATTTTATTTTTATTACAAAAAATTATGAATATTTCGAAGTATCCAAATATTTGACGCACAAATATGTATTAATTTCAAATATATAGCGACGTAAAGTAAATCTCAATACTCCTATGTAGGTCTAGTGTTCTTACTTATTGAAAGAAAGAGGTAATTCATTGTATTTCGATATGGAATATATATTAGATTTGATACTTTAAAGAATGTTGGTCATGTGCATATCTCTTGTCATACTTTCTACGATGAAATAGTCGTATTATATACAACGCGTTTTTCTTGAACTAAACTTATTGTATATACATATGTACATACATTTTAAAATAATTTAATATTACTGCCAGCTTTAAATGTAAAATATATTGACTAATACTTAATTTTGTTATAAAATGATTTCACTATTACTTTTTAAAATTTTATCTGATCATAAAAAATATATAAAGAATTTTAAAGCTCATTCTGAATCATTTAAAAGTTAACTTATGACCGATGAACGTTAAATCCGCTCTTGAGATTCTTGAGCAAGAAGGTACATATTATAGTTTGCATAAATTATACGAGATATTTGTGTTTTGATCGAATCTTTAGTATTATTATGGCGTTCTGCTTCTTAATGTGGTGGAACTCTACCAAATATGTGAAATAAGATTATCTGTTTTACAGTAATGTAGTAATACGGTCACAACAAACTTGGCAAAGCATGGATTTTATTTTAAATAAGAATGTTTTGAAAACTGATGTTAGCATTCTTGTTTTAATTTTATGAAAAAGTTCCATCTCGAAGCCGATGAAAAGGAAAGTTTGAACGCACATGACAAATCAGCATGATTGCTCGTAGATCATGCAAATGGAGCAGCGCTTGTGCTATTATCTAGACACATCACGATCATTTGACGTGACTCTCACGTCCAGCAAACTCTCGTGACTCAAAGTGAGGCTGCGTGGCGGGCAGTGGCGTGCCATCAACGTCGTATTACGGTTATGTTTGTTTGCATCACACGTATAGGGGCATATCGAGCCCGCCAAAAAAATCTTGACGAAACTTCAGCGCTACACATAACTATTTTTAGTGAGTGTTCCTAGAATAAATGCATTCTTGTTTTTAATATTATAAAAATTATTGTGTTTGCAAATATAATTATATGGTTGCAGATGCAATTAAGCACGTGATCTGTGCACACTTTCTTCGACGCTGCTCGTTGCCTGTCAATGCAACATCATTATTAATTGACCGTTTGACCTCGAGATGTAATTTGTTTGCAGTGTGTTGTGACAGAGTTAATGAATGAAATAAAATATTACTTACACTTGTCTATGGAACTTATTCCACTTTACATCTATAAATCATGATTACTTTTGTATTCCATTCAATAAGTTATTCAAATTGTGACCATGCCGATGACAATGTGTACATTTCAGTAGTAAAGAGTGCCTAAGTATTTAATTAACAGTTTTCATTATACATTATATTATAGGTTTGGACAGTAAATAATTAAGTATTCAATAATAATACGACGACATAATACGACGATTTCAAATACACAATGTAATATTTTAAATCTGTGTAATAATATTTAGATATAATAAGTTACTTACTGAATAGAAGAAATGTAAGTTTGTAAAATACGAGTATAAAGTTGATGTTACGAACAATAATTAAAAATAATCTAATTTAATTCCAAAAAAATACTATTTAATTAGTATAATTTTGCTTTGATTCAACTATATTCACATTTCTTTGGCTTCACAATGAATTTAATTGTCTTAAAAAAGTGTCAGTTTTAACTGTTATTTGTGACTTTGTTTAGTGAATTAGTTTTAATTATACTTAAGTCTAAATTCATTGGATGGAAATTAATAAAACACATTCTAAAACAAATAATAGGTAACAAACAAACAGTGGATATACATACATACTCGTATCGATATATATACATAATCGTGCATAATATAGTATCGTGCTTATTTCAATTGCATAATCCAAATACATCCACTTCAAATTAAAAAAATGTTAATGAAAGGAGGTTGAGATTTAGGTTCCTACTTTTAGAGAATGACCTTTCTTTTTATGGACTTGTTTCTTTAGTGTTTGTAAAAATGATACTTGAATTGTCATTTCAAATATTCAAAAAAAACCCCTAACATAAAAAGTTGTTAAAATGGACATTAGTATTCCCATCAAGATATAAAAAGATTCATGAGATAGAGTTAGGTATTTATATTTATAACAACTTCCTGTGTGAATAGAATATCTTAAATATCTTTTATATTTTAAATGAATCTTAAAAAAAAAAAAAAATCTATCCTTTAAATTTACTAAATGTTTTTATATGAAAAAAATCAAAGGCATGCAGGAAGCTTGCAGGAAGCTTTAGGTCAGCGGCCATAGTGACGCGCAAAACTACTTTCATCGACGCCGCTCACGATTTACATTATCGGTGCATCATTCCATTAGCCGCGCCCGTAATCATAACCATAATCTACACAAAATTTGTTCTAATGTTAATACCTAAAATACGAACTGTAGGCTCTTTGTCATTGAAAGTTAAGAATTATGTAACTTTGTAATTTTAACTAAATATTTAATTTATTTAATTTTACTTCTAGAGTCAAAGAAATATAAAAAAATGTTGTAAAAGCAAAAAAAAACAAAGGTTAGCCTTGTGATATGTGAAGAAGTTCTTATTTCTACTTTTCCCTTTATGAAACAACATTTAGTTTTATTAGCGATTACTTTATTACATTTAGCGATTATCTAAGTAACTTACTCGCTATTTATGTGATTTCTAATATTTGTCGTAAAATTTTAAGGAAATTAAGTTTTAGTAAGTTTTTAACGACCACGACGTCGTATTAATATATAAGAGATATCTTTAAGATTTCACATAGATTTATAACTAACGCAGACATTTATGACTTCAGCATTTCTACTCGGTACAAATATATTTTGTAATACACAACAGTTTATGGATAACTTATCTTTTAAGTATCAGCTTAAAGGTTAACTTTCTAAGCTACGTGCGAAATATTACTTAACAATGTTATAAGTATGTTTCAATAAAAATAATGCGTAGATTAAAAAAAAAAAATTTAATTAAATTAAATAATTAATTAAATAATGAAATTTCAGACAGCGTTTGTCTTTGTCGATCTCTAATTAGTAGTTGTTATAGTGGGTTCAGTAATAAGCGTGGTGTGGAGGTCAACGGTGCGTACGGGCCGGGCGTAGTAAACAGTCAACATAAAGTTAAATTACCTCGCCAAAAAGAAAAAGTGTACCGATTGAGCTGTGTAAGAGCTAGACGTAAATCAAATTGAAGATGCCCGATAAAGTGGATAATAATTAGTGGAAGATGTGAAAGTGTTGGGAGAAAAATTCGTGAGAGTTTGTGTTAGTGTGATTGTACATCTGGCGAGGGACATCCGGTTGCGGTTTGTACGTGAACCTCCGTTAATAAGAATCTAGGTATTCTGTTTTTTTGACAGGTGTTGTCTTTTTGTTTTTTTTGACAGGTCTTCTTATATTGCCTATTTTTAGTATATTTATGTATTAAAATATGCATGGATCTGGATTTACATTGACGATGTTAATAATCATTATCAAGTTACTTTTAATGTGCGAGATTAAATAATTAAACCAATTTTTTTATATATAAGTAAAATAGTACATTTGCTTAGCTAGCCTCTTCGTAGAGTTGTGATATGTTTATTGTTTAGATACTTATACGTTCATTCTTAAAGTTATATATATTTTATATTATTATGTATAAGTATTCGTTACTCCTAGTTATTTATAAAAATTGTATAAATAACGTGATCAAAAGAATATAAAAATCTAAAATATGTATTTATTTATAGAACAGAACTATTTCATTACTTTTTTACTATTCATTTATAGCTTTATTTTTTATGAGAACCGCACGTTAGCTAATTTTCGCTGCAACGTAAACGTTTACTGCGATTACATATATTAATTGCAGCATTGGCCATTTAGCTGGAATGTGGTATTATAAACCGTTTCTAGATATGACTTATGATGCCAAAGAGCAAAATATAGTTAACTTTTCGCACGTCGCTTAAAATCAGGAAATGTTTCTCAAGTTATTAAGAATATACTATAATCATATAATAATTAATTCTATAATATAATATAAAATGACGGGTATAAACTTAATTATGAACACAGAAATAGGTACAAGTACAACATTAAAGAAATGTTAATGATTCCTTTATAAACATAAATACCATCCGGTTGTTAAGAACAATAATTCGAATGAATTAACACTTTTTAGTTTAATCGTAGATATAAATTATAGCACCCACGACTCTAAAACACACTAAGACACGTAATGAATGTTCGTATCTCTTAAATAAATTTATGAGCTTAGTTTGCGGCAAAAACTAGTATTGCTTAGCCAAATACGTCGGGTGTTTTCGTTAGAAAAGTAATAATTGATTTTTCACTCCAAAGTTGCTCGTGATAATGTTAGTATTTTTAGTACTTGCTCGAGTCTCTATGAGTTATCTATATAAATAAAAATGAATGTATGAAGGTAAGCGCATAACTCAAGAATGGCTGGACCAATTCGGCAAAAAAAAATTTTCGTATGTTCCTTGAGGTCCACGGTAGGTTTTAATAAAAAGAAAGAAAGAAAAATTAACGAAAAAAATATTATATGGCTAACGCTGGCTAATAACTATTTATATCTATTTAAGACGTACCTAACAACGAACTCGAGCGAAGCGAGGGTGAGCCGCTAGTTCTTAAATAAAATGTAATATTTTATTTGTCATGTTTCGAATTCCTTATTTGCGTAGATCAACAAGGTAAACTAGTTTTAGTATCTAAAAGATATTTTAAAATGTATATCAAAATAGTTTTTACGTATAATATAAATGAATAATTCTATATAATTAAAGTCAGTGTACTACCAAGAAATACTATGTAATGACAGGTACCGGTAGCGATTATGCAACGAGCCGGACCCAGGACAATGTTAATAATATTTATACCGCACGAGCTCCGTGACTAGATCTAGTTCTCATTCCACTTGATGCTCGCAACTCGCCACATTATCGCTGCCTTCATAAATTTTATATTGAGAGAACCTTTGTCATCGCGAAGTGTATGCATTGTTTGTTAGTTTATGCAGAATGTAGAGACGAATAAAATAAATTCATTTGTATCGTTTTTATATTAATTCAGTAATCTATGTAGCTTATATAATCTTATGTACTTGAAAATTTATCAAACCACGAGGACCTGTTCAAAATTATCAAGTGCAAAGTTTCACTTCTATTGAAATGACTAGTCTAGACTTATACGAAAGGTACTTTCATTTAAATAAACATCTATTCAAAAACATTTATACTAAGTAACAAAAACTATGAGTAGCGTGAATCATCTAAGCGCCAGAAGTTCATGGCATGGTGACTTTTGGAAATTCGATTTCTCGATTCGACAACCAGAGGCGTGGCAGTAGACGCACTGCCACCACGAGGCCCTTTGTAGAATAATAAGTTTATTTACAAAGAACCCTACTACCTAGAGACTTCCGAATTAATATTATAAATGTGAAAGTTTGTGAGTATGGATGTTTGTTACACTGTCATGCCAGAACGGCTGAAATTCGGATTCTGATCTGGATGAAATTTTTCTTCTCTGAAATTCTTTTTAACCCGGAAAAATGTACGGTTCTCGTGGAATAGGTTTGTTTTAGTTTTCCTATAGGCAGACCCGAGCGAAGCGAGGGTGAGCCGCTAGTAATAATCAATAAACAAAAAGTTATAATAATTGACATATTAACTGCATATAATATATCGTATACATGTAATTTATATAATACTATTTCGGGTATATATTTTGAAAGTTTCAAGAATTCTATGATGAGTATATAGTAATATATGTTTAATTTAATGTATATTTTAGAGATTTTGAGTTGATAAATGGCAAGAGTTTCTGGTTATAAAGAAATATTTTCGTCTATAACAAAATTCTTTATGTATACAACTTTATTTTTATCGTACATTTCTTTCAAGTTACTAACAATAAGTTCCTATGGTATAAATATTACTTTATCAAGATTTTCATAGTTTTATATGATAATAACCACGTGCGTTACCAAATTTCAAAACTACTAAAGTAATAATATGTATCGATGTAATTGTGTGCTAATAAGATATTAATAACAAGGTCGTTTAATTTATTTACAAGGCTAAATGTTAAATTCGTTTTACTTATATTTAAAATATAACTTGTTTTATTGCAAGAAATTATAAGTAAATTAATTGTATCATGTTAATTGTACTGAATTGTGTGAGAGAAATAAAAAAAACCTAATAATATTGTATCATTATGATAAATTATTTAATAAATTGTGAAATGTAAAGTTTTAATTGTAATGATTCTTTGGGTAGTACATCAGTTCGCTAGCTATGTTTTCGTAACAACAACGTCTACACAGAAGCCAATATATGTATCTATAGATTGTTTATATTACGTATATATATTATGAGTATACTGGCTAAATAACATTCAGAAAAATTTGTCTTCTAAACTCGACTTGTTGTAAAACACTTAAAATTAATGATGATATTGATTGAAATCCTCGCGATGAATCTCTCGGACGAAAGTTAGATTTATAACATTCTGCTCAGTAAACTATTATACTATTAGAAATATTATCCGAATATTTCTAGTGTTAGACTGGTATTGGGATAGCTATTATTGTACTTCTGTACCCGTAACATTATAAAGACAAAGAATTGGTAATATATGCTAAGCAATAAGTTTCTATACGAGTTAAAGTAAGAGCGAAACTTTATGTATCAGAAAGTGAAATTAATAAATAAAAAGTCAGTTAAGTGCATCGTTTCTCCTTAAGAAAGATACAACAACTTGATCTAGCTCGCTTTGTAGATTGCCGCCAAGTCCATTATAAGAACATCAATATAATATTTTTATAGCAAATATTTTCCATGTTTTCGAGGGAAAGATATTTCCAGTAGCGTTAATTGCAGAATTAAATTTATATATTTTTGTCAATGATATTTGTAGCCTTTTTGGATGTAATAGAAAAAAAAATATTTTTTTCGTTTGTCTTCTAAATGACACATTAGATGGTAGTATTTGTTTAAATAAATTAAAACACAATATTTCATATAGTTGAACTCCTCACCCACCTCACCCACCACTCGCACGAACTTAAAATAATTTAAATTAAAACTTAAAAAAAAAATGGTGTTTCCTAAAAATCCCTCCAGTAGTTTTCTGTGATGCGGCAACAGACAGACAGACAAAAATTCTAAAAACTATTGATTTGGCCTCTGTATCGATAATAATGTTTATTGCGATAAGATTTTCCAAAAAATATTTAATGTTCGGCTTAGTTACAATTTTATTATATGTATAGATTTTGTAGGCTTTTTGTATATGTTTTAGCTAAACATTATAGTAGAGCTGTACCTACTACCTACCTAAAATTAAATTAAAATACGTTGACTAATATCCGTGTCGCCAGAGTTGAGGTCAGTGCGCCAATTGAATATTATATAGAGAAAAATCAAGGAAGTAAAAAAACTTGCAGTGTCATATAAACAAGGTAAAAATATAATTTTGCGGCAACCTCATATCAGTAAGTGGAGCATTATATATGTTTAATGGCGTAGTAAGTAGGGTCATGATTCATTATCACTTTCTAATATTCAATTACATTTCTTTTATATCCAAATAAGAACACTTATCATTCAAATCTGTGAGAACACAATTGTCGATTTAATCTTTGTTCGGAATATAGTGGTTGAAAATAGTTTTGTATTTTTTCAGCATATTTGCGTAAAGAATATCAGTATTTATATACTGGTATAATACGTGACACATTATGTGAATATTAAAATATATTTTGTAAATAAACTACATTTTATATATTTATCTAAAACTATTTTTTATATTATGATTATGGTTTTATGTAGTGCTTTTTAATATATAATTTTAAAGATAACAGAATAAAGACCCTAATCTGTTCCAAAACAATTGTATCAAATTGTTGATCACCTCAATGTAGGTCATGTGAATGGCGAACAAGAAGTATCATTGATTGTTTTAATCACACGACTTTACTGCCTACTATAAAATAATATATAAAAAGTTATTCCCAAATAAATTGAGGTAGATATATTTCTGCTGGAAATCATTTTTATGGACCATTACGTTGTATTGCTCTCGTAAGTTGGTAAATCATAAAATTTATTCAGACATAAAACCCTAGAAAGGACTCACAGTGAAAGGTAGCGTTAATTTTTGATTTTAGTTAATTTAATGTATTAAATAATCATCGGATTAAATAACCTGTATTTAAGTACCAGCAGAGAAATTTTCAAATTATATCTGAATAAAATAATAATAATATATAATAACAATTCTTGTAATTAGCAGATATTATAATCACTTATATACGATTTCTGACATTAGAAAATAATTTAAGTACCAATTTGTTAAATCAATCCCATTTATTTAGATAAAACTAATGGAGAGCGAGGAATGTCGTGTGCGATGCTATTTACATAGCAAGTGCGCGTGTGGATCTCGTGACTGGCAACGATGATTATAGAGCTGCCTTTTATCGTGCCGATAATGCAATGTTGTGGCTGCGTAATGTTCAGACAATGGCTCGCTTCGTATAGTGAAAACAGAAGTAAACATTAATGCGGAAAGAAAAGAACTACTGGTCTAACATTACAGGCGTTAGTTTTGCCGAGATATGGCAATGTGTCTCGAGAAATTATCGCGAATGCGCTTACTTGTAGGATTGGTAATTATAGCCGTAAAGCATTACAGTGTAACGTGTCCACGATCGAAAGCACTCGGTCGTGAGTCTGCGCATGTAGTCTGAGGCTATTGCGGTCGGTTTCTCTTCGCACTTGTATCTCGAGATCGTAGTGGAGGCGTTTCGTGCACCTTTTTTGGAATAACTCGAGCAAATTTCGTCGGAAACTTTTATTTTGCTCCGCGCGAGTTGCACTCTTAAATCGGATTTTTATTTTAATGAGCCAGTTTCGGTGCTCCGTCTCGCTCACACCCGCTGCTGCATTGAATAAATAAATGACTTGCTCTACTTTCTATGAGATCGTTTCTTTGGGCGGCCGATGAGACTTGCGGACTAGCCCGTACTGCAGTCCGGCTTTGTTTGATCGCCGCTATCATGCTCCAGGTCGCAATGCTCTTTGCTGGCATTGTTCTTTAACTCTCTATATAACAATTCGCTTAACGTTTCTATCTAGATATACTTTAGTCACGATTGTATTATAAGAAATGCCACTCCATAAAGTGTGTACACGCTTAATGTAAGAACTATAAGATTATATTTTTATTATAAATACTATGTTTTTATTAAATAAAGTAATTTCGTGATTATTTTGATTTTATACATCGGTAACAATTGAAATACTTCAAAAAGAAGTATATGTATACAAATGATTACCACTGATGTTGATAAAAATTGCAATAGTATTGACTATATTTGTTACCGGATATGGAACCGACTTATTATTATTAGTGCAATGCACTTGTATGCGTCACTAGAATGACACGAAGGACACGCTTTGTCTGGATCAGGTGGCCCGCAGTGGCTGGTAGTAGAGGGGCGAGGGGCGCGGGGCAGGGCGGTGGGGGGCTGGGGGGGCGGTGTATGCTATGGTGGGGCGGCCGCGTGAGGGGACACTGAAGTGCGCGGGAGACGGAGGGTCTCGAGGCCGCTTCCTGTCGTAGGACTGGTTCTGCGGTTTGCACCACTTCGCTTTGCGCCAGTTTCCATCAAGTGCGCCAACAGCCTTTTTAACATTTATATGTTTGGTTAACTTAATCTGCCAAATTATATCTATATTTTATATTTACACACGCAAATACGTGCATTTTACAAAGCCTAATAATAAACAGGCAAATATCATTTATGCCTAATCTATCCTTACTCATTTACACATAGTAAGTTATAACTATTTCCAATAATATAAATTGGATTATGAAATCACATTGTAAGCACTAGGGCAGACTCAAGTTATATGTTCGTGAAAATAACTATCCGTATTAATATTGTTAATATGAAAGTTTGTGAGTATGGATGTTTGTTACCCTTTCACGCTAGAACGGCTGAACGGATCTAGATGAAATTTAGCACAAGGATAGATTAGAGCCTGGAATAACATATAGGCTATTTTTTATCCCGGAAAATGTACGGTTCCCGTGGGATAGGTTTGTATTTGTTTTCATAGAGGCAAACCCGAGCGAAGCGAGGGTGAGCCGATAGTATTAACTACTACAAGGTACATTAGATGCAGAAGATATCTTACATCAATGGAAACGTCTTCTTACTGCTCTTTATTTCCCTATGCTAATTGATTTACTTATGCATCAACCGCAATGCTGTATCTACTATTTGTGGTCATTATCCGTGAATAAACTCGTGACGATTAAATCCATGTATGAAAGTGATCATTAAAGCTGCTGTCTAACATTGTCGTCTATCTTTCCTACGAGTAACTGTCCTTAATAATCGACAATATTTTTTAATTATCGATTCTTCTTTACTTTAGTAGAAAATTGTAATTGAATACTAATTATAAGAAAAATATTGTTATAGTTTAATAATAATGATGTCCTCCTGCCCGATTCCGGCCACGGCGGCCAATCTCATTGAGACTAGCCAACTGCGCAGGACATATTAAAGTGCACAAGTTTACGCGCAGACACAAGTGCACTCTCTATTCCTGTCACTCTCATACTCCGGTGGAACGACACGAGACACGACCAGTGAGAGTTACTGCGCAGGACCGACGGCTTTACGTGCTCTCCGAGGCACGGGGGTGAAACACCGCCAACTCCGGGTTGCTACTGAGGCTTACTATACAGAAAGACTCAATAAATAAACTTGGCTCGACCCGGGACTCGAACCCAGGACCTCCGGGTGTGTATAATCATTAAATGTCGTTTTAATATTTAATTATAATTAATATACTTGGGTACGCTGTAAAATAAGGTAACCTTTTATATTCATAAGGACCATTGTAATATATAGATGGACGTCCTTTTATTTTTCAGTTAAGGATTATTTTAGTTTTATTACAAAATTTATTAAATAATACCAATAAAGCCAATATTTTGTTGCAAAATATTGGCTTAATTAGCAAAATATAAAAATATAACTACATCAAATTTGAAATTAGTGGAAAATAAATGTTTTTTGTTGTAAATTATTTATATGAATTAGCCTTCCATTTCCGCCTTTTTCATCGCATAAAATAATTAATTGATTTTGGTAAATCCGTTATTACAGCTATTTGATATATATTAGGTTGCATTTTTGGTGCATAGAATAAAAATAGTGGTATCGTTACAGAATAATTGTTTATTAAGAAAATACAGAATGAATTAAAAGCTGTGTGACGTTAAATTATGATTTTTTCGTAATATTAGACGATATATTTTTGAAAGTTTATCAAATATGATAAATTTTGTAATGTTTGTATAAATACAATACGTAGGGGAATTCATGGCAAGAAGCGTCGTTATTTCCAACACTTATCTTCATGTAAGTCGGGACAAAAACAAATTCGCGTGCAAAAACATTTTAAATTTTATAGTAAACCAGTATGTACATTTATTTTTTACTAAACATTGAATTTATATATTCCATGTAAAAAATAAGTAAAAAATCTATTATTGTCCCTAAGCCAAGCTTTATACGTAAAATAAAAACATATTGTGTACAAAAAGTATCTCATTTTTGCGAACTCAATAAGTATGGTTTTAATTGTACATATATCTATAATTATGGAATGATGATGTTCTCCTAGCTGATTCCGGCCACGGCGGCCAATGTCATTGAGACTAGCCAACTGCGCAGGAGATATTATAGTGCACAAGTGTACGCGCAGACACAAGTGCACTCCCTATTCCTGTCACTCTCATACTCTGGTGGGACGACCACTAGACACGACCAGTGAGAGTTAAGGCGCAGGACCGACGGCTTTACGTGCTCTCCGAGGCACGGGGGTGAAACACCGCCAACTTCCCAACTCTGGGCTGTTACTGAGACTTACTATACAGAAAGACTCAATAACTAAACTTGGCCCGACCCGGGACTCGAACCCAGGACCTCCGAGTGTGCAGCCGTACATGCTAGCCACTACACCACCGAGGCAGTTACATTTATGAAATAATTAGTAATGGAATAATAAATAATTTTTTTAATAAAATTTATAACAAAATCTAAAATTAATATTTAAATATACAGTTGAATATGCAGCTACGTAATTCTGACCGTGATTCGAATCATAAAGATTTGGATACCAAGGCCAACTAGTGGTTAGCTCTAGTCACTAACGTTTGTTCTTGAAAAGGGTAAGTTCTTTGAAAATAATGATATTTGTTGATAGAAAATATAAAGTTATATTTATATCGCATATCTTCTTACTTTTTTCTTTTTTTTTCGTTCTTTCTGCTAACTCCTTATTGTAAGACAAAATGGTTTTAAATATTTTTCGATTCTTGTTTCCTAAGCCGCTCGGGTTAAAACAATAAATTATGTAATTCTTTGCAGAAATAAACTAATTTTATTTAATATATAAGTAAATATAGTCTATCTAACCGATTAATTTAAACGATCTTTTTAAGTAATTAAAGCGCTAATTTTATGGACTAAAATTAAACTAAACTCAACATTTGCATTATAAAGGTTATGATTTAAATTTCTAAATAATATAGTCATATTTGAAACATTATTTATACTTTACATACTTATCATACTTTTTATACTTTTTTATAATTATTGGACCATAAATTTTAAAAATGTCAATTTATAATGAGAAATAAAAGCACCGTCAAATGTCCTCGAAAAAAAATCGTCAAAGATCTTTAAATTCATATTTACGAGTCAAATTAAGTTGAGAAACTGGTTCGCGACACTTCCGTGTCACATTGCTCTACACCCACTGACTTTAAGATCTTGCACACACCAGTTAGGACGTTATTAAACAAAACTTGACATCTAATATACTAGTTCAAAAAACTATGTACATTTTTGTAGAATTTATTACTGTTCGTTAATGTACTCGTATTTATATATAGTATTGTTGATTAGTATCAGTTTATAAGTGCGTTTTGTTATTTTGTATGAAAATACGTGGAATATGCCTTTTTGGCTACACCCACGGCGTTCTAAATGTGTTGTTGATATTTTTATGTGCAATGTCGGCGTCGACATTCCGTGTCTCTGCTAGAGGGTCACAACGTAACCGCACTGAAATAATCTTATTTGATTTTTATCGGTTTGCTCTCATTCTGAGCTTACAATAAAGTATATATTTTTTAATTTCATTTAATTATTAATAAAGTATATATAATATAATAGTTTGTAGTAAGTTTTTAAAAGGAAATTAATTAATTGCGGAAATGCAATGGAACGTTTTTTATTTTTCTTCTTAATTACTTTGTTTATTAATAAGTTTGTATTTTATTATTCGTAAAAGATATATGTGTAAATAATTATTAAAATAATTTAACCCCTATAACGTCTCATTTGCTTTTTGCATTTACACGAGTCTCCTCTATGCAAGGGAGTGTAGGCCATAGTCCATTACACTAGTCAAATGCGTTTTGGTCTATTTAATTAAAAATAGAGACCTATTTTAGTTACAACAGCAAACTAAAGACTAATTATATCACATTATATAAAAAAACATTAAATGGTTTAAAAATTGTAGTGAAAAAAAGGAACATCTAGTATTACCGTGTGTCATTTTATGTACTAAATATGATGTATAAAATAATTCATTATAACCGGAAAGTTAATGCCGGCATTTTGAAAATAGTCATTTAGCGAGTTATTTTGAATAATTATACAAATTAGGAAAGTATAATTAGTAAACTTGTTTATGATCGTCAATAGTGGAGACACGGTAATATTACATACAGTATTCCATCTTCATACAAATCGTCAGAAATCGAGTTATACCTACACGCGTCGCGTTCGGTATACACTCGGTAGACAACCGTGCGGGGCTGCCACATCGTATAATTGAATACGAAAATTGTATAAGGTGTTTATGTTATGTAACTTTCATAATTTGATACAAAAATAAACACTTTATTCCTCCCATAACTTCGCTAATATCAAACAAAAAAGTATGGAGACATCGTATGTTTTAAAAATAAAAATTAATTAAATTAATTAAAAATAAAAATTAAAGTATTTTGAATTAAACTTTTTATCCGAACGCGTATTCTTTATATTATTAAATTTAACAATAAAGCTTTTCGTACGTCTTAGTCGAGGCGCAAATATTTTCAAATCTCAAATTTATAGCAGCCCTGTCGCGTGAGTACGTGCCGCTCGGCTGCAGGTAATTATTTCAAGGACAGGCCCGAGTTGGAATACTGTATGCATTACATTATCGTGGTAGAGATAAGCTCTTTTTTTAGAAAAAAAATAGGATCGTAGCTAAGAAGGTGGCAATATTAGTAAGTACTAATATGTTTTAGTAACTCAGTGTAATATTGTTATAGTAACTGAATAAAAAAAAATCGGTATTATATCGGTATATAAAACTACGATCTAGATTCTAGAATCATCTTGTTATCTACGTTACAAATTAGTATTTTAATAATGTGACCATTTTAAGAATATTTATAATGACATGACATAAATATATATAATTAATTACCCATATTTATAAATTATTATTTTATTTTAAATAAAACTATCTTTTCGGATTTTGTCGCGGATTTATTTGCATTTTTGTTTCCCGACGTTTCGAATGCTTTACAGCATCCATGGTCACGGGAGAGACTGAGGTGTTACATGTCTTGAATGTATAGTTGTTACAGACAGCCTACCCACAATTAACAAAATAAAAATTGCACCAATTACATTACAATATTTTTTAACTTTAAACATTTTTATAATTTTAATTATAACTGAATATGGAAAATTATTTGTTTAATTTTTGCTATTATTTTTATAATTATTACAATTTTAAAATATTAATTAGTAATCTATATTTAGTGTTGCCATTATTATACTTATAACCATAAAGAAAAATATAAAATATAGTATCAATTATTTAAGCCATATAATTGTTCTATGTGTAATTTAAAAAGTTAAAATTAATTAAGGATAATAATTTTAATTTAGTTTGCTATTATTTAAAAAACAACTTACTAAGCAACACTATTAATATATACTTTTACAAATGAAAAATGAAAAATATTAATCTGATAAGCTGTCATTTTGATCTACACAGTATGAACTTACTACATCTGCCTGTCTGTTATGTTTATATTTATTAATTGTGGGTAGGCTGTCTGTAACAACTATACATTCAAGACATGTAACACCTCAGTCTCTCCCGTGACCATGGATGCTGTAAAGCATTCAAAACGTCGGGAAACAAAAATGCAAATAAATCCGCGACAAAATCCGAAAAGATAGTTTTATTTAAAATGTCAAATATTCGCGTAAATCTAAGAAAGTATTATTATTTTATTGTTTTAGTTTTAAGCAAATCTTAGGTAAGCTTTAATAATTAACTTGATTCATGTCATTAGAAAGTATAGTTAGTATTAGTAGTCAATAATTTAGAGATGCTAAATTATTTTCGAATAAAAATCGGTGAAAAGATCTCAAATTGAAACAAAAAACAAGAAAATTTATAAATACAGCTAAAAACTATCGTGTAAAATTTACACTATAATAAGTTTGTAAACTACATTGTGTACTGAATAACTAGTATTATAGTTGATGTGTGCAAAGTGGGCTCGTTGATGTCTTTTGTACTAACCTTTCTGTTTGAGCATCTTGCATTGATGCAATATTTAAACAAAACACAAATTTATCTATTATATTTAGCTGCTTAATTAATATATATAACAAATTTTAGTAAATTTAAAATGAATATTAGCAGCTATAGTTTATATTAAATTTATAGTATACGTAATTAAATAATAGCAAATATATAAATGTTTTACGATTTTATAATAAAAGTTAAAACTTAAAATAAGAATGAAAATATTTAAAATAATTAAATATCAATGAGGGTAATTTATAATAATTAATGTTAATATTTTGCTATCGATTAGCATTGCATTTTTTTATAATTAATAAAAGGCATTTCATATCAGATTCACTTTTTGAATTCTACTTGATATAACGAATACTTCCAGGTCAATTTCTGTAAGGTAGCCTTTGTTCAAATATTTTTGCTTAGATAATAATATATTTTTTTTAAATATGTTAGTAATAAATAGAACATTTTATTAGAATGTTAAGTAATCCATGAAGTTTTACGTTGATTACTTCTTCTTTCTTTGAGCTAGAACATAGTTCAACCGTAACTCATATGCAAAAATCAGTTCACAATTATAACGCGTGCAACTAAAAAATAAGTCTATGACTTATATTTATTATACTCTATACATCAGAGTTGCGATCTAGGAACTATTGAAATAATTACGCTTTGAAGGATTTTTTCTAATTCAAAAACTTTGATAATAACATAGTGTTTAAGTGGAACAAGGAACTCGTGGAGTGGCAACTAGTACGTTGAACCTCCAACGCCTGTGTTTGTGCACGCACACCACTGCGGGCGCCTGTGTTGTACTTGTCCACGCCGTGGTCCCGCCATCTATATGTGCGTATGCAAACACACATAAACAATTCACTACTGAGGTAGATTAATCTGATTCACGTTGTATATATGGTCTTTATATTAGGTAAGACATTTAACTTAATATATTTTAAATACCTACTATCATGTATGGCTAATTTTCGGAAGTTATTATTAAATCGTTTCAGTGAATTTAATTCTATTATTTTTTTGTTGGTAGGTCAATTTTTATTTGAGAAATAAGTAATCATAACTTGAAATTATACTTAGTGACATAGCTAAGTAAGTTTTTACGTAAAATAATATTATTTTTGCAATTTTACTAGAAACTTATTATTTTTCATTTAAACTTAATAGTTAATCTCTTTGTATGTATATAAACTCCTTAAGCAAGAAAACGGATTAGTTTCAGGAAGAGTTAAAATCATTTAAGTAGCATGTAGGGTAATATAATATATATTTTACTAGCTATTAATTAATATGGCAGTTATCTCTATAAATTACATTCTTATTATAGATGAAGTCAAACGTATCACAAGTACATAAGCTTCTATTCGAGCGATTGCTGCAATCACGACACGATCGGCGTTCGTCCTTGCTGCTTGCGACATCGATAATGCATTAATACGCATCGCAATAAAAGCTTTATAATAAATAATGAAAAAAAAACATACTTAAAAATAATAATATAATAGCCTATTAAAAATAGACCAAAGTTATTACATAAATTTAAATAGTATAACAGAAAGAGAAAGTGAATATTATTTACAAGTAGAACCATTAAGTCAATGTTATGCTCTCTCTATTCAGCACAATTTTACCCGGATTTGAACCCCCAAATACTCTCATATATTATCTGGGCCACATCGGCAGTAAAGTAATAAAGGATATTTTTTATAATCTTAGCGCCAATTTTTTCTTGACCTCAGTGATACAGTTTCGTAATTGCTACACGCTATACACATGAACTGATTGTTAACAAACATCTAAGTTACAAGGTCGTATCGTAACAAATGTCATTATAGATATAATAAATTGTAATAATCGAATTCAATAACGAAGGTTTGAAACCTTGCTAGAATTCTTAAAAATAGTTAATTTAGACCCAATAATATTTTTTTGGTATATTAGATATACCTGCGTATAATATAAGACGTAAAAATTATCAAAAACATATCGATTGTAACTTTAAATTACTAATTTTACAATTACAAATTTGAAATTAAAATTTTATATCTTTATATTTGTTTATTTATATTAAAATATATTTTATTTTAATTACTTTGTATAAATTGTCAATTAATCAATTTATGTCAATCGTAAAAAATAAAGCATTAAAAAGGAAACCTATTCTGATCTCAGTATCTCCGATACGGAAATTATGGCAAATTAAGTCTTGGTCACATTGAAATTATCAATACGTTAAATTATCATACTTTGCTTATTAAAAATTGCATAACAAATAACGAATGCTCACGAATATTCTTTAATTTTAGTTACATATCAGCATGTGTGATGTGAAGTAATGCACATACATGACTATTATAATAAACTATGACTACCAAATACTGGAATATAACTAAATAATACTTATACTTTGATAAATTTAAAATATGTATCAGCTTTCCTGTCCGCCATTCAGTAGATTCGACGCAGCGCATTATTCGACGTACGCCCGAATACATATTTCTTGCTAGACTATATTCACTGCATCTATCTAACAAAATTCCGTAATATCCGTTAGGACTAATTCAATACACGCACACGAGCACCGTATTACAGCTTGTGACGCACACGTACATATATCGAATAGGGTTATCAAATCTTATTCTCATACATAATTAAAGTGGCAGATATTAATTAAGAAGTAACTATTGCTCTATTAAAAATATTCAGACACAAAATGATGTAGATATTTATTTTTTCAAAATTACATATAGAAGTATGTTTAATAAAAGCATATTAGCGTAGTTACTATCTATATAAGCACGAACTAACTTTGTATCGTAGGTTTAAGACAATTATCCACAAGAGTCAACCCTTGGTACCAGCTACTACTGTAACACACGTGCAGCGCAGCAACAGCGCGGAACGGGTTGAGAACGACCTGCCGCGTGAGAGAGAACTCAGCCAAGGACGCCCGCGTAACGGTCCGGACGTGCCTCCGAGGAGGGACGGGGGACCCCTTTAGGACGTCCCGCTACGTCAGCGGGACACGTTGTAGGGAGTTGCGCACATTAATATTACGTCATTATAAAAAACGCATAATAAGTATAAAAATAAAGCTTTGATATGTTTCCTTATGTTTGGTCTTCCATTCTGCTCTACGAGTAAAGCGCAAGACAAGGCTATTTGCGCAAAGTGGTTTGATTTCCTATATTGGGCATCAAAAAAATAAGTATTTAATAGGACGAGAAATAAACATAAAATAAATGGGTGCTATGAGTCAAAATATAGTCTTATATAAGGCAACTATTAAATAACAATAAAATATAATTTTATCAAACCCTAAAATAACCTAAATAATATAATAAATAATGATATACGAAAAGTGTGCCCCGGCCTTATTGAGTCACAACAGTAAATCAATTTGAGCTCTTCTAATTACAAAAAATGCTTCCTTAGGTCACTGACCCCTGAAATGGAGATCTTATAAGTCGTCATATATATTATCTAATAATAATTGTAAAAGATTACATAATATGAACTTACTAACTATTTTCTTGATAAAGGCATCCTTGGATTTACTAAATAATTTTGCATTGAGGTTAGTAATTAGTATCTTTCTCCGAGCAATATTTTAAAAAAGTTGTCAAGCAAAGTCTTAGTAATAATATTTTTTTTTATATATATATACAAGAATAAAAAACACATCTACAAGTATATTACTAAAATGTTCTATGGTAATTAAAAATGTGTTCCATTTTACAATTTTATTTCACTATTAAAATATTCCGTGATGATTGATATGTGCCAAATAAACGTTATTCTACGTAAAGTAAAATCCAATTTTAAGTTCCTTCGTCCGGACATCGACCCAAAAACCTTAAATTCTATCTCTTTCGTACACCTCTATCTTTATAGTTTTGTCTCGCAATCACGAATACCGCTGTTCTGTCTTTATTTTGTTCCATTACGACCAAGAACAATGACTATTCGTCGATAGGAGTTCGTTCCTATATCTACTTCGTTCTCGCTAGTGAGATGCTCCGTGCCGCAAGCGAGACAAGTATATTGTTCAAAGTACTCTCTGAACGCCGAATGTTTCGAATTCTTATTGGGCTATCGTGAGTTTAAAGATGGCCACTTGAGGACCGTTTTCTCGGTACGATAACCTAATTTTATTTCATTACGTCGGTACTTGTTGTGCTTAAATTTCAATAAGGCAACTCCATTAAGATCGAATGTCAGGAGGTAATGCGAGTAAAAAGACAGCGACCTCGCGGCGTGCGAACACGCTGCCGCCTGCCACCCCCCTCCCTCGCTTCCCCCTGCACGGCCCAAGCTACCGCCGCGCCGCCTCCCCCCGCGACCGCTAGTCTCAACTGTTTTGCTCGGAAATGTCGAAGGTTTGCCGGACGTCAACTGACACGGAACTACCTTCGAGTCATGCGTGTTTCCAGGTATTATCAATATAATTAATATGGTCGATCAGTTAACTGGAGCACCAATATTATAACTCGGAATTTTTAATACTTAACGTTAAGCGTTTATTTAATACTTATTAAAATCAATTTTATTCCATCGTAAAAGTTAAAATCTATGAAGTAGTTATTTTTAAAATCCAGTTTCAGTAGTTACATATGTGTATATTCTTTTAATATTGTTTTAGCATGTTTAAATTATTTAAAATAATTACTTACGACTGCAGCGTTAAAGTAAAAGACTTCAACGCGCTACTTGTTCCATTTAAGATTCACTGTAATTTCAGTTAATAAATTATTTATATAAACATAATATGTTTTATAAATAACTTTATTCAATTTAGATATATTAAGTAATAAAAACATAATTAGATTTTAAAATTAATTGATAAACAATAATAGTAGAAACAAAATTAAATAATAATACAATTGATTTCTTAGTGAAAAATAATGAAAAGTTTTTCGCGCATAATTCATATATATGAACTTTAGCTATAGTGTATAAGCCATAAGTTATATTAAATAGGTATAAGTGTAAGTAAAGCCTCTACGATCAGACACGCTAGCGCGACGGAGTCGCAAACGACAAAGACATTACGTTTTTTGCTAACTTGACTTTGAACCGTGTCCCCATGTCATTGTTATGCGGATTTACTATAAAATCCTGTTCAAGTTTTTGCGCAGAATTATATCTATTAATCGGTAGTGACCTTAATTTTTTTTCAATACCGATTTCGTGTAACGTTGAAAAAAGAGAGTGATTGATTTTCCAGTTAAATAGTCATCGGTTAGCATGACATGCGTATTTTCAAATAATACTTTTTTATTGGTGACCCGCTTGAGAAATTGTACTTTGTTGTTGAATTAGGTGATAAAGTGACTTATAAGTAAGATACTAAAATATACATTGAACGTTAGGTACCTATTTTCTGAGATGAACGTTGAAATTTTAAACCTTTTTTTATAGAAAACGATACAGTGTGCACTATACACTTATCCAATAAAATATTTTGTTTTCTAGAGGTAAAGGCTTCTCCTATATTTTTTGGTAATTGTCATAAAAAATGAATACGATCATGAAATAATAAAAAGTTTACCTTGATTTTTGGTTTCGAATACTTAACAGCAATCTTGGTCAATTTAGTCTCTCCCGTGGAAGTAAATTATGAAAAAATCCGAAAAAATAGTTTAATTTAATATGTCAAATATTCGAGTAAGTCTAAGAAATTAATAAAAAGCTTACTAACAATGACTACAAAATATACTATAAATTTATAAAATACTACAAATCCATTCTTGCTTTGTTCCAGTCTTAAGTGTACCTTGTACCTTTAGTAAAATATAAACGTGAAAGAATGACAAATCAACAAACCCATTTTCGCGTTTACGTATATATTATATGTTGCAATGAATAAATTAGATACTACCACTGGCCAATGACTATATTTGATTTGGCTGATGGGTTCTGTGATATATTTGTTTACGTATTATGTTTAATATTCAACTAGAATGCATATTAGCAAAGGAAGACCCCACTTCGTATTTTCTACTAGTTATTTACTTTAAACGTAAAGTTAATAAAAATAAACATTTTGTTATCAACAAATTATCAGTATGTACATATACAGCTTCCCTATTTGAATCGGATATTATTAAATGTTTCATTGGTTTTAGTTTTTTCGTGGGATCCTATTTTTTTTATAAAATAAAAGTAGCCTTAGTTACTCCTTATTACATCAACTATCTGCCAGTGAAAGTCCTGTCAAAATCGGTCCAGCCATTTCAGAGATTAGCCGGAATAAACAGACAGACAGATAGACAAAAATTGGAAAAAATATTGTTTTGGTCTATGTACCGTGTATACATCCATATGCATTTAGTAAAAAGCTGTTATTTTGACATTACAAACAGACACTTCAATTTTATCTGTATAGATTTTATATCTTCAAACAAAAGAGCAAAGGAAAAATTATGGCACTGTCAAAAATATAACCTTCAATCTTCGTAGTGCTTTCGAAAATAAATCATAAGTGAAATGCCGTCAGGAAGCGTATTTTTACAGTGTTCGCTTGTGCAGATAGAGATCTTCTCTTGTCTTGCAATCTATCATTTGTTGGTCGTCGATCACTTATCACAACCTACTTACCGTGTTACCGTTCTAAGTATAGCATTCTGTACATGCCAAATAAAAATAACCAACAGGGCATACGTAAGAGAGTACTTGAAAATAAATTTCACATTTTTTTACTTTATATATTCAGTTTTTGACTATAACTTTCTAACACTTATTACTTTGAGATAAAATGAATAATTTATTACATTATAATTAATTATAATTCGTAATTAGTTAAAATTTTTCAAGAATCTTAAGTAATTACATATTATTTAGTATTTTTCGAAAGATATTTATTATTTATATCATTAAACAAAGTAGAAATCCTACATGTAGGTACTAAAACAAAAACTAAGAAAAAATACTTTCATCTTTATTAAAAGAAAAGTTATGAACATCTTAGATTACATATATGTAGCCGTAAAAAGACACAAATTAAAATACAAAAAAAAATCAATGAATATTTTACGTATACTTTACGTATACGGAATTGTAAATTATTTTTCTTACAAAGTGAGCGTAAAAGTTTTATTGTAAGTGTGGGTTTTATTTAATAACATAATTGAAATCCAAATAAAATACGGATTAATAATATGAGCTTTATTCACACCATATAGGTATAGTTTATGATTTAATGACGTACTGTATTAATGAGATAAAATAAGAAAGTTAAGGGCTTGCGATGTTCTTATAGAAACAGCTATTATAGAGTCATCTTACACCACATATAGTCGTATATCGGAAGAAGCGTGAAAGAAATAGACAATTTGCGGCTGTGCTCGACTAATTGCACTAGAGCCATTTGCTGTATAAGCATGTGATTATAATAAACTTTCACATTAGTTAAACGATGGCAACACTGACGTGGGTCCGTATAAACAAATTTGGCGTAGTGTAGCGATATAATGACTAGAAGAGACGAGGTAAGTTTCGTAAAACCGATTACGGGCCGAGATTGGTTCCAGCCGTGTCTAATTTATCGTAATGTATCAATATAACTATGACTGGAGTTGAACACAGTCGTAAACTTTGTCGAGTAAACATGACTTTATTTTAAATAAAACTATCTTTTCGGATTTTGTCGCGGATTTATTTGGATTTTTGTTTCCCGACGTTTCGAATGCTTTACAGCATCCATGGTCACGGGAGAGACTGAGGTGTTACATGTCTTGAATGTATAGTTGTTACAGATAGCCTACCCACAATTAACAAAATGAAAATTGCACCAATTACATTACAATATTTTTTAACTTTAAACATTTTTATAATTTTAATTGAATATGGAAAATTATTTATTTAATTTTGCTATTATTTTTATAATTATTACAATTTTAAAATATTAATTAGTAATCTATATTTAGTGTTGCCATTATTATATTTATAACCATAAAGAAAAATATAAAATGTAGTATTAATTATTAAAGCCATATAATTGTTCTATGTGTAATTTAAAAAGTTAAAATTAATTAAGGATGTGTTTAAAGTTAAAAAAAATATTGTAATGTAATTGGTGCAATTTTCATTTTGTTAATTGTGGGTAGGCTGTCTGTAACAACTATACATTCAAGACATGTAACACCTCAGTCTCTCCCGTGACCATGGATGCTGTAAAGCATTCGAAACGTCGGGAAACAAAAATCCAAATAAATCCGCGACAAAATCCGAAAAGATAGTTTTATTTAAAATGTCAAATATTCGCGTAAATCTAAGAAAGTATTATGACTTTATTTATTCAAATTACTATACGCAGGTGGCGACATGATTTGAAAAGGGAAAATTCATTGATTTTATAGTTAATTATATATTTATGTGTTCAAAATTAGTATTTTATTGTAGTATAATTATTACTTACAACATGGTTAATACTCCAACATGATTACTACATATTTTAATTTTAATTCAATACAATTATCTTGCAGGTTATCAGTTATTATAAAATTCTATTAGAAGTGTTTCTCTAATAGTAATATGTATTGCTAAGTAAATAAAGAAAATATATGTAATGAAATACCTATAAAAAGAGACATATATTACCTATAATTTAAAAAATGCGAAAATATGCTTATTATTTGTTTTCTTAAGGTTTAATTTGACATAATTTTATCATATATTAGTTTATTGCCCCTAGAGTACCATAGGGAATTAGTTCTTGCGACTAATTCTCGTGCTTTATTAGGATATTAAAATTTAACATCTCCAGGTAAATATCTCAGAAATTAATTAAATTTCTAAGAAATCTATTGTTAACTGACACGCCGGCGTGTCCGCGGTCGTGGAGGGACTACCACTATTATAACTCTTATAAAATAATTTAAGCTTAAGATACTATTTTTAAAGAAAAACAAATAGAAATCATTTTCCTTTTTCTTCTGAGTCTTACAAAATTTATGTTAAAAAAGAAAATTATATAACTTCCCATATAAGCTAAATTATTCCATGAATCAAAGGAATACAAGCAGCAATAATTATAAAACATCATAAATCATTAGATATATTAGCTCGGGGTTGCAGATGTTAATATCGCGGCGTTAGTAATGAACGTGTCGTACACCGGCTCAGCGCTACGACCTCGCACGCATCGTATCAACTCGATTTCCAGGGAAAGCATCGTTATTATATACACACATAAAATTATTATAATCTACAGTGTTGCTAAAACGCTTAAAGATACATTATAAATTCATTATTTCAAGAATAGTTTCTACTCTTAGTAAATTAAACTACATTTAAAGGAGTAAATGCGATATTCAATACATTAAAGTAAAGCAGATTAACATTGCTTAAACTCAATAAAGTCAAAGTAATATCATAATACTAATTATTTGTAAGTGTTTAAGTTAAGCAATGGATAAGTACATAAGCCAACTGCTTATGTTGTTAATTGAAGAATTTGCTAAGATATAAATAACTCTTATTTACTCTATACTTCTATATTTTAACATTATTTTTATCTAAGAGATATAGCAGTAGATAAACCATTTCTTATACTACGCTAAAATGTACACTACGTAATGTATACATATAATTTTATAATCTATCTATATATACATAAAATGCTTGTCCTGACTTTGGAGGACATATTCCTTATACAATGTGGGCATCCGCTAAGAAAGGATTTTTCGAAATTCATCTCCTAAAGAAACTCTGTTATTCTTTTAACGCGAAATGCACAGAAAGTGGTATTTAGCTTTAAGATAAAAAATAAGAAATATATGTATTAGATTTTTTTCTGAATTCATCACTTAAAAGGGTAAAAGGAGTGATAAAGTTTATATGGACAAACAATTATTTATGATAAGAATTACTTGAAACTTGGTATTAATACTCTTCAATACAATTAAATGTAATACAAATAGAGCAATTTTCGAAATTCATTCCAAAAGGGGGTAAAATAGGGGATGAAATTTTGGATGAAATTCTTTAATACCACGGAAAGTGGTATTTACCTTTGAAATGAAAAATAAAACAATACAAATATCATTGTTTTTGTAATTCATTCCTTAAAAAGGTAAAAGGGGGTTGTGCTGTTTATATGAGGAAAAAAGTTTTTGATCAAAATTACTTGAAAATTGGTATTATGCTCTTCAATACAATTAAATAAACATGTATTTTAGATATTTTTTTTTATTCAGCCCCTAAGTGGGTAAAACTGGGAAAAAGTTGGAATTGTTGAATATATTTGAACAGAGTAACCATACATAACTCAAGTACTAGCGGAACCCGCGGCTTCGCTCGCGCTAAAACTACAAAAAAATCTCTTAAAAAAGTAGTTTCAGACAAAATTTCATTCCCTATTTTACCCCCTTGTAGAATGAATTTCGAAAAATACTAAAATATGTATTTATTTATTTTATTAAAGAACAATAATACAAAGTTTCCAGTAATTCTGATCATAAATATTTGTTTCGATTGTATTATAACGTGTAAACCCGTGGGAATTAGATAATAACCCGCGGTAAAAAGTAGCCTATGTCACTCTCCAGCCTTCCAACTATCTCCACACAAAAAATCACGCCAATCCGTCACTCCGTAGTCCGATTTGACATGAAAGAAGGACAAACAAACAAACAAACAAACAAACACACTTTCACATTTATAATATTGGTATGGATTTATTTGAAATAGAATCAGATTAAGTCTATTGTTAAACACAATATTATTGCTGTTACTTGACAACTTTTATGAAGCTCCATAAGTTCAGAGCTTTATATTAAAAAGTTAAAAGATATGCTAAAAATATTTACTTTTATCGAATTTATTATTATTATATAAATAATAGAAAATGTATTTTTTTTAAATATAATGTTATTTATCTTTTAATGGCTCTCCAAAAAAATAAAAGTTAAAGAAAGATAAAAATTACTGCACTTCAATAATTATAAACCCACTGAGACTTTCTCAATACTACCTATAATAATAATAATTAGTCGAAGATAAAATTAAGAGCAGGCGATCTTAATGAACTTACTTTTTATGAAATGTTTATACATCTAAGCTTTTAACAATTAACAAGACGCTTTGAATATTATCGTTTGCGTTTTATAAAATGAGTAAGCAAAAAGGAACATTTTAAATACTACTGCTCTGTATCAGATTCGGTTAAATTAAATGTCAATATCTGGAGCGCTCAAAGGAAAGTTTATGAAATAAGTTGTTTTCACTTTAACTTGTCGTAATTACCTTCAAAAAAGTTTTAAGCCTTCAATTTATACGATATTCCGGTTTCTCAATACCGGCACTCATGTATTAATTGTAATTTGACTATATTGCCGAGGTTGATTTTTAGTGTCTCAGACCAAATAACAATCGACATTTTACTATTGCAGTAAACGTGGGCTCTTATAAAAGAATTATGACTATTCCATAAAATAACTTCCTATACAAAGTTGTATTTTGTATAGTCAAAGTTAATGTTTAGAATAATTACAATTGTGTTATTTATTTACAGATTTTAATACAGTTTCTGTCAAGTAAAAATTTATAAGCATTTGGTCACATATTATAAATGACATTACGGCAACATTTAGCGAATTTATATTCCTTTCTCTTTGTATTAGAATTAACATCGGGCTCCGATCTCGTACCTGTACCGACTACGTACATATGCTTTAAATATCTTTCAGTATATTTTTATATTTATTCAAATATACTTAATAATTGTAGTTTTTTTATTATATAAGCACACTAACCATTTCGCAAGTTTTAAATTATTACCTTTTGTTTTAGAATAAGAAACTAGCCTACATATCTAATTATTATATAAATAGTTCAAATATTATTTACGTAATATTGAACACACAATAGGCAGTGGTAGCCCAGTGGTAACGCGCTTGCTTGGGAAACCGAGTGAAGCGGGTTCAAATCCCGGGTCTCACACCTCTGATATTTTCATGTGCGAATCATTTCTAATATAATTACCCCTTGCCTTACGGTGAAGGAAAACATCGTGAGGAAACTTGCATGTCTGAGAGAACTTAGCAAGTTTTCGAAAGACATGTGAAGTAAGCCAACCCGCACTTGGCCAGCGTGGTGGACTATGGCCTGATCCCCTCGTATTGAAGGGAGGCCCGTGCAGTGGGACTTTAAGAAGGGCTGTATACAATATTGAACAAATAAGTATTATGAAATGTAAAACGAGGTCATAATATAATAAAAAATGATGTTTACTTTTTTTATAATAACATTAGTATTTTGTAGCCGTTCAAATTAATTTTAAACATTAATTGTTCACTATATTACATATTTTTGTATATTACAGTTATATCTATCATCAGTTGACCTATCTTTAGGAGATTCAATTCGAATGAGCGATATCTTCAAAGAAACGTCTCGGGTAGACTGTATGGTACCTAGATCATAATGAAATCATTTCTAACTCTTGTACATTTAAACTGAATTCTAATCTAGTTTAAAAATTCTTTCACTTTGACCTATTTGCTTATTGTATTGTGAGTTTTAATTTTCATCATTATGTAAATTTATTTAAATATGCATTTAAGAACACAATCTAGTGAGAAGCTTAAACAAAAAAACATATAAATCGTATCATTCTTATAACTTCTACATCATTAAATATAAAATGTGCAGCCATCCAATTGAGTCAAATCAAATTTAAGGTACATATTTATTTAAATAGTTACCTATTCTAGCTAAGTACGTGTATTTTTTTATTATTTTTTTTTATATACCTATACGTACATATTTCTCTGACTTTTATCACTTGCATTTAAATCAGTAAAAGAAATCACTTTCAAAATCCCACCACTCTCTTTACATATGTATATTGTGAGTGTAAATGAACGAATCAGTAACTAACGACATGTATTATTAAACGAATAAATCTAAAATAAAATACATATTATATAATATGTGTATACCTATGGATAAGTAACTAATAAAGCCACTCATATTATGTTTATCATATTATTTTTTGTCTCATCTTAGTGTTTTGGTCGGTTTTCACTTTTCATCAATATACAAAATCAAAGTATAACTATATGCTATATAATTATCGCGTATTATTCGTAGATATAGCGTGTGTTTATTGATATCTTTCATTCGTCACAACCCACTTAATAAAAATTTGTGAGAGAAAAAACGGAGTTGGGCAATTAAAGTCGCCTTTGTCGATGAAAGAACGATCACTTTTATTGAGTTAAATTATTTTATATAGACTGTTGTATGTACCGGATTTGGTCATCATCGTCATTATAGAACTCGACTGTTTTTCAGGAACCCTTCTTGAGAATTTGTATTGTTTAATGTTTATTAATAATCTTTATCTTGATAAGTTTATTATTGTTAGTTTTAAAATTACTTTAAAGATTTTTGCTTGAGCATAATAAAAATCCGTAGGAATTCTTGTCATCAATTATGTATAATGATGTGGGTAAGTTAGTCTAAACTCTAAGAAAAAGCTATTTTATTTTAAATATATTAAATCAATAATAAAATACTTTATTTATTATACAGTATCATATAGGTGAGAAAGAAAATATTAAAGAATATTAAATAAATAATTAAATATAATTATTTCTAGATATAAAACAATAAAAATATCGACATGAAGTTGTGGTTTCTGGTTTCTGCGAAATTACTTTAAGCTGGCAACTATAAATAAATTGTCATTAAGTATAACAATCAATAAGATGTTGGAATTTTCAAGCCATATACTTTTGTTTTAATCCGTGTAAATTATTTTCATGCCATTATAATTGATATATATGTATATATCGCATCAGGAAAATCCGACATAAAGAAAATAAAAAAAGGCACAAGATCTATGGGTTTTTGAAGGACACAATGAGTAATACGAATATTGTTACCGCAATTTTATCGTAAATGGCCATTTATTGCAGTGCAAGTTTTAAGTTTTCCGCATTTTTTAATTTTAATAATAACGTCACTGAATAAATAGTACCTATATAATTATTATAAGCAAGAAAAAAATATATCGTCATGGTTGTTTAAATATATATTCTGATAATTGAAAGTTAATAATAATTTAATTAAAAATGCCACACGGACACAAACTTTAAATAAAACATTGTTCAAAGTTTCCCTCAGTTATAAAAACTAAGCCCTACATTTCCTCGGCTTGCCCAACTTCGGGATTAGGGGTAATTTTGTTATGGGTTTGCTTTCCCTCTCATAATCAACTCTATCAGAGAAACATCGACAGCTGCTGGTATGGAACGTCTCCCGACTCACATTGAAGTAGGTTTCCTTCCAATGATTATATATTTACTAAATCCAAATTGGGTAGATACTTCCATGTTGTTTGGCTTCATACCTGGCTGGATTGTGGGACACAACTGATATAACACCTAACGACACACAATCCTAAGTGTTAAAAAATGACCCTCACTTACTTACTATATTTTAATGGCAAATTATACTTTGTATCTACAATCTGCTAATTTTTTAAGAAGCTCACAAAAATGAATAATTTAAAAAGTTCAGAAATAGTCTCTTAAAATAACCTAAATAAGAATATGATAGTAAATTTTAGAGATAATGAATTCTGTTTTAGTTTTTTTTTATACAGGAATTATATAGTAGTATAACTATAGCTGATCTTAAGTTATTACTATGGTTTAAATACAGGCAAATAAGATACATTGTTAGATGCTGCATGTACTCGTATCTTTTGGTATCGATCTGTGTTAATCGTTTACTGAGACATTAAAATCGGTGCATCGGTAATGGCCAACGGTAGAGTCGAGCTATTGGCCATCTCAAGGCCTCTAGTGAAAGGATGCAAGAATCTGGATCATCCCAGCATCCTCAGTTATGAAAAGTATTCAATAGCAAATATGTAGTATTCTTCAAATATAATTTTAGTCATAAATTATTGCGTTCGTCGACAAAATGGCTCGATTTACTGTAAGGTTTCGTCACATTTGATTCAGTTTGTTTATATGTTCCATAGTTTACGTTATTTACTCAATCGTTTCTATTGGAACATTCCGTGGGTGTCCTGTATAGTCTATTCACGCATTAAAACTTCGATTTGTTGATAGAGTATGCAGTAAGTTTGTATAAGGCTAGTTAAACATCGACACCATCACGGAATATGCAAATGGTACTAAACTGCCGTGTTACGAAATATCACCGACCGATAGACGAGATAATACCTATAAATAAGGACACTCTTAATGGCGAAATAGTTGATGGTGTGAGATCACGACTTGAAAATTATAAGCCGAAGCTATTTTCCGTACAAAAGTCCTTTATAAGATTAGTTATTATGATCTTTGAGATGCAATGATGCAATAACTATGTTAGTTTTGTGAAAGCTTTTAGTACTAATTGTTATAATTTATGAGAATAATCTATTATGTAATTTAACAAAACAATAAATTAAAATAAACTTATGAGATCATGAACATTAAGTAATACATATATGACTTTCTAAATAATCTCGGCAATCTCCTTACAATGTCTGTCATGAAATATGTAGTTTTAATAACTGTCAAATTAATCAAATATTCGGATAAATCTAAGAAAGTATTATTTTGGACCATATTACATTAAACTTGGAGCGTTGCAGTTGGTGAAAAGCCTAATGAATTTGGAAACTATGGTCTTGTGTTCAAAATATTGCCCACTTTCTCCATCACCATTTCCATTCCCTGAAATGTATTATTCGTCAAGGGTATGCCCCTTGCCATAGCAAAAATCCTAGACATCTTTAAACCAATTTTTTTTATATGTCGGGACATTAACACACAGCACCATCTAGTTCCATGGTAAGCTAAGACGCTTGTGTTATGGATACCAGATAGTTGATACACTACACATATATAACTTTAAATAAGTACATACATATTATAAATATAAACACCCATGACTAGAGTACAAACATTCGTGCTCATCACACAAATGCATGCCCCAAGCGAGACTCGAACCCGCGACCGCTGGCACAGCGAGTAGGGTCACTACTAACTGAGCCAAACATGTCGTCAATTGATTTAGCTCGAAGGACCTGACCTATGACTCTTTCTTACCTGGAAGCTGAGCATATCATCTATACATGGGATTACTTCACATAATTTTCCTTAAGAATGTTGAACTAAAACACAATTATGTGATCATAATATTTTAGCTTTCAACTTTTTATTATCCTTATTACTGCCGTCATTATTATCCATTTCTACTATAGCTCGATCACCTCAACTGTCAGTACACTTGATTTCAATTTGCTTCTGTATTTGTAAACATTATAAAAAGTCATCACACTATAGACTAGCTAGCAATTAGAAAAACTTTTATCTCTAATAATAAATGTATGTTCATGTCATGACAACGTCTTCTTAAATTATTTGTGTTGAGTCATGAATTATGTTTGACCGTAAATATTTTTTCGCTTTGAGCTGTCTTTAAAGCACCGCATTGTGCATTTGATTGTAATTGACTGGCTAAATAAATTTCAATAGAGCCTTCTTCACTGTGCCAAATTGAATAAAAGTTTGTATAATTAAATCATGATTTTTGTGAAATGTAGCTTGAAACTTTATTGCATAAAAAAAGCATCTTTTATATACAGCGATTTTACCGTGCAATTAATTAAAATTATTTTAAATTTTTTAGTATCTATAACTTTATTGAATGTTATAAATCTTAAAAAAAATGCAATCAACTAAAATCAACAGCCCAACAGGCATAAGTAATTTTAAATATTAAAAATCAGTAGGTATGTTTATCACATACTAACATTTATTAGTTTTATTACCACAGTAAGTACGACTTGTAGCATTTGTAGTATTCAAGGTTTTATTTAGGTATTTTAAGAAGCCGTAGACGCAAACAAGTCAAGTTTTTTAACGAGAGTAATGTCCTTGATGCGACAGATAATGTTTCATGTAAAACCGTAATATTATCCCCAATATAGTATTCTTTACTAATCCTTATAACACAATGATGAAAGCATAAAGCTATACCCCAGATAGCTTATTTGGTATTTTTGTTCAAGTGAAATATAAGTGAAATTTAAACATTAAAATCACCCATCAATATCCAATATCATGTCGATGTAATGTTATGTATATAAAGGAATACCGAATAACAGTGATTAAATACATAAGAGTGAAGGTACGACAACGAGTAGGTTCGCACGAAACAAGAGCAAACCGGATCCAAATCGGGGGAGCGTTTTCTGTAACTGGAGCAGACGGTCGGCTCGAATATCGCCCCTTTTGCCGATAATAAGATTTTCTTTCCAACACCGCAATATCTCAGTTTCTCTTTTTTGTGAGTACCTACACCTGTGATGTAGGACAATCTTTCATGATTTCGACATATCATGGTTAATGTGAACAAAATCACCGTAACTCAAAACCTTTTATTTTTTATGTAGTTATCTAGATTCTTCTGTATATCTGAACGTGTGAATATAAATTATCTATCTAACGAATAAATTATAAAAATAGATAATATGTAAAGACTGAAGATCACTTTTTATTTATATTTACAATATGTATGTATTTAAAATTTATATATGTGTAGTGTATCAACTATCTGGTATCCATAACATAAGCCTTGTAGCTTACCATGGAACTAGATGGTGCTGTGTATTAATGTCCCAATATATTTATTTATTTATTATTATTATAATACTAATAGAGATCTATTAGTTCCCACGGGAACCGTTCATTTTTCCGGGATAAAAAGTAACCTGTTATTTGACCGGCAATATAAGGTATCAGCATGCCAAATTTTACTAAATTAGGTGCATAAATTGTTGTGTATTAAGATGTATAAGTTACTATAGTTCTTTAACTATCCCACGAGAACTCTTTAATTTTCCAAAATGAAAAGTATCTTACATGTTGACAAAATTTATTTAAATCGGTCCAATAGTTTAGGAGATTAGCCCGTAAAAACAGACACACACAGAAACAAAAAATTGAAAAAAAACTGGATTTGTTTTATTTTTCTTCTTACGGGATGTAAGAAGATAACTGACCGGCTTTTTAGCATTTTTTTCTATGTACAGACATCCGACCTCTACAGTTGTATTATATTTATAGATAGAATTAATAACATATAATAAAACATTAATATATAATAATGAAAATAGTTATAGCGAGTGTAACTTAGGAGATAGACATATACTATTGAGAACTTTTCTATCGACCTATTCTATCTATTCTATCTCTTAAGGTTGAGCCAGCGTTAGCCATATAAATTTCTAAGAACAATTCGATAGAACCAGTTATTGTGTTTTCTCGTGGGAATGAAAAATTGCCTGTCGTAAAAGGTATCCTAAATGTTGACCCGAGTACTAAGTTATCACTATACAAAATTTAGTTAAAATCGGTTCAGTACGTTTTGCGTAAAACGCGCACATCGATTTGTCTAAGTTAGTTTTATTATAGGTATAGATAAGAATAGATATTGCTTAGGAAATATACATATACTATTCAGAACTATCCTGTAGGATTTTTCAAGACCTACAATTTTTTTGTATATTGTTTTTATGTATGTATGTCTTAAGGTTTAGCCAGCGAAAGGTCTCTAGGGAGGACTTGATAAATTCAGTTATTGTATCTTCCCGTGAGAAAGAAAGATTTTCTAAAAGTAAAAGGTATCCTAAACGTTGAATCGACTAATAAGTTATCACTTCACCCGATTTCGTTGAAATCGGTTCATTACTTTTCGCGTGAAACGCGCATCCAAAAACAGATAAACAGACATACAGGCAAACAGACAAACAGACAATTTTTTTAATAACTACTATCCCACGGGAACCGTACATTTTTCCGGGATAAAAAGTAACCTATTTGTTATTCTGATGTATGACCTATATTATTGTAAAGTTTCATCAAAATCAAATCAGTAGTTTTTGCGTACTAAGCTGTACAAGTTACTATAGTTTTTTGACTGTCCCACGGGAACCCGTTAATTTTCCGGGATGAAAAGTAGCCGATTTGTTATTGTCATGAATGAACTATGTTATTGTAAAGTTTTATTAAAATCCAATCAGTAGTTTTTGTGTACTAAGCTGTATAAGTTATTATAGTTTTTTAACTATCCCACGGGAACTATTTAATTTTCCGGGATGAAATGTATCTAAGATGTTGCCCGGGGATATAAGGTACCACCATGCAAAATTTCATTTAAATCGGTCCAATAGATTTGGAGATTAGCCCGTACAAACAGACAGAGAAAAAAAATTGAAAAAATCTGGATTTGTTCTATTTGTCTTCTTACATCCCCCTGACTCGGTTTTTAGCATTTTTTTGCTATGTACAGACATTCGACCTCTACTCTTTTATTATAGTATAGATAGATGTAAAATAAACATTTTCAATTTAAAACGGTAATATGGTAATGTTTAAATAAAATGAAGTCATAACGATCAATTTTAACTTGTAGCGAGTAAATATTAAAGGAAATATATTTATCGATTCATAGTGTGGTATTCATTTATGTAGATAGATACGCGGGAGTGTAGTCATTGAATGTTAGCAGCAGACAAGCCGCTAGCCGCGTGGGAAACTCGAGCAGCGATATTGTTAAATGTACTCAACCATATTTTACGTCAGAATTCGACGCACTCTAGTTACTGAACGATCGCGTAAGTAATCTACGCCATTAGAGCTACGAATGGATTGTACATCCTTGTGGTCGTCTCAGTGCCCCGAGGCGGCTCTCACATTTGTAGCAAAGGCATACACAAAGCTCGCAATGCTAATTACACTCAATATTCCTAAATATTTGAAATATAGTATCTGTTCTCTTAATAGTAATTAACTAATTATGGTTTCTGTTCGGCAGCCGACAATCAACTTTATTTGCATAAATTTATATAACATTAAACTACCTTCCGAAATACAATTATCTATTAGTATTATAAAAAAACGATCTAATATAGATAACTACATACATACTATCTTATTGAAGGAACGGGTTCATTTCCGCTTAAGTTAAATATTTTGTTGGTTATATATTATGTTTTAGCAGAGACCTACATATTAATTAGTTTATTACATTGTCTTTTTCCGATGCAAAAGATATAACGTGAAATTATTTTATTTATATACTAATTTTGCCAGTAAAAAGTTCACGAACACAGTTTTTTATAAGCTATTGATTTTTACTGTATTTTGCAGTTGTAATAGTAGGCATAATTGCTTATATAAACTCAAGCACGTGCGAAATTTTTACCGCTATTGAACTTTAAAAGAAACACGCACGCATAGAAGAGATCAAAGTTGAGCCCGCAGACGGTCATCTTCATCAAAATGTCAGAGGTTAGCAGCACATAACTACAGCTCTTTGTAGGTGACGTGTTGACGCACGGTATGCGCCCGCAAGTCGCTTTGCTTAAAGTAAGAATGTATTCAGCCCTTTTTAAACGTCTCACTGCTGGGCACGGGCCTCCCTTCAGTACGAGGGGGATCAGGCCATAGTCCACCACACTGGCCAAGTGCGGGTTAGCGGACTTCACATGTCTTTTAAAAACTTGCTAGGTTCTCTCAGACATACAGGTTTCCTCACGATGTTTTCCTCCACCGTTAAGACAAGTGGTAATCACATTAGAAATGATTCGCACATGAAAATATCAGAGGTGCAAGACCCGGGATTTGAACTTGCTTCACTCGGTTTCCCAAACGAGCGCGTTACCACTGGGCTACCACTGCCTTATTTTAAGAATATGTTTATCTCTTATATTAATAGTTTGCAAATATATTTAAATATAATACTTAGTATCATTAAGCTACCAATAGGTCGTCAATAACTCAAATCAGTCCTAGTAATCTGGCTATTCTTACATAAATCACAACGACAACTGAAAATTTAGTTGCCAATCACGAGCTTCGTGGCGCACCTGCGCGTGCATTTCGATGGCCCGTTTTCGAAAACTTACAGCTTCTCGAGTCGATGCAAGACATGTCTATGTAAGAGCGCCAATTAAAACCGTCGCATTGTCCTCGAGCGCCTATCGCCTTCAGAGATCACTGTCCGCCGCGACTGCGTGAGCTCTGCGGCTGTGCAGGCGACATTATCGCTTCCATCGAGATCATACCATTAATTGTTACTTATTTTTGCAGTAAATAAATATAATACAATTTGTAGACATCATTTGATCATACTAGAAGATAAATTGAAGTATTGTAGTTCCGATTGAGGCCAATCCGCTCCATGTTAATTAAGATAACGAGATACACTCCGTGTTCCTAAATTACCAATAGTTAACCGCGTATTTTGTTTATAGTTTGATTGCAAGATAACTTATTACGAGCTAGGTAGTTACAGGTACATTTAAATTCGCGTACAAGTTAGATGGAGTCATGTTACTCGTTTACGGATTTGATTACATTTGAAACATAACGTAGTTCAGCGAGAAAAATTATTAGTATTTAACTAGTTTGTACAGTTATTGCATTTTAGAAATTAATTATATCCAACAAGAACAAATATTTATTCCGCAATAATGTACATAAAATGCATATATTATATTTTATTTAATAATGAGCGTTACTAACCTAGGTTACGTTTCATTGTTGCGAATTTACCATTTAACTATTAACTGTTTCATTATCGTCCAGACTAAATACCCTTGAAATTTAGATAGCATATTATTATAAAACAAAAGTATTTGTTAAACTACTAAGTTTTTTTTTAATTCAATTCCTGAGTGAGTGAATATATATATATATATATATATATATATATATATATATATATATATATATATGTATACTGTCGAGTGAAGAAAATAATTTAGGATTCCGTGCAGTACATATATTCGTTGTAATTTATGAGCGACTGTGGCGTTTATACAAATATGTACCCATAAACTTAAATATGAGTATAAGGTACTAACATCTGATCATTACTTAATACTTTACTGAAATTGAATAACTTCCAATAATTACTAGCGAAACATCACGTAATATAAGAGGTAGGTAGGTATTGCTTAATTTCGTAAGTTTTAATGACAATAATTACCAATAAAATCATAAAATTTGTACGAGATACTTAACCGTTATGGTGATATTTTCATATCGATTGTGGCATAACAAAACGATTCGTGATCCAATTGCTTGCGGAGGCGCAGCGTGGCAACTGCGCCGCAGCGGAGCGGCGGTCGGCGCACGGTGGCGCAACGCTCGTTAACCTACATGCGCCCGAGCACAAACTCACATCCCTTACGAACAAAAAACTTTAAACTCAGACATAAATGGGCATTTAGCGAATCTAGAGTACCTTAAAGATTATGCACTAGCCGCTTACCCTCGCTTTGCTCGGGTGCATCCTTACGTGCCTAACAGTAAGTAACTTAGGTGCTCCAAATCTTTCCAGCCGTTTCGGTGTTAAAGAGTAACAAACATATGTACATACATAGTCCAATGTGAAAACTTAACATTTTACACAATTTTATAGATTGCAATTGCACTGATGCATCTGTATGAAGCATTTTCTGACGAAATGTATCTGTAATTCACCTATTCTAATGTGATGTGATGTTCTCCTGACCGATTCCGGCCAAGGCGGCCAATCTCTTTGAGACTAGCCAACTGCGCAGGAGGAGATATTATAGTGCACAAGTGTACGCGCAGATACAAGTGCACTCTCTATTTCTGTCACTCTCATACTCTGGTGGGACGACCACTCGACACGACCAGTGAGAGCTAAGGCGCAGGACCGACAGCTTTACGTGTTCTCCGAGGCACGGGGGTGAAACACCGCCAACTTCCCAACTCCGGGCTGTTACTGAGGCTTACTATACAGAAAGACTCAATAACTAAACTTGGCCCGACCCGGGACTCGAAGCCAGGACCTCCGGGTGTGCAGCCGTACATGCTAGCCGCTACATCACCGAGGCAGTTAAATTCTAATAACTGTACCAATAAATCATTTATATTTTTTATTTGCCAATTTTATTTGACTTATAGATGTCGCGTATAAATGTGTTAGTATATTCTTAACACTGTAAAATTATATAAAACTACTAGCATTGCCGATGATCAGATGATCTAAAACCAAATTCCTAGGTTTTACATATTAGTATACTCTTACATTGCAGTTTCTGTATTTTTTCTCAGAAATGAGACATCTTCCCGCAGTAAAAAGTATCCTATATGTTGACCCGGATAACCAACCACCAGCTATCATCATACCAAATTTCATCAAAATCCCTCCAAAGTGGTTTTTCTGTGATACGGTAACAGACAGACAGATAAAAATTCTAAAAACTATAGATTCGGCCTCTGTATTGAGAATAAGGTTTATTTCAATAAGATTTTCTAAAAAATATTTAATGTACAGATTCGGCTTAGTTACAATTTTATTATATATAAAACTATAAAAGATTATTGTAGTGTGAAAGGCGACTGTAACAACTTACGTTTTACTCGTGCTAGGTAGGTACACATTTCAACTTCTTCAGTTTCAGTTTCTCTTAACACTACAATAACACGAAGTACACCATTTAATTTTAAATACTTTTCTGTTCTAATGACGTAAACTACTGATTGAATTCAGGATTTTACGAGCGTAGGCCTGATGTTACATGCAAGTATATAGATTAATTTACGATCCCCGTTATATAAACTTACTCAATACTTCTACTATGTAGCAAGCTCAGAAGATAACAAAAATATATTAAACTATTAGAGGTAAATTGAAGTTGCGACAACGAGCTATAATTAACCGTGGATAGTAATTTCATCTTGTAAAGAGCAGGAGGTCAAATGATAAATAATAATATGTTCTTACATGGGTTCAACATCACTATACAGTAATGTGTCAGTTTGCGTTTGATTATATTTTATTAAAAATATATTTTTTTAGGTATTTTCTACAATATTTTATTAAGGTACAATACAGACTATATGTAAACTTTTAACTGCTTAAAAAACTGTAATTTTTATACTTTAAAATATAACTCGCTAACCAAAAAAGGAACTTTTATAATAAGCAACACATTTTAATATAGATATTAATTTAATTGGAACTAATATGTTTGTGGAAATTGCTATTAACAACCTTTTTTTTTAACGTTGGGAAATGCATTTACGCACGAGGTGTGGGACTCACCGGCAAAGCCAATACTACCCAGCCTGCCGAAGCAGACCACAACAACCATGGGGCTGCTCCAAGGTCCACTCTGCTATCAGAGAAGTACCAGGAGCAACCCGCATGGTACACCACCCACCGAAGAGGGCCACCTTCCACCGCCCACCGAAGTGGGCCACCTTCCTGTGCGTTTCTGGGCTTCGTGCCCGGCTGGAGTGCCGGGCACTACTGAGCCCCCCCCCCCACCACGACAAGGTGAACGCACGTTCGGGAGGGGGGGGGGGTTGGGGTTGGGGTTAAATAACGCAGAAACCGTTTTCCATAAGCTTAGCTAAAGCGCAGATTTCACATATTTTTTCATATAAACTATGACGCTCCTTTTGATTCTCGCGGTCTGAACGTTAATGTTAGTATATTATCATATAGTAAATTCGACGAGCTAAATTAAGTTCATAATATTTCGTTCACTTATGTATATGTATATTCCTTGGTATAATTGTATCAGTTAACAGATGTAATATTATACGACGTGTTTCGGTTCGCGGGCTTGCTCCAATTCATCGTGTCATTTGACAGACCTTTCTCATTTTAAGTTTAATAATATAATTTTAAATATATTAATATTATTTCTGTGAGAACGTGTAATCTAATTGTAAAAGAGATTTTCCATAAATTTTATGACAACTTATTATTATTAATTTTTCAAAAAATAATCTCCATAAAAGTCTAATAATATTTCTTTTGTGTATTATTATAGTCAGTAATTTTTTTGAACTGCCATTAATTACAACCACTGTAATGTTACATTACCGTGTTACAACTTAAAAATAACTTAAATTTTATTATGTGTAAAAGCTAGCGACTTACCCTCGCTTTGCTCGGGTGCGTTTTAATTTTTTTGAGTGGAAACCTAATTCTTTTTATAAAATAAAAGTAGTCTAAGTTACTCTTTATAACATCAGCTATCTGCCAGTGAAAATCCCGTCAATATCAGTTTCGGAGATTAGAAGGAGCAGATAGACAGACAGACATAAACTTTAAAAATATGTTTTTCTTATAAGTACCGTAATTTCACATACATTTAGTAAAAAGCTGTTATTTTGACATAACAAACAGTCACTTTAATTTTATTTATATGTAAGATAATAATTACATATGCCTGAATAAGCTCAGTTGGCGCATTTTTTTTAAATGTATTTGATTGAAGTGTAATGTTTTTTATTCTTCTAAATTATACTAACAATTCGCTGAGAGTAGCGGCACGAGCGCAGGCGTTACGTGATGGCTGGTAGGCACACCGCGTGACTCGCTCGCCCTGGTTTCATACAGGATCTAAGCATATAAACCGTCCAACTTATTAATTAAGCATTCAGATATGGCTTTATAATAAATTAAGAGATATCGATATCAAATACTACTACTATTTAAAAATGATATTGTGTAAAAAATGATATTGTATAAATAAAGAAATAAAACTAATATATTTTTTTCTCATTTCAGATATTGACCTCAACCTTCGCTGGATTTCCACCATTGTCGTGAAAAATGGAATATCTTGTTATCAGTGCTGTGATTGTGATGCATTAAATCCTTCGTAAACTGTTAAGGGTTTGGGGTGAATAATGGGAAAAAGGAACGTTCGGATCAAGTTTGCACATTCCATTGGTCCGCCTATTGATTTGAATCCACTGGGCACTTCTGAGTAACACCTCAGCCCACGCTTTCACGCACTATCAGTTACCGACGCTTTTGCGGCAGCCAATAAAGTACAAGTCATATCGGGTTAAATATAACTCATTTATTTAAACGTAGATATATTTACTTTAGTACAAAATAAGAAAACACAGCACGAGATTGCTTAATGTAATTATATAATTTGGTAAAGCTCAGACCGAGTAATCGTTCTCGGTGGAACAATTGCAAAGGTAGTCATGACGGCCACTGCACCAGAATTGTCAAAATCAGATTTTTTTGATTTTGTGACATCAAATGAAATAACGGATGCGCAATACAAACAACAAATGCGATCTGTAAATGTATTCATGGAATCTCCCGATTCTCGTTCTAATCCCCTGCTGTCGGAAGAGCCCAAGGAACAAAATAATAACAGTTTACTAAGTGTAACCAGTATACAGTCGTCCACTACTAACAGCATGACCACAGCAACTAGCTCTAACCCACTACAAAGTTTTGACTCCATATGGAATGTCGACAGAGATAGAGATCGTATAGAAACTGCAATGCTAGAAGATCTTAATAAATTTTATTGGAATCAAGATGGAAGTGAACTAAATGGAACGCATCCGTGTAGCGACACCGCCATCTCAAATAAATTAATTAGTAACAACACTGATGGGCAAATATACACACTAACTGTTCTTAACCAAGATATTAACGAAACAAGTACGAATCGTCCGTATAATTGGGGCAAAGAAGAAGACGTTTCTATGTCGAGTCCAACTGATTTGGAGCAAAATCCCTCACTAGATCTAGAAACGATATTAAATATGAACGGATTTCCTAACGACTTCAATCAAGATACGCTTAATGCGAACATACTTGCAAAAGATACTTTCAACTATGAAGACGGAGATTCTGAAAATCCTACAACAGAACTAGGTACTAGTAACTTAGTTAAAGTTGAACCATTTAGTTATGATGACAATGAATTTCATAGTAATGATAAAAAAGATGACTCATCGCATAGCACCATAATTGGTACGCCAACCATGCTAGAAGTGGAGTATAATAACAATAATAACGACTGGAAATTGACTGACCAAAACACAGAATCGAATGAGTCTCTATTACGAAGTGCCCTGCAAGGGAAAGCTTTTATTAGATATAGTGCAATACAGAAAAATCCCCTTACCAAACTCAGTACAGACCAAGATTTGAAAACGGTTATTATTAACAATAATAACAAAGCAGACGTACCATCAATGTACCAAGATAGTAAAGATGCGGATACGGAACTACTAATGGCTATAGGGCCAGCAAATGGAAATGTCAATATTTCAATCCTTTTGGAAGAACCTACTGCTACTGTTGTGGCCAATGGAGAAAATCCAACTTCAACACAAAGTGTCGACGATATTATCCTATCTCAACTCGATACTACTTATCCAGATGACTACGAAAAGTTAAAGCGAATCGCAACAGAGTTAGGTGAATCAGTACAACCATTTTGCACTGTGGAACCTATTGACCCAACGCGAAGTGTTTATAATATTCATCACGTGAACGGTGAATTAGTCACAATGATTCCTGCAGGTGAAGTACAATTGCCACACAACATACATGTAGTAACAGCATCGCCTACTGTTTCGAGTACGAAACCTGGAAAAAGATATAATAAGAGACCTCCAAATAAAAATTCTCCGCCTTCAACTCAAGCACAATCGGGGACCGCTGTTCAAGCTGCGACCTCTACGTCAAACGGAGTCAGAAAAGAGAGATCCTTACATTACTGCTCTATCTGCTCGAAAGGTTTTAAGGATAAGTACTCAGTAAATGTACATGTGAGGACGCATACGGGCGAAAAACCTTTCACTTGTTCTCTATGTGGAAAGAGCTTTCGACAGAAGGCTCATCTCGCAAAACATTACCAGACACACATTGCACAGAAAAGCGCTGCCGCTAACGGCGCCACGAAGCCCACCAAACAGCGGTAACCGCTCGGAACACGCTAATGTTTCCGTTCACATTGATATTCAATTGAACTAAATGACTGATAGCGAGTGTACTTTTTAATCGAATACGTAAAGGCTGAAATATCAGAAGAATTTGGTAAGGTGCTAAATAAATTAGTAGTTTAAACATTTAAGGCAAGAATGCGTCAAAAGATTCTCGGCCGTTATCAAGCTTGTTAATTTGTATGTAATTCCGTCCGTTACCGACTACTTTTAGCTTTAGCTAGTTTTAGCTATATACAGGTACAATTAAGTGTTTTTAATGATGAGATTGTTTAAACTATACATGATTCAATTTTAATAAGTCATATACATAATATAAATATGTAATTTATCTTATTACTAATAACATTATAGGCAATTTTGAAGCATTATTATGTCTAGCTTTGATTCTATTATAATATTTTCATTTATTATTATTTATTACCAGGAAAATTTAATGTAATCATATAAAAAAATTACAATGATGAGCAAATTTAGGATTACCAATAGACTATTCGCACTGTAATTTCTCCGGTGGTGCGACCGAGCAAACTTTCTAAAAAATAATAAAAAACCATAGTAAAAGAACGAACATTCAGTACCAACTATCTTTCTCCACTCAACTATCGTACATGCATTGCTTTTAGTTTAGCTTTTTCTTCCTCTTGTCGAGAGATGAATACTGCTTTAACTCGAGAGTTGGCTTTTTATGCCGATAGTTGCTGATTTTTATGCCGATAGATGCAATCTATAGGTAAAGTATCCCAGATTATACTAACTATAATTTAATTTACAATATAACAATAATCTTTATATGATATAATTCTTTGCAATCAGATGATTGATTACATTGTACTTAAAAAAGCTCGGTGAAGGGTAACTCTTTGATGAAATTAAAAGGAGAGCAATATCAGGAGAGTTTTGATTGCACTTAAATTGCTATAAATTTCAAATACGAGCATTTCTATAGCCATCTTTAAAATTGTGCTCCCTTTCTCATCTAACAAATTGGCCTTTCTTTGTTCCTTTCGTGCAGCGCCGCGCCCTGATATTTATGAAAGTATCTATCATAAACATCAACTATTATAAAAAATATATTAACTGAACTATAGCAATAACGACTACTACAGCAACTCATTATTAAAATAATACTTGTTATTATTATTTATATTAACAAACAAAATTGACAATAACTGGTATGCTTATCTATACATATATTTAATAAATATTATCAACCATAAAATCTTAACAAAATTAGTCGTTCATTAAGAGATTACAAGGCATATTATATATGCGGAAAAAATATAAATTGGATTTAAATGACCTCTTTAAAAGGAAACGTGGGTCTTTTATAATGGGTATCGAGTCGTGACGTTACAGTAATTGTATTGGCGCGGCGTCAATCTCTTAGTCTCTTATCATATAGTCTATATATATTTATATATATATATATATATATATATATATATATATATATATATATATATATATATATATATATATATTCAATTTTTTTTCTTTTATCTTAAAAGTCAGTCGAATTTGACTATCTCATGATTTTGCGTCTAGGTCAGTTATCAAAGAGAGAACTAGATTACCGTATATGAGTTACACAAATACATTTCATTTTTAATTATGTACTATGCAACAGCATATTTTATAATATGAGTGACGTTAGTTTTATTACCTGCTACGGGCCATGCCACATTTAACATAATCAGACTCATGCGGCGACGCGGAAGCAGAACTGCACGTCCGTCAAACGTTGTGGCTTGTACTTTAATATTTTTTAAATTATTGTATGTAAAACAAGTCACAATTTCAGTATTACACTAAGTTACACGCTTATGAACTCAAGCAAAGTATATCTCAAATACTAAATTAGTAAAACGAATACTCTAATACTCATCGTGATGTTTTATTTGACATCATTCGCATTTTATGTAGTACTCAGTAATATTGATTAAGTTCAGTTTACCTGAAATTTGGTCTATTTCTCTTGCCAATAAAAATAATTACAATTTATAAGTTAAGTATAACACATCACTGCCCATGAATGTTTCTATATAACTGAAAGACTAATTTATCACAAACAACATATTGCTTAGATGCTTGACTATAAGAATAAATACTTTTTTAAAAGCTTTTACTTTTATATCAATTTAAGTTATTATTAAAAACAAATTGGATACACAAGAATTATATTCTTTATTTAACAGATTAAAATTATAATTATTGAATAGAATATTAAATTATATTTATAATTTGACAAATGTATTTTGCAATTCTTTTTAAAAAATCTTGTTATTATAACTATACATATATAAAGAAGTAAGGGAATGCTAACTGAGAGATGTTTCTGCAAAATAAAATGAATTTAAAATAAAATATACAACACAAAAGTGATGAGATACACTCTTGTGGAGCATTCATCCGACTTCTTATTTTATAGTATTGACTATTGACATATAATTCAGTATACCCGGTATCGATCAGATGAGTGCATGATATATATTATTATCTCTTTGTTTTTATATAATATTTTACAAACATAGCTGTAAGAATTTTAGAGAATTCCTTTAACAATACTCATTATTTGTAAATAAATATTTTGTGTAACCAACACGTTGAAGAGAGAAACTAATTTGTGACGTAAAAATTATTCTCTTGTATCTCATTAGATGATATTTGAAATGTTAGCGAATTTATAGATATTATTTTATAAGCATTAAGAAATATTTGAGAGATTTACCAATTAGTTATAAGAAACTATGGCTACCTTATTATAATATTTGATCGCATAAATGGTTGTTAATATATTCGTGTAATATATTAATTTATGTTGGTTTTGAGAACTTATTCGAAAAGAATTTTTCAATTTGATGAATTACTTATTATTGCATTTGTTCCTGAGTTGATTATTAGATTTTATTGATAATGTCTTGTTTATAAGTTTTCTATTATTATTGATCGATGTAAGAATAATTTAATTATAATATAGAAATTTGGCTTCGAGGACGTAGTGGAAGTGTAAACGAGTGATTGTTAAGAAATGGCCGACAACTTGTAAATATATTGTTATTTATTTGGAATTTTTATTGTTGCTCAATACGTGGATCGCTAAATTATATGAATGTCCACTTCATCGTTAAACTGAGGTCGTCCTGTACAATACTTTATTATTTATTTATAGAATTACGGTTAAGACGAAAAAGGAAATACAAAAGTTAATTTTATTTCAATTAACCCGAGCTGTGATTTTTACTAATGTATGTGTATTGATACAGTATCCGTTGCAAGGTAACGCAGTCCAGTAGTAATCGTACAGAAACGTTGTGTGGTGTGTTAGAACTCTATCAGCTCCTTGACGACTGCAGTATCAGAGGATCGTGCAACATCTTCGTCTTCCATTAGAAATGTCAATGTTTTCGGTTCGATTACCATAATATGCAACACACGTGAATACGACGTACAATTTTCCAACGCGTTTATTAAGACTTCTGTGAATCTTTTGCAATAACGTTTGGATTTAAAATATATTTTTGATAAAGCATTTATGAAACGATTCATGGTATAATGAAATATTCCCAATTTCATTCAAAGAGAAAATTAATGATGTTGCGAAAGACTTGCATGGAAGGAAATAGGTTGCCGTAACAGATATCAGCTAGCTAAATCTGGTCATCCATATCAGTATCAATATAAGGTCTAAATACGTAATGTAAAGAAATTCGTAGCTACCATAATTTTTACACATTTACAGTTTTGTAATAAATTTCTTATATTTTTTACTTTCCTACTTAAGTTTGCTAATAAAATGTTTTGATAATATAAATAAACTGTTTTTTATTTTATAACCATTACCTATACATTTATACAATTGGCAATAATAAGGTGTAATCTATAATATAAAAATGAATCGCTGAATGTGTTGGTAAGCGCAAATCTCGAGAGCAGCTGAACCGATTTCGCTAATTCTTTTTTTAGAATATTCCTTGAAGTACGAGGATGGTTCTTACGGAGAGAAAAATTTAAAAAATTGCCTGAAAAAGTCTAAAAGCAACAATTTTCTATACTCCCATACAAAAGATTTGTAATAGTACTTAAAACTCAATTTGCACTTTAATAAAATACCATAAAGTTTAAGTGTTAGTGGAGAGGTTCCGGGAAGGCAAAACAATTGAGTGACGTTAGTATCGTATAAATATTAATGTTAATATTTGTCAATATTATTAACAAAAAAAAACAATTAAAATATATATGGCTAACACTGGCTAATAACTATTTATATCTATTTAAAACGTACCTAGCGACGAACCCGAGCGAAGCGAGGGTGAGCCGCTAGTAAATAATAATATTTATCCATTGGGTACAATAAATAAGAAAAAATCAGTCAATTTCGCCACATTATATGTAAGAAGAACCATAATAAATAATAATACTATAAAAGTAAAAATTATCGATTGTTGGCTCTTGACATTTACGCTATCCGGAACCATGTTATTAAATGAAACCTCAGATGCCTCAGACAGCAGACCTCTACTATAAAGTGCAGACCTAACTAGGTAGCGTCCGTATAATTCCCATACGCCTCTTCGTATCTCAAAATTATTTTTAAAACTTATAGGGAATGTAGAACAATATTTAAATATTTTGTTAACATTTAAAGTATATTAGTTGATAAGAATACTAACGCTTGATCGTATATTATTATGTAATATATGTATGTATGTATGTATATATATATATATATATATATATATATATATATATATATATATATATATTTCTTCATTCTACTTCAATTAAACGCTACTATTAAAGGTACACAGAAAATAGTATGCAAAAAAAAAATTAACCTTTGTCCTACAAATGCATTTAACGGCTATAACTTACCATTCTTACTGAGATGGCTTAAATAATTCGCTTAATCCTATTGTGATAAAAGTAAGACAAGTGAACAAAAGGCACATATAAAAACAGATAGCAGGTCTGCGGCGGCGGGCGGGCATTGTTTCGTCTGTGTTCCGGCCGCGGCGTCCACGCGTCGTAATTAGCTCCATTGTGGGCAGAGCGATCCTATCGACAACGCTTCCGATGGATTTACCTATGTAACTCCAAGTAACTGCTTTCCACTCATTGTTTACAACACCACCTCTGTTCCATACTTCACTCGCAAATAAATAAAGGCAGAAGACGTAATCTTCAAACACGTATTCAATGCAATAAAATGTAAATTAACTTTCATTCCAATTGTATGACTAGATTAAAATTTCACAACCGGTTATTTTTACTTTTGTTTAATTAAAATGAAATCATTCTCTTATCCTTAGGAGCATCGCGCTGATTTGATATGTTAATCATTTTTATTAAAACACTAGCATTGCCCGCGGCTCCGCCCGCGTTCAGATGACCAAAAACCAAATTCTTAGGTTTTATATATTAGTATACTCTTACATTGCAGTTTTTGTTTTTTGTTTCTCAGAAATGAGACATTTTCCTGCGGTAAAAAGTATCCTATATGTTGACCCGGAGAACCAGCTATCACCATACCAAATTTTATCAAAATCCCTCCAGTGGTTTTCTGTGATGCGGTAACAGACAGACAGACAAAAATTCTAAAAACTATAGATTCGGCCTCTGTATCGATAATAATGTCTATTTCAATAAGATTTTCCAAAAAATATTTAATGTACAGATTCGGCTCAGTTAGAATTGTATTATATATATAGATTAATTTAATTAATTATTACAAATATAAGATGACACTTTCAGAAGTTTTGTCCTATTATAAATTATCTATCTTTTCTCTAGCCTCCAAGCCATCTACCGATAATTACCAACCGATATCAATCGCCTTACAGGCGTAAACATAACTCAGATTAAAAGAGAAACTTTGATTTAAATGAAATATTAATACAAATGCAATAAAAAAGTTTACATTCATTAAAACATGAGACGAAATAAAACTAAATTGAAAGGTAAAATATAAAATATACAGAAATATGATGACTAATTTAGAAGATAAATCGTTAAAACTTCTTAGATTCATCATCATAACTACATAGACGAATACTAACAATATTGTTGCATTATATATCTCTATTCAAGTACAATATTTTATGTTACCAAATATGTTTAAAGATACAAAAAAATAATATGAATTACTACGTACTGAACCTACCAACTAAGTTTATTCAAGCATAATTCCATATATTATTGCTATATGTTTATACCACTTAGCTTTATAACATCCCACTCTCTAAGTGCTAACTCGACACATAGGTTTAATCAACTGTCTTATGTGTTAACGAACATCATCAGTTACCTACTACTTAGTACTTACATATAATAAGTGCGAGCTTCCTATCGTCTAGTGTGCGACGTTAGATGGACTTGGATATGTTAAATTAATGATGTACGAGACTATCTAATTACTTATTATTAACACTTAAATAATTTACAAAATTGATTACTTTAGGATAATTACTTTGTATGCAAGACACATTAAATTATAATTTTAAGCTATTATCCCTTATATAGGTAGTAAGAGCATATACTTAGTTTGTACATATATATAACTTATGGTACGATATGGTATGAGATCTAATAAAAATAGAAATACAAAAATAGTACTAAGCATAACAAAAAAATCTTTGCGTAAATAGTGTCCCAATATTCGCGCAAGATTTTAATTTGCCGCCATTTGCACGGTAAGTGTTGGAACCAAAAAAAAAGAAGTTTGACAGCTGAGATTATTTGTAGGTTTAGTAAAAATGGAGCACTCTACAAAAGAATACTGCGTTTTCATTATTGAACAATATTTCAAATTAATGAAAGTTTGATTACTTTCTTACAAAATATTATTATAAAATAGTGATTTAACTCGTCAGATGTCAACTGTAAAGAAAGTAATTGCATGAGGACTGCCTCGGTGGTGTAGTGGCTAGCATGTACGGCTGCACACTCGGAGGTCCTGGGTTCGAGTCCCGGGTCGGGCCAAGTTTAGTTCTTGAGTCGTTCTGTATAGTAAGTCTTGGTAACAGCCAGGAGTTGGTAAGTTGGCGGTGTTTCACCCTCGTGCCTCGGAGAGCACGTAAAGCCGTCGGTCCTGAGCCTTAACTCTCACCGGTCGTGTCGAGTGGTCGTCCCACCGGAGTATGAGAGTGATAGGAATAGAGAGTGCACGTTGTGTCTGCGCGTACACTTGTGCACTATAATATCTCCTGCGCAGTTGGCTAGTCTCAATGAGATTGGCCGCCGTGGCCGGAATCGGTTGGGGGAACATCATCATCATCAATTGCATGAGACATTGCCTGGTTGTGTACAATCTCGTTTCAGTAATCAGAATTGGGCACCTTTTAACATTGAAAATGTTTTTACTGTCGCTTCAGTATATGCCCCATTTTCAGCGAAAGTGCGACATCGCCCTGATGTCGAGGATATTGGGACTACGTGGTTGATTGGGATGTTAAAAGATGCGTCTGAATGAGGGCTACAAAATGCAAAAAAAAAAATTGAAAACACTGAAAAGCTTCTTTTTTTAAATCGAAAAAAAGTAATAAGTGCGGTCGCGCTTCGCTCGGTTTCGGTCAGAATAAAAAATCATATTTCGAAATGTTATAAGATAACGAAAAAATAAAAATAAACCCCTTAGAGATATGACTTCGGACTACATTTGAAAAAATATTGGAGTATTGGAGGTTCATATAACTGATGGGTTATTCAGAAGTTGTTGTACCTTTGTGACGCTGATGATTTTGTTTTTGAGCCGAAGTGATTCTTTATAAATAAATAAATATGTATTTACATTAATAACTAACTAATCTTATATGTTTAAACGAGCAATTCTCTGTCAGTTAGTTTAGCTGTTAGTTAGTTTAACTGTCAGTAAGTTTAACTGTCCGTTTGTTTAACTGTCAGTTTGTTAAACTATCAGTAAGTTTAACAGTCAGTTTGATTTACTGTCAGTAACGTTAACTGTCAGTTAGATTGACTGTCAGTTTGATTTACGTCTAGTAAGATTAACTGTCAGTTATTTTAACGAGCAGTTACTTAAGCTGTCAGTTTGCATAACCTCCAGTTAGTTTAACTGCCAGTAAGTTTAACTGTCAGTAAATCTAACTGTCATTTAGATTAACAGTAAGTTACATTAACGGCTAGTTAGTTTAACTGTCAGTTTGTTTAATAGTCGGTGAACTTTATAATCAGTTAGTTTAACTCTTAGTTTGATTAACTACCAGTTAGTTTAACTGTTAGTTTGATAAATTGCTAGTTAGTTTAACTGTTAGTTTGATTAACTGCTAGTTAGTTTAACAGGCGTGTCTTCTTCTAATTTCTTCTTCGCCTATCTTCTGTGTTTCTTTTAATGTTTCTTCTCTTCTCTTTTATCCATCAAATGATATATTTGTTACTAGCGGCTCCCCTAGCTTCGCTGGGGTTTCTAGACAAACAACAACAAATCTATCCCACGCCAACCGTACATTTTTTCGGGATAAAAAATAGCCTATTAGTAATTCTGATGTATGAACTAATACAGTTTCATTAAAATCCAATTAGTAGTTTTTGTGTACTAAGCTGAATAAGTTACTATAGATTTTTAACTATCCCACGGGAGCTCTCTTATTTTCCGGGATGAAAAGAATCTAAAATGTTGCCCGGGGATATAAGGTACCACCATGCAAAATTCCATTTAAATCGGTCTAACAGTTTCGGAGATTAGCCCGTACAAACAGAAAAACAGACAGAAAAACAAAAACATTGAAAAAATCTGGATTTGTTCTATTTCTCTTCTAACATCCCCCTGACTTGGTTTTTAGTATATTTTTTCTATGTACAGACATTCGACCTCTACAGTTTTATTACATGTATAAATAATATCTTTAATACTTTAATACTTTATTTTGTAGTCTGAACGCGGGCAAAATTGGTTGTTCTGCTAGTAATTAATATGTTAAAAATTTAATTCAGTTCATTTGGCAGATTCATTTTCAATGTGCTCTAAGATCGTGGCAGACACGAGATCTGTGGATTTTTTTTCGTTATCTTTTTTTTGTAACGTTGGGAAATGCGTTTTGGCACACCATCTGAATACTAAATACCATCTATATACTGAAATCGAACCTCCCCCGTCTTAATGGGGCGTCGCAGGATCGCTCACACAGTCAACCACGACGCCCCGACAGCAAGTCTGCCGAAAGAGACCACAACAACGATGGAGTTGCTTCAAAAGTCTACTCTGCTACCAGAGAAGTACCAGGAGCAACGCGCAAGGCACACTCCTCACACAGGCCTCCTCCCAATCCGTTTCTTGGCTTCGCGCCCGGCTGAATTGCCGCTACGAAGATTGGACGCTAATGAGACTCCTCCCAACCACGACAAGGTGAACGCACATTTGGGAGAATTAGCCCCCTAGATCATGTATCATAGAGGCCATTTGCGGGATGTGTTATTCCATACATAACCCTATACGAGTATACCTTGTATTTTGATTAAAAAACAAATAAAATAAAAAAACAAACTGTGATTTCTATTTAATTTAAATCTTGCGTGAATTTTGGCACACCCCTATATATACGGACAAATAGATGGAGCCATGTAAATTTTAACATCTACATATAAGAAATGTAAACTTATGAATGCTTGTTAAAAGATTTAAACAGGCGTTAGTGATTATTAGAAGCACGCGAACTTTCTAAATGTAATGGATCGTCAAATTTATCGCAAAAGGTTTTCTATCTAGTTAAAGGGTCGCACTTTTTAGTATTATAATAAACTAGCAGTACCCGCGGCTTCGCTCGCGCTAAAACTACGAAAAAATCTCTATAAAAGTAGCTTCATACAAAGTTTTATCCAATATTTTACCCCGTTATAGGATGAATTTCGAAAAATTCTAAAACACGTATTTATTTAATTTTATTGAAGAGCATTAATACCTAGTTTTAAGTAATTCTGATCATAAATATTTTTTTGGATTGTATTATAAAATGTTTTCCCGTAGGAATAAGATAAACTCCCGTAGTAAAAAGTAGCCTATGTCACTCTCCAGCCCTCCAACTATCTCCACACAAAAAATTACGCTAATCCGTCACTCCGTTTCGAAGAAAGACAAACAAACAAACACACTTTTACATATTTTATAATATTAGTATGGATAGTTACTTAAAAAAAAAAAATTATGAAGACGCTGCAAAATATTAAATAAAATACTACGCATCGTATCTATACTGTGTAGTGTTCCATATGAAAGGTCTATTTATCCGATTGTGCGACACAAAGGAGGGTAATACGTTTTTCAGAATATGTTTGTATGTTTGTTTGTTTGTTTGTTTGTTTGTTCGTTTATTCGTGCCTTTGTTTGTTTTTTGTGTGAACGCGCTAATCTCATGAACTACAAATCCGATTTGAAAAATTCTTTTTGTTAATACAAAAAGAATTTTTCAAATCGGATTTGTATTATTATTAGCCCGATTATTGAGGAAGGCTGTAAACTATATATCATCATGCTACTACCCAAGGGAGTGGAGCAGTAATCATAAATATCAACAAATCGGGCGGACATCCATATATTACTGTAAAATTATATACATATATTCTATAAATACGACGAACCAGAGCAAAGCGAGGGTAAATCGCTGTATGACATAAATAAAGCCAAAGAGTTTTTGTAGACTGAACGCGGACGAAACCGCTGACTCTGCTAGTCGTTGATATTTCCATATGCCAATTTTATTTTCAGCACGTTGAAGGAATACAATCAACATTTTTCCAGCCAAGTCCTCCAACCCTTGATTTGAACACAATGATTGCCTAAGACCTGATGGGGTATCACTATCACAATGTGGAAAAGAATCGTGCCCAGCAGAAGTTAAAAGATTCACTACGGTCAGCTGGTAACTCGTGAGTCGCGTCGTGCAATAATGAACTATTTATGTCATAGGTATAGTGGGTAGTACTGGCTTTTCTAGCCAGTGAGTCCCACATAACCACCTGTATGTCTACAGGTGGTATGCGTAAATGCATTTCCCAACATTAAAAAAATAAATAAATTATACAGACGAAGACATCGGATCCGACTGCATCCTTTGTGAACTTGTTTTCATCTTTTTAGTTACCTTCATTCAGTCGGTTTTTTTTATAATATATTTTTTATTTACAGCTTTTTAATTTTTGCCAATTAGACACTTGAAATAATATTAAGCAATTTTTAATCCATTATCCTAAATTACCTTTAAACATATAAATTGTATATATTTTTGGAAGATTTTTTTTTAAGATACACAAATTGGCGCCTGATATCCGCCATTTTAATTTTTTACTATTTTTATATAGCCTCTGACACTCGCATTATAAAGGCGAATCTAATGACGTATGAATAATCAAAATCGGCCCTTGCCTTTGATCTCTAAAGTGCCACAAGGCAAACAAACAAACAAACAAACAAACAAACATACATACATACAAACATATTCTGATAAACATATTACCCTCCTTTGCGACGCATAATCGGGTAAATAGGCCTTTCCTATGGAACGCAACTAGGCTCGAACTTCATCTCTATGTATTAAGGTGCTATTTACTATTTGCTAGCTATTTTAACGTACATGTAACTAAAATATATTAGTAAAGTACGATTATTATTATTAAAGTTCGTTTAAACGTCATCTTCTTATGAATTACTCAAAAACTTCTTATGAATTATTAAAATACGCGTTCAAGCATACGAAGTTGAATATTAAATGCTACCAAAGTATAACACTATCAGATCATACGATACCAACGTAGTAAAAGTAACTTTTATACATTTTATGAACACGTAGATACCTAAATTTTACGAAAAAGTACTTAAATAAAAACTTCCCAGATCACAAATTATTAAAAATAATAATTATAGTGTGTGTTTTAATATAAGATTTAGTACTAATATTAATAAAAGAATTGAATAAGAAAATGTTATAGAGTCAGATGTAGGTGAATTCAGATATAGATGTAACTCTAGAATAACTTATTTCTAAAAACTTTTTCAATAACAGATATTGAACAACATATGAGATGTTTTTGTGATCTAGATCTAAGCGAAGGAAGGGAAAACGAAAACATAAATTAAATTATGCATTAAAAAAACAATAATAAGTAAAAAAATTTAATTATTTATGAATCCTTACGCTACTTAAAATTTTCAAATACTTGCCAACATGTTATGTGATTAATATATTTAATATGTACTTCAAATACTGCTGTATAAAATTTTATATAGTTTTAATACTATTTGTTACATTATGTGAATAAATCAAACTAATAAAATTAGATGAATATACAGATTATGTTTAATTAACTTAAGAAATATAAATAAATAACTTAATATTTTTAATTTAAAGTAATTCTAATCTAAAAGTTTACTTATTATATAATTTAACAGAAAGGCTACAAAATATCAATTAGTTTTGATGTTTCATCCAAAAACTCTTTTAAAACGTAATATTTGGATTCTATTTTCAAAACAGTGCGACAATAACGCATGTTAAAAAAAACTTCCGATATAAATAATTTAGACAATCTATATGTAATGATCTGATTTTTTTACTTCTTAGGATCTCTATAAACTCCCATGAAAAGAACAGAGTTTGTGGGACGCTCATATACGATGTAGACGAAGGGGAAGTTGGCAATAAACACACTAGGTTCAGCGGGGCGGGAGGAACGGAAACCAAATATCGCGGTCGCAGCCGCTGCTACAGTACCTGCAAAAAATATTAACAATATACTTATATTATAAAGAATATAGATAGAAACTCTAAGAAAGTTTTGAAAGTGTTGAAAGTTCATTTTTTTGTAAAAGGGCTGATAACATTAAATTGTACACTAGATAGATATTTATACTATATAATAAAATAGTAAATAACGTTCCTTTGGGTATCGCCACAGACCGATAAAAAGCGAAAACTGTACATGGATTTTTTAAAAAATGAAATATTTTTTAAATATTTCATGTACATATTTCGCTTTCCGCAAACAAATATACATACAAACAGGCATACAGACCAACAGACATATACACAAGCAAACAGAAATTTCAACAACTATTGTTTTGGGTGTTATTCTGTACACAAAACGTAAGAGTAATTGTTTTAAAAAAATATTTTATGTACGGATTTCACTTTTTTACTACTTTATCATATGTAGATTCTAATTTCTATACATAGACCTCGTATAAAACAAAGCCGCTGTCTGTTTCTCAGCTCACTTTGACTTTTTTAGAACCAAAAAACAGATTTTGATAGAGTTTTTACTAAGAGAAAGCGATAAAGGAGAAAGGTTTGCGTATATAATTTGACAATGTACTAGACAAATAAATGCCTACATAAAATTCCACGATAGCATATGTGTATCTCCTAAGGTACACTCGCAATAACTTGTTTTTATCTATTGAAAACGAAACAACATCATCCCTGTGAAGCGAAGATAAATCGCTAGTTCATATATTAATAAACGCTTTAAAGTTACAAAATTCAGCTAGTATGTTCTTTTGATTTATAGGCAGATTCATTTCCAGACATTCTTCTCTCTCTCTCTCTCTCTCTCCTGTGCATTTATTATTCCCATCTGATGGTGGGGTCTGCCTTCCTAGTGTTATGCTTCCACTTCGCTCCATCAGACGTATCGTTTTCAGTAACGTTGCAGGAACTAAGATCTTTTCTGACCACATCTGTCCATTTCGTTTTAGGTCGCCCTTTGGGTCTTGACCCTGTAACGTTAAGATTGGCCGCTACATTTCCTATGTACTCTGGAGGTCTTCTTCTGATGTGTCCAAGCCAGCGAAGCCTACTTTCTTGGAGCTTATCGGCGATGTCACGTACTCCCAGACCACCACGAACGTATTCGTTGCGGATTTTGTCACTTCTGGTCACTCCGCACATCCACCGAAGCATCTTCATTTCAGCAACTTGCATGGACCGGATATGGCGAGAAGTCAAGGCCCACGTTTCGCTACCATAGGTGAGGACTGGTCTGATAATACTTTTATATATAAGTCCCTTGAGTTTCACTGTCATTCTTTGGTCGCAGGTTACACCGGTTACTTCTCGCCATTTTAGCCAAGCTGCCGCAATTCGATGTTGAATGTTTGTGTCCAAATTTCCTGTATTATGCAACATAGTACCCAAATATTTATATTCGTCACATTTCGCAACTTGCTGCCCTTCGATGACAATAGAGCTATTCTGTGAGTCTGGGTCGTTACACACCATGTATTGGGTTTTAGAGACACTCAACATTAGACCGCCTTTTAGTAACTGCTGTTTCCATTCTCCAAGTGCATATTCCAGCTCATCTCGGGACGTTGTGCAGATAGCTACATCGTCAGCATATATAAATGTCCACGGCGTCAGGGTTTGGGCATTCTCAGTTAGGGCATCCATCACCAAACAGAATAAATACGGACTGAGTACTGAGCCTTGATGCACTCCCTCAGTCACCGCTATTGGTTTTGTCTGACCCACTGTAGTTCTAATTACGGATGTTACGTCCCTGTACATGTCAGCAATGATTTCCACATACCTTTCTGGGATATTTTTCTTACGAAGACTCCACCAGATTGTCGGACGAGGTACGCGGTCAAATGCCTTTTCCATATCCAGGAAGGCCATATATAGCGGTTTATTCTTAGCTCTAAATTCCTGGGAGATCATGCTGATGGCAAACATCGGGTCGATTGTGGATAAGCCGGGGACAAATCCATACTGGCTGTTAGATAACGAGCTCTCTAATCTAAGCCGGGCGTCAATAACTCGTTCGTATAGCTTCATCGTGTGGCTCATTAGTTTTATCGCACGGTAGTTATTGCACTCATACCTACTGCCCTTCCCTTTGTAGAGGGGTCGATGGTACTTAATCTCCACGCGTCCGGTATTCGTGAAGATTCCATAATTTTTATAAATAGGTGTGTAATAATATAAATACCCTTGTCTCCTAGGCATTTCCATGCTTCCACAGGTATTCCATCAGGTCCTGGGGACTTTTTGTTAGCCATCTTTTTAAGTGCAGCTTCTATTTCCTGAGGTGTTATCGGTTGTATTAGGCCTAAATTTTTGCTCATCTCAGGAAGAGTAAGAGATCTAGTTGTTGTATTTAGGAGTTTCTCATAGTAAGCGTGCCATGCTGCTAAGATGTCTTCGTCTGAATACCTCATTGCCCCGTCACAACCTTTGATGAGCCTTGTTTTCACTGGATCTTCTGATGCCTTACTACGAGACTTAGAGAGTTTAAATATTTCCTTTTGTCCCTCTCTACTTTCCAGTGTGTTGTATAAAGATCCCAAGACTTTTTTCCTTTCAATGGCTACAGTTTTCTTTGCCCTTTTCTTTGCTGTTTTATACACATCTCTATCTTTCTGTGACCTTGTGGACTGCCAGATTTTGAATGTTCTTTTCTTTTCTTGTAAAGCTATTTGCACTGTAGGATTCCACCACCAGGTTTCCCTCGATGACTTTTTACCTGGTTTAGTGCGGCCTAGGATCCTGTTTGCTGCCTTCATTATCTGTGCATATGCTTGTTGCCACATCAAGTTCACGTCAACATCCATACTTATAGTCATGTCTTCCATATCTTGTCTAAACTCCTCAGCCTTGTCACCTTTTAGAAGCCACCATTTGGTAATCTCTGGTACTTTTTGAGGTTTGGAGGCAGATTTCTGATGAAAAATCATATCCATGACTACAATACGATGTTGTGAGATGGCACATTCACCTGGGATCACCTTGCAGTTCTTTATTCGACCAATATTTGCTCTGTTCGTTAATATGTAGACTATCTGTGTACTATGACGGCCACTTTTGTATGTAATGAGATGTTCTGGTTAACGATGACCAGGTTGTGAGCCATAGCGGTTGATAAGATTACTTTTCCAGCCTCATTTATGGATCCATAAGCGTATCCCTCGTGTACTCGGTTGAATGCAGCACAGTTTTTGCCTATGTGTCCATTAAGGTCTCCACCAATGACAAGCGTTTCTCCGTTTTGTAACTGTTGTAGTACGTCATCAAATGTCGACCAGAAAGCATCCTTTTCAAACTCCCTACACCCCCCTTGAGGTGCCTAGACGGATAAGATGTTAACAATCTCTCCTTCGATTAGTACCTTCACATACATGATGCGGTCATTTATTCGCTGTACCTCAATTATATCGTCTAGATGTTCACGACTAACCACTATAGCTACTCCATTACGTCCTTCCTTTGACCCAGAGTACATCATCTTATATCCTTCACCGATGTTTCGTGATTTAGACCCACGCCATTTTGTTTCCTGCAGGCAGGCGAAGTCAGTTCTCCTCCTATGGAATAGTTCTGCAAGTTCCTTCGTTCTTCCAGTTAGTGAACCAACATTCAATGTTGCGAAGCGGACTTTCAAGTTTTTCCGCGGGACTAGCGTCTTTAACCGAGCCCGTCCGTGACTCGGTAGCCCTCGTATACTTGTCGCAGATTTAGGGCGATGTCTCTGCGCGTCGTTTTGTGGCGACGCCCTATCCGATGCACGCTCTTTTGAAACTTGACTATTCATACTTTTCTATTTAAAGTGACGATTTGGGTTTATTATTCCAGTGCCGATTGCCATCTGACGCACAAAAACCTGTCTTTTAAGACAGGAAAACCCCACGGAAAGGGTTAGTGGATTCCGTTGCACAGGTATTTACTCTGTGTTAAGCGTTGTCTGGTTATACCGCCAGATACCCGGTCGCCAGAGCCTCGTCCGTTGTCTAGCAGGGAGCACCGCGGCAGCCTATTGGCCACCGCCGCCATCCGGCGCGTGCAGGTGAGGATGACATTTGGGTCGGATAAGATCTTTTTTCCGCTCCCCCCTTACTCCCCAGACATTCTTCATGAATATTAAATTTATAACTACAGTAATATAAGAAATAGAATTGAGAATTTCAATTTTATTAGAAGTTTGGACTAAAATCATACATTAGTCAAAATAACAATTTCAGGGCTATTACACGCAGAATTATCAAAATTCAAAAATGAAATATTTAAGTCACCTACATGAAGAACAATCAGATACTGTAATGTTAATTTATGATATACTCGTACGAGTGCACTGTATTTTGACATTCAAAATACTCCAATGTTTACATACCTTCCTCATCGACCTGTATTTTTGCTTTGTGTACGGCGTCATCAAATAATATACCAGGGTCATTTGAAAGAGTGCTAAAATCAGATGAAGCATTGAACAAGTCCCCAACACCAATGATATCTAAGATCTGTAAAAGAAATACAGGTTAATGAATATTACGTAAAATGTTAAAAAAATTCAAGTACAAAATATAACGATTTTGATAAAGTCAAAACAAATAACCTGCGTAAAGCAACACTTTACTTCTTGTTAATTTTTTTTATGTGTATTTTTTATTAATATAATAAAAAATAACAAATTATATATACAATAATTATTTGTATTGTATGTATTCAGCCCTTTTTTAACGTCCCACTGCTGGCACCCAACCTGCAGGGAGGCACTGCGGGTCTCCCTTCAGTATGAGGCGGATCAGGCAATAGTCCACCACGCTGGCCAAGTGCGGATTGGCGGACTTCATATATCTTTCGAAAATTTGTTAGGTTCTTTTAGATATGCATGTTTTCTCACTATACTTTATTTCATCGTAAGATAAGTTGTAATAAAGAAGAAAAAATTTGACAATGTCAATACAAAATTTATTGTGTAATCGAAATTTATTTTAAAATATATCCAAAAATAACATTAATAATTGAATTAATAGTATAAAAAATGTTTTAAAACACAACAAAATCGAAAGTGCATAATATTTAACACCATTCAGACAAAGAAAGACAATAGCATTCCCAAGGAGGGTTGACGTCAGGCAGGCGGCCGGTCGTAAAACTTTTGCCAAATCCTATCAGCAGTACACTGAAGATGTACTGCGCCGACCCCAAGTGATTTGGGAAATGGGCAGGGAGAAGAAGAAGAAGAAGATAAGTTGTAATCATGTTAAAAATTATTGACACATGATAATATCAGAAGTGCAAGACCCTTGATTTGATCCCAATTCAGTCGGTTTCTCAAGCGAGCTCGTTACCATTCGGCTACCACTGCCATTAATAATCATTAATTACTTCACTTCGTTCAGTCCGTAACTGGCAACACTTAAAAATATATTTAAAAAAAGAAGATAAACTACAATGAATGTGCTACATTCCAGGGCCAAAATTCCCGCTGATCCGTTGGTGTACAATTACTTTTTTGGTATTGTTAAGGAAGTATTCTAAAGTCTTACCGATCTAAGAGGAAGGCTCCTCTCTACTGTAAATTTAGGTATTTCGACCACCACTTCGCGGCCCATGTATGTTTCTTCCACCACAGCAGCAAGGCGCTCAGGAGTTAACTTGGAAATAATATTTGATAACCCTGTAGTTGACAAATTTTGTTAATATTATATGCTAATATTGATAAATTAATATTAAATATTTGATTAAATCGTTTATTAGTTATTAATTTGATTAAATATATATAATATTAGTTATTAATTTGATTAAATCACATAGAATGCATTGGTTTTAATTTTAGTAGACTAACTAATTAAGTCTATTAAAATTGAAACACATTTTTTATTTTTAATCACCGATTAAATTCGACTTCAAATTCGAGATTCTATTTTTAAGCTGTCAAAGTAAACAAAATTGACCTTTCTAAAAAACTATTTACTTAATAAAATAAAAATAAAAATGACCTTCATTAATTGATGGACATGATTTATAGATTATATATTTATGTATTTATAGGTTAATGATTTTCAAGTAATGTTTGATTTCTAAAGGCTTGTGATGGAAAGCCAAGTAAGTTATTTTGACCTCGCAGAGACCTGTACATCAAGTGAGGTGTCAAATAATAACAATTACAAAATATCTATAAATTAACAAACAAGTTATAAAAAGATTATAAATTAACTGACCTTCTTTTAAAGAATAGGGAGGTAGTAATATGTACATGCTGATGTCATGGCCCTTGTACGGTAGCTCTAAAATTTGCGCACCCAACTCTTCGCTTATCACTGTACAGGAAAACAAACAAAGATTAAATACTAAATTAAATATTAATATCAAAACAATCAAAAGACAATTTCAAGTATAGAATTACTCATCATTGGTCGTTTCGTTGCAGTCAAGTTAATTAAAGAAGGACAAACCAAAAACATATCTTCTCATAATGATGATATATTAATAAAGATTTAGATTTTATTTAATTATTATAATTAGGTATACAATTGTTTACGTTACTTATATACTTTTTTGTGATAAATAAATAAATAAAAAATATAAGAATATTACTATAATGAAATGTCCCCTTCTGTCGCATGAAAGGCACAAATGTCTGGCGAGATTCGGATACATAAAAAGGTTGCTTTTTTGTCCTCTCCACTGGGAATTTTGAAGCCCATACTCCTTTGAAGTATGCAGCATTAGCCAAAACTAATTTTGTAGTCTGACTAATGCCATCTGCTGGAATTAAATCCTTAATATTATTTTTTGTGACACGAGATACCCAGTTATTGATTTCGTCGCGAGATTCTCCAGGCTTTTCATGGAAATTCTGCAAATAAGACAATTAAAATTGTTATAAACTTGGAGTTTAGAAAAGATATCATTCTACAGGCATTGAGAATTTTCAAAAAAATAATAATTTTTAAATAATATTGAAATGATATGTTATAATCCTTGTTATAAATATGTATATAGTTTGCTATACTATTCCTCCAAAATCGTTACGAGTTTATATATGTCTCTATATAAAAAATATGTACCTAACTTCATAATTGAATAATTAAAGACAACGTACTTTTAAAAATTAACAAAAGCAATACTACATTGCAAAAATAATAAAGGAGAAATTATATAGAGCCAGTAAATGTTTCAAAAATACGTTTTTTGTGAAAAAAGAGTATCATTGAAAAAAACTATTTATACACAGCCAATTCCACATTTGCTCAAAAAATATTTTTTGGTTCAGATTGTATGTAACAGTAATTTAGTAGGATTATTTTAGCAAGGTTTTACAGTATCAAAAATAACACTAGGCACGATATTATCTACCAGCGGTATTTTAGATATTTTAATAAGTAGTGTACAAACAATATTATAAAGTTTTAAGTGTCTCCTGAAAACTTTGCTCATATGGAGTTATCCGGTTTGCCAATTAAGGTATCGATATATAATATATATGTATACTATTAAAATTAATATGTAGATACCTACCAGAACGTCCACTTCTGCGGCAAGAAGGTCAAGGAGACACTGACGCAAGTGCAACTCATTGTCCACGAACATCTTGTTAGCGTTCGTGAACTCGTAGCTGTCGCTGTTGTTGTTGAACTCGCGCTCTCGCTTGTCCACCTTGTACGCCATCAACAAGTTTATTTTGTCCTGTAAACGAATCCGATGGTATATGTTAGTAAATATCCTTCAAATTTTTCCTATTACATCACTTCATGACATCATAAACGTTGTTTATAAATAAAATATTTAATACTGTTACAAATAATACTAAACATATAGAATTATTTATATAGAATATAAATTATAGTCTATTTAAAAAAAACTGAATATAAATCTAGTTATTGGGGATTTTTTATTGAATTTTAAAAAAATAAAAAAAGAAATGTGATTAAATTATTTTTAAGATCTTTAAATTAGTATGATTATAAAAAATATGTAAATATAATATTTAAATGTCTATAATAAATGTAATAATCAAGCAGGTGCGAGTCGTACCTACGCCATAATATTTGTATAATATGGTACCTATCTATTAATAAAACAATCCTTCTTATATTAAATATAGTAGCAGCAGGGCTCAAAGCATATTTCGGCCTTTTTATTAGTATTTTTTACTTAAAGTAGACGTTTGTTTATGTTTTCAGCCATTTATAATAAAGTCCTACTAACCGATAGCAACCACGGCGGCCAGAAGGCGCAGAAGATATTATAATGCACAAGTATGCGCGCAAAAACAAGAATACTTCCTATTCCTGCCACTCTCATACTCCGGTAGGATAAGTACTAGACAAGACCAGTAAGAGTTAAGGCGCAGGATCGAGGGCTTTACGTGCTCTCTGAGACACGGGGGTGAAACACCGCTAACTTCAAACTCCAGGCTGTTACTGTGACTTCCTTAATAGAAAGACTCAATAACTAACTTGGCCTGACCCGGAACTCGAACCCAGGACCAAACACAGGAAGCAGTTATTATTTATATACTCGCATAAGATAGAGCGATAATCCCTAAATAAATACACGAACCATATATGAGACCATGGTTAATAATTTCGTATTATTCATTTTGTTATTAAACTATAAGATAAAAAAGAATTAAGAAGAATTTACTGAGTGAGATTTGAAAACTTTCTAGACAAATTACATAATATTGTGGATATTATTAATATTAAATATAATTCGAAGATAGATTAATTAAAATGTTTGTCAGAAACAATTAAGATTTTTTGTTAGCATTAAGACTTATTGAATCTAACTATATTATTTAAAAATGAATAGAAAATAGATTTTACCTGTTCATCCGAAATTCGCAACGATTCCTTTAGCGATTTCTCCGTTTGTCCGCCCGCGGCGAAGTATGCGAGTAGTAACGCGTGGTACACCGAAAATGGTGAGAAAAATATGTTGTCATCGGGAACAGCATTATTTATTGTGTTGAAGAGATTTAATGTGAATTCCAATTGACTTCTATACAAGTTTGTCCGAGCTCCGGAATTTAGTTTCTTGTCTGCGTCGTCTTTGGAAAAGCATTGGCTGTTAACTGTTGTCGACAGCGCAAGAAAAAGAATAACACCTACTTTCAACATGATGTTCACTGTAAAAATAGAAATAAATATATATATATATATAAAAGTCATTTTTTCTATTATTTTTGTTAACTTTTGTTTCTTAATTGAAGTTTACTCAATTACAATAATAATATAATATTTATTTGCATACACCATGTTTAAGACTAACGCATAAGATATTTTATCCCGATAATGTATTATTTATGTAACATTTCTGAACATACAATACACAATAGAAAGAATATACCTACGAGACACGAGTAGGTACTATTGCATGAGAAACTGAAAAAACCAGTGGTAATAATATCATATAAAATATGCTTAATTTCCTTTTAACAAAAAAAACTAATTCGTAAAACACTGCTCTACGTTAACAATCAGACAGAAATCATTTCGTTATATCGAGACTTTCTAACAAAACGGTACAGAGAGAGGGAACGATACTGAGTATACTGACCCTATTATGTGAAATTGAGGTGATTTATTTGAATAATAATAACTTTTTAATTTTTACATCGATTGTTTAAATATAAACATTTTTAATAAGTAAAAAAATATATTATTTAACTTAGTATTACTACGTATATTAATTACATGCTATATACATAAGATACGTCTTGTGCATAATATTAAAAGCATATAAATTGACTTTTAAATCTAATTGGCAAAAATTATATCTAATTACTTACAGTAGATAAGTGGGTACTTATAATATTATTACCCGTTTTATTATGCCCTTCGCTCAGTAACGGATGATTTCAGAAAATGATGTACCCAATCACAATGCACATGTCACTACTTTAGCTTTAATAACACAATTGTAAAAGATTTGTCACGATCTCTACAACTTCGACATGGCCGCGTTAACCCTGAGCATATTGTGGGAAATCCCAGCTGACGTAGCGTTGGTACCACTCATACATATTTATATTACTAAATTGATAACATTCAATACTTTTATTGAATCAAATTGGCTTATAGGGTTTAATTTTCTAAAATATGCCTAAAGTAGTAATATTTTGTATTTGAAACCAATGTTTTTAAGCGAAACACTTTTTTTATTATGCATTAAACTTATACCAACCAATATAAATAACTTTCTTTAAGTTTATGTAACTGGATATATTCACTTTGCGTCACCATGGCAACAAAGGGAATTCCAGACAAATTGTTAAAACGACTGCACAATGCTCGGATTTCCCCCAGTTGCCAATGTCGCAGATCGCACGGAGAAAGTCTACACGTCATGAGTGTTACACAACCACCGGACCACAAAGCGTGTCAATGCGTGTTATGCTTAAATCAAGTAAAGTATTGACGTTAACTGAGCTCATTTAAAATTTTATTAAAGTTCGACCAATTTAGAATAATATTCTAAAAGTATATTAAATAATGTGAATTTTATTTTAATTGACTTTTAGTTCAGGTTTAAGATCATTTATTTCTCAAAAGAATATTACAATTCATTTATATGAGAAATCACATTACATAGCTAAAGCTTAACTTAACACTTTATTGGTTACATCGAAAATTCACAGGCAAGACAAATAACAAGTAGAGGGTAAGATTAAAAAATGTAGGTACATAGTTACACAGGTTAACAGAATAAACGCAACTGGAAGAGATATTACTCTGGACTTAATGTATACTAAATTTTACGATATATTATATTTTAATATTTTTAGTTTTAGTTCAGTTAAAAAAATACCTAACAATCCATTACAGACGCTTCTTTTTAAATATAGATCTAGGTTTTATATCAATTTATTTACATGTACATAATTACGATAGGGAAATCCATGCCCAGTTAACTCATCTAGCCGTGAGATGCTAATTACGTCCTTACCAAATCAATTACCTTTTCGCCGCACAAGTAACTTCTGGGAAATACGCCGCCTACTTACCCATATTACTTAAGACAGCTGTAAATCATTGATTAAAGAAACATTTTAAAAAGGTTGCTTTTTATAACAGAACCGTTATGAATGGACCGTTACAGAAACAATATAATATAGCAAATATTGCACGTTGAAAAGTTTATTTACTTTTATATTATGTTGATATAAAACTGAATAAGCAGAATTCAAATTGGAAAAAAAACCGAAAACACTATACGGTATTTAATAACAAACTTTACATTTGCCTAAAATATGTGTGTAGATATAGGTTAAGTGTTTTTTCATATATGATCATATGAAATTTAAATCTTTTGTTTTGTATTCTTCCATAAAATAGCAATGCAATGGAACTAAAATCAGCTCATAATCATTAAGTATAAACTTATCATAATTAATGTGATTAAAAAAAACTTGAAAAATAAAAAAATGTCATGCATGATCGATTCCAAATTGTTTGTCCAGCAGTGAGTTACAGCAGACCATCACGGTTATGTCTGGTTTTTGTAACACTTGCATACGCTACGCTACTGACGATACGCTAACGGAATTATAAATAGGTGTCGAACATGTTATTGACACTATGCCAACGTAAAATTGAATTCCTATACTAACAAAATATTTAATATACATTAATAACGATATATTAAAAAACGATTGCCGATGCACCTTAACATTTCTAGTTAAAGAATGTTTTCATACTAGTAAAGACTATGTCGGGAAATCATTAAATGTAATATCTATGAAAGCACCTGTGTGCAATCATAATTATAATAATATTCAAATACTTATATTTTTTTCTATGATAATTATAGTACTGTCATTAGAATATGGTTCAAAGATAAGGCAACGACAAAATAACTAGCATTTTTAATGGACCTATTTTTATAATTATCGATAGAAAAAATTCACATATTATCTATGATTAATATTTATGCACGATTTTCCTATCAGTTTATAGAATCACAAATGATGAATTTAAGGAACACAAAAATATAGCTAATTCTCTTTAAGTCTCTACTGAGTAAAGTTTTATTGATTAGTTGTAATAAATATACAGCGAAACGTGAGCAGTAGGTATTTCGTGGAATCTAAATACAATTCACATAAACATAACTTCCAGCATACGAAAAATAAGGTAATTTGATTCGAACGCGATTACACATATTATATCTTTCCTAGTGGTAAATGTTTAGCTTAAAATTAAATTTCGATATACGATAATTTATAATATTTTTAGAGAAATTTTATTACTAGGGCGACAATTTGGTGCACTTGCATCTCTCTTTTTTATATTTTTTATAGTGGGACTATTAATAAGAAACAGATAAGACAATTTTTAATATTTTTTATATTAGTACATATAAAGATTTATTATTTTTATCGTACAAAATAATTACGAGAGACAAGAATAACATCAAACAATTGTATGAGTAATTGTGGTGGTGTTATGTATGACACCAACTGCATATATAAATCAAAGTATGCTACACAATACATTTAATTGAATATAGCACAATTTGTATTTGTACATAGATCACAAAATACTTTACTGATGATTTCTAGTTAGAGTTAGTTCAGTTGATCTTATCAAAAATACGAAATGTCTGATAATGCTAGAAATATATAATCTCAATTAGCATTTCCATGTAAACACTAAACACTGTACATAAAAAAACTTTTTAACAAAAAAAATAAAAACTGACTTCAAACAAAAGCACTAAAAAGTAAAAAATAACTGATTGGTAGTTTTCATTTACTATACATACCTAATCAAATATTTTCGAAGTCTGATAAACTGAAATTCACGATTTGACTTGGCTAGTTTTTACATACAAGTTATCTTATATTCGGTCGTTTCGTCACCGTTTGTATATATACACGGTGCTGCGTCGCCAGTTCCTTTGGCTTGAACTTGGCTGGACACGCTACCGCGTGGCTTGATTAATGAATGTGAAGTTAAAGAATTTTGAGCTTTTGAAACCAACAGTTTCTTTGTCTCACATGTATTGAATTGCAGTCTTAACATGAATTTATTTAATTAAAACCCACACTTGCTGGTAATCTTGTAGACTGCAGAGATACGTAATATTCTTAAAGACATGGTAAATGAAGCACGTATGATTGCCTATCATAGCGCTTACTTCGCTAGAGATAGATTTAATACCTGCGATCTCTCTTGAGACCGTACAGGGTGAAATTCTAATATACTCGTATAAAGTCCCGGTTCACGGTAACGGGTAGTTCGTTTTGGTGAAAGTAGTCTATAATATGCCGCTTGCACTGTTCTATTAGGAATAAGGTACCCAAAATCTGTACATAATACATATAATAAAATTTTAACCAAGCCGAATCTGTACATTAAATATTTTTTGGAAAATTTTATTGAAATAGACATTATTATCGATACAGAGGCCGAATCTATAGTTTTTAAAATATGTCTGTCTGCTACCGCATCACAGAAAAACCACTGGGGGGATTTTGATGAAATTTGGTATGGTGATAGCTGGTTATCCGGGTCAACATATTGGATACTTTTTACCGCGGAAAATATCTCACTTGAAATTTTAAATTAATAAGTTGAAAATTTATATAAGTTTCTTTTGACATAAGAAGGTCCGAATTTAAATATAAAAATATTTAAAAGGCCGGTTTTTCAAGATATGGTATCTTGAAAAACCAGCCTTTTAGCCTTGAGAGCCCATCTACAGTACATCTGCCGACACATCATAAGCATTAGTGTTAATTAGTAAAAGTCTACAATTTATGTTCGAATTTTTAACATTAAAGCTTCTTAGGAAAATAACTAGGTATTTTATTTATAATTTATTAAAAGAATTTGCTACTAGGATATCATAAAAAACCACGCTACTTATATACTCTACTTTATGAGGGGATAAAAATAGATATAGCGTCAATAAGTGTTATTAAGACTCTGATATACTTAAAGTACCTATTATTCAAACAAAAAAATACATATTATTATTATTTTAGTTTTTTTTGTTTGAATTATAGAAAAAAGGCATTAATTTTATTTATCACATAAGAATACTTAAAATATTCTTGGGAATATTGACGGGAGGGTTGACGTCAGGCAGGCGGACGGTCGTAAAACTTTTGCCAAATCCTATCAGCAGTACGGAAAATGTACTGCGCCGACCCCAAGTGATTGAGAAATGAGCAGGGAGATGATGATGAAGAATACTTAAAATATGAAAAGACTGACTACACCAGAATAAAAAAAACTTAAATAATAACAATAATATTATTACACTATATTTGATTAAATAATACTTATGAGTAGGTATTTATTAATATATATTTAGAATTTTTTATTCATTATTATAATACACATTAGTAAACTTTATGATAGCTGTTCATTTTTAAACTTAAAACTGTTTGAGTGTTTTAGTAGATTTACTAAAAATACTATTATTTTATTTTATTCTAATTCATAAATTATTAATCAGGTTCTATACCTGATTATTTATCTATGATACTTATAAATTATAATAAAAAGGCGTGGTTAAAGAAGACTGAATCCGGATTATATTATGACACAAGTTCTTGCTCTACATTTAACTTATACCGCAGAACATGATGCCGCTATATATGTAACGTATGTAACTCAGTTACGTTATCATAAACCGGTGTTCAAATCCGGGAAAATTAAGCAGTAAAAACAAATTCCATTATCTATCTATAATAATATGTAAAAATCATCATACTATCATCGTACCTAGACCCCATAAACGTATATTTAGATAAGAGATGTTTACGGTAAACATTTTGGATACAATTTCCTTACATGAATGTTTATGTTGCAATTACCTATATTCATAATTGGACACAGTAAATTAGAAAGCATATGTGGTTTCCAACGCCTACTTAGAATATGAAGGTTTGACAAATTCAATAGAATAACATCGAAATAAAACACATGTATATAAAATACAATGATAGACCCCATATTATTTCTATAAAAGGTACAACATGAACATAATAGCACTAAAACTGCAGGTATAGTATAAACATTGATATTATAAAAAAGAAAAGCTGAACGTACCGTTTTAGGTGTCCTCAATTATAAATAATTTTATGCACAACAATGAAAAGGTCCTTGACTTTGAACAGGGACTTGAGAGAATCCACTAAATGGTAAATGAAGTAGAGACTTTGTTTCATGTAGCGTTGTGTTGCACCGAGACTCTAAGGCAGACTGAATGAGGGCCAGCCGCCATCCTCTTTTATGTTAGTGGTAAACTGGTATTGCCCGAGCTCGGACCTAATGCAGCTTTACCAATCTGATGATAATTAATGAAAAACATTACTTATATTATTTCCTACTCTACAGTATTCTAACTGTGACAGTATAATATTTGCAATAATCATCAACTATAGAAGCATATTATATTCATTTTTTAGGCTACCGCATCGCAAAAAAAAAAAAACTTAAAACAATTTTTGGGAGAATTATTGATGACGGCAATAAGGAGTAAGTAAATAACACGACGCGACGTAGTAAATTATTAAAGCTTATTTAAATCTAAAAAATATATCAAACTTTTCTTGATTTCTGATTTCTAACATTAAAAAGATTTAAGTAAAGAAACGTGAAAGTACCTAAGTACTCGTACGTATGACTTTTAAAGGGTGAACAATGGTACTACTTAAAAGTAGGTTAAGTGAACACCGCTTTATATGTTTTCAGAAAACGTTGAAGTAGTGGCAATAAATAAATATGAGATAAGATGATTTTGAAATATTTAATCCATAAGTGTCTCGATGAGTTCATCGTTGCTTAGTATATTAGACAATAGATAATCACCTATATATATGTATATATATTCTTTTCATATTACCACCTACTTTTTTAAATATACATGTAGTCCAAAGTCCATGGTCAGATTTAGACCTTTAAAGTTTTAGGTTAAATACAAAGTCACCTACAAATAGATAGTATACCTACATACGTATATTGTGAACAACGTATTTATATATGTATCATATCTCGGTATACATACACACTAATAAGTATTTAGTGTTATATTTCTGACCTCAGCACAGTGTCAGTGGAACGCTAACATTCACTTAGAAAAGTTAGAAAGTAAGCGATATTCGCATGATTGATCTATTGTTGGCTTTTAATCACTATAGACTAAGCGCGACCTTATTATAATTACATTTTACAGTATAAAAACATGTATGTATTATGTTATAAATGTACTACTTAAATATTTTTAAAGTGAAATTGGTCCGCTCAACGTACAACTGAGTAATTATTGACTTATTAAAAAACTGTTTAGAAATACGTATTTCATTTTAAAAACTTAGCAAAAAATAACCCACACATCTTACGCTTATAGACACTCAATTTTTTATTCAACCGCCAGTTTTATGTAACTGAGAGTTTGACATTTCTTAAAATTTAACTTCATTGTCTCGGCTCATACAATAGCTTCTGAGAAAATGTCTTTAAGTTGCGGACAAACGAATGAAATCAAAAAGATTATATCTCTGCTATTAATGTATGAGACTCTTAAAATTATATAATTATGGTTGATTCCCTATACAAACTTACATCCCCATTTTTACCCCCTTAAGGGATGATTTCCGGGATAAAAAGTATCCTATGTCCTTCCTAGGTTCTCAAACTATCTTCTTACCAAATTTCCAGAGATTACCCCCTACAACGTCACAAACTCACAAACTTTACCTCTTTATAATATTAGTACCTATAGATAAAGTCCAGCCATTGAAGATATAAAATGGGGCTTTGCTACAAAACGTCAAGTTTAATTAAATATTAATTAGGATATCAAACTATAATACTGCCAAATCAGAACTGTAGAACACTTCATATCTCACTTGACCTTTTGTAAGTCGGAACCTACCCAGTGATTGGACTATATATTGATGACTTCGAAGTAGGTGTAAATGATGAATTTTAAATTACAGGAAACAGCAAAAAAGTAAAAACACGTAACTGCACATTTATTATAAATTGACACAAGTGACGCCAGAGAATTATGTTGTTGATAAATTATATTTTAAGCTTAAACTACACCGTGTGATAAAATACCTTACCTACATATATAGTACCTTATTACTGTAAAAGTTCTGCGACCCTGTGTCGTAGATAATATTTTATAAGGGCTGAAAAATGTTGCTTCTAGAGTATAGAGCTAAAAATAACTAATAATTGGGTCTTATAATATTTGTAGATAAAATGTGTTAAGAAATTTTCAGTTTGCGCACGACGAAAAATCTGTGGAAATTTTAATCTTACATAATCTAAAGACACAAATTGATAAATATGGTATACACATGCTTAATGTATTATTTTATTAATAGTTATAATTATAATTTTGGTATTAAGAACTTTAGCTATGTAATGTATGTAATTTTAACGACGTCTACTTACTATGCTAAGAAAATATTGTCGATCAAACCGGTTTAATAATACACTGTAATCTGTCGTTTCAGATCATAGTTAATCATGTTTTTAGAACTAGAAACTTAAATACTTGCCACTTATATTCGATTTTTTGAAGAAAAACTTCTTTAGAATCATTGTGATTTGAAACTCGATGAAACGGAAATGCGACACGAGAAAGAGACAAACACATAATTATATAGGAGAAAGCAGGCGAGCGAATGGGATAAAATACGTTACACAGGAAGTGAAAAATAATACTGAATAATATGTTATGTAATATATAATGTTAAATAACTTTTAAACTTGGTAAAAAAATATCTAAACTTATTCCTTATAAAAATGAATATTTTTACTGTGGGATAAATGTGCTATTATATTAAACTAGCGACTCACCCTCGCTTCGCTCGAGTTGGTCCCTAGCTTGCTTCCCCATACAAACTTTCATCTCCATTCTCACCCCCTTAAGGGATGAGTTCCGGGATAAAAACTATTTCACACACTCACTTTTCATTATTTAAAAAAAAAACTTATTTTAGTAAAAAAATATTTTTCTTTTAATATTCTTCAATACAAAACTTCCTGACAATAACAAACATAAAAAAAGAATTATCCAATTTAGTGCAGTCGATCCGAAGTTATACGCGTACATACATTTCGGTGTATCATGTTTTTTATATAGATGAATAGATAAAAGCTGTTATGACTAATTGTTGCCATGCCGTTGTTATTATCTGACAAATACATACATAATAATATATGGCCAGCCGATACAAAGCAAAGCACACCGACTTCGAAAATATTTGATTAGGTATGTATAGTAAATGAAATCTACGAATCAGTTATTTTTAACTTTTTAGTGCTTTTTGAGAAGTCGGTTTTAATTTTTTTGTTAAGAAGTTTTTAATGTTGAGATATATTTGGCAAAACTACCAGAATCAGAATATTATTTCAATGAACAAATTGAACGAGTCAATTCAGAACTTAAAGCTGTACTATCTATCTATTCCGGCCACGGCGGTCAATCTCATTGAGACTAGCCAACTGCGCAGGAGATATTATAGTGCACAAGTGTACGCGCAGACACAACGTGCACTCTCTATTCCTGTCACTCTCGTACTCCGGTGGGACGACTGTTGGACACGACCAGTGATAGTTAAGGCGCAGGACCGACGGCTTTACGTGCTCTCCGAGGCACATGGGTGAAACACCGCCAACTTCCCAACTTGCTGCTCCCAACGGGCTGTTACTGAGGCTTACTTTACAGAAAGACTCAATAACTAAACTTGGCCCGACCCGGGGTTCGAAGCTGGGTCCGGGTGTGCAGCCGTACATGCTAGCCACTACAAAACCGAGGCATTTAATTTTTTTTTCTATCTATACTACTATAGTAATTACCATATAATAATCTTTGATCTTCTAGCAATTAGCTATATGAGTAACTGGTCTCAATAAAAGCGTAATAAAGCTCTACAATTACAATGTAATCCTTTATTCTTTAATCCTTAAGAAATAAATTCTAAACTTATGAATAAAAAACAGTATTTATGTATCTAGTAGTATAAAGAAGTATATGCGAGTATCTAAACTATTTAGCGTCAGCTAAACCATTAACATCTTTGCTTAGAAACCTATTCCAATATTCTTTTAAAATAAAATATCAACAAGGCCAATCCATTATTTACTATAAAAATATAATGTGTTAAACCATTTCAGTTAATATTGACAGCTGTATGTTGTAATATTCCCATAGCACTCATATTATTGCTTGTAATCGTTTTGTTACAACTGAACCGTTCATGTTTATTTTCCTCAAGTAACCCAGATAAAATATTATTATGAAAATATAGTCTTGCTTATTACATAGGTATTTATCTTTAAATTTATTTTAAACTATCTACACCAATTGAGTACATAATATACATACATATGAAATCTGTGAATTTAATTCCATCTTTTAAAGTCTCGAGTACCATCATTTTTAGATGTTCAACTTTTTCTCTATGAACATTTTATCGATAGGGGTTGATAATAGGATGCGGATGAAAAACATGTCGAATCGGTGATTGTCCAAACTTAAGTAGTTAGAGTTAGTAATTTACTTATATTTTAATACTAGCATTGCCCGCGGCTCCGCCCGCGTTCAGATGACCCAATAATCAAATTCTTAGGTTTTACATATTAGTATACTCTTCCAATGCAGTTTTTGTATTTTTCTCAGAAATGAGATATTTTCCCGCGGTAAAAAGTATCTTATATTTTGACCCGGATAACCAGCTACCATCATACCAAATTTCATCAAAATCCCTCCAGTGGTTTTTCCGTTATGCGGTAACAGACAGACTGACAGACAAAAATTCTAAAAACTATACATTCGGCCTCTGTATCGATAATAAAGTCTATTTCAATAAGATTTTCCAAAAAATATTTAATGTACAGATTCGGCTTAGTTACAATTTTATTATGTGTACAGATAGATAATAATTTACACGAAAAAATCTATAATGAATAATCTAAAAATAATCAAAATATAATATAATAATCAAAAGCTAACCAACAAACTGTTCAATCATAATAAATTATTACTAACCACCTGATTTTTTCTGCAGCTTTGTTAATATTTTCATAATTTAATGGCCACACATTCTCACAATATGAATGCTACATTTTTTCAGTTCTAGACTCTTAAATGGCCTTTATTAATTTTCGGTTCCGCGGTTACCCATCACAATAATGCAGACTAAGAAGAGGGCTTTTTGTTATTTCATACTTGACGACACGTTTGGCTCAGTTGGTAGTGACCCTACATGCTGTGCCAGCGGTCGCGGGTTCGAGTCCCGCTTAGGGCATTCATTTGTGTGATGAGCAAGGATGTTTGTACTCCAGTCACGGGTGTTAATATTTATAATATGTATATATTTAAAGTTATATATGTGTAGTGTATCAACTATCTGGTATCCATAACACAAGCCTCGTAGCTTACCGTGGAACTAGATGGTGCTGTGTGTTAATGTCCCAACATTTATTATTATTATACTATGGTCTATTAACGTTAACGGTTTCGGTGGCTCGTAGTAACAAGTACATTTTATATGTTGGTCCACTATTACTGTAAACTTGTAAAGCCTCCTTAGCTCTGATAGTTTTCGTTCGCTCTTCGGGGTACACTTGACTCAACTAAAATTAGCACTTTAAAGCTTAATATTTCACAGACGGCTCTCTTAATCGAAACATTGTTTTCACAAATCCGCAATATTTTTAAAAGAACTATCCAACAACAACCCACACTATGGAGTAGACGAGAAAAAAGAAAAATTTGCCCACACCATGTATAGAGGAGGTACCTAATCTAAAAATAATTTTCCACCTCGCTGTCTTTGAAGGCCGATTTTAGCCAAAGTAGTCCCATTAAGTAGGTACTATTTTTTTTAATGATTATGAAAGCCGAGAGTCTGGCGCATTCTTAAGTTTACTTAGGAACCATGAAGCCACCTATTTAGATTTTTTTTTTATTTAAAGTTAAAAATGTAAGTCATAATTGACCGAACGTAAATGTTTAAGACCAACTACATATTTCTTAACTTTTATCATAGTTACAAAGCTGATTATTTTATTCATAAAAATACTACTTATGAAGACTCAATTGCAAAAAACAAATCTCGACAGTCTTCTATTTTTTTTTTTTTTAGAATTTTTTTAAGTTGGTCAGGTCGAAAATTCTCAAAAATTCAGAAAAATTCATAACTCATAAACTATGAAAAATCGCGTAACATACATGGGGGTGATTCGGATACCCTACGATACGAGGGACCTAAATTTTAGTTTTGGACGTCAACGTTCCGACATTCCTGTATACATAGTATTAAAGAAAGTCACCGTCTGAAAGAGCGATAAACGAGGAAGATGTGTATAGAATTTGTAAATACATATTTCGTACAGAATGGCTGAGCAGAGGGTGTTTTGTCAAAAAAAAAAAGAAAAAAAAAAGTGTTTTCGTAGGTTTACATGGCTACCCCCCCCAACGTGCGTTCACCTTGTCGTGGTGGGGGGGCTCAGTAGTGCCCGGCAATCCAACCGGGCGCGAAGCTAAGAAACGCACAGGGAGGTTGCCCACTTCGGTGGGCGGTGGGAGATGGCCCTCTTCGGGGGGCGGTGTACCATGCGGGTTGCTCCTGGTACTTCTCTGATAGCAGAGTGGACTGTGGAGCAACCCCATGGTTGTGGTGGTCTGCTTCGGCAGACCTGCCGTCGGGGCGTCGTAGTTGAATGCGTAAGCGATCCTGCGACGCCCCATTAAGACGGGTTTTGTTGGGTTTTAGTGGGTAGTACTGGCTGTATTACGCCGGTGAGTCCCACACGTCGTGCGTAAATGCATTTCCCAACGTTAAAAAAAAAAAAAAGGTTTACATGGCTAACGTTGGCCTTTAAAAATACATCATAACAATATACTATAAAATTAAGAAAACCTACAGAAAGTATGTGATCTATTCTGATAATGTTCCTATATTGTAAGGTACGATCACAATAACTATTTGTATCTATTTAAAACGTACATAGGGACGCACCCAAGCCAAGCGACGGTAGTTACTAATTGTATTATAAAGCTGATGATATGGTTGGTATGCACTAACCTGCGAAACTACCAGTTCGATATTCGATTATATTTACTACGCAAGCGTATTCAAATTTTGAGCACAAAATAAAACAACATTTAAATAATATCATATTTTATTATGCATAAAAAATGTAATAAAAATACAAGATAAAGTAAGTCTTATAATGCAAAAAATACTTAGAAATAGTCATCCGAAAAAAAATCTAATAATTTAATGTAGAAAATCAAAACTAAAACGCCACAAGGGCTTTTCACGAATGCCATATCCAAGAACGTTTAAAATATAATTTTATACTTTCTTTATATTATGCTTCGTAATAAGGCACATTTCACATTAAAAATGCCAGAATTGTACTTTATAAAAGGAATGTAACTAACTTTAAACTTAAAGTTAGATACTTTAAGATAGTGGTAATCAATAAGTCAATAAACAGAAAACGTGCGTCGTTAGTCTAGCACTATATGCGTATAAAATGAAGTAACAATATAAGATGTCTCCATTGGTTTTATTTAGGAAGTTTTCCTACTTCGTAGAGGTATGCGGCGAATAGTTTTATCTGAAAAAAAAAATTAATTGAAAAAACAGTCCTTCCAAAATTTAATTTTAAATATTCATGTTTCCATAATAATAAATATGTTTATAAACATATAAATAAATTAATAATTAAATTGAAAATTATAATTTAATAAAAAAGTTCACGCTGTATGTTACTGCGTTAGTTAATTTATACGCTCATATCTCAAAAGATACCTTATTTGCATTTCCTAATAACATGTTTATCTGTGTATGAAGTAATTCATAATTTTAGGATGAATAATCAATTGGACCCAGTTATGCAAAAAACAGCCATGTGCGTAAAAGTACCAACAGAGTTATAAGCATTTTATTATAAAAAATAAAATAATTTTAAAAAATACTTATATAAATATTGTTCAATTTTAAAATAACCAGAAAAACAAAACATAACCCAAGTGCAACTATCGACAGAAAAATGCTTATAAAACTGTGTTGGTACTTTTACGCGCATGGCTGTTTTTTGCATAACTGGGTCCAATTACCGATGTTGTTTATGGTGTTTTATTTTTTATTGGAACTTTTAGAAGATTGTGACAAAAACTAATAGTAAGAAGGCCACTATTAGACTACTTGAGGAAAAAACCACTATCATACAGTTAAACCTCGTCTGTCTGTACTTGCGAAGTTTAAAAGTTTAAAATCTTGTTTTTAGTATATTTTTTTTAATCTAACTAACTTTCTACAACCACTAAAAATCGCTGAACTTACACGATTGATAGGTCCTCGCCCCCATGCCAGCTTTGATCCATCAGTCATATTATGTATATCTTTTTTCTTTGGTATAGTGGCTTAGATTTGCGTTTTATGTATATTTTATTACCTTTCTGAGATTATCCTATTTAATACTAGCAACTCGCCCTCGCTAAGCTCAGGTTCGTCCCTAGGTACGATACTTAGTATGGAATTGACCTTTTTTTCAAAAAAAAATCGTGAATTTCTCCGTTTTAATTTTATTATTTAATTTTAATTTCTGCTATTCGGCATGAAGAGAAATGCAATAAAATAAAGATAGTAAAAATCGGTTGAGCAGTTCTCGAATTATAAGTGTTGTAATAAGCCCGACTTTGTTTTATTTATCTCTATCTACAAATATAAATAAAAATCAATTGCCAAATGTGTGTAAGCGAACTATTTCAGAACGGCATGCACCTATTTGGCTAATTCTTTTTTTGATGTGTTTCTAATTGTCACGACAAGGTTTGGGTGAAAGAAATATTAGAAACTGTGGGCTCACCCCCTCGATGTAGTTGCGCACGTTGAGCTTCTCGTTCTGCGAGTGCGCCATGTCGTCGCCGGCGCCCATGGGCAGCAGCAGCACGTTGCGCGCGCTCGCCTCCTGCAGCGTGATGGTCACGGGGATGGAGCCGCCCTCGCGCGACATGTCGGGGTCGGTCTGCGCCGCACCGTCACACACGTGTTATTATTGGCCCTACCCATGTGACACGTTTGGCTCAGTTTGTAGTGGCCCTACTTGCTGAGCCAGAGGTCGGGGGATCGAGTCCCGCTGGGGGCATCCATTTATGTGACGAGCACGAATGTTTGTACTCCAGTCATGGGTGTTTATATTTATAATATGTATGTATCTAAATGTATACATAGTAAGTGAGTATACCTAGTATCAAGATGCGGTAGCGTCTCCAGCTAAGTTCTGGCGAAGCAGCACCGTCTGTATATTTACACGAACCATTTGGAGCCAATTTTCACGTCACAATAACTCAAAATCAATTTAACATGAACTCATGAAATTTGATCTATTTATTAAATCCCCTAAGATTAACTAGAATCCCCAATTTCATAAATACAGCTCAAATGGCTATAAGTTATTAAGGTCTAAAAATCGGCATTTTTATCATTGACTGACTGACATATAGTAATAAAACTTACCCACTTCCCGATGACCTAAAAAGTTGAAATTTGGTGTCCAGATGGGTAATCATATGCATACATAGGGAAAAACCCAAAACCAGTATTTTTTTTAAATTTAAAATAAAAATATATTATCAGCTTGCGCCTTCCAAAACATAATAGCAATAGCTTAACACCTAATGACTTTCGAAATATAATACCAATAGCAATCATAGTAATAGCATAAAATAATATAATCAGTCGTCTGTAATGCGCGCTAGGTAACGGACGCGCATTGCATTGCACACTCTGACCCGAATTTTTATTCTCGTACTGCGCGGCTTAGCCGCTGCCGGATACAGCCGCTATGAGTTCCGAAAAACTCATAGCTAACGAGCTGTTGGCGTTTATACAACACGCCATCGACTCTATGGACGAAGTCAGCATCATGCAGATCTGCAAGTCGAACTTTAAAGAAGAGATTTGCAGGAGCAAGGTGTTGCTCTACGAGAGTCTCGGCCAGGCCGACCGAATTCCCACTCGCAGAAGGGATGAAAAGGGGGAGAGAAGTCTTCAGGACATCATTAATCTCCTGGAGACAACCGATCCTAACGACATGCCCGCCTTCGTGGCTAAGCAGCTGAACAAGCTGCCTCCCGTCACGTTCGATCACGTTGACGTCACCAGGCTGCTCAAGGATATCACCACCCTGAAAGCTGGCCTGGCAGAGGTGCAGTTTAAGTTAGAGATTTCCGAATCTACCATCAGTGAGCTGCACACAGAATTATTATCATTCAAAAGTAATGGTTCTGTAAGTAGGTCACCAGAGTTCACTAACGTAAACACACGTCGCGGCGCACAAATTGACTCCAACAGCAGTTTGTCGTCGCCGCCGATTACTGCTGAGGTGCGCGAATCGCGCGACACAGCTACGCCTGCCGCCCGCTCCCCGGCCCCGCTGATGACGTCGAGTGCGAGCGCGATCATGACCCCACCGCGTGCATACGCCGCAGTCGCAGCCGCGCCTGCCCCCGCCGCTACACCCACCCCGCCAAGCAAGCGGCCCTCGAATGGAGGGAAAAAAAAGAGCCGGAGCAGACCAACTGCCAAACAGGTGCCTCCGTCGGGTTCCACAAAGAACAAATCTGACGAGGAGGGCTTCACTAAAGTGGAGAGGAAGAAGAGGAAGCCCTCATGCCGTAACATCTGTGGCACAGCTCCGAGCCAGCCAGACCATCCGATGCGCCCCGCCGTACCATCGACGCCGCTGTATGTGTCCCGATTGCACTGGCCTACGAAGGTCGAGGATGTCGTGGACTATGGTCAGAAGAGGTCCAACTTCAAATTGAGGGTTGAACGGCTGGTACCTCGCCACAAAACGAGTTTCAAATCGTTTTTGGTGAGAGTGCCGACTCATCATCTGCCAACCTTCATGAAGAAGGACTTTTGGCCGCAGGGCGTCGTATTTCGAAAGTTCCGAGGTCGTTTGCCCGCTGACACAGCTCACACGTCTGCACTTCGTGTGAATTAGTTATATTTAATATACATATATATGTTAGTTTTAAGGTATATATTATGCTATGGGCCTCTGTTTACGTATTTAAGATCCTTATGTAAATATTGCCTGAAATAAATGATTAAATAAAAAATAATAAAAAAAATAAACATTTTCTTTATCAGGAGAAAAGGTTCCATGGTGATTAAAAAACATTTTCCTATTCCGCCTTATCCACTAACTAATAGCCTTAAAAAGGCTAAATTATTACTGAAACATTTTATTATGATAATAATAAAAAAAAAAAATGATAAAAGTAGCAGAAGTATTTGTAAGTGACCTGGTATATTAGCTTGGTGGCGCGCGCCGCGGCCTGGTAGTGCGGGTGGTCAGGGTTCTCCGTCCACGCGCGCCCGCTCTGCGCCGTGATGCGCAACTTGTTGGGCGACCCGCGCTCTGCCCACTGGAACATTTGAATTATAACAAATACACTATTATGAAGATGATGTTATCCCCACAGATTTCGACCACGGCTGCCAACCTCACTGTGACTAGCCAACTGCCCAGGAGATATAGTGCACAAGTGTATGCACTAGTGATGTAACGAATATTCGCATTCGCATTCACGTTCACATTCGCATACAGATTTCGATTAAATTTACTATACAGATAAATTGTGACTTGGAGTAGCACATACGCTACTGTTATGCGACCCACGCACATGAGCGAAGCCAGTGTAAGTTGCTAGTGATACTTACTATGATTTTATCTTACTATGAACTATGATTTTATCTGTTGAAAAAAAAACAAAAGATGCGGATTACGTCACTAAATACACACTTAATCAATTTGAATTAAACATAATCAATTACAACATTTTATCTGATATTTACATGATGAATTACTCATAATTAATTACTGTAAATTAATCCCGCCACGACCGCAGACACGCCGGCGTTACAGTTAACAATAGATTTCTTAGAAATTTAATTAATTTCTTGGTTCCTGGAGGTGTTATAATTTAAATAAATATTTTAGATCAACATTTTTTTTCGATCAGTAGCCGGACCTAGAGCTACATATGTTTATCTCTACATACTTGTATTCTAAAGTTACATATTTACATATGAATGTAAATGAAAATTAACGAAGTTTTACCTTCAAAAGTATGAGGTGTGTTATTTATTAGTAACAAACAAACCACCCAGCCGGTACTAAGTAATTGACGATTTATTAAATAGAATAAATCCAAAAACTAAAATGTACACTATTATAAAGCAAATAAAATATTATCTTACTAAACATAATTTGTTTAAATACTGAATGAGTAAATTGAGCTTCACCACTGTCTACATATAAAATTTAAAAAATAAATAATAAAATACATAATTATAATATTTAGATCTCATATAGAGATAAATCCACTTTTGTCCGACGTCACTTTTTAATTTTTATGTATTTTTATGACGGTTTTTGTGCAATAAACAATATAATATATCAAATTAACAGATTATATAATATACCTTTTGATTTATATAGTCAAAAACAAGTTTTTCAACTTCTTCAGGCTCTTGATTTGGCACAATGCGAATAGAGAATTTTCCAATCACTTTCGCCGGAATAACCGTTTTGGCACCAGTTTGATAATGGGCACCTGAAATTAAAACAAATTATCTTAATACTGTTACAAATGTGAAAGCTTGTGTGTTTGTGTGTGTGTCTATCTCTTGCACAATTAGAAAGAAAAAAGAAAGCTGGACGCATTTTGATGAAATTAGTACACACTACACAGATATAATAGGAACCCCAACAGTAGGTATACATATGCAATGCATATTACAGATATTCACTACAGCTACACTGTCAGAAAAAATGGTACCTTTGTGTACAATAAATATAACAACTATTTAAATGTGGTATAATAATTCATTTACCCGAAATATAATTTAGAGTAATAAAAGCCTAAATAGCATGAAAGGCGCCTAGGGGCCCGAGCGTGGAGAGGGTAATTCGTAATTACTTTTAATATACAAGCTATCTATGGTTTTGCTCAACAAAAAAGAGCAACTGTTGAGTTTCTCGCCGGCTCTTCTCAGCAGAACTGCCTTCTGAGCCAGTGGTAGATTCCTCACGTACTGACTACATTGACATTAAATTTTTTTAAATGTAAAATTAACGATCTAAAAGTTCTTGTGAAAGTGTATTTGAATAAAGTATATTTTGACTTGATTTGATATACAATTTAATTCACAAGTGCTGAACAAATACATATGCACATTCAAACGTGTTTCTGTTTGTATGTTTGAATTAGCGACTCACCCTCGCGTCAATTCGAGTTCGTCCTTAACAAAAAGAAATCTATCCCACGGGAACCGTTCATTTTTCCAGGATGATATATAGCCTATATTCCTCAATAAACGGGCTATCTAATGTAAAAAAATCAAATCGGATTGGTAGTTCCTGAGATTAGCACGTTCAAACAAATAAACTCTGCCTCTTGAGTATTGATAAAAATAATACTTATATAAGTATAGATAAAAATTATGCTAATATTTATGTTTAATCGAACCTACAATACAAAAAAGTCCTATTGGATTACCTTCAATGGTCCTCGAATGATTCATTTGATGACGCAGTTAGTCTTTGATAATTCTAAATAGCGCTGCGCAAAACAAAAGTTATGTTCTAGTGACAGTGTAAGTATTATCGCTAATGATATAATAGTTTGATTTTTTTTTTATTTTAATTTTACATTGCGTTAAAGCGCGTGAATTGATTTTTTCGTTTATCGTACATGTAATTATTACTGTCATTCGTATTATCACGGTAATGTAATGCATACAGTATTGCAATTCGGCCCTGTCTTTGAAATAATTACCTACAGCCGAGCGGCACCCACGCGACAGGGCTGCCCGAGTTCCCGCCGGCCAGTATTTTAATTTCATCTACCTACTTGAGTTTCTTTCTAATTTTGTGATTTCAAATATTATATTTTTTATTTAAAAAATATTATTAGTCGATTTAATTTAAAAATCTCAATTTTATAAGGTTGGTATGTGACCCTTATAATTTGAGATTGAAAAATATTTGCGTCTCGACTGAGACGTACGAAAAGTTTTATTGTTAAATTTAATGGTATAAAGAATCCGCATTTGGATAAAAAGTTTAACTAAAAATACTTTAATTATTATTTTTGATTTAACCAATTATTTTTTATTTTTAAAACATACGATATCTCGATACTTTTTTGTTTGACATTAGCGAAGTTACGGGAGGAATAAAATGTTTATTTTTGTATGAAATTATAAAAGTTAGATAACATAACCACCTCATACAATTTTCGTATCCAATTATACGATCTGGCAGCCCCGCGCGGTTGTCTACCGAGTGTATACCGAACGCGAAGTGCGTAGGTATAAATCGATTTCCGACCGTTTGTATGAGGATGGAATACTGTATGTAACATTACCGTGGTATTATGTACATCCATTATGTTGACATTATCTTTTATTATTATTATTAAAATTGCTATTTTATTTAATAAAAAGTTTAGTATATAAATATGATAAATTAAATATATTATAAGTCACCTACACATGCCATATTTTAACAAAACATTAGAGCAGTGTCTTATATTTTTACCAATTAAAAAAACAATGTAACACAAATCAATAGAAAAATTTTAATGGCCATAAACTACCTACAATTGATTTGACCTTCACAATACAAATAGCTCCCTGTTTCTATGTGTCACAGTCATCTATTATTCTTTTCAATTCAATTTTCTTGTTAATGGTTTCAAACCGTGCCAGTATATAAATATTACAAACAAATAGTGTCAACAAAATATTTCTCTATACAGTGTGTTAAAAAAACCCTGTCCGACCGGTGAAGGTATTATTAGGTATCGTGATTCGATTCTATTTATGTAAGAAAAATCAGATTCCAAGTAAAAAAACTTACCCCATTTAAAAATTTAAAATATTTCATAAATAATGTGAAACTTACATGGCAATACTGGTGGCGGGCGATGTGGCGCGAAGTGACGTCATAAGGTCATGAACCCAGTTGACCTCAAACTACGCTTATCAATTTGTAGGTAGTTAAGTAGTCTGTTATTCTATGAGGACGCTAATGCGATGGCTGTGATGGAGATGTTGTTCCATGTGACGGCCTCCACGAGTGATACAGGCTTGACAGCGTTGCAAAAGGTTATCACGGACCCTTTCAAGCACGTTTGTGTCTGATTTTATGTGTTCAAACGCTGCTACAATACGCCCACGCATTTCAGCTTCAGTGTCACTGTTCTATGAAAGGAACATTCATCGGTGAAAATAACCCTTTTCAAAAATTCAGCGTCCTCTGCGATTTTCCTTAAAATCCATGTACAATATTCCACTCTAGGTTCATAATCACTGGGTAGTAAAGATTGGACACGACGGTAGTGAAAAGGATGCTGGCCATCTTCTTTCAACACTTTCCACACCTGGACGTGGTTAGTTCCCAGTTGTTGTGCCACAGAACGAGTACTTCGGGTGGGTTCCTCATTAAATAATTCAAGCACCTGCTCTTCAATATCCATATCGATACGCGGTCTCCCTGTATCAGCGTGATGCGTTTCGTAGCCGTGAACACTGCCCGTGGTATACATACGATTGTGAAGACGTTGAAAGGCACGCTCTGACGGCACCGTGGTACCCCGCGGAACTGCAAAACGCATTTCATAGTCTCTACGAGCTTCTGCATAATTGCAGTCACTCCTCCCCAAACACATTAACATATTAAAGTACTCTTCATTCGTATACGACATAGTTAAAACTCAATTTCTCTAACACGTGCACTCGGATGCAATGTTTCGCGAAACTGACATAATTTTAAGTGAAATAAATAATAAAGCGAACAAATAGTGATCGTAAGTATGTAATTCAAGGTCGGGATAGCCGCTACACGTGCCGAGCGGTCCCTTTGACAACGGGCGGCACATCGTCTGTCGGCACACATCAAAGATGCCGCCGCCACATTTATTTATTTATTTATTTATTTATTAACACCAACAAGACATACACTAACAAAATCATAATAATATAATTACAATAAATAATAAATTCTAAGTGCTGCCTTAATTATAGGTGTTACACACATTTCATAAAAGATAGACACAAATACAAGTAGTGAATTAAAATAAATACAAAAATTATGGGAATATTATATAAATTAAGTTAAATATAAATTGAATCAGAAATTAATATTATTTGATAATTTAAAATATGCATCATTTCAAAATTATAAAAATTAAGTTGTATATAAATTGAATCAGAAATTAATATTATATGATAATTTAAAACATGCATCATTTTATAATTATACAATCGTTAAACATGAAAAATAATCTCATTAATTTATTGTTCAATGTTGACACTGATTAAAACTTAGCACATTTATTTAAATTTTCTTAATAAAAAATATACCTTTTGACTATAAATTACAATTATTCGATGAGAATAAATAAAATAAATTACGTTTAAATATCGAGAGATTATCTGAAAAAATATCAATATCAACTTTTCTATCCTTTTGTTTATCATCAGTAGTCGTTATGGCACCAATACAATTCTTATGTGTTAATTTATACACAGCATTATAACTCAACATCAATCTATTAATCGGGGAACAGCGTCCTTGACGTGAGCGTGTGTTTTTTTCTACGAATGGTATAAAAGACGACGGCCTTTTAGTTTTTAATGGGGCACGAATATTTATTTGAGCTAGTAAGTAGGAACTATCAATGACGCCATTCACCAACTTATGCAAGAAAGTAAGGTCAAGGAGCTGCCTTCGATTCGAGAGTGACTGAAGCTTAAAATAATTTAACTTATCCTCGTAACTCCTTAGAGTTTTAACTAGATTATGCTCGTAAGATAAATGCAAAAGAAATCTCTTTTGTATCCTTTCGATTCTTTGTGAGTAAATATTAAAGTGTGGATTCCATACAACGCTGCAGTATTCCAAAATACTTCGTACCAAAGCTGAGTAGATAATTATTTTAGTGCGTGCATCCTTGAATTGCTTACAGTTACGGAAGAGGAAGCCAAGAGTCCTAAAACCCTTGCTAACAATATTATCTATGTGGATGTTATAGCGGAGCTTATTGTCAAGCGTAACTCCTAAATCGCGTATGTGAGGAACTTCAGATAAAATACGACCATCAATGTTATACGTTGTTGCAAGAGATGTTTTCTTTCTAGAAAATTTTATAACATGACACTTATTAGCATTTAACAACATGCCGTTGTTACGACACCATGATAACAAATTATTTAAGTCTTCCTGTAAAATCTCTGCATCAGAACTTGACGAGACAGGTCTAAAGATCTTTAGATCGTCAGCGAACAGATAAAACTTTGAATTACTAAAGCAACTGCTGATGTCGTTAATGAATATGTTAAACAACAAAGGCCCCAGATGAGACCCTTGAGGTACACCAGTATAGGCAAAAACGGTTCAGAAGCATAACCATTAACGACAACAGTTGATGACCGATTGGAAAGATACGATTTGAACCAGTCCAGCAACGGGCCTGCTATACCTATACCTTTGAGTTTCATAAGTAAAATAGAATGATCAACCTTGTCGAAGGCCTTACTGAAATCTGTGTAGATTGCATCAACGGATTTGCCAGTATCAAGAGCCTCAGTAATGTCTTCCACAAAGGAAACAAGGTTAGTGACTGTTGATCTAGCTTTCACAAACCCATGCTGCTCAGATGCAACATTTTTTTAAAGTGCCATGAAACAACGGGACATATAAGTAGCTCAAATACTTTTGCAAAAACAGAAATAATGGAGATAGGTCTATAATTTTTAACCGCCTCTTTGTCACCGGTTTTGAACAAAGGCAACACCAGAGCTTTTTTCCATAAGGTTGGATATGTACTAGTGCTAAGAGATCTGTTGACAATCAATGCAAGTGGCAAAGCCAACGCACTAGCGCAATTACGGACAAATATCGATGGAATACCATCTGCTCCAGCTCCTTTCCTAATATCAAGTCTTTTTAAAACATTGTAAACCTGGTCCACTGTATAAGATATACAATCAAGATACACATTACTACAAGAGTTCATAAGATTAGAGTTATTATTAAAATTTTGATTAGTATTATTGCAACTGTATACTGACGAAAAATAATTAGCGAAAACATTGCAAATGTCCGTTCCATTGGAAACAGATATATTGTCGTTTTTAATTTTTGAAGGATACGAACTATTGCCTCTCTTTTGTTTTAAGAACGACCAAATTAATTTTGGGTTTGATTTTAAGGAGAGTTCAAGTCGTTCTATATATTTAGCGTAGGAGTATGCTAACAATACCTCACATCTTTTTTTCAGTAAATCAAAGGTAAGCTTATCGCGAGGATTGTTAAATTTGCGAACTTTCATCCTATATTTATATTTTTCTTTAATGCACTTGATCAGACATGGAGTAAACCAAACTGGATATTTATGACTGCGTGATTTCGTTTTAGGTACATATTTCCGTATTAATTTACTAATTTCATCATAAAACAGTGCAACCATATCGTCAACACAAAGACATTCACCCAAAATTTCCCTCCAGTCAATTTCATTTAGACCTTTTATTATGTTTTCATAATCAGCCTTATGAAATCAAAATTTTGTAATGGTGTTATTAGGGACTAGTGATACCGGATTTGTAAAATCCATTGAAAAAACCAATGGCGGATGAAGAGGATCAACACATGTTAAAGGATCAGGACATGATAGAATATTAACAGTGTTAATATTGGACAATACAAGATCAAGCACCTTATTTTTACAGTTTAAGATTTGATTGAATTGGTTCAATTCATTGCATGAGAGAAAGTCTATTAAGAGATTTTGTAGGTAACTGTTGGAGTGCTTTGCACAAAGATGCCCATGTGGCTCCAGAGACCATGTTATACTACTTAGGTTGAAATCGCCAGCAATAATTATATTTTCATCGAGTGATTCCAATACTCGACTTGAGTTATTAATAAAGCGCTCAAGAATGTGTATTTGGACGGGTGGGGGGATATACACAGCACATACATAAAGCTTTTCGGATTTTCCTTGGACATTTTCTACTTCTACGCAGACCCAAAGATCCTCGCACTCGGACTCGAAATTAAAGAGCCGCTCAGAATTTAATTGCTTAGATACGGCTATAAGTACACCGCCACCATTCTTTGAAGCATGAAACCCACTACTCTCCCGATCGCGTCTGTATACAATGTAACGATCATCAAAGATTTCAGAATCGAAAACACTCGCATTTAACCACGTTTCCGTCATAATTACAATATCGTATGAATTACAAACTATGTTATTAAATAGATCAATTGTTTTTGATCTGAGACCCCTAACGTTTTGGTAGTAAATTGAAATATTATTCTGTAAAGTGCCTTTTAGTAAAAAAAAATATACAAATTTAGCGCCTCTCTATGACAAATTTTTTACAGTATCATGATTTCGTATATGGATGTAGTTTGAACCTTCAGATTTTCTGACAAATATTTTTCCATCACGAACCCAAACGAAACGGTAGCCGAGCTCTTTTGCTTTAAGGCGAGCTGCAGCATGTAGAATTTTTCCTTCTGGTGTAAGATTTTCCACAACGTATATTGGAGTATTCTTGGCGCTTGCGATTCCCAAATGACTAGTGCTAAGTTTATCGGTACTATTTTTTTTATTATATTTAATAGTAGCTGCTAAAAATTCATCACGAAGTCTAGGACTACTGAACTTTACTAATATCGATCTTGGTCGAGGACTTTTAGTATTCATCTTCGCTAATCTTGCACAGAAATGAATATTTTCTGGGGCTATCGGGCATTGTATAATTTTGCCTAGTTGTTGTACCGTGTTGACCAAATTCTCTTGTCTGTTTTCTGGAACACATTGGATTTCGATATTTGAAGCACGTGTCTGCTGTTCAAGTTGTGTAAGACGAGTTATGATAGTCTGGTTAGCTGCTCGCAGAGTTTCGTTCTCCTTGATAATCTGTTGCATTTGTGCTGATTGATTTGCATGTTCAGTTTTAACTTTATCTATATCCTGGCTTAATGACGACAAGGAAGTTTCAAATGAGGCAAGAGTATGTTTTATTTCCTGAATTTTAGGGTGTAAATCATTACTGAAAATATTGCGTAATTCCTCTCTGATTATTTCTCTTACATTGTTAGCCGATAAACAGGAGCAAGTAGAACGACTTTTTACACGCTGAGTTACGAAGTCCATTTCCATTGGTGAGTTACGAACTGGTGTGTTGGAGTGATCTCCTCTCGGTTGTTTACACCTGCATACGTCACATATCCATGAACTTTTCATTTCCGAGCTCATCACACTAAAGTCTTGCATTGTAATTCGCGTGCACGCAACATGATATTTATCATTGCATCGGCGACATTGCAATGACATGGTGTTATCTAGTGCGTTAGGGCATCCAGCACAATCAAAATTTGCCATGATGTAATTTATAAAAATTGTGTGCAAAAATAAAAAGAAAAATGTCTTGGCAGAGTTTGGATTTGAACCCTCAACGTGTGCTAGCGTGTTGTCACGTACTCTACGGCTGCGCCACAGTCTATGTATCTTGAGATGGCTAATTAGTAAGTAATATTACACTAGCAAAGATTTGCATCAATGGAGGTCAACAAACTAGTGTTTTTTATATACGAAGCTCATTAGCACTCGCGCGCTCCGATTATTAAACAAGGTTAACAACGACAGTTTATCACATATTTTTTTAAAGTTTTTGCTAAATATCTTCACACAGAGAACACTGATTGAACTAGGATTTCACACATTGTTTACTTCACAACAACTAAACATAGTAATAGAAAAATTATTGCTTAATAACTAAGAATTTTGCTTGAAACGAATTAATAACTTTAAGAACAGAAATATATGTGTCTATTACTCGACGCTCGGACGAAAAAGCCAATGATGAAACATGATGAATAATACCGCCGAAATTAATGTTGCACCTTTTTAAAATTTCCTAGAATTTTGGGGAAAATAACAAAATAAATGGACATTTTAAATTTCATTAACATGTTTACTATCATGAATATTTTATGTTTCTTATTTTATTTGGTCAATTGATTGGGATACCTATACACTGGCTTCCGATCGGACAAGGTTTTTTTAACACACTGTATAGTTATGAAATTACATTTTTTTATAAAATACTAGCGAATTACCCTCGCTTCGCTCGGGTTCGTCCCTAGGTTGATTCTCCATACAAATTTTTATCCCCGTTTTCATCCCCTTAAGGGATGGTTTCCGGAATAAAAAAATCTCCATGTGAAGGACATGGTCCCAGGGTCTCAAAGTATATTCTTACCAAATTTCATCTAAATCGGTCCAGTCGTTTTTGAGTTTATGGTTTAGAAACATACAAAAATACAAATCTTTCCTCTTTATAATATTAGTGTAAATTTAATTTGAAATATGTACGTACATGTTTAAATTTTTATTTAGTTTTAGTTACAAATGTGTACAATTTCACAAGTTGTTTATGCTACACTGCCTAATGAATATTTAAAATATATTAACATAATAAATTGTACCGATAACAATAAAAATATATTACGAAAACTACTATATACTTATATGTCAATTTGACTTATAGATATAGTATATACTTGCTGTGCCAGCGGTCGCGAGTTCGAGCCCCGCTGGGGGCATTCTATTGTGTGATGGGCACGAAATGTTTGTACTCCAGTCATGGGTATTCATATTTATAATATGTATGTATTTAAATTATATATGTGTAGTGTATCAACTATCTGGTATTCATAATACAAGCGTCGTAGCTTACCATGGAACTAGGTGGTGCTGTGTTCAATGTCCCGACATATTTAAATGTAATGTCTATTACAATTGCTTTTTTTTAGCTAAACTAAGAATTGATTGAATTTATTTTATTGAAAATTGGCAGAAATAGAGACATAATATCGTCTACCGTAGTTATTTATATGCAATCAGAATATTTTAGCCTCTAGCAGCAGTGAAACACTTAGACCCCATCTGTTCGGCCGTCTATCATAATCTTAGCTAATATCTTCTAACTGCCAAATTGCAGCTTCATAAATTAAGTTGTTTTAGAGATTTCGTGTTTAGTCAAAGAGATAATGACGGATCTTTCGCTTTTATATACATATATAGACAGATACATTTGTTCCAGTATTTGCAAAAATAGAAAAACATTTCAATTATCATATAAAAAAAAATCTTTCCAACTATAGAAATACAAATTACCTTCAATACCATGAAGGGATAAGCTGGGATACCTCCAGCGATGCATCAGTAACTGCTCCTTAACAGCATTATGAGGGAGTTTATAAGCCTCAATTGACTGTCTGAAAACCATAAAAATAATCATAGTAGTCTTAAACAAAAAACTATTTAATTCAGTATACTTTAGATAAAAACAATTAAAGCATTAAGACAACATATCAGCATATCAAAATATTATATCAGTAATTTGTTTAGAATTATGTATTTATCTTGCCTAGTTACAAACTTAAAGTATTATCACCTACCTCCAGTCTACATCAATGATTAAGAAATTAAAAGTGATACATTTTGTTTACCACATTGTATAATAATTATATAATGATAAAAAACTGAGCTACAATTTTTAAAATATACATAATAGAATAATTAAGCATACCTGTAAGACTCTGGGTCAAAATCAATAGAGTTATAAAGCTTCTTCTCGTTTTCATCAAGAGGAGCAACAGATTTGTAAATGTCTGTGATCAAAATTTTTCCATCCTTATCCACTAATTCATTCATCAGATAGATCAAATCTGTCATGGCTGAAATAATTTAAAACAATATTTAATAAGGAATATGCATGCATATGATTTAAATAAAGGTGAAATATTTTCTTATAACCTTTTTTGCTTTTGAATTAAGCCCATATCAGTATTTTTTAATGTAATTTGTTTTTGATTAAGAAAATTAGAAATTCAAAATAGTTGAAACGCAACGCCGTGACGTCAAAGTCTATCATAAAAGAGCGCTGTTATAGGGTGATTGCGATTGGTACTAACAATCTAGATCTGTTTACTTGTTAATTGCAATGTTGTCATAGACTATGACGTCACGCCAAAATGGTTGGCATTTAAAGTAGGCGTATCTGTATATTTAAGAAAAAATTTACTCAATTTTAGTTTTTTTTGTTGAATATTTTTTATAATTATATAACGATCTAAGCTATTGTATAAAAAAATCACGCATATTCCCTATTATATATTTCGTTTATTTTCTTCATTTTATTTAATAATTAGAATTGAAAAGTGAATATTAAAACCATTAAACAATTAATATAAATCAAAAGGAAGCTTTATTATTATAAAAAAAATATTGAAAGATTAAGTGTATATAGTTAGATAAAATGAATGCTATTAATAACCCAATCAAAAAGTAAAGTGTAGTTTAAAAAAAATAAACTAAGTAAAAACTACAACCATGTTGTAGCACTTGCAAGTATATATAAAAAGAACCACAGGTTTATATTTAAAACACAAGCTAGACAGGTTTCTCAAACATGTTACTTTGCCCTTTAAATTAAAATTAATTCTAAATGTACACAATATCCATACTAATATTATAAATGTGAAAGTGTGTTTGTTTGTTTGTTTGTTTTTCTTTCACGTCGAAACGGTTCGGCGGATTAGCGTGATTTTTTGTGTAGAGATAGTTGGAGGGCTGGAGAGTGACATAGGCTACTTTTTATCGCAGGAGATTATCTCTTTCCCACGGAAAAACACGTTATAATACAATCCAAAAAAATATTTATGATCAGAATTACTTGAAACTTGGTATTATTACTCTCCAATACAATTAATTAAATACATGTTATAGCATTTTTCAAAATTATCCCATAAGGGGGAAAATAGCAGATGAAAGTGGGTATGAAACCTATCTTTTTTAAAAGTTTTTTTTTTGTAGTTTTAACGCGAGCGAAGCCGCGGGTTCTGCTAGTTCTTTATAAGTTAGTAGATAATAATAATAATATATTATACACTTTAGACTAAAAATCAATTATTTTTTAATATACATTCTATACACAGTAAGGCAATAAACTCTTATCTACGAATATAAGAGCTATTTGTTTAACTTTATCTCTTATTGAATTATGTATGCATAATATTCTGTTTAAGTTTGTATGTTGCAATCACATTGACATCAGCAAATGATTGATAGGAGAACATATTATGAATATAAATGTGTTTATCCTCACCCATCCTTAACATGATCATTACATTATATAATTATTTTTAGAACTATTATAAAATGACTGAGCAAGTGAAGTGTCTCTGCTTGAAGTCTGGCAAAATTTGCTTTACTCATTCAGTTTGTTGGTACTCCTGTACAGGTCGTATTTTACAACCGATCTGGACAAAACTTGGTATACAGTTTTTATGACTTTATAGATTTTTTTTGCCATCAAGGATTTTTGATTTGAGGGGTACTACCTCCAAAACGGGCAATAAGGGGGCTATTGGATACCTCCACCTTGTGAGATCAGATTTTAATGGTTCTTTTTTTTTTATTTGAAAGGCAGTATCTTTAAGTTAGTCTCATAAAAATAGCTCCTCAAAATGCAGTTTGTTTCCATGAGGTCTACTGTTTGCATAACTACTAGTATTTTTGAAACAGTTACTTTAAAAAAAATATCAATAAATATCTTGAAATTGATTGTATTAGTATTTAAAAGATACACTTCTCAATCATAAAATTACCTTCATGTACAGTTCCTCCATAGACACCACTATGTAAATCCATCTTGGCACACTCTATCTCTAAGAAATAGTAGCTAATTCCTCGTAAGCCATATGTAATGCATGGCTTTGTTGTTCCCAACCAATAGTTATCAGATATGCATACATAGTCAACCGAGTCAAAGAATCCTTCAGGCTTTAGTTTTTCCATAAGTAACTCATCTAGACCTTCGGACCCAGATTCTTCCATACATTCAAAAATAAATTTCAAGTTCACAGGCAACTATTAAGAAAAAATTACAACTTATTCAGGAATCCATTGATAGAAAATAAAATAGCATATTGTAAACTAAAAAACATAAGATATTAAAAATATATGAATGTTATTTGCCAATTCATTAGGTACTAAATAAATATTTATTTAAACAAGTGTATATTAAACAGATTACAGAATAGACAATGTATAAATATACTATAACATAATTTAAACTTACTTCATCACCAACACCTTTATAAGCATTGATGGCATGTAACCAGCCCAATACAGGACCTTTATCATCGGTAGATCCTCTTCCATAAAGTTTGCCATTTCTTTCTTCTAGCTCAAATGGTTCAGATTGCCAGCCATCTGATTTGAGAGCTGGTTGAACATCTAAGTGGCCATAGATACAGATTGTATTTTTCTTTGGATCCTAAAAGAATATGTCGTCATCATTAGTATAAGCATACATTAGCAGTTATAACAACACTAATAAAAAAATATTATTAAAGCAAACTTACATTTCCTAAAGAACCAACTAACACAGGAGGTAGCTTTACTTCAACTCCATCCAAAACTTGAAAACCAATATCTCTTAATTCTGTCGAAGCTCCTACTTCTCTTAATTTCTCTTGCATCCATTCCACCATACGAACACAATCACCGCGGTGTTTAGCGTCACTTGACACAGATGGAATTGCAACAGCCTCTTTTAAAAGTTGTTTATAAGATTCTTTGTTCTGATCGACAAACTTAAAGATTTGAGGCAATGTTTTTTCAGCTGCCATTTTTGGCACTTCTTTATAAGTTACTGAATAACGACGATAAATGGGGCGTAATCTATTTACTGTTGCCGTCAATGCAATTGCCGGCAAACTAGAACCGCAGCAAACACGTAATGATTTAGTAAGCAAAGACGACATTTCGAAATGTATGACATTTGACATTACAATGACATAAGACATTGACAATGACGGTACTACGACAGTCTTGCTATTAAAAATAATAAAAAAAAATGTTGCGTAAGCTTAAAACTTAATTCATTACGAATTTAGAATAACTCCAATGAATAATATATTATTACAAAATTGTGCAAAGCTTTAGTTATACATTCGATTAATTTATAACAATTTTGATTGCGCCATTTTTTTCTTCACAACTTGATTCATTTAATTTTCTTAAGGCATAATCAAAAATATTCCACCTTTACGAATCATTTATTTAATTATTTACCTTTTTTAACCAAGAGATATACGTATAAGCACATTTTGATAGGCTTATAAAATTATTTAATTTAATGTAAAATAAATGACACCAGTGACAAATATAATCTAAGCAAAGTTTAAAAAAAATAACGTACACACTACAAAATGTCTAAAAAAATGTGATTAACATATTATTTTACAATATTTGCAATAAAAAATAATAATGTAATAGGTAACTATATAAACTAAAATTTTTATAAAAATCAAATTAATAATGATGTAAAAAGCGAAACTAAAGAATATACATGTACGTAACACTGTACTTATTAAATATAATGCTTACACTTTATCAATAAACAAAAATATTAATAACATCGCTTTATTTTCTTTTTGACTATGGAAGTAAATATTCAACATTACATTTTAAAGCAAACCCGAAATAGAACTACGAGAAGAAGAACTAAAAGAAAGCAAAGAAATCCCTGTCTGCGTAATGAGATTTTTCTTTCAAACCAAATATTATGTAACAAAATTTTGTACACATCAGGAATAAAGAAAATTAGAGAAGAAAATCACAGGAATATCCTAAATTTACATTTAGAAACACAAAATAAACAATTACAATTGAATAGTTTATATCCTAATTATGTACAGACAACCAATAATAAAATATTTCAGTATGATACTCATTATAATGATGAATTTACCGTTTTGCAATTAAACATGTCTGGAGTTATGTTTGAAATTGGAGATGAGATATTTTTATCTATTATTGGATCACTAAGACTTGCAAAAAAAACATCGCCTTTTGATGTCACTAGAGTAAATATTACCACAAAAAAAATTATATTGATTCGTCATAGTAAGTCTGGAATTAGAATGTTATGCTTCAAGCATCAAACAGAAGAAAAAGATAGTCCAAAGCTAATGAAAATGATTAAGATGGTTAAACATGTAACAACTAATTTTGATAGTGACAATAAAGCAAAGATGGCTTTACGTAAATTATTTATCTTTTGGTTCTTCCAAAATATAAGTTTAGGACTTCTACTGCGTACCATTCTGAAAAACAATTACATATACATATTTAAAGTCATAAAAAGGAACAATTTTGCCATTATAAAATTCTATGAAAACTGTGGATTAAAGATTAATTTTTATCTGTGTACATTTGCATTAGATAGTATATATTTTTTACATAATAATACACATACTTTAAAATTTACAATAATATTTGAAGCTGAAATATTGAAATTAAATGTAGATAATTACTTCAATAGGTTCCAGAAAGATAACAGAGAATATGAATCTACTCCTATTATTATGCGGCCATACTGCTTCACACTTTTACATAGATACCCAAAAGATTTTTTGATAGAATCTGGAACAAATACTGTTGAAAGTATTTACCAACAGGAAAAAGAAAATATTGTAATAGATACTATTAGTACCAATCGTTATTTCGATTTTTTAAACAGTAGATTATGGCTGCCTTATTTATGTGGCGATACTTATGATGATAAAATTGGTTATATAGCATACTTACTAAAATGTAGTTGTCTCAATGACCCGAAGCTTAATTTGGATAATATTGAAACATATTTAAATCAGACAGCTAATATTTTAACCTCATTAACATTTAATAGAATATTTTTTAAAGATCTAGGCAAGGCTTTAGCTTACCTATTTGTCAATATATTTTAAATGAGAATTCACTGTAGAAGGTCATAAAATTGGAATATTTAAAAAAAATATGTACATGAAAAATACAATGCATAATGTTTAAATTCAACTATTTCGGGAAATTTAAAACATTTTAGATTTAAGTAGTTAGAGACATTTTTATAGTCAAAATAAAAATCAGAAGAAATTGAATTATTATTTATTATTCCTAGAGAAAATAAGATAAACAACATTTCCTTTTATATTATGAAAATAAATTTAAGGAGATCAATTAAATATAATGATTTTTGTTATAAAAAAAGTGTTGCTGCTAAACTAACTTGAATGCAGGCATTTTTGTTATTATTTATAAAATAATTTATTAACTTATTGCTACATTTTGAAGTTCACTATAGTAGTAAAGCTGTTATTATTTTAGCTTAATATTGCAGCTAATCTATTCCCTTTGAACTTCACAGAATCTTCCTATATTTTTTTCTAGAATCCTATGTTCTGCCTTCTACTTCTTAACAGTTTACAGTCCTTATTATCCTGTAAAAAATAATAAATATTAATTTCATTGTTTAAACAACTAATATTTAGTCTACAAGTAAATGCAACTTGCATTATTAAATCTCTTCTACTGATTTTTAGTTCAGATTGTTATCACTGCATAGGCATAAAACAAAAAATGTCATTTTAATCTATCCAAGAGTTCTCAATTAAACAGACAGAGAGATATTTTTTAATCTAAAATTTATTATTTTCTAACTAATCCTAAATATCCCAAAAGTTTTCAGGGTTAGAGTTATGTCTTCGTCGGAGGTCGCGGGCGAGTCCCACTCGGAAGAAATATATTGACCGTTTAGTAATTATTTATCATATTTATTAGTTTAGCAAATATTTGATAGATCCTATAGGATATTATAATTTAAAAGACAACGTAGTGGGAACCGTTAAATAGTAATAATAATTTTCTCCCGACCTTTTTCGAATTACTACGACTAATTGAAATTAACGGAGAAGATATTATGGTGGGCAAATTTGAGCGGAAGAAAAAGAGCAATAAGCGAGTGCTTTCTGAGGCATGGATTACACTCCAAAACTTCCTTCTAACTTCCGAGTTTTAACTTTTAGCTTAGCTGAATATCATATGGCAATCCAGCTGAACGTGTACCCAAGAAACGCACTTGGGATCTGGCCCATCTCGGTGGGCGGTTACTTAGCAGGTTGCTCCTGGTACTTTTTTTTGCTCTTGGTGGTTGTATTGTCTGCTTCGGCAGGCCAGCCATTGGAGCGTCGTTGTTGAGTGCGTAAGACGACCCATTGAGACGGGGATGATTCCGATGGGTTTTAGGTGGTAGTACTGGCTTTTCTAGTTCACATGCGCACACCTACATGTGTATGCATGCCACCTATGCGTTTCCAAAGTGAAAAAATTACCCAGTAGCATCTCCGTGGTACACGGCATCATCAGTGAATATGAGGTCGCTATGCCTCTGCAGCCAGTATGTGAGCGCGGCGGCGGCCAGCGTGGCGGCGGCGCCGGTGACGGCGGCGAGACGCGCGCCCGCGCCCGTCGCGCGCACGAACACGCGCGCCCACATCGCCTGCCACACCGACTCCGTCCATGTTGAGAACTCGCCGGACGACATGTCGTAGTCTAGTTGTGAATATTTAATGTTTAAGATGTCTGGCAGATATAAAAGAGTGGCAGATTGTAAAGAAGTTTAATGAACTTTTCGTTATTATAAATTAAATGGTTGTCATTCGATTTGATTTGATGGTTGTAAGAAATTGTCGTATATACATATTTGGCTATGTAAATAATGACTTCACTGCACAACATAAAACAATTATATAATAAATTGAATTTTACATTATCGGAAGCTATCAAATAGCTTTTATTTAATATAAAGTCTATTATTTTTACTAGTTTACGATCGTAAATTTAATTAAGCACTTTTCATAAGAATATGATAAGCTTCGAACCTGGTTTAACAAAAGCTGGACTGATAGCTTGACTGAAGTTCATCGTAGTCTGAATACATACACCAGTGCGGTTCCAACCTTTCAGCCAGTAATGAGAAAAGCCCTGAAATAGCACAACTAATTATAATAAAAATTGACAAAAACAAACAAAGCATTTACAACATTTATAACCTGAAACAATATTTTACACAACATAGACTACAACAAAAGTTAAAAAACTTCTACTACAATATGAGCTAGTATGAGCGAGTTCGACCTACCGCCAGCGTTTCACCTATCAGAATAAATACCTCGAAGGGTTGCGGAACCTCGAAGTGGACTCACCGGTGCCTTAACCTTATTGCAAGCGTGTCTACTGAGTTTGTGGCGAGTGCCGGTGAGCAAGGCCAGCAGGCGGGCGGCGCGCGCCGCGCCCGCGCCGCCGCGCCGCGCCGACCCCACGTATAGCGGCAGGGCCAGCCTTGGCACGGTCCTACTTGCCCGCTCGCGCGCTATCTGACAATGCGACACGACATGTGAACCCGTGAACACCCACCATTATTCAAACCAATCTACTCAAACTATAACTCATCACTTACCTTTGAATGGCCCGTGTGCGTTAAAACAAAAACAACTTACTGTTTCATCAAAACACAACAAACTATAACGGTTGATCTATCATATATAGGCGATCAGGTGTCCTGAGCTGGAATACGGGCGGCGCTCTAAGTGTAGCTATAGTAGCGTCTAGCGATTCAGAATACATGATCGCCCGCGTGTCGCGGTGGAGGGTGGGGCGGCGGGGGCGTGTCTCACCTCGAGCTCGTACTTCTCGCAGGAGCCGCGGTCGAGCAGCAGCTGCGCGCCGGTGAGCAGCGTGATGAGGTGGCCGGCGTAGAGCGCGGGCGCGGAGGCCCAGGTCGCCACGCCCACGTACAGCGGCGCGGCGCGCGCCGCCGCCGCCTCGTCGCCGCCCGCGTAATCCGCCGCCGCTAACAGCCGGCACGCCGGGCTGCGCAGGAAGCAGTACAGCATCTCGTCCACCTACGACACACGATCACGATACACATCATACGATCAACATACATTCATATATCACATTAACATTAGGTGCGTTTGTTACTTCTTTGCGCTGTAAAGGTATAAAAGATTTAATAAAATATCAATGTTGAAAATTATCCAGACTAATAAGTCAATAAAAGTTTTTATTACGTCTTCCCGAGTCGAAGGCTCCAAAAACCAGGTAAAAAGACCCTTTTTTAACCCCCTACGCAAAAAGAGGGGTGTTTGTCGTCGATGTACGTGTGCGCGTGTGTGTGTGTTCATGCGCGCGTGCGCGTGTGTGCGTGCGCGTGCGTGCTTGCGCGCGTGTTCGCGCGTGCATGCGTGTGCGTGTCTGTGGCATCGTAGCTCTCAAACGGATGGACCGATTTCGATGCAGTTTTTTTCATTTGAAATCCAATTTCCTTGCGATGGTACTTAGATATGTTTGGTTAATATCGGTGTAGCAGTGTAAGAGTATCAGCTCTTTTCCAAAATGAGGTATTTTGGCGTATGATTACTCGATTAACTGCTTCACGCGTGCCATTGTAATCGTTAAATGACTTTTTTTAGTTTTTTTATATTTAGTACATCTATAAATAAATGAAAAAATAAATAGAAATTATTTATATTTTGTAACGATTTAAATCAAGTCATCAAAAGACGCTTTTTGAGCGCCTACATGGCTAAATAATAAACATCTGCGCACATCACGTTTCAATCACGCGCCGACGATTATGCGTATGATGAAAATAAGTCGTCTGTCTGCGCATCATTCTGCGAGGATAACCTAAATGCAGATTACTTGCGTTTGTATCAACACAAACTGGAGATAGTTAATAAATCGTGTTCACAGGCCTTTAACTTTTCGAGAAATAAATTTACTCTAAATTAATTTTTTATACAACTGATTGGATACACACCAAATGAGCCGAAGCAGCCACGTCTCCAGTGTAAGGCCTGCCAGTGACCTGTTGGTAGAGAGTCTGCGCTAAAGACGTCGCTAGACGGGCTATCTTTATTTGCGCTTCCGTATCTTTCATTATGCCTTTGGAAAGCAGTTCCGACGTAGACAAAACTGGGGAAAGAATATTATATATTTAACACAATACAGAAACTAGCAAAAAAAGTATTATAAAATGTTTAATATAAAAGTCTTATCCTCATTTTATTTAAAACATATTATCGACAAAAAGATCGATGTTTTAGAAAAATTAAAATCAAATTCAATGCATATAATTTTTCTACGTAAAACCAGATAATAAGAAATTTTAATGATTTTTTTAATACTATTTGATGGTACATTTAAACTCACTGTTAACTATAGACACTATTGCCTTTTTTTATTAGTGCCTTAAAAGTAGGTATTTAATTTAGATTAAAATAAATAAAATCGATATAATTAACTTTAACTTATAAAGATTTTCCTTTTTTTTCCAGTTTATTTATTAATGTTTATAATTAATATTTTAAAAAAGTAACAAATAATTTAAGTGAAGTACTCACATTGACCCTCGCTACCGATACTTATATTGTGGTACACAAAGCCAATAGACTCATGGTCGTCCAAAGCAGACTGATAGAACTTATTGGTGAATGTTTCCTTATAGTCCACAATTAGTACCTCTGGAAGGAGCCCGCTTTCCGTTTCATTGCTAAGTATACGTCGAAACGAGTGCAAGGAAGATGGCGGCAAATTAATATTAAATTCGGGCACAATGGTCAGGTTGTTTTGATTTGTATTTGTTAACATTTCTTGGAGAAATTTATTTACCTGAAATAAAATTGTATTTTGTTAACAATACACTGTATTTTTTTTATTCTTCTAAAGTTTAACACCTCCAGGTAAATTTCAAGAATTTAATTAAATTTCTAAGAAATCTATTGTTAACTGTAACGCCGGCGTGTCCGCGGTCGTGGAGGGATTATGCAATTTTCATCGTGAAATAACTGATATTAGAAGAACCAGTGAAGCAAGTTGTATACAAATAAATCTACTTAATATAAATCTGAACTCCATATACTATTGAAAAGCAAACGCAATGCACATATCTTTACTTAGTCTAAGAGTATAACATAATTATACGAGAAGATCACTTAAACAGAGAATGCAAGTTTGTATGAAGAAAAGTTAGGAATTAAAATTGATTTTGAAGCTTCTGGGTAAATTTCCGCTTGGACTTATTGCTTGTATGGGATATAAAATTTTAAACCAAAACTTACCTGTGATGGTATTTTATAAAACTGATCGTATGGAGCGTATGCGTACAAAGGCCAAGAAGCGTTGTCCTTAAATAACTGAAAGGAGCCTCCAATTTGCCCAAGTTCTATGTGCAAGTCGATGTCACTAGGGGATAGCGGGGATAAAGGGGGCCACGCTCGTCTAGCGATATCGTACGCTACACGCTGGGATCCGATATAATCAAACGATTCTCCATTGAAAAACGTCCAGAGCACGTTTTTATCTAAAGAATAACACAAAATATCCATTATTGCTATGTGATGTGTATGTCAGAAGTACTGAGTGTAAGTACACTTTCCACGAAACTATCATAAAACATAAAATTTAGTCATAACGTGTTGGTCACGGGAGAGTGGTGACCATGATTGCTGTAACGCATTCGAAACGTTCGGAACCCAAAATTAAAATAAATCCACAAAAAAAACCCGAAAAAGTTAGTTTCTTTAAAAATGTCAGATATTCGCGTTAATTGAAAAAAAAAGTACAATAAACGCTAGATATTTATTCAATAAGTGCTGAAGTCCGTTTATTTTCATCACTTTTGCTAACTTTTTTTCATAAATGGTACACGTCACAAATATAATTTTGTATTATAAAAAAATCAAAGCTATAAAATAAATAGAGAAATAAAACAGATTTTTTTATATATCTATACAAATAAATAAAATTGAAGTATTTGTAATGTCAAAATAACGGTTTTAAATAAATGAATACGATATTTATAAGAAAAAATTACTGACTTTCACTGGCAGATACCTGATGTTATAAGGGGTAACTTAAGCTACTTTTATTTAAAAAGAAGAATCTCTGAAATTCTATGAAAATCTATGAAATTGTGATCAAAATCCGCGTACTTAGGGACACACCTGAGGGAGGTTAAGTCGTTAGTACACGATAAAATAACATTCTTACCATAAAAGTCCATATCAGCAACAGGGATCATTTGCGCTAGAGCGGTGGCAGCGACCATTTGCGTCACCATCCCCACTACAGAGCTGGCGGCACCAGGCGCAACGCCTGCAAATGAAACATAATAAACATGTTCCTGTGTGACGTATGTGTTTGTTACCCCTTCAAATTGGAAAGGCTGAAATTAGGTTACTTATGTCGCTAATGATATATAAAATACTACTCACACATTAATCACGAAAACTCAAAAATTGTAGTGTAGAGGTGGAATGTCCGTACATAGAAAAAAAATGCTAAAAACCGAATCAGGGGGATGTTAGAAGAGAATTAGAACAAATCCAGATTTTTTCTTTTTTTTTATTTCTTTGTCTGTCTGTTTGCACGGGTTAATCTCCGAAACTGTTAGACCGATTTAAATGAAATTTTGTATGGTGGTACCTTATATCCCCGGTCAACATTTTATATATACTCTTTAATGCACATAAAAAAGCAAATGAAGGGAAGCAATTCAGTATGAGTCACTAGTATACTATACAAATACTGGATTAACATAAAGACTTCTTCTTATTTAAATAATTACCATGCGAGTGGAGCTATCCCGAGTGTTAGTTATAATCTATTATAAATTTAGAATTAGTACAGGATTCTTGATCCTTTGACAATAAAAAAATGAGATTAAAATGAATAAAATAAATAGGTCTTGAATCAATTTTGGTATTAATATCTAATTCACATATTGATGTAAGATACCAGCAGTTGTTGAGAAAAAAGCCTTAATTCTGAAAAGAATAACTAGAAGCATACACAAAAGTAGCCTTATATCTTACTTTTTGTTTTTTTTTTTTTTATTTATACAACACTAGGGACTAACCCTCGCTCATCTCGGGTTCGTCTCTAGTAACGTTTTAACGTTTAACTCAGAGATGAGATATTTTCCCGCAGAATTTCATCAAAATCCTGAGTGTTTTTTTTGTGATGCGGTCACAGACAGACAGACAAAAACTATAGATTCGGCCTCTGTATCGACAACAATAACTATTTCAATAAAATTTTCCAAAAAATATTTAATGTACAGATTTGACTCAGTTAAAACTTTATTGTATGTATAGATTAAAAATTGACAAATTTTGTCTAATATAGAAATAATTTGGAGGTAATCACAATTTCATTTTTATTATTTTTCTAAATCAATTAAAAAATGCTTATTTTACAATAGTTCAACAAACCATCAAATAGGGATGCAGAATCAATTCGTGCTGTTACTAGGGTGACCGGTTTCTTCTTTGTTTCAGATTCCTAAAACAGATGAAACATACAGATTATTCATTCATTGAATAAGGTATTTTTTACTTATATTTGTAATTCTTTATATAAATTTTGATAATGTTAATTTTTGTTTAAACATCCTACTGATATTATAAATGCGATAATTTGAGAGCATGTGTCAATGTATATCTGTTTCTCTTACATGCAAAAACTACTGAACAGATTTTGATGAAACTATAGTAATATATCATATACATAGGAGTAGCACATGGGTTATAGTTTATAAATATATAGTCATACTAAATGAAACTACAAAGACAGATAGATTTTTGTAATAATAACATCAAACAAACCTTTGCACGAGGAAAGAGTGAATAGTACACATTGTAGTCACCAAGCGGGTCGCACACTTTTGTTGAAGTCAAAATAGCAGAGGTAGTTGATCTATTAACAGAAAAACCGTTTTTACATCATAAAACCTTGAATATCATATGTATTTAGCCCTTTTTTGAACATCCCTCTGCTGGGCACGAGCCTCCCTTCCATACGAGGCAGATCAGGCCATACTCCACCACTCTGGCCAAGTGCGGGATGGCGGACTTTACATGTCTTCCGAAAACTTCCTAGGTTCTCTAAGACATGCAGGTTAGCTCACGATGTTTTCCTTCACCGTAAGGCAAGTGGTAATCATGTTAGAAATGATTCGCATATGAAAATATCAGAGGTACAAGACCCGCGATTTGAACCCGTTTCACTCGGTCTCCCAAGGGAGCATGTTACCACTGGACTACCACTGCCTTTTTGAATATCTTTAAGAATATCATATAAAGAAAATATATTCAAGCAGTAAATACAAATACTAAATGAAAAAGTGAACTTTTAAATAACCAGATAAGTTGAAAAGTAAACAAAAATACAGAACACCTTCCATGTGTACATTAGATTTATCTAAAAAGAGACAAAAGGAAACTTTGTTGCGAGACAAGCAATCTTAAGTTTTTTTTTCATTTAATTATATTAATGTATTTACAGAATTAATTAATTAACTAACCTTCTTAGACATACTGCACTGTTGACAGCTGCATACATAAATGAGTTCAATTGAAGTGAGCACAAAGGCTGTCCTTTTTGGTTATCTAAATCTGAATTATATCTGAAATTAAATTGTATATATATACACATTATTAGAAATACATCAAAGGATAGTTTAGTGCTTCTGCATACTAAGTTAATACAATACATTAATTATAGTATAGTTACTTTTCGAAACATTCTTTAATTTTATCAATTTCTGTTATACGAGGTTGTGGTAAGAAAAATATAGGAAATGGAATATCTCTTCTTATTAGATCTGTGCCTTTTTCATTCCAAACAATTCCACCAATATGGCTAAAGGAGCACTGAGTTCCTGGCCCAACAGAGTATTCATTTGGACATCTAGATTCTTGACTGAAAGCATCTGGTCTAAAATAAAAAAAGATATATAAACATTTGTAACATAATATAACATATAATTTCATAAATGTGAAACTAATTAATAATTACAAATATACGTAATAATCATTATCTATCATCATATATAAAAATCATACCTTATAGAAGGATTATCATACAGTAATATCCCAGCAACATTTTCAGGATTCTTCATTAATAACTCGATAATATCATAGAACACTACTGTATCTACAATAGCCATGTAAGGCCCAGCACTAGCATTATACACAAGCCACTCTGCATCAGAAGTGTTTTGAATCATGTGAACCACTCCTATGCCACCACTTAGTGAAGCTGAAAATTTTTTTTATTATTTGAGATTAAATTCAGCAGAAGACAATTTTTTTGTGGTTATTAGCAACTGGTGACTATTTCCAATCAATTAATAGTCAATGGAAACCACTTTATGAACAGGAGATATGTTCAAATGTAGGTGAAGTCCATTTTATGTAAAAAAAATGCTGCATAAAAGAAGGACAAATCAATTCTTTCTCATCCATTTTAGACATAATATTTCCATTAAGTATTACTTTCATTCAAATTAATATTACTAACATGAACATCCTGCTTGATGTGTTCCATTCAACCTCCTGAAACATGCAGCCCCACCTTCAATGGACGAGTATATTTGTTCGTGAAGCCTTTCACATAAAATCCCTGTAATAAGTTAAGCAGCAAATTAAAAATACATCGTATTTAATATACAACATGATTAAGAACGAATTTAAGAAAGCTTTCATAATTTAATATTATACATAACATAAATTATTTAATAATTGTAGTACCACTTATAAATAGAAGAAATAACGAGCAAATATAATAAATATGCATCTTTAAACATTTATTGCTATCTTATAGTTTGAATCTTATTTGTATACTCATTTCAATATATTTATTTCAGCGAAATCAAATCAAATAGATATCACTCGATAACATTTATGACAAATGTATAAATGACATTTCTGATTTGCTTTAATACACCGATGACGGTGACACATAGAATATATTGCTACATTGCGGTGACACTCGTGAACACAGACCAGAACAACTTTATAAATACCTTTATGGTGACAGACTAGCTATGATAATTTATGGTATTTGGTAAACATAAATAATAAAAAATATATAATGGTAAATATCTAATTGACTTCTTGTCCTATCAGACCAGGGCTGAAGCCTTTGAAAATGGTAAAAAGTGAAAAAAATAATAATAGAGGATTAAACCCTTTGGAAAAGAAAGAGAATATAACAAAAATAAAAGGAATAATAAAAAAATTACGAGCTGTCTCATGTCGGGAAGTGGGAGAGGGTGAGTTTTTAACCACTTGAACCCCGCTGGTGCCTATAGGCACCATTTCCGGCGTTACTGTATCACCTCGCCTGCTGCACTTTAATCACTTATTACACGACGAAATTAATTTATTTTATGCTCAATGAGTGATACACGCAAACTTTAGAAGTTTTATTAACTATATAATATAATAAAATTTTAATTAAATGCTGACAAAATTAAAAACAAACGCATCAAAAATTGTTTAAATTTTAACTGAAGCGCGCGTGATTCGCTATTGTTTTTGTGTAATTTAAAATATTTAAACTAGTGAATTTGTGCCGTAAATGTATGAATATTCATTGTTAGAATTTTTTGCGACTATTGAGAGACTAATAAGTGTATAATCACGTTATAAAAGTAGTTTTTTGGTTCAACGAATTTTGATATATAAAATTCGTAAAATAAGTCGCCATTATATAGCATGAATTTTGACTTTTATTCTCTGCTTTGGTGCCTCATGAAGGTAAATTACTAAAGAAAAACTAATATAATTTCATATTTTCAATTGTTTGTAGCATATTTCAATAGTTTTATTATATAAATTATGTTTATTTACAAATAATACCTATAAGCTGTCAAATTTGACATTTTGAACTCTCATCAAAGACCAGTTAGACATTGACACATGTCGATATGTGCTATCGATAATATCGATATTTTAATATAAATATTATATGTTGAAAAAGTAAGATTGTTTTTTTACTTTTTGTTAGACACAGTGGAGAATATAATGCAAAAAAATACTCATATATTTTATAAAAAATGGTTGGTACAGAGCCTAAATACAAAGTCAAACGTATTATACGACACTATAATAGGAATACAAAGACGCTCGTCTGTATCTATATAAATAAAAAAGAATGGCAAAATGTTGCTAAGCTCAAAATTCTATAACGGCATTATATAATAATATATTCGTTGGGGAAGGTTCTTATGAAGAGAAAAATTAGAAAAAAATCACGGAAAAACGTAAAAATCACATTTTTCTTTTTCCTTACTACTACATTACAATAATGAACGCAACCTTACAATTAATGCAAACTATTTGGATGCATTTGTATATTTGACACTCTGTCTTTCTACGATATACAATTTGACGTTGAATTTATTTGTTTGTTTGTCCTCCTTTCACGTCGAAAGAAAATGCCAGATTGTTGTAGTTTTTGTGTCAAAATAGTTATAGGGCTGGAGAGTGAAATAGGCTACTTTTTACTATGGGAGATTATCTCGTTTCTACTGGAAAACAAGTTATATCTATTCCACGCCGGAGCCAAGCGAGGGTGAGTGGCTAGTCTTAAATAAAATAAGCGTTCCTTAACTGTCTCGTCGGACTACTAGTAGTGTAAAATGCTATAGAAGTAGTATATATTATTGAGTTGTTCTGCTGAGAAATACTCAGTACTAATAGTTTAGGAAAGTGTGTACCATTTGAGAGGTTTCAAATATTGTACTTATATTGTTCTTCACATTGTTCAACACTAGAAGAAACTAAAACTATAAGAGCTTTATTATTAAACTTCTCTTTCTAAAATTATTATTTCAAAATAAAAAGATAGGGGCATATAAAACTACATGAAAAATGAAAAATAACAGCATATAATCGGTATAAGTATTTAAATTCAGATATATATTTGTCTTTTTATATACTTTTAATGTTAATTATTATTTAAAAAATATATGTGAGTGGTTTTTGTGATATGGTATCTTTTTAGCTACGGGCATTTGTTACATACAAAAATTGTCACTTATTTGTCATAGAAATACAATAAAATACAAATCAAGTTGTACTACTCATGAAAAGAGTATTGTAGATGAATAAACAATATATAAAGTTATTTTTTTTCGTAATACATGTATTGCATAATGTATTAAAATACATAAATTATTTTTTTCACATAAATTATTTTTTCTCGTAAGAGCTAGGCTAGCTTGCGTGCCAAAACTTGAAATCTTGCATTTATTAGATTTTTTATAACAATAATTTTATTTATGTCATATTTTTATGAAAATTGAAAAATAACTTTATTTAATGATTTTGAATCTAATTTGTCCAAAAAATTACATTATTTTATTGCACTTTTTTGATTTTTTAAATACGTAGTTTTTTATTGTTATAAACGAATATAAAAATTGTTAGTTTATGTGTGTTTAGCCGTTCACAAAAATAATCGATAGTTTTTACACATTTACTTTACATATTGTACATGGGTGATTGGGTGCATCACTACGCATCTAAATATTATTAGTAAATTATTTTAGTCAACTTCACATGTTTAAATGTTTAGTTTTTTGAATGAAAAGTGTTAAGTTTTCATATATGTGATAATGCTTAGCTTGTTCTTGTACAATTTTTTTTTTTTTTTGTTTTATAAGGAAATCTGCAAGCAGTATTTACTTTTAGCAGATATGTTCTAAGATTTTTTTTTTACAGTAAGAGCGTGACTCCACTGAGCCATCTACTCCATATTTATATACTTTTTTTTTTTTTTCAATAATCTAGGATATCATTCCTTTTGAGTCTTTTTGTGTAACTTCTTTTTGTTAGGGCAGTTGCAAGGTCATTTGGATGCCTCTCTAGTCGGTCGCGATAATTGGTTTTATATTTCTTTATTTCAGCAGCTACAGTATCCACCATAAGATTCTCGTGGATTTCGTTGTTGGTGATAAGCCACGGTGCTTGGCAGATTGATCGCAGTATGGCATTTTGTGCTCTTTGAATCACGGTGATATTGGATTTGCAGGCGCTTCCCCATAATTGAATTCCGTAAAGCCAAACAGGTTTCAGTACAACCTTGTATATCAAGAGTTTGTTGTCGAGACTTAATTTGCTGTTTCGTCCCATGATCCAATGCAGGTTCTTGAATCTGATATTAACCTCACACCTCTTGGTTTTTATGTGGTTCTTCCACGTTAGACGGCGGTCGAGATGCATTCCCAAATATCTAACGTTATCTTGATGCGAAAGCGTGGTATTTTCAAGCTTGACTGGTGGACAGTTACCTTTTCGGAGTGTAAAGGTAACCTGAACTGATTTACTTGCACTCGCCTTTATACGCCAGTTTTCCAGCCATGTTGTGATATTGTCTAAACTTGTCTGTAGCATGTGCGATGCCATGGTAGGGTCTTTGTGGCTTGCTAACACGGCAGTATCGTCGGCATAAGTTGCTGTGGTTACTCCTTCAGTTTGGGGTAAATCTGCAGTGTACAACGTGTACAAGAGCGGTCCCAGGACTGACCCCTGCGGTACCCCAGCCTTAATTTCAAAGAACTGCGATTTTGCATCCGCGTCTTTTACCTGACCCATCCTGTCTGTAAGGTATGATTTTATTACGGAGTAGTACTGGTGAGGCAAGTTGATTTTGAGCTTATAGAAGAGTCCTTTATGCCAGACCTTGTCAAAAGCCTGTTGGATGTCTAAGAACACAGAAGAGCAATACTGCTTTTCTTCAAAACTCTTTCTAATTTTATCGCATACTCTATGCACTTGTTCAACAGTGGAATGCTCTTGCCTAAAGCCGAATTGATGGTCAGGTATGACTTTAGCGTCGTTCAAAATGGGCAGAATTCTATCCATCAGTAACTTCTCAAACACTTTGGAGAGGATCGGGAGTAAACTTATCGGCCGATATGAAGATACTTCATTTGGCTGTTTTCCTGTCTTATAGATCATAATGATTTGGGAAATTTTCCACGCCAAAGGAAAATACTGGATTCTCAGTACAGCATTAAACAAAGATGTTAAAAATACTATAGCTTTTCTTGGTAATTGTTTTAGTATTTCTTTTGTAATAAGATCATATCCAGGAGCTTTCTTGTCTTTCATTTTTGAGATGACCTTCCAGACCTCTCGCACTGTGAAGGAGCGTGGTGGTGGTGCCATCTGGAAATCTTGAAGTACTTTATCTATATCTTCTTCGTTCTTCAAGTTTACTGCCGAGTTTGGAGTGAAGACTTTTTCCAAGTGTTTGGAGAAAGTGTCAACCTTTTCCTGCGGTGTTCTTGTACAATTGAAGCTAAATTTATATACCGAAACGTTAATTACAATGCAACACGAGCGTCTGTAAAAAATAACCTCAATTTTTCTCTCTTATTAGAAATCCATCCGAATTTTAATTACAGTGGCTTATTATCATGATTTATTGGTGCATGTTTTTAAGTAAGGACTATTCTGTATTTTAGTATTATTTTTATTAAGAATCGAAACATTATAACTCGGTTGTTTGTTTTGAAAATTGCGCGATGAGCTGCGCAAATACAACGAACGAGCCGCGAGTGCTTCTTCTTCTTCTTCTTCTAACACGGCTTTTTCCGCACTTAGGCATCCGCGAGCGCTATAAAGTTTTGAATTTGGTTGTTAGTCACAACTAATATAAATAAATCAAAGAATGGTTTTGTGCGATTACATGTATATTCATAAAATAGTGTTTCAAATTTAGTGTAAATACAGACCGTCGTATTGTCAGAAATCAATATAATACAACAAATAGTAAATATTCAGCTAACACTCATATATTATTTGTTAGCTTATTTATAATTCATCAATAGTTAAAAAGTGTATTTTACATTTTGTTATAAATGCTCAGATTATTACAAAACCCAAAACAGCAAAAAGATTTTAAATCGATGCTATATAATTTGAATTACGAGTGTTTTTTTATGTAATGGTTGTATCGAAGAAAAAATGACGCGCGGGCTCGGTGTTTAACGGGTGTTGCTGTCAAAAAACGCGGGGTACTAGTGGTTAAAAGTAAATTGCGGTTTATTTCGATTTCCGGCAAAACTACAAGTCCTATGGAAAAAAGTTAAATGGAAAAGTTGTAGATAGTAAAAAGATCTACAGCTTTTGTATTTACACCTTTTTCATATAACCTCAAAATTAATGTGAAAAATTGGAATAACCAAGTTTTTGGTTTTTTATTTTTATCTTTTACAAAAATTTTTTTACTAAATTTGGTGAAAACTTACCTTTTTATGTCCCAAGCACACTGTAACTTTTTTTATTTAAAATATTTATTTTTTCAGCTTATTTTGATTATATATATTAATATTTATATTATATAAATATTTTTCGAAGAAAATTTACCAAAAGATTCAAAACATTGTTGAATTTTATTGAAATTTAATTAATAAAAATTTAACATATTGTATCAGCCTTTTTTTTAACGTCCCACTTGTTGCTAAGTTCTCTCGGACATGCAGGTTTCCTCACGATGTTTTCCTTCACCGTAAGGCAAGTGGTAATCATGTTAGAACTGATTCGCACAATATCAGAGGCGAGACCCAGGATTTGAACCCGCTTCACTCGGTTTCCCAAGCCAGCTCATTACCACTGGCCTACCACTCCCTAAAAATTTAATTGTTATAAAAAAATATTATTATAAAAAAATCCATATGCCGGAAACTTGTTGAGAAACTGCCATGCCAGACCCGATCAAAAGCCTTCGAAATATCGAGAGAGATGGTGAGTGGCTCACCGTGTATTTCAATGGCTTCACCTCAAGTATGTGTAGCATACACTAGAAGATCTCTAGTAGATCGGCTTTTCCGAAAGCCGTACTGGTGGTCGGACAGGAGATCATTTGTACGTAAAATAACTTGGAACAGGCTGTTCCGAATAGCGCAAGAGCTCATGCGACGGTCTCGGCTAGGTAAAATGACGTCACACTCGAGTGAGAGACCGCAATCGTTGTGTGTTAATACTTAAGCTTAAATAATTAATTTCTCAATAATTTAATGCTAGATTTCAAAAAAACTATGATTTGTAAGTTTTAATTTATATATATTTTAATTTCATTGCATTAAATATGATATTAAACATCGCTAAACTTCTCCATTAGACGGATTGACTCGTCTGTGCCAGTTTTTACACGGTAAAATGCCTTATTTAATCTTAATAGGGCAACATTGCTTAGTTTTTGTAAATTGTAATGTGTCTGTCGCTTTCGTTTCGGATTTTGATACTCCTTGGGGCGGCCATTTGTAACAGCCACAGCTGTAATTCATATTATTAATGTCGTGTATTCTGCCTATAGTCCAATTAAGTTTTTATGTAAATATTTCTTAAAATAAATTCATCATGGTTGAAAAGGGAGAAATAAAGGTATGTATACTATGATAGTCACATTAAAAAATATATAAAAAACTTCCATTGTTTCAACCTTGTCGGTTGGTCGATATTTTTTATACGTGTTTTGCATAAACGTGTCCTTTTATTGAACATCATTATTTGTTAATTATATTTGGCTTTCTTTATTTTAATAAGTTTACTTAACATAAATTTTTACTCTTCGTTACATATCAAGTTTAGTTTTGTCGAAGTAGTTTATTTTCTATAATAACAATAATTTTCTGTTATCGTAGTAATTTTGAACTTTGTCTTTATTTCCTTATTATAATTACTAATGCTATAAAGAAATGTTGATAAATTATTTGTTTTACCACGCATATATAAGTATATTTATTTAATAAAGAAACTTGGCAAGAAAACTAACACATTATTTCAATTGATAATATTGAACGTATTTTTATTTTTTCACTAAAATATACAAACTTTACAGTGCATTTGTATTATGTACTTTGGTACATGTTATTTTATTACTCATTTTGTGAGAAAAAGATTTATAAATAATAATTTACTTAGCTTACCTTCAAACTTGAGATTGAATATTCTTGTGATTGTTCTAACAAGGTCTTTACCTTAGGTCAGATACATGCTTAATATTCAACTCGCATTAATAACATTTTGTATTGAAATATTTATGTTAAAGTATATACAGAAAGAAAGTAGATTTCAAAAATATAATACAATTTCTTTACGTGTGGGTACATGCTAATTTACTGAGATCTGTAATAATTTGCATATTAACTGAAAAATTACATTTTTCACAATTTAGAAAAAGATAAAAATGTAAAATAATAAATTTATTTCTATGGTAAAAATATATAAGTAATAACTATGATATTGACATTTTATTAAAGTGCTAATAATGCATTTTAAATGATTATTACAATATTATAAATCATTAATTAGATAGTAATTAGTTATTAGTAAAAAATGTTTACTGTTACAAATGTCATTCAATGTAAATAGATTAATTTGATAATGAATAAAAGTAAAAGATTTTAATGTCCAAAGGTTTTTCACTTCAATATTTTAATAGCAATTTTTTAAGTAGTAAATAATAATCTTGTAACTCTTTTGAATTTGCTCTGGTGGGTGGCTCAGTAGATGCTTTTTATAATTTTTACAAAAACCATTGATTTTTCTTAATATATAAAATATGGGACATGTCTATTAGCGAATGAAATAATCAACAGGGAATAAAATATTTATCTTTTAGTGACTGACCAGTGCTACTTTTTGGCAAATTTTATTACTAACATGACCTTGAGTATTAGTTCTGGTCATAGTCCATCCTGTGTACTTTATTTTATCTAAATCCATCTAGCTGTTTCAGTTTGAAAGTAACAAATACATACAAAATTTCACATTAATTATTCTAGAAGTGTAATTGTATATGTTTCTCAGATGTGTAATATTTCTTTTCAATATTAACAGCCAGAAACATTGCTGAATTTAGATGACTTATTACAATGTCCTGTGTGCTATGAGATACCATCAGGACAAATATTTCAATGCAATGAAGGTCATCATGTTTGCGGCAGATGCAAAATGCGTTTGGATGTGTGCCCTGTCTGTCGTGCCCTTTTCTTTGGTACACGCAATTATGCCATGGAAGAATTAATCGCAAATTTTAGAAAACTGCGTGCCTTTGTAAGTCCTAATTATCAAATTATGTTAAATATTTGTAAAAGATGAATTTTCTAAAATAATATCTACATCTCTACATATTGTAATGTTTTAGAAATTGGGCACCAAAAGTCAAACAGGCTCAGGCTCTTCAGAAAGCACCACTCCGGCTAGAGAAATTGCCTCAGGGGAATGTGAAAATGACAACAATGAAGATGATGAAGAAAATAATCCTAATATTGTGAATGTATGTATCTGTATATTTTTTATTTTACATATATCAATTGATATAAAAGTTTTTAAATATTATTTAATTTTACAGCAACCTACTCAAGGTCCACCACAAGCATGTAAAGGTCTGTTTCGTTGTCTATGTTGTAAAAATGGCAATGGAGAAAGGTTACCAGCTGCTAGATTACTCAACCATCTTCGTTATTTTCATGCTCCAGATCTGCTCGAGGTAAATGTTTATTTTTTATGGGGATATGTTCACCCTCAGCATTTATATTGGCCCATTGGGAGCATGCTTGCTTTGTAAATAGTTTGAAACTTGAAAGTGAGGATTAAATAATATACAAACTCTTAGTTTCTCACCTTTGACAATCATTTTCAAAATATGGAATAAATTCTTGGCTGTATGGCGCGCGAATGCTGCATTTAAAAGGAACCTTACGAAAAATATATGAAGGTCTCTAATACCCGCATTTAGCTACCATGGTGGACATTGGCCTAAACACCCCTTGCACTGTGGCTCTTGCTTAGCATACATCCAACATTGCTTTAGTTAGGTAAATAAAATGTGTCATAATTTATTTGTTATTCTCTAGTTATTACAACTCTTAGAAGTGATCTATATCATGTATACATTTTTGCCTCATGTTTTTAGTCAAATAAACCTCTTAACTCACATTCCACAATAATCATTTAATTAAAATAACACAGCTTGGATACAAATATATATTTTAGATGATTATCACACTGGTCTCCCCTAAGTTACTTACCTTGCATTTGTGTTTATAAGTAAATGATTTGGACAGCAATGACTATACATGTCTAAAAAATAAAGAACTAACAGAAAAGCTATCATGCTATAATCAATATTTAATGGACAAAACATTGCAGTCACTTTTCTGGTCTTTATTTAAATATATATAGTATTATGGTATATTATAGTATTGTATATTATATTATGGTACTAGCGACTCACTCGCTTCGCTCAGGTTCGTCCATAGGTATGTTTTAACAGTTAGTATAAAATACAAATCTTTGAATTTCTTGGCTGTTTTGTACTAAAATATGCATGAATTATTCATATAAACGTTCCTCTTGAATCACACTATCTTTTTCTGAAAACTGCATTAAAATCCGTTTAGTAGTTTAAAAGATCTAAGCGAATAGACAGAGGAAGCGACTTCATTTTATACTATGTAAAGTTATTATAGTATACCATACTATGCAAATTGTATGATAGTCTCAAAATATAAATTCAATGTTTAACACAGAAATATAACTTAACTCGTAACTTTAATGTTGGTTGTGTATATAATTTATCCCAAATAATTATTTATCACCCACCATAAATTACGTAATTTTAGGGTCGGTCTGAAAATGGCGAGTATTTACAAGCTTGGCAGTTTTCTACAACGCCTGGCAAAATTGTGACGGCGGTGAGAATAGCTGACATGGGCATATTCTTTTTGACTATTGAATTAAATAGTAAGTACTGAACCTATATAAGTTTTCATTGATTTAATTAAGTGTATTTAAATTTCTACTTCTAATATTTAATTATATATATGCAGTAGAGATGTACCAACTAAGTGACTGACTAGTTGGAAAAGACGACTATCCGGCCATAATTTGTATTTTACTACAATTTGCAATATAGTCTAGGAATAGAAATGAAGAAAGGAATAGATTACTTAGTACTTATATAACTAAGATAAGCAAAAAAATTAATTTTGACTGTAAGTTTCTGCAACTCTAAATAAAGAACATAATTATGTAATTTCTGTTTTATTATTTATTTTTGAATCACAGTTTCAAACACTATGTATTCATTATTAAAAGAAATATAGCATAGAGGCTGGAGCCGACTAGTAGGCCGATTAGTAGGACTTTTCCAATCGACCAGTCGGCTAGTCAGTTAGTCGGCAAAACTCATAGTCGGCCCATCTCTATGTAAGTTCTATAAAATTATATAGCATGTTGTTGGCTGTCTAACATTCCAAATTTTTGCTCAAATAATATGCTAAGTACTATGGTTACTGATATAAGTTATAAAAAATGTCCATCTCTAAAATATAGTAATGTCTGTTTATATATTTGAATGTTTTTAAGTAACTAAAAATAAAGTATTTCATATATTGATTGTATTTCTTATAGATGATGCTGTGTGTGCGTGGCTGACTATGGCCGCCTCACCATGGGTAGCTCACGCGTTTCATTATACAGTTACCATTTGTGGTAATGACCGTGAAGCAATTTTCTCAGATTGTGTAAGTACTGATTAGACTAACAAGTGATTGTGTGAAATCCATTTGATTTGATTAATACAATATTTATTTATCTATAACACTTTATTGCACACTTATTGAAAATAGTACATTAACATAAAAAAAATACAATTAAATAGATGTGCAAAGGCGGCCTTATCACTAAAACTGATCTACAAAAATATATTATAATGTTGCTTTCTTTAATTTAGGTATGGTCTGTAAGGTCTTGTGAAGGCTCCTTAAAGAAACGTGGTCACTGTTTGGTTGTTAAAGAAATGGATGCACGAGCGTTGATGGCACCCGCAATAATCAGCGGCAAGCTGTCCGTGCGACGCACCCCGCCCGACCAGCTCACTACCCAGACGCAGCCGCGAGCGATCCTCAGGATCGCGAATAGAGGCAACAACAACATGCCACGAGTTCTGGAGCCTTCCTTCCTTGAAGATTTACAAAACGATGTGGAAAGACTGTCCAGAGCATTCGAATCTCTGGGCCGAGAAACAAACGCCTTGGTAGTACGCACAGAAGCACTAGGGCATGCGAGAAACGAACAAGAGACAGAACAGGCTCATAATGAAGAACCTGTGGAGGAGCCTCAGCCAGCGGAGGAGATGCTTAATTACCTCTCGCGGAATGCGCGCAGGCGCATGCGCGCCAGAGTGCGCGCGGCTCTAAGCGAGCTCGTGCCACCAACGGCGCCCCCCGTGCCGGCTCCTGCGCCTGCCCCTGCGCCGGCCTCCGCGCCGACACCCGCGCAGGCCCCCGTGCACGGTCAGAATAGAGGGTGGAACTTCGGCGAGCACAGACACTCCTTCCCCGCGCTCCGACCTCCCCCTTCCCTCGCAGAGGAGCCGGTGAGGCCCACCGTGTCGCCTCCCGTTCCTCCCTCCTCCTCCTCCAATGGACCCCCTCAGGCACAACCACAAGCGGGCAATCGTCCTCGCAACAAGAAAAAGCGCCGCCATCGCAGATAAGCGAGAGTTACATTTTAGTGTATTCGATAAGTACATAATTGAGAATCATTATGTAATGTTATTTGTTACTATGTGTTAGTGACTCGACTGATACCTCTGGGGTTCTCCTATTATGCATGAACTGTTTTGTTTATTGTAAATATTCTCCGTCTTTTGACAACGCAATCTTTGCTAGTGCTGTGATAAATAATGTGTGCTGAGTTCATGCAACATACAGTTATGATGCTACTTCAATATTTCATTGTTTGAAATATCCCCAGAGTGAGTATTTGTGATTTAGGAAACACGTATATAAATGAATTGTTATGAATTTAGTTATATATTTCATGAATAATGATTAAATACAAGCATTTGTATTATTTTAATAGAATTACGACCCGTAAGGCATGCATTGTCACCTTATTAGTAATGAAATGGAATAGACCATTAGAGTAATAAATATAGATCTGCTTGTTTATGATCATTGTAATCACTAATTCTGATGTAGAATTATTACGTTTACTAAGGTGTTAATCATTTTAATAACAAATAGTGTTAAATACAATAAGGAATTACAAAAATAGTACTTTTATTTTCCTTTCATTATTTCTTATAACTTATGTTAGTGCTAACTTATAGACTACGAGCAGGTATGCCGTATGGCAAGATTTAGTTTGATTGTGGCGTTACACGTTAAAAATTGTTATCAATGTATGAAAAATATCAACAGCAATATTAGTGTTATGGGAGTATTTTAGAAGAAGGTTAATATAATATATAATTCACGTAAGTGAATAACGAATTTCATTAAATTAAAACAAGACATTGTTTTATCCCATCCTTTATCCACTCAATAGGAAACATAATTATTATTAAAGTGTACCGATCACATTCTGTGACGTATTTTAAAATTTAAACCTATTTTCAACCGACTTCAAAAAGGAGGAGGTTCTCAATTCGACTGTATGTTTTTTTTTTTTTTTTTTATGTTTGTTACCTCAGAACTCCGTCATTTATTAACCGATTTGGACAATTTTTGTTTTGTTTGAAAGGGTATACTTCCAGATTGGTCCCATTTAAATTTCAAAAAAAAATACCACCCCTAAGGGTGGAAAAACAACTAATGATGAATTTAACCTACTTCTAATTGTCATATTGACTTGAAACTTTGCAAGTATTTCTATTTCCATTGATAGTACAGTGGTTCGGTGTTGTTGACCTGATCTGATGGCAAGGCCAGAAGGTGGATAGGTGGAACTCTTCAACGGCTAATAGTACATACTTTGAGTTTGGGCTTATTTTGTGTGATTTGACAAGCCTAACACGTTAGAATTCTTACTTTGCTACTACTGTCTACACTAAAAAGGGAAAAATAAAAACTTTTTAACAAAAAAATAAAAACCGACTTCAAAGAAAAGCACTAAAAAGTAAAAAATACCTGATTGGTAGTTTTCATTTACTATACATACCTAATCAAATATTTTCGAAGTCGGTGTGCTTTGGCTAAGTAATTAAAGCCTACCTATTAAATACATACCTAATCAAATATTTTCGAAATCGGTGCCAGCCCATACAAAGCGAAGCACACCGACTTCGAAAATATTTGATTAGGTATGTATAGTAAATGAAAACTACCAATCAGGTATTTTTTACTTTTTAGTGCTTTTCTTTGAAGTCGGTTTTTATTTTTTTGTTAAAAAGTTTTTATTATTATAAGTTTGATGTGTCTGTGTGTCTGTTTGTGGTATCGTAACTTCAAACGAAGGCGCCGATTTTGATGTGGTTTTTTTGTTTGAAAGCTGACGTGATCGAGTTGGTTCTTAGCTTAATTTATGAAGATCTGTTCAGGCGTTTGATCATCAGCTTATTTCCTACTTGACAAAATGGTCTTACTAACTTTCACAGATCCGATTGATTTGAAATTTGGTGTACTGTTGCTTCGGTGGTATTTCCAAGATATACCTACTAAAGCGTGAGCTGTTGCTGTAGCATAAAATAATCTGTGGTATCCTTAATTCATCAGAAACTTGCAGCAGATATAGCATGTTTGGGCTCATAAAAATAACCTCAATGAGAGTTATTTATTAGAATCCACGAATAATTTAAAAAAATAAAAAAAAAAAAAATTAAAAATTCAAAAACCCACGATGGAAAATTGTAATAATGAAAATAATTTGAAAAACTCATGTCATTCCGCCATTGTAGGACAACTTACATTATACTCATAGTAGTACCTGGGCCACCGAGGCTTCGCTCAGAGTTTTTGGTTAGAAAGTACAATTTTCTATAAAAACTAAAAACTTGAATAAATACAAAAAAATAAATATACCTTTGTATCCGACCAGGATTCGAACCCGGATACCTATGATTGTCAATCTTGCGTCTTTTAAAAAAAAAAGAAAACTAAAAACTTGAATAAATATTAAAAAATATATAAGTAAAAACTTAGTATGCGACCGAGATTCGAACCTGGACACCTGTGATTGTTGATCTTGCACCTTGGCCGCTTGACCACGATGCTTATTCCCGAGCGTGCAAATTACCGACCATATTTTGCGTGGAATAGCAAAAGAAAACTGCATGAAAACTCGAAAACACGCGTTTCCTCAGACATAAGACTAATCTAGATCGATTTATCGCCCCCGAAACTCCCATATACTAAATTTCATGAAAATCTTTGGAGCCGTTTCCGAGATTCAGATTATATTATTATAGTGTATATATATATATATATATATATATACACACATATAATCTACAACACATACATAACAAGATTGCTCGTTAAAATATATAAGATTCTATACTAGCGACTCACTTTCGCTTCGCTCGGGTTCGTCCCTAGCTTGGTTCCCGATACAAACTTTCATCCCCATTTTCACTCCCTTAAGGGATGATTTTCGGGATAAAAAGCATCCTACGTCCTTTCCAGGGTCTCAAACTATCTTCTTACCGAATTTCATCTAAATTGGTTCAGTAGATCCAGAGATTACCCCCTACAACGCTTTATTGTCGGGATTTTGTAAATTTTTATTTGAAGTTTTTTTCATGTTACAATTTTCCGTCGTGGCTTTTTAAAATTTTAATTAATAACACCTTTTTTTTTCTTCAGTAGTAAAAAAACCGTTTTGGGTAAACATGTGTATACTGTAGCGCCCCCTGGCAGTCTGTAACATTATAAAACTTAGCTAAGAACATACTCAAGAATGAGATTCATACAAAGTAAAAACCGTTTCAAAATCGGCCTATAAGCCGTTTCCGAGAAAACAGACACACACCTCTTACCTCAAACCATTATCACGGTAATGCTATAATAATACATATAAACATTACCGTGGCAATATGCCGTCCCCGTGGCAGTCGCGGGTAAAAAGTAGAAAAAAAGTTTATCTCATGGCCTTTTAGCTTCACTAAAAGTACCTATTAATATTTTGTTGATGAGCGTCGCCACATCGGAGGACTATTTTATAAAAGTAAATAATGAAGACTGGTTTGCATACTCGAAACATTCTTCCGATTTTCCACAGAATCTACTATTCTAAAATTATAGTAAACAATAACAAATATATAAAAAATAATATAACTGGTCACAAGTGTGTCGAACCCGCTTTGGTGAATCACTATTTAATATTATCAGGTTTTATTTTTTACATTTTTATATATAAACTAGCATTGCCCGCGGCTCGGTCCGTGTTCAGATGACAAAAACCAAATTCTTAGGTTTTATACGTACATATTAGTATAATCTTCCATTGCAGTTTTTGTATTTTTTCTCAAAAATGAAATATTTTCCCGCGGTAAAAAGTCTCCCTATATGTTGACCCGGATAACCAGCTATCACCATACCAAATTTCATCAAAATCCCTCCATTGGTTTTTCTGTGATGTGGTAACAGACAGAAAAACAGACAAAAATTCTAAAAACTATTTATTCGGCCTCTGTATCGATAATAATGTCTATTTCAATAAGATTTAAAAAAAAATATTTAATGTACAGATTCGGCTTAGTTACAATTTTATTATATGTACCTATAGGTATATATAGATATTAAAGGTTATTTTTATATTAAGAATTTCTAAAATAAAACATTCTTGTTCAAAAATGTGATCAGCAATATGGATTACGAATATATAATAAAAATTAAAACCACCCAAATATTAACTAATTTATAAAATAAAGTAAAAGTAAAGGTATTATTATGTGTTTGTTGTGAATTTCTATCATATCCTATTTTCATAGACACCATTAACTAATAATCTGTGATGTTTCCTATTGGCTAATTTTAACAAAATATGAGAACTCCTTTGTTACTTGTACAAATGTCACATCGCTATTGGTAAAAATACCAACTAACATAATACTTTCAAGAATAACTACTAGATGGCGCTACTAGAAATTTTCTTGCTAACTTCTCAATACTAGATGGCGTTTTATGAACATGAACTTCTAGAAATTGTATAAACATATTTATGTTGAAATCGTAAATACTACGAATTGGCGTATTGAATACGTCCGTTTTAAATACTGATATGTCTTATCTATCATGTGTTGTTCTCGTAGTTGCAAATATTAATTAAAATAATTTATAACGGTGTAGTGTATTAAATAATTATATGTATTTTTTTTATAGATATACACGTATCACAACATACACTTTAAGAGCAAATAATAAAGTATCAATCAGAAGGAATTAAAATGTATAAAAGTGTTATTTTAGACGTTTTTTAAAAATCGTTTAGAGTTTTCGCAACCTTAACATTTCGAGGAAGGGAGTTCCCAAAGTAGTTGCTATATAGCGTATAGATTTCCTCAATAAACGGGCTATCGTATGCAAAATGAATTTTTCAAATCGGATTAGAAGTCCTGAGATTAACGCGTCCAAACAAACAAACTCTGCCTCTTTATAATATTAGTTTAGATAATGATGATTTTCATTATTTTATTTAGTTAGTTCAACCATTTCCGCCGCGGCTCCCACTTTAGACGCCGTCCCACTAGACTGCCAGGGGATGGGGCCAATGAGTCAACGCATGTTTAACGCGTTCCGCAATAGGGCCCGTTACCTTTCCAACGTCAGGTCTCTTGCCACCATTTTGACTAGTTCCAGAAGGCTCAATCAAGGCAGGAATGTCAATTGTGGCAAGTCCTTTTGATGGTATTGTTTAGACAACCATGACGGAAACGTCTACCTGAACTTCTTCTACAAGACAGTCCATGGAGTCCATAGCAGTCAACCTCTTTCCCACACGGGTATCTGTGCTCAGTGCACAGCGGTGTAACAACCACCCGGAGAATTAAGCGATACGTAAACTATCATCATCCAAAAGTATACCGATATTAGTTGAAGGTAGGACGTGCAGCCAGTGCCCCGTTTCTTTGGCCGATGACGCTAAAAGTCTAGTACGGTTTACATCTCTCGAAAGATTTTGAGCAAAATTGAAAATGTACAATGAACTAATAAAATAAAACAATATAGCCTTTATTACAGGAGTCAGAGTTACAGGGTTTTCAGATAAAATTGTTTTAAAATTTATATAATATTTCTGATTTATGTGTGCCTCTTGGCAAAGGTGACCTCCAACTGTCTCCATTGGACTCTATCTAGCGCCACTCGTGTCCATAGTGGCCTTAGAGTTAGGCAGATTTCATCCTACTATCTTCTTATCTGGCGCCCCCTTTTGCGCTTACCAACTCTGGGGTACCAGACCGTCACACGTTTCCTCCACTTCTCCAGGCTACTTCTTAGTAGGTGCCCAGTCCATCTCCATTTTAATTGGTCAACTCGCGTGAGTATGTTAATAACTTTTGTTTTGGACCTGATATCATCTTTGCGGATCTAGTCTTATAATTTCACTCCCAACATATTCCGCTCCGTTACACGCTGAGACTTGGTAAGTTTTTCTCTGTGGAGTTTTGTTAGGGTCCAAGTCTTGTCGTGGAGGGATTAACAGTAGAATGTAAAAGCTAAGTGCTTGAAAAGGGTGGTAGTGCTGAATCTACGTAATAACTGATAACCTTGATCACGAGCACATTTGAATATGCAAGCAGTGTACACCTCTTTGTGAGCTATGGGGACATATTTAGTGGGAGACAAGGCACTGTCTGCTAAATGTACAAAACAATACTGTTAAAAAAGTGGACGTTTTGTAGTGTCTTCCAATAACCCAATTAGTATTAGTTTTAGCTTATGCTGACACCACAGTTTCTACGCAGTGGCTGATGACTTTGGTCAATTCCCTAAGTATTTATGAAATAAATTTAAATCTTTAAATATAGGCTTGAAGTGGTAATGGGCTGGGCATATTCCAGATGCACAGAAGTGACAGATAGTCAGCACGCATGGAAAAAACACGTGTTAGAGTAAAGACCGCGTTTGGGCACACATAGTGTAGTACTCTATGCATTACGATGGACCGGTGACTTGAGAGGGGTGACGAGTAGCGGATAAATATGGGCTGCTTAGGACCGGAATAGTTGGCAATAGAATATTATATCTTATTATTTTTTAACATTCAAGTTTTTATACTAGATTTACTGGCGTATACAGAAAGTTACTGAATAATTAATTTAAAGTTGTTTAATATAATAATCATCTTATATATAAGTTCTCCAGATCGATTTCGGCCACGGTGGCCAATCTCATTGAGACTAGCCAACTGCGCAGGAGATATTATAGTGCACAAGTGGACACGCGGACACAAGTGCACTCTCTATTCCTGTCACTCTCGTACTCCGGTGGGACGATTACTCGACACGACCAGTGAGAAATAAGGCGCAGGACTGACGGTTTTAAGTGCTATCCGAGGAACAGAGGTGAAACACCGCCAACCAACTCCGGCTTGTTACTGAGGCTTACTAAATAGAAAGACTCAAAAACTTAACTTGACCCGTTCCGGGACTCGATCCCAGGACCTCCGGATGTGCAACCGTACATGCTAGCCACTACACCACCGAGGCAGTTCAAATAATTAGTATGTTTTATATAAATACATAAAAACAGGTTTTATTATAAAACCAGAAAACAAGTTACATATAAGTTCACGGAAGAGAAAAAACAAGGGAAGTGTGATTTGACTACGTTTGTATTAGAGAATTATCAAAACTAGCATAATTATTAATATCCCATAAATAAAAAAAATACCTTAATAAGATTTATTTTGCTGTACTGTAGTGGATAATGAAGAATCTCACTGGATCTGTTGAATGACTTGACACTTTATGACCATGTAGTCTAATTTTTTAGAAATACACCTGTTTTTGTTTTATTTAAATTAAGCAAGTAGTGTTGAAGACTGAAGTTACGACAATTTTAGTTTCTGTCCTATTCTAATAATTCGCGCGAGAGCGCCATGCTTGCGTGACATCATTTTACAACGCAGCGTTCCTACCGTACACTAACCACCACAATAACGTTTTTAGTTTAAGTTTTTATGTGAATCAGTGTTACAATAGTGTTATAAGTATAATATTAGATATAAATAAATAAATATGTTGGGACATTAACATACAGCACCATCTAGTTCCATGGCTAGCTACGAGGCTTGTGTTATAGATACTATCTGGTATCTATAACACAAGTATATTTATTTACATGTGTATAGTTGTGTAGTACATTAGTATATTACTAACTTTAGATACATACATACATATTATAAATATAAATACCCATGACTAGAGTACAAACGTTCGTACTTTTCACACAAATGAATGCCCCCAGCGGGACTCGAACCCGCGACTGGCACAGCAAGCAGCAACTTGCAACTTTACAATATGGTGGAGCATTTGCTCCTAAAGTATCCTGTAAGTCTTGATTAACTCGTTCCGTAGTGACATTTTTCAAGCGCAGATACTAAATAACCGCGCGCAATTTAATTTTTTTCATTTTCGACAACACGCTTCGACAGAATGCAAACAAAAAACTTTTATTAAAAAAAAAACAAAACATATTCAAATTATTTCCTCTGCTTAAATCTAATCAATATCCCAGCTTTACTAGCCAGTATTAACTTTTTTCAATTCCAAAGAGCTTGTACCTCATTCTCACTTTGTAATGAATGCCCTACGCACTATTGAAAATTAAATATATACTTATTTTAACTAATGTAAAAGCTGAATTTTTTTTTGTTTGCGTGCGTAAATCTTTAAAACATCCGAGCCCGATTTGAAATATGATTTTCGTATTTTATATATTTCCGTCATAATTATCGATGGAATTCAATAATTTCATATGTACCGAGAAATTATTCGCAAAAAAAGATTTAAATTTATATGGTTTTAACCACAACGAGGTATTATCCGTCCAATTTTAGCAAATAACGGCTACATGTTCCGACCATTGATTATTAAAAATATTATATCGATAAAATCAGCATTCTGACTATACCACTAAGAAATACTAAACTAAATTCGTTTAATTAAAAATATACTTTGTCGTAATGTAATTGAGTTAAATTTAAATTGATAGCCTAACAAATATCTGTATAGATAAGTGTCCGTTTGTAATATTAAAATAATAGTTTTTTACTAAAAGCATATGGAATTATTTACGGTATTTATAAGAAAAACACAATTTTTGTCTATCTGTCTGTTTATTTCGGCTAATCTTCAAAACGGCTGGGACGATTTTGACGGGACTTTCACTGGAAGGTAGTCGATGTTATAAGGAGTAACTTAGGTGACTTTTATTTCAGTAAAAGTATTAGGCTTCCGCTCAAAAAAATTAAAATGTACTTAAGGACGAACCTGAGCGAAGCGAGGGTGAGCCGCTAGATAGTTTATATTTTGAAATTAACAGTTGGTTTAGAAAACAAATAAAATCATGCTGACTGATGGTACTAAAAATCTCTATTGCCAAAAAATTTCTCCTACTATCATATTTGCACTTTAAAATGTAACAAAATGGCATAGTTGTGGTAAACTAAGAATATTCGTACATGTGCAATCCAGCGCGATGCTAATACACAACTGCCATCTAATAAGCGTTATGAGCCTTAACTGTGGACTGCGTGTCACAACGGGGAAGAATTTTACCTTTTTCTCCCGCCAGATGTCGCTACACTATAGACTTCCGTATATTGTAAAGCTCTATAGCGTGGATGGATTTTTTTCATTTAACTGTATTTCATTAATATTATTTTTAATTAAACAAATTGTGCAGTGCCAGTATGCAAAGGAAATGGATATCATTTGTTTCCAAAAGACAAAAACTGAATAAATTGTGGGCTAAAGCAATAAGATGACTAAAACTGGCGAAATCATAGTTTTTATATTTAAGGCTATGTGGACGTCATTTTGTAAAAGGTGATTTTAAAACTTTTTAATCGTCTACATGAGATTTTTTTTTTTATTTTTCTTACTTTTTTACATATTAATTACAGAGTTTCATACAAACTTTCATCTCCTATTTTACCCCCTTATAGGATTGAATCTCGAAAAATCGCATAAGCACGTTAAATGTATTGAAGAGCATTAATACCAAGTTTCAAGTAATTCTGATCATAAATAATTCTTTGCATATATAAACTTTATTACCCCCTTTCACTCCTTTAAGGCATGAATTTCGAAAAAAATGAAATAAATATATTTCTTATTTTTTATTTTAAAGCTGAATACCATTGTGTATTTCACATTAAGAATGACAGAGTTTCATACTTTAATCTACTATTTTACCCACTTAGGGGCATGAATTTCGAAAGATCTTTCTAACCGATGCCTTCATCGTATAAGGAATAAGTACTTCAAATTTCACGTTTCTACGACCAGCGGCCTAGTCTGTGTGTTAATCCATCAATCAGTCAGGACCACCGCAGGATGCACCTCTTCTTCTCAATTCTTCCTTCAGCTGGTCTTCTTCCAAGTACAATATATTGCTCAGGTAAGATGCGAACACAATAGAAGCAAAAAACCAGGTATACAAGAGGGAACATAATAAATTGCTTAACCTTAGACTGAATGTAAACAGGCAATACGTGTGGCGCCCTTCTTTTAAGACATCTTCTTCATTACTTAGCACTTCCCTTGTTTTTTTAATTTCCGTGGGTTAGGCGGTAAGGGTCGAGTATAGTGAGCATTTTGTCTTGTTCAATCACATCCTAAGTTGTATTATGCTTTTTCTTACGAATATCACGTGACCTATGGCTCCGTCTAGAGTGTAGATAATCTAAATTATATACTATACTAGTAACGTAAAAGTTAAGCTACTGACCGATAGATGGCACTATCGAACTAAAGCTATAATTATTATTATTGTACATCTCAATTTTTGACAGCTGGAAATTGAAATTTACTTTCACACTGTGTTTTTAAAAAAATATATATAATTTTATCAAGTATTTACATAGATCTAATAAAATATAGAGTGCCCCCGTATTTACATGAAATTTTAAATTATGTAGACACAAGGATTTGGAATTTGATTATAAGAATAAGTTTGGCGTAAAACTTGGAGAAGGATGGGCAAAAGGAGTGATATGGCATGAGAATAATTGTAGGATATTAATAATAACGTACTGGTAAGTTTTAAATATTTAGCGGGAATTGAAAGGAGAAATTTGTTTGCATTTAGAAATTTGCAGTGAATATTTCTTCCTAAACTACAAGTTACAACCATGGGTAGATGATTTTATGGTAATAAGTATTCTGTATGACATCATTTTTATATTTTAGACTAACTATATATATGCTATAATATTTATTTAATTATTCTTTTTAATATATTTAATAAAATTCTTTACATGTTTTATTAATGTACTAATCAATATTCTGCACTCTTCGAAGACTGAACTAAATCATAATCATGAAAATCCATTCAGATTCTTAGGAACTTAATTGATATTATCATACATAGTTTTCAGTTGAATTGTAGCCATCAAGATTATTCAAATTTATTTATATTCAATAGAAATTAGTAAATAAGAAAGGTAAAATAATTTCATACATTCTTACATACACAAAATTTAATCACACTTGATTAAGAATTGAGACATTGAGAATTCAAGAATTAAAAAACAAACAAATACATGTTTATAATAATAGCTTAGAGTAATAAAGTTATAATATGTTTATTTTATCAAAACTTATTTTTGTCATTTTTTTTTCAGAAATAAGTTAAGAATGGACATGATAGAGGTTGACCCAAAATTGTTTGTAACCTGTCGTTTGTGTTTAGAAGAAATTGGTGTTTATCAGATTGTACCAGAAGTTCAAAAAAAGATCAAATATTGTTTTGATCTTCATGTATGTTTAACTCATAATTTATAGTTAAAAAAATCAGTAAAAAGACAACTGTATTTAATGCAATAAAATCTTTCAGATATCTCTTTTTGATGGCCTACCACAGCTCATATGCAAGAAGTGTGAATCTATGTTAAGCCATCATGCACTTATTAAAGAAATGTTACATAAAAAACAGAAAAGCCTTTTAATAAAATTGAAAGGAAATGTAAGTAATTTTTTTTACTTTATATTTTTATATATTTTGTAGTTATGTTGATTTATCTTTAATTTCAAAACTGCGAGCCTGGCTATGTACTCCATACATAATTTCTTTAATAAATCTTGCTTATCCATCCAATTTTTTGCATACATTCTAATCATTCATCATTCTGATGTTTGGTAATTATTTACTATTTGTACGATTGTCAAGTAGTTAATTTTTTTTTCCTCATATAATTTGCGATCAGTCTTTTGACTATAAGCAAATTTTGTTGAGAGATTGCTGTCATGTGAAGTTGATCCTCATTAGGAACTAAACTCATTCATTATTCAGGCTAGAATTATAATGCTAGGTCTAGTATGGCTTTTCTTTTGAGACGTCTTGGACATTTATCATCCAGAAGTCTGTGTGCTAGGATGTTAGGATGATTAGCCAGACGCGTATTATATTGGCAAGCCAAACTACGAACTTTCTCTTTTATTTTAGGCATGTGTAAATTGTGGTGAATATTGTCATTAGTAATGAACCACGGTACATTAGATATTGTATGTAGAATTGTGTTTTGCATTCTTTGGAGGTTTGTAATATTGGAGTCACATACACTACCCCAGAGTTGAGCTTCGTATGCCCATGTTGGTTTCAGTATTGATGTATATATCAGTAGTTTGTTGTCTACCGACAATTTGGAATTTTTACCCAACTACCAGTGATCAAATCCAGGTGCTTTTTTGCTATCTAGACCTCTGATTAGATTAAATATTTCCTTTGGCGATACTAATTTTGGGGGATGTCAAGCTGGTATGGGGCTGTAATAACCGCATCAACATGATGTATAAGTCATCATTGTTGGTGGTTTCTGTACCTATTGTAACATGAGGTAATATGATTTGTAACGGGCATAATATATAAGTATAGATATTACATTAGATTATAGATCGAATATGTATCGATTGGACAGTCTCTCGCTTGGTCTCGCAAGTGCAATACGCACTTCAATAAACGCTTAATATTAAGCTTTATTATTTTCTCCTCACGTCCGCCACATATTGGTGACCCCGACTGAAAAAAAAACACCTGACTGAAGAACAAATATAGGATGGCTACCAATTCTAAACCAGTCGTACAAGCGAAGGAAAATTTACGTGAAGATTCAGAACTGGCAACAATCAGCGTATCATTGCGAATACCGGAATTTTGGTGCGACCAGCCGCGATTATGGTTCGCCCAGTGTGAGGCGGTGCTAGCTTCTCAAAAATTAGGCGATGAAGCGAAGTTTAACTTGTTGCTTCCGAAATTGGGCAAGCAAGTCATCGAGCAGGTTAGCGACATTGTGCTTAATCCACCAGGAACACATAAATATGAGACCTTGAAAAATTGTTTGCTCGCTGTTTACGAAGAGTCGGAGAACCGACAGTTCCAGAAGTTGCTGGGGGAAATGGAACTTGGCGATCAGAAGCCTTCTCAGCTTCTTAGGCGAATGCGGGATTTGGCTCGTAATAAGATACCTGATGAAACGCTGTGTATCATGTGGCAAGGACATTTACCCACGTCAGTTCGAGCGGTGTTGGCAGTTAGCGAGGTAAAGGATCTAGATAACCTTGCAGCTATCGCTGACAAAATTATGGAGACCACGAGACCTTTACATGTTGCTGAAGTAAATTGTCAAGCTGAAAAATCGGATGATACATCATTTCTTATGTCGCAAATAGCCAAGTTAAGTGTGAAGGTCATGGAACTTGAGAGATCGAGACCAAGGTATCGAAGTACTCGATGTAATTGGAGGCGACGTACTACATCACGCGGACGTTCAGTATCCGAACAACGACGCCGCAGGTCCGAATCATCGAAATGGCTATGTTTCTATCATCACCGTTTCGGCGTTAAAGCAAAGAAATGTGTTGAGCCATGTGCTTGGAAGGAGCAGCCGGAAAACTAGACAAGGTGCAGCCAAGGGTGGATGTCTGCACCATATCGCCGTTCCACCGTTTATGCGTAACCGACTGCAAAAGTGGTTTACGTTTTCTTGTGGACACAGGTGCAAATATTTCAGTGTTACCGTACAAAAAACGACTCTATGACAATGTAGTTAGTGATAAATATAAACTTTATGCAGCTAATGGCAGTGAAATAAAGACATATGGTGTAAAATCGTCAGTGTTAAATTTAAATTTACGCCGACCTTTTCGGTGGACTTTTGTGTTAGCGGACGTTAAACAGCCAATATTAGGCGCAGACTTTTTAACCTATCATAAGCTTATAGTAGATTTATATCGTCGTAGACTAATTGATCAAATAACAAATATAGATACTATAACATCGATAGTGCAACACGATGAGTCATCTATAACTACGTTGGATATAAATAATAAATATTACGACTTAATGTTAGAGTATCCCGATATAACGAAACCTATTTGTTTCAAAGATACACCAAGACACTCTGTTGTTCATTATATTGAGACTACAGGACCTCCTGTATTTGCGCGACCCAGACCTTTAGCTCCGGACAAATATCAGAAGGTAAAATCGGAATTTGAAATCATGCAAGACGTAGGCATATGTAGACCATCGAAGAGCTGTTGGGCAAGTCCACTCCACGTAGTCCCGAAAAAGGATGGTGGTATTAGTCCATGTGGTGATTACAGGCAATTAAATGCCATCACTAAGCCTGACAGGTATCCGATTCCACGCTTACAAGATTTTACATATTTACTGTCGGGTAAAAAGATATTTTCGAAGATCGATATAACACGTGCCTATCATTTCATTCCCATCAATAGTGAAGACATAGAGAAGACAGCCATCACTACGCCATTCGGTCTTTTTGAGTTCCCAAGGATGACGTTTGGGCTAAGAAATGCAGCTCAAACATTTCAGAGATTTTTAAATAACGTCGTACTTCAAAATCTTAATTTTATTTTTGTATATATCGACGATGTAATAGTAGCGTCGAAATCTGAATCCGAACATAAGGAACACCTCAGACTAGTATTTGAGCGATTTAATAAATATGGCTTAACTATTAACACTTCAAAATGCAATTTTGGGCAGAACGAAATAGAGTTTCTGGGATACCACGTTTCGAAAGATGGTATAAAACCCCTAGAACAACGAGTTAGCTCTATAATTAATTTTCCTAGGCCTAAAACAATCGAGGAACTGAGACGTTTTTTAGGTATGATTAATTTTTACAGAAGACATCTTCCTCAAGCAGCAGAGATTCAGTCAAAATTAAATATATTTTTACATAACTCTAGAAAAAATGACAAGACAGAAGTAAGGTGGACAGATGAGTCAATTGCGGCATTTGAACAGTGTAAGGAGAGCCTAAACAGCGCCGTTACACTATCACACCCAGCTGCAGACGCGAATATAGCCCTTATGACGGATGCGTCTAAGACTTGCATTGGCGCAGTATTACAGCAACGTGAAGGCGACACATGGAAGCTTTTAGGATTTTTCTCCACTAAGCTGAGCGAAGCGCAAACGCGATATAGTGCTTTCGATAGAGAATTACTTGCTATCTATATGGCTATAAAACATTTCAGATATTTGATCGAGGGACGCCCCTTAACAGTCTACACAGATCATAAACCACTCGTTTATGCTTTGAAAAAAAATTCTTATACAGACAGCGATACACCGCGTCGATTAAGACATTTCGATTTTATAATGCAATTTTGTTCGAATATTGAACATATTAGTGGATCACAAAATATTGTTGCTGACACGTTATCACGAATTTCAGAAATTAATATGCCATCATACATCGACTACAATGCTCTTAGCGAAGCTCAGGAAAAAGATAAAGAATTACAAGTTTTATTAAAATCTAAAAATTTATGTTTTCAAAAGTTTCAACTTCATAACAGTCAAGAATCAATTTACTGTGAAGTTTCAAAACAATTCGCACGACCATATTTGACTAAAGAATTTCGAGTGCAGGCTTTCAACGCCGTACATGGATTGAGTCACCCGAGTATAAGATCAACTAGAAAGATGATATGCGATAAATTCTTTTGGCATTCTATGAACAAAGATGTTGCTAACTGGGCTCGAGCATGTATAAATTGTCAGAAATGTAAAATACATAGGCATACAATATCACCTTTTGGTAAATTTCCCACAAGCAATCGTTTTGAACATATACATATTGATATTGTTGGTCCATTACCACTTTACAAAGGATACAGATATTTAATTACGATGTTAGACCGAGCCACGGGTTGGCCGGAAGCTTTTCCCTTAAGAGACATAACAGCTGAAGCTGTTGCAGAGAAAATATGTTCAGGATGGATTTCACGTTTTGGTTGTCCTTTACGAATTACGACTGACCAAGGAAGACAGTTTGAGTCGAATCTTATCAATCAATTATCTAAGCGCCTTGGTAACGGTGCTGTCGAACGTTGGCATCGATCTCTTAAGGCATCGTTAATGACTAGAGGAAACAATAATTGGGTTCAGGAGTTACCAACTGTGCTACTAGGCTTAAGAGCAAGCCTAAAAGATTGTACGCAAACCAGTGCAGCGGAGATGGTTTATGGCAGTCCAATTAAGCTACCCGGAAATTTTTTTGAGCCTACAACGCCACTAAATTCCGATAGCGAGACATTTTTAAAGCAACTGAGAGAACATATAAGTAATATTTGTTCAGTACCCAAACGAGAGAAATCACAGAAAAATATATTTGTTCACCCTGAATTGCAAAAATGCTCTCATGTATTTTTACGGTGCGACAAATTATGTAAGTCCTTAAATCCACCATATTCAGGACCATACAAAGTATTAGACCGTAAAGAAAAACATTTTAAAATATTAATGGCAGACAAAGAATCTACTGTTTCTATTGATAGATTAAAGCCAGCATTTTTATTAAATAATAATGAAGAGTTTGATACGCGAGATAGCACTAGTATCGAAATTCCAAACAAGGAGACACATGTAAATAATAAAGTAACGCGATCCGGCCGAATCAGCAAGCCAGTAGTAAGATTCCGAGATCAATTTATTTAAAATCTGTATCTTGGTGAAGCTATACACATTCACATTTTCTAATTATATTACCAATAATAATAATGGGTTATAATCAGAGCAAAGAAGAAAAGAAGGAAGAAGTTATAATCGCCCAAATGGGAGAAAATAATACTTCGCAAATTTCTGAGTTAAAAGTTGATATATATTTCGGCTTATTATTTTTAATAATCCTTATTGTAATCACGTTTGGAATATACAGATATTGCCGAAGGAAATTTAGAGAGACTATAAGGAAGGAAATGCAGAGCATGCCAGATTTAACTGCTGCAGTATAATGTTTTAAGTGCCAGTGTACGTCTTAGTTAAAAAGTGCAAGTGTATAATGATATGTTAAACACATAATTTCGAGTAGTGCAGTGAATAGTGATAGATGTAAGGAAACTGTAATAGCGTGTAATTATGATATTTTTAGGTATTAATAATATTATTTTTTTTGCAAACTATATTTTATGTTTAGAATTTAATTTTATACATTTTACATTTTTTTTGCGTTAAAATGTATTCATTTTTCTTAATAACTTTTATATATTATTTATTTACTTTTTTAAAAAGGGGGGAATATTGTACCTATTGTAACATGAGGTAATATGATTTGTAACGGGCATAATATATAAGTATAGATATTACATTAGATTATAGATCGAATATGTATCGATTGGACAGTCTCTCGCTTGGTCTCGCAAGTGCAATACGCACTTCAATAAACGCTTAATATTAAAGCTTTATTATTTTCTCCTCACGTCCGCCACAGTTTCATTAGGTGTAAGTACCGCCACAAGATGTTCAGCAAAGGCTTGTACTTTTTCTTTGCAACTCCTAGCTCATATCCCATTGGGTAGTTTTGTATGTTTTCTTGCTATAAGAGGTCTACTTATAGATTTCGTTCGCACAGAGAAGAGAGGGTGGTGTTTAATTGAATTCCTTATAACAATAGCTGTACCACCATGGGCTCTGCCGTCACGGTGGTTTGTCATATATGTGGTGAAGCCATTAAACTTTACGCAACTGTTGGGGGTGCAATGAGATTAAAATGAAACTATCTTTTCGGGTTATTTCGCGGATTTATTTTGATTTTTGGTTCCCACCAACCAACCAACAGTGATTTTGTTTGGGGAGCCAAAGCCTATTGAGACTTTAACGAAAAACAATATTCGACATTAATTCGACATAATGATAAGGCAGGCCCTAAATCTACGAATAAATGTTCTTCTGAGCAGTTTGGTGTAGCGTCGCTCACTTATTTTGATGCGACCGCCCCGACACGGCTACGTAAGTCCTGACGGTTTGCGGTACACCTCTTCTTTAAGACAAAAAACCCAGTGAACGTGTAGGCCAAAATCGGCCCCACACGCCGGATCCATCTGCGTGGGTACGTTCTATTTAAATATGCACGAACAGCAACAGCATAATGCGCAGGACATCCGTCATTTTGTAACCAATATGATTCCCAACTCCTCGGGCACCTCTTCCATTCAATTTGGATGATCATTTTTAAGAAACTCCAAATAACTTTGACCGGTTAGATTCCACGTTAATTCAAATGGGCCTATTATTTTTCCATTTAATATTCCAGTCCAATAATTTATCTTAAATTAGTATTGTGACCTGTCTTCATGCATGAGATGGGGATTGTTAGTTGCCAACTATGTAATTGTGCATATTCAAATACCCATCTCTTTTGACTGTTGATTCATCGTTCCACAGAATTTTATTAAAAATCTTTGCCAGCATTTGTCGGCAAAAACGCAATCTTGAGTTATAGTCTCTTGGTTGGCGAGTTTACATGCGTGCAACGTGGAATGGGTGCAAGTTGTACCTTTTTAAAATACTGTGCACGGTAGATTTTGACATGTCCGTGCGTCGAACTATTGCTCGCATAGATCAGTCAACGGATCTTGCTCGACTTTCTCAAGCACCATGTCTTCGAAATCAGGATAAACTATTCTTCCAGAGCCAGATCCACGGACACCACTACCAGGTATTCTTCCTTCTGAGTGGACTCTTATAAATACGCGACACTCTGGATGGCGCGCATTAGGGTATTTCTCCCTATAAAGAGTTGCGGCTGTGATTGCATTGCCTCTGCATTTCCCGTAAATAAAATGCATCTTTGCATATTCTTGTGGTGGTGGTGGTCTGTTTGATTTAGAAACAGAAAAGTTCAGTTCGGTCCAGAAACAAGTTGCCGTAAATATCACTTAACAAGTCCAAATCGGTAAACAAAACGAATAGTCCAGTAAAATAGCCAGGTTGTCTTTTTAAAACTGTTACAAAGTAAATCACAATAATTACTAACCGAAACGAGTAAAATACATGTGAAGTCGAACAAGTCGAGTGACGCACTAAGCCTCTTATCTGTTTTTTTTTTTCGTTTACTCCCTCTCGCTCGCACTCAGCCAACTCAGACCCTCTTTGTCTAATATGAACAAAAGATGTGCAAAGCGTGCGCGCAGGTAGCAAATATCACGTCACACGACCCGTTTAAAAATTATAACGAACCATTTAAAACATTATGTGTATTAACTATTTGTTTAATTTCTCTTTTTGCATTATTTGTTTTTTTATTTATTTAATAAGCTATTTTATTCAGTATTAATACCCGATGATGTTTTTCAAATCACCAATGGTCAGGTACAATTTAATTTAAAAAATGTTCCCATATTACATATTTCGATATTTAGTCAAATTTACTCCTTTTTTACATTAATAGCCTTCGATCAACAATATTACTAGGTATCGGGTCGGCGTAAGAAATCCGTCTCGGTAAATATCAGCTCACTTGCAAAGTGAGCGTATATTTCGATTAGTTCTATTGAAACACTGCCAACTTAAACACGTCCACAATGCTGCAATATGTATTTAAAAGTTGCAAAAATAATGCGCGAAGAAGAAATATTTCAGACGGAGTATCTTATTTTCGGTAAATACATGTACATTAAATCAATATTTTAAGATTTAACCTAATTTAAATGAAATTTTGAACTGTTTTAAATCCGCTAAGAACGTTGGCCCAGGTCAGCATTGTTTTCATACATTTTTTTTACACCCAAGGTGCTTAAACTTTGTCAAAAATTATATTTTCGCAAATTTTTCACTGAAAATGTTAATACAAGTCGTTTTTTTTAAAATAAGTGCAATAGCTAGTCTTACTATTTACTAGTTATCTATTGGTATGGTTAATTTACATTAAGATAACAACAAAAAATCGATGGAATTCATTCATTTTGTGATTGTAGTGTTCAATAATGTAAAATAAGATAAAAATTTGTAGTCTTTTAAAAAAAAAACATATCTTAACTTAACTACTTAGGATATATTTGGTTATGTATCTTTTTAAAGGTTTTGCTATAAGCCATTTCAAGGTTATCCATTGAAAACAGGACACCTGTATAATTTTTTTTGTAGCCCCAAATATTCTCTTTTAGATGAACCAAGGTCAATTTTTGTAGCTCCGATAGTTTTCGAGATATTTAAAAAATAAACTTGCAAAACTATCTTTTCGGATTTTGTCGCGGATTTATTTGGATTTTTGTTTCCCGACGTTTCGAATGCTTTACAGCATCCATGGTCACGGGAGAGACTCTTTTATTTAAAATGTCAAATATTCGCGTAAATCTAAGAAAGTATTAAACTTGCAAAACTGAAAAATTAGTCAAATTTTGAATTTTGCATAACATTTAAAAAAATATTTTGTTTCAGAAAAATTTTTGACCAAATTTCATCCAAATCGGAAGGATTAATAAGGAATCGATTTCAACAATCGATCGATTTGACATGGAATGATCCCTATAGAGATAGTTTAATGATCATTGATAGGCGGCTACTTTTTGGTCTGCTGTATTAAATGGTCACTAGATATAAGTTATGAACAAGTAAAAAATTCCTGGGTTGTAGTTAGTACTCTTTATTGTATTCTTATTGTACTAACAATTAAGTTTCTAGTTCTTGAGTGGATTGTATTATAATTATTAGTGTGGTACAATATTTTTGGGATGTTGATTCACATCTTTTCGTCGTCGTTGCCTCAATCCTTAAAAACGTAAAGTCTTTAATCAGTGTGAGCTACCAGTAATGAGCTACGCTATCACAATGTGAACATTAGCCAAGGGACTGGTCCACAAATTTTAGGCCCCTCAGTGTGCTATGGAAGGAGGGAGAGGGGGGGGGGGCTCAGGATATTCTTGAGGGATAGGATTCGAAACGAAACATTCTCGCTGAAGTGACAAAAGGCTAGTCATACCTGTTGCGAATCCTACTACCATTGGAACAGACGAGTTGTAACCGAGTCTGTGAAAATATGGAGACGACTTTGACAGACTTGCTGGCTCTGGCTGAATATATAGAGCCTAGGGCAGAGAGAAGTAGCGTAACTTGAGTTCAGAAGTGGACGGCATGGGTTGTTTATTGAATGATTGGCTTTTATCCTGGTACGAATGTAATAATATGGTCCACAAACAAACAATAAAACATTTGTTGCGAGCATTGCCCATTGTTCTAGTGTTTAATTTTCTCACAGGGGGATAAAAAGGGAAAGTTTTATGAAACCTACATTTTTAGAGTTTTTTGTAGTTTTAAGCCGCGCGTTCTGTTAGTAATTCATAAAGTGACCCTAGGGCATCTCAAGCATTAGACAATACTTCTTTTTTTCTTGTGATTCATTTTTTACAACTACTGTCTACTCGTAAGGTCCCACAATCCAGTCGAGAGTGAGCCAAGACACGAATTTTGGAATTTTGAGAGTTAAATAAAATATTACATCCATTTAAAATGTTTTAAAAACATCATTCTATGTGTCTCTATATCTTGGTGACTTATGACGAGTTGTGATTGTAAATTTTTATTCTATGATGATGATGATGATGTTCTCCTAGCCGATTCCGGCTACGGCGGCCAATCTCATTGAGATTAGCCAACTGCGCAGGAGATATTATAGTGCTCAAGTGTATGCGCAGACACAAGTGCACTCTCTATTCCTATCACTCTAATACTCCGGTGGGACGACCACTCAACACGACCGGTGAGAGTTAAGGCGCAGGACCGACGGCTTTACGTGCTCTCCGAGGCACGGGGGTGAAAAACCGCCAACTCCCCAACTTCGGGCTGTTACAGAGACTTACTATACAGAAAGAATCAGTAACTAAACTTGGCCCGACCCGGGACTCGAACCCAGGACCTCCGGGTGTGCAGCCGTACATGCTAGCCACTACACCACCGAGGCAGTTTTATTATATGTATCGATTGTAACTAAGCCGAATCTGTACATTAAATATTTTTTGGAAAGTCTTATTGAAATAAACATTATTATCGATACAGAGGCCGAATCTATAGTTTTTAGAATTTTGGTCTGTATGTCTATCTGTCTGTTACCGCATCACAGAAAAACCACTAGAGGGATTTTGATGAAATTTGGTATGGTGGTAGCTGGTTATCCGGATCAACATATAGTATACTTTTTACTGAAAATATCTCATTTCTGACAAAAAATACAAAAACTGCAATGTAAGAGTATACTAATATTTAAAATCTAAGAATTTGGTTTTTGGTCATCTGAACGCAGGCGGAGCCGCGGGCAATGCTAGTAGCTTATAAAATATTAGATAGATTTAAAGCAAGCAACATGGCCATGGTGAATTATTATGCATTAATAGCCTTTTGCGAAATTATTTCTTTGCTACTTTGTCATAGGGCCTTTTCTAACTGATAAATTTCAATTTTTGCAGATTAGTTGTGCTACTGCACCGGATCAAGAAAAACTGACGTCTTCAATCCCGCAGAGTGATGCTGAGAATGAGATTCTTGTCAACTATATTGAAAAAAGTCCATTAAGCCAAATATCTACAATACGTAAGGATGATGCTAATTGTACCAAACAAACACCAAGTACAGCCAAGAAATCGTCGTGCAATTATATTTTTTCTGATGTTGGTAATACTGAACATTTGATAGAACGTAACAAATCTTCGAAAAATAGATGGCGGAAGAATTATAGCAAACAATTTGTATGTAAATTTTGCTCTATATCTCTAAGACATAAAACGAACATAATTCTTCACGGTGAAAAATGCGCTTTAATGAAAAAATATTCGAATATGTTAAAATGGTGTTGGGTAAATTTGGAAAACTTTAATTTCAAACCTAATTTAACAGACTCTAAAGAAAATGTTGTTTGGGAAAAGAACAAAATTATTAATTCGAAAAATCCTAATTATTACATACTTTATTCTTTAAAAACATCGAGAAAGAGTGTATCTGAATCTTCTGATGAAAATTTTACCAGTAACAAAAAGAAACGTAAAAGGCAACGGCTAATTTCTGTAAGTTCAAATGAAACACTAGTTATAGACGGTAATTCCAATAAGGAAAATAATAAAAATAATTGTACAGGCGAAAGTGATATTGAATGTGTGACGTTAGATGATTCTGACACTGCTTCTACATTAAGCACTTTCGTAACAAAATATAACAATTCAGAAATAAACGCAGAAAATGTAAAGCACCAAGCCAATGAGAAAATGATTAATAATATTGTTTCTATTTGTTATAATAAGTATTTAAAGAGATTGAATATCAATAAAAATGTAAAGAATTACGGAAACCATGATTCGTTTCTACAACGAAAACTCTTAAGTATGGGAAGAAAAATAATTCATAAAGAAGGCTTTAATCAAACTGGACTATTGAGATATATGGAACAAAAAGATCTTGATGTCGTTTGGATAGAAAAAACGGAAACAAATGTATCTGTGAGAACCATTTTCAAAGAGAAAAAAAGTGATGAACTTGCAGACATTTGGAAGAGCTTAAATAAAATAGATAATAATTACAAAAATAAGGATTTTATAGATTATTTCGAAAAGCTTTCTACGCCTGAAGCAGATTCAACGAATAGCTACTTAGTATTTACTACTGAAGTAATTCCACAAGATGGACAGAATGTAATTAGTGGTGGAATAGTCTTGCCACAGAATATCCTTTTTCCATCTGCTAATGACAGTTCAACTTTAATATTTTCAAGCCACGATTCTAAAAATATACAATCACCTGCAGGTACATATTCTAAAAACAACGAAAAATTATTAAGATGTATGCACGATAAAAAAATTGAAAATAATGTTCTGTATCTACGACCTTCAAAAGAGCCAGAAAATAACACCATGTTACATAAGATACTGAATGCCAGTCCTGTGCCAAACCCAAAGAAATTAAGTGCTCGCAATATTCAAGACTGCCTTCCTGCAGTCGACACGACTGATTATTACAATGATGGAGAAATATCACGTGACAAGGAGGCGTCGTCCAGCGTGACCTCTGAAAAAGAAAGCTTACATATGCCCATCATTACATCGACAGTATCATTAGCACCAAATTCTAATAATCAAATAACATCCAATGAGGAACAATGCCCATCGTCCAGCGTAGCTGATACTGCACCTAAAGTGCCCGAACAAACATTACCAAGAATAAAAGTAAAGCCTGTTTCTGAGCTCATGGCCGAGGTGCCAACTCACCCGAAAGGTATTCCTACAACGGCAAACGTGTGGGCGGGGAACTCGAATGAGAATCAAAACGTTTATTTACAAAACATAGCTCCCAAACCACAACTTAATTCTGTACCAGTGTACATGAGTATGGCGCAGCCTGTCAATAACATATTTGCTTATCCACAAGGACAAGCTATACAGTTGGATAACATCTCACAAGGGACTTCTAGAAGTGTCGAGAGGCAAGAAGTTGATAATCGCGATTATTTTGTAATGCACACAGTGGAAATGCCTCACAAAAAAACTCATTCGCCTTTCCAATACTTTAAGGATTTGTTAAAGATTCACAAATTTGAGCTGTTAAATAGTGCGGAAGCTTTCACACCCTCGATGTCCTGCATCGTTAAATTTAAGTTGGTTTTTGAACAGGGTGCTATCGCTCCGGTGACTCTGTGCTTGTCGCTATTCTGTGATAAGAACACGTTTTGTATTCAAGTGAGAGACATAAATTCAGAACTTTTAGATGTGAATAATTTTTCTGCATATTGGCAATGGGAAATACTAAAAGGATTCAGAGGTGTTGTTCACGCAATGAGGCAAAATGCCAATAAGTATAATAGGGAAATTTTTGATAAAATTCAATATTTCATTTTATTACTTAACACTATTGTTGTATCCCGAGGGTCTTAATTACCAGTTTTTTTACCAGAGTTTCTTACCAATTTATATATTATGCATGGTCTGAATAAGTCGAAAATAAGAGCTCTCTGTTTATGTCTAATTATTATGCAAAAAATTCTGAAGTTTGCACCGAAGTCAACTTTCATATCCATGTATCTGTCTTCTTTCAATTATTTTACACGTTTGTAAGTGATATGGACTCTGCTGATGAGCTTGTTACAAATAGATTTTTTATATATAATTAGTTTAAGGTATCTATAGTATGTTATTTGATTTATAATATATAACTTCTAAGAAGGTAAGACGAAGCAGTCATTTAACGATTCATTGTGAATGAAGTTGAAGATTTAAATGATAAGGTCATTATAATAGTATAGATATACTAAAATGTTCGACGTTGTAACTATCCAACGACTGTTGTTATTTTTTATCTTACTTTATTTCTTGTGTTTAAATAAACGATACCCTTAAATTTGTAAGGAACGCTACAAATTATTATCTTATTGATTTTACCATTTTATCATCATTCCAATATGTTTTGCTGCGAAATTATAAGTTTATCATCATTCCATTGTTTTGCTGCGAATACAAAAAATATGCAACACTCGCCAAGCGATATTACGATTTAATAGTGAGAAAGCTGTAAAAGTGTATGTAGATAGTGAACACAAAATTGTGTGGATTGTAAGTACTGAGGCACGACTAGAATATAGTAATCAAAGAAAAAATATATATAAATAGTTAGAAAAAGACAGGTACCTACCTATTTTTTCCTGTGTCTGTTTTACCTGTCGGTAATAAAGTATTAGTATTTTTAACCACACACTTAATACAAATCCCACACCACCACAAGTTTTAATATTTATAAAAAGTTTGTGAGGATGGATGGATGTTTGTTACTCTTACACGCCAGAAAAGCTGAACGGATCTAAATGAAATTTGGCACAGAGATAGATTACAGTCTGGAATAGCACATAGGTTACCTTTTATCCCGGAAAAATGTACGGTTCCCGAGAGATAGATTACTCTTTGTATAGGGACGCACCCGAAGCGAAGCGAGGGTGAGTCGCTAGTTAGTCTATATTTCAAAACTAGCGACTCGCCCTGGCTTCACTCGGGTTCGTCCCTATGTGATTCTTTAAATTGACAACTGTCTTATGAACCCATTTACTGAATGTTAAGTGAAGCTCACCACAGTACATTAGTGAAAATCGCACTAAAGTCGGTTCAGCCTTGAGATTAGTGCGCACAATCGCACAGACAGACAGAAATTCTAAAAATCATTTTGGGTGTTATTGCGGTAATAAAGACTCCCAATAACCGTTTTCCTTAAATGTCTTCTTATAGTCCAATCGGAATCCGGTTTGGGAACAAAATACTGAAAATCTGAAGTTTTATGGTTTTAAAATGTTAGCCGGTATATAAGAAATAGAAATTCGTGAAATGCCCTACATGCCCCTCAGAAATGAGGGGGATGCAAAGTGTTGAAAAATAGTTTTTTTACAATTTCCAGCTTACTGTGAAGTTATATCGCAAAATGTGTTTTACAAAAGTTGTAGATGTAGTAAAACTCTACAACTTTTATAAATAATACTTTACAATAGCCTCAAAGTGTCCGAGATATTTGCAAAAAATTGGGTTCTTTACTTTTTCTTGGCTTTTTATTTTTAATTTCTAGAATAATCTTGATTTTCATGAAACTAAGGGAATATAATCTTTGAAATACATATAATAAATAAAAACAACACAAATTGAAATGTTTAGCTATTTCCGAGAAAAGTATGTTTTATGGTCTCGAGAGGCTGAAAATCACCCCCAACTTCAAGTGGGCATTTAGATTAAAAAAAAAAATCGTTCAATTTTCAGATAGGGCTCATTCTTTTCGTCTTGAACTATATTTTTTGAAAATATAAAAACATTATATGGCCGTCTTGTAAAAACACCCTTAAAAATTCATAAAATTGTGATATAAAGATTTATAGATTTTTCAGAAATAAGATATTTTCCCGCAGTAAAAAGTATCCTATATGTTGACCCGGACAACCAGCTACCATCTTACTGTAAAAAAATATTTACAAAGTAATTTTGAATTTAAGTACGTACAAAATCTCTCTATTACCCTATTTCAAACTAAAAATGAAAATAATTATTAATTTAAAGGTAATAAACATTATGTAAAACGCGCAGAATAATATAGTCTAATATTTAAAAAAAAAATAATAGGGGTCTGTGATATTATTTAATTATTGACACCCATCCTTTTTTACATATATATGTATAGATATCATAATAAGTCAATAGTTCGTTGGACATAGGCATTGGTCGAGTTATGCCATTTTGGTCTTAAATATGTAGTTTGTTTTATAATTTCTGATATTTTTCTATTGTAATTTACTGATCAACATGTAGTTTTTTGTCCTATATGATAAATAAATACTACATTTGTTTTTAATAATCAGTTCAAACATTATTATAAAACACATGCTATCCATACTAATATTATAAATGTGAAAGTGTGTTTATTTGTTTGTCCTTCTTTCACGTGGAAACAGAATGAAGGATTGACGTGATTTTTTGTGTGGAGATAGTTGGGAGGGCTGGAGAGTGACATAGGCCACTCTTTACCGTGGGTGATTATCTCATTCCCACGGGGTAACACGTTATGATGCAACCCAAAAAATATTTGTAATCAGAATTACTTGGAACTTGGTATTAATATTCTTCAACATAGTTAAATAAATACGTGTTTTAGCATTTTTCGAAATTCATCCCATATGAGGGTAAAATAAGGCATGAAAGTTTGTATGAAACCTACCTTTTAAGAGAATTCTTTATAGTTTTAGCGCGAGCGAAGCCGCGGGTTCTGCTAGTATCCTATGAAAAAAGCTCTTTTGTTAGTAAGTAACTAATGTACATAATATAAAACAATAATAAATACATAAAAGGCGCGAGAAACTGATGATTTTAATATTAAAACACAAATTTGTAATTAAGTTTGTAATAAAAGCAGTATAAATATTAATTATTTTACTTTCCTCTAAATACTAATCTTAATTTATCACAAATGTTAACCGAGCGTCCATAATGCATCTACATTTGACAGAACTTCATCTGGACTAGAATGTTTGTGGAACATGAAGTAGCCTTGTACCTGCGCTGGGCTTACATTCTTTTGCTTCTCCATTACTCTAAAAAAACAAATAAACACAAATTGAAACACACAAAAATTTATTTATAAATTCTCTATTTAGTCTACTTATATAAAACATTAATAAAATTGTAACTAAGTCGAATCTGTACATTAAATATTTTTTGGAAAATCTAATTGACATAGACACTATTATCGATACAGAGTCCGAATCTATAGTTTTTAGAATTTTTGTCTGTCTGTCTGTTACCGCATCACGAGAAAACCACTGGCCAGATTTTTATGAAATTCGGTATGATGATAGCTGGCTATACAGGTTAACATATAGGATACTTTTTACCGTGGAAAAATATCCCATTTCTGAGAAAAAATACAAAAACTGCATTATAAGAGTATACTAATATGTAAAACCTAAGAATTTGTTTTTTGGTTATCTGAACGCGGGCGGAGCTGCGGGCAATGGCTAGTTGCTCATAAAATTATAGATCGCAGTATCGACTGACAATCTATTCCTCTAGATAAAGGGCTTTATTAACATTAAAGGAATATTTTGTGTTAGGCCTATATATAAACTATAGGAATTCTTATTGAACAATAATAAAATTTAACTATTTATAAATAAAATGTAGCTCGAAAGTAATTTTTCAAATCATATAGCGCCTTAGGAAGGTAAGTAAACTGTTGTAAACAGACTCGAAGGTCTAACTACCGCCAATAAGTACATGCATGCGTGCATTAACCGTACAAAAATGGACAATGCCAACGAGCTCTCTTTTCTTGGACACAATATTGCGATAGGACTAAGGTAGTTTTCAAGCGAAAATGTAAAGCTTGTTGCACAATCATTTTATAAATCCAAATATTTGAGATAATTAAAAAAAATATCAAACAAATTGGATGTTTGTTAAATATTTTTGCTATGTATTTGATTTGAACGGATTTCAATAAGAAATAAAGAATATAAATAAATCTAATGGTTTAAACCCAAATGTAATTAAATTAAATCCACTAAATATTTTAAATCACTTATACAACATAATAATAAGGTCTTTGAATAACAAATGAAGTCGAGTAACATTATTATAATTATAAAACTTACTTTTTCGCAAATATTTTTGCATGTTCTGCTTCTTTGTAGAATCTTAGAAACATTAGTTCTACTTGCTCATGGTCACAGTATCCAACATATTCCTTCATGTCTACACGACCTGGTCTAATCAAAGCTGGATCTAACCTAAAGAAATTTAATATATTTGATTTAAGTATGTTTTAAAAAATGAGCATAGCATCCCTATTTAAAAACTCCAATAGGATCCCATCAAAATCGACAAAAGCCACATAGAAACCAATAAATATTTATTGGTTTCTATGTGGCTTTTGTCGATTTTGATAGACTTCTATTGGAGTTTTTCAACAGGGATAGCAGTTTATCTGATTTGTATTAAAGTTATTACAATTTTTAACAGTATAGACATTTATCGGATTATAAAATAGCCAATACAACTTATTCCAAACTTATAAACTTTACTTTTTTATAATATCTTATATATAAAAATCAATGTTGGTTTGTTTGTTTGCTTTCATCCGCTGCCAGCCGATTGCGATGAAACTTTGTCAACTTATTATTTGCACTTCTGCGAAGATAGGCATAGTATACTGTATAATTATTAACTTACAGTAGGTGACGCATGTCTCGTACCGACAAATGTACCTACATATTTCAAAGAGTATTTCTGCAATAATTATTTTTATCTGTTAAAATGTATCTAGAGAAGCACCAGAGCGAAGGAAGAGTAGTCACTAGTTAATAAAATAAAATTACATTTAAGAAAAAAATATATAGAATGGTCTTTTAGGTTGTTAACGTCATAACCATATATTTTAAATGTTATATTCTTGTTTATCTATAACACAGGTAAATCTCGCGATAGGCTTTTATATTAATTTTCATATTAATTTGGGTTTGTTTTAATTTAAAGTTTATTTTTTTTCTTTTTAGTGCACTTAAATAAAAACTTGTTTTTAATAATATTTTTTTACGATTAATTTATTTTATATATTTTAGTTTTATTCGTATTCTTCTCAGAAAACACTTTCATTTGATATCCATAATATCATAGGGTGCATAAAAAATGCTTGTCCGCCATCTTCAGGAGTCCATCATATTAGATTTAAAGTGAAGTCACTTTATTTTTTGAGTCAGCAAGCCCTTTCATTTGATACTCATATTGTAGGAGTGAGTTAAAAATAACTAGTCAGCCATCTTGGGTGCTCCGCCACGTTGGATTTAGAATAACGTCACACAGCTAGCCATGCATTGTCATGCAAACTAAACGTGTATAAAAAATTGCAGCTCAATCGGTTGAAGATTTCTGCTTCAAAATTGAGTTCCACCCGGACAAACATACATTGCAAGTTAAATAAAAGCTTGTAATAATAACAAACCTTTCTAGATAATTAGTGGTCATGAAAACGATTCTTGCTTCAGTGGAGGCGACGCCATCTAGGCAATTCAAGAGTCCACTAAAGGTAACTCGGTTAAGCCCTTCAAATGCTGCTTTCTGTTGCGTCGTGTCATCGCGTGAGACGAACGCGGCATCGATATCTTCTAGAAGAATTATAGATTGCTGGGGGGCTACACTGTAAAGAAAGGTTAAATTTTATGAAGATTCACAGATCATTATATGAAAAGGAATAGTAGGTACTATAATTAAATTTTAATACAATATTTTTATCTTGTACATAGGTCATTAAAGAAATGTGATCGATTTATTTCTTTGATACCTTATACCTAGTTGATTACTATCATAATCATTTTTTATTACCGATAACACTAAAACTCCTCAATAGCCATTACACAAAAAAAAAGAAATCTAAATATATATCTGCATGCAATAAATATCTGAAATCACACATGCAAGGTACTAGAACAAGGAAGCCCTTTATAACTTCTGTCGCCTTCATTTCTTTAAATAACTTACGATTTTGTTCACAATTTCATGGGTTTTAATTTTTTGTGCATTACCCTATATTGGATTGATAAAAGTAACCTAAATACTTCTTATAACACCAGCTATATGCCAGTGAAAGTACCGTCAAAATCGGTCCAGCCGTTTCAGAGATTAACCGAATCAACCAGACAAAAATTTGAATAATTGTTTTTTTCTTATAAGTACTGTACATACTTTCATATTAAAATGTAGTAAAAAGCTGTTATTTTGACATTACAAACGGACGGACGGACGATAAAAAATAATACACTTTTTAGTTTTTATATATAATCTATACAAAAAATAAAATTGTAACTAAGCCGAATCTGTACATTACATATTTTTTGGAAAGTCTTATAGAAATAGACTTTATTACCGATACAGAGGACGAATCTATAGTTTTTAAATTTTTTGTCTGTCTGTGTGTATGTGACCGCATCACGGAAAAACCACTGCAGGGATTTTGATGAAATTTAGTATGATGATAGCTGGTTCTTGGGATCAACATACAGGATACTTTTTATTCCGGGAAAATATCTCATCTCTACTACTACTAATACTGTACTATTAGTACAGATTATTCTTTTTTTTTTCAAACTAAACGCTAAAATGAAAGTAGGGACGAACCCGAGCGGAGCGAGGGTGAGTCGCTAATATATGAATAAAATAATACACTTCATCAGGGGCTGCACCCCATTAGATAAAGATTATTATTATTAACATTCGATGCCCTATTATGTCTTATTAAAATGAAACAATTATAGGGAAAAATATCAGATATATTATATTAGATATATTCATAAATAAAATGTATCTCTACCTCAGAAGATGATTTAACCTATCATCAGTAAGGCCTCTTTCAGACAAATTCAACACACAAATATTATATTCCAATTCTCCTGCCAAAGCCATTATAAATGAAGATTTACCGCAACCTGGAGGCCCATATAGTAAATATCCTGAAAGTAAATAAAACACTCAAAATGAACAATGTGCTTATTTAAGTTATTTTATATGATCTTAACACAAAGGAATGTGGACATTATTTAGTTTCTAGCAATATTCCCTGGGTTAACAGAGGCTTTTTTAAATTAATATTATTCCTCATAAAATTTTACCCACAAATTTTTATCCTATTACTATTAGGAAAATATTATCGAAAACTCTCTAATGATTGTCCTCTCTTGGTGATTACAAGGAAGATTTATCAGGTTTTTAGATCCATTAGTTTAGTCTGGGTAGAATCTGCTTCATTTTTAAACATTAAAACTTAGAGATTACCTTACTCACCTCGTCTATAAGGAATTCCTCTATCAGTATACCAATTAGGGTTATCAATGAAGTCTAAACAATCTTTTACAATTTTGTCTGTGAGACCAGCACGCAAAACCACACTTTTTAAAGGTCTTCTTCGGCGAGGATGACCAAATGGTCGCCATTCAGATCCCATTGCTGTGTACATAACAGTCATACCTTCGTGCTGCTTTAAAGCCATTGTTCTTGCTGTAATATTAGATATTTCAAATACATACAATCTTTTATTATTAAGAAAATCTAATTTCAATTTTATTATCATACAACTGTATGATAATACTAGAGACTCACCCTTGCTTTGCTCGGGTTCGTCCCTAGCTTGATTCTCCATACAAACTTTCATCCCCATTTAAGGGATGATTTCTGGAATAAAAGGTATCCTATGTCCTTCCCAGGATCTCAAACTATCTTCTTACCAAATTTCATCTAAATCGGTTCAGTAGATCCAGAAGATTACCCCCTACAATGTTACAAACTCACAAACTTTACCTCTTTATATAATATTAGTATAGATAAGAAATTCTTCTTATACTTTGTTAGGTAATTTGTTAAATTATTCTGTTTTGTATTCTCAAAAACACAGACCATGAGGTCTCATCAGAAACAAAGTAAAATTAGTTCAAATAAATACCAACAAATAACATTATATGTATTGATATGTTACTTATTAAAGTTTGTGTAAAATTAGCAAAAGGGATCCCAAAATTATGGTTTTTTATAAAATCTCTAAGTGAACAGAATGAAATAATCCACTCTTACATGAAATTTAAATACTTTTACTAATTATTAGAAAATCAGCAATTAGGAAATGGTTACACATATTTACAAAACAAAACAGTTTGACAGTTTATGGATTTCCCGGAAACTAACCATGGAGGCGTTAACAACATGTATTATGTATTTATTTGCTGTCCAATTTCTTTGTATGGGATGGTGTATATTCTGTATCAGTAGTATTATGTCATCTATGGCAGAACTAAAATATTTTTAATAAAGCTTATGCCATAAGAATGTATTATAAAAACATGTCCAAAGAATGTATAATGTTATTTTACCTTCTTCAAGTATGTTATAAAAGAGCTGTCTATTCCTTCCAAAAGAAGTCAAAGTGACAGTTTCCCATGGAACACCCATATGAAGATCAAGTGTATGCTGTTCTCTAACTCGATCCACTTTAATCCAGGCTCCTGCATACCTGTAAAGTTAAGTAAGACTTAATGTCACAGTTTTTGTCAATTAATCTAATAATCTATTGTAATTTATAAATCAACACAGAAAGATTTATTTCTTTAGAATTGAAAGATGTCTAACCTGAAAAAATGCTGACCAACACTAGGGATAAAATCATATTTCGTTTTAATTTGGCCTGTATCTTTTTGAAGAAATGAGGTCTCAACACTTAGATGTTGTGTTTGTTTTGCTCCCTTTTGTGTAATCCACTGCAAAAGCCATTGATATGATTTATCCCTGCAAGGTACTTCGAGGGTAATCATACAATGTCTCCGAAATAATAATACAGAAGTCTGGAATCCCTTTCGTAATATAGCGGCTCCAGCTCCGACACCGAATAATCCGAAACCAGCACCAAAATATGGATTTGCTGACAGAGAGGCCACATATTCTGTTAATGTCATCCTTAAAAGTAAAGTTTATTTCATAAACATCCCAATAAATCCATAAAATGTTACACCACAATTCTTTCTTATTTTTGATGTTAAATTGTTAACTGACATTGAATTTGATATCTGACAACTGACAGGAGACAGCAGACTTATCAGCTGTATTTGAAAGTTACTTGCCTGGATCCGTTCAACAACTTTTATTATACAGTATGTTTTTGATGGGATTCAATATTCATCTAAATATGTTAATAACACAGATGTAAAATATTAATGAAAGCTTCAGATTGAGTAAATATCTTGTATGAAAGCTATAATTATTAAAGATAGAGAACTAGTAACTAAGTATCAATGTTGGATTTACGCCTAGGCCCACGAGGTCCGGGCTTAGGGAGGCACGATTTTAGGTGCGGCAAAATGGGGAAGATTTCTCGAAAGGAGTGGCCACGTATGGCCTATTTACAATAACGTAGTGATTATATATTCTTTGCTTTACTTTCACTCTGAGGTTAGCAATTTATTGTGATATCTCTATTATTTTACCTATATTTTTATATTATACCTGGTTTTTTGCTTTTATTGTGTTCGCATCTTACCTATGCAATGTATTATACCTGGAAATTAGATCAGCTGAAGGAAGAATTGAGAAAGAGAGGTAGGTACATCCTGTGGTGGTCCTGACTGACTTATGAATCAACACACAGTCTAAATCAGTGGTCGTAGAAACGTGGAATTTTGAGGACGTATTCTTTATATGATTTAGGCATCCGATAAGAAAGGATTTTTTGGAAATTCATTCCTTAAGTGGGTAAAATAGGGGATTAAAAATTGTATCAAACTCTGTTATTCTTAATGTTAAATACACAGAAAGTACTTTTAAGATAAAAAATAAGAAATACATTTATTTGATTTTTTTTAGAAATTCATCCCTTAAAGAAGTGAAAGGGGGTAATAAAATTTATATGGGCAAAGAATTATTTATGCTCAGAATTACTTGAAACTTGGTATTAATCCTCTTCTATACAATTAAATAAATTTATGTGTTTTAGCATTTTTCAAAATTCAATACCATAAGAGGGTAAAATTGGGGATTAAAGTTTGTATAAAACTTTATAATCAATATGTGAAAAGGTACAAAAAATATTCACCTGTAGACGATTTAAAAGTTTTAGAATAACTTTCTTTAAAATGAAGTCCATAAAGCCATAAATATAAAGATTGTGACTTCGCCAATTTTGGTCTTCTAATTGCTTTAGGCTTTGGCCCACAAGTTCTTAAGTTTTTTTTCTTTTGGGAACAAATTATATCCATTTTCTTTGCATCCTGGCACTGTGCAATTTGTCATTTTAATTAAATTTTAAATAAAATTAATATAGTGATCGAGACATCTGGCGTTAGAAAAGGCAAAATTCTTCCCTATTAGAATGAAGGCTCGTTCATTTTTCTTTTTACACAGCGTCCACACCGTGTTCGTTTGAATTTTCAAATTCCTTCGATGTTGCTGGCGGCAGATTCCCTTTATAATATCTTGGCAAACGCCAAAGAACGATCATTGGCGTTGGTTAAAACGTTCGGGAACGGCCAACAAATGTAAACAAAACCCATTCGAAAACTTAATTAATTTTTGTACGGACTACGCAGCATATCCCGCTCCTCCAGAGACCGTGTCCCAAGTCAGTACACGCCCTGTACCATAAACTAAGTAGAGATACTTGTGACTTTTATTCCCATATTGCTTGATTCCAAATTTTCATCCTCATTTTCACCCCTTTAAAGGATTATTTCCGGGATAAAAAGTATCCTATATCCTTCACAGAGTTTCAAAGTATCTTTACCCCCTACAACGTCACAAATTCACAAACTTTACCTCTTTATAATATTAGTATAGATAAACGGTTTCCTTGAAATATTTTATATTAAGATAAGCAGCAAACAAAACGAAAAAATGAAAGTGGTTAGAAGTTTGAGCAAGACAACACTAATCATAATTTAAGAATCATAAGAGATAAGATTATTTATTCTCTTAATCTCTACATAATATAAATAGGCAAAGAATAGTTTAGTACCCTCTTCTCCCCTGTTAGTTAACCGATTTGCATTTTTTTTGTATAGCAGCTATTGTTGCCAATGCGTTTTGCGTGTGCGTGTAGATATGTGTTTAGCTTTAGTGTTATTAATAAAAAATAGAAACGGTATCTAAGAGTTTGTAGGGTTAAGCAATTTATGTAAGCATAATATGCATACATATTTCATTTGAATGTTTATTATGGCTAATATATGTTGTGTGATTTTTGTACTACGAGGCAGTCGCTCGATAGCCGTGGTATTAAATAGACAATAAATATTAATTATAATAATTGGACTTCAATATCTTTTATTGCCCGCACAAACATAGTTCCTAAAAGTACAGTACCTTTTTCTCCACTGTTTGTCAACCGATTTTCTTTTTTTTTGTTTAGCAGTTCTGAACGAAACATATCTGATAATGCGTATCTTAAGACGTTTTTTTACCATGTAAACATAGCTGGTGCAAGTAATAATATAAATTTTAAACTGTATACAGAGTCAATTGTAATGATGTTGGCACTTAGTGCCTCTCCCCGTATAACGAACACGCGCTGCGGGTCACGCGACCCCTATCGTCAAAGCTGACGTCATATCATCTTAATTTACTGTTCGAGTTTTTCTGAACCAACATAAATAATGAAATTACACAATTGCTTTTGATCTTGCGGCTAAATTATAGAATATTTTTTTGCTCTATTCCTTGCATTTCTTGTTTAATTAAGACTGTATTTTTTATTTTAGCATCTATTGTAATGCTTATTCAGTTGAACCTATTGAAATTGAAAAGGAGTTTTATAAGCGAATACGTATATAAATAACAGCTTGTAAATATTATAAGTACAGTTTTTTAATATTTACAATGTGCTTGTAAATATTATAAGTATGTACTCTGAACACTGTTGCACTTTAAATTTTATTTACTTAGAACTCTGTTTAATTTTTTATTAAGTCTAAATAAATCAAAAATCTTTGGTGTCCGATAGTTATGTACTTACTATGTGATAAAAACATAAACACCAACACCAACCTAAATGGTTTTTAATGTTATATGTATATATGTGTATAAAAAATGCAAAACTTTTAATATGATAATGGAGGAAAAAAATAGAGTTAGTTTTTAAAACTTAAGAAATAATATGAAGCAAATCTTTGTAGTTAACAAATTTAATACAAAATAAATATAATTTTGGCACACGAATTGATAAATGCATTCATAAAATAGTATAAATTTTATCTTCATAAGACCTCATAATATTAATACAAAGACGTGGCCTCATTGAATGAATACGTCTACAAATCGTATAATGAGACTGAAATTATTATTTTTATTTATATCTCTACTCCAAATAAATCAAAAGGTAGACTTGGCAATTGCAGTGAGGAAATTTGTTAACCAGAAGGACATGTCGGTACAGTGCAAGCGTCGTGTAATACCGTCCGTGTTCTTAGGGAAGCAAGTGATGGATGCAAGCTCATATATTATGCAATTATCTCGTTTAAGTATACCTTATAGTTGTTCTTTGAGCGTTAGGTTAGTTTCTTTTTATTGAATTACATGATACCAAATAAGAAAATGTATAATGCCACGTTTCATCGAATCTGTTGAGCTCTATAAGACTGAAAAGAGAAACGGAGGCAAAGTTTTCTTCAGAATTATAAACTAGAACGGATGATCTAAGAGAAGTCATCTATGATAATATTAATAACTAGCAGGACCCGCGGCTTTGGTCGCGCTAAAACTACAAAATATCTCTAAAAATATTGTTTCATACAAACTTTCATCCCCTATTTTACCTCCTTATAGGATGAATTTCGAAAAATATTAAAACACGTATTTATTTAATTTTATTAAAGAGCAATAATACCAAGTTTCAAGTAATTCTGATCATAAGTATTTTTTGGGTTGTATTATAACGTCTTTTTCCGTCGGATAGAGATAATTTCCCACGGTAAATAGTAGCCTATGTCACTCTCCAGCCCGCCGACTACCTCCACACAAAAAATACGCCAATCCGCCCAGCCGCTTCGACGTGAAAGAAAGACAAACAAACAAACAAACAAACAAACACACTTTCACATTTATAATATTAGTATGGATATTATTGTAAAGTTTTTTAACTATCCCAAGGGAACTCTTTAATTTTCCGGGGTAAAAAGTATCTAAGATGTTGCCCGGGGATATAAGGTACCACCATGCAAAATTTCATCTAAATCGGTCCAATAGATTTGGAGATTAGCCCGTACAAACAGACAAACAGATAAACAGACAGAAACCAAAAATTGAAAAAAAAACTGGATTTGTTCTATTTGTTTTCTTACATCTCCCTGACTCGGATTTTAGCATTTCTTTTCTATGTACAGACATTCGACCTCTACAGTTTTATTATATGTATAGTTAAGAAACTTTGTCTAAGTATCAGTAAAAATAGACGCTATGTTCAAGTCAATTAATGTAGGCCTTATATTTTTACTTAATTTGCCTATTTGTGTAAGATAATTGCTACTAAACAATATTTTACAATATAACAATTATTATTACAACACAAAAAGTGAGAGGTATGTTAAAATGAATTCTTAAATTCAATAAAGAGAAAGCTTCACCATTCCTGAATACTAAACATATTTTAAATTTTTATTGTACGTACTCAATAGTATATAGTATATTATGTATCTATGTGACTAGTTGCTACAACTGAAAAATAAAATTATTGAACATCTTTTTCGATAAATATCTTTTTACTGTTTTTCTAAAGTATAGATTTCAAATAAAATTATTTTCATTGAGACCGATACCGGTAGAGCACCATTTTGATGTACCCTAATAATAATAATTTAAAAACGAATTCATAAGAGTTTTTGAAATAATTTTATTAATGTAAAACATTTTTTTTTTAATTTGGTTAAAATATTTTACATTATATTTGACTTGAATTTTTCATGTAGAGCCGAAACTGGATATAATATTATTCTTATCATTCACTTACTATCAGCGAGTACCTTACAAGAGGCTTGTTCACAAAATCAAGATCAGTTGATAGTTTATGAATTAGGTGAAACATTTGGTGGTTACTGGGGACATTTGCCTGACACCATGATGATGAAAAAGACTAGAAGGAACTACACTAAGTTTTATACAATTAAGACGACTCAGTCAACTATAACTGAAAGGTAAAAAACTTACAATTTTACTCTTTAATAGACTTATCAAAATACTGTTAACTAAAATTGGTGAAGAGAAATAAAATAAATAAATGTAATTGATTGAAAATTTCTTACTACTTTTTGACCTTGGCTCTGTGTACGTGCTATGAACGGTCGAACATATAAATGTAAGATGGGGATACTTACAATTACAAACTTTACTAAAAAGGTTGAATAGGGTACTTATTAACCCGTGGGATATACTCGTATTTTGTATATTGTAAAAAGTTACTATGGACTACAGAGTATACTAGTAATTATAATTTATACATATAATAAAATTGTAACTAAGCCGAATCTCTACATTAAATACTTTTTGGAAAATCTTATTAAAATAGATATTATTATCGATACAGAGGCCGAATCTATAGTTTTTAAAATTTTGTTCTGTCTGTCTATGAACGCATCACGGAAAAACCGCTAGAGGAATTTTGATGAAATTTGGTATGGTGATAGCTGGTTATCCGGGTTTAGATATAGGATGCTTTTTACTGAAGGAAATATCTCATCTCTGAGAAATCTATACTAAATGTAAATAAAGGTGAAAGAAGGGCGCTGCGTTTGTTCTAAAAATAAAAGATAAACATAAAAATAATGTCTCAGGACACATACATACACAGAAGGCACAGTAAAGATGTTGATGAAAACGTTCCCAGCCACGGACAAAGGGCCAGACTACATCAGAATGGAAGTCCCGTTGGTGAATGTGTCCGGAAATCTTCAATTAGACGACTCGCTTCGTCATACCTACAACTCTGAAGAGATGTTTGACTTTATATACGACGTCACGCCTAGGTTTTATTTACAGCTTCTTTATAAATATTTCATTTTTAAACTATTTCATTTTAACTGACTTATGATATTAATAAGTAATTATGATTTATTTTTCAAATTCTCGATATTTTCTTTAAAGGTAAGGCAATGATTTTGTCAAACATATCTATTTTAAATAAAACTATCTTTTCGGATTTTTTCGAGAATTTATTTTGATTTTTGGTTCCCGACGTTTCGAATACTTTACAGCATCCATGGTCACGGGAGAGACTGAGGTGTTACATGTCTCGAAGGTATAGTTGTTACAGACAGCCTACCCACAATTAACAAAATGAAAATTGTACCAATTACATTACAATATTTTTTAACTTTCAAATTTTTTAAATTTTCATTAAAGAAAAGATAGTTTTATTTAAAATGTCAAGTATTCGCGTAAATCTAAGAAAGTATTAAACATATCTATGTATAAAGAATGTAAGAATATGATCCGATGAACTTTATCCGGTATTATAAATACATATTCGTTTATTTGCTTAGTTATCACAAAATTTAAGAAACTATAAAGTCTATAAAATGTATAATGGAAATTTCATAAGGAATACGGTGTAGTATTCAATAAGAGAAAATAGAGTTTATTCGAGAAGATTCTTGTTTTTAGAATTAAAGTTCACGTTAAAAGCATTAAAATGAGTAATTAATACTTTGAAAAACCAGTGTGTCTATTCGTCCGATTTTTTTATATTTTTAATATTTTTTATTATTATTGGACGGATAGCAACAGTCTTGAAAATTATATGGAGTTGTATGATTTCGTTATGATTTTTCATTTTTGATATTGGCAATAAATACTTTTAGGAATAAAGCGAGTAAATCACCTTTTTATTTTAAGTAATAATCTCGAAAATCTTAAAAAAGTTTGTCAACGGTTCTCTTTTTTCTTTGCTATTAAATTTAAAAAATCTACGAAAATTATCACATTTTTCTGTACAGTAAAATAATTTTATATTTTTTTTTAATAATATATCTCAACCATCAACCAACACAATATATGTATGCTTAGAAACGGAAGTCAATATGAGACAACTATAATGCCTTTGGTACAATTTTCAATACGGCAGCAGAAGGGATACGGTGAGAAGCCACGCTACGAACTGGACTACAACATCAATGATTTTACTATGGATTCAAGGTGCGTGTAAAATCCAAACAAACATTATAAATGTGAAAGTTTATGAGAATGGATAGATGTTTGTTACACTTCCACGCCAGAACTGCTGAACGGATCTGGATGAATTTTGGCAAGGAGATAGTTTATAGTCTGGAATAACACATAGGTTACTTTTTATCCCAGAAAGATGTACGTGGGATAGATTTGTTTTTGTTTTTCATTACGAAATTGTACTCACATAGTGGTAATTTGCATATTTTTAGATCAATGATGTTTAGTACTAAGCGCAGGATTACTACAAAGAAAAGAAACTGGTTCGCAAATAGGTTGTATACTTTAAGAAAGAAAAAAAAGTACCCATTTGCTAAAAAGGATGTTCCAGTTAGTTCGAAGAAGTAGGTATTGGAATTTCGTTGCAGTAAATATTCTACCTATTATATTATAATATAATTAAATTTTATTTTTTATAACTATTGACACAAACTTACCATTCTATCTCAACTTAACTTTTAAAAAATGTACTATAACAAGTTTATGTAAATATTTTTTAAAGTTATTAATAGTCTAAGATCCCGATCTACGTGGTGGATCCCTTACTCTTTTTTCAAGCGAAATATATTTTTTAAACCGTAAAGCTATAACAAACACGACCCAGGGGGATTGTCACCAAAAATTCGTTTCAGGATATTTTAATAAAAAAAACCTCTAGTCTGGAGATGTTTTGGTAAAATAACCTTATATCATTAAATTTGTAATAAAGTTGTCTACATTTAGATACTTGGTTAGTCCCAGAAAATACGATCCGATACAAGCAATTAACTATTTCAATTTACCTGTTTATACCTGGAGGTCAGGTAATATGAATTTGAAAAAGGCCACCAAGCGTATGATGACATTTTCTACAAGTCTTTTACTTCTGATCTATACTAAGTTATCACAGGAAAAGAGTTAATGTACATACCTACTTAAAAAAAAAAGAGCCTGGAGCAAATTTTTGATAAAAATCCACCTGGTGTGTTAATATATTTTATTGTTTAAAAAATATATTTGGCCTGGAATAAGAGTCCACCACATAGATCGGGATCTCCTACTATAAGTGGTGTAGCTAAATAGAGTCTGAGCAAAATAAGGGAGGGACGCTAATTATAAGAAGAGTTGCATTTATCAGACATTTTAAAGTTTATGGAAAATAAGTACTTAACAAGTGTATAACCTCCTCTGTATGGAAGTCGGTTAATAAATAAAATTATTATTTTAGATTGTTTACGCCTTGGCCGGCGGCATATTTGACTTCTAATTATATTCAAACGACCATAATACCTACGCTTGATCCGTTATATATGACATTACCTTGGAAAGATGTTGACGATCTTATTAAAACTTTAAATGTAACTTCAGCAAGTACCCGAGTAGAAAATCTCACGTTAAGAAATATTTTAAGTAATATTTCTGATATGCAACATAACTTAAGTGGTATGTGTAGGTACTTAATATAATATACATTTTTATCTGTATACTAGCATTGGCCGCGTCTCCGCCCGCCTTCAGATGACTAAAAACCAAATTCTTAGGTTTTACATATTATTTATTGTCATATTAAAGTCATATTACAGTTTTTGTATTTATTCTCAGAAATGAGATATTTTTCTGCGGTAAAAAGTATTCTTTATGTTGACCCGGATAATCAGCTATGACTATACCAAATTTCATCAAAATCCGTCCAGTAGTTTTTCTGTGATGTGGTAACAGACAGACAGACAGACAGACAAAAACTCTAAAAACTGCAGATTCGGCCGCTGTATCGATAATAATGTCTATTTCAATAAGATTTTCCAAGAAATATTTAATGTACAGATTTGACTCAGTTAGAATTTTATTATATGTATAGATTTATGTTTGTACATCTATCGATAACGTCAAAATTTGAGCTGATCGTAATACATATGTCTAATTAAAAATGAGATGATGTTTATTAGAATATAGGTAGGTATTACTTACACTGCCTCGGTGGGGAAGCATGTATGGCTGCACATCCGGAGGTTCTGGGTTCGAGTCCCGGGTTGGGAAAAAATTAGTTATTGAGTCTTTTTATTACTAAACCTCAGTAACAGCCCGGAGTTGGGAAGTTGGCGGTGTTTCATCCCCGTACCTCGGAGAGCACGTAAAGCTGTTGGTCCTGCGCCTTAACTCTCACTGGTCGTGTCGAGTAGTCGTTCCACAGGAGTAAGAGAGTAACAGGAATAGTGCACTTGTGTCTGCGCGCTTACTTGTGCACTATAATATCTCCTGCGTAGATGGCTAGTCTCAATTAGATTGGCGCCTTGGCCGAAATTGGTCGGGAGGACATTATTATTACCTACAAATAATATATGTACATTCGAAAGTCTATTATAGATTTTTTAGTTTGTTATTTTTTTCTACTGTCAAATAAGTGGATGATCGTCGTGTGATAAGACAACCGATGTCCATTTTTATGTTCAGTCAGCCAGCCAGTCAGTGTTTCATATCAGCCGTATACTGGAGAGTGAGAATATTTATATTCAATAATATAATATATTTAATAATCCTTTCAAGAGTAAGCCTAGAAACATTGCAAACACATTATTTACGTAAAGATATAGATACATATGTAAAATGGGTTGTTATAACATATTTTATTTATAAATTTCAGTATATTTAATCCAAAATCTTTCATTATTTGACAATAATCACTATACAACAGCTGAAAATAAGATAAAAGACCGCTTTTTTAGTAAAGCAGCGTTTACAACAAAATCATTAAGGACAGCTCTATTAAGGTATTCATTAATATTACTAATCAAAGATATAACAAAGTTTTTGTCCATGGCCTAGCGTAAGCACCACAGATGTTGTGCCTCAATTCTTGATCATCTGCTATGTTCCATAAATTAGCTCCCAATTCTAGAAATTTGAACAGCATTTGACCCTTATCTATATGGTATCGACGGAGTTTGATACTCGATTCATGGCGTATCTATCTGGAACTACAGTTTCCCAATTCCGATAACAACTAAGAACAGTGAAGTGAGTGCCAGTAGTTTCATTTAGGGTCTTCGAGATACTTTCTTATAGAGACTGCACTTCTTCATGATAAGGAAAGTATGCCATGACCAGTGCACAATCGTGAGTAAATATCTAGTAAGCTTGAGTTTAAGCTGCTAATCACCCCAACAAACTAGTGATTTCCGCCATATTATTTGAGAGAAACTAGTTGATGAGAAAGCTCCCAGTGCCTCTTCTAAGTGGTTCTTCCTTTCAAAGTCAAGATTGCCTATTTCTAAGGTTATAAAGTCTTCTCTTGTCTTCTAAACTATTAATAGCTCCATAATATGCTATTTGATCATACTATTTTTTCTTTGAGTTCCACTTTGTTGTTATGCTTGCCACTGACGTGTTCTCCCATAATCACCATCACAGCAGTCGTGTTGATGATCGTAGAAGCTGCAATCACGTCATCGTATATATCATAATACTCGTTATTTACGCAGCAGTGTGCAGCAGTAGGAGGTTGATATTTGGATCGGTCTAGTTTCCCTTTTCGCCATATATAAGAGAGAAAAACAAAATTAAAATTAATTGCATTAGAATCAACGTCATATTATTTTGTTTATTAATCCTAATTTTTAGTTAAACCACGCATACAATATTGTAGAGTCTGCAAAAATCTGGCAGGCTATCTATCGAGAATGTACAAATTCTTATACTTATTTCTCATAAGTAAATAGTAATAAATATAGAATTTAGCTTAGGCAGGCCTCTGGTATTTATTTTTGCAAACAACAATATTTTCAAGGGAACAATTTTATAGCCCCGTAATATTACAAAAATACAAGAGCACGACCTCTTCTCAAGAGCATGAAGCGCTTAGAAAGAAGGAAGCAATTATATCTAATAATAATATCACTACATTATTACTTGTTAAAATTAATTCAACACAATTAAATACTCACGACTATGATAGTACTACAGGTAGGTGTATTTTTCTTCTATTGATTAATTATTATTTTAGATTATGATTTGATTTCACGGTGGTTTAATTGAAATGACGACACGTTTGGCTCAGTTTGTAAGTGATCCTACTTTCTGTGCCAGCGGTCGCGGATTCGAGTCCCGCTGGGGGCATTCATTTGTGTGATGAACACAAATGTTTGTACTCCAGTCATGAGTATTTATATTTATAATATGTATGTATTTAAAGTTATATACCATGTGTAGTGTATCAACTATCTGGTATCCATAACACAAGCCTCGCAGTTTATTATGGAACTAGATGGTGCTGTGTGTTAATGTCCCAAAAATATTTATTTATTTATTATTTAATGACAAAATTATGGGCTAACATTTAACTAAAAAAATATGACATTATTTCTGTTGTAGTACGAGCATTGTTCGCGGCTCCACCTTTGGAGTTATACGTACAATATTGAATTTTGTACTATAAGTTTCTTCTTCGGAACTCCCTAGAGACTTTTAAAGACAAAATTTTTTTTCTTAATCTATGCAAGCTAATACAATATATTATTTTATATTAAAACAAAAAACCTGTTTTAATTGATTACATTTAAAAAGGTTCATATGTACAATATACGTATATAACATACTTTATCTTCCTTTTATATACCTACAACTAACGAGTGAGATGAGAAAAAACTTACAGATGGTGTCACAAACATATTAGCAACTACTATGAGAAACACGCCGAAGTAAGTTTAAACAATATGATACACGGGATGAAAAGTATTAATTTAATAGTGTAATAATAATAAATAGATTTCTTTTTTAAGTTATTTATTTGATTTGCATTATATTGCAGACTACAAAATGGAACTTTAGTAAATCATGAATCTTGGGAAAATGTAGTTCAATCAGCGCCGGTAATGGCTATTATTTTAAACAAAACTGATCTGATCTCGAAAGATTTTCATAATAAAACAGATTTAAATAAATCAATGAGATTAAGATTAAGACCAAGGTAAGATATTTTAATTACTTTAATGACGATTCATTAAAAATAATAATTGTTATGTATGTAGATTTAATAAATAAATAAAATATTTAATTATAATTTTTTTTATATATATTTGAAGAATTTAATGTACATTAAACGACTTAATTGTACTTTTAAAAATATTATTTTATATACCCAGATATGTACTTAGATACATCATATAAAAATTAGTAGCTTAAAACTTTTTGTTTGAAATTGATTGTATTCCGAACGTAATTTAACTTTATTTTTTTTAATCATTTCTATTCAAATCGAGAATGTGAAATAAAATAGAATTATAATTTTCCGAAAGTAAATTACGAAAAAAACGCAATATCCAAGCGGTGCAAATAGAAAAATCTCGGCCACGGAATATAACGACAAAGAAGAACATGGTCACAGAAGACGAGTCTTTTAATGGATTCTCTGAGATGCAGGATCTAGCTCGTCTGGTAGAGTTGCAGGATGACGAGGTTTTTTCATTACACTTATGATTACAATTTGATTAAATTCACAAGTTTTGAGATCACTTTAAGTGATAAGACCCCGTATAAACTGAAATAATAATTTGTCTCGATATAGAGTTATATATATATATATATATATATATATATATATATATATATATATATATATATACTATTTTACTTTGTTTATATTTTTGGTGCAATAAAGGATTAAATAAGAAAACATAATTTAAGCTTAATTTTAATTTGGCCAATAGGTATTAGGTACATATTCATTCCATTTTTAATAAGTTTCATTGTAGATGCAAGGTCGCGTAGCGCTACGCTATCTACGAAATTATGTAGGTCCAGTGCTTTTCAATATCTGTGACTTTCGAGAAGCTGAAGCTCGCCAAATGTTTCTTTTTAATGCTTCACGTATTGTCATTGCCGTCAACAATTTTACGGTAATTACTTGTTTTATAATTCAATATTTATTATTTAGAAAATTAATTAATCTATACTAATATTATAAAGAGGTAAAGTTTGTGAGATTGTGAGTTTATGACGTTATAGGGGGTAATCTCTGGACCTACTAAACCGATTTAGATAAAATTTGGTAAGAAGATAGTTTGAGACCCTGGGAAGGACATAGAATACTTTTTATCCCGGAAATTATCCCTTAAGGGAGTGAAAATGGGGGTGAAAATTTATATGGGGAATCAAGCTAGGGACGAACCCGAGCGAAGCGAGGGTGAGTCGCTAGTGTAAATACATAACTAAAATTGCTTTAAATTGTTATCTGGGATGCGTCAGGTTTCTTGCTGGTTAAGATCGAATCTATTGACGCTAAATATAAACAAAACCAATTATGTAACATTTTCAATTCGTAATACTACACAACCTGACCACCATTTCAGTTTAAAAGTACATACATGTAATTATCCGGACTCAAGTAGTTGCCTTTGCGACAAAATCTCTAAAACCGAAAAGATAAAATATCTTGGAATTATTATTGACCAGCACCTTACCTGGCGACATCATATAGAGAGCATAGTTGAAAAGATGAGGAAACTTATTTGGATATTTAAAAAACTTAGACATGTAGCGAATGAATCCACTCTTATTACCACCTATAAAGCTTTAGCGCAATCTATACTAAGCTACTGCATTACTGTCTGGGGCGGTGCAGCCAAAACGCATTTAATAACTTTAGAAAGGGCGCAAAGATCTCTGTTAAAAGTGATGTTTTTCAAACCTTATATTTTTCCAACTTTCGACTTACATAATTACTACAAATTGTTATCCACTCGCCAAATCTACATATTAAATTGCGTACTTAAAGTTCACCGTCACTTACCGTTTATTCCTAGTCTGATCCAAAAACGTAGGGGTAAGTCCGTTTGTCCTATCCCTACCAGTAAAACCAAATTTAAGAAAATGCAATTTAACTGTCAATCGGCATATCTTTACAATAAGCATAACAGCAGACTTGACATTTACAGTCTTTAAAAAACCGAATTAAAACGTGTACTAACTAAAACTCTACTGACATATAACTATGATGAGACTGAAAAATTGATGATCAATCAAAACATCGTATAAAACATGTTCGAACATCCCATATTTACGCACTTTTATGTACACATAGGTAACTCGTGCACACATACACACACACGCATACACATGCACACACGCACATGCACACACACACACACATGCACACACACATGCACACACACACACACACAAACGCAAACTTATATATGTAATTAATTGTAAATTTTTATTTTGTTTTCACTCTGTTTGTTGACTTTCTAGTCTTGGTGGATGAGCGGGGCACCCAGTAATACGGGTCTCCACCTAGTACAGGGGCCCTTGCGACTATCTTGAAATGTAATCTTTTAAGTCAATAAAAGTATTTTTATTTTTTTTTATTTTATTTTATTGCTAAGTGCTAAGCTCTTCTTAAAAGACATAACACCCCGTCTTATCACCTCTACTGGTGACAGGAGGGCTGGCGCATTTTTCGCCCAAAGAATCGGCATTGCCATTCAACGGGGGAATGCGGCTAGCATTCTTGCCACTATTCCACGCGGACATGACTTGTACAGTAATAACTAAGTGTACATATGTTTTGTATATATAATTAAGTATATTTGTAATTTTCTTTTTTGTAAAAAAAAATATATTTTAGAACTAATAATTATGATAATGAAGATACAATTTTTATCGAGTTGATTTATTTTTTCAAAGATTACTTAAATGTTTGATATTTAATAAAATATGTGTTATTTTATAAAATATCATAAAAAAATTAAGTAATATTTGAAAAAATAAACCAACCCGATAAAAATTGTATAACTTCTTATTTAGTTTGAAAATGGTATTTTACTGTTCTGAAAATCATGTTTTTATAAGAACAAATTAGAGAAGCTGCTACATCCCATATAGGATCTTAAAGATTTGTTATTTTTCGAAAAATATTTTTCCCAGCTAAACCGCTTGATGTTAGTATTGACGCCAGCGATAACGCTGTTTGAAAATGCGTCAGAATGTCCGCCGGCGCACCTCGAGTGCCAAATAACTGGAACGCGAGTATGTATCGACTCTTTGAATGCATGCGACGGAGTACCACATTGCGGCTCTTACGGTAAAACTATCATATTATGTTTTATACATAAATTTTAATAACTTAATCTAATTTTATAATTTCAATCACTTAATTTTATTTATGAATTTTAATGACTTTCGACTCAGAATTATTCACGATTTTTGCCATGCAATACAGACAAGAATCGGTGTATGCAGTAGATATTGATGGATGTCACATAAAAGTCGATGTAACTTCTATGTGACTTTCATCATTCTTCAAACGACATTAAGATTTCACTTGTGCAGGAATCAAATCCGTAACTACTCTTATTACTCGTAAACGCACTATGCACAAAAGTTGTCTCTTTTACCAAATAAAACAGTGTATTTTTCGAATAACCTTGTAATTAATAACTTGTGTCTTAGATTTTCCTTATATTTTTTGATTAACCAAGTACTGCTATATTAGTATATATAGTATAAATAGGTATAAAGTTAGTGTGTATAAATCAGTATCAAGTTGATTGATTTTTATACACTAACTTTATGCCTATTTATACTAGTGTATTTTACATACAAACATTAATAGTATTTGCAAAATGTATTTGTTTCATATTAGTAATTAATTGTGCGCATTATGATAGGTTTTCTAATGTTAAGGTTAAAAATTTAATTACAATAATTTATATACCAATCAAATAAAAGAGATATGTAAAAAAGGATAATTTAATCATATAAGTAAATATACAATAATATTTGATACCTCATTTAGATATATATGACGAAGATCGTCTCCTATGTGGAGTAGCGAAGGGTCTCCAACACAACGTGTATCTGGCGGCATTCACGTTTCTCGCGGTACTCTTTACAATGTTGTACACCGTACATTACTGGTTAAAACGATGCGTCCCCAGAGTCTCTGAAGCATTTTTTGTGTTCTCCGATACTTCTGAAAATAAGTTAGTTGTTATTAATATGCTATTATCTTATAATATTAATCTAGCATTGGCCGCGGCTCCGCCCGCGTTCAGATGACCAAAAGCCAAATTCTTAGGTTTTACTTATTACTTTACTCTTATATTGCTAGTTTTTGTATTTTTCTCAGAAATGAGTCATTTTCCCGCGGTAAAAAGTATCCTATATGTTGACCCGGATAACCAGCTATCATCATACCAAATTTCATCAAAATCTGTCCAGTGGTTTTCTCGTGATGCGGTAACAGACAGCCAGACAAAAATTCTAAAAAGTATAGATTCGGCCTCTGTATCGATAATAATGTCTATTTCAATAAGATTTTCCAAAAAATATTTAATGTACAGATTTGATTTAGTTTGAATTTTATTATATGTATAGATGAGCAATTTATATACCTATGTCTATAAATAAATTTATATCGTGTATCTCGGAAACGACTCTAACGCTTTGGATCAAAATGTGAATTTAGATAAGGTTTTGATTTTTAAGTTTATCTATATAAGTGTTTTTTCTGAAAAAAAAAACGTAATTTTTATATCTTTTAAAAACAAGTCAAAGAGCTCGGTCGTCCAGGTACTTATTATAAAAATATTTATTATTAAAATAAAATATGTATATGTTTGTATTCAAAATTATCATTTAAGTTATTTCAAGTTTTAACTACTTAAAGTTTTAATTAAGAATACTTTGACAGTTTTAAACTTATGCGACCGGAAAAGAAATAAATGAATATTTTCAATATATGCAATATTTTAAGACCATTTTTTTCAAATGGCCATTGTATTCTTAGTAAAATATCGTTACTTATATGTAATACTGTCTTTTAAAATAATCCGGAAATAATATCTTCAATATATTACAGATTAATTTTGGATACGATCATGAGATCACCAACAGATATCGACGATTATTCATACAAATGTGTGTATTCCAGTGCCTTTTTTGACGATATTTCTTTGCCAGATTACAAAGAAAAAGTTGGAAAAAGTAATATTTTCACAAAGATTTACAAAGCATGTTGTGGATTTTTACTTTGTAAAACTAAAACGGGCAATAAAGAGCAACTAGATGTAATAACCGCAAAATATGACTCGAACATAGCTCAACCTAATAAAATATTTTCTTTTACTGAACTTGAATTACGTAAATATGGTTTGGTTTTTAAAGATGAAGGTGTACAAACTGGCGGTAGCATAGACAGAGTGTCTGAGAGAAATAAAGGAAATAAAAGCAAACCACCCAAAAAACAATACGCTAAAGATTCGTTAGCAAAATTTAAAATAACTGAAGGCCAAGGGACGGTTAAGGACAATAAATACACAGACGAATTAAACTTAATCAAAATTACAAAAGAAAAAAAATCCTCGATATCACAAATAGTTAGGACATCAGAGCGAAATCCTATAAAAAATAAAAGAAGAAACGCTCTTTCTCCAGATGACGAAAAAGAAATAAAAAACACTATTTATGAACGTTCTTCTAACGCTAGTCTCGTTTCCGATAAAAAACCAGTTATTTGTGAAATCCATCCAGAAAAACCAAAAAAAATGGATACATCAAAGCGTTTAAGATTTGATGAGACGCCCACCTTGATAACGACAGTGGGCCAGGAAGACATTATAGAAGCCTCTAACTCCGGGCGCATGGATAGTCGTGATAAACATGATCTCTCCACTATTATTGAAACAGAAAATGAAAGCTCTAGTAAAGATTTCATGAAATTCTGGAGTTCTAAAAGTAAGAAACAAAAAAAGTGAGCAATCAAGAGCAACATTTTTCGGCGTATTGATTAGATTTACAATAAACTTTACTGTAGGTATTTTTATTGTTATGATGTAATTGTTGTATACTAGAATATAATAATAAATTAATATTTAATTAATAAATATTTTAATAATTGCAGATTTTTTTTCTTAATATATCTACTTATATTAGTTACGTTGCTATTGATGAAAAGCGTTATAAGATGTATGAAAAGTATTTATATACATATAAATTATATAGTGCTTCTCACTGTAAATTAAATGAAATTGATTTATTTGTACTAGCAACTCGACAGACCAGTTGTTGTATTTTTCCGTGGGAATGAAAGATTTTCCTGTTGTAAAAGGTACCTACATATCCTAAATGTTGTCCCGTCGAGTAATAAATTATCACTACACAATATTTAGTTAAAATTCGTTCAGTATTTTTTTATAAAACGCACCCGAATAAATACACATACAAAGAAACAAACATTTCTTTTACCTACTATTGTTTGGGATCTGTATTCTGTACGCAATACGTAACAGTAATTGTGTTTAAAAATATATTTCAGGCACAGATTTCGCTTTGTTATTATTTTATTTCATGTATTGATGAAATATAAAGATTTTTGTTTGTTTACGCACAAGCACTCTATATTGATAAAATAAGATTAAGATTGATTATAGTAGGTATGCTACAAATTATAATTAGACTACGTATAAATTATTAGCATGGCTATTGGGATCGTGAACTCATGTGACATTATAATAGACCTTAGAAAAACTGAGCATGGAAATAAAATTGTACTTAAAATATTTCATTATTGATTATGCAACTTTTTATGTCTAATTCGAGTAAACGGCAGATTCCATGAATGAGCTTACCACTCATCTGCCCACATAGTTCAAGACATTTGCGCTTTACGGCCGTCCCGCGCCATTTCCTAATTAACGCCAATTGTGGACCGGACAGAACACGTGCCAAAATGTATGTCGTCTTTTTTAGGAATTATACTGTCATTGTTTGTAGATTTATTTTGGAATACAGCTGACCAGTTATAAAGAGCTCTTGTTATTTTGTTTCTTTTGTACAAAAAGCTAAGGCATATCAATTTTCATATACATTCTACTTATAAGATTATTTGGCTAAGAAAATTATATTGTGCGTTTTTTTTGTTTTACGTTGTACAATTATAACTACTAGTGTTCGCCTAGTGGTTTAATTCATTCATAAGATCACTATTTATTTGAGGAAATCATACATATTATGTGAATTTACATTTTTCCAATATTTTTTTTCTGTTTCCAAAATTTTCTCATTCATAGCACGAAAGCTTGTCAATAGATACGAAAGAAAAAAAATCGTTTGACAAACAGCGGAGAAAACGGTAATGATCTGTTTTGTCTTTGCCTATTTACATAGGTATATAGATAACAAATATGGAATACTTTGACACCGAGTTTCGTCTATTGTTGGTTGTAAGTTACGAAATGTTGGTTCCAATATTATTATATAGAAAATAATTTTGTGTTAGATAATTATAAAGGCATGTTAAGGCAGACATTTAAGTATATATTATCTAGGCTCTAGATAGTACACAGTGGACTTAATTAGACGAGATGTGATTAACATATATTAAATAATTAATATATGTTATATTTTTTACTTACAAATTACAGCCCGTTACAATTTGATCTTTAGGCATTATACATGCTCCCCATAGCACGGATAGTTCTAGATGTATTTCTATGATTTCTATGTACCCGACTTGGAGACACGCGATTACACAGCATCAGACAAAGAAATAGAATATCCATAAATACTTATAAACGGCATCTGTTGCGATCTCTAAAATATTTAATAAAATATTTTAACTGTACATCCTTGAGCGCATTTCAATTTCATTAGGTATATCCGTAGATATAAAATATAAGTTATAACAATAACATGCGAACAGTTATGCAGAAAATGTTAAATTGTTTGGCTGTATAAAGCACGCCATAAATACACCCATTTCATCTAATGACAAAATTATCTAAATATCGAGCGAGAGACCAGCTTATGTAACTCTGGTAAGATGTTCTTCAGTATATTATATGTACATAGTACATAGAGTCACATAAACAAGTGGCATCGTTTTATTGGGTTCATCTAGGGGCACTGACGTATATCATTGCTTTTATGTCAGCTCCAAAAAAGATAGATGTAAAAGTGTCAAGCTAGAAGTGGGAGCCGGTGCGCGAGGTCATTTCAATTGAAATCAATTAAAGCAATTGCCTTCAATTGAACGGGCGGCAGATTCAGCGTCGCTGCGTCCACAGAGAGATTTTATGTGAAGCGCCTACGCGCCGTCACATGACTCATCGAGTAGTTATTTTTTTTACAAAAAATATCATGTTTAGATAATTCTCGATGTTAATGTTACAGTAATGTATTATGTAATATGTTTTTCTATAACAAAGTAATGCCATCCAAATGCTGTAATTATTCCTACATAATAAAACTTATTTATGCACAAAATTTATATTATACCTATTTTATGAATTATGTATTGTAGATCACGTTAGCTTTAACTACTGAAAAAGCGGTGTCTATCGGCATACCTGCAACGTTGCCTGTGTGTATTTTAACATTTTGTCCCCAACTATTAAATATGACCCGCGCTTTATATGAGAGCGGGTGAAACAGAGAGTTTAATTGTCTTTGGATATGCTCTATCAATTTAAAAGTTGGTAGTGTTTTTAATTAAAACTATTTGCCTATAGTAAATAAAATTTATATTAAATGTGTTTGAAATTCGGCATAAAGGTTGCATATATTCTGGATATGTGGTATATTAAGATACTTTTATTTCATCCAGCGAGCAGAATCGATAGCGGTATAAACAATAAAAATATTTTAAGAAATAAACATCCTGTCAACAAGTACAATGTAAAATTTAAACGGTTGCAATTTCATATAAGGATATTATGATGATGATCTAATAATAAAGAAAACATATGACGTGCGTGACTAAATATATTACTAAGCGTTAAAGTACAAGTAGCTAGACATTTAGGTAGTACATAATAAAATATTATTATTATACTACATATACTCGTACTTAGTATATTACGAGTAAAATATTTTATAGGAAAGGAGTTATAATATACATAATATGTAGTTAATAGCTTACATATCCTTTAGGGAAATCTCTTGCTTTTTCTAACTATAAAACTCCAAATACAAGCCAAATATGATCCAAATTAAGTTTTTTTTTAACTTTCTGTTTGCAAAAATGATTTTAGATTATATTCATGTTTAGTATGGATTTCTCAGAGATGAGATATTTTTTATTTTATATTTATTTTTAAGTTTTATTATTTATTATATTTTATTTTAGTAAAAAGTATCCTTTAAGTTGACCCGGATAACCAGCTACCATCATACCAAATTTCATCAAAATCCCTCCAGTTGTTTTTCCGTGATGCGGTATCAGACAGACAGACAGACAGACAAAAATTCTAAAAACTATAGACTCGGCCTCTGTATGTAATGTCTATTTCAATAAGATTTTCCAAAAAACATTTGATGTACAGATTCGGCTTAGTTAGAATTTTATTATATGTATAGATTACTACGTGAAAACTAGAGGGGGGGGTAGGTTCCTTGCCCACTACAGGTGGTCTATTACATGGTGTTTCATTGTCACAAAAAATACATGAAGCCTTAATTCCTGAAAATTAATTAATTAATTAATTCCTTACTTTTCCTTATTTTTCAGGAGCTAGTTTCTTCCCATATCAAATGTAATTACATATATTATGTAATAAATTTTTAATTTATGGAATTAAACCCACTATTGTGTTTTATGATGTCTCACCCTAACATGTCATTAAGAAAAGACATAAAAGTAAAAAGAATATCCACTAAGTATTATTTTTTATTGTTTGTCAATATCGAACATAAAAATACTATAAACACACAATGATAATATGGAAAGATGCATCGCCGGCCAAAGCGCCACTTAATTGAATATAGAAAATTAAAACCGCAGGCGACAGTTGAATAAACGGATAAAACGCCCAAGTTAATTAAGTTTTGAGTATATAAGTATCTACTATACTATTATGGCTGTAAAAATAGCACATAAAATTGTTATAACACTGTATTAAATTACTTGTTTTCATTTGTAATAGGCATTTTTGTAGTATTGCCACATGAGTAATTGACCTTTAAATTGTATTTGCCTTTATAGAAATAAAGAGAAATATCATCCCTAAGATTGGAATATGAAGTGAAGTGAAGAGGTTTTTTTATCTAAAATCAAATCAAACCAAAAATATTAAAAAGTAATTTTGTATTATTTTGTCCTGTTTGTTTACTAATTAAATTATTATTACCTAAGTTGGAAATTTTTCAATAACTAAGCATCAAAAATTAAATTTATTAGAAGCTACAAACTAAAAATAGACGTGATGGAATCTAAGCACTTAACTATAAAGTAAATATTTTAATCTATTAACATTATTGATATTTGAATTGATCTAATTTAATAAATTATGCTAGAATATTCAAAATATAATCTGAGTGTTCAGATCAGTAATAAAATCAGTCCTAATGTGTAACAGTTTTATATAATACTAGCAATGCCCGCGGCCCCGCCCGGGTTCAGATGATCAAAAACCAAATTCTTAGGTTTTACATATTAGTATACTCTTACATTGCAGTTTATATAATTTTTCTCAGAAATGAGATATTTTCCCGCGGTAAAAAGTATCCTATATATTGACCCAGATAACCACCTATCACCATATCAAATTTCATCAAAATCCTTCCAGTGGTTTTTCTGTGATGCGGTAACAGACAGACAGACAGACAAAAAATCTAAAATTTATAGATTAGGCCTCTGTATCAGTAATAATGTTTATTTCAATAAGATTTTCCAAAACATTTTTAATGTACCTACAGATGCGGCTTAGCTACAATTTTATTATATGTACTTATAGATTTTATATTTAAGTCACAAAAAGTAGTTTTTTATATTAAAAAAATAATTTAAATCGGTAACGAAGCCTAGGTGAATTTCAGAGTTTGTAAAGAGGGCATACCTATTACAGGGCATCTTTTTATTGTTTCTTACTCAAAGGATCCTATCGGAAAGCTATTATAAGCGTAAGTTGTCCATCCATCGAATTTTTACAACATATTTGTTATGACGGAAAGGAATTTACTTAAAAGTAGGTAGGTACATATAAAAAGCAAAGTGAGAAAAAAGTATGTGGGGTCTTAATACAAAAAAAGTGACTTTTTCTTTGTTTTATCGTAATAAAATATTATGTAATACTACAAATTTAAAAGTAAAACAACAAGTAATAAAAAATAGCCACGAGATAGTCGAACTCTATTATCGGATTTAACCGTGTTTAGAATAATGTCCTATTTTCAGGAAAAAATATTATCATGGGTTTCGCAATTATTCGTCTGACGACTGGTACCTATCTCATGCAAGTCAAATCTACAGCTAGTGCCCGATTGGCTCGAAGGTATCATATGAAAATTTCAATGTTATAGTTGGAAACATGATTCCAAAAATCACATCGATACAAAGTACACCGGATATGTACACAATAGAGACTTTCAATACTTCTCTTTTTGTACCCCGCTAAGAGTATGTACGTGATATGCCTACGCGTAGCGTAATTCGAGAATAATATGTGTCTATATATAAGTTGTAATATATTACATACATATTTGTACAAAACATTAAATATTTGTGCATAAAGGTGCTAATCTACATTTATTTTACATTTTATATCACGCACTAGCGATTCACCCTCGCTTCTCTCGGGTTCGTCCCTAGGTACGTTTTAACGGTTAGTATGGAATAGATAGTCGATAGCTTGCTCTGTAAAAAACAAAAACAGGTTATCCCACGGGAACCGGATAAAAAGTAACCTATGTCCTATTCCAGACTATAGTCTACCTTTGTGCCAAATTTCATCCAAATCCGCTCAGCCGTTCTGGTGTGATTGCGCAACTGTTAGTTTCGCATTACTACTATACTAGCATTGCCCGCGGCTCCGCCCGCGTTCAGATGACCGAAAACCAAATTCTTAGGTTTTACATATTAGTTTACTCTTACAATGCAGATTTTGTAATTTTTCTCAGAAATGAGATATTTTCCCGCGGTAAAAAGTATCCTATATGTTGACCCGGATAACCAGCTATCATCATACAAAATTTCATCAAATACTGTCCAGTGGTTTTCTCGTGATGCGGAAACAGACAGACAGACAGACAGACAAAAATTCTAAAAACTATAGATTCGGACTCTGTATCGATAATAATGTCTATTTCAATTAGATTTTCCGAAAAATATTTAATGTACAGATTCGACTTAGTTACAATTTTATTATAAGTATAGATTATATGTTTATATTACTAGCAGTACCTGCGGCTACGCCCGCGTTCAATCTGCAAAAAAAACTCTTTGGCTTTATGTTATACCTGCAGCGGACTCATCCTCGCTTCGCTCGGGTTCTTCGCTATGTATTTATATAATATTGTTCATACAAAAATACGAAAATCGCGATTAAAAAATGGAGAGAGGAGAAATTAAAAATAATTTACGACCTATTTTCGTACCTACCAAATATACAAAAAAATCATTAAAATCGGTCGTCTTTTCGGAGGAGTGCGACCACAATCACCGTGACACGAGATTTTTATAGGTATATTAGATATATGACCCGAGTAATAAGTTCAAAATTTAGTTAAAACTTGTTCAGTAATTTTCGCGCACGAGCTTGTAACGCCCACATCCAGAGAGAAAAGCAGTCAACCACACAATTTTTTTAATAACTATTGTTTTGGGGTCTATATATTGTACACAATACGTAACAGTCATTATTTCTAAACAATATTTCTTGTACAAATTTCGCTAAGTTACTGTTTTATTATATGTATAAATGTTAGGTATTTTTTATCACTAAACTTGTATCAGTCAAGCTTTACTTCAATCGCACATTATTCAATAACAGCTGATTGTATGATATTCTAAAAGTTTTCTTTTAATCGGTTAAGTAGCTATATGTAGCTTGGATTCCGCATTTTATGCTCTCATTTGAGCGAGGAACATATAGTTATAGGTATAGTGTTGCAATATTTTAACTTCTTTAAAAGTTGATAAATGTTGATTATTTTCTATTTATTTATAAAAAGTAAAACGGGATGTATATTGAATATCGAAAAAGAAATCGAAATAGTAATAAAATATTTTAATATTACATTAAAACCATCTAAGAGAGAAGTCATTCTCACCTACAATATAAGCAGTACAAATTAAAGCTTTTATACATATGTATAGCTTATTATTTAAAACTTACGTTTATCTCTGGTATCACTTTTAGTACCCAACACTTTTGTAAAAGATATTTGCCCTCATTTCACCATATAAGTTTACTACACCATCACTTAAAGTATACCATAAGTTGATCCACAAAAGTCATATCACAATTTGCTATATTATTCACATTTTCAATCACTGACTGATCCTTTTGGTATATGCCTAAGGGCTTGACACAAATGCAATGAGAATTTTACGACTCCTATGTATCTACGTGACCCACTTTTATTAGTCGTAACAAGTGCAAATGCGCTGAAAAGTGCATCAGCGAGTGCAATTCGTGTTGCCTGAAAGTCACCAATGAGCCCAATGAAGGAGAGATCCCGCTGGCGAGCGCCAGCACCAACCTAAATAGACTCTGATCATCTAAATTGACTTCAATTAAATAACAACCGAAATTGTTGAAATGCGCCATTACTCCCTCAGCGCTAATCTAAGTGCCAATAGTCAGGGCGAATGTTTTATTAATAATCCTCTACAATAACTGTTAATTAATAATTAAGCAATGGAAGCGTTGATCGGCAGCATCAGTTAGCGCGCAACGCGCCACTGCGAGGGCTGGTGTCTCGTAATATTTTAGTACGAAGTGCTAGATTTTATAATCTAACTTTAACACATTGCTATCCTAAAATCTTATAGGATTTTTGAATGGCGAAACACAGTGTATCTTTTGTAATTATTCCCACGGCTATAAATCATAAAATGGACATGTGAGTAGTGTTGATACGGATTTATAATAAAATACCATGGACTTTCAAAATAATGATGTGGGTGTTCGCACCCTTCAAAAGGATCGAAACAAACAGCATCTCGGGTGAATTTGTGGGAATCCCGCATGATACGTTTGTCCGGAGCTCGCACTGGGATAGCGCCCGCAGCTCGCGCCGCTCGGCCGCGAGGGAGACACTCGCCGCAGCGCTGGGGGTGTGGCTCCCGAGCGTCGCCATTGGCTCCCTTGCCACATTGTGCTATCGTCCTAAACGCCCGCTGCGCCCGATCTAATATCTCACTTCGGTTCAACTACTACGAAATAAAATAGCATTCTCGCACGCACATTTGTCGAGCTCGGTCAGATCACTCATTGGCTCAGTTTCTTCATCGAGAGTCGTATTATGGTAATATAAATTGACCAACCGTAGACCAAATTCGGTTAGTTCGTTAAAGTTGATTAAAGCCATTTAACCGGGACGGACACGACGAAACGAACGGCGCGAGCGTCGATCCCGTGGACTAGACTAAATGAGCTTCAATTGTTTAATATCTGAGTCAATAATTCGATCGTGAATCGGGCTCGTCGAGCCCAGAGTCCGAGTAGCGGCAGGCAGGCGGCCGCGACGGAGCCGAGCGAGGTGGGCACGGAGGTAGCGGGTGCGCACCCGCCTGCCGCCGACGGCTACATGTACGTGTGTGGAGACAGCACCGGCGGCGCCGGGCCTCGCTACGAGTGCGCCTTCGAGGGTGGCGGTGGCATGGAGCAGCCGACGTTTGAAGAGCACATGTTTGGCGAGTTTGGCAAAGATCGGCAAGTGCAAGTCGTGGTTGGCGCAGGGGGCGAGCTGCAGTACCGCGAGGACCTGCCGGTGTACGCCGGCAGCGAGCAGAAGCGCAAAGAGGAGCCGCTGCTGCTACAGGCGGTCGAGACGGTGCCCACGTCGCACGCGACGCATCCGCCACCGCCACCTCCTCCGTCAACGTCCAAAAAAAGCGACAAGAAAAAAAGTGAAAACAACGGAATCAAGAAAAAGAAAACAAGGTATGTTCATTTAACTTTTAATGTTTTCGTGTGTAAACTATGCAATTAACACCTATAATTACTTTATAAATAAGAGGGTTACAACTCCACTTTTAAGTCATTTATTCTACCTTAAGGGGTGGGATGTTTTCTTGAAAATATGGGATTACATTTGAGTTACAATTCAATTTTCTTGTTAATGGCGTCAAATCGTGCCAGTTGAACACAGATTATTTCACCAAAGTCACGTAGAATATTTTAGTTACAAAAATATATTTAAACTAGCATTGCCCGCGGCTCCGCCCGCGTTCAGATGACCAAAAACCAAGTTCTTAGGTTTTACATACCTATTAGTATACTCGTAGATTGCAGTTTTTGTATTTTTTCTCAAAAATGAGATATTTTTCCGCGTTAAAAATTATCCTCTATGTTGACCCGGATAACTAGCTATCACCAAACCAAATTTCATCAAAATCCCTCCAGTGGTTTTTCTGTAATGTGTTAACAGATAGACAGACAGACAAACATTCTAAAAACTATAGATTCGGCCTCTGTATCGATAAGAATGTTTATTTCAATAAGATTTTTCCAAAAAATATTTAATGTACAGATTCGGCTTAGTTACAATTTTATTATATGTATAATATACTTGGCTAAATAACACGTTAATTACTTATTTACCCACACTTGCACCACAATTTATAATTTGGACATTTAGTCTTAAATACGTTTAACAAAGTGGTATTATTTTTTGCATTTGAAGAATTTGGAGCAAGTGGAGTAAAAAGATAAAAAATAGTTTGTATCCAAATTATCACGTAGCAATATGTGACTACTATACTACTCAGGGGCACGCGCTACGAAGACGTAGTCACCTGTCGCTACGACGACGTCTTCGAGGTCGTAGCTTAATCTGAGAGTGCTCGTAGTAGTAAAAGAAAATTTGAGTTGTTTCTATAAAACAATAATATATTTGTGTTGTACAATATTTAAAAAAATACATAGAATAAATATATGTTAGTAAAAAAAGTAAATAATAAACTTGCTATTATACTCGCATGATGCACTCACCCTAATGCATAACTAATAGGATGATTTTAAATATGCGATAGTACCGGCATATGGTATTACAGCCCACTATTTATATTTTTATATCAAATATAATATTTATAAGCTAAATTTCAAATATATTGAAAAAATAAACTTATACTGCCTATTGCTTTTAATTCTCATTTAGAATAAAATTTGATTTTTGATTTCAACACTAAAAGGATATTAGATATTGTGTTTTAATAAAAATATCACCTTTTTTAATGCTGAATTGTAACAAATATGAGTATGAAGCTGACGCCTTGGCTATTAAACTTTAATAGATGTTCGTGACTATAATTACCCGTATCACTGCGGGGAGTCCATTGCCTTATCTTAGAGTTATATTATGGTACGATAAAAATGTCTGATCACAGATAAAATGAATCTAAGAAAATGTAATTCTAAACGAGTTTTAACGATACATATATTCTAAAATATATTCTATATTTTTTTTAAAGTAATTACAATTTAAATTACTTACTAGTACTAAACTAGAAGTATGTAGAAGTATAAAATTATTGGTATAATTATATAATCTCCAAAAAGTATAAAGTCAATAAATTATTTGAGTATTATAACTTATATTTTATAGTATTTGCGTATACTTAAATTGTAATTAATAACATGCCACAACTATATCAGAAGTGTTGTCAATTGGAAAGCAGTTAGAGGTGCGCACGCGCAACAGGGGTGAATTTAGTTTCACGCTCAATCAATTTCCGCGCGTGCCCGCAGCCATATTGCACGCGTCAGATGGTGGATGCACCGCCGGATGATAAGAATTTTATTTATTCATGAATATGTAATTAAATACTGACAGTAGTTGAATTATTTTAATCGTTTTATTTTCTTTGACCATAGGACAACATTCACCGCGTATCAGTTAGAAGAGCTCGAACGCGCATTTGAGCGCGCTCCCTATCCTGACGTGTTTGCGAGAGAAGAACTTGCTCTGAAACTTAATTTATCGGAATCACGAGTTCAGGTAAGTTTTTTTATAATTTAGGCATAGTTACTACTTCTTGTTCATGTTTTTTTTCTGATACGTCTCATTCGTTTTATTAATTGTAAAAGTTGTAAAACAATATAATATGAAACACAGTACAGGCAATATGTTAAAAGCTAATGTGATAATTTACAATATTAACAAAAGTTATCTTTAAGAGGAATAATTTTAAACAAAATACAAAAATATTTTATTTTTAAATAGGTTTGGTTTCAAAATAGAAGAGCAAAGTGGCGTAAACGTGAGCCTCCTCGGAAGACCGGCTACATTGGTTCCAGTTCGCCGAGTTCAACTACATTAGGGGGTGGATTTTCCGGTATCGGAGGAAACTTGCCTGCTTTCCCTCAGAATGGATTACCAGCCCCGGCGGACTCTTGGTCCTATCAACATTCATATGAACTTTCATCGCATCACTTATTATCCTCAGGAAGTAGCGGATACCCTGGATTTAACACTCAACCTGCTTACTCTTACACAACAGTGCTCAACGGACACGATGGTCAAATGTTTGCTCCGCGTCATTCGTACGAGTATGGTGAAGGTAGCCCTCCACCACTTGGTGTCAGGGACTACCCCATGATAGCAGCACATTCTCCGCAGATAGAAGCACATGGGCACGATGATAAATTAGAGTATCGAACCCACGATCACGAGGACAAGTATTCGTCGTGTGCACTACAAGAGGACACGCCTCGGTACGCCGCACCGCCTGAAGACTACGACAAATGCGGAATGGTACAGCACGATAAGCACTACGAGATGGATCGTCATTCCGATATATCACAGCCTGTAGTAGTAAAAATGGAGCCAAGTCCCGGTCAACCCTATACTTCACTGCCCCCTTTTTTGAACTGAAATACTCCTTTTCGAAATTATCGTAACGCGTAGATCAATTTCGAAAAGGAGTATTATGAGACGCCGATAAATTTTCAAAGGAAGGCCTAAATTGTAAAGAGAACACTTATGTTAAAACTTAAAAGGTTACATTATTGTTGTGCCGGAACACGCGTAAAACTTTATTGTTAATTCGTTATCTATTTTCATTAAATTGATTAAAAAAATATTTTTAGATTATAATTTATCTACGGATTATTACTAGAATAAATATATACTTAGATAAATATTTTCTAAGAGTAACTAAATATATTTTAGTTAAAATGAAATGTAATTGTACATATTAAATAGTAAAATATCTGAGATATACATACGCAAAGTACATGAATTAAACATAGTTAACTGCCAAATCGATACTAATGAAAGTATACATTATTACTTTGTATTGTAGTGTATAGAATTTGGTACAGTTACTCGTGCATTCCTCGTGCCTTATTATATTTTTGCATCTAGTATATATTGTACTACGGGTTCAACCCAATTTAGTAATAAATAAAATATTATAAGTTAAACTTAAAAGCTTTTGGTGTTAAAATACTAATATTATAATACTAAAAGCATTTTCTAGCATTTAATAGTAATATGGAGGAGATAAATATTGTAGAAATACAGCTGTAAAAATATCATTATAGATATAAATCATAAATGGTCGAGTTGTATAAATTATTAAAAATTATCCGACTCGAAAGACCACTTTTTTAAGGTGTATTTTGTATAACGTGAATGACGTGCCAAATATTAGATAATTTTCTAAGATTTATTATTTAGTATTATAAATAAGTAAATACTCGTTTGTGAAATAATTATACACCTTATTTCTTCAAACTAAATATATGTATGTAGTGATTAGGTACCCTTCGAAAGCCACTCTTTAATATTTATTAAAGTTTTACCTGTTACGAAATGTGAAAGATAATGGGAAATATTTTTATATCATAACAAAAACAAACAAATCTGGTAAAATTATGCTCCAGGGTATTTATTCTGATATATTAAATGTATTTAATTTTAACATTATGATAAAGTTAAGAATAGGCTAAGATATTGCATGAAATTTTGTACATTAAGTTTTTGAAGCAATATTATAGTATAGTTCAGATAAAATTTTCAAAAATAATAACAAAAATGTGCTTATCAATGTCTTTTATTTACAAATGTTTTTTTGACATATATTAATATATAATTACAATACGGCTTACTTATAAGGTAATGTTTTTTATAATATAATAATTAATCGAAAAATATCGATAAAATCAAATATCGCTGCCTAAAATCTTGATAAACAATATTTGTTACGATCTTTTGTATTTCATTATCAGGCTGTCGTTGCATAAATGGACCATATGAAAAAAAAACATATGAAAAATGTTAATCTATACTAATAATGTTATAAAGAGGTAAAGTTTGTGAATTGTGAGTTTGTGACGTTTTAGGGGGTAATCTCTGGATCTACTGAACCGATTTAGATGAAATTTGGTAAAAAGATAGTTTGAGACTCTGGGAAGGACATAGGATACTTTTTATCCCAGAAATCTTCCCTTAAGGGGGCAAAAATGGTGATGAAAGTTTGTATAGGGAATCAATCAACCTAGGGACGAACCCGAGCGAAGCGAGGGTGAGTCGCTATAATCTTATTAATATAACGACACGTTTGGCTCTGTTTGTAGTGACCCTACTTGTTGTACGAGTGGTCGCGGGTTCAAGTCCCGCTGGGGGCATTCATTTGTGTGATGAGCACGAATGTTTGTACTCCAGTCATGGGTGTTTATTCTATATATGTCATTTATAATAATATGTATGTAATTAAAGTTATATAATATGTGTAGTGTATCAACTATCTGGTACCCATAACACAAGCCTCGTAGCTTACTATGAAACTAGATGGTGCTATGTGTTAATGTCACAACATAATATATTATTATTATAAATATGAAAGTTTGTGAGGATGGATGGATAAATGGATGTTTCTTACTCTTTCACGCCAGAACGGCTGATTTACGTTCTGTATATAAGTTGAGGTACGTTTTAAATAGATATAAATAGTTATTAGCCAGCATTAGCCATATAATTTTTTTTGTTAATAATATTGAAAAATATTGACATTAATATTTATGCGATACTAACGTCACTCAATTGTTTGCCTTCCCGGAACCTCTCCACTAACACTTAAACTTTATGGTATGGTAGTAACGTTTAAATTGACTTTTAAGTATTCTTATGAATCTTTTGTATGGGAGTATAGAAAAGTGTTTTTTTAGACTTTTTCGGACATTTTTTTAAATTTTTCTCTCCGTAAGAACCATCCTCGTACTTCAAGGAACATTCTAAAAAAAGAATTAGCGAAATCGGTTCAGCTGCTCTCGAGGTTTGCGCTTACCAACACATTCAGAGATTCATTTTTATATTATAGATATGTTGGTGCCATTTATGACAGTAACTTAAACAACGGTTTTTATGGACTGTATCCATTTTGCATAACTACGTCCATTTCTTTTATAGCATATTTCTATTGCCCCTATAACAACAAACAATAAAAAACCAAGATGGCCGCCATGCAAATAAAAAAATGGATTAGTATAATACAGTGTTATATCTTGTACGATGGTACGGAACCGTTTGTGTGCGAGTCTGACTCGCACTAACTGATTTTTCATACAGATTTAATTAATAACATTTCCCTTAGTTTGGTGAGACCATGTGCCTTTACCATCAGACTTGTTCCACACTCCATCACCACTGAAGTGATATTTCTTTTCTATTTCATACAAAACTAAGCTCAATATTTGATTGTCGGTCAGTATGTGACAGTTCAAGTTCCTATACATTATGTCTATATCTCTACTAGATTCTGTCGGCGTGCCGCCGTCTCGGATTTTTAGTAGGATCTCTATATATTGTTCTAGCTCGAAACTGAAACAAGGAATTTATTACTATTATATTATTGTGTAAATTCTGTAGTTACACGTAAAGAACTAGAAACAATTGTTACTTTAAATAGTTTAATTCATAATTTTTCATATATTATTTTCCTTTACGTTTCTGAATTAGAGTCGCGTTAAAATCGGTGTATGTACTACTTCTAACATAAGCCCAAACAAATTTTCCATAATACAAGACACAAAAAACGGGGTATTTTCTTACATAACGAGTATTTTTTTTAATTTCTTATAGTTGGATGATTAATAATAATTTGTTTTATACTTACCCGGGGTATAACAATAAATGACAGTTATTAAATATGACGTCATCACTGAATTGCTTTTTCAACAACTTTATATTCTCCCCGATGACATTCAGAGCTGTGTAGAGCCAATACTTGTGTTTCTTCATTTTCTTTAATACGGATTTATTTGATATCTCTTTCGTTTGTAGAGACGAGCTAATTAATATTGCCATATCTCTACCGCAGACTTTGTTACCAAAGCTATTAATGTACCTGGGAAAAAATAATCTATACATATAATAAAATTGTAACCAAGCCGAATCTGTACATTAAATATTTTTTGGAAAATCTTATTGAAATAAACATTATTATCGATACATATGCCGAATCTATAGTTTTTAAAATTTTTGACCGTCTGTCCGTTACCACATTACAGAAAAACTCCTGGACGGATTATGATGAAATATGGTATAGTGATGTATATATAACTGATTATCCGGGTCAACATATAGGATAATTTTTACCGCGGAGAAATATCTTATTACTGAGAAAAAATACAAAAACTGTAATATAAGAGTATACATACTAATATGTAAAACCTAAGAATTTGGTTTTTGGTCATTTGAACGCGGGCGGAGCCGCGGGCAATGCTAGTACAATATAAAAATATACTTCATAATTTAGTGAGGCTTTTAACATCAAAAGTTACATCAAAATGGTTACAGCCATTTTAAATATTTGTTTGTTAAGAACCAGACAAAAAAACATATAAATATATTATAATAGTTTTTTTTAAATATAAATTTGTACTTACGTATTAAAAACTTTACTTGAAGCCACTAGATGGTTGAGACTGAAGCATTGTTTCCTGGCTGCCTGTATCTTTGATAAGCGAGTCATCATTTTTTTTTCGTGAACCACTAAATATAGCACCTGTGTATATAATTTTTTTAAATTATAATTAGTATTATAAACAAAAAAAATATTAAATTCTTCTCAGCAAATGTTTATATAGTATCTATACATATAATAAAATTGTAACAGATTGCTGTCTGTACATGGAAGATATTTGAGGAAAACTATTATTGCGGGTCTTTATTAACGCAATAGAACCCAAAATAATGGTTTTTAGAATTGCTGTCTGTTTGTCTGTGCGTTTGTGCGTGCTAATCTCAGAAACAGCTTAACCGCACCCAAATGGTGCGGTTTTCACTATTGTATTATGATTTATTTCAATCGATTCATAAATAAAAAAAATCATGTCAATTTAAAGAATCACATTAAACATTTACTGGAAAAAAATACTATATTCAGTTGATTTTGCTGAATCTTTGGTTAACTATATCATAGTTTGTAAAAGATAATGATTGAAATTTTATATGAACACAACAAAGTTAAAAAATTGATAGTTTCGGGGATTTAGAAGCCTCAAATGTATATTGAGCTCATAACTATATGGTCAAGCATATTAAATAGCATTCAACTTTAACTGGACGCGCTTCGGACGGACGCCGGCGCACCCTGGTAACAACTAAACTCGCCTACTTTTATTTTAGGAAGATAATTAACACCTCCAGGTAAATTTCTAAGAAATTAATTAAAATTCTAAGAAATCTATTATTAACTGACACACCGGCGTTTCCGCGGTCGTGGAGGGATTAAGGTTCGGCGCAAAAAAATTAAAATCCATGAAATTGCGAACAAAATCCACGTACCTATTACAAATACATATTATGTATAATGTAATTTAATAAAACTTAAAAATTAGTCAATACTTACTCTAGGATTAGATGACAATACTCGATATTCCTTTAGGTTTGTAAGATGTTCCAATCTCGCTCGCACTGTTTCAGGCCGCATGCAATACACTTTGAAACAGCTTCTTTGAGCTTCATTTGAAATGTTGTATTGCTAAAAATGAATAATACATAATTAAGATCAACAAAAATAAAATGACTTTGCTCCAGTTACCTCTTTTTTTTCCTGAAGGAACATATTTTCTTATTAATATAACTTCTTGCTTTATTCTTTATTACGAGGGTGCTTGATGAGAGGCAGTATAGAATGAATTGGTATGGTGCAGGACCGACGGCTTTAAGTCCTTTCCAAGGCACAGGGGCGTAACATCGCCAATTTCTCAATTGCAGAGAGCTATTTAGAATCTCTTAATCCCTCCACGACCGCGGACACGCCGGCGTGTCAGTTAACAATAGATTTCTTATAATTTTAATTATTTTTTTAGAAGATTACCTGGATGTATTAAAAGAAAAACTCAATAACTAAAATTAGCTTATCGCGGGACTCGCACTCGGGACCTCCAGATATGCAGCCATATTTGGCAGACACTAGACCACTGATAAAGATGGTCCAGATAATATAAACAGATACAGACAGACATATAGATTAACATAAAAATATTTTATATTACCGCTGATACTTTATTTTCATTTATATAATATTCAGAATATGATCAATTAAAATATTATAGACAGATTATATAGATAATTACCTCAAGTATATTTTTAATATCTAAAAGAGCTTGGTAGTGATTTTTTAATATGGCTGGTTCAATTTTTATCGCAGTTCTGATATCTAGGCCTCCTAATGAATCCACATTTTCCAATATTAGTTTAGTATTCACTGGATCTGATGATATGATGAATCCATTCCTTCTTATAGATTCAGTATCAAATTTTATATCATTTTGAGCAATGTTTAAAGCTTCTTGTATGTCACACATGGGTCTATGTTTTAGGGGCAAGTAGTTTTTACAATACTTCTTAAATTCCTCAGATGATATAGAAAATTTCCACTGAAGATATCTTTCTAAGATACTCAGCCTTACAGTTACTGGAAAGCAAAATTTTGTGTTTAGAGAAACAGAATTAAATATATTTTAAATGTATTTTTATAAATAAATTCACAAATAATACTTATTTTTTACTAAAGCAATAAAATTATTATTTGATTATAAAGTGCATGACTCATGGCATATATTCAAAAAACAGTTTATTGCACATTTTTATTAAAGTAGATCATTATTACCTAAATATTATTTTTTTAATAATGTTATGGTTTAATTACATTACAATATATCATTAATTGATAGGTATACAATTTGTACTGTTCTAGACATAGTAAATAAATTTTACTAACAAATATTAGTATTGGAATCAGGAAAGTTAAGGAAATGAATATATTCTCTTGGCCAGTCATGGAAATAATTGTATAATAATTCTTCTAAGTTAAGGTTATCTTTCAGAAGACCATCCTTTTTTAATTGTGATATTGTTCTTGATTTTACCAAAGTATGATATCTAGAAATAAGACATTAATATGTGTCAATATAAATTTCATTTTTGATGCATTATCTTTTTTTAAATACAATCTTTGTGTATTACCTTATAATATGCTTAGGAAGTATTACCGTAAAGTTACATTCCTTTAAAATTTCTCCATAATTATCCATTGAAATGAGGTTCATACAGAATATATGAGGATTTAAGCATGCATCTTTTGCGTTTATTCCAAACTTGCTTAGTACTTGTAAAGTATTTAGTAATTGTTCTCGACTAAGGTTTTTAATTTTATGATTCTTTTTTTGTAGTTCTAATGCAAAATATTCCGATATAGTTTCACCTGCAAAAATAATTTTATAGTCAGAAATAAAGCTTCGTTATTTTATTTAGGAGCCAAATAATATTTAAAATTCTTATACATACCCGTGACATCTTTATATAAATGTATGAAGGGTAAATCATGATAAAATCGCCGGCTTCCGCGAATATTTTGGGGGAATAATGATAAGCGCATATGTATAGGTCTTCGAAAGCATTGTGTGATTATTTTCATATACATTATTTTAATAGAACATTATTTTATTTTTAGTTATAATAAGTAATATTAATCTATCTAAGATGAAATAACCTAAAATCGTTGTTTATTTACGAATTATTAATCTGTCAGAAGTCAGAAGTGACAAATGACAATTGACAAAGCGTCTATCACGATCACGAACCATGGTGGTAACATGGGTATCACAGTCCAGGAACAAGAGTGTATAATATTATTCATCTCTGGTTTCCTTGTATTATTAAATTTATTATACTCTTTGTCTCTTGTACATTTGTCATCCATGGTCTATACACTATAGTAGAGTATAAGATGGTGTTTACGCTTAAATCACGTTATTAGCCTTTCGAAATTTTTATCACTTTAAAGAATCATAAACACTTAAAATTATAAATTTCAATCTAAGTTGAATAAATACTGATAAAATTTTAAAATATTTTGAAACTCATATTTAAAAATATTTTGGCACACCTTAATATTGCATAGTGTTCACCCACCATTGTTATGGTTGAGTTCTTCAACTCGTTCCTGTTTAATTTGTGATATGATGATATCTACTATCTACTTAATCTGTAAAAATAATCTAATTAATCTGTGTTATATAAATATTAAATAATCTCTGTCTCAAAATTACATTTTACATTAAAAATTTAAAATTAATGGTACTTGGTACTTTGTAAATATGATCTGAATTTATTTACAGACTTATTATATATAAATAAATGTAGAATATTAGTAGGTTCGGCTTAAACGATTCTAATACTCACTTATAAATCGCTCTCTGTTAAAACACCGAGGCAGGGGTCTGAACCTTGAAAGTATAAACATACCGGCGAAATTTATTGGGAGTGCAACGTAAAGTATGTTTTGAAATTTATTTCATCAAATTTTACAGTTTTAAAACATTGTGACACATTTGTTTTGTTTATACCATATGATTTGCCTATTCTGAGGTTTACACGAATGTATATTTCAGATGGATTGGAGAATTGTTTGGAATCACTATAAGCAAACTTGGTTTACTACTCTTCTTAGCCTGATCTTATTCTCAGGAGTTACCTATTTCCTTATATGGTCTGAGGTTAGTATTAGGTATATGTATTTTGAAAATTATATGTATTACTTATATCTATTAAATCCATTGGATTTTCAAGTAAATGTGATATAAGCAAATATAAATTATATTATTAAAATATTGATGATCAACAAGTATTAATATTATCACATGCTAATTAATATTTCAGTGCCAAACAATACAAAGTAATCTTATGTTAGAGGAAGTGGTTTCTGTGGCAGAGAGTATAGATGTACACACAGGCGATGAAGCTGAGAGATATGAAGGGAGGGTTGTGCACATTGTGGGACCACTCAGGATTCTAGAGCCTATTTCTGAACCTGATTACAATATACATGTACAAGCTGTTAAGTTGAGAAAAAGAGTTCAAATGTATCAGTGGATTGAAGAAACTACGTAAGATACAACTTTATATTGTGTAGTTTTGAACTTACAGCTTCAACATTTTAGGTAGATTTTTGATATTACAAAATTATTAATCCATTATCAACATTATTTAAGACATCTAAACCCTTGTCTCCCCCGAGACCATTATTGTTATAAAGCATTCGAAGTGTTGAGAACCAATATATCAAAATAAATCAATGGAATTTTTTTTCATAACTTTATTTAATTTTCATTAGGGAAACTGAAAATTTCCTGAGTGAGCCAGCAGAAGAATCTCAGAAAACATATTGGTATCATAAAGATTGGAGAGATTATGTGGTAGACTCTGCATTGTTTTACATAAGGCCTGGACACCATAATCCTACATCTATGCCACTGTTTAGTGAAACACATATAGCTGAAAATGTTAAAATTGGATGGATGAGTTTAGGTAAACCTTAGTAGTACAATAATTATGTAGACATTACATTACATCAGTTTGTTTCAGGTGAATTATATTACCTTTATATTTTTTTTAGTTTTATATCTTATTAAATAAAACTATCTTTTCGGATTATTTCAAATTTGAGATTATTACAAAATGAGTTTTGTTAATTGTGGGTAGGCTGTCTGTAACAACTATACATTCAAGACATGTAACACCTCAGTCTCTCCCGTGATCATGGATGCTGTAAAGCATTCGAAACGTCGGGAACCAAAAATCAAAATAAATCCGCGAAATAATCCAAAAAGATAGTTTTATTTAATAATGTCAAACATTCGCTTAAATCTAAGAAAGTTTTATATCTTTTATTCATAAAAAAAATGATGTAAAATGAAGTTAACAACTGCTTAATTTTAAGATGATTTCAGTAAAAAATAATGTTAATTTTTTAGGGTTAGATGTAAAACGAAAAGTAAATGACTATTATGAAATTTGGTCAGATACTAGGCCTGATCGTAGTGATATTAAGTTGCATTCTGGATTCTACTACCACGGGAACAGCGCATTGGAACATGAAATAGGTGATCTTCGAATTCATTTCTCTTATGCAGGACGGGAGGATGACATTGTAAGTCATTATATTGTCCCTTAACTCCAAGTAAAAATTCTAATAATATCTTTTCCTTTTTTAATACAATGTATCCTCTTTATCCATGAATTATTGGCTTTGTATCCTCTTGTTGCTTTTTCTGTTTTTTTAGTTATATTTACTTTAACTATATTATATTTGTTATAGTAGCAGTTGACTATTAGCAATCTTATAAAATATCATAATTATAAAACCTTTTTTCATTCTTTTAATATATTAAAAAAAATAATGAACTATTTAAATATATGTTTATAAAATAAATATAACATAAATTATTAAAAATGTAAAATCAATTAATGAAGTGCTGGGTTTTTCTATAGAATATGAGCTAAAATAACTATTAATTTTACAGTACACAGCAGTTGGTGTAGTTGAAAGGGGTGTCCTCCAGCCATATAGTCCACAGAGCTTCCCCACAGCAGATCCTGTCTCACTCATGAGGAAAGGTTCATACAGTTTGAAACAATTGTATGATCTGGAAAAACGAGATGCAAACACACATACTTGGAAGTACAGGATGTTGGGATTTGTTCAAGTGTTTGCATCTGCTATGACCCTGCATCCTGAGTGGTTGACTTTGCGTAAGTTTTATAATAATAATTCCAAGGTTATCAATACAGATAATTAAAATTGAAGTGTCTGTTTGTAATGTCAAAATAACAGCTTTTTACTAACTGCATATGAAATTATATATGGTACTTATGAAGAAAACAGTTTTTAAAATTTTTATTTGTCTTTTTGTTCTGTCTTAATCTCCAAAACGGCTGAACCGATTTTAACAGGACTTTCACAAGCAGATAGCTGATGCTATAAGGAGTAACTTAGGCTACTTTTATTTTAGAAAAAGAATTAGGGTTCGAAGGGCGAGTCGTTAGTAATGTATAAAAAATATACTGTTATGAGTATACTTTTATGTATATAAGTATACTGTTGAGTGATCAGGTGCAGGGCTAACTTTACTGCTATCCAAGGCGCTGGCGATAACTTTTACTGCAAATATTTTAAGATAAAATCCCAATAGCCCAACCTGAGACTTGAACTCATGACCTCTGGATATACAGCAGTAATCAATAATCATTATTCGTCACTTTGTTTTGATGCCAATAACTATATAACATCAATATGTTATTATACCCTATGTAAATAGAATAGCTCTTTTACTCAATAATTTAATAGACTTTGAATTGAATGAAAAATTGAAGACTTCAATTCAATTTTATTGTTAATGGCTTCAAAGCATGGCAGTGGAGTATAGATATAATTTGCCAATGTCATACAGAAATGGTAGATTTACATTACATTATTATTAAATAATTCTTGTTTTAATCATATGTTTTTTATAGTTTTACAGTGTCACTGGGTGTCAAATAATTTAAGGCGTTGTACGAGAGTTTGGGCTAACTTGGTCTTGTCTTTCTCGTACACATTGTTCGTCATATCATTACCATGGTAAGAAATTTTAAAATTTTATACAAAATCTAGTTAGTTAATGTAAGAATTATTTTAATATAACTTTTATTATTTTTGAGAAAATAATATTTATCTATTTTTTTAATGGTTTCTCTTTCCACCATTAAAAGATTTCTTTATCTATATTAAAACAAGAGACAAGCGAAAATTGGTCTTTAAGTATGCAGTCTGTCTGATGGTAATGGTAAGATATGCAATATGAGCGATATCCCTAGATAAATATAATAATAATATAATAGATAAAGAGTCAAAGAAAGAAAAAGAAGGCTATGAGTGGTTGAGATATAGTCTGTCTCACACAACGCAATAATATGAATAGAACTGCTTGTTAATTAATTTACTCATTCAATTTCTTCTTATTCATTCTCTTCCCTGGTCATACTAGTTAAATGCACTATACTCATCCCTCATCCACTACAACTAAAATTTTCTATCCTATTCCAGGTTTCTCCAAAAGCCATCCTTTGGGGCAGTGGTCCTAGCCGGTGCAATCCTGCCCATACTACACTACTCCACTATCCTGTCCCGCGAGCAGGGCGAGCGCTACACGCGGTGGGAGGACCGCTGACCTTCCCTCCATACCACCTTGCCTCAGTTAGTTAAAATGATTGTCATGGCCCTCGTTTACTCCTTCATTGCTTTTGGAATGGGCCATTATAGGTTGATAATTGGGTGATATGTACTTAACTATGTATAAAGAATTATGTCATGAAGCTACAAAACCAAAAATAATATTATTTTTTGGCATTTATTTAATGGCTTAATTAAATTCGTTATTTTTCTTTTATACTAGAGTTCAAATAAAACGTTTTTTCTTTAACAAAAGAACAATAAATGAATTATTATGATACCTTCAAAGAACAACATTGTGTTTTTGTAATGGAGAATATCTTAAGGTTTTTTTATATATCATGTGATATTTTGGAACTTTTTAGTTATTATTGATTTAGTATTTTGAATATTTTCAGCATTAAAAACATATTCGTTAGTAATACTTCATTTATAGAGTTATCATGTCAACATGTTTTTGAATCTAGTTGTTATTTTACATTACAATATATTTGAACATATAGAACAAAAAAACAAAACAAAACAGTCGCCGCGTCTCGGGACGTCTGGCAGATGTGAAATATCGAAATATAATTAAAAACAAGATATTCAAATTTTTTAAAAGAAAAACAATCTTTATTCAAAAAATACAAAGCATGTATACAAGCGGTAAATACACAGAGAAGCCAAAAAGTGTACAGTATATGTGTGCGCACACGCAAGCGAGGCGAGAGCGGTGGCGTAGAATCAGTAGAGCGTCATGACTCATGCCTTTCTCTGTATCGGCATACGAGTCGGTTTTACTGCCAAGGCGTGCCAATAGATGTTTCACATCCAATAATTGAAATTTTCAATTTACTATTGCTATGTGTGGATAGAAAATCTATTTTAGTAAAACTAATTCTGGTTACACTAATTTTATATAGTTTGATTTTCCCTACCATTTACTTTTAAACCAGGGTCAGGGGTCAGAAATCGTGATAAACCGTTTTTTATCCTTAAAAACTCACCACTTTCCACTTCCCGACCTCAGATCGCCCGTAAATTATTTTGCCTTTCATTTTTGTTATATTCTCTTCCTTTTGTAATGGGTTTTATGATATTTTTTTTTTTTTGTTTCAAAAATTATCGACCCTGGTCTATTTACATTGAAAGCCAAATAGAAAATAACTAAGAAAGTGTATTTTGAAATTCCTAACACCATGAAAAATATGGCAAACTATATATGAGAAACAATATTCTAAGGTATTTCATAACAAAACAGCAGTTGAGCGAATTGAAACACTGGGCGCACAAGACACTTCTCGAGAATAATAAAGAATAGAATGAAAAAATAAAGAGTAGAATGAATACTGTACGCACAAAGTATATGAAAAACTTGCACCCTTTAAACTTTAACATACAGAATTAAATAACGTTTTTATATTTGACCAAAGTAAATATTTGGACACTTGATATCAGTCAGATTTCAGTAAAAATACTTAATCATATCAAATATTATAATGAACTAATAAAATTTAATTATATATGTTTATTAAATAAATGGGCGTAATGTTTTTTTCAACCGACTTCAAAAAGGAGGAGGTTCTCAATTCGACTGTATGTTTTTTTTTATGTTTGTTACCTCAGAACTCCGTCATTTATTAACCGATTTGGACAATTTTTGTGTTGTTTGAAAGGGTATACTTCCAGATTGGTCCCATTTAAATTTAAAAAAAAAATACCACCCTTAAGGGTGGAAAAGCAGCTAATGATGAATTTAACCTACTTCTAATTGTCATATTAACTTTAAATTTGCAAGTGTTTCTATTTCCGTTGATAGTACAGTGGTTCGGTGTTGTTGACCTGATCTGATGGTAAGGCCAGAAGGTGGATAGGTGGAACTCTTCAACGGCTAATAGTAGATACTTCGAGTTTGGGCTTATTTTGTTTGATTTGACAAGCCTAACACGTTAGAATTCTTACTTCGCTACTACTGTCTACACTAAAAAGGGAAAAATAAAAACTTTTTAACAAAAAAATAAAAACCGACTTCAAACAAAAGCACTAAAAAGTAAAAAATAACTGATTGGTAGTTTTCACTTACTATACATACCTAATCAAATATTTTCGAAGTCGGTGTGCTTTGGCTAAGTAATTAAAGCCTACCTATTAAATACATACCTAATCAAATATTTTCGAAATCGGTGCCAGCCCATACAAAGCAAAGCACACCGACTTCGAAAATATTTGATTAGGTATGTATAGTAAGTGAAAACTACCAATCAGTTATTTTTTACTTTTTAGTGCTTTTGTTTGAAGTCGGTTTTTATTTTATTTTAAAAATGTAGATGTAAATATAATTAATTGACCGAGCGAGGGAAGCGTCTCTGCTTCTATTCTGGCAAAATTTGCTTTCCTCTGTTAGTTTGTTGGTACTCCCGTACAATCGTATGTTATAACCGATCTAGACGAAACTTAATAGACAGGTTTTAAGACTTTATAGTTTTTTTTTGCCGTCGGGGATTTTTGATTGGAGGGATACTACCTCCAAAAGGGGTAATAAGGGGACTACTGGATATCTCCGCGTTGTGAGATCCGATTTAGATTGTTATTTTTTTACTTGAAAGGTAGTAACTTTAAGTTGGTCTCATAAAAAATTGGTGAAGATCTGATGAGGATTTACGGCGTGATGGGCAGAATAGCGCCTCAAAATTCAGTAAATTGCTCATATAACTTTAGTGGTATATTAGTTGTCGCAAAAAAGTTAGTGCTCGCGAGGTCTATGGTTCGCAGAACTACACCAATAATAAACAATTTGCTAATGTTAGAAATTTTTTTTCTATAAATGGATCTGACGTGAAGTATTTTTTGAGTAAATTTTAAAACTGATTAGTTTTATTAAGATGAAATTGATCTATGTATAAATGTTAAAAACAACAGCTAGCTTATATTTCAATCATAAAATGGGACAGAATGCATAAAACACTAAATGATAGAAAAAAAATATGTCAATTTTAGTCATTATTTTTATTTCGTAATGAATTATTTATAATACTATCTTTATTACTTTTCTGTTGAGGTTTTATAATAAAAGTTATCATATTTATTTGATTGTTTTGCTACTTATTAGAACACGGAGCATAGTGACGGGAATGGTATTATATATGCTTCTAATTATAATTCTATTTTAGGCTTCAATAATTATATTCGGTATGCTCCATCTATAGTTTATAGTCTAAGGTTTTAAGTTTATATTGTACCTGATAGAGTGTATAATATTTTCTTTTCGAAATGAACAGTTCACATCTATTGAAAGTTAAAATAAACTTATTAGCAATAAAATGTTATAATTAAATAATTAACCTAATATGTAAAATAAATTTGTAGTTATTTAATCAAAAATAATTAATAATAAGTTAAATAATTTCTTAAATATATAAATGAATAATGAACTTAAACAATACTGTTTATAATTTAAAATGTAGTGAAGGGGCCAGAAGACGGATCTATTAGAATAAATATTTGGTGACCACTCCGTTTTTATTTAAACTTTATAATCATATATGTCTGTATGTAATACAATAGCTGTTTTTATTATATAACTCACAAGGGTTTTTTCTTCTTTGTATTTTAAAATAGTTTTTTGACGTATGTAGGTAATACTTTTTCTCTAGTCATAAAGCGATACAAATTAAAAATACAAAGTTATCGATGAAACTGGTGTTTTATTACTATCTGATATTGGGTTTTCCTTATTTCTTGCTAAGTTAAAGTATTAAATTTAGTTTCCTAAAACAAAATGAGAGTTATAAGATATCTTAATATATATATATATATATATATATATATATATATATATATATATATATATATATATATATATATATATATATATATATCTTTATATATATAATTCTTCTGTGAGTGTGTATGTCACTGAACTTCTCTCAAACGACTGGACCGATTTTGATGAAATTTTTTGTGTGTGTTCAAGGGGATCTGGGAATGGTTTAGATTCACAATTTGAATAATAATTTTTATCAAAAAAATTATTAAAAAAAGTTTGAAATTTTCAAATTAAAGACGTGTAGACAGGACAACGTCTGTCGGGTCCGCTAGTATATATATATATTTCTTCTGTACGTGTGTTTGTTAACCTACTCCTCCTAAAGGACTAGACCGATTTGGATGAAATTTTGTGTGTATATTTCAATGGGCTTCTGGATAGTTTGAAAACACAATTGGACCCGGTAGGTGGCGCTGTACGGTGTGCAGTGGCACAGCGGTGATCAGTGGATCATTTAAACGGCAGGGACGATTTTAATGATATTTTTTGTGTATGTTCGAGTGGGTCCTTGCAAGGTCCCACAAATGGGTCCATTTGTGTTTTCAAACCTTGTAGGTAGGTAGTAGGTGACGCTGCAGTCGGTGTATCACTAAATTTTCATGAAAGACTCCATTTTCCGAGCAATAAATAAATTTAAAATGTTGATTAAATGAAATAAAAATCGATGTGTGTATGTATGTTTCCTATGGACTCCAAAACAGATGAAATTTTCAGGTCATCTTCAGATTAGCGCAGCGGGCGACACTGTGAATTTTGTTAGCGATCGGAAGTTTGGACGCGGGCGCAGCCGCGGGTACTGCTAGTGGTTATATAAGACTTGGCTGAAATACTTTACTTGTATCCTCTATAGTACTAACTGACGTAATTTTCAATTTATACTCGATTGCGGCGAAGCCCAAAGGAGGATTATGTGTTTGACCTGTATGTATGTTCCCTCGTAATTACTAAACGGCTTTATCGATTTTGATAATTCAAACGTCATTCGATTCGTCTTGATAACGAAAGTATTATAGGGTGTATAGATATCATTAATAGAAACTTAAAAAAAAAACCGACTTCAAAAAAAAAGCACTAAAAAGTAAAAATCATTGATTGATGCTTTGATTTGTATCAAGCTGGCACCGACTTCGAAAATATTTGATTAGGTATCTTTAAAGTAATTGAAAACTACCAATCAATTATTTTTTTACTTTTTAGTGCTTTTTTTTGAAGTAGTTTTTTTTTAGTTATTATTTTTCCCTTTTTAGTGTAGACATAGTATAATATTTTAAATTGACCATATATACGACGAATAATTATTAATATGATCAGTATTACGCTACCTTGACATAGCTTAGCTCATTTTACAGTAACTAATAAACTTTAATTAATTATAATTATTTTTATTATTACCTATTTTACATAATTTATTATTACCTATATTATGTCAATTGAAAGTCAACATTATAAAAACAAAGTAACGCTGATCGTATATTTAATATAAGATTAGATTTAACTAAACACAATTATGATATATTTTTACAAAGTAAAAAAATATTTTATGTCAAAATAAAAAAAACTCCCTAATGAAACCGGAGGGGTATCTTATATCACGAATAAATACGTACATATATATATCGTTGATAGTAGACAATTTTGTTAATTAGTGTTTGTTTTTTTTTTCTAATTTTGCATTTAAGTAGAATATTTTATTCGGTTCAAGTTAATTTTGATACCAAATTATATTGGTCATTTGTACGACTGTATTATTATGTAGATAAGTTGCGGTAGAATGCAGAAATACGCATGCGTATGCTTTTTTAGTCTCAGCTGATCGTACTCCACCCATTGACTTTTACGCCAGCTTCCTAAATGTTTTTATGGTTGTGATGTAAACATTTACTAAGTAATATATAAGTGTTTTTACTATATCTTATTAGCACTAAAGCTAGTTGTGATAGCATTAAATATTTACGTATGTAGGTTTGTGTTGTTTCTAAAAATGAAAGCAGCGGCAATGTCTGTTTGGATTTTCATCAATCTCCTCTGTTTTGGGATGTGTGGTTACTTATACTTAATATGGTCACAGTACTGGATGAGCTTAGAAAAGCAAAGACTTTTCAGTAAGTCTCATGTATCTCCACAGAAAAATGGCATATCGGGAGTAAGTTTCCAAGAGACGTTTTCCGAAAATAATATTAATACAATAATAAATATGTCACTAGTGAAAGCGGATTCTGTGCGTAAACGATCAGTTGTGTCATTTAAAACAGGCCAGCATTGGTCTAATAAATCTTTTGGAAGTCAGTTGCGATCTAATAACATTGTCGTGAAAAGCCGCGGCAGTCCAAGATTTCCTAACATACATAGAGCTATACTCGAGCTCGATAGCGACAAGTACGTATGTAATGATTTGACCACATCTGAATGTATAACTAAGACGACAGAGTTCAAGGAGTTATTACTAAAGGAGTTTCATAGAGTACTGATGAGTGATAGCAAAGTGTTTACATCTGGCCTAGATTCACAAAATCCTTATGATGTGAAATACGAAAGAGGTACAGCTAAATCATTTAACAGAGAGGATATCTTGTGTGCCCTTGGAAAGATACCTGTCAGGACCGTTATAGCTGAAGATGAACCTTTTTCGAGGCTAGGATTCCGCATTCCTAAAGGGCCGTTACAAGAACACCGTACCTTCAATACATGTGCAATTGTTACTAGCGCTGGAGCTCTACTAGGATCACGTTTAGGAGAATTTATTGGTAGGTAAAATTTTCATAATACTATACTGAAAACTAAATTAACTAAAAATGATAATTTTATTTGAAACAAGCAATTTTTAACCTTACGTTTGTCGCATTTTGTTGATTTGAATTTTAAAGGGCAATTGTTATAAGTAAGTAGGTATACCCATCGACTAATGTATGAATCATATACACTATGAGTGTTCAATACCGTGTTATTATTTCGTTTTACAGTTTACTGGCCCCAATTTTCAATTGGTCATAAGCTTTACTAATTTTGACCACTCGTTATGTAGTAAAGAGCAATAACATACAATGAGGACGTAGATGTTATTTTTTAAAACTCTACTTTTGGTATAAGTAGCTTAATATCTTTTTAAAACCAGACTTATTTATTTCTGCGTATTATACGTACTTTTTATATCTACGATAATAATCTAAAGGATGCAAAGATTGGTAGTTCGATGTTAGGTGATCGACCGGTATTGTGCAGCTATCGTATCGGATCTTTGCTTTGTGAACGCATTGTCATGCGCGGGCGACGGTCTTCGACGAACGTCCCAAATCGTATGCGAATTACATGAATTATTATTGTTCACGGGACTTCACTGATTACTCAGAGCTGCAAATCACAGTAGACAACTAGATACCTTTATTATTTGCCGCCTATTATTATAGTAGGAAACTGTGGTTATAAATTTTATGAGTCAACACACAAATAATTAAAGTTCTTTCATGAGACATGTCTTAGCGTGTGCACGCAATTGTTTTTGTACGTAACTAATCAGGAAAGTCAAGTCAAACAAAATATTTTTTTTATATTTGTAAATGTTTTTACTTAAAAAAATCATTAAATGTTTTAAATAAAAATGCGAACGCTCTATACGATACGATACATTGTGTAGAGAACATGAATCACAGAAATCATGGACCAACATGCGGACTGACCAACGTGAACAGGTAGAGACCGCTACACCATCGTACCATGATAAAGCTCTATGCATATCCGGTGTCACACAAAGTTGTACTTAATTAAGATACTGTGGGAGCTCTATAATGTATGGCTGCTAGATAGCCATCATACCATGTAAGTGTTTTATTATGCGTCGATCAATTGATTTATTCATGATCATCGCATCTAAGCTCGCAGAAATGCAAAACGGCACGATATGCTGATATGGTAGTTTAGATTGTGGCGCCAACGGCCGGCGCCTCTGTACCTACTGTATCTGTAAAACCCGCGCGTCCCTTATGGAAAATACGAAGAACGCCAAATAAAAAGCTTATGTCTGCAATATGGTTGACTCCTTTTAAATATTGACTAAGAAATACCTTCCTTACATTGTGATTTTTGGCTATGACATATCTAGCGACTTATCCTCGCTTGGCTCGGGTGCGTCCCTAGGTACGTTCTAATTTTCTTGAACGAAATCCTAATTATTTTTCTAAAATAAAATAGTCTAAGTTACTCCTTGTAACATCAATTACCTGCCAGTGAAAGTTCCATCAAAATCAGTCCAGCCGTTTCGAAGATTAGCCGGAACAAATAGACAGACGGACAAAAATTTAGAATTTGTGTTTTCCTAATAAGTGCCGTATATAATTTCATATGCATATAATAAAAAGCTTTTATTTCGACATTAAGAACAGACACTTCAATTTTATTTATCTATATAGATTATAGCGGTAATCGTACTTCAATTATATAAAATTCTTTGTATGTAAGTATGTTTGAACGGATTTCACAAAAAATCTATCCAACAGATATCATTGAACCCTTTTTTAAATATTGCTTATGATTCTTATAGGCTGCTAGCATTGTCGCGGCTCCGCCTGCGTTCAGATGACCAAAAACCAAATTCTTAGGTTTACCATAGGTATTAGTATAGGTACTCTTACATTGCAGATTTTGTATTTTATCTCAGAAATGAGACATTTTCCCGCGGTAAAAAGTGTCCTATATGTTGACCCAGATAACCAGCTGTCACCATACCAAATTACATCAAAATCACTCCAGTGGTTTTTCCGTGAAACTAATGAGATATAAGGTTTATTTATGCATTAAAATATTCCATAAGTTTCTCAATAATTATAATCAGCATAAATGGAGCTTTCGACCATATAAGGCCTACTAATTGTGAGCTGACTCTAGAAATATATTTAGTGTAGTTTAATTGAAAAAGGTATATAGATATACTACATATTATATGAACTACGAAATATTAAATTCAAGTCAAAATATAAAGGAAAATTAGTCAAATAATTAATAGTAACGTCAAATATTTTTTGAGATATTTGCAAAAAAACCAAGCCTCATTTTTTTCAGTTAATTGTTAATAACTTGTGTAATTTTTGCAAGCGGCTTTTGATTTTTTTTCAAAAATCATCTATACGCTATTCAGAATAGCGTTAGCGTTCCTATTTTTCGAACGGAGGAAAAAAATTGACCCAAAAAGTACTTCTTACCTAGAATATTTTATATTAGGCGACTACACACAAAAGTATATATCCGGTTTTTACCATATAGTAGATGTTATATTGAGGATGATCACAAAAGTAATTTTAATATACGACGACGAGAAGTAATTTTTTAGGTGGTAAATATATTACCATTAACCGTTAAGAACTTAAATAAATAAAACTTTCTTTTCAGTATTTTTCGCGGATTTATAATACAAATTGTATTGTTCCAACAATACTGATTTTTGACGAAATAAGTAAAGTCATTATGTATTACGAAAATAGTATAGTTATGAAGTTTTTATTTGGAAGTTAATTACATTACTATATCAAGCTGTTTGAACACGTTATGGGATATATTCGTAACATATATGTTTAACATCGTTTTAAAAGAAATAATGTCATATCTACGTCAATTTCTGACTAAAATCGATTCAGGAGACGTTTTGGTTATTCAAAGATAAAAAAAATATAGAATTTATTTTCCCGCTTACCTATTAGATTCTTAACATACGGTTTAGTATATGTAGTAAAAATCGTAAACGATGAATCATTAAACAAATCATTATATTTAAGTTGTATTGTGTTAGTCATTTGCACATGTCTTTGTCCTTACTCGAAAGCTGCGATAGGTCAAAGCGCACTATGCAATAAACACTTTATAATTTATTCAATTCTATTTCTTAAGTGAACGCAATAAGGTGTTTTGAGGAAGTACTAGTACTTCAACCCAAACGATAAGACAATGGTGACAATCAAAACACGTGTAATTCCTCTTACTCCCGTAAAAAACCCCAACATTGGATTTGAATGTCCTGGTTGACTTGTACACTCATACTTCTTAAAAGTAAAATAGCATATACGCTTACTAAAGCGTTTGTTACTTATTTGCACGAGCTGTACAATATATTTTAATTTTTTTATTAAAATACATCGAGAATATAATGCCAGTAAAATAATTAAACGCTCATAGTAAAGATCTATGAAACATATTATGAAAACCCCTAGGCTCTTTTTGAGTGATGTTAGATAATATAGACAACAAACAGTTCTACTGTTCTAGAGCTGGTAGAATTATTCGATTTAAAAAAAAAACCAGTTACTATATAATATTTTTAAGCTATTATTATACATAGCAAATTTATATATATATATATATATATATATATATATATATATATATATATATATATATATGTGTACGTTAAGTACGCGGCAAAAAATCATTGTTTAAATCGTTCCTCATATGCTTCATAGAAATGTAAATTCCAAACAACAAGCTAAAAAATCAAGGAAAAAAATACCTTCAACGACCGACATCTGTTTGAAATTTGCATTGTATTTAAAAATCACGAAGTTGTGACAAGTTACGGTAGAGTGAATGTGTAAAAGAATAAAATTTTCCTACCGGCCATAATGTTTACATTGTAGGTTCAATAACAAGTCATCAGCCCACGCGTCCATAAACAACGTATAATTTATAGTTTACTTACCATTGTGCATATGTTGGACTGCAGTCACCAAATACTTGAAAAATATTGTAAAAATTTAAAAGGGATAAACTAATTTTTGTACAGCATTTATTCCATATTTTCCTTCGAGTAATTCTTAAAATAATATTAAATGAAAATTGTTGTAAATAGTAAAATAGGAGGTCATAAGTTCTATTTGAAAAAATATACTATTATGTAAATAAAATAGATATTTCTCAGCGTTATTTGCTTGCCCTGTTCAGCAGAAAAAAAGAACGCAGTAATGTACACGGTGCTTTCTCCACAAGTCAGTTTTATTTCATTTTATATTGAATGCCATAAAAATGCACTTTGAAGTTATTGTCATAAAAACTTATAAAAAAATTAAACGAAGTACAAGTATAGGTGTCGCAAGAGACTATATATCATGCGGACAATAGAATAAGCGTGTCAACGCTCAGATCTAATGCACTATATACATTATTAAACAGTTTCATCTTTCCTTACTAAGTGGTCTCGTTTTTATTTCATGTGACTTTCGCACGTGACCTTTGTAGACATTTTTAAATACAAAACGCTTAAAATTTTCCTTGTAAAATGGGTACTAATTATTAAAAAAAATGATCGCTATTCTCATAATGGATAATAATAATAGGCGCGTGATAATCAATTATGTTGTCACAATTGCAGATTTGTTAGTTTATTTCTATTGTTCTTGTGTGTATACGATTTATATATATATATATACATATATATATATATATTCAATTTATTCATACATATATATATATTATTCAAGGTCTAAACCTATCAACTCCTTTATGTGATAAATAAAGGATTGCAACTATTTTATAAAGTAATCTGGCAATGTTGTATCAGAAAACGCAAAGGTATTGTAAGTTGCGATATTACATTTGCTTAAAAAAACGATTACAGAATTAGGTTTCTTCATTTTGCTCGCCTCGTACTATAATTGAATATTTTGTATTGGATTGTACAACGGAGTTTTAGCTATTATGGTCTATAATAATAATTGTAGTTGAATAAAGTATTTGTTTCTCATTAAAACTGCAACTATTAAAATATTGTTTGTTCTTTACAGACTCCCATGATATAGTACTGAGATTTAACAACGCTCCAACCGAAAATTACACGGAAGATGTTGGTTCCAAAACTAATTTCCGCATTCTTAATTCACAGGCGAGTTTGAATTACTTATATTTTGTTTCGAAGTTGGGTTTCAATCGTACATTAACTTTATAGGCTATATTATTCAATGTGGTAAGTAAGAACACCGAGACTCTACTAGCACGTATGTGTCGCCGTATGTAGAGAAATAAAAATGCTTAGAAATTGAATTAACTAGAGATAATTTTTATAAACTAATAAATATAATCACAAAATATTACAAGAATACTTGAAAGAATCAAATAATATGTGAAGTTCCCAGAGTAACCTAAGTTGGTTTTACAGTTAAATATGGTAATGAAAAACTAACTTCCATTAAACCTTAAAAAACGTACAAATACACGAGAAAGTGTCTAAATTAAAGTGCCAAGTGTCTATTTAAATTTAAGTACCTACATAATAAATGATTGTAAGGACTAATAAGTCCTAAGGACTTACATAGATGACTATTTATTAATATAAGATACTAGGATACTTTCAATATGAGCAAATATTCCCCGTAGGATAATAGTAACACTAGTATAATTCTAAATACTAGTATAGTTCTAAATTAATCAAAAGATGGCACTGAACAAGAAGCATATTATTATGTCAGGAGATATGTTAGACCAAAAGATATTTTATATTAATATATTTTCTATTCGATCGAAGAAAACTTATCTATACTAATACTAATCATCTGTACTAATATTATAAAGAGATAAAGTTTGTGATTTTGTGAGTTTGTGACGTTGTAGGGGGTAATCTCATCTACTGAACCGATTTAGATGAAGTTTGGTAATAAGATAGTTTGAGGCCCTGGGAAGGACATACGATACTCTTTATCCCGGAAATCTTCCTTAAGGGTGTAAAAATGGGGATGAAAGTTTGTATTGGGAAGCAAGCTAGGGTCGAACCTGAGGGAGGGCAGCCACTAGTAAAATATACTTATAATAAGTAGATTCGATTTTATATTCTCGTCTTCTAAATGTTGCGAATACTTTTTTTAAATAGCACCTAAATATTGTTTTTTAGGTAGTCACCAAACCGGAATTCAAATTCTTGGAAAATTCACTATATAAAAATATTTCAATATTAATTTGGGATCCTGCGAATTTTTCCGCTACGCTTGAGGATTGGTATCGCCATCCTGACTTTCCAGTGTTTTCAGTATACAAAAAGTAATTATTGTCCTTAACTTACAATGTATTAATTGTGCATAATTTATTTTCGATTTACAAAAGAGGTAATTTCTATAATAACTTTATGTATTGTAGATTGCTGAATCGTGGAGGCAGTGTTGACGTTCATCTTTTACATCCCCAAGTTTTATGGGATTTGTGGATTGTTTTACAAGATTCGTCTCCATACCGTCTACGTAGAAACCCTCCTTCATCTGGCTTTATAGGTATAGTGTTTGATAATAATATTTTAAAACGATCATTTTGTTGCAATATAATACTATTTATTTTACGTACTGCCAGATAGGTAGAGATAAAGTAAAAACATAGAGTAGAGTATGTATTCTTTAAGAAGAATAACGTAATATTTTTGCATTAGTTTATAATTATTGCAATACAAGTATTTTAATTTTCTATTAATGCAGGACTATGGTTTGCTTTAAACCGCTGCCACCGTGTTCGCGTATTTGAGTACGTGCCGTCAGTCCGCGCGACACGCCGATGTCATTACCACGCATCAAGCGAAGACGTGGGATGCACCCTCGGTGCTTGGCACCCCCTCGCACAGGAAAAGGCACTCGCACAACGTATGAGCGACAACTCTGATATTGATGTCTTTCAGCGTGGCTTCATTGATATACTCGGAGTGAAAACAATTCAGTGTAAGGGATAATAATGCGTCCGCTTTTTGATAAGCGCATTGTCAAATCTGTATAACTTAGTTTAAAATCAAATCTGTATAACTTAGTTTTCAATTATGCACACTCAATCACACATTTTAGATGTATTGATTTTAAGTTAAATGATTTTTTATTATTTAATAAAATCAGTAAATGGCAATGGTAGTCTAGGTAATGAGCTCGACCGAGTGAAGCAGGTTCAAATCCCAGGACTGTGCGTATTATTTCCAAGTTAATTACCAATTGTCTTGCGGAGAAGGAAAACATCGTGAGGAAACCTGCATGTCTGAGAGAACTTAATAAGTATTCAAAAAACATTCGAAGTCTGCCAACCCGCACTTGGCCAGCGTGGTGGACCAAGGCCTGATCTCCCTAGTTTTGAAGGGAGGCCCGTGCTCAAGAGTGTGACGTTAAAAAGGGCTGAATGCATACATACAATAAAGTCAGAGGTATATTCACTTAAAATATTGCATAAAAACTGTGCACGTCATACATTCATATGCTTCTTATGCAGCTCAAAATATTATGGGTGTACTGTGTAGGCTGTAGATGACTATACATTCAATTTAAAAGTAAAGTACTTTCGCGTGAGAAGTGTAGAAACAGCGCACGCGAGGTTTTGTTATCATTGCCAAGTATAGATATGATATAGATAGTAAATAATGCGTCAGGGAAAGAAGTTGTACTTGTAAGCCACCATTATTATGATTTGTGATATACACAAATATTTTAGCGATCCTTTCAATGTAAATAGCTTAAGATACTTATTTTCACGTACTCATCCCAGTGTTTCGAAATATAATTAATATAATTTTGTTTTCATATTCTGTGTAGAATTTATATGTAATAATAGCCTATCCACACTGCCGAATTAATAAATAGAATATATGTATATTTACATTTGGTGTTTGACAATAATAGGCAGTAAGAAATGTAGGATTTTATACTCAAACATTCAAAAGTGTGCATTAAAAGATAATAATCAAAATAAAAACTTGGACGGGTTATGGCTATCGTAAGATAATCTTTGTTTTTTTTTATTCTTATGAAAATTACAGTGTTATTTGGTTACCGTTACAAAAACAAAATTTACTCGAGAAATGCTGTTACTTGCTGTAAACAAACTTAATGACAATAACCTTATAAAGTCAAACGGGAAGTCTAAGAAATTTCTTAAAATATACCTACCTAGTATTGTGTAATCATTATTCTTAAAATTGGCGAAACAATTGCAAATCCATGATAATATAATTTTTATTTATTTATTGTATAGGTGTTGCTAGTGAGTGAAAAACATTAAAGCAATAATTAGTCTTCCTAAATTTATTTAAAACTTACAACTTCCCTAATAATAATGCGTAAATGGCAACAACTGTGTTTTATTTCATCCACATATTAGCAAACATCCTCATTATCATCATCTAGTAGTATGACCTATTATTTATGAGTACAGGAACAAACATTTGGTTATTTTATGAGATTCCAGTAAGGCCATGTCGACCATGAGATGCCCTTGTCGTATCTTATATTTTTAGCGATTTGCGTCGCGTTGTGATGTGTGGGTGCTGGTGGAATACTGATAGGTGGTGCTAGGTGTCATTGATTAGTGATTCAGTGCGAGCGTACGGAATTAGCGACATCCGAGATGTGCGTAGTGTGTAGTGCCGGTAAGGACTCGGACTTACTGGCGCTCCTATTTTATTTATAGGTTTACAAAATCACTATAAAGATTATAAAGACACTAAGATACTAATAATATCTATAAAGTATACACATTTGGATGGCGGAGGTAATCTTCAGAAATTTTAGTGTTTCCGATTTTGAAAATACCTACTTATTTTCGCTTAGTAGTGTTTCCTAGTGGAAGCGCTGAGCTACTAGAATATGAATTAAAGAAGTTTGGCTTTAAGCCTTCCGCTTGGATCTGAGGGGCCTAGTTTAGTTGTAAAAGTACGTTTTTATGTAACTTTAAAATGGCAAATTATAGCACTCTTTAGAAGAATATATAAAATAATGTATGTTTGCTTGCAACGTATGCATTCCTAAAGTAATCTAATAATTGTGATGAACCATTGGTAAGTTATGATACCACATCTTGGTTTTTCTAAATAGTTTCATTAATTTAAAATATTTTGTTTATTTAATTGTAAGGTACAGTTCAGGTTTACAGCATATTAGCGGTTAGCAAGGAGGAACGCTAGAATCTAACACAAAGATTCTTAATTTATCCATCATATTATATATAAAAAATGTATTATTCGATTAAATTTTCATTGAAAAAAATATTTACATTTCCTAGAAAAAATATATAATTAAAATTGTTATAAAATAAATATTACGTCATTGTTATGGACGTGCCTTAATTCACACGCAGTACAGCCAGCGCGAGTCGGCAATATTGCTTCCTCCTTCTGCTACACTTCTTTACATTTTATTTTAAGGCGTATTTAATTTTCATATAAGTATTGTTTATATTCTGCACACACATCAATTGTACTTTAACTGCTAATTACTTAAAATTATAACGACAACGGAACCGCAGGATTTTTCCTCGTGGACTTTGTGTTTTCGGAGATGTATGTATATGGGGTCAATGGCACAGTTTCTTAGAAGAAATATGTACTGACGTATAAATGGAATAGGGTAAAGTGCAATCAAGTAAATATTGTGTGTACAGTACTAGGAAGCGTTGGAGTCTTGCCTAGTATCCTCTCACTTGGCCATCATCCAATGTTGAGATACATAATCATAAGATAATAGGCAATCAAATATTACACTGGAAGCTTTAACTTATATTACACGTTTGTTTTTATTATTTTACTATTCCTATCTCGTCGAAAACTAGCCACGTATTTTCACTTGGCGATTGATATTTCTATCTAATGTTTTGTATCACTGATAATAATTAAATAATTTATATATATCTACAAGTTATTATTTTATTAAAAGAGGCATTTATTAACTTTCCTATAATTATGTTCGCTAATATAAATAAAATAGAACATATATATATATGTATGTATGTATATATATATAATTAAAAAATACAATGTAGTGTTAGCATAAAATCCTTGTTTTTTTATTCTTAAGAAAAACTATAGTAAATAAACGTGCGACAATAGTTCCACGTGGAGTTAATAAGTAAGTGAATAGTTACGGAAATGATTATAAAATTATATAAATATAGGTACAATCGAAGGTTGCAATGCATCGGATGCCAATAGTTATTCCTGCACAGTCCAGCGAGAGGTTACATTCGCAGGCGCACGAGCTGATAAGATTCATATGCATAAAGACAATGAAATGCAATAATGAATACAAATTGACTACTATTTATGAAGAATTATTTCTTATTTTGCAAATGTAATTAGATGTTTGGTAAATTAAGTGGGTTTAGTTGTAAATATTACTAGATAAATATTTTAAAAATATTTTTACGCACACAGCTTTTATATATATATGTTATTGTAAGCAGTAGTATCTTTTCTTATAGGTAAAGATACATTCTTTACAATAAGGAATATTTCATTTTATTTATTTATAAAGTATTTGTCATGAAAATAGTTGTACCTTTGTTTTTTTTTAACGTTGGGAAATGCGTTTACGTGTACCATCCGTACACATACAGGTTATGTGGGACTCACCGGCCAAAAAATCCAGTATTACCCACTTAAACCCAACGACCTGTCTCTAGAGACCTGCTTTAAAATCAAATTAGTCTTAAAAATTCATAATTTTAAGAATTTTTAATTTATATTATGTCATACTGTCTAGATAATCTAGTGACTACCTTATGTAATCGCGGATTACGAAGTTAAAGTTGTACTCTACATCGTACTGCGAAGAGCACATGAAACGGACAAGCCAATGGATACATAATTCGAGGGTTCTTTGATTTGCATTGCCTTTTCTAGCCTATTTTTTACAATGTAAGGCATTATATGTATTCACATCGCATTTCTAACGAGAGTAAATAGTAAAAGATTGAAGGGCTCTTTAACTTTAAAAAAATTGTTTATAAATGCATTTCAGGTAGGGGATTAAAAATGTGTGTAAATAAAATGTGATCGTTCGTATCAATCTGGTACTTTGTGTTTGCTCCGAATCAAAAGTGAAAAGATGAAAAGAAATTTTCATTTGTATAAAGTTTTTATTTGTCTATACTATAATATTAAAAAGAGGTAAATATTGTGATATTGTGAGTTTGTGATGTCGTAGGGGGTAATCTCTGGATCTACTGAACCGATTTAGATCAAATTTGGTAAGAACATAGTTCGAGATCCTGGGAAGGACATAGGATATATTTATCCCGGAAATCTATATATTATATGTTTTTATATTTTTATCTGAATATATATTTTTATCCCGGAATCATCCCTTAAAGGGATGAAAATGGGGATGAAAGTTTGTATTGGGAAGCCAGCTAGGGACGAACCCGAGCGAAGTGAGGGTGAGTCGCTAGTATAATATATAAGTTTAGTTTTGACATAAATCTATGTATGGAAGAGGTCAAATAGTGTCTTTATTTTTAAGCGAAAGTAACGTCATCATTTATTAATAAGTAGTGTTATATCGTAGGAGGACAGCAGGCATACCGGTGAATGTACACTGTACATGTACATATGTGGCACGTATTCTATAGTCTCATTAATTTCCTTTTTGACATGGATTCGATGAATGTGCGTCACACCTCTGGTTACTTGTATGCGCTGGCATTTTATAGTTGAATAAAGTATTATTTTATTTTGAGTTATTTTTGATATCAAAAATATACTGAACATAGATTATGGTTTTAATAATTAAATAACCAAGAGAATTAATTTGTTTCATAAAAACGAATAATAAGAATAAAACAGGCTTATTATCCATACAGGTTGTATCGGCATCGCCATGAAGTCCTTTAAAATTAATCAGATGTGCACGGAATTTGTGTTACATGTACCTAAGTACAGTACAACAGTGTTTTTAACGGAAATCTAATTAGTAATGAGATACGAAAACTGTCGCTATTAAACAGCCCTCGTGACTCGAATAGTCTAGTCATTTTAGAATATGGTAAAGCGTCCCAGAACTTTACCATATGTTTTATTGTGTTTATATTTGTAGCTACCTAAATACAATGTTAGATAGTTATTGTAGCAGTGTTATTTTTTCTTTATTTTTTTCCTAGTTTAGTGTCTACGTACTTCCTTCTCATTTCGTTAGTTTAAAATTTTGAATATAAGCTTAGGCGTATTTCGCTACGGGAAGTGTAATATTAAATAAATCTCCCGTTTATAATTCTAAGTATTATAACCACACGGGTCACCATTTTAGTTGTACGACTCATTTGTGATATGCTAGTTTTGAGGTTTTGTATCAAATCGTTGACGCAATATGTACCTCATAGTATAAAGTATATATTTGAGAAGAGCATGGAAGAGCATGACCCTGACATTATTGACAATTTTTATGTGCATATGTAGCACAGACATAGGTTATATTGTCTGTGATATGTAGTTATATTCCCGCACAAGAAGAGATGTTTGTTGCATTTCTATATCAGCTGTAAATCTTGGTCGTTAATCGTTATCTATTTATTGATGTTAATAAGACTGGAACTTTTTCTTTTTTTTTTACTTAACTGATATGTTATTAAAGAAACATAAAAAACGAATAAATTACTTAAATATTTCAAACTTCAAGCGCAAAACTGTAACTTTCAGTTTCACATAAAAAGTGTTACAATAATAATTCAGGCTTATAATTGTATAGCAAGGAAATTGAAATTTCTCTTTTTCCTTCCTTATAAGCTATTTAAGGCTTTACCTTATATTGTGCTTGACGTAACAAAATATTTTAAAATATGATTTGCGTCAAATAAATTCTTTGAATAAATAAATAAAATACTAAAATTTCGATTATTAAACGCTCAAATTAGTTTTGTGAGAATCCAAAGTTTGCTTTTCCAAAATTCTACAAGCTTGGGATAGATTCTACAAATACATTAGCTGAGTTTATTTAATTCTTCATACGGACGTAATGTCTTTAAAATGGGTCGGACCGGTTACAGAGAAACCGCTTCATTCTGAGTCATTGTTTTATAGGCAGACGCTACAATAAGTAATATATACATATGATATATATATGTATAATGTACATTACATAGAGGCAATCACATCGTGGAATAAGTGACTAGACAGATCCTGAGGTTTTGGGTTCGAATCGCCAGTCAGGTCGAAAACGATAGTTATGATTTTTTTCAGTCAAAAAGAGTCTTGGTAATATTCCGATGATGGGAAACAGACTTATTACAGACAAATATCTCGGGGAGCACGTAACCCCGTCGTTCATGCACCTGATTTCTCACCGGTCATCGGATCCAATATTTCTAGCGAAGTATTAGATGTGTACTTGAACGTGAAACGTGCGTGAGCGTGAACGAGTTTGCGTGAGATTAGCTGCTGTGACCGATATGTGGTCAGGAGTATTTTATAATCAATTAAACTAGACTTTTGTGTTAAAAGTTAAATTAATTTGTAACTAACTATATTAATAATATGCCAATTGGGATTTACTTTGTGATACGTTGAGGTAGTTTGCATTTATATTTATTATATTCGGTTTTATTCGTTTATTATTAAATATCTAATATTGATTAAAATGATGATCTAAATTCTTATCTTGATTAAAACTAAAATAAGTTTATGAATATATAAGTTGCCTACTATAATAAAACAGTAGAGGTCGAATGTCTGTACGGTACATAGCAAAAAAATGCTAAAAACCAAGTCAGGGGGATGTAAGAAGACAAATAGAACAAATCCAGATTTTTTTCAAATTTTTTGTTTCTTTGTCTGTTTGTACGGGCTAATCTCTGAATCTCTTGGACCGATTTAAATGATTTTTTTCATGGTGGTACCTTATATCCCCGGGCAACATCTTAGATACTTTTTATCCCGGAAAATTAAATAGTTCCCGTGGGATAGTTAAAAAACTATAATAACTTATACACCTTAATACATAAAAACTACTGATTGAATTTTAATAAAACTTTACAATACATACATAAATTCATACATGACAATAACAAATCAGCTATTTTTCATCCCGGAAAAACGAACTGTTCCCGTGGGAATTAATAGATCTCTATTAGTGTTTTTTTAGAGGCGAACCCGAGCGAAGTGAGGGTGAGCTGCTAGTTCTATACATAAAAGGAAAAGTATTATAAGAGAAAAATTAAAAACATACGCCAAATTTTTGTAACGGCACCGTGACTCAGCGAGTGCCCCACAGCGCTTTTATTCGCTCTTTATGTAACACTACTGTTACAAAATTTACAGTTACAGTTTTCAACATAATAAGCACGCCCCTTTGTTTCAGCCATCAAAACACTGAAAAACATCGACACCATTACTATTATGACCGTTTCGGGGACATATTTTTGTAAATTGTTATACGATTCTTTTATGCACTTTGATTATCTTTTAAAGTCTGTGTAAAGTGTTTTCCGTATAAGTAAAATTGTGTTATTGATTAATTTAATTTTATGGGATGGGATGATTACAATTTGGATAAGAATGTTTTCAATTTGTAGAAGACAGATTATATTAAATAATTAATTATCAGATGTACTTATTGCTATAAGCTATAAGATCTTTTTATCGTACCTAATCATACAGCTTGTAAGCGTGTGGATGGCACATATTTTATCGTGATGCGGTAACAGACAGACAGACAGACAAAAAATCTAAAAACTATAGATTTGGACTCTGTATCGATAATAATGTCTATTTCAATAAGATTTTCCAAAAAAATATTTAATGAATAGATTCGGCTTATTTACAATTTTATTATATGTATAGATTGACGGTCATCCAGCAGTATAAAAATTAATACCTACGTCACAATAAAAAAATTATTTCAAGATTCAAATTTTCAAACGGTATTCAAGTTATTATAGGATAACACAACCTGCACAAATACCTACAGTATAAGAAAGTAAGATCAATGCAGCGGAAATGCGATCGCGAAACTGCTTTAACTACTCCCATGTAGTGTATTGCTGGCTAGTTAGTATATTTGCATGAAATAATTATATATTATTACCGTAGTTAGAAATTGACAAAAACTAAGCCGTTTTGTTTCATATTTCTTATAACTTTTTCTATGTACATAGGTACGTTGTAAAATCCACCAGTGTTGTCGTATTTCAGTAGGTCAAACCAGAGAGCATATATTCCATAACATGTAGACAAAAAACAAACAAAAAACAAGATGTACCTGTAATTGAAGAACAACTTTTTTAAAAGGTTGTAAATAAAAAATTAAAAATAGTAAAAATGTTTAGTAGGAAATCTATATATTTATACAGTAGGTATAACTCATAGAAAATAGTTTTTGCATGTGTATATGTGGTATATTTGTACATATTAAAAATTAACTTTACAAACAGTATTTAGGTATATTAATTGCCATGTCAAATAATTTCAATATGACAATTACCAATTATATATTATCGTGTTTGATAATGTTTATTAAGCTAGTATTTTATATTAAAGACAACTTTGGTATTTCCGTATCCATTTCCCTACTGAATAATTATTATTATAAATCATAATAATCGATTATCCAACGATTGGAAGAATACTTTACGTAGTCTTGTTCTATGAAAACGTAATACGCCATCTAGGGCATCAGAGTCAAGTGTGACAAGTAATTACGATGCTTGAGAGATTGAACGTTACTCAGAACTTTGAAGATTAGATGATTCATCTTGTAAAGGATTTAATGGAAGAACATTTGGGATAAGAACTTCTTAGTAGGAAATTGCCTGTCTTAGGTTATTTTTTATTTTTATTTTTATGCTTAGTTAAATTACTCATTTATTTCTATTTCGCAAGTTTCTTTCTATTTTGACATTGCAGAAGCGTTCCCTTGGAAATTGTGTACATATTGGACATACGTGTATATTTATATTATTATAAATATTTACCTCGAGCGGGAATTATATGAGCGAATTTCAGTAATAATATTAATGTTTGTTAGCATAATATTTCTTTTTATGTACATTAAATAAAACTAGTAAATTGTTGTCAGATTGAATCTCGTCGTAATGATAAATATAATGTAATGTATATTGTAGCATAGATGTACATATAACCATTATATACGGTTAACTTTGATAAGTTTTTATATTTTTGCATTCTGTGCACATGTGATTTTAAATTCGAATCGCTCACCGATGAATGTATTTACTACAATCGGTCGTTTTATGACCAAATCAAGAATAACAAGAATACTATAAATCTTTACGTATTCACTCACATTTCTATGTCTGTTTAAAAACGGTCCAATTCTAGGTTACCTACTTTTTTAAAGAAGGATTTTTGATGATTTTATTAGTATTTTTCCTTGTTAGAATTTTTAAGTCAGGTGAAGTTTTTTGCGTATAAATATATATATATATATATATATATATATATATATATATATATATATATATATAAGAATCGTTGGCTGGAGAATTAGTGGAGGAGCCACGGGAATCTGTACAAGAGTTGAAAAACCTCGCAACGTGATGGAATTCGGTTACATTTTTTGCTTATACTCGAACGTCGTACAACGTATTCGCTTGTTATCGTTTTGGATTCCCTGGCATTTCTATTGTAAACATTTCATGATACTCCAATAAACTAAGCTCTGAATCGAAAGTTCGCCCAATAAATAAATTGGTTCAATTTAATTTGAAGTTCTTATCTTAAAGGTCCTTATTAATATAAAAAAATACCTAGATATAAAATATTACAACGTAACCTACGTAACGTTACGTACGCCTGTATTTGTTTAAGATTATTATTAAGATTTGGAGGATGGCCTGATTAGCGTCCAGCAATCCAGCCGGGTGTTAAGCCAAGAAACGCTGGGAGGTGACGCAACTCGGCGGGCGGTGTGCCATACGGGTTGCTCCTGGTACTTCTCTAACAGCAGAGTGGACCGTTGAAGCAATCCCATTGCTGTTGTGGTCTGCTTTGGCAGACCTGTCATCGGCGTTTTGGTTGAGTGGGTAAGTGATAACCACATGTATGTATACAGGTCTCATTTTCCAACATCAAAAAAAGGTGTAGTTCATATGTACTTAAAAATTAGAGATTCTTAACATTATTTGCGTGCACATGTCATTTTTTATTCTATACAACATGTATTAAAGATAGTTAGCAGAATTTGTATTCAGGAAAATCACCATCAATTTAATTCATAGGAATCGCAATCCGTACTAATATCATAAATTTGTGAAAGTGTGTTTGTTTGTTTGTTTGTTTGTTTGTTTGTTTGTTTGTTTGTTTGTTTGTTTGTCCTTCTTTCACGTCGAAATGGAGTGACGGATTGGCGTGATTTTTTGTATGGAGATAGTTGGAAGGCTGGAGAGTGACATAGGCACTTTTTGCCGCGGGAGATTACGTTTTAAGAAAACCAAAAAAAAATATTTATGATCAGAATGACGTGAAACATTAACACTAAATTAATGCCCCTCAATACAAATAAATAAAATAAATATAATGTTTTAGCATTCATCCCAATGAGGGGGTAAAATAGGGGATGAAAATTTGTATGAAACCTACCTTTTTAGAGTTTTTGTTGTAGTTTAGCGCGAGCGAAGCCGCGGGTTCTGCTAGTTATAAATAATGATAAAAGACATTCATGTTATTTTAATTATAAAACGTGTCAAATTGAGATGTTTGCGTATGATCACATGCCTGTAACGGTCGGAACCAGGTGTGGGTGTTTAATCAAACAAAACATCATTATTAACCTAAATTCTAGTCTAGGTCTAATCAGATAATGAATTTATAACAGTTATTAATAGTACCTACTTTATTAATTCTATTCGAACAAAATTGGTATTTTTATATTAGTTTTTACTGAAATAACAAGCTTCTCTATTAGTATTTTCTTAGTTGTTTGATTTTTATTACGTATTATTTAATTATTTTATATTAGAAGGTATCTAGTTTTGAAAGGATATCAACTTGGTGTGTTCAGTTATTTTTCGATTAGAATTATGCTATATATTAATAACTTTGTAAATTCCTAAGTAATTATTTCTGTCAACTTCTAGGTTTTCACGATTAAAAACAGTCTCAGTTATTGTAATGAAAACCTTGAAGTCTTGAGTTTTGAGCAAAGTATCCTCTCTCTTTTCTATAAAAATTACTTGAATGAGCCAAGCAGGTTGTTAGACAAATACGAATAATCGAGTAGATTAATTCAAAGTTTTTTGAATACCAACATGCTACCCACCCACTCATCGTAAATTAATTACATATTAAATAATTATTATTCATTGCATAGTACTCGATCACGATTTAAAGTTTACTTGACTTGTAGGCATGAATGAGAGGAATTCATTTGTATAATTAATGTACATATATAAAATTTTAATATATCATTACTCTAATACTGTTTTCTTTAATATTGTTTGCGTCATAAAATATAGTAAGAATCCATATAAAGAAAATAGAAGAACCTACATAATATATGATATTCATATATATATATATATATATATATATATATATATATATATATATATATATATATATATATATACTCGTACCAAATTAAAGTGTCTTTGCATTTTAAGTATTAGATGTATTGTAAAGCTTTTTCATTATCTGTTTTTTAGGGATATAAGATACCTACTTGGTACATTTTAGTATCTTTTTTTCATTTTATAGACACAAAATTCTATTAAATAATATCTGTAAGTCTTAAAGTTTTTTCGAACAAAAAATTACCTTTTGCTGTAGCTAACGAATGGAAGTTATCTTTGTTTGTAAAATATGCATATAAGTGAAAAGAATGTGAAAAAACACACAAAATTTTCTACATTTATTAGTGTTGTGTTTGTTGTAAGTGCATTGTCTTTTCCTGTTACTCTCATACTTCGGTGGGATGACATGAACAACGGCTTTAGGTGTTCTCCGAGGCACGAGGATGAGACACCGCCAACTTCAAAAATCCAGGCCGTTACTGAGACTTTCTAAATAGAAAGACTCAGTGTTAGTTCACAAATAATCACGAAAGAAAACCTTTATCTCTCTAGAATGATTCGCGAAGCTATTGAAATTTAAAAAACATCCAAACTTCAAAAGAGATGATGGCAGGGTGCAACCATTATTGTGGGATCCTGTTATGAACATAATAATATCTAAAAATAAAATTCAAGTAATAGATCGCTAGATGTAGTCACTAGTTCGTCCTGAACTGTGTAATTCATAATAATAGCCCCAAATGAAATAAATTATATATGTTTCAATTTTCAATCATATAAAAGCAAAATTAAATAGAATAATTGACTACAAAAAGTGTTTTTTTAAATATATTGAAATTGTAAACAGATTATAAAAAGCAACTTAAATAATTTTAAATTGTTAAATTGTAGTAACAGTAACTAAAATGAATTATCAAAATTGGTAAGGTATTTTTGTCACCATTTATGTTTTCTTCAAAATTTAAGTATAATTTTGTGAATTGGCACCTCTTGTAATAACTAATAGGTATTTAATACCTTTCAGACATGTAACACTTCAATACCTCCCGTGACCATGATTGCAGTATCTTTCGAAGCGTCGGGAACGAAAATCAAAATAAATAATCAAATGTCGTGCGATTTTTGTATATCATAGAAATACTTCAGTTTAATCTATTAATTTATTAGAAGCCGTAATTGAAAAAAAACTCACAATAAACCGTAAACGTGTATAAGATTTTAACTTTTACGTACCAATATAAAGGAATAGTTAATTAACAAGAAAAACCACATTCAATGTATGAATAATTGTTCTAATAATAAGACAAATAAAATATACTATACTAGGCTAGAGTAATGGAGTTTATGACATGTGACTTGTAACTGAGTCTGAAGACTGCAATTACCACATTTATTAACTAAACACTGTCAATTGTTTGTTTTATATTACACATGCTATAATGATGCATCCATGTTTTATAATAGCTACTAGCGAATCACCATCGCTTTGCTCGGGTTCGTCCCTAGGTACGTTTTAAATTAAAATAAATATAGTATGTTATCCTCAAGAGATAGACATATTATGCCATCGCGGACTTTTTATAGACAATGCCACCATGCATTATTTTGTTATATCTTAAAGGTTTTAGGCAGCGTTTTAGTTGAAAGCTCCCAGACGCCTTTTTTTCCGACACCTCCAACAAGTGTTGTTATATGTTAGAAAATATATACAAAAAATTAACAAATTATATCCTAAAACTTTCCTCTTGAATCACTATTAAAAAAACAGCATAAATATTTACCGTTGCGTAGTTTTAAAGATCTAAGCATACATGGGGGCAGATAGACAGCGGGAAGCGACTTTATTTTATACTATGTAGTGAAGTTAGAAGTTCATATTATTGTCGACTCTGAGTGTCCTTAAATTAACTTTTGACTATATGAGTTAGTATAGTTCCTGGGCGACTGACCATCGCATGACATTTTTCGACAAAGATATAAAATAGTTTTTCTAGAAAATACTAGATGTATTTTATAGATAAACTTGAAAAGTAAAACCTTATCTAACTTCAAAATATGATTTAAATCGTTAGAGCCGTTTCTGCACTCTTTATAATATTGTTCTCTTTTCTATAAAACCTTCCTCTGAATATACTCTTTCGTAGTAGCCAAATTTTTCCTTGAAAGGAGACTAATATGTGGATAAAAATTATGCGATAGACTGACTTGAAAGGGTGCCCTTGACAGTTACATACGTAGAAATATAAACTTTTTCCAAGGATTATAAAGAATATTCACAGTATCAGTCCTTGAGATGAAAATCTAAGTTTGTTGTAATTTTATGTTAATTTTCCTAGGAACAAAGGATTCGTGTTATATGTAGTAGAAGGTTAATTTTCATCCATTTTATAATTTAATGAGTAGGTACGTATATTATATTTTAGCATAAGCTCATATAGTCTATATATAAAGTATAAATATATTGATTTGTTCCTTAAAATAATAAAGGTGACACACGTTATGTATGTAAGAGTACGTATATAATATATATATATATATATATATATATATATATATATATATATATATATATATATGGTTATTTCACTTATAAGAGAATATATCAAATATAAATAAATAAATAGTGATGTTGATTACGTTCGTGTACCTATTATTATCGTAAAGATTTTTGCCAGTTCTATAGTTGTATTCTAGTTAATAAATATACATGTGTATAAAGTAAATAATAGTAGAGTCACTGAATAAATGAGTTCATAGATTTACGGAAAATTTTAATTGTTTCCCAGTTTATGCCATGGCTTTATTCCATTACGTACATATATTGTTAAATTTACATATTTATATATTGTGATTTTATAAAAAAAAAATTTATTACATATGACTTGGTTGCGTCATTTATGTTCATTTTCGTGAAAGAATTACTGATTAATTTAGTATCGATAACGTAAGTGTTTGTTGGTTAGGTTGTTATGAGACACAAAGACGCCCTTGAACTCGGTCATGGTGACTGGTGACTTCATGCCTCCACCAGCATTCAGGGAAGCCACCCTGACTTACTCATTGCAGACAATGGCTTCGTCACGCGGAACGGCCCTATGAAGGTTATACTGCATGCCATAAGGCGCTTATCATGCTGGTGTAAAGCGACTAGCGATAAACACACCTTTGAGCAAACACTGTTTTGTTATATTTTTTACTTCCAAGTTAAATACCTACTATCTAAATATTTCAATACTAGCGTTTTCCTGCGGCTCCGCCCGCATTGTATATTAATCACCAATATATTATATACTAAAATCTTCTCCGAAACACGCTACATCTAAGATGTATGAGTATTATTCCGATCGGTTCAGTAGTTATCGCAGTATAACCGAACAAAAAAATCGGCTCTCCATTTATTAGTATAGATTTTTATACGATTTTAACTTTTATAAGTGTACTTCTTAACTAAAATTATGTACCCTTGTTGATTCAAAGCCTAAGGAGTTGTATTAAGATATATGTACATATACACGTAGCCATGGAGAGAAATGGACTTAGAAGTTTGTCTACTGATATATAGAAATTCCTTAAGATGTCTAAGTGCGCGGGGGACAATTAAAAATACAAAACAAAACAGAGGATCAGAAATATTATATTATCTTGTTTTATTTGTTTAAAATATTGCTTCAAATGTCATAGTTATCATACAGCTTTTCAACTATTTCTAAATGAATGACCATTATAACTCATATTAAAAGCTTTTTATTAATTAAGTAGATGCTTACCCTAATTAGGCAATTTTTGATCATCGTACACTATTGTGACAAGTGCCTAGTGTACTACCGATTCTTACTGACGATAAGTACTGATTATACTGAGAAAAACATACCCATACTAAATATTTCACAGAATGTTTTGACGTAAAATTATATACGAACAATAATTTTAGGAAATCTAAGCCATGAATGTCTAAAATAAATAACTATATTCCATAGAATTGTATTATGTTACAAACAATTTTTCAGAATAAAGCCGATATTGATTTATAGTTTTATGTTGGATATTAAAGTTCTTTAACGATACGCGTAGATATGATATTAAAATAACAACAAATTAGAATTCTGGAATGCTTAGGGAAAGTTGGGAAACCTTTCAAAAAAGTAGCCGATTTTACATAACTAGTGTCATAACCGGACTACTGTGTGTATGTTTATTACTTATTAAAACTGAAAAGGCTGAAAGATTTGATGAAATGTATTAGGCAGATAGATTATCAGTCAATGTTAGGCACCAAGGCACGTACCATAGCGAAGCGAGAGTAAAATGCGACTTACTCTCGCTTGTTATTTAATAAATTAGAATTCATATTTCTATTAGTAATGTCGTCCTGATTATAAAATCTTTTTTAGCCATCAACATCTACTACAAAAAGCACTTTAATTTCAAGGAAGAATGTATACGACCTCAAGCGCTTAACTCTGAACATATCCTGCAAGTAACATCCTTAAACTTTTTGACAAAAATGTAATATCCGCATCTATTAATTATATTATAGTGAAATCTATACATATAATAAAATGTAATCAAGCCGAATCTGTATATGAAATTTTTTTTGAAAAATCTTATTGAAATAGACATTTTTATCGATACAGAGGCCGAATCTATAGTTTTTAGAATTTTTGTCTGTCTGTTAACAGTACAGAAAACAGCACAGAACAAATTCAAACAGAACAGAAAAACCACTAAACGGATTTTGATGAAATTTGGTAAGATGATAGCTGGTTATCCGGATCAACATATAGGATACTTTTTATTGCGGGCAAATATCTCATTTCTGAGAAAAAATACATATAGTAGGTATAGAACCTACTAAACGTTAAAACGTAAGTAGAGAAGAATCCGAGCGGAGCGAGGGTGAGTAGCTAGTACTTACATATTATATTATGAAATTACAACCGTAATGCCTGATATGCAACTTTATTTACTATGCATTTAATAAGAGTCTTTAGTAGCGTAAACGTTTTTTTTCCTTTATTGCATGCAGATTAGCTATTAGCAATGTGATATTTTACACTTTGCATTGTATATTAATAAAGCTAATTGTTTATGAGCCTACTTAGTATAGATACGGTTTTTTACGCATTCAGATGTCGTAAGCATATATCACATTTAAATAATTTAAATAAAACTATCTTTTCGGATTTTTTCGCGGATTTATTTGGATTTTTGGTTCGCTTTCCGTGTTTCCGTTGGGGAACCAAAAATTCAAATAAATCCGCGAAAAAATCCAAAAAGATAGTTTTATTTAAAATGTCAAATATATCTATGAAAAAGTATTAATTTAAACAAGTTTGCATTTTCAGAATATTTACCTTCTGCAAAGGTTTAGGGATCAGTCGGTGTGCTTTGCTTTGTATGGGCTGGCACCGATTTCGAAAATATTTGATTAGGTATGTATTTAATAGGTAGGCTTTAATTACTTAGCCAAAGCACACCGACTTCGAAAATATTTGACTAGTTATGTATAGTAAATGAAAACTACCAATCACTTATTTTTTACTTTTTAGTGATTTTGTTTGAAGTCGATTTTTATTTTTTTGTTAAAAAGTTTTTATTTTTCCCTTTTTAGTGTCGACAGTAGTAGCAAAGTAAGAATTCTAACGTGTTAGGCTTGTCAAATCAAACAAAATGAGTCCAAACTCAAAGTATCTACTATTAGCCGTTGAAGAGTTCCACCTATCACCTATCCAGTTTTACCTAACCACCTTTTGACTTTACCATCAGATCAGGTCAACAATATCGAACCACTGTACTATTAACGGAAATAGAAACACTTGCAAAGTTTCAAGTCAATATGACAATTAGAAGTAGGTTAAATTCATCATTAGATATTTTTTGAAATTTAAATGGGACTAATCTGGAAGTATACTCTTTCAAACAACACAAAAATTGTCCAAATCGGTTAATAAATGACGGAGTTATTAAATAAAACTATCTTTTCGGATTATTTCGCGGATTTATTTTGATTTTTGGTTCCCGACGTTTCGAATGCTTTACAGCATCCATGGTCACGGGAGAGACTGAGGTGTTACATGTCTTAAAGATATAGTTGTTACAGACAGCCTACCCACAATTAACAAAATGAAAATTGCACCAATTACATTACAACATTTTTAACTTTAAACATTTTTTATAATTTTAATTATAATTGAATATGGAAAATTATTTATTTAATTTTTGCTATTATTTTTATAATTACTACAATTTTAAAAATATTAATTAGTAATCTATATTTAGTGTTGCCATTATTATATTTATAACCATAAATAAAAATATAAAAATATAGTATTAATTATTAAAGCTATATAATTGTTCTATGTGTAATTTAAAAAAAGTTAAAATTAATTACGGATAATCATTTTAATTTAGTTTGCTATTATTTAAAAACAACTTACTAAGCAACACTATTAAAATATACTTTTACAAATGAAAAATATTAATCTGATAAGCTGTCATTTTGATCTACACAGTATGAACTTACTACATCTGCCTGTCTGTTATGTTTATATTTATTATTTGATTTTATTATATTAATAACAGGATCCCATGACGATGGTAGTACCCAGCCATCTTCCCTATTGAAATTTGGATGTTTTTTAATTTCTATGGCTTCTCGAATCATTCTAGGGCGATATCGGTTTTCTTTCGCCAGGATTTGAGGTCTATCGAAACGAATATAATGGCTTGGGCGGTCCTGGCTATGTTTGCAGACAGCAGATGTTGTATTGCGACGGTGCTTCACATCAGCTATGTGTTCTTTGACCCGGGTTCTAATGGATCGCTTTGTTTGTCCAATGTAAGAGAGCCCACAATCACAATCAAGCTTGTAGACTCCTGCATCTTGTAGAGGGATGTGGCACTTGACAGGTGGTAAGAACTGACTAATTTTCTTTGGCGGCTTGAAGTAAGTTTTAATTGAAGCTCGCTTTAGAATGTAGCCAATCTTGTCAGTGACTCCTTTCATGTATGGCAAGACTGCAGGGACGCGCTCGACTGTGGCTGGTTTCACTCGGTCACTGTGACGCAGGCGCGGCACTTGCAGCTTGTTGTCACGCAGAACTTGCTTGACATGTTCTGCGGAGTCACTGACAAGATTGGCTACATTCTAAAGCGAGCTTCAATTAAAACTTACTTCAAGCCGCCAAAGAAAATTAGTCAGTTCTTACCACCTGTCAAGTGCCACATCCCTCTACAAGATGCAGGAGTCTACAAGCTTGATTGTGATTGTGGGCTCTCTTACATTGGACAAACAAAGCGATCCATTAGAACCCGGGTCAAAGAACACATAGCTGATGTGAAGCACCGTCGCAATACAACATCTGCTGTCTGCAAACATAGCCAGGACCGCCCAAGCCATTATATTCGTTTCGATAGACCTCAAATCCTGGCGAAAGAAAACCGATATCGCCCTAGAATGATTCGAGAAGCCATAGAAATTAAAAAACATCCAAATTTCAATAGGGAAGATGGCTGGGTACTACCATCGTCATGGGATCCTGTTATTAATATAATAAAATCAAATAATAAATATAAACATAACAGACAGGCAGATGTAGTAAGTTCATACTGTGTAGATCAAAATGACAGCTTATCAGATTAATATTTTTCATTTGTAAAAGTATATTTTAATAGTGTTGCTTAGTAAGTTGTTTTTAAATAATAGCAAACTAAATTAAAATGATTATCCGTAATTAATTTTAACTTTTTTAAATTACACATAGAACAATTATATAGCTTTAATAATTAATACTATATTTTTATATTTTTATTTATGGTTATAAATATAATAATGGCAACACTAAATATAGATTACTAATTAATATTTTTAAAATTGTAGTAATTATAAAAATAATAGCAAAAATTAAATAAATAATTTTCCATATTCAATTATAATTAAAATTATAAAAAATGTTTAAAGTTAAAAATGTTGTAATGTAATTGGTGCAATTTTCATTTTGTTAATTGTGGGTAGGCTGTCTGTAACAACTATATCTTTAAGACATGTAACACCTCAGTCTCTCCCGTGACCATGGATGCTGTAAAGCATTCGAAACGTCGGGAACCAAAAATCAAAATAAATCCGCGAAATAATCCGAAAAGATAGTTTTATTTAATAATGTCAAACATTCGCGTAAATCTAAGAAAGTATTAAATGACGGAGTTCTAAGGTAACAAACATAAAAAAACATACAGTGGAATTGAGAACCTCCTCCTTTTTGAAGTCGGTTGAAAAAGTGTACCATGCGCTTATAAATTAATTTTTATTGAGGTACCATGGAGTTAATTTGCGATAAATATATTAAGGAAGTAAAATCAGTTTACCAGAACCATTTTTTACAGCAGAAATATATTTAACAGGGGAAATATTATAGGCGCAATCGTCAATAGACTCGGTAGTTAGATAAATAAATATTATGTGATAATGAAATTACATTTTAATGTTAATTTAACTTATAAAATAATATTCCTTCATACTTATTCTGATATAAATAACACAATAAATTATTAAGATATATGCGCGTACATCATCAGTATAATCTACACTATTAATATTATAAAAAGATAAAGCTTGTAAGTTTGTACATAGAGAGTAATGTTTGAAACTACTGATCCGACTCTGAAAATTTTTTTACTAAGGAATTTATATTACAGTCGAATTCTATAGTGTATTTTTATTCCTATAATTTTATAGGATGATATGATGATTTGATATAAGTATTTTATAAGAGAAATCAAAATAACTTTAACTAAAGTTGGAATTATAGGCTTACTTTATCAGCTATTGCAATCTATACTAATATTATAAAGAGGTAAAGTTTATGAGATTGTGAGTTTGTGACGTTGTAGGGGGTAATCTCTAGATCTACCAAACCGATTTAGATCAAATTTGGTAAGAAGATAATTTGAGAACCTGGAAAGAACATAGAATAGTTTTTATCTCGGAAATCATCCCTTAAGGGGATGAAAATGGGGATGAAAGTCTGTATTGGGAGTCAAGTTAGGGACGAAAACGAGCGAAGCGAGGGTGAGTCGCTAGTGTAAAATATAATGATGAACCTAACCTTGTACCCTAATTCACATACATAATTAATGTATGCTGCTTTGTAAAGCTTTTTTAGTGAATTTTATTAAAAATTCATAGAAAATTAAAACCAGGATGCTCATTTACTAAAATAATATAATATAATGAAAGAATTTTGTATGTATAAAAATGATACATAGATAAATATTTGCCTATTAATATAATAATTATTAATTATATTTTTTTATTTTCTTATCGGTCAATATTGTTATATTACTTTTGTTATAATATGAATTTTTTATAATTTCAATTTCTTTTTCACTATTGAACAAAGACTGTAGCCAAAGGGTCCTGTGCACGTTTGACACGCGAGCTTTTCTGTAAAATAAGTTCAGTTGGGCAAAGGGGCGGGCGGAGGCCTCGCCGCGCCAGCCAGTTATAAGCGGCGAGCGGTTCGCGCGCCGCACATTCGCCCTAACACGCGAAGAGCGATAGGTCGTGCCGCACAGGGCACAACGATCGCTTGACGTGAAATAAACACGCGACGCACGCATTTTCTTTGAAAATTCGTGCAATTGCAAAGAAACAAGTGAACCCCGCGGGACTTTGTGACTGAAGTGCCCTGTGAATGTTTGCTTTGACGACCGTGATCGCACTAGTGGAACAAAACGCACATGTTTCATTTAGTAAGGATTGCGTGAAATCAGGATCTGATTTACAGGCAAGTAGATAACATTCCATTGATATTATATCGCTTTCAGCTAAATTGGTAGTTGGCACTCCGACTAACTATCTGGTGACTTGGGCTCACCTACCCAAAGGGATCTATCTAGTAACGTCTTTTTACTACTTAATGTAATAGAATACAAGGTTTTTCTAAGCTGTCATAAAAACTATGTGTTACGACATCCAGTTCAGTTTTTGCTTGTAACTTGTAAGTGGTTAATCGTTTTACTATAATCACGATAAAATAATTGCTGTTTAAATACACTATTAAATGTATGTCTTATAATGTATATACGAGTACAAGGTACCTACCTATCAAGGTATCTAAATGTATTATGAATATGAAGTAATAGTTTCAGTAGTCAAACAGTCGTAGATGTAATCACTATACATAATCAGTTATTGCTAGGTGCGCTGGTCAGTCCCCTTCATGACATGTGTCGAATAACTAATAGTGATCACAGTGTACATATACAATATATTATTGGATGAATTATTAAAGAGTAAATATCAATACAGACGATTCTGACCACCCTTGTGTTGTGCCTTGTGTTAATTGTTGCAAACGAAAAGATAATTTAAAATGTCTGATATAAATTCATTTAAAAATTTAGATTATTTTATCAAAAATATTTTTAAGATTTTTTACGTATAGGAGAAATTGTTAAACTAACATAAACAATTTATCATTAGAAGCGTATAAGAGTTTTAGCTGATATAGCTCTGTTTAAAATAAATAAGAGCAATCTTGTTCTAAAAAAGAATGTTGCGATTTGTATATCATAGATAATTTGCTGGATAAGACTGTTCAACGTTATCTTGGTGATAAGAACTGATCTCTTATATTGTACTGGCAATTGTGGACTATTAAGGACATGTGTTTTAGAACGTCATACTATAAAATTTATTAATATAAATATACATACATTTTTGAAAATTTTCAAATATTAGTAAAATTGTGTAATTTATTGTTAAGGGTGCAATTCGAATCATAGTACATAATACAAGTTTGTATGTGCTATATTAATTTATGTGGTTGCTGACCGACACAACTTCGATTTGGTAAACAAATAATTTAATACCTTTTTACTCCTTAGTCAATATCAGTGAATCATCGTACAAATGTCATTGACGCAAAATACATAGAATAACAGGAAATATGTGTATGGTGGTTTTTTTTCTAAATTAATCTGACGGCATTGAAACAGGTATATGTACGTATTAAATTACTTTGTATTATATGATTATGCCATTTAAATTTTACCAAGGTTCGATTCTATATTTTTACTGTTTAGTTAAATAAATTGAAGATAATCACTAAATTATTATAAATGTTGATTTTATATTAGAAATAAAACAATTCAAATATAGTTATTTTACTATAACAATTCACATCTTACATAGTAGGTACATCTATCTATACTCGTATATATAATAAAAAAAATCTAACTCAGCCGAATCTGTGCATTAAATATTTTTTGGAAAATCTTATTATATATATACATTATTATCGATACAGAGGCCGAATCTATAGTTTTTAGAGTTTTTGTCTGTCTATCTGTCTGTCTGTTACCGCATCACAGAAAAACCACTGGAGGGATTTTGATGAAATTTGGTATGGTGATAGCTGGATAACCGGGTCAATATATATGATACTTTTTACCGCGGGAAAATGTCTCATTTCTGAGAAAAAATACAAAAACTGCGATGTAAGAGTATACTAATATGTAAAACCTAAGAATTTGGTTTTTGGTCGCGGGCGGAGCCGCGGGAAATGCTAGTATATAATATAACCTCCATATAAAGATTAAGTATTAAAGAGTCACCGTTTGCCTTTTAAGATGCTGTCATTGGTAGGTACATAAACTGTACAAGTGGCAATTTTTCTTTAAATTAATTACCCAGTCCTATGATGACATTGCTAGATAAATACTGTTTTGTTTGTATAATAGTCATCTTACTATTAATATGTCATTAGTATTGCCGTAAGCCTCCGGAAGTAGGAAAGTGTCGAGGTTCGCCATATGTGAATCTGCATAAAACGCGTTATCCCGGGAGAGTTCAGATCTGCACGTCTCATTGGTATGCTAGCTGGGTCTCACCACAAATACTAAGTAATGAATTCAAAGTAACGTAAAATAAATTCTCGCAATGCCGGAAATATTATTTTAAATGGCTCTACATGTTTACTTACCATGTATTATAAAATGCTTATAGCCTAATAATATTGAAATTAGAACACACAAACTTACTACAAAGAAATATGTACATCATAATAGAATTAATCTTGATTTTTGAATATTTTTGAAAAAATAACAATAACAGGGTCTCTAAAGACAAAAATAATAATATTTGACATTTTCCTGCATAAGTATTTCGACCAGTCGTCAGAATTTTCTCTAACTATTCAATTTCCAGAACTGTACGCATGACTGGTTCCATTTAAGTTATGACCTCTGAGATTTCATTAAGTAGTTAATCCATCTGTCATTGAGGAACCTAATTTCAATTGATATGGAAAATAATGTTGTATAATAATTTAACAACTCTTTGAATATTTCCTTAGAGCTAACAAATTACGTCAAACAACGAAACAAATTAAAGTCTATTACCAATTCGTCAATTCGTATAAAATTATATATGTGACTAGCATTGCCCGCGGCTCCGCCCGCGTTCAGATGACCAAATACCAAATTCTTAGGTTTTATATATTAGTAAACTCTTAAATTCAGTTTTTGTATTTTTCTCAGAAATGAGATATTTTCCCGCGGTAAAAAGTATCCTATATGTTGACCCGGCTAACCAGCTACCATCATACCAAATTTCATCAAAATCTGTCCTGTAGTTTTCTCGTGATTCGGTAACAGACAGTAAGACAGACAGACAGACAGACAGACAGACAGACAGACAGACTAATATTCTAAAAACTGTAGATTCGGACTCTGTATCGATAATAATGTCTATTTCAATTAGATTTTCCAAAAAATATTTAATGTACAGATCCAACTTAGTTACAATTTTATTATACGTATAGATTATGATTACTACTTGATTTTTTATTTTAGCAGCTTAAAAATAATAAAGAAAAAATCTTACGTAAAGGAAAATAATAAAATAGAAGAATTCAATAAGAAAAAATCATCAATGGATTTCCAGATGTAATTTGTAAAACAACTAAAAAAAATAAAAAAATAAGAGAAAACTTTTAAATCGAGCTATTATTTCATGGCACTTTAATTCAATGCTGCGATTGCTTAAAATGCACTTCTCTCAAATCTACGGTCAAACAAATTAGACATTGATTATTATTAAATTTCGCAAAATAATTATTCACGAGTTTATATTCGGCGCCAAAATTTACATTGCAACAGTAAATGGGCTCGTAGAGAAAAAGTTTCGATAAATATTGTTAGGTAATAGACCCAATGCCGGTGAAACTGTCATCGCTACGCTCCGGTGAGCAGAAAATCGCTATCGACACTTTATACTCTGCTTTACAATTTTGATTTTCTCAGACAATGTGCTTATGTGAGGCTTAAACCATAAATAACAATAAATAGCTAATTCATGAAATTTCTATATATGGTAGAGAAATATAATAGGATTTTTCTAATTATTCTTTTGTAGCCAATCTGACCACATATATGTATGCAGAAGTTTATGTATTGTTCTATAAGAATTGACAGATAGAGATAAGATGTGAAAGCGATATATAAAAATATAGATAAAAATACTTTTTCTCGATATTTTATCACGATGTAATGATATGATTGTTATATGAACATAAAATTTCATTGAAATAAGTTCCCCTTACTACGAGTATATTAAAATATTTAAGTTCCACTTTATAAATCGGAACAGATCAATATTAACATCAATAAATCGTATTTATATAGCGATAGTATAAACAAATGGGTTATTCTATGAGTGACGATTAGGTTGGAACAATTTATCTTTCGTATTGATAACAGTGTTTGTTGACAAGCCCGTACCCGTGCCGTATCTGGGTCAACTGGCTTAGGACACTCTATATGTGGTATCTATGAAAAATTCTCTAAGATTTGGTGGTCTTTATTTTGTGTTTTATGAAAAAAATAGTAACTTACTCGTGTTAGGCGTGATAAAATTTATGTGATATAGCGACTCACCCTTGCAGAATCCTATGTGACGACCCGGATAACCAGCTATCATCACACCAAACTTTAAAATCTGTCCAGTGATTTTCTCGTGATGCGTTCCCAGACAAACAGATAGGCAAAAATTCTAAAAACTATAGATTCAGCTTCTGTATCGATTCGAAATCGAATGATGACAATTTCAATAAGATTTTCCAAAAAAAAAATTAATGTGCAGATTTGACTCAGAATTTTATTAATTGTATAGATGAGTCACCGCGGATATGATGTGTCAACTGAGATGATGACCCCAGGGACTATCATCTCAAAGCTAATCTTTACTATCTTATAAGTCATTTATCAACTAGTACTTACCAATAACGTATTTTGTTACAGATCTATCACTGTTCTTCATAATAAAGAACAAATCAATGTTTTTATAGAAATATTTGTAACCGTATCGGTTAAGAGATATTTTTAAGTTATACAAGAATGACATATCGTCTATTATAAGAGAAGATTATTTTTATATAAATTTTAAAGAACAAATGAGCTTAGATATTTTAAAAAACATATCATCTAGAAGTATGGCGTTCGTGGGTTTAAGAAGTAGCCTAAGAATACTATGGGCGGCGGCGACGGCGATGGTGTTTTTGACTCGAAGCAGCGCAGCACCGGCCTTCGGAGAAACTAACAAGGCCATGGTAAGTAATACATTTTAATATCGTATCAGCCATTTCAAACCTGCTTTTCAAGTTTTATTGATCAATTCATGCACGCTAAAACGTATTAATAAATAATTTGCTACTTTAATAATTGTACTTCAAAATCTATCATACTCATGTATTAATTAACAAAATGTATAAAGATGGTACACAAAATGAAAAGTAAACAGCAACAATGAGTAATGTTTATGGGTTCCGTTAAGTGAATACCCATACAACATCATCTGTTAATCGATTAGAATGGAATCGGAAATGATCTCGCCCCATAATGTCGACCCAGTACATTTCTGACTCATTCTTCTCAGAATCTTGCTCACCCGTCCATTCTAATTGTATAAAATTGAATCTGAGCGATATTGTAGTAGCCCCACTAGGTAGTAACATTCATTCATAATAATAATATAAACCGAACGAGATAGAAATCTCAAATATTACTACACACCGGCAAAAACCTGTAGCCTTTTAAAATCGACTTCGTAATACATGACTCACGGGTAAACATAACATGTATGTTTATACCGCTTTTATTGGTCATTATACTTTTTTTAAATCACTGCGTCATTAGTGACTTATGGTTAAGTAGTTTATGATAAACATGCGTGGAAAACCAATAAAGTTTGTAGTATAACTAGTACGTAATTTATACCTTAACGACGTATATGATAATATGTAATATGTATATATTTTAATGTCTAAATAATCTTATTACGGAATATTTTACTAACAATAAATATGGTCACATATAATTTTTTATAAAGGTCCTTTAAAATAATATAATATATTTTAATAAAAGGAAAGGATAAGATGAAGTGGTTCCGTCGTCACCGTGAGTCAGGTAGGAATGTAGGGTTCAAGAGGAAACGGCAATAAACTCCGTTTCTAAGAAATCAAATGATGAGTCATAGAAAGAAACAAGCCTCAAAATTAGGGCTGGCAATTCTTTGAAAATAAAATGTGAATAAGAATAATAATTAGATTTATACAACTAAAATATGCGCTATTTTTAGTTTTTATAAATTTAGATCGAATTATTCATTAAATATTTTTCTTTTATCTGTTACTTATTGACGTTATGTTGTGATCGAATAAAGCAACATTCCTTTTATCGCTAAATACTAGTGTTTGTCGATAAGTGTGCTGTGTGAGACCTTAGAATGGAAATTGATTGTAACGCGACTTATGTCATCAAGTCTAGGTCAAAGTGCTAAATGTTTTGCTATCAGTTACCTAAATAAAAATCCATGACAAAACGATTAGCTTACCACGAATTTTCACTTAGAAATCAATTATTATTTTGCCTAATCTTACTGTTTCATATAATTATATTATTATTAGGTAATACTTTCTTAGATTTACGCGCATATTTGACATTTTAAATAATACTATCTGTTCGGATTATTTTACAGATTAATTTTTTATTTAAGCAATATTTTGTTTTATATGTAATTTAAAAATTAATCATTTTTGTAAAATTGTGGGCAGGCACTACCTGTAACAAGTATAATATAACGCCTTTGAGATGTCTAAAACCTTACTGAGTCCCGTGAGTCGTGACCATGATTGCTGTAAAGCATTCGAAACATCGAGAACCAAAAATCAAAATAAATCCTCGAAATAATCCTAAAATATTTATTTAAAATATTATTAGGTACTTAATTCATAATTTCAAGATGAAAGTTTACAAATTAAAAGAATTTTAATGTTGTAGAAAAGAAACAGTTTATTTTAGCCATTAAGAAATATTGCTACCTAAATCTGATAAGTCATCTAACATGTCAAGGTAAATCCGCGCTCTAATAACCCGTTTTAAGAAAATCAATTTTAAAGCCTTTTGACATATTAATATTTATTAAAAACATTTTATTACAATTTCTATAATTTGCGATAATGATATTAAAATAAAAATGTCTGTAATTAATTGTAATATTATTTTTGTGGTATATAACATTTATATATTATTATAAGATTTTTTATAAATATGCATATTATTATGATGTAGTGAATAAAATTACTTTAATAAGGATACATTTTACAATTTTAATTTTATTTGTAACAAATTACACAGAAATTGACATTTTTTTTCTATTTGTAAATAACTTTACAAGACAAGTATAGTAAAAAAAATAAGTCCATTAATATGAAAACCACGAATATTTGAACTATTAAACAATAAGTAAAGTATTGAAATGCTATCGTTGTTACTAGGATACGGTTGGTAGAAGAACTTTGCGGCATTTCATTTAAACAAGGCACGAAATTATGCTGGCTACCAACATTGTATTGTACTATAGGGATTTAGGCTTCAAAATAATAGGTCATTGCACTTTGTAGTCACGTGAGTTACTGTGGAGGCTTTGCCGCAAGAGTAGCATTTCCTGTCATTTTCAATAGGTACTGTTATGAATTACGTATCCTTATACAGGAGGTCATTCTCCCACTATACACTAACAGGTGTACTCAGGAACAATGGTTCCAGCAGAACGCGAAGACTTAACTATATTCTTTGTTTTCATCGTGCTGTTATATTAATACCACATAAAAATTCGATGCGTGTCCCATACAGCGGACATCTCTCGTAAAATTTCCTGCGCCGTAGCTTAGAACAATGAACCCTTGGAATATATAGGCGCAGCGTATAAATGTCTCGCGCTAGCAATTTTTTATGGATGGAATGCGTAAACGTTTAAGTTTCCTTAATATAATAGATTTATCTTTTGAACTGTCCATTGTCCTGTGCAGTTCTCAGTCTGACGAGGGGCTTTAGGAGTGAGTACGCGTTACGCATACCTAACTGTAATCTAGTCGTCGGTCACCTTTATGTTATATGTTTATGGGGACATGAGTCTCCATATCGCGCAATCACACCACGCTAGTCCGGTGATAAACTGACGAAAAAACAGTGTTACGAGTCCACCAACGGCCAAAAAAGTCTTTAACTCTAGTCACGACTTTTGCTCCTGAGAAACGAATGTGTTTAAAGATTTTAAAGAAGATGATGTAATACAATGTATTTTAAATATATTACACACTACTTTTTCCATCGTTTCCGCTCACGTGGTTATGAGTCAAGTTAATCAAAGATATAGCTATCTCCATTCCGAATTTATAGCATTCCTATGTCCATTAAAGTTTGTAGTGTGATTAGCAATTATTGGAATCGCGAACGATACGATATTGTCGATAAAAATAAAAACTTTTTAACAAAAAAATAAAACCCGACTTCAAAAAAAAGCACTAAAATGTAAAAAATAACTGATTGGTAGTTTTCATTTACTATACATACCTAATCAAATATGTTCGAAGTCAGTGTGCTTTGGCTAAGTAATTAAAACCTACCTATTAAATACATACCTAATCAGATATTTTCGAAATCGGTGCCAGCCCATACAATGCAAATGTTTTTATTTTTTTGTTAAAAAGTTTTTATTTTTCCCTTTTTAGTGTCGACAGTAGTAGCAAAGTAAGAATTCTAAAGTGTTAGGCTTGTCAAACCAAACAAAATAAGCCCAAATTCAAAGTATCTACTATTAGTCATTGAAGAGTTCCACCTATTCACCTTCTGGCCTTACCATCAGATCAGGTCAACAATACCGAACCACTGTACTATCAACGGAAATAGAAACACTTGCAAAGTTTCTAGTCAATATGACAATTAGAAGTAGGTTAAATTCATTATTAGCTATTTTTCCACCCTTAGGTGTGATATTTTTTTTTGAATTTAAATGGGACCAATCTGGAAGTATACCCTTTCAATCAAAACAAAAATTGTCCAAATCGGTTAATAAATGACGAAGTTCTGAGGTATTTTTTTTTATTTAAATGGGACCAATCTGAAAGTATACACTTTCAAACAACACAAAAATTGTCCAAATCAGTTAATAAATGACGGAGTTCTGAGGTAACAAACATAAAAAAATATACAGTCGTATTGAGAACCTCCTCCTTTTTGAAGTCGGTTGAAAATTAAGAGAAACAACCAGTGAGTTTACTTTTATACATAATTAAAATCGGCCTCGTTTAAAGTTTATAGTATCTAAATTTAAAAATTGGGAACTTTCGAAATAGAGTCGCTATTAACCAGTTCAACGGACAATAGCTTTTAACTGAGCACATGAAGCGACCGGGTCACCTCGATCATCGATGGTATTATTGTATAAATGGATTTCAGCGATATTTTTGCATGTTGTAAACGGAACTATTTCTTTGAGCGAGACGGGTCGTAGACGAAATGATTCAGACTGATTTTTTGCGGTTAGGTGAGTAAAGATGGATTATTATTAGTGACATATTAATATGAGGTTTGTTGGTTTGCGGTGCTAGTGTGCATGCTCGTCACGCACGCAGGAAGCACCCGGCGACCTTCAACACGCGCGCCACGGCCACCGTCCTCTGATGATCACTTCTCATTGTTCGCGTCAACGTTCAATCATTACTCCAACTATTGTCAACTACCGTAATTTCATGATAAAGCGTTACGGGTGTAGACGTTTTTGAGCGATCGATGACAAAAGTCAATTTTATAGAAGATTAATTAAATCGTATTATTTAATCGATTAATAATCGGACCAATTATGAAAGTCAACAATACGCTAATACACGTGACAAAACGTGAGTCTGCGGACAAAGGGCGACTACGGCGCGAAAAAAAACCACACTACGGAAAATGTAGTCATTACACGCAAAGAAGTATATATTTATGTTTTGTCATTCGGCGCGTAATTGTTAGCAATTAAGTGGTCAATTATCTATCGCATGAGTGTCATAAACGGTCTCATCTTAAAGATCTATTTTTATAATTTTTATAGATATTCAAAGTTACTAAAAGAAACAAATTATATTTATAAATCATTTTAATTTTATCATGATAAGCAATAATATCCAATATTGTTCATGTCCAATGAAACCAATAGTCAAAAAAGTTCTATATTATTCGTTTCATAAAAAATATAAATAGATAACTCAAAAAACACATCATATCATCATAAATTATAACACTTCAAGTAAAGTTTTTAAACTATGGCAAATAGGCATAGAAAATGTCTGTTAAAACAGCAAAATATTTTATACAAGTTATTAGCATAAATAAGTGATAAATATTTAAATGTCGACATCCCCATGTTAATCGCTGATGTATATTGCGTATATTTTCTACTCGTGTTATTTTGCGGAATCTAAGATTCTTTGTTGTTTACTTTGTCCCGCATGCCTAAACAACTCACGTTCTCGAATTTATACATTTTGAATTGATAGATACTATTTTAATAAATCTTACGAGTGGTGGAAGTCATAGATAAATGAATACGGCGGATAATAAGATTCGGCTTAGTTACAATTTTATTATATGTAAGGATTATTTTAGCTAAAGAAGATGTTTATACTTAAATTCAAGCAATTTGAAAATGATAAATTCATAACAATATTTGCGATAGGAATTTTGAGACTAAAGTATATTTTCATGTTTAATAAGATTTATTATAAAATTATAAAATCTTTATATAAATGCACGATTCACGATAGTAATGCAATTAGTGGTGTAAATTACCAATTGGATCACTTAAGTGATCCAATTATACCTACCACTAATATTATGGAGTCCACGAGCTTGCAGTGGCGTAGCGAAATCTTTTCCACTCATCTGTAATTTGCGTCTTATATTTTAACACGTGCAGGTAATGTTCGAACGCCAACCCCGTTTACACATATTTATTTTCAACAATAATGCATGTAATTTATAGTACCTCATTACTATGCATTAGTTGCATTGTTTTTGATGTATGAAACGTCATCTGATAAAGTGCTCTATAAACTTTGTAGACAGTACAGCTTTTGCATTTTAAATCACAAAAGGTGAATTATCGAGGTTTTTATTTATTGAAATTTTGCTAAATATCATGGTACAAATATAATAACGTAAGCCATTTCTTTTTTTATAATGTTTTAGTATTAAGTTTATATTATTTTTAATATAGAGGCACGTGGAGAATCCTTAAAATAGAAGCGAGAGCCGTATATAGTTAATACAGCCATTTAAAATATTGTTATCCGAAATAAATTATATTTTATTTACATTACTCTTATCTTTGAGTAAATAAAATTATTTCATAAGCATTAAATATGATGATAAGTCAAAGAGATATCATTTGTATTGTAATGCTGAAAATACTTCTACAATCTCACTAGAATTAAAAATACAAAAGTTTATGAGTGAGTGAGTAAGTTTCTTAGTTTTCCAGCCTGTCAACAAATGATTTGATTGAAATTTGGAATAGGGATAGTTTATATTCTGGACTAGCATTGCTTGCGGCTCCGCCCGCGTTCAGATGACGAAAAATCAAATTCTTAGATTTTACATATTAGTATACTCTTACATTGCAGTTTTTGTATTTTTTCTCAAAAATGAGATATTTTCCCGCGGTAAAAAGTATCCTATATGTTGACCCGGATAACCAGCTATATCCATACCAAATTTCATCAAAATCCCTCCAGTGGTTTTTTTGTGATACGGTAACAGACAGACAGACAAAAATTCTAAAAACTATGGATTCGGCCTCTGCATCGATAATACATAATGTATATTTCAATAAGATTTTCCAAAAAATATTTAATGTACAGATTCGGCTTAGTTACAATTTTATTATATGTATGGATAATCTACCACGCGAGCTATAGCAAAATATAATGGTGTAACAATATGACATAGATATAGTAACTTTAGAGGCTCATGGCTACTTTTATGGAGCACACTTGCATCAAGAATTTTGATACACAAGTACAATTCACGAGGAAGTATTTATAAGTAGATGCACGTGTACCGCGTCTGCCGAAAAGCATATCAGCACTGCTTAGATGGATACTTGCTTCCTAGAACGTAAAGTGTCATCACGTTAATATTTAACAACAGTCCATGTATGGCTACCGTTGCAGGGGCAGCTATCAGCTGATAAGTAAGGAATTCTATTGATAATGACGTAATAATGGGCGTGCAAAATGATTTCGTAAATATTCTTAGTATTTTGCGGGAAAGACAATATCTTGTTGGTTATGTATAAAAATAACCATTAAAATATTCAAAAAATAGATAGAACAAGACATCCAAGGAAAAAATTGTCGATAAATCGTTTATAAAACCTGTATGGTGTAATTGTACTATGTCCGTAATTATCTGTTTCTATACTATTGTTTGTAGAATAGAGCATCTCTGTTTATTTTTACACGTGTTCGTAGTAACGTTCCATGCATAACATTTGTGGAAAATATGTAAATCTAAAATTATGGTTCTTTATTAGCATTTTTATTCATAAATTACATGCTTTATACATTTTACATATTTTTAATATGCCTGCTATTGAATAAAAATTATAAATTCGCATTATCTAGGAAGTATAAGCTTTATAGCGAGTAAAAGTATATATATATATATATACATATATATATGATAAAATAAAATTAAATATGCTCGTGTGATTAAGACTGAGTCAAGTAAGTTACCACAGTGTGTGTAAAGTAATAAGACAGTAATTATTAACTATTTACATAATATCGCTTTTTTATTATTTGTAGGGTACACGTAAAAATGTAGGTAGAAGCTGACAGTTGACACGTTCTTAACTTCGAGTATTTGCGGTACCTACATAAAGTCTGATTATTAATTCTACGGAATTCTGACATTTCAAAGTGTTGTCAACTTTGAAACATTGTCACTACAAATGGAAAACATTTTAGCAAAATAAAAAAATAAACTTTTCTTGAATTCAAGGTTTCAATTAGAAAAACTAAGACTTAAAAAAATATTGATAACTCTAAAATGGTATTTTTTTTATTATCATATTATTGAAGGTACAATAATTAGTAAGGAAATTATTTTTCTATTACAGGAATCCCTGTCCAATAATCCATAGGTTGCAAGCCTTTTTTAGGAAAAACCCCTTTGTTTGTAAAATATTTTGTTTTACTGTGTTTTATTCATTTAACCATTCAAAATTTACATTATAGTTAGCGTGCATTAAATGCACAAAACAAAGACTATTTACAATATCATACATATAGTTTAATTGATATAATTTAGTTTCATATTTTTTGTTATGTTAAAATAATTTAAAGCAGAAAAGGTTTATGATATCTGGATTGTCAAAGAATGACAGCTGTCATTTTTCCGTAGAATTAAAAATCAGACTTTAATAACTTTCATAAATTAATTTATAGAAAATTATAAAACGTTATTAACAATAACTAAAGGTATTGTTATTAGATTATATGCTTTGTTTTTTTATTATTTATTATTGTAGATATGATGCGTATTATAGATTCTTAAGAAACACAACACTCACATGTATTTATTAATTAATATTACATAGAAAACGTGATGGATTAGTCAAGATCGTAATAATAATTTACTAGAGTCATTTTAGAATGTTATTATTTCTTAACTATTTGTTTGTAATTTGTAGTTTGTGTAGAAGTTTGTGAAAGCGCTAAAGCCAAAGTTTGTTAATATTTTCTTCAAGCTTTCTCAAAGAGTTTAAAATTAAGAATTCATTTTTTTAATTTAAAATATGTTGAATTCTCATTTATCAGTAAAAGTTTAGGTTTTCTAAGGTTTTCGTGAATAAAGTAATATGTATAAGGCAAAATAAAACTAATTTATAAGAAGCAATTATCTCAGTACGTATAAATATTAATTAATTATTTTTTGTTCCTATAAAATTTCACTGTTATGGAATATAAATTTACATTTATAGATCATATACATTCTTAGAAATCTTAAATAATGTTAAAATTTAAAATGACAATAAATGTCACTTAAAAATAATTACGAGGAATGTTTCGCGATACTATGATCGCAAGCGCAGCCTCTGACCGTTACAGGGACACACTGACCTCGATACGCATGTGCCAAAAAGCCCACCTTGACAAACGCCTTTATTATCCTCGAACTTTCGTGCTAATAGGAATTACTTATTACGGTTCTCTGCAATTACGTACGGGTTCGTTGATTTTTGTATATTCTGTTCTTATTTATCAATACATAACTTTCTTATTTAGCAAATAATATTTTTGTGACATATTTAGGCATTGATTAATTTTTAGTCAAACTAGGATCGAATCTTCCAGCTAGGTATTATGAATTGGTAAACTAATAAGAGAACCATACATTTTTGCAAAATGTTTGTATTAACTGTTGTTACACACCTTCGATGACTGCTATCAAACTATAATGAAGAATAAATTTATTTAAAAAAAAGTCATATTTATTAAATACATTTCTTTTTTATTTCATTTTTACATTTGATAACTAGATATATGAATATCGATTTCTTCATATTTAGAGTTCAAAAATACTAAAAAAATATTACACGATCATTACAAAGGATATAAACACAAAATGTACTGTTACAACACAAAAGCTTGTCACTTGTTAGACAGTTATTTCAATGCAGACTGCATGAATGATAAACAATGCATGTGTCAACGCCCCTTCTAGCGGCCAAAGTACTCGACGCACCAAAAATGTGAACCATGGCTGGCGTACCACTTACTCACTGAAAGTTTACATAAAACTTAATTGAGATTATAATTTCTTTGTTTCTCTGTTTATCTTGATATATTTGCTTGTAAAATATTTAAATAGCATATGAAATTATTATTTAAAAAAAGTTATGTTTGATCTCTTTTATTAAGGTATTAATGTAAAAATTATGTTATGTAAATAAAATTTTGCTGTAACCAAATAGACATAATAATGTTTATAAAACCTCAATATAATTTATAAAGTTAAAAAAATACCAGAGTTTTGAGTCTGTAAAAGTTATTCCCCGAAGACGGCATGGATAAGACAAAGAAGTGCTTTGATGCCAGACTGAATGCTCTATTGACATGCATCGCACGCGCAACCAAGGACGGCTGCGTCTTGAACTTCCATCCCAACATAAGAGAGTGCGGTTAACGATCGGTAAATGATGCCTTTGGTTATGACTGTTAAGATTTGTTGCTTATAATATAAATAAATATATCTTTATAGAGTGAGAGCAAAATTTTAGAAAAACAATTAACATAATAGTAGATATTGCTTGGATCGTTAGCATTAATAAATTCTGGTAAGTTATCTTAAAATTTGTTGAACGAATGACATAATGTTAGCATACTTTGTATGATGCTTATTGTTTGAGGCAAGATAATCGAATTGAAGAACGGCACACTTTTTTCGTTATCGTTTGTGTTATCCTTATCAAAAGCGTCTACAATAAACAATGGTGGGCACCTAACCTTGCGCTTGTGTACGATAATATGTGAAGAGATAATAAGTACAAGTTAATTATTAGATATCCACGAATTAATGATTTTCTTTTACGAAATAAGTGCCCTACAATAATCTTGCTACACTATCGTGACGGCGTTGTAGTGCATGGGCAAGCGAATAGTATCATATACAGGGTTATTTTTAATTTACTGAAAACCTTTTGGGAATATAGTATTTACATCATAACAACAACATCTGTAAGAAAAAAAAATTCTTAAATTTTACAAAAATAAAAATATTTTTATTGCACCTTCTAAATTGTAATAGTCCAGCATTAGCAAAAGAAAACGCATCCTCGGTGGAATGGGAGGGGTGGAGGGGTGTAAGAAGCCGCGCTTACTCATTTAAACTTATCAGATGCTAGGACTATTACCATTTATAAGGTGCAATAATTTTTTTTTATTTTTGTATGAAAATAAAAATTTAAGGTTTTTTATTCTTACAGATTTTGTTGTTATGATGTAAATAGTATATCCCCAAAAGGTTTTCAGTAAATTAAAAATGACCTTGTATATCAATAACATGATATGGATAAAGTTCCGATGTGGATCGAAGTGTGAGAGAAGATGGGTTCCCCAGCGTCATCGAAACAGGCTAGTTGCTATGTTTAAAAAAATGCTCAATAAAATTCTCAAAATGAGTTAAACCTAAAGTAGCAATAAAATAAATCAATCATTATTGCAAATAAATATAAGTAATAAATGTTATTTGAGCTCTTGATAACGACAAATGACGTTTAGTAGGTTAATCTGTAAGTATCTGTGTGGTAATCTCGTAGCGTGATGCTTAATCTTGTCATTCTATTGTTCCTGCTGTCGGAACATTCTTTGTCCTAATCAATAACTACTTTATTTTCCATTCGTGAGTAGTGAATGGGTTCTTTAATATATATTTTATTCTATAGTTGAAAAGCATTCTACTTTAAAAGTTTTTTTAGTGCATAGTTTATGAACTAAGTTATTTTTATCAGTTGGAGGTATAACTATAAAATCCTTGTATTTAACACAGTTAATCCTGTCTTTTAATGACATAATTTAAGATGTAACCGGTCAATCTCCAATGTGACTCCTACATTCAATGTGACATTGGCAAATAATTAGGTAGTGCTCAACTAGCGTACATTGTAGCCGGTAAATAAATTATTGAATTGAATTGAAATAAGTTAGTTAAATTTGAACTAAAATTGCATTGAAATAAAATTGTTATATTAATAAATATTAAAACTGAGATGCAATAGCTATGTCAGTTGTTTTTAAATGCTTATAAGAACACATGTTGATGACACAATATATAAGGAAATCATATGTTCCAAATTATAGGAACACGCGTTAGTACGGTCATTCGTTAACGTTACTCACGTGGCAGTGTTATTCATCGCTGATGTTCTTTCTATGTGGTTAAATAGAACGGTTCCATAATAAAAGGAAATTCCACCATGAACACATAACATACTTGCATTCTTATTTAAAATATATTATGTTTTTCATATTAGCATATACTAGCGGCTCTTCCTCTCTTTGTTTGGGTTCATTATTATTATTATTATTCCCCATAGAAACTTTCATACCCATTTTCACCCCCTTAAGGGATGATTTTTGGAATAAAAAGTACCCGATGTCCTTCCCATGGTCACAAACTATCTTCTTACCAAATTTCATCTAAATCGGTTCAGTAGATCCAGAGATTACTATAAACTAACAAACAGCTAGCCTTATCGATATGCATAAGCTAATAGTTCGTTCGATTGCACCATTACTAATAACCATCATCATGACAAAGGTCCATATCCAGTCTTGGATGCGGCAGTCTAATTATGATATGAACTTCCAGATGTACCTAGCACAGTATGGTTACCTCAGCCCGTCAGTAAGGAATCCGTCCAGTGGTCACATTATGGATGAAGGCTCGTGGAGGCGAGCCATTTCTGAGTTCCAAAGCTTCGCTGGACTTAATAATACTGGTATGTAAATTTTAATATTTCGATATTATAGTTAAAATTCTTTTAATTTTTTTCTGTAAGATAACATTTAAGTTAGAAGTATTCTCGCCACGGATCGTTAAATATTTTTGATGTCCACCTGTCCGATTTAGGCCACAGCGGCCAATCTGACTGAGATTAGCCAAGTGCGCAGGAGATATTATAATAAACAAGGATACGCGCAGACACCAGCGCACTATTTAGCTCAATTACTGTCAAATTCCGATGATGAAAGTTGAGGCGCAGGACCGACAGCTTTACGTGTTCTCCGAGGTACGGGGGCGATACACCGCCAACTTCCCAACTCTGGACTGTTACTGGGACTTTCATATCAGAATGACTCAATAACTAAACTTGGCCTGAATCGGAATCGAATCCAGGACCTTCAGATGTACAGACGTACACCATCGAGGCAGTCTAAGATTTATATAATACTAATACCGTTTATTATTAATAACTTTTTTAGATATTTCAATTATTCTAAAATTTTCATACGTACGTAGAAAAATTACATAAACTTAATTTTGTACGTTACATTATAAAAAGGGGAAAATATCTGAGTTTCCTAATCAAGAAGATCAAAAATTTCTAAGTTTAATATCATAGTTTGATGTACTCGTAACGTACTGAAATCATGATGAATAAGGACATTAACAGATAATAGAGGAAAATGCATGATTCGTATGCGTGACAGTGCATTTGATGAATTGCGGGGTTGACGTAATTGACGTAATGGTAACCCATATTCGAATGCCATGACCTTGCCGCCTTACTGAATCTCGACGTTATATTAGAATCACAAGACGCTCATTTGAATCGAGCTTGTCAAAAATGTTCACACTTTACTTGAGATCTTGTTCTGAATAAAATTTAAACGTACTGAACTTAAATAATATATACAAATTAAGCATTTAACATTTATATGTATGTCATAGTAACAGCCATAACACGAAGTCGTTTAATTCGCGCTGTCACGAGTAACCAACGACATTGGTAATGCAATTACGGTCTGCAAAATCACTGCTGGCAGCCAACTATTCGAATACCATACCATTACGTGGGTTGAACTTGAATCTTCATTACAATGTACGTGCTTTGACACTAAAAGTAGTATATTGGTCTCCGTACACGGGGCAGTTATTATGTAAGCAAATAGCGATATATGCACATAAATTATTCATTTAGGATCATTGTGCTAGTTCCTAAACAGCGCCAGCTTGATATTCGCGGTATTCATTGTTAAACATAATTATTAGCATAAATATAAAACTTTACTAGGCCTATTTTATAAGGACGCTTTAAGAATCATTAAAATAGTTGAATTATAAAGTAATACACTGCGTAATATATGTTTGAAGGAATATTTGTTGGTATAGACAGTAATCGGTACGTTAATAGATAGATACTCGTAATATGTAGGCACATTTAAAAAAATATGTGGAACATTAACAGTCTGCGCCGTCTAGTTCCATGGTAAGCTACGAGGCTTGTGTTATGGATACCAGATAGTCGATACACTACATATATATAACTTTAAATACATACATATTATAAATATAAACACCCATGACTGGAGTACAAACATACGTGCTCATCACACAAATGAATGCCCCCAGCGGGACTCGAACCCGCGACCGCTGGCACAGCAATTAGGGTCACTACAAACTGAGCCAATCATGTCGTCAATGTTTACAATTTGAATTAAAGAATTTATTAAAATAATATGGTAAGGTAGATCTAACATCTATGATTTACAATGAACGTAGACACAAACCTAAATAAAGTTGTGAATTGTTTACTTAAAAATCCATCCAGTTATACTATAACGTCTTAAAGGATCCTAACGCCATAGAACATATTCAGCGAAATAATATTTGCTATGGTTACAATTAAACCATAATTTGTGGTAGGTACTGGATATTTCAATCGAGCATTAGAAAGTAGGAATCGGAATCAAAATACAAAATATGCAAGTCATTATTTAATTAGTATATAAACAATAACGTTTGGAAATACAAACGTTATTCAACAAAGTATTTAATACGTGAACATTTTACTTAATTCGCGCCAATATTCCGTATTGCATTAGCCATGCAAACTGTGTAATTCGGGCTGTCATAGAAATAAATTCAGACTCCGCGTTTAATTTTGTTCCTGAAAGACAATGATCTCTGCTTCTTCAATATTTATTGTATACTAGCATTGCCCGCGGCTCCGCGCGCGTTCTGATGACCAAAAACCAAATTCTTAGGTTTTACATATTAGAATACTCTTACAATGCAGTTTTTGTATTTTTTCTCAGAAATGAGATATTTTCCCGCGGTAAAAAGTATCTTATATGTTGACCCGGATAACCAGCTCTCATTATACCAAACTTCATCAAAATCTGTCCAGTGGTTTTCTCGTGATGCGGTAACAGACAGACAGACAGACATAAATTCTAAAAACTATAGATTCGGACTCTGTGTCGATAATAATGTCTATTTCAATTAGATTTTCCAAAAAATATTTAATGTACAGATTCGACTTAGTTACAAAATTATTATATGTATAGATTGAACATCATTCTGAAAACCTAATTCTTCTTTTAAACTAATTATGACATTATAAAGAGATAAAATGTATGAGCATTGAACATGGAAACTACAGATCCTTTTACAAGTAGGAATCTACGTTATCCCTATGTGATATTAGCAATTTTATTCTAATTTATCAAAGCGGGGTCTCAACGGGGTAGAGTAAATACTCTATAAACGGAAATGTAAATATATTCAATAAAAATTTCGTAGTAATATGTGAATGGAGAAAGCTTCGAGCAAGAATAAATTAACAGTTCTTATATCTGTATTTTTTTTTTGTTAAATCTGTACTCATTTATTTGTTAAACAGGTGAACTCGATGAAGAAACAGTTCAGCTAATGTCACTGCCGAGATGTGGAGTAAAAGACAAAGTAGGGTTCGGCGAAAGTCGTGCGAAAAGATACGCTCTGCAAGGTGAGTGCTGGAAATGGTTAATTATGAAATATATTAACGTTTTCATACTATAAGATTTTTCATACCCTATAAGTATTTTTATTGCGTACTCTTAATAACACAAGACACTCATAATTCATTCACGGAAAACAATATGAGGAAATCCAGTTTTCTTAGAAGCTATAATAATTAGATCTATGTTCACATGCGAACGGGTAAAGATCGATTCTTATGGCAGACCAGTTAAATATTACATATTAAACATATACACACAGATACACATGTATCTATGTAAGGTAAAATATTATATATATGGAAAAGAAAAACGTTATTATTATATTGTAAATTTTAGATGGTCTTGTTTATAAGTAATATAAATATTATAAACTATTAACATATATTTTTGTAAAATCAGGCTCAAGATGGCGAGTAAAGAATCTTACATACAAGATTTCCAAGTACCCGTCCCGCTTGAACCGCGCTGAAGTGGACACTGAACTCGCTAAGGCCTTCTCTGTTTGGTCCGATTACACCGACCTCACCTTCACACAGAAGCGATCTGGACAAGTCCATATTGAAATCAGGTACCATAATCTATACATATAATAAAATTGTAACTAAGTCGAATCTGTACATTAAATATGTTTTGGAAAATCTTATTGAAATAGACATTATTATCGATACAGAGTCCGAATCCATAGTTTTTAGAATTTTTGCCTGTCTGTCTGTCTGTTACCGCATCACGATAAAACCACTGGACAGATTTTGATGAAATTTGGTATGATAGCTGGTTATCCGGGTCAACATATAGGATACTTTTTACCGCGGGAAAATATCTCATATCTGAGAAAAAAATACAAAACATTGTAAAAGTATACTAATATGTAAAACCTAAGAATTGAGTTTTTGGTCATTTGAACGCGGGCGGAGCCACGGGCAATGCTAGTCTAAGAGATAAAGAAAGAAAACTATAGGGATAAAGCAACGCAAAGTTTTTAAGATATTAATCAAAAATACCCAATGAGACTTTTACATAATGAAAGTTTTATTAATATAACTTAAAACTGATAAAATTTGGATGTACAAATTATTTTTATTTACTATATTTGACAATAAAACTGATTGAATAAAAAAGTACCTATTACCAATATTTAAAAAATTTAGCTGTAAATTAAACTAACTTTAATAAATTAATGTTTAAGTCATTGAGATCAAAATTTATAAATCGTTTGTGAGTGACAGATTGGCGTGATTGTTGGTGTGGAGATAGTTGAAGAGCTGGAGAATGACATAGGCTACTTTTTATCGCGTGAGATTATCTCATTCTCTCGGGAAAACACGTTGTAATACAACCCATAAAAATATATTACAGAATTACTTGAAACTTGGTATTAATGCTCTTCAATATAATTAAGTAGATACGTGTTTTAGCATTTTTCGAAATTCATCCCATAAGAGGGTAAAATAGAGGATGAAACTTTGTACGAAACCTACCTTTTTAGAGTTTTTTTATAGTTTTAGCGCAAGCGAAGCCGCGGGTTCCGCTAGTTGATATATAAATTAAATGTTACCAAACTTTACACAACTTTGATATTTATGTTACAAACACTTGTAACATTACAAGCAGGCAACAATGGGGTCCATTATAATTTAAATGTCGAATCCAGTTGAATCTAATGGATTTCGTCACAATGGTAATCCTCGTTGTGTAACCGACGTTGTCATTGACTGCTACACAAGTGATCTGTTGTACACTAGATGATTAATTTGGAATAGGTTTTCTGTCATATTCGGACAGTTCTAGGTAACTTACTCAAAATTATGAAAAGAATTTTATATTGAATTGTTTTATTACTTACTTTGTTTCGTTTAATGTTATATTATATATCCGAATTAAATTAATATTATATAACTATGAAGAAGTAAAGTAAAATGTATTTAACACTAATTCAGTAGGTACGTAGGTACATATATCAATTAGTATATAAATTAATATATTTTTTATTTAATATAATAGGTTCGAAAAAGGAGAGCACGGTGACGGTGATCCTTTCGACGGCCCCGGAGGAACTCTAGCCCACGCATATTTCCCAGTAAGTTAATACAAACAATTTATTTCTAAAAAAATATTAAATACTTAATTTTTACATGCAGTTTTTATGTAATTCAAAATTACAAATTCAACCTTTTTTCTAGCCATAATAAGATATTTTTTTATCTATGAACACCTGTAAACTGAAATAGTTTTATACATTTTTAATTTATATTAAGCATATTATTAAATCACTCTATGTTATACCAAACTTTACCTTTAAATATAAAGCTAAATTAAATTAAAAATTTAAAGAACCCTGGACCAACTAGGGCCGATTTTCATCAAACATAGCTAAGAACACTCCCGGCTAATTCACCTTTCAAACAAAAAAAAAACAAAATCAAAATCGGTTCATCCCTTCGGGAGCTACGATGCCACAGACAGAGACACACAGACATGTCAAACTTATAACACCTCGTCATTTTTGCGTCGGTGGTTAAAATATTGCTTTGATGGTGTTTGTACTCTATCAACTCTACAAGGGAAACATAAAAAGCTATATGTATAAAGTATATATCCGAGTTGACCATAACAGTGTAACATTGAGATGACTTATGTCCTAGCTATTAACGTCACGTACTTTGAACCTATATCGACGATAATAATGATAATTAACACAAGCAGTTGGTCAAATGGAATAAATTATTCATTTCCATGGCACCACAATACAAACATTACAGAGCAGAGCGTGAAGACAATTTGATGCATAATAGATGATTTATGTAAATCGGATGTAACATATTTAAACAGGGAAAGTCATTTTTTAAATAAAACCATATAATTAATAAATAAATATGTTGGGACATTCATACACAGCACCATCTAGTTCCATGGTAAGCTACGAGGCTTGTGTTATGGATACCAGATAGTTGATACACTACATATATAACTTTAATCGTCATTATATCGTCAGATATCAGATCCATATATAATGCAAATAATTATAAAACGTTTTATGAAACTTTAATTCAAAAGTTTTTAAGTATATTTTATATTTTTCGGTTAAAGATTATTATAAATCAAAGTATTTAATTTATTAATAGGAATTTTAATATAAACTCATTCTTGTTCTTACTGTGAGTGATTTTGTGGCCCTAGTGGTTGTTTCCGGAACCAACCAGTAATTTACAGTACTTAATACATAACAGTAATAGTAGCAAATCTTATTACCATAACTTCTGGGAATACTTAAATATAAACATTGTATTTGGGCTAAATAGTGATTTTATTGGTCTAAATTAGACGTGCGACTGAAAGTCTACTCACTCGAGATCAAGTTTTTTTATTGGTTAGTTTATTAATTTAAAATTTTATAACTGATGATGTTCTCCTAGCCGATTCCGGCTACGGCGGCCAATCTCATTGAGACTAGCCAACTGCGCAGGAGATATTATAGTGCACAAGTGTACGCGCAGACGCAAGTGCACTCTCTCTTCCTGTCGACGTGAGCATCGACGACTGCTCGACACGACCAGTGAGAGTTAAGGCGCAGGACCGACGGCTTTACGTGCTCCCCGAGGCACGGGGGTGAAACACAGCCAACTTCCCAACTCCGGGTTGTTACTTAGACTTACTATACAGAAAAACTCAGTAATTAAACTTGGCCCGACCCGGGACTCGAATCCAGGATCTCCGAGTGTGCAGCCGTACATGCTAGCCACTACACCACCGAGGCAGTTAAATTTTTTTATATTAGTATTACGATAACAGAACAATGTAACCACACGATAAAATATATGATCACGTTAATTTATATAGCATTTCATTTATCGTAAGTAAACTATTATGGAAGTAACAAAAATAAAGTATTCTAGTTGCATGACTAAGATTGTATGAGTCATTTTACAACCGGAAATATAAAATTAAATCAGTTATTCGATACCCGGATTTTATATTATCATCATTTAGTGTAAAGTTATCATTTTTCAGGATGAAGTGTATATATATTTTTCAATTTTTTTCTTCTTTGCCTAACTTTATTTCTTTTCAATCCGAGTTGGTTTTCTATTCATTTTTTTTCCAGAAAGTTCAATTTTGGGTTATCAGCGTTGTTAATTAGACATTCGTAAGCCTTACGGTCTTTGTTTAAGGCTACACAAATTTTAAAATATAAAATGTATATTTTGTAATGTTAATCTATTTTATTTTAAAAGGTTTACGGAGGCGATGCTCACTTCGACGACGCAGAAGTATGGTCCATTAACTCAAGACGAGGGACAAATCTCTTCCAAGTAAGTCAAGTATTATATTACTTGTAATTACAAAACATTCTAACTGTTAACTAAATATGTTATTCTTAATTAAATTTTATTATTATTAAAAAAATATCTTTACTGTTTTATCTTCCTTTACTCAGTCCACCTCTCAGTAGCAAACGACATCGTTTAACTTTTTTTTTTAAATAATTTATGTTTTTTATCCTGGTTGCTTAGTTCCTTGTAAAATTTCTCTACAAGAAAGAACCTGAAACACATAGTGCAGGGATACTAATTTATTATAATAATTATTACTAACAGGTAGCAGCGCACGAATTCGGACATTCACTCGGATTATCACACAGTGACGTACGATCAGCTTTAATGGCACCATTCTACCGTGGATACGATCCAGCCTTCCAACTTGACCAAGATGATATTCAAGGAATACAGGTAAAGTACCTAAGCATTACTCTTTACTAATATAATATATAGGTATGTTTGTTGGCTTATACCGGTAAGTAAATATTTTATTTTGTAAAGTATTTGCCCTATTAAAATTAATGTTACATAAGCGAAATTTAAAAATGAAAATCTCAATGGGTATATTAAGCTTTTGTAGAGATACTATCCATTTCCTCCAACATCGGATCAGCTCGATTATATAATAATTATCTTTTGTCATCCAGATTTCATTTACGACAATTATAAGTCAGTTAAGATTCGATTATCTAGCTAATAAAAGCATGTTTAAAAATAGAAAACAATCTTATGATTGTTTATAATATTTTCAGGCATTATATGGACACAAAACTCAAATCGACATCGGCGCGCCCAACCCTACGCTGCCGCGCATCACCACGCCACAGCCTTCCGCCGAAGACCCCGCACTGTGCTCGGATCCGAACATTGACACAATATTCAATTCCGCTGATGGAGCTACTTTTGTATTTAAAGGTCAGTTGAATTATTTAATTGATCCCGTGAGTCCCTACATGCCTAACAGTAGAACTTGTGTTGTTCTGTAAATTTCATTCAAATCCGTCCAGCCATTTTGGAGTGATGGACTATAAACACAAACAAACAAACTTTCCCATATTATGACACAGTCGACGGCTGTCGTAAATTAATTGTTTTAGGAAGGATTTATTTACATTTTACGATTGTTATGATAAAGGTGATCACTACTGGCGTTTAACTGAGAACGGAGTAGCTGCAGGCTACCCACGCCTCATATCGCGCGCGTGGCCCGAGCTGCCCGGCAACATCGACGCCGCCTTCACATACAAAAATGGCAAGACTTACTTCTTCAAAGGATCCAAGTACTGGAGATATAACGGACAAAAGATGGACGGAGATTATCCTAAAGATATCAGTGAAGGTAATGAGTATTCTTGATTATTTAAAAAAAAATTAAATTTAATATTTTCTTTTGCTTGCAACTGATGTGTCATATATTTTAACATGCTTTTTATAGCTTATACCATACATTTTCATTTAAGCGTATCCAAAAGAAGGATTTTTTTTATAAATTATTAATTACTCAACCGTACTGAGTCTAGATTTGGTGAATAAGAGTAATCCATCTCAAAATTATACGTTTTTTCGTTTTGACTAAGTTTAATCCATTTTATAAGCTATCCTTATCCTCAATTCTGTTTAGACGTTACAGCGTGAAAAAGTAACAGACTCATTAAATTTTGCTTTATAATACTAGTTTTACTATACCTCTTTTAGGTTTCACCGGCATCCCCGACAATATCGACGCGGCCTTAGTCTGGTCTGGTAACGGCAAGATCTACTTCTACAAAGGCTCAAAGTTTTGGCGGTTCGACCCAGCGCAGCGCCCACCAGTCAAGGCTACTTACCCCAAGCCCCTCTCCAACTGGGAAGGCATTCCTGACAATATAAATGCTGCTTTACAATATACGAATGGATATACTTACTTCTTTAAAGGAGGATCTTATTGGCGGTTTAATGATCGGACCTTTAGTGTGAGTGTACTAAACTTGAAGTGTTGTACTCTGCGTATGGTCATTTTTAAAGTTGTATGGGAATTTTCTGTGTATAGAACAATTAAGTCCGCGTGACTCTTCAATCGCGTATCCTTAGAGAACGGCGGCATATTTTATTGTGCATTTTTTTTTTCGTAGTTTAGAAAAATCTATTTAACGGTAAATTCAATCTGCCCGTGAAATCGTAGTTGACCCCGTACAGTTCACCTAACCTCAGCTATAGAAGTAAAAGTTTTCTGTATGAAACAAGCAAATAACATGATTATGATTATTTAAAAAAAATATGTACATATAGCCTTCATAACGTAACTTTAGTGCCTTATCGTAGTGAAATATTGATATCTAATTATGCTGAAGTAGGAAATAATTACAATTTGTTTTGATTAGCTTTGAAGGCCAAATTGAATTTAAGTAAACTGTTTAATCGATACATACATGAACAATTACAATAACATAATATCTTATTAAGATTTCTTTCTTGTACACAAAGAGCAGTTTGCTATTTTTAATATTTAGTATAGTAATACTTTTTTTGACTTACATCAAAAAATATAGAAACATGTTATAACAAGTCCTTATTCATTAGGCTCCATATACTTAAAATGTAAGGATTTGGTGGGACATCAATTTCTCTCATGGCTCAGGTTATTTCTTTATATAATATAATATAAATATATAAGGGAATTTTTAATCTCCAGGTGGACACAGATAACCCAGCGTTCCCGCGCTCCACTGCATATTGGTGGCTTGGTTGCAGCAGCGCGCCACGAGGCACTGTCGGAGGTAACGCGCGGCTTTCCGACGCGCCTCACAGTGACGAGGACGTTGGCGACATACTCTTTGATGCAGGTAGGTTCGGGCCCCCAGAAACTAGCGAGGGGTCCTTAGTGCCCTTGAATGAAGAGTGGGTAGACTACGATGAAAGGACTGGATGACTGAAGATACTGAGGGTCTCTCAAATCAATAGATTATGACTTGGAAATACTGAGGTACTGGATGACGACCTAGATTTTTGAAGATATTACATTGACATTTGTGACTTATGAAGATGTTAAAGCGTTATTAGTAGCTTCAATGATTATTCGAAAAGATCATAATGCTTGAATCGAGTTGAAGCGATTTTGCTAATTTAGTAAAGGAAGTAGTATTTAATGATGAAAATACATACTTGTAATTAAGTGATAGCAATTGAAGTACTGTTTGACTATATTAAAAACAATGATTTTCTTTATTCTAGCAAATGACTTTTTAGTAATAAGTTGATAAAATAAGATATATAGACAAAATGACTGAAACAGTTTGAGATAATTTACTCAAGTATTGACTTGAACAAGTCGAATAATCGTAATTGGTCTTCGCTATACCTGATCAACAATAACAAAACTTTTACAAACTGAATTTGAAATTACATTACTGGACAGATATTTTTAAAGAAGACTTATCATATATTTGGCGATGAAAATTAAAATTGAATTCAAACATATTTTTAAAGTTAATTTTATATGATATGTACTTATTCTCAATGCAATTATTTATATGAATTATGAATATTTTAAAACTGACAATACTAAATAAAATTAATTAATAATTGACATTCGCGAATATTATGACTTACTTGACATATAATTATAGGTACTGCTAAAGCTACCCTCCAAAAATTAATAATATCAGTAAATAAATTACCGTCTTCCACTGTTTTGCGATGTTGCCCGCTCTATGTATGTTTTGTTTCTTTATTTGTTTCTTTGTATTAGATTAATATATGTTTTTTCTTTATAGTATGTTAAAATACAGTATTAGTTAGTTTTCGAATCTCCTGAGTCTGTGTTTGTGACTGTTAATTTCATTGTGTTAAATTATTTACTATTCATTATACTTTTTTAAATCCTTAATGTTTATGTGGTGTGTATTATCATTTTTCCTTCATATTATCGTTATAACAACATCGTAATAAGAAATTTAATATTTTAACAAATGTTGAGTTAAATTTAATAAATAAAACTAACATTAAAATAAGCTATTCTATACTAATTGAAAATTTCTACTAAAACATGTGACTAACTTGCTTATTTAATTACCTAACAAAATGCTGGCCTTTCGCTGATAATTAAGCTTAAGCTGAACTCAGTGGTTGACGGTGGATGGTCCAAATTGTACGACGGCTTCTGGGCGCCCTGAACCTACGAGTATTGTATTGAAATGATGTGACAAAACGTTTTTTCTTTGCCATACTTCATTTCTATACATTACGACACAACACACAAGATAATAAATAAGCAGATTAATATATATTTTTTTAATATATGTGCGATCACAGCAATTTACTCGCACTTTTCGCACCAAAAAGCTTTATGTATTTCAAAGAAGAATTAATTTAGCAATACTGGATAGGATTTCAACATTATTTACCAACTAATCTATAAAATATTATAGTTTAGATACCACATTTGTTAACACAGTATTAAATTTTAAAATGATTTTTGTTAGCACACTTTTAGTCAAAGTATTATGACGTTAAATTAACACTAAGTGTTAGTTCATGGTGATTGGGATTACCACGTGTGTGTTTGTGTTTTGTCTTTTAGGTGTAAAATCATCCGCTCCCAGATCATTCTTCTGGTTCAGGAAATAGCCTCGGTGGAGAGTTCCTGAACATTTGTACATAGAGAGTAACATAAAGAACAAAGACTAAATTAGTAAAATAGGGGATCATATGAATACCAGTGAGATTATAGACATAAGCGGTGATTTTAGTACCGGCGAGCTTCTCACGCGTTACCTGTACGTTTGATTTTATCACATTCGCATGATAGTGTTATTTTGGTTTTGCTTTTGCGTGGTTTATTGGGGTAGATTAGAGCTTGCATGATGCACGAAGCTTTTCTTATATTTATGCCCATTAAGTACATTCTGAATTTGGTGGTGTGTTGTATGCTTTTCACCAATCGTTTCACTTTACAACTATTTTTGAGCCCTCAGATATTCTTTTTTTCTTCGAGTATATTAAAATGAATTTAAAAGTGAAGCAGTTTGTTTGTAAAGACTAAAGTTATATTGTATTTTTCTATATAATAATAATGTATGATTATAGAATTAATTTAAAAATACTAAGTAATACTAAGTATGAAATACAATATAAATTTGGCCTTAAAACTTAAAATGTTTACCAAATGTGCATACTAAATTTTATGAATGCAGATGTTTGTATTTAGAATGTAATGGGGTTAGATAATTTAGAACAAATGTATTGCATAACTTATAAAAATACATAGCTACAAAGTAAGTTTTAATATTTTAGATGCCATGAAGCGGATATTTCGTGTGTATGTCATAAAATTGTAAAACTTCGACTGCCTCGTATAGAAATAATAACATAGCTCTTGGATCTTGTAAGATATTTGTCACATTGATTTCGCACTTGTCATATCTCGCAAGATAACAATACCTAGTTTTATTTACATAAAACATTTGCACTATCATTAATATTATTAAATGAAAATTATTCCCGGTTATGTCAAAATGTATGTGACTAACGAAACCTATATATTGATTAATCGTATGCATATTTAGTCTAACGTAAAATATAAATGGTAGATTACAAGATTACATAGATTTCAGTAGTTAGAAATGCATGTTGTGAGAACTGTACATACATAGTAGAGTAGTTTGCACCAACGGGTATCGGTGATCATAAACTAAAGATACCTTGCTAAAGGCAAGTTCATGTTTCAGTGATCAACATACAATCAGACGGAGCTAAACTATAGTATTGACTCGGGGCTCCGTTATATTAGGAGGGCACGAAACGTCCTCCGCCGCGACTTCACTCACCCGCATCGTAGGTTACTTTTCATTTGTTTTGCTTTACCGTTTTGACGGTTTTGATTATGCATTTTATCATCGTCACTCCATTTGTGCTGTCTGGCATGTTGCACCAATGAGTAGCGGCTGTCGGGACTGGAGGCTAAGGTGGTGTGTATTGTAGATGCGGGAGAAGCAGCGGGGCGCAGTGGCGCGGGGGGAGCGGGGTGCGCGACGGGCGCGCTCGCGGGCTGCCTGGCGGCTCTCGTGCTGGTGCAGCTACTGGGTGTACGCCTGTAGCGTCTCCACCGCGGTCCGCGTCTCCACTGTGATCGTGTGCTGTGTGCGTGTCGCGTGCTGCGTTCGATATATTGTGTATAGCGAACGCCTAACTGACTGTGATGAATGTGTCTTTTTATACTGATGAGAGAACGATAATTTAATTCGAAGTCATAGTTTTTATACTTAATATAAATAGATGATGTAAGTTCGAGTGTGATATTGACGTAAGCGAACATTTTTGTATTAAAATTATTTAAAGAAACAACAAAGCTTTTCCTTTACGATCCCTGGGAGTTGTGGGGGTAAATGAGAAACGTGATTGTATTTTAATCGGTTTATTTAACGTTTTTCTGTTTCTCCAATAATTCCTCTTAAGTTAGTAATTACAGGTTTATATGACAATATTTTTCGTTTTTATTTCATTTTCATAAACGTATTTTTTTAATAAACATCTCCACAATTCATCATAACACGGTCGTGCGACCTACTGTCTCAATCGTTCTAACTCTTAGGAAAATGCAAATAATATTAAACTTCAAAATCTGTCTACTTTGTAATTATTCGAACAATATTAATCTTAGTTCGAGTGCTGAACGATGTCTACTCGAGCGGTGCGGGTGCGGCCTACGGCCACTTCGCTCGCGCGGCCCCCACGCATCGAGCGAAGCGACAATGCTCCATCCCACAGGCCATAGTGGCGACTTTAATAGTTCTACTTACTTATGAATAAATTAAGAAAATTGACTTTTTTTTCCACAAAATTATTATGCAAAAATTTCTAACTCTTATGAACTATGTGCATAATTTCTATATATAAAAGAAAAATTTAAGTACACAACAATTTAAGATAGCTCTTTTATTTTTTTTTATCAAAGCACGATGTTGATGAGGTGGTAATATTTATATAATTTCTTTAAATTTCAGTGCAAGAACCTAATTTAATTTCAAACAGCTTTCAGGCTAAACCCACCACTACAATAGTAACCGCACCCGCTCCCGCCCCCGCGCACTTATATCACTTAGAAGGCGTAACATAAGACTTAGTACACGAATACTACTCGAGAAATACCTACGACACATCCTAGATCATATCAATATATAGCCTGCAGTGGCAGTGTCCGCCGGCGCCGCGGCCGCGCCGCTCGCCGAGTTTACTTATTTATTGTTGTAACTTTAGATTTTATATTCTACACTACCTCTCACTATTATCCAGGCAATTTTATAATGTAATATTACGAAGATTAAGTTTAAGTTTATGTCGCCCTGTGGACAGGTTCCTTTCCTATAAAAAAGGAATATATAAAAAATATGAATCAACTGTTTGAAATATAAAAATTATGGCTTTATAAATGAAGGTAGTTACATATATTTATATGATCTAGAACTTATTAGTAATAAATGATAAAGGGTCTTGATGAAAGGTGAGATGAGTAAATTTGATTGTACTCAAGTTAGAACGAAATAAAGATTATTAGAAATAAATAAATATTAGAAATAAGGTGAACTATATATATAACGTGATAGTTATTAAGGATTTTGAGTTGGTACGTAATGTAATAGAATAAATAAATGTAATAAGTGATTTAAACATAATAAATAAAGTGCAATCATTGTATAGCAATCTAAACACATTAAAACTATCAAATAATTAACGAATTCATCAATTTGTAAAAATATAAATTAAAAGCTATTAAAAAATATTTAAGCAAACTTCGTTATTTATTTAAAAATATTGTTTTAATACACAATATGTGTAACTAAATAATTATTGCACTTTAATTTAACATAGCAGATAGTTTAATAATAAATTATATAAATATAAAGCTAAAGCAGATCAAACAGGGAACCTATACAATGATGTTGCTTTCGTCATTGACAAATCCTATTCCACCCCTCTTATACATTACTTGTAATTTACCATCCGTCTATTCAACAATGTATAATGTCTCGTATGTGTCTTTCCAATTGTCGTCTTTCAACTTTCAAGCAGGCAAATTAAAGTAGAGCTTAAATAAATATATCATGGTTTGGGACTTCCATTCAGGGCTTACAAATTTGATAATATAATTATTTATTCACATAACTATTCTCATCGCGTACAAATTATTATGAAAAATAAGTAAAACTCTTAATTTATGACTATTCATCATAAGATTTTAACGTTCTCATATATTACTATCACCTCCATATAAATATTGATCCGTTAGAATGCTAAGCTATTGTAATAACGAGTATATTTAGACCATGGTAAATATTTACATACTTTGAAAACCTAAACAAAAACAATTTCCCAGGATAATGTCGTATTTCTGCCTAGTACAAATATATCGCTGTAGTTATAGATATTAATTTAAAATTACTACGTAAGTATTATATTTAATAATAGAATATTCCAGAAAATAATAACATGTCCGTTTTTTTTAAATCACTGAATGAATTAAAGGGCGTTACACAATAAAGTATACATATAATAATATAATAAAAAAAATATAAAAAAGAGAGTGGCTAATTATTTGATCATACTCCTTGTTAAATACATACAAATGTACCCATGGATTAAATACACTCTCAACTTGTGTCTTGTACCAATGCATTAAAATAAATAATTGTATTGTATAAAATATTTGCTCATCAACGTGACCGATTTTTCGGTCACAACTATTTGTACTCATATCTATATATATTGTATGTAAAAGGCTACGATTTGGTGTTTTCCTTACATATTTTACTTTAACGGAACGGGACGTCTATGGCACATGGATATTATCTATATTATATCGAGACATCATTGACGGTGAGCCTCGAGATGATTGATGTTTGTGCGCGTGTGTAACAGTCAACAGTGTTGCTGCGTAAACCTAATGTGAACATTTGCTTACAGTATAACTATTTAACTTGGTTGATATTGAATCCAGTAATTTACACAGAGGAGGATTTCGTGAATATCGTAGCAACGTGCTGCCAAAACAAACGGAGACTATATTAGTCTTTATCAAACTTTTAAATCACATTACGTGAAATAAGAAACAGTAAAACAACAAAGCTTGGCAGCAGACGCCCGAATAAACCTACGGTCGTATTACTAATATTTAACTTTCAGTTACAGTTTATAGCTAAATACATAATAATTTTCGTACAATGGTTTGTTATTTGTGCGTTAAACATTTACACTTTATTTATGTACATCAAAACATACGTATATTATTCAAAAACATAATGTACACGCTATCATCAAACGCTCAACGTAACACCAAATACACCCTTTAGACTAAACCTACTCGTACGTAGAAAGAAGAGCACGTGTCATGTGCACGCCTTGTCCCGGCTGGTATCTCGCTTCGCTGCCTCGCCCGGCCTACCGAACTGTCGTGTCACTCGAACGACCCGTGGATGTGAATCTACATGATTAATCAGTTAATTTCTACGATTTATTGCTAACTTTGTGTCCCTACGAAATCAATGTAGAAATGAAGTAGCTGGTCTCGACGATAAAATTTTATAATAGCCTATATAAAATTTAATATCCTATGACTAGTATCTACGCGTAGATACTTTGGTTTTAGTACAAAATTTACGTTAACGTGATGCTGCGTAGAATACCTATTGTTTCACACGAAAGGCCGACATAAAACGAGACGCGTATTATTTATTGTATTAACAACATTCGAACCGAACTCCTCTCTTTTGGTCTTTATTTAACTACTCTAAAATAGAATAGTGGCCAAGTGAAGATTAATTAGAGTGAGAGTAGAAATATCCAAAAAGAAGGAATGTACGGTCAATGTGTGAGTTTTAACGAGTGCTCGAAATTGTTTCAATTAATTATGTTCTAGTAATTCATTGTCTAACTCTAAATTTTGATAATTTATACATAGATACAAGTAGATATTGTGAAAAATACCCCTTTCTAAGGAGGCAAAGAGAGTACCTAGTAATTTAAAATCTATTCAACATACATATTACACAAATATTTACCGATAACAAAATTGATTGTGATATATTGATAAATACATAATTATATGTTAGTGGTTACAAATAAATAAAACTAACACAAATTTATTTACTGTGAGTACTAACAATACTACCATTTTTATTAGTATAAAATACTTTCATGATTATGACAAAACATAAATCGGCCAGATCAGATTTGTTAAAAATAATCAAAACTTTTGCCACGTTAGACCATATTGATACCGCGCACAAAACTTTATCTTAATAATATTAAGTATTTTATTACAATCAGTAAACATATTGTGGATTTGGACTAACATTTGCATTGGCTATACTTGAAAATTTTGCAAGGATTTATTCTCACATGTATTTTCAATAGACTTTTGATTGCCAAGTTACTTTAGTATATTTATATTTCTTAGTACATCTAATATTCTCTCTATATACGATTTCTGCTTGGCAAAACTCATACTTAAGTAACATTCCTTTGCTTTTTGTACCCTGATTATTTAAATGAGTCGGGCGATACATTATTAACAACAGCGGGTACCGAAACGGTTTTTTAGTCTTCAACTCAGCAAATACTCGTTCTTTTCATTCACACATTAGTGACATGCAGCTCAATCTTCGTCGTTGAAAAAATATTAATTTAATCTTACTATCTATGAAACTGTTTCAAAGCAATATCATCACAATGAATAATCTAATCACCAGCATTCTTAGAAAATGTGATATTTCGTTCATTGTCAAAATAATTCATTGCTTTATCGGATGAAATAATGCCAGACAACTCTTTAATCGGTAAGAGGATACAGGTTTAGCATTCACTTGGTGAAGGCACTAGGCATCACTTGCGAATTAGATACTCGATTGAAACAATACGACCCACCGCCTTGCAATAATCTTACTCAAACCGGATAAATTCTATTACTTTTTAGAATCAGAATTTCGTTCAAAATACTACGAAAATAATAGCTTTTGGTATGCATAGTGTACATAGAGGTTCAAGTGATATGGCTCTGACATTCGGAGATTTAGCATGCCAAGTAGGCGTGGAGTTGTTTCTTGAAAAAATTTTGTCCAATTAATTTCCGCTACATCCATCCACACACAGATTGGTAAAAAGATCACGTTATAAGTTTGAAGTCGAGAAAAACGAAATAAAATCCTAAGAAGCGTTAATAGACATTTAGCACCCTTGGTGGCTTTCATTTAAGTATGGGAGTGGAAACAACAAACCGTTTTTGATATATTTACACAATAAAAACGTAAAAAATAACTTATTTAATATTATTATCTTTCGAATACAACAACTACATCCCCGATCGAGGACAATATTCTCAACAAATGTTCATTCAATAAAGTCTCAATAATCATTAACTTTAATCAATTTCTCGATCACAAAATCTTCAACGACACCACTATAATTTTAATACTCTTTAAAATAAAAAAATCAATAACAAATACTGTTACCTATTTAATTATGACAACGACTATACCCGCGTTCAAGGTAGCACTGTCGCCTTCCAACGACACGATCGTGTATACAATAATATATATCAATTATTCAATTTATATAAAAACATCTTCAACCATGTTTACAGTGGTAATTGGTATATCAAATTAGTTCATAAGACGGATATATTATTACATATAATTGTCATTATATGCTTATGTCATATTTTCTTACAAAACAACAACTACCTTTAATTAATTAACCCTAATACAAATAGCCATATGATGTATACAATATAGACCAAGATTAGGCGTCCGTAGGCAGCTGAGCATCGAAACAAATCTGCTCATTACAATTCTTACATCTTCTTTACGTGACATTTTGGTACCTATTAGTCTATCAATGTTGCCCTTCCATGGCCTACAAAGTACAATACTCCATATTACACCGTTAAACAAATAATGACACAACAGGACAAAACGATTTTGACATTATTGGACTATACGGTATTTTATAAATATATTATATATAATAATTATTGTGTTTCTTTTTGTGTTTGCCGAATGAAATAACCGTTTTTTTTGCAGAAAATGTCTCGATGCTCCCACCTCTTTACCAATGTTCCACTAAAATTACCTCTACAAATGATCAAACTATTGTCACTATGGGGATGTTAAACTAGGGGAATTTCTGTTGAAATTCGTGCCAGTGATGGTAGTTTTGGTACGCCAAATTGTGGGATATTAAATGTATTATATTTTTTTGTCTTGACTGCTAAGTCTTGTTTCTTTTCTTTTACTGAAACAGAAGTCTGTTGTGCGATGCAAAAGTTACCTTCATCACCACGTCACTAACGTTTAACATGATTTAAAAACAAACATCTTTTTACTTTAACAACTTTCCCATGACACGACTTCCGAACAGTTTTAAAACTTGTTAACATTGCTAGAACTCTTGTAAACTATTTAGCAAAAATAAATAACATAATTCCAATATGGATCTTAAACCACGCGACATCAAACTGTAGTCTATTTAAAATATACAAACATTTTACGCAAATATATTTTTACTCGTTTACAATTCGTGTTGAAAATATTAATCATACTGGCCGGAACGTCGGCTTAATGTAACTTTGAAGAAAACGCATAAGTAACGTTTTTAGGTATTATTTTGGTGTTTCTTCGAAAGGTGTATCAAACAAACGGACACAGACATAAACTTACAGTCTACGGACGCCTCGCGCTCGCGGCGGCGGCTCGGCGGTCCGGCGCCGCGACTCGCAGGCGTCTTCGAACTCGTCATCGCGTGTAATTTATTATCATAAGTACAGCACTAATAGAAGTTTCGATCATAGTCCGGCGATCGCGGGACGTGAGAGTGCGACGCACGTTAACGTAAAACTATAACCTCGTATCGCGCACATTCACTAGAGGTAAAGGTGGTGTCCAGTGAGTCCGAATCAGGGTGGCGATAGTGACGATGAGGGAGGTGAGGAGGAGGGCGGGTCGAGGCGGTGCGGAAGCGGCGGCGGGCGCCGGGTACGGCACGGAGCACGTGGCGTTGCGGTCCTCCACGGGCGCGCACCGCTCCGCCTCGGGCCGCGGCGCCTCGCTCAGCCGCGCCTCGCACCGGTAGCACAGCCGGCCCTCGCAGTACCAGTAGCAGCACTCGTCGGCTCCATAGTTGGACTTGTTCGCCTGTGCACCAGTCTCTGGTATGCGAGGGTCTGGAATTACAATGTTTACGCTAAGAACTACAAGTTAAGCTAGCTTACAATAGAACAGTTCTCATTTAAAATATTATTAAAATATTTGCTTTGTTAATTTTTTTTTATATTTGATTAACATTTTTTTATATAGATTAATATGTTTTTAAATGATTAAAAAGTAATTGGAAAAAAGAAACGCTGAATGAAAAGCCTACAAGCAACAATTGGTCAAAGTGATGTGAAAAGAGAACAATAGCGGGTGCAGCTTACAGAAGGTGGCATTTGTTTCAATCTCTCGTTTTGAACTGAGGCCAAGCGGCGGCGGCTAATCGAGCCTAATACGCCACCCTCGCTGTCGACTACATATGTACACACACTTGCCAAGAATAACGCAGTAAATAATACGTATAAACTTAATATCATGCAAAATAATTTCCTCAGCGTAATAAAGACTAGAAAATATTGTTTTGCGTTGATTCAATAGTTTATATTCTATAATCATTTTTTAACGATACATAACATGTTTATTAGCTTTATGTATATAAACTTACCAAGGCATAGGAAGGTGGGCTCGCCGGCGTACTGAGTAGGGTATGCGGGAGCGCGGTCGGCCGGCAGGAAGTAGGGGCAGTGTTGCTCGACGAGCTGGCAGACCGAGAGGCAAGGCTTGAGGCGGACAATGGGCCGACCGGGGCCGGCGGCGGCGGCGCGCACCCAGCGGCCTACGACGCCGCCTCGCCGCCGGTCCAGGTGGCCCACACGCTCCAGGTGCCGCGCGTGCCACCGCGCCGTGTGCTCGGCGGGCGTTCGCCGCGACCGCCCGCCCTCGTCACCCTCGTCCGCACCTTCCTCCACCCAAAGAGGCACCATTGTACTACACGCCCACCGTCGATACGTCTCCTGTAATGGAATAACGTCACGTTTTAATAATTATTGTATGTATATTGTATACTAGATTTTGTCCGCGGGGTAGAATGACGTTCATGAAAAGTGTTTCTTTCAAAGTCCTTGGACAACACCATGTATTGTTAAGTACACGAATTAAGTTATCGTTAAAATATTATAGTTTTTTAACTATCTTCCCACAGAAATACATTACCAGATAAAACGTACCCTATATATTATTTCAGAACAAAGGCTATTTATGAGCCATTAAGTTATATCCAGATACCCTTAACGCTTTCCGCGTGATTGAGTAACAAATATCCAAACATCTTGAACTCACATTAGTAACATTCATATATTGTAGAGATAGGCTCAGACATATCTACTGCATCAGAAGGCAGGAATTTAATACTCGCACAGAGTGATTTTTTAATATTGTCGATTACATTATAAAGTCAAAAATTTATCGCCTATTTATTTATGTAATTTGTAATCACAAAATGGATACAAATATACTCCTTAATCTAATAACAATTGATTATTGAGTAAAGTAACAAGACAATGCTTTCAATAAATATAGGATTAGGTGCAGGATCAACATAGCTTTATATGTATGCTTTCCGAGACACAGCAGTATAACACCACCAAGTTTTGGAGCCCAGGAATTTCATTAACTGGAATTTTTTTGACAGAAAAGTCAATAAGTATGCTTGGCCAGGCCCAGGACTTGAATATAGGATCTCCGGATCTACGGCAGTTCATGCGTACAGTTAATAGGCGTTCCTTAATGAACATGCTAAATAAATCATAATAATTTCTTAATTGGACTAACATATCTAGAGATTAACGCGATCAAATAAATCAAATTCTACACTTACATTAATATAGATAAGTGATTTATAATATTCGTATTAAAATATTCATTTAGTATGAGATTAACGGGATAATCATAACCAACATCACGGAGCTATAGAGAGTAGATCCCACTGTAACAGCTGGTGTGCCTTCTCAACTATCGTTATTCAGCATTTTTCTATCCCGCAGGAAATCACGTCGCGTCGGCGGTGATTAATTAGATATCTGGCGACCGCGGCGTGCCAGCACACAATACGTTTATGATGTAATAAATGGACATCGGCTGTTCTACACGTGCAAACAAGAGCTAATATAGCAAATGTTACCATATGGATAAGAATAAAAGTGTTTGAATTTAAAAATAAATGTATAAATAAATGCACTTAATAGCATATATTTACATTTATTATAAAATGTTAGTAAATAATACTTTCTTAGATTTACGTGAATATTTGACATTTTAAATAAAACTATCTTTTCGGATTATTTCGCGGATGTATTTCAATTTTTGGTTTCCGACGTTTCGAATGCTTTACAGCAATCATGATCGGGAGAGACTGAGATGTTAGATGTCTCGAAAGTATAGTTGTTACAGACAGCCTACCCACAAAGTACTTTGTCAAAGTAATCCGCGAAATAATCCGAAAAGATAATTTTATTTAAAATGTTAGTAAAACCAATGAGAGTCCGAATCTGTTAAAAAGTTCACTAAAAGCCTGTTATAATTTTTCATCCAAGTTTTTTTAAATTTTGCATTCATAATATAGTATACCAATTAGCTCTTTTAAATTATAGTTCTTTAAATCAGTTGTAAATTGACAATTTGTTTAAACAAAACAGTTGTTAAATGATCACTTATTTTGAATTTAGTGTTTGATACTTTAATGAACATCTTTAGTTCCTATGTGTTAATTGAATTAATTAATGAAATTCAATAAGTTAAAAATAAATTCTTATAGAAAATCTTCATATCATAGAGAAGAAATAGTATTATATAGGTAATCTATACATATAATAAAAATGTATCAAAGCAAAATCTATATATGATATATAAAAAAAATTATGACTGTTACATATTGTGTATAATGTTGTCTGTGTGACTATTTATCTGGTTGCTTTTTACGCGAAAAGGATTTTACGGATTTTATCTATCCTAAATGTTGACCCGAGTAATAACTTAATTACTCGGGTCAACATTTAGAATACCTAAAAGCTATCGTACAGGAAAACTTCGCATTCAACATCCATACTAATATTATAAATGCGAAAATAACTCTGTCTGTATGTCTGCCAGTCTGTTACCTTTTTTCGCTTAATCTGCTGAACCGGTTTGGATGAAATTTGGTATGGAGATAGTTTGAGAACCTGGGAAGGATATAGGATAAGTTTAATCCCGTTAATTATCCTTTAGGATCTCTTATTTTCATGGGAAAATGCAAAATTTAGTTCGTACACAAATCGATCATCTATATCTATAAATAGTATAAAACAAAGTCGCCGTTTACCTCTGTCTACTTCTCCGCTTACTTTACAAAACCACAATGTATTAGAAAATTGTAGGTCTTAAATAGGCCCACAAAAAAGAAATCGTACTTCGGAAAATGAGGGTGAGAAGCTAGTAATAAATAATTCTTTCCAGGCTAAAACACTTGTTAAATATTTGTTTAACAAAGCATATAATCTATACAAATAAATAAATTGTAACTAAGTCGAACCTGTACATTAATTATTTTTTGGAAAATCTAATTGAAATAGACATTATTATCGATACAGAATCCGAATCTATAGTTTTTAGAATTTTTGTCTGTCTGTATGTCTGTTACCGCATCACGAGAAAACCACTGGACAGATTTTGATGAAATTTTGTATGATGGTAGCTGGTTATCCGGGTCAACATAAAGAATACTTTTTACCGCGGGAAAATATCTCATTTCTGTGAAAAAATACAAAAACTGCATTGTAAGAGTATACTAATATGTAAAACCTAAGAATTTGTTTTTTGGTCATCTGAACGCGGGCGGAGCCGCGGGCAACGCTAGTAGAGAAATAAGTATCTATTTATCGCATACTCGTTTGCGCAATACAAGAAACAAACAAATGGCTAATTTATAACATAAACTCTATTTCTAATAAAGTTCTTACATCATCAGAATAAAGCCATAGTCTATATGAAGAGTGCACACGAGATATTTCAATTAGCACCTTCTATTACCGTAATAGCCTATACAATGTCCTTTTTATGACCATTCCTTTATATTATGGCCCATTGACACGTGCTTCTAGTAATTATTACAACAAACACTTATCGTTTATGAACGAATATAACTCTATTAATATTATAAATATATTAAAAAATCTTATTAAACATATCGAATAATATTTTTACAGATACTAATAAATATGTTATTAATTTCATCTAGGTATACTAAAGAAAGCAAAGACCTAGACTTAAGAATTAAATGAAACTTCTTTGTTCTCATTACAACTGATATAAACGTCACATCTTACTATTTGGAAATCTATTATTTTCCGGAAATAAATTATAAATTGCTAAGAATCTAAACCGTGACCTGACAATAATCTTGTTACATCAAAATCCAGTTTTTCAAAAGGAATTGTATCAGAAATATCATAATTTAAAATTTAATAGTAGGTAAAGCTTATATGGTAGGACAATTATATTGTACCGGTAAATTTCAAAACTTATATCGATAGTTGTATCGATATTAGTAAAAAAACAAAGTAAGCTCTACTTTGTTTTTTTTACTTCTTTAAGATTTTATTATACTAAATCTATATTAAATCAAATCAATAACTATAAATACCATTGTTTGGTCGAACTGAAATTTTACGAACCAACTTTTTACTGGGTCGAATTTTGAAACAATTAAGATTTTTAGTATAAACAAGATTTATTGTTAAGGTTTTAAATGTAGCGATTTCTTAATATAAACATTACAAATTCTATGTAGGTCACACAAGAAAAGTTATGTTAAAAATTGTAAATTTTATATAAAATACAAAACGTTGCTTGCCCGAAGCATTTAATTTCTCTCACAGTAAGGTCAAGCCGCTTGAGATTGAGACTATTGTTCTTTAAAGTAGTGAAATAAAAGAGAAGTTATTTTAGATTACTTTTGTGAACCCTTTTATTGCTGCTATTATAAAACACTACGTTTTAAGGACTTTGTATTCATCCTTATGCTTTGAAACGCAATCTTTCACCACATTTAGGGTGTATTCTTACGCTACCATTCAGGTGACTCTATATATGAGAAAGACTATATTAAAAAAATGTGTCCTTTTTTTGAATGCGTCGCATAGTTAAAATTTTATAAATAATGAAAATTCATATAAATAATGAAATATATTAACTATAATTTATAATAGTAATTAACTTTAGGAATTGATTTTAACGGTTATGGTATTTTTTAGTTAATATATTTATTAATTTAATATATCTTTTTGAGTGAATATTTAAGGATAATGACACTATCTGCAAAATTTATAACGTAAATACTGCTACATATCTAATTTAGTAGACCTTTCACTAGTCGATAGTAATAAATTTTGGCAATTGACGACACGTTTGGCTCAGTTTGTAGTGACCCTACTTGCTGCGCCAGAGGTCCCGGCTTCGAGTCCCGCTGGACTCTTTGCCCCAACATTTATATTTATTTAACGTATTTAATTTATCATACTAAAAATTTTGCAACGCCACAAACTCACAAACTCAAAACACACCAATCAAAAAACCGACAAAAACAAAATTTACCTCTTTATAATATTAGTATAGATTTAAATTGCAAATTCATTTTTATATAGAATAAATATAATTTTTCACTTAATTAAATAAATTTAAAACAAAAAGAGGATAAGTACCTATAGTTTTTTTACGCTTTTTACGCATATTGTGCTACGTTTATTACTCCATGTTTTAAAAATTCCTTGTGGAGGTAAACTCATTACGAAATGTATTCCAAATCATATTTTTTTTAATTCACCGATCTTTCTGAACTCGTACTTTACTAGCAAAGTAAAGTGTTACTCATTATGCAAAGTTACCTAAATTTAGAAAACGTCAATTTAGTCGCAAGGAAAACGTCGCACAGGGTTATCGTCCCGTTGACCTCGTGATCTAGATTAATAGCCCATCGGACCGCTAATGCAGATCGGTGAGTCATTTTGACATTTCTTTACTATATAATAAACAATAATATTAACTTAAACCTACGGTTAAATCTCGTTTTTTGTAATATTAAGTTTTGTTGTATATGCATGCTATGTCTACATCTAGAAAAATGCAATCCTGTGTATTAATTTTGCAAGCTATTTTTATTTTATGTGTTTTTTGATTGTCATTTGTTTTGTGAACCAATAATCATAAATAAATAAATAAACAAGAATACGATATTCGACACCATACTAAATTGCAATGTTTGTGTGCATGAAATTTTCCGGATTTCCCTTATTGAATAAAGCGAAAGAACAGTGACAGCAGCATTGCTTTTTTATGCCAACTTGACAAATATTTCTATGAAGCAGTATAAATATTCACGTAAGGCACGTACAGTAATCAAATTCGCACCCTTAATAATCACACTAGATTGTCAGACAGACGCAATAGTACACTACGATAAATCATCAAATGTAATGATAAAAAAAACTCGATCACTTAGTTTTTTAAATGAAATGTCAAATGATGCCAACGAAAGGGACCTTTTTACTCGACTGCAGTAATGTGTTTATCAGTCTATGTATGTATGTATCTTTGTATGTATGTATATATTTCTTTTCTTGCAAACCAATCGAGTGGGGTATCAAAAGAAAGGTTTTTAAAAAGCGATTTAAAAATAATTTAGCATAAAAAATTGCTAAATATTACTTCAAATGTCTAATTGGTAAAAACTAAAAAGCTGTAAATAAAAAAATATATATTATAAAAATAATAAACCCGACTGCATAAAAGCTAACTAAAAAGATGAAAACAAGTTGATGAAGGAGTTTTGTATTATGCAGTCGGAGAATTACTTATGTACATTGTACATACATCTCGCGGCAAGGATGAAACGTCTATCTATCCGACTGCATAATACTATATTCCTTTGTCAAGTTCTTTTCATCTTTTTAGTTAGCTTTTATGTAGTCGGGTTTTTTATTTTTATAATATTTTATAATCTTCTTGTCATGCAATAACGTAAACGCCTGTCACGTAATACCATGTTAAAAAAAGTTACACCGATAAAATCAGATCTTTTCATTATAACACGGGGCCACTCCCGAAATATACCCTGTATAAAGAAGAATTGTTAAATCCACATTAAATTTGCGAAGAAGAATCTAATAATAATAAAGCATTTTGTAAAACCAAAAAATACATACACTCAATTTGATAAGCTCCTCCTCCTTTGAAGTTGGTTAACTGCAATATTAATCTTTAAATACAAGTTTGTGTCTATCTATCCTCTGTACAAATAAAATTGAATGTTCGTATGTTTATCCTCTATACGTTTCTAAACTATTGATCCGATTGTGATGAAACTCTGGTGAATTATTCTGTATACGCTTTGTGAAGGTTCCTGACGCTAGAAAAAATAATTTTTCTTTGTAAGTTTGTCTTTTATGGGTTCCTAAGCGATTCAAACACGCATGTGACGCACCCAAACAAAGCAAGGAAATGTCTAGTTTTTTATAGTGTTTGATTCATCCTACTTTTGTAGAGTCAATCAAAATGTTTACCTATCTTATTTGCTACACAAGCAAAAACCATATCGTAACAAGCTAATTGTATTATGAAGATATCTATAAATTATCAATTAAGTAAGATAGTAGAATGACTTAACATATAACTACGATATCCATTTGATATTGATGGATGACGGATGGCTAGATAGGGAAATGCGACGTCACGGCGAATGAATCATACTAGAGGCTACTCTACTATCTTAGCTTTTGTTACAAAAACTATAATGAATCTTATATATCAAATCAAGATGTGAAATAAAGCTTGTGATACTGAAATACTCTAAATTAAATAAATTATAATAATGTACTTCAATGAAATATATAGGTATAACATACGAGTATAATATAACTGAATTCAAAAGTTAAACGATTATGTAGTTGCTTTCAGTAAAATTAATAGTACTTGGAATGAATAAGTTTTTTAATTATATATTTTTTTAAATATATATGTATATATATATATATATATATATATATATATATATACATTATATATTACACGTACAGTTAGTTAACTCCAAAAATCGGAATAACATACATACGTTTAAGTATCGTCACTATGACATATTTTTAATAATGACACCTCATAACGAAAAAGAGTGAGCGAAAGTCTAGATTACCGACTATAAATAAAATATGATGACTTTTTAGTAGTGAAGAGGGAAATTAACGGTATGAACAGAGAGTTACAGGACGCGTTAGACTGGTAATCCTCTTATCTGGCTACCCGCGCGCTGATCACGCTTCCCGCTGCCAGGCGCCCCAACAGATAAGCCATATAAAATTTATATCTCCTCGCAACTTTTTATTTCCCCTATATTATTTATTGATGCTGTAAAGGGTAGCTTAATTGCGGCTAATTAAAAAATATAAATCGACTTTTTAAATTTGTAACTTTCGTATTTAAGTATTAAATTTATGGTTAGGCAGGTAGAAAAGGTAAATGCTCGCAATTAATATGAGTATAATGGTAGAGGAGGAATGGAGTGATAAAGTAATTGGAAGATAAACTTAATGAAGCAATTTTTGCACATATTGTGAAAAATAATTAATTAGCTACCTATAAAAAATAAAAGCGTGTAAAGAAATCAATGAAATTAATACTTACAAAACATATCTATTCGTTATGATTCGTCATAATGTGATATACCATACCAAATTTCATCAAAATCCGTTCAGTGGATTTTCTGTGATGCGGTAACGACAGACAGAAAGACAGACAAACAGACAGACAGAGAGACAGACAAAAATTCTAAAAACTATAGATTCGGCCATCGATAATAATGTTTATTTCAATAAGATTTTCCAAAAAAATACTATTATTAGTTACAAATTTATTATATGTATAGATAGGCAAAGATAAAACAATTCACTACCTTTTTCTCCTCTGTTTGTTAAACGATTTTCTTTTTTTTTGTTTAGTAGCTATTGAAGAGGTTTAATATTATCAATAAAAAAAATTGGAAACATTTATTTTTTATTTTTATAGATAGGTAAATTTGACCACTGGGCGAACACTACTACGCTTAAAAAGTTGTACAATGTGTTTTCTACAAAGCACTATTTCCCCAACCTTTAGTAGTAAAATTGATTGTCGACAAACAAGTAAGAGTGACAGTTTACGTGAACAAATTGTTACAAATAGCAGCGGGGCCTTCGACAGGCAGAGAAGCGCACAATGAGCCCGCGCTCTATTCAGTCGCCCGCGCCACAGCTACGGGAATTTCCTCCCGGCTGCATTTTTCTTATTTTAAAAGCATTGAAAACTCCAGCTTATTTTAATGAGTGATGTTTAGAGTGGAATGCGTTGGGATATATTTAAAATATTTTTTGAAAGTTTATAAAAAAATACATAGTCTTTATTATTTAATATTATAAATGTGAAAGTGCGTTTGTTGATTTGTTATAAATTCTCCCAGAGGCATAGCACTGGACCGACGTGATTTCCCTGTACAGTACCGGAGTGTGAAATAAGCATGGTTCCCGTCGAATAAAAGTAAATATATATATATATATATATATACATTATATATATATATATATATATATATATATATATATATATATATATATATATATATATATATATATATATATATATATATATATAACACAAAATCAGAATAACCCTTATCATTATCCATTATTATGTTCCATATTTAAAATTGATTTTTCCTATATTATATCATAACAAAATTATTCATTTTAACTAAACTAAATAAACATATTATATATAATATATCAAAGAGTCGTCAAATCGTCTGATTAGTAATATTATTAATGTGAATTATTACTTTTATGATCAGTTCGAGGAATCCCCTAGGATTTTTTCTAAGCTTAGTTCGAGTATAATATAATAAAATATGTACGAATATTGCATGAAATATGAATTGGGCTAAGTGTTTACCCGACTGCCCCAAAAGGAGGATGCTCGATAATATTTTTCGAATATCTATATACATTATATTTTTTTAATGTTATTTTTACTTTTAGTATAATGCTTAGTAAACAAATTTTTTTTATTAAAAAGCATACATAAACATATTTATGATTTTTAATAAGAGTATTTGATACATTTTTTTTTCAATGTAGAAAAATATTAACTACTTAAATATAATCGTATTTATGTTATATAATATCTGTAACAACAACATGCTCGAAAATTGTAAGAAAAAAGTAAAAAAACATTGGGCACGATCAATCAACTGCCTTAATAGTATTGTTTACGATATTATCAATTAATTACGTTTCCGATCATAATCATAGCCTGTCTTAAAGTACATTGTAGTATAGTGGAAAAAATTAGGTCAAGTCCTCATGGGTAGAGCGAGCCACCCTCCCACCACGTAGTTAGCCATCCAGTTAAGTTAATGGTTTGTTTCGAAGTTAATTTGACATTTCGATAGAGTATGTAACCAGAAGAACTTCTATTGTTATATATTATGTGACAGAATAAATAACTTAGCTGTCAGTTCGTCTTTTACAGCCTTTCCATTATCATTACAATGATAAGTTAAATTGAAAATCATTACGTAAAAAATAGACATAGGTACATATTATGTTTCGGCAAAAAAGCTAAATGATGTTAAAGCAATGGCTAAGTCTGTATTTAACGAAATATGGTTATTGAATCTGAATTTCAAATAGCTTGGACACTGTTTACAAAAATATATTATGTCAATGAAGAACATTATATACTACCTGCATATTTTTTTTGGTCAGTTAGACATTTTCAGTTTTATTTAACAATTTCTTAACCTAAAGTACTTTTGAACGTATAAGTTGTATACATTTTCAACAGACTTCAAAAAGGAGGAGGTTCTCAATTCGACTGTATTTTTTTTAATGTTTGTTACCTCAGAACTCCGTCATTTATTAACCGATTTGGACAATTTTTGTGTTGTTTGAAAGTGTATACTACCACCCCTAAGAGTGGAAAAATAGCTAATGATGAATTTAACCTACTTCTAATTGTCATATTGACTTGAAACTTTGCGAGTGTTTCTATTTCCGTTGATAGTACAGTGGTTCGGTATCGTTGACCTGATCTGATGGTAAGGCCAGAAGGTGGATAGGTGGAACTCTTCAACGGCTAATAGTAGACACTTTGAGTTTGGGCTTATTTTGTTTGATTTGACAAGCCTAACACGTTAGAATTCTTACTTTGCTACTACTGTCTACACTGAAAAGGGAAAAAAAACTTCTTAACAAAAAAATAAAAACCGACTTCAAACAAAAGCACTAAAAAGTAAAAAATAACTGATTGGTAGTTTTCATTTACTATACATACCTAATCAAATAATTTCGAAGTCGGTGCCAGTCGATACAAAGCAAAGCACCGACTTCATATATTATATTAAATAATATTTGATTAGGTATGTATAGTAAATGAAAACTACCAATCAGTAATTTTTTACTTTTTAGTGCTTTTGTTTGAAGTTGGTTTTTATTTTTTTGTTAAAAAGTTTTTATTGTTATCATCTCTTAATGAACTTTTAATTATATGTATGTATATAGCCTCACTCACTTTATCAAGACGAATCGAAAGACGTACGAATAATCAAAATCGGTACAGCCGTTTAGTAATTACGACGGAACATACGGTCGGACATACATACATACAGGTCAGACACATAACCATCCTTGGAGCTTCGCCGCGGTCGGGTAAAAAAGGTTAGAGAAAATACTGTAAAATGCTATAAAATACTTTCAACTACTGTAGACATGCCACTGAACTTACAGGGTAGCATTTGTAAAGAATCAGAGCAACATAACTACTAAATACATTCAAAACTCATTATCTAAGTGCTAATTACTTACATATTCAGTGTTAAAGTTCTCACGACAGGTTTAAACAATGAAATTATGAACCGAGCTACAATTTTGCCACTTAGCACCATACATAAGTAAGGAATCCGTTGAATAGTTTATGAACAGTGAACGTATCCTCAATGTGAACGCTACGCCTACACTATAAATGAAGATCTTTTACAAAAATCTTTTAACTACTTTTTTCTTTCAAAAGTAAGTTTTTTTAATACTCTTGCTTATATTTCCTTTCATTTTGCTTTTTAAGAATTATAATATTATTTTTCATGTATCTTTTGTCTTTATCTTTATTTTAATATAATTTAGCACATAAACAACACATTGTGAAGAAATTTATGATTAATGTAAAAAAAAACAATTCTATGATTTAGGTTGTAAAATGAACTTACTATATATAACTTCTGGATTAAAATCCATATATTTTTCTGTTTTTTTTCTGTTTTAAAAAACAGAAAAAAAAACAGAAGTATATCTTTAATTTGACGAAGTGTTCAAATAATTGTAGCCATTCACAGTATACATGTTACAATGATGAATAATGAAATTATATATAACTATGAAGTACTCCCAAAGTAACTATAAAGTTCTCTTGGTTGCTCTCTTCGTAGAATGATGCTCAACAAAGTCAATTAGTCTAGAGGCAGATAAAAAATTATGACAAATATTTTGGCTTTCACTACGTTTGTAGTATCTCTCCAATATAATGTTCCCAAAAAATATTTTACTTCAGCTTAGCACTTAACCCACTCACCATAACCATACACTAGTCCTTTCAAGCTAGAGCTTACCATAAATCAATAGGTATATGTGTATTATAAAGTATAACTTATTTATGTACCAAATCATACCAGTGAATTTAAGTATGTATATTCACATACATTGGTATGTAGGAGTGAGTAAAGTACTCGTTATAAATAATGGGAAAAAAGACTATATTCGATTCAATAAATGTGCACAAAATAAAAATAAAGTGTGTCGTTGAGGCGGGTAAAATAAATTGAATATACACGTGACATTATTTTCCTATACACAACATCTTAACCAATTAATCTATATGACATACCTACATAAATGGTGGTTAAAGTTCATGGACCACATAAGATAGCAATTGAAGACAGAAAACTACGAGAAATCCTTGAGTACACAAAATCGGTGTACTCGTATATATAGATCGGCATATTCAGGTGATGATGTGGTTATACTAAAGTGCGAACATGACCATCCGAACGGAGTTCAAGTACAGAATAGGGATCAATTCAATTGTATCGCGGATTTAGATACACCGATGTAATTTCTCCAAACCCCATTTTACCCATGTATTGTTTACCTATGCATGGAAGGACGTGTTCAAGATGCTTAGTTTCAATGAATCATCATTAAGACGGACACCAGAAGTATGAGCTGCTCAAAACCGGGATGGCACTTATTGGGGAAAGCCTTCGTTCAGTAGTGGACAGCGATAATAGACTGGTGCTTTGACAAGTCAAGGCAAACTCTCATATCAAATTATAAGATTTATGAACTTTTTATTTATGGTCTCACAATTTCTGAAATATTTTTAGTTCTTTAGAAAAGTCTAGATTCTATGAAAATAGTCTAGGTCTGATGAATTTTGAAGACAAATAATAGAACTCCTTAATGGGTCACCTATACAAACGTACTCGTAAGTACCAATTATATTAATAGGAATATATCCATACATACTTGTTTCCTAGTTTTACTATCATATCATTTGGTCTAAGCATCGAATCTATAATATAATAAAACAGTAGAGGTCGAATGTCTGTACATAGCAAAAAAATGCTAAAAACCGAGTCAGGGGGATGTAAAATGACAAATAGAACAAATCCAGATTTTTTTCAAATTTTTTGTTTCTCTGTCTGTTTGTCTGTTTGTACGGGCTAATCTCCGAATCTATTGGACCGATTTAAATGAAATTTTGCATGATGGTACATTATATCCCCGGGCAACATCTTAGATACTTTTTTTATACCGGATATTAAACAGTTCCCGTGGGATAATTAAAAAACTATAGTATCTTATACAGCTTAGTACACAACAACTTATGCACCTAATTTAGTAAAATTTGGCATGCTGATACCTTATATTGCCAGTCAAACAACAGGTTACTTTTCATCCCGGAAAAATGAACGGTTCCCGTGGGAACTAATAGATCTCTATTAGTGTTTTTCTGGAGGCGAACCCGAGCGAAGCGAGGGTAAGCCGCTAGTTCATATATGAATGAATAAAATACGATCATCACATGGTTATATTTAGGACGAATTATATTAGCAATACTTGATTGTGAAAAAAATATTTATATTTATAGTATTAACTTACATTTCTATAAACGTTTTATTGCCTACTACATAACTTAGAATAATATTAGAATTGCTCAACGATGTATTACACCGACTCAATTTAATAAAAATAGTTTTGAGCATTAACATAGCAAATGCCTTAAAATTCAGAAGTACCTAGCTTTGGTACCTAACTACTTCATGTGGCGTATTTTTGTATATTACTATTATGTCTCAATAAGATTACTAACTACCTAATCTAACTAACCTAATCGTTAGTAAGCCATATTTTGTCTTTTTTAAATCACTAGAGACTCGCCCTCGCTTCGCTCTGGTTCATCCCTGGCTTGCTTCCCAATACAAACTTTCATCCCTATTTTCACCCCCTAAAAGGATGATTTCCGGAATAAAAAGTATCCTATGTCCTTCCCAGGGTCTCAAACTATCTTCTTACCAAATTTCATCTAAATCATGTCACAAACTCACAAACTTTACCTCTTTATAAAATTAGTTTACATTTTGATATTTTTATAATATTATATTCAATTATATTTTTATATTATAGCTTACACTTGTAATGTAACAGGACTTTTTAGCATTTTTACAGAATTTCATCCCATTTAGAGATATACTGTCCAATATATGGCACATTTATTACCTCCACAACTGCTAATTCTATATCTATACATATAATGAAATAGTAACTAATCGGCAGAATAGAATAGTGCTCCCCTCGTGTGCCAGGTGTCGTAAGAGGCGACTGAGGTACTCGGAGTGGACCCCCGTAAGACACGAGTCAGGTCCTGTAACCGAACCAGCTCCACATGTAGCGACTTGTCGTTCCTGTGGGCCTCGCTGGCGAGGTCGAGAGGGTGGTGTAGGCAGTGGGAAAACCTGCATTTCCTAAATTAAATCCCAGGCACAGCAGTTAACATCTGTGGAGAGGACACTCCGCCATCGCAATCTCAAGAGCGATGAAACCAACACGGAGAATGGCAGTTACCAGTGATAAGTCTGCGCGAATAGGCGTAAGCGTGGGCGCTAGGGGCCATTCTTGACAGTGGGAGAGCCCATTGTAGGCCCACTGACCAGTTACCGTCCGCTCTAGCTGGGCAGCCCCCGGCCAATAAGGTACTGGTCCGTCTCAGCATTGACTTGTTTCCGTTGGGTGGAGGAAGCACTAGTCAAAACCTAGATAGTCAGTGCTGTAAATTTTGTCACCTGCGCAAAAACAGAAGAAAAGACATCAAATTAACCAACCACACTTATACATGCGCTTAGCGACATGGAATGTCCGCATAATGAGGACAGGCCTCCCGGAAACCTGCGGAGGTTCAGGCTGCGCACAAGACCTGCGCAAAACTTCTGTGATTGACACTGAGTTGACGAGACTTAACATCGCCGTTGCGGCTCTTCAGGAAACTAGACTTCCTGACACTGGATCCATCAAGGAAGCTCATTACACATTTTTCTGGGTAGGAAAAGGTCAACGTGATAATCGTGAGCATGGTGTGGGCTTCGCCGTCCGTAACGATCTCCTTTCGTGTATTGAGACTCCTCAAGGAATATCAGAGCGCATAATGGTATTACGTCTCTTTAGTAACTGCGGTTTTATAACCTTGATTTCCGCATATGCACCTACATTAGTCTCAACACCTGAAGTTAAAGATCGTTTCTATGACCAACTTACACAAGCCATAGAAGCGGTACCTTCTAGCGATCACCTGCATATCATGGGTGATTTTAACGCCAGAGTCGGTCAGGATAACATCGCTTGGCCAGATTGCCTAGGTAACCATGGTGTTGGCAGAATAAACGAAAATGGTCAGCGTTTGCTCGAGTTCTGTTCCAACCACCAATTTTGTATTACCAATACATACTTGCGAGGCAAATCTACGCACAAAGTCTCGTGGAGGCACCCGCGTTCCGGACATTGGCATCAGCTGGACCTAATGCTGACTCGGAAAAAAGACCTTCGCTATGTCCTCCATACACGTTCTTATCAAAGTGCTGATTGTGACACGGACCACTCGCTTGTAGTAACAAAATTGGCTATTATAAAAAACCCTTTCAGAAACTGCAGGCAAAGCTTTCGGATATCAGAAAGCGAAGACTGAGGACTGGTTCTTACAAAACATCGAGCATCTGTATCCTCTTATCAACTCAAAGCGCCTTGCTGCTCTAAATAATCGCATGAACCCATCTCCTACAACTCGAAATGAACTCGCAAAAGCGAAGTCTGCATTGCAGCGGACTGCACGTTTCTTTGCGAACGAGTACTGGCTTGACCTTTGCCAACACATGCAAAGGAGTGCGGATGTGGGCAATTTAAGGGGCGTCTACTCAAGTATCAAACGGGCACTTGGCCCAATTCCTAAAAAGACTGCCTTACTAAAAGAACCCGACGATACGATTATCAGTGACAGTAGACGTCAGATGCAAAGATGGGTTGAGCACTACGCAGGTCTTTACTCACAGCCCGTCAACATTCAGCCAGAAGCTGTGGATTTCATTCCTAGCCTTGCGACTTGGCATGAGCTAGATAATGAACCCACAGAGGAAGAGCTTCACAATGCCATAAAGCAAATCAAGGTCGGCAAGAGTCCTGGTGGAGATGGCATATGCCCCGAGCTGCTCAAGTTCAACTTCGTTGCACCGCTCCTGCGTAATCTCCTGGTAAAATGCTGGTCCGAGGGCATGGTGCCTCGGGACATGCGCGATGCCAATATTGTCACTCTTTACAAAGGCAAAGGAGACCGCGGCGATTGCCACTCATATCGTGGTATATCTCTTCTAAGCGTAGTTGGTAAACTGATTAGTCGAGTAATTCTTAGCAAACTACAATATCTGGCCGATCGCATTTATCCTGAGGCTCAGTGCGGATTCCGGGCCGGGCGATCAACCATTGACATGATCTTTACATTACGCCAAATTCAGGAAAAGTGTCGAGAGCAGCAGCCTCCTCTCTTCATAGCCTTTGTAGATCTCAACAAGGCCTTTGATACTGTGAGCAGAGAGGGTCTCTATAGAACACTCGAGATAGTGGGCTGTCCACCAAAACTCCTCAGTCTCATCATATCATTTCACAAGGACATGAAAGGGTCTGTAGTTTTTGATGGAAATTTATCCGATCCTTTTGATATCCGCAGAGGCGTGCGGCAGGGTTGCGTGTTGGCACCTACCTTGTTTGGAATTTTCTTTTCGTTGCTTTTAAAAGCTGCCTTTGGCGACGACCAACAAGGAGTCCACCTTCATACAAGAACTGATGGGAAGCTCTATAATATCTCCCTATTAAAATCTAAGCGCAATCGAAGAGACCTTTACATAGACAGTCTTTTATATGCTGATGACGCCGCCTTTGTCACAACGTCTTCCGATGAGCTTCAAATCATGACGGATAAGTTCTCTCATGCATGTTACCTATTCTCTATGTCGATTAACGCAAAAAAACTGTGATACTAGGCCAAGGATGCTCAGAAAAACCAGTAATATTACTGAATGGCACTGCATTAGACGTAGTTGACAAGTTTTGCTACCTTGGTTCAACCGTGACGAGCAATGTCTCGCTTAACGTAGAGATCGACACACGCATCGGCAAAGCGGCGACTATGTTTGGAAAGCTTCGTACAAGGGTGTGGGACAATAACCACCTCACAGCTCGAACCAAAATAATGGTATACCAAGCGAGCATCCTCAGCATACTCTTGTACGGAGCTGAGACCTGGACTACGTATGCAAAACAAGAACGTCGACTTAACGCTTTCCACATGCGTTGTTTACGCAGTATTTTGGGCATTACATGGAAGGATAGGATAACCAACGAAGAAGTCCTTGCGATAACGCAACTTCCCAGCCTCACTGCTTTGCTTAAACAACGAAGACTCCGGTGGCTGGAGCATGTACATCGCATGGACAGCACTAGACTACCTAGGCTGGTCATGCTAGGTGTTGTAGCGGATGCTAAGAGAAGTGTTGGGCGACCCTTGCTCCGCTTTAAAGATTGCGTCAAGCGTGACTTAGCCTCATTTAACATCGAAGAAAATGAATGGGAGAAGCTCGCGGAAAACAGGGACCAGTGGAGGCATAGAATAAGGAAAGGCACCAGCCTCCATGATGGGTCATGGTTTGACAAACTTGCTAAAACTAGAGCCAAACGTCACGAAAGCGACAATCACTTATATCCATGTGTCGCGACGTACATCTGCTCTGGCTGCGGTCGGTCTTGTCGCTCTAGAATTGGATTGCACAGTCACCAACGGAAGTGCTTAAAGTAACCACCATACACTGCTTAGAATATCTGAAATAGATGGAAAGGCCATGGATGGATGGAACTAAGCCGAATGTGTAAATTCCATATTTTTTGAAAAATCTTATTGAAATAAACATTATCGATACAGATGCCAAATCAATAGTTTTTAGATTTTTTGTCTGTCTGTTTATCTCTTACCGCATCACGGAAAAACCACTGGAGGGATTTTAATAAATTTGGTATGGTGATAGCAGGTTATCCGGGCCAACATATAGGATACTTTTTTACATTTAAGAGAAAAAATACAAAAACTGCAATGTAAGAGTGAGTATACTAATATGTAAAACCTAAGAATTTGGTTTTTGGTCATCTGAACGCGGGCGGAGCCGCGGGCAGTGCTAGTAATTTATATGAATAATAATAATTAATATAGCTCACACTGTCAAACTAATATAACGATGAAAGCAGTAGCTATGCAATGCAATACTTCACAATAAACACACATTTTAGGCTTATTAAGATTGTTTGGAAATGTAGAGAACATGGTTATGAACAGCTTCAAAGACAAGAATATATAGCTGAATAGCGGACATGGGAGTTACACAACATGTTATTAGTTCATTCGTATTACTGTGAGGTGAATGATTTTTGAAGTGTTATAATGACCTAAATTTAAGAACTTGAAAAACCAAAAGAAATAGTTTAAAGGTGATCATGTAAAAAAATAAAGCAATAATTAACTTCCGTCGTCTTGGAGGACGTCCACCGTAAAGGTTGAACTTATAGTTTGTTATTAATGTAATTTGTCTAGCAAATAAATATGGAAACATTTTAAATGATTTTAATGTTTTTTTTTATTGTATTTATTTTATTGAGGCTTTTTTATCCTTATGGCAGGTGGTTGGTCAAACATAAAAAACCTTATCTTAAGCCATGTTGTGTGTATAATTGTATTATAATCTTAAAATCTATAATATTAAAAACAAAGATGAATAGACACTATGCAATATATTGCGCTTTAACTACTACAGAGACTTCTTGAAATGGTATATACTTAAAACACCATTTTTTGTTTTAACCTAGAACTATCAAGAGGAAAACATGAATATGCTATTTAGATGACCCTTCAGCAAAATTAAATACTCAGATTGTCACTACGTCAATTTAGCGTAGTCATCATGTAAGTTATTTCGTATAAGCAATTTTATAGTTTCCCACGATCCATCAAGGCAATTGTGATGCGGACGGCGTGCCCGCCGTCGGCTGCGACATCTCATAATAACGCGAACTTCACGCAAACCTCACTCATCCACTCCTATTGCCTGACTTTTTATACGGACCCTTCAAATGGATTGTGCAAAATATTAAATCACTGCCTCTAAAGAAGATTACAAGAGAAAATCTACTAACACACGTAATATTTTGTAAGACATTAAGTAAATGAACTGTATTAAAATATTTTATTGTAAATATTTTTTTCTATTTAAATATAATTAAATTAAAAAAATATAAAATCACAATTATTATAAGCTATGCAAATAACAAAATAATATTGAAAATCATCGTATCGCTTAATATTTTAGAGATAGTAGCATTCCTTTACAAAAAAGTCCGTAGAAAAAAACGCAACAGTATTTAATTATCGCTATTTTTCGTACATATCCTGTTTTATCAGCCCCTATATGGTATTTTTTTAAAAATCAAAATAAACAATACCGACTAAAATAATTTACAAAAATAGAAAACACGACTGCGTAAAAGTTAACTAAAAAATGACAACAAGATGACGAAAAAGAATAGTCATCAAAAACAGTTAAGCCGTTTAGTAACATATAGGATCGGACATACATACATACATATTATATATGTACATACAGGTCAAACACATAACCCTCCTAAGGGCTTCGCTGCAGTCGGGTAATTATAACGGTTGTTAAAAAAAAGCTTCTATACATATAATAAAATTGTAACTAAGCCGAATCTGTACATTAAATATTTTTTTGGAAAATCTTTTTGAAATAAATAGTATTATTGATACAGAGGCCGAATCTATAGTTTTTAGAATTTTTGTCTGTCTGTCTGTCTGTTAGGGTATAGGGATTTCGATGAGATTTGGTATGGTGAAAGCTGGTTATCCGGGTCAACATATAGGACACTTTTTAACCCGGGAAAATGTCTAATTTCTGAAAAAAAAAATACAAAAACTACAATGTAGGAGTATACTTATATGTAAAACCTAAGAGTTCGGTTTCTAGTCATTTGAACGCGGGCGGAGCCGCGGGCAAAGCTAGTCTTAAATAAGTTACAAAACTTATCTTTACTTCAATCAAAATAAAATATACAAACAAGAAATATAAACATCCAGACTACATTCAGGCCGAGTCAAGTACAAATATCAATAACAGTACGTATCTACAATGGGACTAAAAAGAAACTATTAAAACTAAATTCTCACTATTAAATTAAAGACCAATTTAATAATTTTAGGTTAAGACTTAAGAGATTAACATCATCTCGTATTTGATTTAATTTTCAACAAGGAGGACTTTCAAAAAGGAGGAGGTTCCAATTCGTCGGAATCTTTTTTTTTATTTTCTAAAATCGGGTATAATTAATGTACAGTTGTTGATAGAAAATGGCTTGATTAAAGGACAACTTTTACGACATAATCGCCTTTCAACTATGTAAAGAATAATATAAATTACGGACAAGTGCGAGTCGGACTCGCCCACCGAGGGTTCCGTACAAATTTGTCAACCGACTTCAAAAAGGAGGAGGTTCTCAATTCGACTGTATTTTTTTTTATGTTTGTAACCTCAGAACTTCGTCATTTATTAACCGATTTGGACAATTTTTATTTTGTTTGAAAGGGTATACTTCCAGATTGGTCCCATATAAATTTAAAAAAATACCACCCCGAAGGGTGAAAAAATAGCTAATGATGAATTTAACCTGCTTCTAATTGTCATATTGACTTGAAACTTTGCAAGTGTTTCTATTTCCATTGATAGTACAGTGGTTCGGTATTGTTGACCTGATCTGATGGTAAGGCCAGAAGGTGGATAGGTGGAACTCTTCAACGACTAATAGTAGATACTTTGAGTTTGGGCTTATTTTGTTTGATTTGACAAGCCTAACACTTTAGAATTCTTACTTTGTTACTACTGTCTACATTAAAAAGGGAAAAATAAAAACTTTTTAAAAAAAAAATAAAAACCGACTTCAAACAAATGCACTAAAAAGTAAAAAATAACTGATTGGTATTTTCAACCGACTTCAAAAAGGAGGAGGTTCTCAATTCGACTGTATGTTTTTTTTTTTTTTATGTTTGTTACCTCAGAACTCCGTCATTTATTAACCGATTTGGACAATTTTTGTTTTGTTTGAAAGGGTATACTTCCAGATTGGTCCCATTTAAATTCAAAAAAAAAATACCACCCCTAAGGGTGGAAAAACAACGAATGATGAATTTAACCTACTTCTAATTGTCATATTGACTTGAAACTTTGCAAGTATTTCTATTTCCGTTGATAGTACAGTGGTTCAGTGTTGTTGACCTGATCTGATGGCAAGGCCAGAAGGTGGTTAGGTGGAACTCTTCAACGGCTAATAGTAGATACTTTGAGTTTGGGCTTATTTTGTTTGATTTGACAAGCCTAACACGTTAGAATCCTTACTTTGCTACTACTGTCTACACTAAAAAGGGAAAAATAAAAACTGTTTAACAAAAAAATAAAAACCGACTTCAAACAAAAGCACTAAAAAGTAAAAAATAACTGATTGGTAGTTTTCATTTACTATACATACCTAATCAAATATTTTCGAAGTCGGTGTGCTTTGGCTAAGTAATTAAAGCCTACCTATTAAATACATACCTAATCAAATATTTTCGAAATCGGTGCCAGCCCATACAAAGCAAAGCTTTGTTAAAAAGTTTTTATTCATTTACTATACATACCTAATCAAATATTTTCGAAGTCGGTGTGCTTTGCTTTGTATGGGCTGGCACCGATTTCGAAAATATTTGATAAGGTATGTATTTAATAGGTAGGTTTTAATTACTTAGCCAAAAAATTTTTTTTACTTTTTAGTGCATTTGTTTGAAGTCGGTGTTTTTTTTAAGTTTTATTAAATCTGTTTAACTTTAATTTTCAATTTATTTCATTTTTTGGATTTTTTTCTTTATTTGTGCTGTAGACCTTGCTTTTTGTAAAATTTCGTGATAATAGGTCAACCGGAACTACCATATAGGTTTTCGACCCAAAACCTATAGGGTACTTCCGGTTGACCTACAATTATCAATTTTGGTTAAAAGCAAGGTCTTACAGCACAAGTAAAGGGAAAATGCCGAAAAAAAGAAAAAGTTGAAAATTATGATAAATTTTGGTACTTACAAGTTTCGCGAAAATCTAAATTTGCCCATATCTTTTTATCGTTTTGACTTAGGACCTAGATTTTTTTACACCTAATAGGGACTATTACTCAGTAGATTACTCATTATTCAGACTCAGTATTTGGTATAAATTTCAACTTGCTAGGCCTACTTGTTCCTGAGAAAATCGTCGAGAAGTCATACATATAATCAAAATGACCATAATAATTAATTATTGACGTCTGGGACTCGTTTAAGTAAGCGTCCAGTAATTGTCTACGAGCGCTCACATCAAATATGCATTTTCGTTTACAAGAAACTGACTTCTCGAAGAACTAAAAAGGAACTTTGTGCCAATCTGACGGCCCGAAACAACAAATATAACTAAGCATGTAACTATACTTATAGACTACAGCAAGTTGTCTGAGTCAGTTTCTATTTGTGACTGTGAACAAATGGAAATGATATTTGAACTTTCTATACCAGACATGTATCAAGAATAGATAAGATGGAGGCTACAAGTAAAGATCAATATTGAATTTTAAATTAGCTGCTTATTTTGTCAGTTCTCGATATCTGATATATCGTCTATAGACACACGACATTTTCGCGTATCGCATGCGCTTGCATCAAATAGCATTTAACATATTTACGGTGATTTATTAGTCAAAAATCTTTCCAATTTACTTCATACTTTCGCGATACTGCCACATAATGGAAGCACTCTAATTATTCCTCGATTTGTGTTCACATATTCACTAACAGTTTCAAAATAATAAATAGGCACTTTACTCATTGAAATTTATATCTATAGATTAGCGGCTCACCCTCGCTTCACTCGGGCTCGTCCCTGGGTACGTTTAGATGGTTAGTATGGAATAGACAGACTATATATCTACAATATTAATCTGTACTAATGTGTATTATAAAAAGAAATTGTTTTGTATGTTTGTTTGTAATGGATAAACTAAAAATCCGCTGAACCGTTTTAGGTGACATTTGGAATGAAGATAATTTGAGGCCCTGGGAAGGACATATGTATGATAGTTAGTATCCTGAAAATCATCCCGTAAGGGGGTAAACAGGGGTATAAAAGTTTGGAAATATGTAACATATGAAAATATATACTATATATTTATATATCTATATATTCCATACTAATCATTAAAACGTACCTAGGGACTAGTAATATATATACATTGGTAGATGAGTTGTTGTGGTTCGTATTATAACGTATTCTTCCGTAGGAATGAGATAATCTCCCGCGGTAAAAAGTAACCTAAGTATGTCACACTCCAGCCATCCAACTATCTCCACACAAAAAATCACGCCCATCCGTTTCCGTCCATGTTTCGACGTGAAAGAAGAACAAACAACCAGTTTCATATTTATAATAATAATTAGTACGGATAAGGATATAGTGTCTTAGAATTTATGAATTAGATACATATATTAACAGTATATAAATTTTGTATTGAAGCTTGTTGCTGAAATTTAATTGACAACGTAACGTAATGTCTACACAAAACGTAAGGAAAACAACATAAAAAACTTTCTCCAATCCTTTCCTTGTCTCATGGGGTTGCAGCGCAATCAATAGAGGGGCTGCGGCCCGTGCGCCGCGTGAGGCACGTGCGCCGCGTGACCGACGCCATTATACCACCGTAATCTGGCTTTAAACCTTACAAATAATGTCCTGAGTATTAGACATATGATAACTTCATACTATCTAAATATTGGCTAATCTATATCTATATATATAATAAAATTGTAACAAAGTCGAATTTGTACATTATTTTTTTTGGTAAATCTAATTGAATTATTATCGATACAGAGTCCGAATCTATAGTTTTTAGAATTTTTGTCTGTCTGTCTGTCTGTTACCGCATCACGAGAAAACCACTGGACAGATTTTGATGAAACTTGGTATGATGATAGCTGGTTATACTATATATATATATATATATATATATATATATATATATATAGAATACTTTTAGAAGCGGGAAAATATCTCATTTCTGAAAAAAAATACAAAAACTTCACTGTAAGAGTATACTAATATGTAATGCCTAAGAATTTCGTTTTTGGTCATCTGAACGCGGGCGGAGCCGCGGGCAATGCTAATCAACTTATAAATATAAATATGTTGGGACATTAACACACCACACCATCTAGTTCCATGGTAAGCTACGAGGCCTGTGTTATGGATACCAGGTAGTTGATACACTACACCATATATAACTTTAAATACATACATATTATAAATATATACGTCAATGACTGGTGTACAAACATTCGTGCTCATCACACAAGTGAATGCCCCCAGCGGGACTCGAACCTGCGACTTCTGACACAGCAAGTCAAAGGTCACTACAAACTGATCCAAGCGTGTCGTCAAAACAATAAAAATGTCCATAAGACTTTATCATATCATCACGATATATTTTAAAGTATGTAGTTTGTATTTGAACGGAACGATTGTACGGATTATATATCATTTATCATATATTATAATATATTATCATATCTATACTAATATTATAAGGAGACAGAGTTTGTTTGAACGCGCTAATCTCAGAAACAACTAATCCGATTTGAAAAATTCTTTTTGCATTAGACAGCCCGTTTATTGAGGATTTATAGGCTTTATAGGCGTTTATAGGCTGTTTAGGTGAAACCGCGGGGCACAGCTAGTATAATAATATATGATTTTCATACATAGAAAGTGGAATTATCTAGAAAGGTTATACTTACAATCATTTTGCATAAGTAATCTACTGGTATGATGATATTTCTTTTTAGGTGCGCACCCTATTGGAGCAAGCCACTAGCCAATTATAAATTTACTAGCAGAACCCGCGCCTTCGCTCGCGCTAAAAGTATAAAAAAATCTCTAAAAAGGTAGTTTCAAACAAAGTCTCATCCCCTGTTTTACCCCCGTATATGATGAATTTCAAAAAAAAGCTAAGACATGTATTTATTTAATTTTATTGAAAAGCATATATACTAAGTTTCAAGTAATTCTGATAATAAATATTTTTTTGGATTAATACATTCCAAAAAAATATTTATTATAATACATAACATGTTTTTCCGTGGGAATTAAGGAATCTCCTGCGATAAAAAGAAGCCTGTGTCACTCTCCAGCTCTCCAACTATCTCCACACAAAAAACCACGCCAATCCGTCACTCCATTTTGACGTGAAAGAAGGACAAACAAACAAACAAACAAACAAACTTTCACATTTATAATATTAGTATGTATATGTATATTATTTAAGTGTTCTGTTTATTATTACCAGGTCATAGTGTACTTTATTTTAAGATTTTAGATTACAATGTTATTTCGAATATATCAACTTTTTTTTATTGGCACATTTTGTTTTGTGACGCTAGCGACGACCAATTAAAATTTTAATGATTCTTCGTACGCCCAATTTCCGATGATTAATCATTTACCACTTCGTGTTGGCTCGAAATCCAATTGTATGTAATATGTTTACAGTAAAGGTTATTAAATGCCATTGATTCCGTTCAACAGTAACCGTTCGAGGTTTCGCCAGACGACGCATGTTCCTATTTAATAAAATCATAAAATTTCAATGCATTGCTAAGAAAAAATTGTACTCCTGTCCTCGCTTTAACTCAGTCTTAATGCCTATCAACTATACCACGAGAACTTATACATTTCTCTGGATAAATGATCTATGACCCTTTTAGTCCAATCCGCTAGTTGAAGTCTTGTCAAAATATGTTCAGTCGATCCAAAGATAAGATAATTTTAGAAAAACAATATTCACATTTTTTTCATTTTTCGTATTGAACAAATACCTGTATAGGGTACATTTATTGAAATTAGAGATACTTCAATGTCATTCTAAATACTGATTGAAACACACTTATCAAGCACTATATTAGTTGGGGTCAACATAAATATTAACTTTATTTTGGTAATAGAACTCTAAGGTATTAAAGTAAAAGCACCGTAAGACATGTCACCGGCATCATTAAATAAAGAATTGCATTGAAGCCAACCGCCAAGTGACTTAAATGACTTATTTTTTTTTTTGTAGAATTATAGGACTTTTTTAAGACAAATAAATAATTTCTATAATATTACACAGAGAAATGTAATCGTAAAGCAACCGGACATACAATAAAATTATATACATACAATAAAATTCTAACTGAGCCGAATCTGTACATGAAATATTTTTTGGAAAATCTTATTGAAATAGACATTATTATCGATACAGAGGCCGAATCTATAGTTTTTAGAATTTTTGTCTGTCTGTCTGTTACCGCATCACGGAAAAACAACTGGACGGATTTTGATGAAATTTGGTATGATGATAGTGGTTGTCCGGGTCAACACATAGGATACTTTTTATTGCCGGTAAATATCTCATTTCTGAGAAATCTATACTAAACGTTAAAACGTAAGTAGGGATGAACCCGAGCGGAGCAAGGGTGAGTCGCTAGTCTTAAATTTACAATATAACCTCAATGAAGATCTATATTTTAGAGTGTTTATCTTTTTTACTACGTCAAGAAAACCTACGCCCGTCCTGAACATAGATGGTATTCAGCAAAATTGCATGATATTAAAAACTAATAAGCTAAGACAAGTTGCCAAGATCTTTTGTAACAAAGTCCACCAACGAGAACCCTCTATATGCGGTAAAATTGTAAATAGCGACTGATCACTTATTTCCAGCAAAAAAATACATAAAAGTCTTTACATAAAACAGATAAATTGAGTACATTTTACAATTCTATAAAAAATAATAAGTCTTTTAACAATAAAAAATCTGTGTGAATACTCAAGTTTTAAAAGCGAAAAAGATTGCTTAATTGGTGACTGTGTTACGCCGCGTTGAAACATGTTAGATGGGTGTGGAAAGACGTGTAACTGCCGTTAATAAAGCAAAGGGTGCTCTACCCAGAGTTTTAAAACGACAGCGAATGTATCGTCGCTTTACCCTACTACAAGGTACAAATTTTGTTACATCACAGTAAATATGCAGCTCGTCAACAAGCTGTGCGAGCTGGCATACTAACAAATCATATAGGTCAATTGTTTTCACTATAAACAGATAAAGTAGGATAATATGTTTAAATAGTTTATAATTTTACAATTTCTTTTAGTATTAAGTAAAGTTTTTAAATATCTTTTTTTGAAAGCATTTAAAAATTTCAATCTTGAATATGTAAAGAAATCCGTCTAATAATTTTTGCCATTCCATAACGAAAGCTTTATGCAAAGTTGCTTGGAAAGCTGTTCTCATCTATTTCTATAACAAAACAATGACGGGGCTACATTTGCATACTAACAATGTTTTTGAAAAATGGTGTTGGTAGGATTTTGAATTGGTGAATAAAAAAGGATAATAGTTTTGTAAAAGTGTTGCTTGCTACTCCTTATATTCGTTACGTATGACTCACCTTTAATTCCCTCAGTCTCTATATAAGATATCATAATTGTTATTTAAAAATCTATTAATATTTATAAGAATAAATATTAATAGATATTAATAGAATAAAAATATGATATATCATATATTTCTCAAAGATGTAGGTAACTTCCCGTAAGTTTTTAAGAATCAACTCCGTAGTTCTGAGAATTTATCTATTTATAATATTATTCTTCATTTAGGTTCCTGTAATTATGTACAGTACCTAGACGATAGAACTTCGCTCGGAGTTTTTGGCCAAAAAAAAACATTTAAAAAAAACAAACTTAAAATTTGATTTAATACAAAAAAAACTAAAGTAAATAGTTTGTATCCGACCGGGATACGAACCCAGACACCTGTGGTTGACAAACTTGCACCTTGGCCGCTTGACCACGATGCTTATGTCCTAGGAAGCGAATTAGCGACCATATTTTGCGTGGAATTATGCGAAAAAAAACCGCATGAAATCTCGAAAAAACGCGTTTTTCCAGACATAAAACTAATCTAGATCGATTTATCGCCCCCGAAACCCCGTGTATACTAAATTTCATGAAAATCATTGGAGCCGTTTCCGATATTCAAATTATATAGGTATATACAAGAATTGCTCGTATTTAAACGAGATATTAGATATATACAAATATCATAATCACAGTGTGTATGCTTGTTTTAAAATAAATGTAGAATGAATGTAAATTTGAAGATGTCATACTACAATAATTATTGTATTAAATACTAGAATTGCCCGCGGCTCCGCCCGCGTTCAGATGATAAAAAACCAAATTCCTAGGTTTTACATATTAGTATACTCTTACATTGCAGTTTTTGTATTTTTTCTCAGAAATAAGACATTTTCCCGCGGTAAAAAGTATCCTATATGTTAACCCGGATATTATATACAATAACTATTATTGGTCATTAGTTTTTATTTTTATTATTTTTTATTTACTAGCATTGCCCGCGGCTCCGGCCGCGTTCAGATGACCAAAAACTAAATTCTTAGGTTTTACATATTAGTATACTCTTACATCGCAGTTTTTGTATTTTTTCTCAGAAATAAGATATTTTCCCGCGGTAAAAAGTATCCTATATGTTGACCCGGATAACCAGCTATCACCATACCAAATTTCATGAAAATCCCTCCAGTAGTTTTTCTGTGATGCGGTAACAGACAGACAGACAGGCAAAAATTCTAAAAACTATAGATTCGGCTTCTGTATCGATAATAATGTCTATTTGAATAAGATTTTCCAAAAAATATTAAATGTACAGATTCGACTTAGTTAGAATTTTATTGTATGTATAGATCTTACAACTGACAAAAGCAAATTCATCTAGAGGGCAACAGGGCAGGTGACAGGCGAACTCGACCCAGATAATTGATATCGCAGATAGTAATCAATTAATCTTGCATCAACGTTATTGTTCCGTATGTAGCACATATCAACTCAATTAATCTAACCACAAACGTTTTATGTCCGTGCACATAACAAATGTTTGTTAGACAAATAGGTTTTTCTCCCATATTTTTGACAAACTTAAATAGCGCCATAATGAGAGTTTTTATGTTTTTGAACGTTTAATGAACGTCTATTGAATCCTATAAAATTTATAATAATAATGAAAATGTAACAATATACTTAACAGGCGCTTTTTCAATAAAATATTACACTTTAAAGCTACAGGAATACTTAGAAAAATGTAATTTTATACTATTTAAAATGTTATGGATCAACATTTTTATATAACAAAATTTATTTATATAGTAAGAACAATTAATTCAAAGAAAAATCTAAATAAACATAAAATTACCATACACCGTTCAGAGAAATTATTGCATATATGTGTGGTATTTTCCTTTAAGCATTTATCTTGTGACGGAAAGAGTTACGTGACATGAAACCTATATAAAATTCTGGACACAAAAGAAAATCAAATTCATTACGACAGTTTCCGCAGTACTTTCACGCCTCGTCCACACGATCGATGCTTTACTGTATTTTTTTGTTTTGATTGGTTCAGTTTGAAGTGACCCTACTTGCTGTGCCAGCGGTCGCGGGTTCTAGTCCCGGTGGAGGCATTCATTTGTGTATCCACGTATGCACGATTTTTTGTACTCCAGTCATGGGTGTTTATATTTATAATATGTACATATGTATTTAAAGTTATATATGTGTAGTGTATCAACTAGGTATCTAGTATCCATAACATAAGTCTCGTAGCTTACCATGGAACTAGACGGTGGTGAGTGTTAATGTCCCAACATATTTATTTATTTACTTTTTGAGTTAATATTTTCCTATTCATTTCAAGTGAGTAGAAAGAAAACAACCAATAAATGATTTGGTCGAATAAAGGCGATTTTGCAATAATCAAATGAAGATTATTCATAAGATGAAATACATCATAAACAAATTAGAGATTACTGAAGCAGTAATAAAATGGTATCAAATGGTCCACTTTTATATTCAGCCTCCTTTTAATTTATTAGATCAATTTTGACCTAATTGAATTAAATTAGCCTTAAATGAATAAAATACAGCCTTTACAATATGTAGTATTTGTTATATGTAGAACATTGCAACAATAATTTGCAGACAATGCAATATATTTCAAAAATATGTGTACGTCTTTCGTTATAAATAGACTCAGTAGTAGACTCATGACGTTCAGTAATTAATTGTAATAATTTAATGCTGAATGAAATATTTTGAATTTGAATTTAATATCAAAACTTAATTAAAAATTGTTAGCTTATATTTCATGTATTGTTGTTATTATAGACATTAATAAAGTGGTATCGATTGCGCGGTATGTAAAGCCTTCTTTGGTGCTTACTATTGTTAAGCCTAGAGAACATCATTCACACTCACTTCACTTTGTGACTGAACCTCGGATGGAGAACCAATTTTTCCTATACGATATTACTTAATAGAACAAAATATACCATAAAAATACAGTATTTAAGGCTGATAGTCGAGTAACGAAATTCGGCCAGAAACGTGTGGGAGAGAGAGGTCAATGTCCCTGCCCCCGCCCCGAGTTCTGCAGCCTTCGGGGCGAGGGCGGCGCGCCGTAGCGACCGTATGTCAAAATCAAATATTTATTGAAAATCTCTGCTTAATACTTTTCTAGAATTGATTGATTATTCATATAAACAATATTAAAATTATAATTAAAACTACAATATTTCAAAAGTTTGGTAAGCGATTGAACAAAAATATTGTTCCTAAAATTATTATAGTACGTACGTATATCTCATTTTTCTGTATAATATATTCACTGCATAATATTTTCAATAGACATACAACATTGAGGAAATATTCAATGTTGAGTTTTAATAGTACCGTAAATTAACAATACCGCATGCGTATACCAGTGAGTTATATAACCTTGAGATGTAAGATGTAATGGACCAAAGTAAAGCTTTTTAAGAATACTTTGGTGGAAATTTAAAAGAAACTCGAATCTTAAGATCGTAGCCACTTATAAAGGATCTCTATACCATCGTCCGATAGAGTATTATACTTTAAAATTCAGGTCATTACAAGTCCATCATACCGAGAGCAATTTTGATGAAAAATTACAATACTTGTCGAGTGACAAGGTTTTTGAATAAAATAAATATATTATATACCTAAAATAAATATATTATATACCTTAAATACTTTAATCTTAGTCTATTAATAAATATCATTCCAAAGAAAAAACTTTTTTATATCAACTTATTTCTAAGGACCCAATCGCTTAGTTTATTTACGTATAAGTACTGCGCTCCTATAAGATTATTATTTTAGATATATCCTATAAAACTTTCTTTAATAAATAGACTAATGTCTATTGAAACCAAAAATATTTTTTCAAACAGAACTGGTAATTCTAGAGATATGTGCATTCAAACAGACAAAAACTCTTTCTCTTTATATATTAGAATAGTTTTAACATATATAGTGAATAATAATTAGATAACCAAGTAAGGCAGAGGCGGGAGGCGCGTGCTATCGTCGTGATCGGGCTCTCCAGTTTTTGGGTCAAGCGGTGTCTGGCCTTCCAGCACTCACTCTCAGGAATTTATTGAGAGCATAAATTTCGCTAGCCTTATTGTATCATGGATGAAAGATGATGTGATTGTTCCGTTGTTGTACAGATTTTTATGATAATCTAATTTGTGTACAATAGTATAAAAAACAGGTTTAATATTCGATAGTTTGTTGATTTATGATTTATTTTTAATGATAGGTATATTTTGAGAAAGTATAAAAATATTTAACTACCATTTTTTAGTTTAGATGTTTAAGTAATATAAAATTCTAAAGTTTAAACATATTACTGACAAGATTACACTTGTAAAAGCTAATTTTAAATGAAACCCTTATCTTCTAATAAAAATCGTAATGCTGGTGTGAATAAACACGTTTTCACGAAGGCAGATCACCGTAGTGGCACTCGGGCTCTCGAGCGGTGTATCAAAAAGGTGAATAATATGGATTTCGAATATTCGAGTTGTTTGACGAGTAATCCGCGCAGGCCGCATTGTGAGCGCTCTCAAGGGAACTCCACGGTTATTACGTGACGGAGTCTCCCGCTTGTAACGCATTTCACAAAAATAGACTCATTGGCCCAAGATAACATACTTACATGTACAATGTAAGCTAATGTGTGATGTGAATCTTATTACACATATCCAATATTTTAAAAGACGTGATGTAACGTGAAAAGCTTGCTATGCCAGCGGTCGCAGGTCCGAGTCCCGCTGGGGGCATTCATTTGTGTAATGAGCACGAATGTTTGTACTCCAGTCATGGGTATTTATATTTATAATATGTATGTATTTAAAGTTATATGTGTGTAGTGTATCAACTACCTGGTATCCATAACACAGGCCTCGTAGCTTACCATGGCACTACATGGTGCTGTGTGTTAATGTCCCAGAAATATATATTAATAATATAATTCTGTAGTAAAATCCTTGCCATCAACTTGGTTGGGAAATGTTGAGACGCAATTTACGACCTAAAATTAATCGATTTGGCGTTCCGTACCAGAGTTCCATAAGACTTTCAATTTAGATGGCATCCTAAACAAAATCTAAAATGAACCTCAAATGTTCATGTAATTTATTCAATTTCCACCAGTTCGATTCAATTATGATCCAATGTACAACACTGTCGATGAAACATAAACTAGCAATTCATTTTAAGAATCTAAACAGAACTGCATCGGAAATAAATTGCTATGTAAAAGTCAATCTTTTATCGAAATGTTTAATGTTAGTGAAAGTGAAACTTCGTAGCACCATGTCATATTTGCAATAAAAAAATTAGAAATGAAATTGTTGTGAACATGAACAGATAATGGTTAACCCTGATTTATCTATACATATAATAAAATTGTAACTAAGCCGAATCTGTACATTAATATTTTTTGAAAAATCTTATTGAAATAGGCATTATTATCGATACAGAGGCCGAATCTATAGTTTTTAGAATTTTTGTCTGTCTGTCTGTTACCGCATCACGGAAAACCACTGGACGGGTTTTGATGATATTTGGTATGATGATAGCTGGTTATCCGGGTCAACATATAAGATACTTTTTACCGCGGGAAAATATCTCATTTTTGAGAAAACGTACAAAAACTGCAATGTAAGAGTATACTAATATGTAAAACCTAGGAATTTGGTTTTTGGTCACCTGAACGCAGGCGGAGCCGCGGGCAATGCTATGTATTAATGTATATAAATTATTTATTGTAAATTTGTTAGTAATTTTTCTCGTATACTTTGGAGCTAAGCATTTATCATTCTAAAAATAAATATTTAAATAATGTGAAAAAATAGTCCTTATAAATTCGAACGGCAACGGACCTATAAGTAATAAGTATGTATAAAAGGCATAATTGATTAATTTGGTCATCAATAGGCAATATCCATATAAAAACACTGAACTTAAAAAGGTTTTAATTTATGCATATTTAACACATTCATTGATACACTTAATAAAACTCGCAATGATAGTGTATTACATATAATAGTAGTATATGTAGTAGTTCTATAGAACTTCAACCTCAATGGGTTGGAGACATCATTTATATTGACACCATTATTTTTTTTTAAATTGAACATACCTACTGGTGAACACCAGGTAGATTATTAAGAAAGTATTAGAACACACTATGAGTCATCTTTTAGACCAAATATTAGTATGTACTCGTAACTGTTCTGAGTACAGTTTTTGTTTAATGATTAACTGTTGAAAATATTGCATTTCATATCATGTTTAATGGATGAGACTACTTACTACTTCCTACTACAAACTTTAAAGAACTCAGTCTATTTAACAGCTATTTAAAATTATTGTGAACAAATATATCCCATCAAACAATATATGCCATATCTATTCTGAAAAAATAACATTTTTAAATACATGTTAAAGAAAATGTCGTATCATCTTCAAGCGAATAAAGGAGACTTTACCTAGAAGGTAGTAAGAGTTTACTATAATGAAAACTCTTAAGTTTAATTAAACTGCCAGCATCTCTTTGGCAAACAATAGGGTAATATGCAATGAGAAAATTTTAAAATAATAATCTAGTATACCTTTTATTTTTTAAAATATCAACGTAGTAGGTTTGAATGTATAAAATATTATAGATATTATTACATTAATTAACATTTATTATGATACTAGCAGGACCCGCGGCTTCGCTCGCGTTAAAACTACAGAAAAACTAAAAAGAATGTTTCACATAAACTTTCATACCCCTATTTTACCATCTTATGGGATGAATTTCGAAAAATGCTAAGACCGTATTTATTTAATTATATTGAAGAGCATTAATCCCAAGTTTCAAGTAATTCTGATCGTAAATAATTTTTGGCTTGTATTATAAAGTGTGTTCCCGTAGGAATGAGATTATTTCTAAATAATAAAAAAAAGTAGCCTATGCCACTCTCCAGCCCTCCAACTATCTCGACACAAAAAATCACATTTATCCGTCACTCCGTTTCGACGTGAAAGAAAGACAAAGAAAAAAACAAAGAAACAAACAAACACACTTTCACATTTATAATATTAATATAGATATGGATATACGCTAGAATTAGATAGGATATGCACGTACTCAAGCACAATAATATAAGCAACTTTTGAATATTTTTATCTATTATGCTTAAGCAGTGGGCAATAGAACATTTCTATTACTTATTTTTGTTATTCTGCTTATGTTTGAAATATAGGAATTAATAGTGCTGAAATCGAAGGATAGCTACTGACCAAAACAAACGTGGAAGAAAAATGCTCAGACTAGATGTTACTTCTCGTACAGCTTAAAAAAATACTACATTAGGTTCAAAATTATTTTAAATGTCCTAATAGTATCCTAATTTCTTCACAAGATGTTAGATTAATGATAGTGTCTCACATTAATATTACTAAAATATTAAATTTTATTTATATTTACAAACATCTCATCTCATCATAATCTAAGATAGTGACGAAAGTGGACACATGGCTGACTTACGAATCATTATGAAAATAGACGATTCAGTTCGTGAATGATGCCATTTTATCTCAACTTAAAGCAAGCAAACAACCCAAGCATACATAAATAACACACACTACTGCCTGTGAGCACTTTGGACGCTTGCATCTCAATTAAAAATCCTGTTGTTTGTTCTGATTTACATGAATCATCTTTTCAGGTCACAATTATTAATTAACAAAAACTGAAATTATGTTTCCGTATAAAAATGGCGACATTTATGGTTTGAACGAAGCGTAAGTGGGTTTTTCTTCAATAATATTAATATAAAAATGTATTGCGTATATTAGTCGTCATATTTTATAATGTCCATCAGATTCGTACAACGAACCAACACACATTCGGAGTACCTAACTCAAGGAAAACATTCTTTTATTTTTTTAAATAGGAATAACTGCATTTTTTAAGCTTACATGAGATAATCAAACCAAATAAAAATGCAAAAAAACAGTCACGTTCAAAAAAAATTAAATGCAGTTATTATTATTTTTAAAAATAATAGAAAATTTCTATGTCCGGTTCGTTTGTTCCATCCTATACCTATATTTTTATTTATATATGTTTTTTTTTCAATTTTCATAATATAAATTATTATTATATAGTATCGAACAGTACGAAACACTTAGAACAAATAAAATTTGAATATTAAATATTTGAATTTAAAAGTAGTATTACCAAATTCTTATCGCAAATTTAGTAGAAATGTTTAAATGTACACATATATATATATATATATATATATATATATATATATATATATATATATATACATACATATATATAATATGATTTGTTTCTTTTTTTTCTGTATCTTTATAAATTGTTTCTCGAAATGTACCTACCTTAATTTTTTCTTACTTTAAACTTAACTAACTTATAATATATATATGAGAAAGCTGTGGTCTAGTATAAGTGAAGGAGCACACGTGTTGTGAGTCTTATTTGCTTTTTGTTTTTATATGATGTTGTATATTGTGTGTATCTTTTGTTGGAGATCCTAAATAAAATAAAAATATTTTTCATAGAATATAATATTGTGTCCATAATATTTACACTTAGATTTAAAAATATTCAGAAGTATCAATTAAAAATAGTAAAGCTTATCTATATAAAAGTTTTCGTAGTGTCTCACAGCGTTCATATTAGCAACATAGTGAACAGATTTCAGCTACAAGCGGTGAACACTAAATCTAAGTTGTCGACACGTGTAGCGCTGCGCCGCCCGCTGCGCTACAATCCGTATTGGCATGTTTTCAATGCTAATTAATGATTTTCCATCATTTCAAGTAAAAGATTTTTTTAGACAGATAATTTATTATTTAAATGTTAGAGTTATTTCATTCCTTATTATTTTAAGTTTTTGAACATAAGTGAGCAACAACCTATTTCTTAGTTCAACAATTATTATTTACATGTTAAGTTAGCCTGTAATTGTGATATACTTTGTAACACTTTATTATGTATAACTATATTAAGTTAAGAAATGTATTCTTAGTATATAACGTAGGCTTCCTAAATCCTAATAAATAAATAAATAAAAAGATATCAATTTTAATTTTTCAATCTACAATATTATAGAGCAACAAAAGTAAGCTTTATAATATTTTCGTTAGTCTAACATTAAATACAATATTTATCATTTGTAAAAACACACTAAGAAAGAATACAACGTTCTTTTCTTTATATTATTTACTTCAAATTTATATTATCTTAGTGTAAAAAGACAAAAGTTCGCTTTAATTATCAACGTAGGTAGTTTAGAGGAAAACTCTACACCTCGTATTTACCGTACTCTACCGTTCCCTATCCACTTAACTAATAAACTCACGGTAATTATAACTCTTGACGAAAACACATTAAAAGCTACTAGCCGTGCTCACTCCTGATTCTTGTGAAACCATTTGTTCTGAAACTTGTTAGTGATAAAAACACATAGTTAAATGAGGTTAGAATGATTTCATTTCTATATTAACTTTTTTGCTATCTTCCATTTGGAAGATAAATACAAATGTATGTTTGTAATTATAAACACGTATGAAATTAAATTTGTTTATATGATCCACACACAATCTACACTAATATTGAGATGGCGAGTTAGAATGTAGTAAGTGAACTCCAGTTATTCTCTCTATGGTCTGTTTCTATCTATTGCTATATAGGGTGTGAACTCCGGGGAACTACTTAAGTTACATTTTTCTGTATTTAATTAAATTGTCAAATCAATATTCACACAAACGTGAAATAGAGACAAGGAGCCGATATTATAAATAACAAAGCGGAATATTGAATCTAAGAATTATAAATATCTTACCCTAAAACAAAAATAAAAAAATAAACTAACTAGATAGTTGTTATTGCAATATCATTTTTAACAATAAAAATAATTTCATATTTTCAACATGTACAACATGAACGTGTTTCAACATGAAGTCTTACTTCACTTTTATTTCGCTTCACATATTTCCTTTTTTAACTGACTTCCAAAAAAGAGGAGGTTCTCAGTTCGTCAGAATCTTTTTTTATGTATGTTCACCGATTACTCGAAGACGCCTGAACCGATTTGGAAAATTTTTTTTGTCTTTTGTTGAGACATTAACACACAGCGCCATCTAATTCCATGTTAAGCTACGAGGCTTGTGTTATGGATACCAGATAGTTGATATACTATACATAAATAAATTTAAATACATACATTACATATTATAAATATAAACACCCATGTCTGGAGTACAAACATTCGTGCTCATCACACAAATGAATGCCCGCAGCCGTACTCCAACTCGCGACCGCTGGCACAGCAAGTAGGATCCACTACAAACTGATAATAATGACTACTTCAATAAGATTTTTCAAAAAATATTAAAATTCAGATTTTTATACTAGGTATGGATAGATAGAAGATAAAGTGTTAAATTGAAAACATCGTATTAATTTATATCATACTAGCAATGCCCGCGGCTCCGCCCGCGTTCAGATGACCAAAAACCAAATTCTTAGGTTTTACATATTAGTATACTCTTACATTACAGTTTTGGTATTTTTTCTCAAAAATGAGATATTTTCCCGCGGTAAAAAGTATCCTATATGTTGACACGGATAACCAGCTATCATTATACTAAATTTCATCAAAATCCCTCCTGTGGTTTTTCTGTGAAGCGGTAACAGACAGACAGACGGACAAAAATTCTAAAAACTAGAGATTCGGCCTCTGTATCGATAATAATGTTTATTTCAATAAGATTTTCCAAAAAATATTTAATGTACAGGTTCGGCTTAGTTACAATTTTATTATATGTATAAATATGACTGTCATAATTAGATATTTTTATTTTTTTTACAAAAACAATCCATCGATCTGATTTCAATATTTATTTAAATAATATTCAAGACTAATTTTCAAAAATCTTTATCAAAAATAAAATTATATTATTTCGGTTGTACTTTAAGACCTAATAGAAATCTAATATTAATATTAGCTCTAACAATATTCAGAATATTACGTAGGTATGTTTGAACAAATTATAATTAACCTTTGTAAATATACGTTTTGAAATGTCTGTATAACTAATCATTATAAATAACTAGCAGAACCCGCGGCTCCGCTCGCGCTAAAACAATAAAAAACCTCTAAAACTGTAGATTTCATACAAACTTTCATCCCCTATTTTACCTCCCTTATAGGATAAATTTCGAAAAATGCTAAAACACGTATTTATTTAATTATATTGAAGAGTATTAATACTAAGTTAATCTCCCACAGTAAAAAAGTAGCCTATGTTACTCTCCAGCTCTCCAACTATTTCCACACCAAAAATCATGCGAATCCGTCAATCCGTTCCGACGTGAAAGAAAGACAAATAAACAAACACATTTTCACATTTATAATATTAGTATGGATTATTATTACCAAATGTAGCTTGTCTAAAATTTTACGCTGACAGCTTCATATCAGTCTGAATAGAAAAATACTTAAGCAACATCGCGCTAAGGCACTTCACACAATAGCGTCGAGTGTGGAATCGATCTCGTGATGAAGTAGACATTGGCTATCAGGTCATCTAAAAATATACGTTTTGTACTATTTATCTTCAAGCTTATAAGAATGACAGAAATTTGAGCATATAAGTATATTAGTATTCTATGATTTAAATGCACAATAATAATTTAAAAACATCAATAAATATATAAAATATACATAAAATCAACAATCATAGTCACGGGAGAGACAACTCTCTTGTTTAATCTAACTATCAACATCTTACAAGTATTGAAATTATTTAACGTGCTTTAAAAAATCTAGTTTCGAAGTTACAATAACATACTGCAACCACTACTGCACTGCCGCTGCATCGGACTGCAGCATTACATGTTTAGATGCATACAATGTTGGGGTTTACGTAATTTTTTCCTGTACAAAGTCACGTTTACACCGGACCCTCTGTTCCATGTTACAATTTATCAGAATAAGCACCACTTTCCTGAATACTCCATTGTACGCTCCCACCCATTTACTATGGTGAATATGTTTTAGTCAAGCTTCACAGAAACAATAACAACGCTCATAAATTGCACCTTTTCCATGCACTGTAATCTACATATACTAAAAAGAAATGCTATAAAGTACAACTTATATTTGTACAACTATGCTAAAAAGTAAGCTTTTAAATACTAAATAAATACTTTACTACACCCTTCTAAGTTAATATAAATATGTGTAATGTGTATGGAGTATAATGCACTGAAGACTATTATTATTCTCCATAATATATTAAATTAAAATTAATTTTAAGGGTAGAATTCATTAAAACATTCGAAATATAAATACGTACATAATTATATTTAAATATTTGATTTCATGAAATTTATGTAGTTACACAGCATATCTATAATAAATAATAAAACACACGATTATAAAATAAACAAACAATTATGTATTGCAATAAAAAAAAAACAAATTTTAAAATCATTAAACCCGAGCGGAATCGATTACAGACGAACAATATATGAGAGGTCGCTCTGAGAAAAATTCGTAAGGAAGCGTCAAGTTTGCGGGTGGCGGAGTATCTGCGGGGGCGGGCGGGGCGCAGAGGTCACGGATCAGCTGGGCGGGCGGCGGCCATATTGATTCCAGGCCTGTTTGATCGGCGCCCGCCCGCACGCCGCGCCGCCGTGGATTAATAGATGAGAACAACTTTTATGATTTCAACTCAAACGAAACCACCCGATATAGATATACAATTATTGTATATTTAATCTAGTGTTAATATAATAGCGGTACTTTATGGAGCGCCCAGTGGAGCGAATTTTAATAATATCTGTTATATATTTTTTTGTGAAAGCGGCTTCCAAGTTAGTCAGATTTCTTCTGCTATTGAATGTACTTGATTTGTAAACACTACAAAAGTCAGTTTACTCAGTGTTGCTGGGATCTGGGTATGTTTTCTATGAATTAAGTCACTCTTTACATCAGTGAGCCAGCGTACCAAATATGTGTAGACTTGTAAACCTTTAAAGAAAAAAAATGAGATTAGCGTTTACGGCATTCAGTAAATTATAAAATGAACACCATCGCATGACCAAATTCATGGTTAACAAATTAACCAAATCTAGGCACTACTAATTAACCTCTTTAAATGTAAATATTTCTAATAACAATATTATATTTGTATTTTTTTAAACACCTACCAACCAACCTATTTAAAGTTAGTACATATATTTGCGTCTACATATATTTTGTCTTGAAAGTATATTTTTTTAAATCTAAACAATGATAGATATATTTCCAAACCCATAACTCTCTTGTTAGTCGATTTTGAGGGAATTGTTGGAATGGAAAGCTATCATGGATTAAAAACAATGGCCACGAATGTTGCAGTTAGCATACAGCCAACATAATATAAATGTTTCATTTCAAGTAACAATACGCTATATTTAAGATCTCTACAGGTTCTAGCGAAACGGAATATAATGGTTATAACAAAAGGTAATAGTTTACGAACGTTGTAGAACGTCAATAGAACAAGTATTATATTTGCTTCATATGCAAACAACATACTCTTTTTAACAAGTAAATATAGAAGCTGTTTAAAATAGGTCATACAATAAATGATGGAGACAAAAACCATAGTAGCAACCACGGCGCGAAAAGCTCTTCAGCGAATCTGTTTACCGAGCCGATGGTAGCTTTCTCACGGATAGACTACAGCGCCTGTCTTTAAATCAAGTTGGCAAATGAAAATTGCTTATAAAATTTTAATTAATTAAAGTTGAATTTCATATAATTTGTACACAAGCTAAGGGATAGAGGATTCGATACAGTCCAAACAAAACCTATAGAGGACTCAAAGAATCACTAAAAGGCACAAACCAGATTTTGTTTAATAGTGCCGTAAATACATTAAAACTCCCTAAAACTTATATTAAAACACCGTAATAAATAAAGCCCGCTTAAGCAGGATTAAACAAGCACGACGGATGCCTAACGTACACATCGTGCAACGATATAATATGAGAACGTCGGCTTTACTGAGCGACTTAATCCGATTTTTAACACGAAAATTAATGAGTAATATGATAGTAGACGAAAGTGTTACTCTTTTATTAAATGCTTATATGAGTATACTAAACTGCCTCGGTGGTGTAGTGGCTAGCATGTACGGCTGCACACTCGGAGGTCCTGGGTTCGAGTCCCGGGTCGGGCCAAGTTTAGTTATTGAGTCTGTCTGTAAAAGTAAGCCTCAACAACAGCCCGGAATTGGGAAGTAGGCGGGGTTTCACCCCCGTGCCTCGGAGAGCATGTAAAGCCGTCGGTCCTGCGCCTTAACTCTCACTGGTCGTGTCGAGCAGTCCTCCCACCGGAGTATGAGAGTGCACTTGTATCTGCGCGTACACTTGTGCACTATAATATCTCCTGCGCAGTTGGCTAGTCTCAATGAGATTGGCCACCGTGGCCGGAATCGGTCGGGAGAACATCATATTAGTATGCTTAAATAATTACTTTATTGAGAATTTAAATTCAACGGTCTAAATGCTTGCATAGGCTGAATTTAATAATTTGATTTACTGAAATGATTGAATTTAAATTCACTGTGATTTTTGGTATCAAACACTTTAAAAAAAATATTTCTTGTCACTTAGATAATTTAATTCGCAATTTTTTTAATTTTCTTAATATAATTTTAAAACGCGCTAGCTCATATTACCACTTTGTAATTAGCAGTTTAATTTTATTAATTACTAGCGGCTCACCCTCGCTTCGCTCGGGTTCGTCGCTAGGTACATTTTAAATAGATATAAATAGTTATTAGCCAGCGTTAGCCATATAAATTTTTTTTTTGTTAATAATATTGACAAATATTGACATTAATATTTATACGATACTAACGTCACTCAATGGTTTGGCCTTCCCGGAACCTGTCCACTAACACTTAAACTTTATGGTATGGTATTAAAGTTCAAATTGACTTTTAAGTATTATTACGAATCTTTTGTATTGGAGTATAGAAAAGTGGTGTTTTTAGACTTATTCAGGCAATTTTTTAAATTTTTCTCTGCGTAAGAACCATCCTCGTACTTCAAGGAATATTTAAAAAAAAGAATTAGCGAAATCGCTTCAGCTGCTCTCGAGATTTGCGCTAAGCTACACGTTCAGCGATTCATTTTTATATTATAGATAATTAATTATATTTTTGTGTATAAATACCATACATACTCGTACACACATTTTGTTCCTATCTGGTTGGTATAAAGTGCAGTATTGGAAAGCACTATTTTAGACGGAAAAGGATAATGAGCGTCATTTTATGCATTACATAAAAAAATAAAAATAATCTACAATTTTGAACAACTGAACCTTTTGCTAGTACATTTTATTAGGCGGGTATTAAACTTAGCCTATAGTGAAACATAGGAATAAATTGATCAGAGTCAATGTACAATGATAACAATGATAATAAAAAAGTGCCTTAAAAATATAAAGTGATATAATAAAACTAAGTTTTTAATACTTCGGAGCTAAATTTTAATGCTTCAAAAGAGTTCTTTTGCTAAACAGTTTCAATCCGTGGTGTAGAGCTATATCTGCCTTACTATTTTTTTGCCTCTATTGAAGTTTAAACACATTTCAATATCTCAAACCATTGAAATTATTTTATATTCTTCGTTTTAACGGGATTAGATAGACTATATTATATTATATCATATATACCCTTCCTCAATAAACAAGCTAATGCAAAAAGATTTTTTTAAATCGGATTAGTAGTTTCTGAGGCTAGCACGTTAAAACTGAAAACAAGCAAACAAACAAGCAAACAAACATACTCTGCTTCTTTTTAGTATTAGTACAGATGAGTTTAATTTTTTTATAATAAATAGGTATATTCTTTTTCATAATAAATACATATATTTGAAACAATACTTCATTTGGACATAAAAACACTAATAGAGATCTATTAGTACCCACGGGAACCGTTCATTTTTCCGGGAAGAAAAGTAACCTGTTGTTTGACCGGCAATATAAGGTATCAGCATGCCAAATTTTACTAAATTAGATGCATAAGTTGTTGTGTACTAAGCTGTATAAGATACTATAGTTTTTTAACTGTCCCACGGGAAATCTTTAATTTTCTAGGATAAAAAGTATCTAAGATGTTGACCGGGAATATAAGGTACCACCATGCAAAATTTTATTTAAATCGGTCCAACAGTTTCGGAGATTAGCCAGTACAAACAGACGAACATACAGAGAAACAAAGAAATTGAAAAAAATCTGGATTTGTTCTATTTTTCTTCTTACGGGATGTAAGAAGATAACTGACTCGGTTTTTAGCATTTTTTCTCTACGTACAGACATTAGACTTCTACAGTTTTATTATATATTTTATGGATAGAATAAATAACGTATAATAAAACAGTAATATATAACAATGAAAATAGTTATAGCGAGTGTACCTTAGGAGATAGACATATACTATTGAGAACTTTTCTATCGACCTTTTTATTAAGACTTACAATTTTCTTGTATAATGTTTTGATCTATCTCTTAAGGTTGAGCCAGCGTTAGCAATATAAATTTCTAAGGACAATTCGATAGAACCAGTTATTGTGTTTTACAGTGGGAATGAATAATTTGCCTATCGTAGGTATAAGGTATCCTAAATGTTGACCCGAGTACTAAGTTGTCATTATACAAAATTTAGATAAAATCAGTGCAGTACTTTTTGCGTGAAACGCGCACATCGATTTGACTAAGTTAGTTTTATTATAGATAGATAAGAATAGATATTGCTTAGGAGATATACATATACTATTCATAACTTTCCTGTAGGACTTTTCAAGACCTACAATTTTTTAGTATATTGTTTTGATGTATGTATGTCTTAAGGTTTAGCCAGCTGAAGGTTTCTAGGGAGGACTCGATAAAACCAGTTATTGTATCTTCTCGTGAGAAAGAAAGATTTTCTTGAAGTAAAAGGTATCCTAAACGTTGACTCGAGTAATAAGTTATCACTTCACCAAACGTTGAAATCGTTTCATTACTTTTCTCGTGAAACGCGCATATAAAAACAGACAAACATACAGGCAAACAGAGAAACAGACAAATTTTTTGATAACTATTGTTTTGGGGTTTATGTTGTGTACATAATACGTTACAAATAAACGAAAACATCTATCCCACGGGAACCGTACATTTTTCCGGGATAAAAAGTAACCTATTTGTTATTCTGATGTATGACCTATATTATTGTAAAGTTTCATCAAAATCCAATCAGTAGTTTTTGTGTACAAAGCTGTATAAGTTACTATAGTTTTTTGAATGTCCCACGGGAACCCTTTAATTTTCCGGGATGAAAAGTAACTGATTTGTTGTTGTCATGTATGAACTATATTATTGTAAAGTTTTATTAAAATCCAATCAGTAGTTTTTGTGTACTAAGCTGTATAAGTTATTATAGTTTTTAACTATCCCACGGGAACTATTTAATTTTCCGGGATGAAAAGTATCTAAGATGTTGCCCGGAGATATAAGGTATCACCATGCAAAATTTCATCTACATCGGTTCAATAGATTCGGAGATTAGCCCGTACAAACAGACAAACAGACAGTGAAACAAAAATTTTGAAAAAAATATGGATTAGTTCTATTTGTCTTCTTACATCGCCCTGACTCGGTTTTTAGCATTTTTTTGCTATGTAAAGACATTCGACCTCTACTCTTTTATTATAGTAAGATAGATTTACATTCTGGTGCATATTAGGTAATGTAGCGAAGGTTTAAAAAAATGTATAAGTTCATAATTTCATACGTACATATGTTTATCATGTAACATTTTTTATCAAAAGCCTTAGGCGTCGATTACACAAAACGTATTATTTAACTTCATAAAAAAGCAAAGTTTTTAACTTTAAAAAATAGAGAATTTCAATTAAATAGTTTACATTTGCAAATATTACTTTAAATATTAAAACGAAATCCGTTTTACTATTTACGAGTTAGATATAAAAAATATCCTGTTTTTTAATCAAATTATTAATTTAGCAATTACTGAATATTATTGTCATAATAAAAAAAAATTCAACAATAAACAATTTATAATAAGAATAAATAAAAAGAGAGCTTTAGATGACGAAACAACTGTCGTTTGGAAATAAAAATATTGGCAAAAACTAACAATTCATTAATGAAGCAATAAATCCAATCAGAGTGCATTTGAAAACTTCCGATGCAATATGCTTGTCGTATAATGCTTTATTATCGATATCTCGATACAGTTCATGACCGGACTCTTTATTTGCCCCCCGACTCCCGCCCTGCACCACCGCGTGCTTGGCTCGACGCCAGCACAAATACTGATTTGTTGACGTCGTTACAAAATTGCTTCGTTTTTGCACTAACTATGATGTTCTGTGCATTCGAAATCCTTGCTTCACACCAACGAGGTTACTAGAGTGGTATCCGGAAAATACCAGAAAAAAATACTTTTCTTAATGATGCAACTTTGTAAAGTAGTTATTAATGAAAAAAGTTACTTGCTATACTTGCATTTACACAAATTCATATACTTACAATTCAAGTTTACCACATATTCGAAAATAAAATGCCTTAACTCTGCGAAAAACTGGCATTAGAAACTCAGCAGCGCTACAAATCTTTCTTTAGCTTTATTTTTAACAGACTTCCAAAAAGGAGGAGGTTCTCAATTCATCGGAATCTTTTTTTTATGTATGTTCACCGATTACTCGAAGACGCCTGAACGGATTTGGGTTTTTTTAAAGGGTTATACAATATATACATCCCAAGTTTTTAAAAAAATCAACAATTACAAATTTTTTTTAAATAAATTGTTTAATCGAATATGTTATTACAAAACTTTCTTCTTACAAATGTCAGCTTATTACGTCTACACTAAAAATGGAAATAAAAAATTAAAAAATAAAATAAAAAACCGACTTCCAGGCACTAAAATGTAATAAATAACTAAACGGCGGATTTCATTTAGAATAGATACCTAATCAGATATTTTCGAAGTAGGTGCCAGCCGACAATATTTTAAGATATGAATATATATAAATTATAAGTTTGACTTTGTTTAAGGTATAATATTATGTTTGTCTCATTTCTTGATTAACATCTATATTAACATATTGAGATGTTTGATTATTTAAATTTACATAAAATTGTTAAAAATATACTAAGGTCAACAATAGTAAATAAAGTAATACGAATAGTAAAATAGTAAATAAAGTAATACGAATAGTAAAATAGTAAATAAAAATCGTACTTATATTTTCCTATAGTTGTATCCTAAAAGATCATTGTACTGTGGAAGCACGTAACTGAAAAACACTGTGAGACGTGTCTACATCACTCATGAGTTTTATTTTTTACCATATTCTGCGAACACTACACTGTGCACAGCTGAGTTAACGTGTGAGCCCATATTGATGGTATATATTGATACTTACGGAAAAAAACTGCTGATTGATTTTATATTGAATCTGTTATTGCGAAAAAATTACACTCTACAGGTTTCAATACGTAACAACTAACAGTAGGTACACGTTTACCGTTAGGTATCTAAACATGTGGATAACGGTGTAATGTGTATAGTAAGGTATTGTGCTCTTTTATTTTGTTTTAAGCTATTGCATAGCTTCTATCGCGGGCCTTGAGCGTGGGGACCGAATCCAGAAATTCCGTAACGAAAAAAACCTGACACCCCCCACTCCGACCGGCACAGCGGTGATACTTCCATCTATCTATAAATACCAGAACTTTTAATGACTTTTTGAAATATCACGCTTGTCTCTTTAGTTCAGCAACCCGCCTTTAGATGGCATTGGTTGTATTGGAAAACTACCGTAATCAGCTGTATGTGAGAAAGTATATAGGTGTACCTATAGGTATTTATCATCATATAAATAAATAATTATAATTGCATAAATTGATAAAAAATGCTATGCAATAGCTTTACCGCGGCAGTCTCCGAGTGCCACACTTCTTTTTTATACTATCTATACATATAATAAAATTATAACTAAGCCTTAAATATTTTTTGGAAAATCTTATTGAAATAAACATTATTATCGATGCAGAGGCCGATTCTATAGTTTTTAGATTTTGTCTGTCTATCTGTCTGTTACCGCATCACGGAAAAACCACTGGAGGGATTTTGATGATATTATTATGATGATAGCTGGTTATCCGGGTCAACATATAGGATACTTTTTACCGCGCGAAAATATCTTATTTCTGAGAAAAAATACAAAAACTGCGATGTAAGAGTATACTAATATGTAAAACCTAAGAATTTAGTTTTTGGTCATCTGAACGCGGGCGGAGCCGCGGGCAATGCTAGTAAATAAAAAATAATAAAAATAAAAACCAATGACCAATAATAGTTATTGTAAATCTAATATTATAACACTTGAAAGTGTTTTCTGTTGAAAGTGAAAGTGAAATTCTGTTCCATCCGATATCGATTTTTCATTAGATATTGGAAATAAAACCAACAATATCAAAATTAAAGTAAGTTATTCAAAAATTTAATACTAAAATCCATCCACTAATATAATAGTGCAATTACTAGGTTCATTAAACACCACAATAATATTATGAACATTGTCGGTGCCGGCCTCACAAGTTCGCCGGCAACTCTCGGCCACCACAGAAAGAGAATATTAATTTTCCTAGCTGCCGGCCTTTAATTATAACGAACAACTTTCGCCGGCTCACGTTACATACTGGTAGCCAGTGCGCCAGTTTAAACTTCTTTTAAACGATTGCCGACGCTTTGAATGAAACCAGAAAGTGTGTGGCGGGCGCACTCCACAAGTTTTCTCGCTACTTTATACTTTTAAAAGGGACAATTACGCGACAAATGTTGCTCATAACTTTATCCATTAGGTTAATAACGAACATGAATAGAAAGAGCAATGAAACGTAATATAGTTAAAAGAACGATAAAAACATCTTAGAATGCCACATAAAATATTACATTTATAATGTATGTGTTTAATATAAATCTTAATGTATTAAGAACTAGCGGCTCACCCTCGCTTCGCTCGGGTTCGTCGCTAGGTACGTTTTAAATAGATATAAATAGTTATTAGCCAGCGTTAGCCATATAATTATTATTTTTTTGTTAATAATATTGACTAATATTGACATTAATATTTATACGATTCTAACGTCACTCAATTGCCATCAATGTTTTGCCTTCCCGGAATCTCTCCACTAACACTTAAACATTATGTTATGGTATTAAAGTTCAAATTGAGTTTTAAGTATTATTACGAATTTTTTGTAAAAGAGTATAGAAAAGTGTTGTTTTTAGACTTTTTCAGGCAATTTTTTAAATTTTTGTCTCCGTAAAAACCATCCTCGTCCTTCAACGAATATTCTAAAAAAAGAATTAGCGAAATCGGTTCAGCTGCTCTCGAGATTTGCGCTTACCAACACATTCAGCGATTCATTTTCATATCATAGATACATTATTTCTAACTTATATCCCGACCTTGCCTCGTTCTTGACTACACCTTGCGTGTCCTTCAATTTATTTTAACACTTCCCCCTAGGAAATACATCTATAGTATAAAAGCTCTACTCCTCTATACAGAACATAACGTTCACCCATTAGCTCCGTTACGTGTGAAAAACAACCAACAAACAATTTATGTCGTTTTTAAAAGGATTCTACATTAAAAATTCTATGGTATAAAATTCTAAAAATAACTATAACATCAAAATATTTCGCACAATTATTATTGTAACGGTTGTGACATCTACATAATGTGTTGATATGAACAGTCGGAATGAAGCGGTAACTCGTGTCAATATGGAAACCATCCAAAGCGTACTAAGTGAGGCTTGGTTATTTCCTCCGGGCTAAAATGCTACTGCAGTAATTTATGCAGCACATTAATAAACATGAGTAGATAGAGGCATTGACGCAGCCATCGCGATCCGCCGCGATCTAGATCGGTCCTACCACAAAGAATGACAAATGGTTTTTACCAATACTATTGGATGTTATTAGTGATAATTAATATTTTTACTACTTCAAATCTTACGAATACAAAGGAATCTTAGCTGTATCTTACTCTATACATTCTGAATTCTCATTTTTATCATTCTGTAAAATGACCTCTTAAAAGGGTATTTCCAACCACCCTGAATTTCAGGTCAGGAATTCAAATGAAAAACACTATCATCAAGAGATGGACTTGTAGGATACCTTTTAAATTACGATGATATCACCAATACTACGTTTACAGGTTCTGTTTCGGATTATATCAATTAATTATATCTGCATTATTTTAAATGTGGTGGTAAATAAGTATTTCATGTTTTTTAAATATAAAAATCATACTAAAAACTTATTAATTTACATGTTGTGCTAATATTATCCTATAATAAAAATATAAGTACAGGTGTCGATGATCTGATGGGGATATTTACATAAATCCTTTTACACCTTTCCGTCATTCATGTTTGACATAGGTACGCTACTATCTGTAGAAATACAAATTGATCTTCATATAATATCTAGACTAAATTGGTTACCTTGTTTTCGTTCATTGTTGGTACATGTTGAAATTGATCAAAAACTACTTATTATTACAATTCAATAAAACAGCTATAAAATATGGATCATTAGGAATAAAGAGAAATTAGCTCAAACACATACTTAAAATTATAAATGTGAAAGTGAGTTTGTTTGTCTTTCTTACATTTCGAAACAGAGTGACGGATTGGTGTAATTTTTTGTGTGAAAATAGTTGCAAGGGCTGGAGAGTGATATAGACTTTTGATCACGGGAGATTATCTCATTCTCACGGGAAAACACGTTAAATACAACACACAAGAACTAATAATATCTATATATATATATATATATATATATATATATATATATATATATCTTACTAATAATATAAATGTCAAAGTTTAGATGTTTGGATGCATGTTTGTTACTCAATCACGCCAGAACGGCTGAACGGATCTAGATGAAATTTGGCACAGAGATAGATTATAGTCTGGAATAGTACATAAGCTACTTTTTATCCCGGAAAGATGTACGGTTCCCGTGGAATTATGAAATATGAAAATTTATGTTCTTTGTGATAAAGACGAATCGGAGGAAGCGAGGGTAAGCCGCTAGTATATAATATTTTGTCTACCATTCTATACTTATCTTTAAAACGATCAATTTTAGTATCAAAATATAATAAAGTACTTTCCAGGTAAATAAAATGAAATAATGAGTTATTCAAACAACGCGGTTAATAACTTTTATTAACTGAAGTTTGTTTTGTGTTGTGTTTGTATAAACGAAAGAAGAATTCGATTTTTATATGAAAGTGTATTAAAAAAAGACTTGAATTGTTGATCTTTGCATAGTATATACTATTGTGTATACTATATATTAATAATTCGACATTCCTCCTACACAATACCTGAGTAGTTTTTAAGTCGCAACCTTTATCTGTACAGAACAGCAACTGCTATAGGCATATGTAAATCCAAAGCAGAGCGCTTTTAAGCACGACTGCTTGCATTTTTTACTAACTCACTTTATACAATCTTTGTTTTGATTTACTCAAGAACATCAGTCACTCAGCATAATTCGTTGGCTCACTATAACAAGATTCTATGTTACAATTTTAGTACTTATTTAGTTATAATGCTACAAGGTTCTATGTGTCATTAGCTACAGTTTTACAAAAACAAACCACTAGATAGCGGCACTATAACTACAAAATATTTAATTTTACATAGTTCTATGTTGTTCTTTTTACGATAACAAAATAACGAAGTTCTATGTAAAAATTACTAAACTTCATTAAAATTAACATAGAACCTTGTAATAGTAAGCCAACGATATGTATGAACTTCGAATTTCGAATTGTAGATTTCATTTTTATACTTGTGAGCTTATATAATTACACATATTTTCTGTACTTTTTTAGCATATAATAACACAAAGAAGCCTATGACTAATCTAGTATTTTGGATAACAAAACATATCTAGGGACGTACACGAGCGAAGCGAGGGTAAGTCGGTATTATATAAAAATAATAATATCATATACATATAGATAACATAAATATATACGTGTACTCGGGGCTCGACAGGATTGTATGCCACCAATGGGTGGGCGTGAAAGGTGTAGTTAGTCAGAAGAGGTTTTTCAGTTGGAGCGTATGACATAAATATTTTAGTTTCAACTATTTCGTCTCTGCCTCGAGAGGCTCTTGAGAGCGCACAAACAAGCCATGAGAGACTTTTACGCTTAGACGAGATACCTCTTCGCTTATTCCATTTTACCTTACAATGTTAATTGATGAACAGTTACTTCTATTTAAACACATCAAATTTCTGAAATTTATATTAGGCTGCAATGTCGTGACCTACATTGCAGCCTACACTACAACTTAGCATTGTATATAGCTATATTGTACCACTTCAAATTTGTAAGTTCCTCTATGAATATTCTAATATTATCATAAACTCTGGGATATAAAATGCAATGAAATATTTAATTTACGTAAAATTATTGTCAATCGTTAGAAACTAGTTCTTGCTGGTAGCTTGCGCATTTTTACCTGTCTGCGACGAACTCCAAAGGAGGATTATGTTTTGACCTGTATGTGTGTATGTTGTATCTATGTATATTCGACTCTATGTTCCCTCGTAATTACTAAACGGCTTAACCGATTTTGATGATTCATACGTCGATAGAATCGTCTTGATATCAAGTGTTAGAGGATAGTATCATTAAAATAGGATGGAGGATAAGTATTATTAAAATCAAAATAGCGGATCAATTTGAGTGCCTTGAAAAAACATTTTTCGTATAAAACTAAAAAATTTTATCTGACCAAAACTAAAAGGACGTAAATAAAAAAATAATTTACAAAAATAAAAATCTGACTGCATAATACGTTGTTTCTTCGTCAAGTTGTTCTCATCTTTTTAGTTCGCGTTTTACGCAGTCGGAATTTTAATTTTTGTAATTTTTTTTTTTGTTTTTAATCTGTGAACACTAAAATTCGATTTGTGTAGGACAATGACAACAGCTCTTGTTGAATCCTTGAATCTGTTGACTTGAATTAGCTAGGTACATGAAAAACATAAATATTATTATCGTAAACATCTAAACTTAATAATAATCATTGTTGTAGTTAATTCATAATATTGCCTACAATATTATTGTAATGTTTTGGGGTGTTTTTGTAAAATTACAAATATGTAATAGCTTTTATAAAGTCTTTTTGAAAAGTAATATGGGATTCCATATATGTTTTATCTTTGCTGCGAGTCTTGCTACGGCTATGTCCTCGTATGTCTCCGACTGCATAATACTATATTCCTTTGTCACCTTGTTTCGAGCTTTTTAGTTCGTTTTTTACTCAATCGTATTTTTGTATAGAACCAGTACTACCACTTTTAAAATATGAAAATGTCATAATATTTGAAAGGTGCCACCTCGACCCAACGTAAAAGGTTCAGTAGGTAGAAATAATTTTATTTGGACGTAACCTAAAGAGCCAGATAAAGCCCAAATAAACAAAAAATATACCGTAGTTTTAGCTTGAGAGCTTAGAAAAACTTCAGCGTTAGAAAGCGGAGACACTGAAACGAAGTAAAAACACTTCGAGCAAACTCAATTGTAATAGGAAAGCAAGCTGACGATTATAAAACCAATGCACAGAATAAATAGTACTTTAAGAAAATTCAAAGCAGGAAGTGTAAACTAAAATAACAACAATTACGAACCGTATCTAGTTTGCTTAATTACCTAAAACAATTTAGAAATTCCTTCCTTTCTTCACACACTTCACAATAAGGAATAGACAGCGAAAACCAAGTTACTTCTGTCAAAGATTTTTGTTTTTTTTTATTCTTACAAAGATACTTAGACAGAATACGACTTGTCTAATGATAATAAGATAAATAGAAAACAAAATAGCTTATGTACCCTTGCAAGTTGCACTACCAGTGGCATCGCTCACGTGAGAATGTCTAAAGAGAAAAAGGAAAAGGAGATGAAAAAATAGAAGGATTGTGGACAAGAGATAATAGGGGTGGAGACTTGCTCTATAATTAGTTATAAATACTAAAAATAAAAACAAAATTCTGTTCAATACTGATCTGACAATCATTGCTAACGAGACCATAGTTAATGAACAATTTTAGTATATACGCTACTCCGCCGTGAAAGTACTCATCTTGTACTCGGTCTGCTACAATCGTGCAATAACAATACATTTTAATTAATAAACAACACCAACAGCCAAATTGTAAAAAAGTGTACTATACGAGCTTTATACTAAGATACCGATTTAAAACTCATGTTAAGTAGAACAGCAGCATCCATTGTTTTGAGAAACCTTACTATGCTTCGCTGTTCTTTCTGTATGAATATAAATTAATATCTTTTAAATATCGTTAAATTATTCTAATATTTTTATAATATTAAAATCACATAATAATAGCAAGTAAATAAATTATATATTTATACTTAATTAACTATTTCGTCCAAACTACACTAAAGGTGCCTTGAAGCCTGTTGAGATTTTGTGTAATAATAGATTCAACAATCCATTCTAATCATATTTGAGGGCCTTATATAGATCGCAGAGAAAAGTAGGTCACGATGTGAATTTAACTCTGGGTGACGGCATGGAACTTTGCTTAAAGAAAACGATATTTTCCCTACTGACAACTTTGTATGCTATATAAAATAAAGTATTTTTATTCAATAATCCAAAACTACAATTATATTTCTTAGCTTCATTCTTCAGATATAATATAACCAGGTAGTCCCTTTAATCTACAAGGTAGCTTTCGCACACATTCAAGAGACTTTTTAAAAAAGTCGATACGTATATCGATTTTTAAATCAATTCGTTTATCAATGCAAATATTGACGAGTGTACTATGTTCAATCAAATCAAATATTCTTTATTACACACCAAAAAAAATACACGACATATTTAATCCAATCTAAATATTATATTTAAACGAGCAATTCATGTTATATATATATATATATATATATATATATATATATATACATATATATATGTATATATATGTATATATATATATATGTATATATATATATATATGTATATATATATATATATGCATATATATATATATATATATATATATATAGCCGTTTCCGAGATTCCGATTATATATCGATATATATATATATATCGATTTTCATGAAATTTAGCAGACAGGGGTTTCGGGGGCGATAGATCTAGATTAGTCTTAGGTCTGAGAAAACGCGTGTTTTCGAGATTTCATGCAGTTTTCTTTTGCTATTCCACGCAAAATATGGTCGGTAATTTGCACGCTCGGGAATGAGCATCGTGGTCAAGCGGCCAAGGTGCAAGATCAACAATCACAGGTGTCCAGGTTCGAATCTCGGTCGTATACAAAGTTTTTACTTTTGTTTTTTTAATATGTATTCAAGTTTTTAGTTTTTTTTTAAATCGTACTTTAAACTAAAAAATCCGAGCGAAGCTCGGTGGCCTAGGTACTATTATATATAAATAAATAAAAATAAATATGTTGGGACATTAACACACAGCACCATCTAGTTCCATGGTAAGCTACGAGGCTTGTGTTACGGATACCAGATAGTTGATATACTACATATATATAACTTTAAATACATATATATTATAAGTATAAACACCCATGACTGGAGTACAAACATTAGTGCTCATCACACAAATGAATGCCCCCAGCGGGACTCGAAGCCGCGACCGCTGGCACAGCAAGTACTTGGGTCACTACAAACTAAACCACACGCGTCGTCAAATTAAAAAAGAATTAGCACAACAGGCGGCCTTATCGCTAAGTGAGCGATCTCTTCCTGGCAACCTTTGGGCAGAAATTAAGAAAAACATCGGGAAGGGGTACAATCAGAAGTTATACAGAATATATATACAAATAATACATACACGAGTATCAAAACATATTATACACATTAAAATATGATACTAAGCAGATTACAAGTTAAGATACTTAATATTCTTTAGTTAATTTCAATGATAACGATTAATTATTATTTTACTAATACAAACAATAAAATTCTAACTAATTCGAATCGATACATTAAATATTTTTTGGAAAATCTTATTGAAATAGACATTATTTTCGAAACAGAGGCCGAATCTATAGATTTTAGAATTTTTGTCTGTCTGTCTGTCTGTCCGTCCGTCCGTCCGTCCGTCTGTCTATCTGTCTGTCTGTCTGTTACCGCATTACAGAAAAACTACTGGACGGATTTTGATGAAATTTGTTATGGTCATAGCTGGTTATCCGGGTCAACATATAGGATACTTTTTACCGCGGGAAAATATCTCATTTCTGAGAAAAAATACAAAAACTGCAATGTAAGAGTATATTAATATGTTAAACCTAAGGATTTGATTTTTGGTCACCTGAACGCGGACGGAGCCGCGGGCAATGCTAGTACTATATATTTTAAAATGTTATAATCATATGTCACCGGTGCTATAACTAATTTTTAAAATGTAATTCTAGTTACTGTTTTAAATAGTACTGACAATCATTAAGTAAAACAATGTATTAGAAATATTACATGTTGCGATTTATATCGGCTAGTGTACCTACGTAAAACAGCGTATAGTTTTTATATGGAAAGAAAAATTATTTTCGCATCGCGTCATTTATAATTCCATAATATATCTATACAGCTTATTGGTACTTTATATAAGTGTAACTATAAATTGGTAAGCGAATCTGTAACTGGCTAGACGAAGGATATAGAATACCTGCTATTTATATGTTATCAGAAAGACTTAAAGTTCGGAAAAATCCCTCCTGAAGAATTAATTAATTTTAAATTAAAAGAAATATTTAATATTATTTACTACTGAGCGTCTCTTATTGTTGATAAAAAATAACAACTTAACACGGAAATGCCGGCACGTGGCCGGCTAAACTTTGAATTTTCTATGGTGGCACTTTCACATACCGACATTGTCAAGGAAATCCTTGTTACTTAGTTTAAACAAATGCTCACATAGTCGATAGTGTTGTAATAGTAATTATATTAGAAATTATTTATATAGGTCGCATAGGTAAGTAGGTCAACTATAAGATTAACCACGGGCGGCGACACGGGGACGGTGTCTGTAGGAAGCGATCGTTTCTCAACAGGAAACTTTACTCCCTGTCGCCCTGTCGCTCTTTCCGGCGAGGGAAAGTCAGCGCGCTATAAGCAATTTGCCTATCTTACACTTACACCGGACGAATTGAATTTTATTGGTTTCTGAATATTAAAAGAATCACTTAGAACATACTATTAAATCGTAGAGCTATTGCAATTGTTTTTAAACGGTTTTATTTAGCTTGCCCTGTTTGTTTGGGTTAAATTTAGTCATTGAAATTTTACCCCTTTCCTGTTAACAGATTGATCTGACATTTGGTACACACCTTTAGTTTTGATGACTATACAATCAAATATTTTCAGTACATTTTCATTATAAATCCAGAATGGCCCCCGCCATAAAATAGCGTATTACATATTTTTCACCCCCCAATGGGGAAGAATTTTGCCTTTTTCTCTCACTAGATTTCGCGATCACACCCTCAATATATTGTAAAGCTCAGCGTGGATGGTCTTTTTCTCATTTTATTTAAACTAGCGACTCACCCTCGCTTCGCTCGGGTTCGTTCTTTCTTTTCGTTTTCTTTCGTTCCCAATACAAACTTTCATCCCCATTCCCCCCCCCCCCTCTTAAGGGATGATTTCCGGGATAAAAAGTATATGTCCTTCCCAGGGCCTCAAACTATCGTCTTACCTAATTTCATATAAATCGGTTCAGTAGATGCAGAGATTACCACATCACATCACATTACAACGTCACAAACTCACAAACTTTACCTCTTTATAATATTAATATAGATTTAATTAAAATAACAAGTTGTGCAGTGCCAAGATGCAAAGAAAATGGATATCATTTGTTCCCAAAAGACAAAAACTGAAAAAATTATGGACTAAGGCAATAAGACGACCAAAATTGGATAAATCACAATCTTTATATTTAAAGCTATGTAGACATCATTTTAAAAAAAGGAATTTTAAAACTCTTAAATTGTATACAAGGTAATATTTTTTGTAGGTACTTTTTTACATATTAATTACAGAAATTCACACTAATTTTCATCCCCCATTTTACCCCCTTATGGGATTGAATTTTGAAAAATGCTAAAACTCGTACTTATTTAATTGCATTGAAGAGTATTAATATCAAATTTCAAGTAATTCTGATCATAAATAATTCTTTGCCAAATAAATAGCTTTGGGAAATAAATATACCACATCTTTTTCGGATATCTGTAGAACTTTTTAAGACTTTTCTTTACTTTTTAAGAGTTTTCTAGTAAATTGTTTTGATGTATCTCTTAAGGTTTAGTCAGCGTTAGCCGTATAAAAATATGAAAACAGTTTTTTTGAAAAACACTTATTCATATCCATATTTTATACAAAACACATATTTACAAAATATATACCTACATAAAGTTTTCTCTTTTATCGTTTTTTACTAGTAAAAATCATATAAAATCCGTCGTGTGGTTCTAAGCAACAAGTCGAAAGTAAATGGAGAAACAGAGCCAGACAGCGATTTGGTTTTATATGTGCATATATGTATCTATGTATGTAGATGAGCGACTTGTGCTAGAATTAAATACATTTTCACATGGAAATGAGAGATTTTACCGCATTAAATTGTTAAATATTTGAATTGTTAAATATTTGAATTGTTAACCTTGCTATTAATTTACGTTTTGTGTAATAATTTAAATTTTTGTTTGAAGGAAAACTCGGCCGCACCAGTTATTGTGGTTTACCTATGGAATGAAACCTTTTCCTGTAGTAAAAGGTACGCAAAATGTTGATACGAGTAATAAGTAATCGTTACACAAAGTTGACTTAAAATCCATTCAGTAAGTACTTTTTGTGTAAAAGGCAAACAGATAAACACACATGAAGACAAACATTTTTTGTATTTTATTTTGTATATATTCTACATATAATGCGTAACAGACATTGTTTTCAAAAAATATTTCATGCACAGATTTCGCTTTGTTACTTCTTTATTATTTGTGTAGATTACAATAATTAGTTGCCATGCTGTATTAGTTTTTAGAACATCTATTCATGTACATGTACCTATAACATTTATTCTCGATCAACGCTGGTTTTTTAGCTTTTAGAATTACTTCCGATACGCTTAAATCAGCTTATCTTCAGATTTTATAGAAAATAATTAATATTTAATAATTATTAAACTACCAGAATTCGACATAAATCAATAAATAAAGAAGAGGACTGCCGACAGAAGTCAAAACTTAAAACTATAAACAAACAGTTGTTATTTTTGGATATTCAAATTGTTTGATCTTAAATTAAAATTTGTAAATTAAAACTGTTTACATTTATCTAGTTTTGACGTCACGTGACGATGTCGATGACGATTTATGTACAAGAATTTACTCCCCATCCATACCTTCCTATAGAAATTTTCACTTCAAAAATACACTGGCGTGCAAAAAAATCGGGCCACCCTTAATTTTAGGCATAATTTTTTGGTGAAAAAAAATACCGCACAGGTAATTAAGGAGATGAGACGCGTTTGTTTCCTTCAAAAAAGTCATAAAATTCCTGGAAATGCACGTGTGCGCTTAATTATAGTCAAATAGCAGTAATTATATTATGCAAATATAATAATATTCACTATATTTGCATAATATGGATTGAAGCCACAAATACTGTTTTTTGTTATTTTAGAAGCTTAGTTGAGTTCCAATTATTGAATAAGACACTTCTACTTTGATCTGCGATTATTAGAAATACTGCAAGATGGATCTGACCGAAGCTGAATCATCTCGAATTGTGACTTTGCTTGAAACTGGACAAAGTCAACGTCAAGTGGCTCAAGCTTTTTCTGTGAGCCGTTCTACGGTCCAGAGAGTGTACAAACGTTACATAGAGACTGGTGGCTTTGTACGACGACATGGTTCCGGCCGACGAAGAGTCACATCAGAGCGTGATGATCGATTTATTGTGTCATCAGCTCTAAGAAATAGTCATCGCACAGGGGTTGACGTTCGAAATCTCCTGAGAGAAGTGAGAGGTGTTAATGTTAGCGAGTGGACAGTAAGGCGCCGACTTAGAGCCGCTTTCCTGATGCCACGCATGTCCGCAACTGGCCCCAAACTCACACCTGCACATCGAATCGCAAGATTACTTTTTGCCCGAGATCACGTGAATTGGAATTTGGAGCAGTGGAAGAAGGTTCTTATTACTGACGAAAGCAGAATGTGTTTACATGGTGCCGACGGCCGTAATTTTGTTTACCGGCGACCAGGTGAAAGATATGCACCATGCACTATGCGGGAAACAGTGTCATATGGAGGGGGCTCAGTTATGTTTAGGGCAGGATTCTGTTACGAAGCGAAAACCGAGCTTATATTCATAGGAAATGGATCCCTTACAGCCGCTAGGTATATAACGGAGGTTTTAGAAGATCATGTGATGCCTTTTACTGGGTTCATTGGAGAAGATTTACTGCTTCTACAAGATAATGCTCGCCCACACACTGCTACATCAGTAAGGCAGTATCTTCAAGAGGTCGGAGTGTCTACTATTGCCTGGCCAGCGCGAAGCCCTGACCTCAATCCGATAGAGCATGTATGGGACCATCTCAAAAGAAAAGTTAGAAGTCGCGTAGTAGTCCCGAGCAACATTCAAGAATTAAAAAGCGCCTTATTGGAAGAATGGGAGTCTATTACACAAGATTATCTAAAAAAGTGTGTCAAATCTCTGAAAAACCGATTAAAAGCTGTAATTAAAAATAGAGGCGGTAATACGCATCATTAAAATCATAAAACCAATCGAAATCTTTTAATTTTCCCATTAATTTGCGGCTTACATTTTTATACCAAACTTGCGAAAAATCATTAAATTTGATTGTCCTCTATTTTCGAGCAATAATTTTTATTTAAATTAATTAACGATTATTGATTTAGGTACCTAGGGTATACAGCTACCCATATATAATAACAAAATTAATAAAAAAATATCATATCTTAAGTTTGTCCATTTTCTCTAGGTGGCCCGATTTTTTCGCACGCCAGTGTATTTACAGAAATAAAGAAAACCCGACTGCGTAAAAAGCGAACTAAAATGTAATAATCCATACTAATATTATACTCGTAAATGTGAAAGTGTGTTTGTTTGTTTGTCCTTCTTTCACGTCAAAACAGTGTGACGGATTGACGCATTTTTTATGTGGAGATAGTTGGAGGGCTGGAGAGAGATATAGGCTACTTTTTAGCTCGGGAGATTATCTCATTCTCATGGGAAAACACGTTATAATACAACCCAAAAAAATTATAATTAGAATTACTTGAAACTTGGTATTAATACTGCTCAATACATTTAAATAAATACGTGTTTTAGCATTTTTCGAATTTCATCCTATAAGGTGGTAAAGTAGCATGACGATGCAGATGCACGTAGGATAGAAGTTTTGATTTTGATGGATCTGAGGTCAAAGGTATATAAAGCATAAAATATTTCTCGACGCGATCTGATTGAAACAGAATGTTTCGTGAAGCGACCGAGAATATCATTCCGTTATCGATGAAGTAAATTAAAGTGTTTCGAGAATTTCAATGTTTTCAAGGAATAAACATATATCACAATAGTATTAATATAAATGTAAAAATTTGTCAATGTATATGTTTATTACTTCGTTAAACTGTAAACGGAACAGATCAACGGATAAGTGAAATTCGGGTTAAGGAAACGGCTTATCCATGGTCCAGCAAATTCAAACACAGTATTATTTCATATCTATTCTTATCGGTATACTTGCTACGCGAGCGAACAAATTATTATTAGTACCTACATATAGCCGTTATGTCATCACTTATCATGTTTCTACTGATTCTATTGCAAAAAGTCAGTACAAATTAATTCATGTTGTTAAAAATAACCATAGTAGCAGTGCATGTAATGTGTTAGGAAAGACTTATAATTATAAAAAATAAACATATTTGTTAAAAACAATATTTTAAATAAAATCTAACAAAGTATTAAACACAATATCGCTCATAAAATTTCGAATCTTATTAAAATCAATATAATGAACATAGAAAATTGAAGGTGGAATACATTACACCCGAAAGTATGTGATATACTAGCGCACAAATGCCGCACTATTTATTGACCTTATTTTATTAAATCTAATAAAAAAAATTTAATATAATACCGTATATTCTATAAACTCATACTATAACATATATTAAAATAATGACATATCTATATTATTTATTAAGCCGAATCTGTACATTTGATATTTTTTGGAAAATCTTTTTGAAATAGACATTATTATCGATACATAGGCCGAAACTATAATTTTTAGGGTTTTTGTCTGTCTGTCTGTTACCGCATCACGGAAAAGCCACTGAAGGGATTTTGATGAAATTTGGTATCATAATAGCTGGTGATCCGGGTCAACATATAGGATACTTTTTATTGCGGGAAAATATCTCATCTCCGAGAAATCTACATATACTAAACGTTAAAACGTAAGTAGAGACGAACCCGAGGGGAGCGAGGGTGAGTCGCTAGTAGTTTATATAGAGAAGGATTGCAGAATGATAATATCTTACCTTAAAGACCAACTCAGGAGTACCTCAGGGGTCTGTTCTCTCTGCAACCTTGTTTCTGCTGCATATCAACGATCTGCTTATACCCGGTATCTATGGGTACGCAGACGACAACACTATTGTAGAGAGATACCTGCCGAATCCTCGGGCCAGTAGAGATCAAATTCAGTCCGAAAGAGAGGCCATGGTAGAGCGGTTGAATCTCACACTCAGGGCAGTCTCCACTTGGGGCGATGCCAATCTTGTGAGTTTCAATGCCACCAAAACACAGGCGTGCCTGTTCACCACTAAAAGGAGTCCCTTCACCTTGACTCCTACTTTCCGGAATGTGCCTTTGGAATGCACAGAACGTCTGCAGTTGTTGGGGATGGACATCAGCCCCAACATGAACTACGGGCGGTTCATCGAGTCTAAGGCTAATGTAGCTGCGAGGAAAGTTGGCATCCTTGCAAAGGTCCGACAGTATTTCACGCCGGGACAGCTTCTTGTTTTATATAAAGCGCAAGTCCGGTCGTGTGTGGAATACTGTAGCCACATATGGGCTGGTGCTGCGAAATGCCATCTGTCAGCCTTGGACTCGATTGAGAGGCGTGCTCAAAGGCTTATAGGTGACCCTGCGCTGGTAAAAGCTAACTTACAAAGCCTCGATCACCGACGTAGGGTTGCCAGCCTTTGTGTATTCTATAGGTTACATTTCGGAGAGTGTGCGCAGGAACTACATGAATTAATTCCCCCATCCCCTTTCCATCATCGGACAACTCGACGAACGGCTGGTCTCCATCCTTATGTCGTGGACATTCCACCCGTCCGCACGAAGCGTTTCGCTACGTCATTTATATACGTACGGCTAAGGATTGGAACAACCTGCCTGCGTCGGTGTTTCCGTCCGATTATAATATGGGTGTCTTCAAGGCAAGAGTGAATAGGTGGCTACTGAATTAGTGCGACTTACCATCTACGACTGCGTTACCACTTACCATCAGGTGGAACGTAGTCAAGCACTAATTCGGAATAGTATAAAAAAAAAAAATCTTTTTTTAATTATTCTTAAAAATACATTAAATCGATAAAAAAAACATATAAAAACAAATAGCATTTGACTAGATTTAGTTTTATAAATAAAAAAAATCAATAATAATCATGGTCGAAGTTCGACACATACGTATAAATCGATTTTTCTCGTCTAGAAAATACGAAACCATAAACAGACAAACAAAGCTGTCAATCTGTTACGCCTAATTTTTCAACGTCGATGGATAAAAATGTAGACTGTATTATTTTTGATATTCTAAACAATTTCAACACCAACTCCTACAATCTTAATATTTGATATATTATTTTCTTTATATTATATAAATTGTAAACTTTCAATTATGATGAATTGACAGAAATTCAAAATTAAAACTTATTTGGTGTTCTCCAGTATATAGTACTAAACTTAACTAGACTTAACTTTGGAATCAGCACTAAGTTTATAAATTGAATTTCTAACTAGGCATCCTAAAGGTACAAAAGTAAGTGCGTTTTGTCATCTTTACAAAGGATAATAAAATCCATACTTATATTATAAATGTGAAAGTGTGTTTGTTTATTTGTCTTTCTTTCACATCGAAACGGAGAGACGGATTGTCGTGATTTTTTGTGTGGAGATAGTCGGAGGGCTGGAAAGTGACATAGGCTACTTTTTACCGCGGAAGATAATCTTATTCCCACGGGAAAACACGTTTTCACAACCCAAAAATTATTTATGATCAGTATTACTTGAAACTTGGTATTAATGCTCTTCAATACAATTAAATAAGTACGTGTTTTAGTATTTTTCAAAATTCATCCCATAAGTGGGTAAAATAGGGGATGAAAGTTAGTGTGCAACCTACTTTTTAGAGTTTTTCTGTAGTTTTAGCACGAGCGAAGCAGCGGGTTCTGCTAGTATTATATAAATCTCTATTTTATTGCGAGATTTAAAGAGGACATTATCCTAGAAGATCGATAAGAATACAACATTATTCTTTTAAGAGTGCTACAGAGTAGCATGTAACTTACATTGCTAATTGATACACTATAATATGATTACTTAAATTTATTCATTAGACAAAAGAATTTCTGGATATTACAAATAGACAGGCACAGTGATAAAATTAATTGGACATTAAATGTAAAACTCTAAAGTACTAAGAAAGGTGAAATCATTGCGGGAGGGAAGTAGCACGCATGCGTCACCAACACGCCTGCGCACTACCACTTAACCTCAATTCGAGACGTGTTTTTGAATGAAATTCTCAGCGTTGCCCGATTGTCCTGAAAGAGACAGTTTCTGCCCTATTTGACATGATGCTATACGTATAGCTATCTGATAAACTTTAAATAAGATTATATTATTATTTATTACCTATTGTTATATTTAACCCATTTCAATTGAATTTATTGGATTGACAAGTATTTGTGATTTAACGTAAACACTGTTTTTTATTCTTTAATATTGAAATCTAATTCAAGACTTTTTAAGTATACTAAACCTATTACGATACTACAGACAGTTAAGAAATGATGAGTTTAGGGTAATTTTTATATATTAGAGTACACAGTCTGCTGCAGCGATATTGTAGCAATGTAAAGTACAAAAATGTTCTGCAAAAGTTGAGCATAGTGCACCTTATTTATGAATCGAAAATAAATGTTATAGTGCGATATTACAATAAATAGAAGAGAATATATTTATTGCGCTTTTTGATAACTGCATAAGTATGGTTAGAATGTAAAAATGAAGAAAAATTTTGCTTCTTCGTTTTATTCTTATAAATTCAGAACAGGTGCGGGCAACTCTACAAACTTTATTCAAGCTCCAAGACCGCACTTTGCTTTCAGAACTCATAGACTAATCCGCTGTTATTCAATATTTACTAAGATCATTGATTACATGTTACCTGCCAAAGATTATGGATATTCCAATAGCCTAGGAAACTACTGCGGGATGTTGGTAAAACGAAATTAGGTAGTAGTACTTATCGTCCTTTGTAATATTAAATGCAAAAGTGTCTGTGGATTTGTCCTTCCTGCAAGCAGTAGATCAAAGACAGTGACATGAGCTTTTTATCCACACATGTAAAGAAGTTCTCGTAGGAAAGTAATCGCTTACGATATATAACAAAAAATATAAAGACAGCAATAGCCAAAGTTTTTTATATTTTATTGAAATATAGTATATGAAATTTATTATTACACCTAAATATGTACAGTATATTATACAGTAAATAATATATACAGTAGCACATTTATTTTATTATAACTCGATATCAATCGATATTTGACAATTATTATTTTTGGTGTCATTAAACTTATTGACATTAAGGCCTATTTGATTTACATACTTTCTCTATGTGGAAAACAATCAAGGAACTATCGACTATTATTACTAATATGTACACATATAATAAAACAGTAACTTATCGAAATCTATACATTAAATATTTTTTTAAACAATGGCTAACAACAATGGTAACGTATTGTGTAAAGAATATAGACCCCAAAACAATAGTTATTAAGAATTTTGTCTGTTTATCTGTATATCTATTTGTGTGCGCGTTTCATAAAAAAGTACTTGACCATATACCATATGAAAGAAAATTCACTGAGATAATAATAGAACTTAAAATAGCACAGTTAACGAACCAGTAAACTGTTAAAAGCAATCTTGCGCCTCAAAAGCTTTGCGATGTAATCAGTTTGAATAGGAAATGGCTAGTAACACGCTAGAGCGCAGCAATGTCAACGGCCCGTTGTTACCTGCCGTGTTTGTTGGAAATAGTGTACAGGGTACAGCAAAAGCGTCTGTGCAGTCGATTAATATTTAAAGTGATAAACTAAAAAATCTACACGATAGAAAACCATTCTTCCAAAATATAATTTAAAAAAATGGTTTAAATCTTCTTCTTCTTTCCACTTTTAACTGACACAATTAAGAAGTAGAAAACAAAATAGAAATACAATAAACAACAAAAAAAATATTTAACTAAAAAAATTACAAAAAGAAACATTGAATAGAATCAGTTATATAAGGTTCGGAGAACTTGAGCTTTGTTTAAATATATTTTGTACAAGCGTATGGTTTACTTCTTATTTTACAACTAAATAGCACTTACTGTGTATTTCACATTAAGAATGTTAAATAAATGTTAAAGTTTCATACGATCTTTAATCCCATATTTTACATACTTAGGGGATGAATTTCGAAAAACTCCCTTCTTATCGGGATACCTACATCATAATATAAATTATAAGGAATACGTCCTCCAAATTTCACGTTTCTACGACCAGCGGCTTAGGCTGTGCGTTGATTCTTCAGTCAGTCAGGACAAAACATTTCATATATATAGATATACATTTAAATATGCTTACATAATTATTATACACTTAAATATTTTCTTCATTTTAGGAATTTAAATGTAGACCGATTTACCTCGATGTATGGGTCTTTTCATTGGAGATGTATATCAATAAATCAGTTGACAATAAACGAAGATATCGCATGACATAAGCATAAAAAAACATGACTCTAATTGCGAACCTCCTTTTAAACCCACCCCAACCCCAACATTTAAACCATATTTCCACGATTATTGAGCAAAAATATATATATACAAGAGACAAATTACACATAATTGGGCATTCATAGGTATATTTGTGAAAATGGGTTGTCAAAAATACGTACCTATTAAAATTAATTGTAAGAATCAAATTTGTGTTTTTTAACAGCAGTTTATAACAATATATGTACTCGTACGTTGAATTGAACACTTTATTTTAATATACTAGAACTTTCATTATATAGAAATCTATACTAATATTATAAAAAGGTATAGTTTGTGAGGTTGTAGTTGTAATCTCTGGATCTACTAAACCGATTTAGATGAAATTTCTTAAGAAGATACATAGTTTGAGACCCTGGGAACGACATAGGATACTTTTTATCTCGGAAATCATCCCTTATGGTGGTGAAAATGGGGATGAAAGTTTTATGGGGAGTCAACCTAGGGACGAACCCGACCCAACGTGCGTTCACCTTGTCGTGGTGGGGGGGCTCAGTAGTGCCCGGCGACCCAACCGGGCGCGAAGCCAAGAAACGCACAGGGAGGTGGCCCACTTCTGTGGGCGGTGGGAGGTGGCCCTCTTCGGAGGGCAGTGGACCATGCGGGTTGCTCCTGGTACTTCTCTGATAGCAGAGTGGACTGTGGAGCAACCCCGTGGTTGTTGTGGTCTGCTTCGGCAGACCTGCCGTCGGGGCGTCGTAGTTGAATGCGTAAGCGATCCTGCGACGCCCCATTAAGACGGGGGAAGGTTTTGTTGGGTTTTAGTGGGTAGTACTGCCTTTGCCGGTGAGTCCGACACCTCGTGCGTAAATGCATTTCCCAACGTTAAAAAAAAAAAAAAAAAAAAGGGACGAACCCGACCGAAGCGAGGGTCCGCGGGACCGCACATTTTTCCGAGATAAAAGTAGCCTATGTGTTATTCCAGACTATAATCTATCTCTGTGCCAAATTTCATCCTGATTTGTTCAGCCGACCTGGCGTGAAAGAGTAACAAACATCCATACATACACACAAACCTTAACTTTTATAATATTAAAAAATACAGATTAAAATGTTTAAATTGAGTTTTATAAATATAATAAGGTACTTTATTTCCTTTTTTCTATTTTTATACTATTACATATTGTATAATGTTCTGGGGAGATAACTAATAACTTTTAAAAAGTTTAAAACCTTAATCTCTCCCGTGAGCATAATTGCTGTTTGGAAAAAGTCGGGAACCAAAAATCAAAATGAATCTGCAACATAATCCAAAAAGATAGTTTTACTTGAAATGTTAAATGTTCGCGTAAATCTAAGAAAGTCCATACTTAATATTATAAATGTGAAAGTTTGTTTGTTTGTTTGTCTTTCTTTCATGTCGAAATAGAGTGACGGATTGCCGTTATTTTTTGTATGGAGATAGTTGGAGAGCTGGAAATTAACATAGGCTACTTTTAACCGCGCGAGATCTCATTATCACGAGAAAAGACGTTATAATACAACCCAAATATTATTTATGATCAGAATTACTTGTTACTTGATATTAATGCTCCTCGTTAAAATTAAATAAATATGTATTTTAGCATTTTTCGAAATTCATCCCATAAGGGGGTAAAATAGGGGATGAAAGTTTTTTTTTTGTAGTTTTAGCGCGAGCGAAGCCGCGGGTTCAGCTAATAATATATGTAGGTCCAAGGTAAACATTGTCAGATCCGCATGTAATGCAAGTGTATAGCCACGGTAATGTAATGCATATATTACCGTAGTATAGCAGACATAGTTGGTATGAAAGAGTTTAACAGCTTCAGACACAGTTTGTACACCAAAGTTTCGAGTATATTATACATAATATCATTTCTACGCAATGGTAATAGTCTTGTTAGTAATCTATCTATATATATAATAAAATTGTAACTAAGCCGAATCTGTACATTAAATATTTTTTTGAAAATCTTATTGAAATAGACATTATTATCGATACAGAGTCCGAATCTATAGTTTTTAGAACTTTTGTCTGTCTGTCTTTTTGTCTGTCTCTCTGTTACCGCATCACGAGAAAACCACTGGACAGATTTTGATGAAATTTGGTATGATGATAGCTGGTTATTCGGGTCAACATATAGGATACTTTTTACCGCGGTAAAATGTCTCATTTCTGAGAAACAATACAAAAACTTCATTGTTAGAGTATACCAATATGTAAAGCCTAAGAATTTGGTTTTTGGTCATCTGAACGTGGGCGGAGCCGCGGGCAATGCTAGTGATATTATATTACTGTAAAAAATAAAATGATTGATTTTTTGTAGATAAAAATAGTAAATATATAATATAGTAAAAATATTTTAGTTTGACGAATTTACATTCGTTTAATATAATTATAGGAAAGAAACTAAAATTGTTGAAAGTTTTCCAAAAAACCTGCACCACCATTAAGAAATATCCACCAAAATTCCACTCTTCTACAACTAATGGTCTTGGGTTATACGTTGATGAATGAGTCTGTCCGGACTTTTTCAATGATTTTCTAAAATACAGAAATTCCTTGGCGTTGTCTTATTCTTTTGCTCTTTTTGTATTTTATTGATTTTTCAGATCATATTTCATAAATATACATTTTAAAGTCCTCTTAAAAATACAAATTGTTATAAAATTTCGTTTATAAATTACAAATTGTTTATGAGCGGCCGTGTAATTCGGACAATATATAGGATCACTGAAGCTTGAGCACTAGATAGGTTTTACTGAAAGTACTATTGATATTTTTGTTTCTTCGTTTATTATCATAATTAAGTTTTAGGTCAAGGTGTTTTGTAGGTATGATATATGACCGTCTATATGATATGACCGTCTTCAGAAATAGAGGAAGCAACATAATTCGGGTATACGTTTTTTTCTTTTTTATGTACATATATGTTAATGGTATTTTTTATTCATACGGGCTATCCATTACAAGCAAAGTTCTACCCCTAAGAGTGAAACAAGTAATTCTACTATCAAATGAACAAAAATGAGATTTCTTATACCACTCCGTGCAGATATGAAGAAACTTCACATTTTCAAGAATAAAAATATCCTTTATCTATACATATAATAAAATTGTAACTAAGTCGAATCTGTACATTAAATATTTTTGGAAAATCTTATTGAAATAAAAATTATTATCGATACAGAAACAAAATTTATAGTTTTTAGAATTTTTGTCTGTCTGTCTGTCTGTCTGTCTGTCTGTTACCGCATCACAGAAAAACCACTGGAGGAATTTTGACGAAATTTGGTATGGTGATAGCTGGTTATCCGGGTCAACATATAGGATACTTTTTACCTCGGGAGAATATCTCATTTCTGAGAAAAAATACAAAAACTGCAATGTAAGAGTAATTAATATATAAAACCTAAGAATTTGGTTTTTGGTCATCTGAACGCGGGCGGAGCCGCGGGCAATGCTAGTGATGTATAAGTTCATTTATACAATTTTTAATAGAACCCGCGTTACCATAGAAACATAAAAATTGTTTTCGTATATATACGAGTATACATCGTAAGTGATATATTACAATTTGTGATATATTGTCTCTTTACTCTATATTTACAGCCTACCGTGACTTCACCCGGCTGTTTGCTCGTTATATTATTTTGTTACACCTTATAGTCTCATCACCTTCCTACTTCGAAAATTTTGATATTAGTGTTTCATAAAAAAATTTCAAGTAATAATTATAAAATGAGTAAGTTAGTAATATTATGTATTCAAATATAAACTCTGTGTCATCTTATATCATCTTTATTTTAAGGAGACTAATTTCAAAATAATAAGCAATTTTTCACGACATCAAAGCTGAAACCTACTCGTACTCACTCCTATTCCGGAGTGGCTGAGCAGATTTTAAGCTCTCTGAGTAAAAGTGTTCTGTGATTTTAAGGGGGCTTCGTTGATGAATTTGAGTAAGAGAGACAATGGTAATTGGTTATATATAGAATTTCCACGGTGTAGATATTAAAATAAGGAAAATTTTACCCATGAAACACTCAACCATTTCCCTATCCCATGAGTCATATATGAACATTTCGATTATTTAATTATTGTGTCTATTTTGCGGACAGTTAAGTTGAAAGTAATACTTTATAAAAAAAATCACTGAAGCTTGAGCACTAAATAAATATTATCTTCCAAAATTATTTGTTTCCTCCAACATTATATAATAAACTTCCAAGCAAAATAAATTTCACAAATAATATATTTTCTTCTCTAGTTTGACCTACTTTTGTAAACATTTTAAAGAAATAACTTAACAACTACTCACCCAATATGAGTAAAGATTTTTTCAATTGGCCGTCAGAAATAGTTGGAGCATTGTTATTTACTTAAAGTTTCTAGAATTATACTGGAAGTATACAATATAAAATTAATTGTAGAGTGTGAAAAAATACACTTAATATTTCGAATATGTATACTTTATGTGTTTTGATAGTAACCATTATGTATTTTAATAGTACAATGATTAGTATGCTAAAGTAATTAAATATACAGTCATGCCTTTGTTAGGTACATATTAACAACATTTATTACATACTTTAAAATTGAATAAATTTTATAAGACAATAAGGAAGGTGAACGTAACATTTGACCATATTGTAAAAAAATATAAAAGAATTTATATGTGCTAGGCTAGTTACCTCAAATTATACCAAACTAGCAGAACCTGCGGCTTCGCTCGCGCTAAAACTACGAGAAAACTCTAAAAAGGTAGTTTCATACAAATTTTATCTCCTATTTTACCCCCTTATAGGATGAATTTCGAAAAATGCTAAAACACGTATTTATTTAATTTTATTGAAGAGCATTAATACCAAGTTTCAAGTAATTCTGATCATAAATATTTTTATGGATTGTGTTATAACGTGTTTTCCCGTGGGAACTAGATACTCTTGCGTTAAAAAGCCTATGTCACTCTCCAGCCCTTCAACTTTCTTCACACAAAACATCACACCAATCCGTCACTCCGTTACGATGTGAAAGAAGGTCAGACAAACAAACAAACACACTTTCATATTTATAATATTAGTATGGATGTTTTCACCTGTCATTGGCAGAGATGTGTAATTTATTAAATTCCGCCCGACCCGACCCCTAGTTCTTTTCCATAATATCTCCCTAAGGGACCTGGTTTCATATTCATTACTTACAACTTATACGATACCTGGCAATTATAATTTTACTCATAAACTTTACACTTTGACCTAAATCGGGGTATATTTTTTGTCAACTAATAAGTATAACAATAGCTAATACGAACGGAAAGTGTTATAAAAACCAAAACTACACTTCTGATATTAATGATATAAGTTACTGGCTGACTTGTTACACGTTTTGGATGTTTTCAAGTACTTAATACAGTCTATTAGTTATTATAAGGACTTGAGAGAAGTCAATGAAGACTCTCAGAGCATTTAAGTTTTAAACAAGACAGATGTTAGACCTTGGACATGATGAGGAGATACATAATTATTGTTTTGTGTTTAGTATGTATAGTAGATTATTATTGCTGCTATGATAAAAGCTTTAAGGTTTATTGTTTTGTGTTTATGGTAAACTTCTTATAATATTAGGGATTTGGCAATTCACAAAATCATAATATTTTCGAATTTCGATGTATACTTTGTAGTTCAATATAGGTAAGTGAGGTTAAGAAGCGTGGTTAGCTCAAATGGATCGATACACGCATATAATCGTCAAACCAGCGATGCGGGTCACACGGTTTACCCGTGCGGCGGTACAACCAACTCCTAGTATCTTTTCAAATTTAATATTTTTCGTTTTAATAGACCGCTTTTATTATTATCTTCATTTGTAACTATGTAACAAAATCTTGAAACACGATTTTAAAATCTAAGAAGTATCTATCTAATGTTCGCATCGATTTCAAACTATGTCAGTATATAAGGTCCTAGTGATAATACACTAATTTGATACTATCGAGCTCATCTAATGATGGAGCCATTTGGTGGATAGTAGAACTCTTCAGTGGCTACTAGAAAAACCTTCGACTTTAGGTTCATTTAAATCGTTATGACGAGCCCTTATTATACGATATATACATAGTTGATTAAAAGCATATTTATTTAACTTTTAACTAAATTATTCGACTATTTTATATATTCGATTCTTAACTCATGTATAAGTTAAAATGTTTGAGAAAAAGATACTTCGAAGAAGTGCAATTTGAGTTATAGTTTTAGACCACTTCACACAACATCCAAGCTGCGGAAATACAAATCCTTGTGACGATATCATATGAATACCAACTAGGAGCATCGTCGCGCACTCACCTGGCACTCGTTACACGTGTGTACAGAGTAGGACTGGTCGCAGTCGTAGCGCTCAAGGATGGTGGCGAAGTCGCAGTGCACGCGCGCGACCATCGCGTCAAGGGCGAGCAGGTCGCGCAGCGTGCGCTCGCAGCGCTCCCCGCCGGCCAGCACGGCGGCGCGCGCGCTGCGGTCAAGCGCGGAAGCGGGCGAGCGCTCGCAGCACGCGCGCAGCCGCAGCTCGGCCAGGCGCCGCGCGCGCGCGCCCGCCCCCAGCGCGCACAGCGGTCGCACGTCGCGCCCCGCCAGCGTGCCGGCGCCGCTGCCGCCGCACGCGCCGAGCCGCTCGCGCTCGCACTCGGTGCTCGCGCCCTCCTCCTCCAGGTCGCACGCGCTCAGCCAGGGGTTGAGGCGCGCGAGCGGACTCACGGCCAGGCCCGCGGCCGCCATCAGCAGCAGCAGCAGCAGCGGCGGCGCTCGCATGGCGGGGGCGGCGCCGCTAGCGGGGGCCGGCCCGCCGGGCGCGGCGCTGCCTCATACCGCATCGCGCATGGCGACCTACTCGCGCGGCCCGGGCCGCGGGGCCGCCGCGCGGGGTGGGCGCGCCGCCATGTCGCTCGCTCGCCGCTCGACTGACTCCCCCCGGGCGCGCATCGATCGCCCCGCACCCCGCGCCTGCTGCGCGCGCCCCTACGGCCTCCGTCCTCGTTATGTAACTTGCGCGCGCAACCCCGGCCCCGACCGCCTTCCGCCCCCGATCTTCACAAGGCTGCCCTCTAGTATTAAGCCGCCCAAATTGAGTTGACGTTTACACCCGCCCAAGCAAAATAAACAGAACAGATACACAAAAGCTGTCAAGATGAATTTAGTGATGAAAATCATAGATGGCGCTATTACCGTCGATTTGGCACCAGTTTTTTTTATATCAAATTGACATATTTATGAATTGAACTTTTGACCCCAAGTCTATTATTATAGACGCAGTATTTTAAAAAATAATATTAATATTTAGTTTAAATACGCAAGTACCTTAGTATATTAGTAGTATAATTAAAGTAGCACTTAAGCCATTGCCGTTTTAAAAATCAATCCATTTCAAAATCAATCCAGTTGTTTCGGAGATCAGACGAGCAAAAATTTTAAAAATTGTGTTTTTCAAGTACCTATCGTATCATAATTTTATATGCATTTAGTAAAAAATCTTTTATTTCAACATTACAAACAGACACTTAAATTTTATTTATCTGTACGTATAGATAATACTAAATGGAGTTATTTTTAACCGTCTTTCAAAAAGGAGGAGGTTCACAATTCGTCGGAATCTTTTTTTTATGTATGTTCACCGATTACGCCTGAACCGATTTGGAATTATTTTTCTTTCAAAGGGTGGTTCCCCAGGTGGTCTCATATAAATTTTAGCGAAATCGTCGAGCGTTTTTAAAAAAAAATCTAAAATAAATATATTTTTTAATAAATTGCTTATTCGAATATGTTATTAAAAAAGTTTATTTTCACAAATTACCTGCTCATTACGTCTACACTAAAAATGGAAAAATAAAAACTTAAAAAAAACCGACTTCCACGCACTAAAATCTAAAAAATAACTACTAATCGGAGGTTTTCATTTAGAATAGATACCTAATCAGATATTTTCGAAGTCGGTGCCAGATTACAATATTTTAACTTATGAATATCTTTTAGGTAAAATATGTATTTTACGTATTGAAATCATTTCATCATCGTTTATTATTACTATCTGCTGACCGTCATTGCGCTCCGGTCCTAACGACTTGAATTTCAAAAATTGAAATAATGATGTTTTACCGATATCTCTTCAGTATCATTATAAAAATAATCTAGCTTTAAAGATCACTATCAGCCAAACTCACGAACATTAAATATATAGTCTACAGTAGAGAATTACTGAGCGTACGACCGAAATATCATACCATTTTATTTGTAGGACGATGTGATTGAGACCATTTAATTATGCACATTTTTAATAATCTCTCTCTCTGGGGTCGGTCCCTCATGTCTGAGGATTGTGGTCATTAGGGTTGCATCTGTAGCAGATGATCTGCCTCCACCGGTTTCTGTCCAGCGCGTCTCTTACCACCGTGTAGAATTTCGATGACGAGTCTTTAATTTGGTCGGTCCATCTTGTTGAAGAACGACCGCGCGATCTTTTGCCTTAGGTATTTTCAACTACAATAAGTTTGCCCAAACTTTCGTTGCCTCTGCGCATTGTGTGGCCAAAATACGAAAGAATACGTTGTCTCCATAAGGTAGATAAGCGAGTTTTTATACTGAGCTGGTTCAGGATCGATGCATTGGTGCGTTTCGCTGTCCAAGATATTCTCAGCATTCGTCTCCAACACCACATCTCGAATGCATCAATCCTTTGCCTTTCACGGGCCAATATTCTCCACGTTTCTATTCCATACAGGAAGATAGGGAAAATTAGTGCTCCTATCAATCTAGGCTTAGTTTTGATACCAATTGCTCTTTTCTTCCAGATGTTGTTTAGTCGGGACATAGCATCTCTTGCCATCCCGATTCTCCTTTTTATCTCGGAGACATAGCTGCCGTCATTGTTGATTTGGGAGCCCAAGTATATTTTTAATAATAACTGCTATGAAAATCAACCGGTTATTAATAAATTTTATGACATTGTTATTTTAACAAATTCGGAGAGGGGGACGATTTGATCTAAGCCATCTGTTTTGTAGGACAATATTTTTTTCTTGTTTTATGTTGGATTATCTCAAGATTAAATTTTAAAATAACCTGTAAGTAATAAATAGACAATCACTATTTCGACATGTTTCGTATCAATCCACAATTGTATCTACCACTATCAAAGTTTTTCGTCCCTACATTTTCTGATTGCCCTACTATAGCCGTGAATTGAAATTAAAATCTAGTTTCAGACTTCCTTGGGCAAAAAAATTGAAAAACATAGGTATCGTATTTTGACGTTATAATTTATCGAATGTATGACAGTGGGATTTCCTTGCATTAAGTAATGTTAGAAACTTTTTAGTAGTTACCTAAGTACCGACGGATTTTGAATAATTTACTTGAATACGAAATATTTTGTTATAAAATTGAGCAGGGGGGCCCATGATGGAAGCTTGGTATCTTGCCTAGCTTAAAAACTATATTATTGTCATGACATAAGCGTAGCATCTAATTGTTTTGCGCCTAACACTATATTTGCAACAATATTGCTTATTAGCATTTCAGCCTGTATGAGTATAATCGACAATTAAAATATAAACAAAATATGATTTGTAATTGATATGGCGGCTTCTTATTTTATCCCGAAGCAAACATGTGAATAGTCTATTTGTTTGATAACTAGACTCTAATTGACTTATTAGTTCATTATCAACCTCCCTGCACACTTCTACAATATAGGAACCATTTTCTCTAACATGTTCACCATAATATGAGCGGGCTTGCTTTAATTGATATACTCCTAAAAATATTAATATTAAATCATTATATTCTATATGTGGATTTATGGATTATACTAGCATTGCCCGCGGCTCCGCCCGCGTTCAGATAATCAAAAAACAAATTCTTAGGTTCTCTTACATTACAGTTTTTGTATTTTTTCTTAGAAATGAGACGTATTCCCGCGTTAAAAAGTATCCTATATGTTGACCCGGATAACCAGCTACCATCATACCAAATTTCATCAAAATCCCTTTAGTGGTTTTTCCGTGATGCGGTAACAGACAGACAGACAAAAATTCTAAAAACTATTAATTCGGCCTCTGTATCGTAAATAATATATATTTTAGTAAAATTTTCCAAAAAATATTTAATGTACAGATTCGGCTTAGTTAGAATTTTATTATATGTATAGATGGAAATTGTCTAAGATTATCAGTGTCAACTATTATGTTTTGAAATTGGGCACATATCCTGTTTAAATTATTTTGTTCATAGCTACAGTCGTAACATTTTTTCTTGAATTCTGGACACTATTTTCCTGACGTCCTTCCTGTCAGTTATCATAAAAGGCTTTTCAAGGTTCCTATAATTATTTATATGTAGTCAGTATATTTTCTTTTGATAAGAATAATTGGAACTTTTTTCAACATATATGTTCGTTCCGTCTATAATTAAAATAGCTTTTCTATCTTTTTTTATCTTTCATTTTAATAACAAGTGCATCGATTTTGTTCCAAAAGGTCAATTATTATTTATTTAATTAAACATACTAGCGGGCACATTTGAATAGGCACCCCGGTCAAAACATATTGTCCCTTTTATTATTGTATATATAAAATTGATTTTGATTAAATACGCTATGAACTTGCAGCTTTGCTCGCTTGCAGCCGGATCTTGATCCATTCGTTTTAGAAAATAACTTCATTAGCTACAGAACCACTCTATACACTAACAATTTGCTAAAAACTTAACTCAATTAAAGCTAACCATTCATCCTTAAATTTATTTATAGAAACTAAAACAAATTAAAAAAACCGAGATACAATATTCACGTGTGGTCTTTGCAAATTTGCAATATGCATGTATGGTGCAGCATGTTAATATTATCATTGTAGTACTATTTTGATTACAATCGGCGTTGTTTTGGAGATCGTTATTTCTAACGAGCGTGAATACTAAGAAGTGATGACCGATGAGGCATATCGGTATTACACGGAGCGGCGCTATAGTGGCGGACGTGCTAAATTAGCAAACTTGACATTTTCAATCTATTATTGCACATCATTTATTAATGATATATCAACATAATCCAGCCTTTAACTGTTTGACGTGGAAAGGCAGTATATAGTGACGCAGGCGCAAGTTTTACCTCTCTTTTACGCATAAACTGGAACTTCTCTTTCCCTCGCGCCTCTGTTGAAACTCGCTCAGCGCGGAGTGCATTCACTTCACTCAATACTTGCTAGTTGCTACTAGCGTCATCAAGTAAACAAGTTTTCCACAAGCGTAGCATTGTATAAAATCTTTAGGTACCTAAGAATACCAAAATCATACGTGTATAATATTCTATGATATGTGCTACTGATGATAAAATCAAGTTCAGTTCAGTTCAGTTGAAACATACAGTCACAGGCAAAGACTCTTGGAATAATTTGCGTGCGTCAGCTCTAAATTATTAAGAAATCGGACCAAAGGTTAAGTTTTTACACAATGGACGCTACAAGTAAGTAAAAATTAATTTAATTTTCGTGTTTTAATCTTACCTTGTATTTTTCCATGTATATACATTTCCATGTATTACATACCTTTTTTATGTTTCCCCACATTAAACTAACAATTAATCATATGTAACAGGTTATTTTTAACGGTGCTAAATAGTAAAAAAAATTGTAGCTCTAACATAATGTCCATAATACGAGTATATTTTATAGAATTTGCGATGCCCGTACTGTGACTTTACTGTGATATAAACAAATTAATATTATACATATTATAAACAGGATGTTATCTTAACATATAACCCCGTTTGAAAATTAGAAGTGATAAGGTCATTTAATCAACAAAATCCAACGGTATTTAGAGGAATGTTTCTAACCGCTTTTAAATAAAAAAGCATTAAGAAATAATGGAATAAAACACTTTTCTCTATTTCTCACATTAAAAAGTAATTACTACGCGGATATTTATGTAACAGGTTCTGCTAATATAATCGTTATAACTTGATATATAGGTACGTAATTCATTTCAATATATGCGTTGAACTTCTATACACCTGCCTATAAAGACGCATGCAGTCAGCAGTTATGACGTTGCATTGAATATATCAATTGCAATAAAAAAAACCATTAGCATTAATAAATTAAGTTGGCTTAACGTTCTGTTTTCATAAACCTTGACTTAGATACGCCCTGAATAATTCGTGCAAGTTTTAATCGCTCTTTCAACACAACACGGCGGCACAATTCATAAATAGAAATAACTATTATTTAGGGCAAAAATTTGGGTAATATTTATATGGAAAAATGAATAACAATCATGTTCCATCCAATATTTTGCATAGTCTGTAGTCATATGCTACTCACGAGCATGTGGGTATTATTAAATTTTTTGAGTCGTTAATAAAGTTAAAGCTTATTAGAGGAAATAAATTAAATGATTGTTTGGAACGAATATAATTTAAGTATTTTTTGCTAACACAGGAAAAATCTTTTTCGAGTCGGACACCGAATATGGTATGCTTTGTAGTTCATTATAGTGCATTACAAAATCCCCATGTATAGAGCTGACTGTCAATATAATCATCACTGAGCTTGATCCGCTCCGTACCGAATACTCCTGTGTGTCTGTTCAACAAATAATAAATTATTTATATTACTACTACCGTAGCGACCTACCCTCACTTCGCTCTGGTGCATCACTAGGTACGTTTTAATTTTTTTGAGTGGAACTCTAATTCTTTTTCTAAAATAAAAGTGGCCTAATTTACTCCTTATAATATCAGATATCTGCCAGTGGAAATCACTTTCAAAGTCAGTCCAGCCGTTTCGGAGATTAGCCGGAACAAACGGACAGACAAAAAATTAAAAAAAAATGTATTTTTCTTGTAAGTACCGTATGTATAACGTCATATACATTAAGTAAAAAGCTGCTATGTTGACATTACAAACACACTTTTATTTATCTGTATAGATTTATACATCACTAAGTGGGTAGCAAAACTAAAAAATTGATACGATCGTATATATATATATATATATATATATATATATATATAACGATATATATATATATATATATATATATATATATATATATATATATATATATATATATATATATATATATATATATATGTAGGATCCGGGGATATCAATAAAAGCGTTTAAACCACTAATTACTATTTATTCTTCTAAAATATTATAAAACAATGTTTACGCGTATCGTCGTGTCGTCATTATGACACAACATTTTTCTTTCCTTTTATTCATCTATTTCATTCCATTCCATTCTTAAAATTCTAACATACGTCTCCTTTTATTCTTAAAATATCATTTCATGCATACTCCTCTTACAGATCCTACACTCGGCCATCCTGCATCCATGTCTGCCCTCAGACATACACTAAATATCTACGTAAAGCTATTACAATTATCGAATTAAGTGAATACTTCTATGAACCTAACATTATAATAGTAACAGTATAGATAAATAAAGAAAACACCAATAAACCTACAAACTATTCTTACCACGTAATTCAATTCAATTCTTTAGGTTTGTGGCTTCTAGGAGTGCCTTTGGGCACAATTTACTTCGCCAATGTCGCATTTCTTACCACGTATATAATTTATCCTCCAGTTCATGTAAGTGTAAAATAAAAAAGTAAAAACATTAATTTAAAAATACCTCTGAAAAATAATGAACACTATCTATTGAATATTACAGTAGTAAGGACTAATAACAACGAACACAAGTTCTTCAACTATGTCACCTGTTTTGAATAGGCCACTTTTTTATTTGAAGAGCCGCTGTTGAATCCTCCACCATAGATCCATATATGTTAACGTCTATATTTTGTGCATCATATCGATTGTTATCTTTTAATTTGATTATTTCATAAGGGCCGACACATCTTGGTTTTACTTTATGCCCAGTGCCAATCTCTATTCTTTTGAGGCTTCTTGTTTTCTTATTTTTTTTAAAAGTTGTTTTGATCATTGGCTTTTGTGAAATTATTTGTTTATTTACTTTAACTGGCATTATCTCACTACTGACAGATATGTCACTCTTGTATTCAACATTTTTCTCCTTTAAGTTGTTAATGGCGTAGGTTTTTGCTAATATTTTATTTCGATTTTTCAATTTTTCGTTTAATATACTAGGACATTTTAAAACTGTAATCGCATCTCCTTGAGAAGCTGTGAACATGACATGTTTTGTCATTCTGTTGTCAGAGTTACCCAAAAATGTGCGATTACATACGTTAACTGCCGATCCATATTCGTTTCTATTACATGTAAAACTAATGTGACCGAATGCATTGCATTTAAAACATTTAAGCCCCTTGTTTTTATGTGGGCACTGCAAAGATACATGACCCATTTCACCACAATTATAACATCGAGTTCTTCGAATACATGTAAAATGTTTGTTTCTTTTCACTTCTTTCATTTTACTACTAATTGTTTCGTAAATTTTCAATTTCTCTTTCAATTCACTATAAGTATTTACGCCGTATAACATCATTTTATTTATTTCTTTGTCACTTATTCCTTCAATTATATATTTTATTACGACACCATCTTCCAATTTTCCTCTGTTACCTAGTTCCTTCATCACAAACATATAATTTATGCAGCTTTCATCCTGTCGTTTTCTTCTCGCGCTCATAATCTCGTGTATTGCTTTCGCATCTAGCTGGTCCGGAAATTCCTTAATTAACGCGGCTTTAAGATCGTCCCAACTTTTATATGGTCGCTCAGTCTTCAGCCAGAGTGCCGCCGTCCCGGTAAGCGATCTTCGCGCTATGAGAAGTTTTTGTAGCGGAGACCACTCAAAAATTTCGGCATTTGACTCCACTTCATCTATCCATTTTTCAATGGAGTAGGCATCGTCTTCACCACTAAAATTAGCCACTAATTCAGCCGTCATCTAAAGCATGTGTGGCGGATGAGACCTCGCCTCATGAAACTCCTCGGTTTCCATCTCACGTCTTTCACGTCTTTTCTTCATCTTCTTTTATTCATCTATTTCATTCCATTCCATTCTTAAAATTCTAACATACGTCTCCTTTTATTCTTAAAATATCATTTCATGCATACTCATCTTACAGATCCTACATATATATATATATATATATATATATATATATATATATATATATATATATATAGTACCTGGGCTACCGAGCTTCACTCGGAGTTTTTGGCCTGAGATACGATTTTCTTTTTTTTTAAACTAAAAACTTAAATGAATTGTATGCGACCTAGATTCAAACCTAGACACCTGTGATTGTTCATCTTGCACCTTGGCCACTTGACCACGATGCTTACACCAGAGCGTGCAAATTACCGACCATATTTTGCGTGGAATAATGCAAAAGAAAACTGCATGAAAACTCGAAAACACGCGTTTTCTCAGACATAAGCCTAATCTAGATCGATTTATCGCTTCCGAGATTCAGATCAGATTATATACATATTTATATATATATATATATACAAGAATTGCTCGTTTAAAGATATAGGATATATATATATATATATATATATATATATATATATATATATATATATATATATATATATATATATACTAGCGGACCCGACAGACGTTGTCCTGTCTACACGTCTTTAATTTGAAAATTTCAAACTTTTTTTAATAATTTTTTTGGTTGAAAATTATTATTCAAATTGTGAATCTAAACCATTCCCAGATCCCCTTGAACACACACAAAAAATTTCATCAAAATCGGTCCAGTCGTTTGAGAGAAGTTCAGTGACATACACACTCACAGAAGAATTATATATATAAAGATATATATATATATATATAATATATATATATTTCTTGTGTGCGTGTGTATGTGACTGAACTCCTCCTAAACGACTGGACCAATTTTGATGAAATTTTTTGTGTGTGTTCAAGGGGATCTGGGAATGGTTTAGATTCACAATTTGAATAATAATTTTCATCAAAAAAATTATTAAAAAAAGTTTGAAATTTTCAAATTAAAGACGTGTAGACAGGACAACGTCTGTCGGGTCCGCTAGTATATATATATATAATGTGGTTACCTAAGTAAATATATATCAATTATCAATAGTAGAGAGAAATAAAGTTGAATTGGCTATCATGGCAACATATTTTCTGCGCGAGCTAATAGGTAATGGACAAAACTGTTATCTTAGTCTCTAATAAGGATGAAAAAAATGGCAAAATGCCTTATTAAAGTAATCGTTTTATAATATGCTAGTTACATAATATAGTCTATAGCTAGTCGTAATGCGCTGTGCACACAAATTTCGTAACCGATAATAATGTTTTATAACAGACACTGGAGATGATAATGATATTGTTATAACACACGCAATAAAAGATTATAATTTAGCTGATAGTACAAAAATACATAGATTTTATTTGTTTAATGAGTTTTTACATAAAAAGTAATTCGACTTGAAAAATAGCCTTTCTACGATTATTACTCAACCCCTCTAGTGGGTTGTGATGTTTTTTCTTAATATTTACCAGTACCAGGGACCTTTAATACTTAATTTATTGATCTATTGAAATAGAATTAATACTGATTCGCAACATACCCAGTCTATACGCAAAATCAAAAATCATACATTCGAATTGAGAACCTCAATGTTTGAATTCGATCAAAAATAGACAAATATCCTCTATACTTAAAATAAAATTCTAACTGAACCAAATCTGTACATTGAATATTTTTTGGAAAATCTCATTGAAATAGTCATTATTATAGATATAGAGGTCAAATCTATAGTTTTTAGAATTTTTGTCTGCCTGTCTGGGAGCGCATCACGAGAAAATTACTGGACAGATTTTGATGAAGTTTGATATTATGATAGCTGGTTATCAGAGTCAACAAATAGGATATATATTTTTTTGCGTTAAAATATCTAATTTCTGAGAAATATGTACTAAACGTAACTAGGGACGAACCCTCGCGCAGCGAGGATGAGTCTCTAGTAATTTATATTTTTTAAGGTAACAGTAGGTACTAGACGGTTGGTACATTTTAAAGTTGATTCTTTTTTTGATTTATCGCAAAATCAAAACCTATGAAATAATATGCCGACACGTAGTTCGTGATAACCGCGAACTCTAGATAGAAATAGTTGTTGACAAGAGATAACGAATAGGTATCTATCTACTATCAAAAACTACCATATGTAGTATATGGTAGTTTTCATCAAAGATTATGTGAATCTTGCCTCGAACTTGAACACCAAAGTAAATAAGCAATAAAATATAAATTCATGAAACTTTCACTTAAAAATATAGGTTTAACTTCGTTTCCTATGGCGGATATCGCGAGATAGATTGCCATATGGAGTAGACTTTTATATTTAACGTAGGGGAATTGTCCTTATCTAGTTGAAAGTTGAAACTTGGTTTAAGGCTCTTCGGAGCAGGTTCATCTGGCAAAAAGATTCTGTACCTATAGAATATGTCACATCTGTATATATAAATATATCGAAAAAGTGTAGGAAAAAGGGACAAATAAATAAAATTCACCACATCTCAAGTTGTTTTATGCAACAATAGTAAATGTATACCTAAATTTTTTTTAATACATTCCTCCTTATTTAATATTTGATATTTTATTTCCAGTGGAAAACAAGTTAGGCCTACCACCTCCGTATGAACAGGTGCCACCCAATCCAGCTCCACCGCCGTCATACTTTGCGGACCAACCGTCTGCACCTGTAGCCCCTCCCCGCACAGTTGTGGTCACTTCGACTCCAGGAAATCCCTCGGCCCCCATAAAACTAGGCCCAGGGCCCACAGGAACCATGTGCCCTACGTGCAGCAAGTCAATAGTAACAAGAGTCGATTACGTATCCAATAACAGAACGCATATCATATCTGCAGCTCTTTGCGTAATCGCAGGGCAAGTATTTTTTATATTACTAATTAATTTTTATTAAACTACTATAATAAATACGAAAGAAAACACATACATACTCACACACACAGAAACACACAAATAAGTGTGTGCGTGCCCGTACCCACATAAATACATATACACAAACATTTTGTATATGTATTTATGTGTGTACGTGTTCGTCATTCCTTCACGTCAAACGCCTGAACGGATTATGATGGAAAGTATATAAATAGTCTGTGATCTGTAGTTTCCTAGGGAGGCACCCAAGCAAAGTGACGGTAAATAGCTTTAATGTATAATATCATGACTGAGAGTAAACTTTATCAAGCGATTGGTACATCAGTGACAGGAAATGGCAAATTAAAAATAACTACGCAATTACTCACTCATTTTAATCGAACAATTGCATTATATTAAATTATTATATTTGTACTTTGTAGGTAAGCTACTATGTTCATTCGTTATGATCTAGTTGTGCAATCGTTTAAAAAAAAAATATTGAAAAAATATATTTGTAGTACCTATTATAGTTTCTCCCATAACTTACAATATTTAAAAGAAATACGTAAGAATTTAATACCCATTTACTTTTTTATTTTTTAACTTCTTTATTAAAATTATGAAATAAGTAAATAGTTTAACTAAATAAGGATGTATTTTTTTTCTTTCAGGTGCTGTTGTGGATGCTTCGTGCCTTACTGTATGAAGTCATGCAAAACTGCAAACCATTACTGTCCACAATGTTCCGCTTTCATAGGTTCTCATCTACAGTCTTAACTCTTAACACCTATGTCTGTGATCTGAATACTAATTAGGTTTAAGCTATACTTCATAACCTAGAATTGATCCATTAAAGGTGTATTATTTTTTATGCGATACAAGAAAATGAAGAACTGCTAACATTATTCGTGAGGCAGTTATAGCCCAATAGCGCTTGGAAAACCAAGTGAACCTGGTTAAAATCTGGGGTCTAAATCTCTGATATTCATATGTGCGAATCATTTTTAATATGAATAACACTCGGCTTGTGGTGAAGGAAAACATCGTGAGGAAACCTGCATGTCTGAGAGAACCTAGCAAACCCAAAGACATGTGAAGTCCGCCAACCCGCATTTGGCCAGCGTGGTGGCCTGATCTTCCTCACCTAAAACGAAGGCCAACGCCGAGCAGTCGTATGTTAATAAGTATATATTTTTAGTAAAAATGCAAAAATGCAAGTATAAAATGAAATAAATGAATTTTATACACAAATAATTCGTAAGTATAGCAGCAAGTCAGTAGTAGTGAAAATCAACCAGTCCCAGATTCATCTGGGTCTCTGATTTTATTGTATAGTGTAGTAGGAGGACATTATCACCAGGCAACGACCACTATTGGGCGTCCTGGTCGTTGTCACCAGGTTTGAGGTAAACTCGGTGAGGAAAACACTATATTCCATTTTATTTTTTTGCGCCCCTTGTTACTCATTCTTTATAGGTTATGTGTATCTCAAAAAAATCTCTTTAGTAGTTATTATTTTAAGGAATAGTGTCAGTCTGGGTGTTAATGAATCATTCAGGCAGTAAGGAAATGTTATTTTTAAATTAGTAATATACTGTTTTGTATTTATAGTCTGAAGGTGAAACATGGATTTCCTTGAAAATATTATGTAGGTATTTTTTCCTTTATTTACTTAACAAATGCAAGAATTAAAAACTATATAGATTTAGAAAAAAAACAGGGTTAGTCAATACTTATCTCGCCATCATTGTCGTGATCTAAACTAATTTGAAAAATGGAGCATAAGTATACAATAAAAAATCATATTTATACATTAATTTTAACAATTTATTTGAATGAATTGTACGCATAAAATTTGCTTAGTACAAAATTGTAATTTAATGCTACATGTGCTAAATAACTTATGTAAATACTATTTTAACTGTTCTGTGATAAACTTTTCTGTTATTTGTGTCAAAATATTTATGCATAATTATATTCTTCTTTTTATAATTTAGTTTTATAATAAAGTCTTATTTTTAACAGTTTTATTATTTTCTCTCTAAACTAAACAATTTGTAAATTGGTTCCCAAGTCAATGTGCAGGTCAATTCCTGCAAAAATGGCCGCGCGCACACCGCGCCTATAAAGGATTCCAGTCACTTTTAATATTTTAAATATTTGGATTTTACACAGATAATAATTAGATATCAAGCAGTACCTGCGTAACTATAAAATTATATGTAAGAGCGACGTGCCGATATTATTTTAGCTGAACTGTGAGCTTAATGGATAATAGATTCTCTTTTTACAAGAATAATTTTCATTAGATTTGGTTTTCTAATTCTCAATATTTTAAATTCTAATTTATACAGTCATTTGGTGCTCAAAAAATAGATTAGAGACGCCATGATAAAAAAACGCGCCGCTTAATCTACCTAACATGGTGGTGTGGAAATGAGTTTTTTTTCCAAAACACGTGTTGAGTCGACTTTGCAACGTTCGACGGTTCGTATGCTAAAACTATTTATTTTACAAAAAAAAGGTTAGAACATAAATTATAAGAATTTTTCTCTAGTTTCATTAATTACTTAACTATTTTTATCGCTAAATGATTAGGGAAGGAGATATTGTCAAAAAACTGTTAAGGCGCCATTTTTTCAATATGGCAGCGCGAGCGGCAAAGATAGAAGTAGCATAGTAGAAATTCGGAAAGAGCCCGTCGAAATCTATAAAATCATCAATTTTCAAAACTCCCGGAAAACTTTCCAGATAAAACTACCAAATGAATAGTTGTAGAACAAAAAAGGCCCATTCTAAGCCTAAGCAAAATGTCAAATTTCAAAATAATATTTGTTAAATAAAAGTCCTGATAATGAAAAAGGTAAAAAATATGTTAAATTAAACTCCACATTTTCATTTGGAGGGAGGGGCGAGGGGTGGTCTTTTATAAAGTATATGTATAATAAATAATAAATAAACTTACAATATAATATAAATATTATAAATGTGAAAGTTTGTGAGTGTGTATGGATGTTTTTTACTCTTTCACGCCAGAACGGCTGAATGGATATGAATTAAATTTGGCACAGAGATAGATTATAGTTTGGAATAACATATAGGCTACTTTTTATCGCGGAAAAATATACGATTCCCGAGGGATACATTTATTTTTGTTTTAAAATAAAATGAATATTCGTATATAATGGCTCTATCATACAAGCAAAAGGACTTACGAAATAAACTACGGCTAATATAGTTTTAACTAAACTTAAAAAAGTGTGCAAAATTGTATTTAGTTCCACTATACGCTGCACTGTTCAACAACACGAACATAATCCACCTATCGAAATATAAGATTATATTTCATTTTTTCTTCAGGGTTCTTAGTGCATAATCTATTTAGAATATAGATTTCCTGGTATAAACGCCCAAATATCGATGACAGTTAGGACAATAGTGTTCCACATTCTTCCATCGTTTTGTCACATATGGCAATATACAGCAGCACAACCACCTGAAAAATGGAAATGTGTATAAAAATATCTACATAATATATAGTATTTTATCCTTGTTAATACTAAAAATCTAATGGGTTAAAAGTTGTACATATAAAAAATAAAGGGATGCTTGAAGTGTCGGGTAATAATAATATAACAGAAGCTATATGAATATCAACAGTTTTTAGAAATATTATTTCGAAAACAATTTATTAATGTAACAATATAATAATAATGTTAAATATTTAATAAAAACTTTTTTACCCGACGCCGGCGATGCCCAAAGAGGTGTTATGTGTTTGACCTGTATTTATGTATGTATTTCCAATCCTATGTTCCCTCATAATTACTAAATGGCTTAACCGATTTACATGTTTTACATTTATGTACTTGCTATTAGTCTTGCTACGTGTATGTACTTGTACATACATTGTCTCCAACTAAACGTCCGACCGACAGAGTTTTTGGCAGGTTCCGTCTACATCATTCTTTTTAAGTACAACATTCTATATTACAAATATTAGCCAAAATGTATATGCACTTTTTGTGTGATTTTATTAAACGATAAAGCCTTAAATATTTTGATCCCTATATAATATCCCGTAAAATATCACACTCGAATTAAAAAACTCTATATCTACATAATAAAAAATACGAATTGAAAAGGATTATTTAGAAACATTATGTATATTATTATACAGTACTAGCGACTCACCTTCGCTTCGATCGGGTTCGTCCCTTTTTTTTTAACGTTGGGAAATGCATTTATGCACGACGTGTGGGACTCACCGGCGTAATACAGCCAGTACTACCCACTAAAACCCAACAAAACCTTCCCCCGTCTTAATGGGGCGTCGCAGGATCGCTTACGCATTCAACTACGACGCCCCGACGGCAGGTCCGCCAAAGCAGATCACCACAACCATGGGTTTGCTCCACAGTCCACTCTGCTATCAGAGAAGTACCAGGAGCAACCCGCATGGTACACCGCCCCCCGAAGAGGGCCACCTCCCACCGCCCACCGAAGTGGGCAACCTCCCTGTGCGTTTCTTGGCTTCGCGCCCGGTTGGATTGCCGGGCACTACTGAACCCTCCCACCACGACAAGGTGAACGCACGTTGGGGGGGATCGGGTTCGTCCCTAGCTTAATTCCCCATACAAACTTTCATCCCCATTTTCTCCCCCTTAACTGATGATTTCAGGGATATAAAGTATATAAGTAGTAAGTATATACTTCCCAGGGTCTCGAAACTATCTTCTTACCAAGTTTCATTTAAATCGGTTTAGTAGATCCAGAGATTACCCCCTACAATCTCACAAACTTGACCTCTTTTTAATATTAGTATAGATGCATGGGCGTACCCAGGTAGGGGCGGGGCGTGTATGTCTCGAAATGGTCGATAAAGTTATGTTTGAGTCAGGTTACGAGTGTTACGAATTACTTTACAATATATTATGTGTTAACTTATAAAAAAATTACGCTGCGCGCCCGGTCAACTTGTATTCATACAATACGCTAGAGCAGCAAGCGACCGGTGAGCTCCACGCTCGCCAGCCACTCGCTGCCGCGCCAACGACTTACGGAGATTATCGAATCTAGTCTAGCGTTTGTGTACTGGCCTGCGAGCTCGTATTTGACATAATAATAATAATAATAAATACTCTTTATTGTACACCCACAAGAGAAAAAAGAAAAAAATTACAAGAAATATATAAAAAGAGTTATGTACAAGAGGCTTATCGCTAAAACAGCGATCTCTTCCATACAATATACACATACAATAGACATAAAATATTAACATATCATAAAATAATCAATGCCCATATCTATACATATAATAAATTGTAACTGATCGCTGTCTGTACATGGGAGATATTTGAGAAAAACTATTATTGGGGGTTTTTATTAACGCGATAGAACCCAAAACAATGATTTTTAGAATTTTTGTCTGTTTGTCTGTGCGTTTGTGCGTGCTAATCTCAGAAACGGCTTAAGCGATTTTTATGCAGTTTTCACGAATGTATTTTATGGTAAGCACTTAACATTTAGTTTTTCTTTTATTCAAATCGGTTCATAAATAAAAATATTATGTCAATTTAATAAAAAAACACATTAAACATTTATTGGAAAAAAAGTTGTGTATACTTATTTACGCACGCAAGAAGTTATACTTCTTTGTTTTTTTAGAGCATTTAAATAAAAACTTGTTTTTTGAAATGTTTTAACTTTTTTTAATGTTTTTTTACTTCTTTTTCGTATTCTTCTCAGCAAACCCTTTCACTTAATATCCATATAGACCAGGGCTGAAGCCTTTGAAAATGGTAGAAAGTGAAAAAAAAATAGTAGGATGAATCCCATTGGAAAAGGAAGAGATATAACGAAAATGAAAGGAAAAATAATTCACGGGCGATCTGATGTCGGGAAGTGGGAAGAGGTGAGTTTTTAAGGGTAAAAACGGTTTATTTCGATTTCCGGCAAAACCACAAGTCCTATGGAAAAAAGTTAAATAAAAAAGTTGTAGGTAATAAAAAGATCTACACCTTTTGTATTTACACTTTTTTCACATAACCTTAATGCAAAAAGTATAGGCCAGACCCTCCTAGCCCCTTCCCCACTTCTCTAAAAAATATCTTTTGATGGGCTAAAATTGTCCGTGGGTCACTCACGTATATATAAGTTATCTTAAAATAGCAATAAATTGGCATCTACGCATATAATTTAAAGAAGATTCTACAACTTTCTCAAAATATTGTAGATGTCTTATTAAATATTAACTTTATTAATTGCATTTTCTGAAAAAATTTAGCATAGTAATGTAGTTTTTTTTACATCATTAGAAAGTGAAGATTTCAACGAACAAAAATCCCACCGACTTTTTTTTAAAAAGCAGATATTTTGTTGCGAGAATTTTCGATTGAAAATTAGGGTGCTTTTTTGATATTAAGCCAAAATAAGGTGAAAAAATAAATATTTTAAATAAAAAAATAACTGTATATTAGGGACATAAAAAGGTAAGTTTTCACCGAATTTCGTGAATAATTTTTTTTGTAAAAGATAAAAATAAAAAACCAAAAACTTGAATTTTTCTCATAAATATTTAGGTTATGGGAAAAAAGTGTAAATACATCGTTGTAGATCTTTTTATTACCTACAACTTTGCCATTTGACTTTGATTTGTAGTTTTGCCGAAAATCGAGATAAACCGTTTTTTACCCTTAAAAAACTCACCCCCTCCAACTTCTCGACCTTAGATCGCCCGTTAATTATTTTTCCTTTCATTTTTTTTATATTCTCTTCCTTTTCCAATAGGTTTCATTCTACTATTTTTTTTTTGTTTTAAAATTATCGACCCTGATCTAATATCTTGGGGGTGCAAAATAAACAGTCCGCCATATTAAATTTTAAAGCCCTTGCATTTGATACCCATATCATATGGGTGGGTCACTATGAAAATAATAAATCGCCATTTTGTAACGTCCGTCTGTCGTATTGGATTAAACATGGTAGCAATTTGGAAATCATGCAATCACGACAGACAAACGTGTGTTCCAAATTTCAGCTCAATCGGACAATTGGAAGTGGGTCAAATTTAACTTGTAAGATTTGATTACAGACACTGAGACAGGTGAAACTAAATAAAAGCTTGTAATATTTTTTATATTTATCGATATAACAAACGTGTTGTGTATATAGAAATAAAATAAAAAATTAAATAACCTCACACTGTAGTCAATAATCACTAACTTCATACTGTAGTCCAAATCTGTCGCATCGCATAGAAAAAGAAGTATAATTTCAATAATGCTATATATAAAATACTGTTGAGTTGATTTGGCTGAAACTTTGTTTAATTATATTATATGTAGTTTGTAAAACAATGATGATTGAAAGTTTATATGGACGCAACAAACTCAAAAATTGATAATTTCAGAAAAGACGCTGCCAATGTAAGTTGAGACATTATATGGTTGAGCATATTAAACAAACTGGGCGCGCTTCTGTCGAACGCCGGCGCACCCTAGTAATCGCTTAAACTCGGCTAATTTTATTTTTTTAAATAATTAGGGTTCGGTGCAAAAAAAATAATATCCATGAAATTGCGAACAAAATCCGCGTAAATCGTTTGTCTACCTATATGGAAATACCTATATGGTACTGCCTCGGTGGTGTAGCGGCTAGCATGTACGGCTGCACACCTGGAGGTCCTGGGTTCGAGTCCCGGGTCGGGCCAAGTATAGTTATTGAGTCCTTCTGTATAGAAAGACTCAGTAATAGCCCGGAGTTGGGAAGTTGGCGGTGTTTCACCCCCGTGCCTCGGAGAGCACGTAAAGCTGTCGGTCCTGCGCCTTATCTCTCACCGGTCGTGTCGAGTAGTCGTCCCATCGGAGTATGAGAGTGACAGGAATAGAGAGTGCACTTGTGTCTGCGCGTACACTTGAGCACTATAATATCTCCTGCGCAGTTGGCTAGTCTCAATGAGATTGGCCGCCGTGGCCGGAATCGGTCAGGAGAACATCATCATCATCATGGTATTTAAAAAATGTGGTTGATATTGTGTGTAGTGTTGCCCAAATTCAGTCTTGGTCTTGCAGTCTTGGTCTTGTTCTTGCGTTTTTGCAAGACCAAGACCAAGAACAAGACCGCGTATTTTTAGCAAGACCAAGACCAAGACTGACCGTGCAAGACTTGAGCAAGAACAAGACATAGCCTGCAAGACTCTTGCGTCTTGCAGCTAGGACTTAGCGCTATTTCACTGAGTAGTTAGGTGTAACAGTTCGGTGTATAGGTAGGTACGCTTAGGAATTCTATGAGACGCAAAAAACTGTATCAAAGAATATGAAAAACTGGACCTATGCGCATTACGACTAATACCATAAACATAGCGAATAAAAAAAATATTAAAATCAAACTGAGTGCATGCATAGTTATGTTTTAACCATCGGCACTTTGATAATGCGGCATCAAAGGTTTTGTACTTACTTCTCAAAGAAATTTGCCGCTTTTCGGAAGTACATGGTTATGATACACGCGCCGGCGGCTTCTTTTGAAATCTAAAACAATCGTTGCCGCCACGCCGAAATCATAACATTTGACACTATTTGATTGCCGCCATAGGGCGTAGGTATACTCATGCAAAATAAGGGCCTGTCCGCACTGCAATATTTCACCGCGCGATTTTTATTCTCGCGTATTATATTCCGTGATCGAAATTGTACTTATTACGCACTGCGAATAAAATTTCGTACGATTTTTGTCAGTTTGATGCAGTTCCCGACTGAGACAAACGTCTAAAATGATAAATCTACTATATCTACTGAGACATTTTAGTAATCTAAAATGATGTTTTTCTACATTAAATATCAAGAGCTGCGAAAATACAGTAAAAAGTTTTTCGGATATTACAGAATGACTACAAAATCATTCGATAAACCAATAGCGTCGGTGCACGACTGAGCGAAACGCGCGAATTTTATTTCGCAGTGCGGCCATAGCCATACATATTATATACTGTACAAAACTTTCGCGCGGAAATAATCCGCGCCGCATCGCGTTCAATTTGCATCAAATCACAGATTTTTTTTCCGCGCGAATTTTTAACCGCCAGTGCGGATACTCCTATAAGATTCATTGTGTTACAGAATTGCGGGAATAAAAACGTGCGGTGAAATATCGCAGTGCGGACAGGCCGTAATTTCGAATTTTTTTACACGCTTTATATTATTGTTTGATTTGCGGCGGCATCCTTATCATAGAGCCGGCACGTGGCGAGGCGGCGCGGTAGAAAGCAAGGAAACTTACTATAAATAAAGGAATTATTTTAATTCCAGTCATTTCCAATTGAGCTGTGCTTCGAGTCTAACTTAATAATTGTTTTTACTAATTCTCGTTGTTTTCTAAAAACGTATCACGTGTACAATTTAATATGAGTGACGAAGATTCAAATTATTCTAGTCCGAGTAACGAGAGTTTGAGTCACAGATCTAAAAGACCCAAAAGCAAATTTGAGGAATTTTTTGAAATAATTCATGCATCCCAAACTGCCTTCTGTAAATTGTGCCAACATAAAAATTGAAATAAAAATGAAAAACAGAAACACTTCAAGAAGCAAGAAGGCAAGGCTTAAGGAAACATCTAATATCTTTCCATAAAAAGGAATCAGAAATATTTCTTCCTGTTAAACCAAAATTCAGTGGAGATATCACAAGCTTTTTAGTAACCGCTGGAAGAAGTGGACAGGTAAGAATATTTATTTAACAGTTAAAAGAATTTTAACTCCGCGTAGCTATTCATGCGATACTTTCAAAAACGCCATTAACTTACGTAAGTACACTGATAGAAGGATTTTTTTGGGAGTAATAAATCAATTTATTACAAACTTTTTAAGGTATCTTTTTGGATGGAAGAAATATTTTTTTACTGTTACCAACACTTTTTAGGATTAATTAAATCGCTTTTTTATTAAAACAAAAATTTTTTTACTGTTAAAAAGCTTTAATGTATTGAAAAAATTATTTATTTCCACCAAATAAGATTTGTTTACGGTTAACAAATATTTTATTTGTGGTCATTGTTGATAGATGGCGGCATTCATGCGTAGCTTTGTATGTATATATAATAGCCATCGTATGCCTTCCACGTTTCCAATGACTCTGAGAATAATCATGTATTTGGTTTTATTACTGCAATTATATCTGATGGCAAAACTATTCATATTTCTTCCAAAAAATGTGTAACTATTGGACTCAATCCCCATATAAAAAGCTATCAATTAATATTACCGAAAGCAAACGATCCAGAAAACTTTATCCTATCAATTTTCGATGAATATTTTAAACCGTTAAAAATTCATGTATCGTCAGATGGCTCTTATGTAATATCTCAAAGAAATTTGATTTATTGACTCGTATACGAATACCAACGTATCGATTATAATAGTGATTATTTTAATTTTAAATGTATACCGTTGTCATAAAAAAAAATTATATACTATTAATCAATTCATTATTTATTATATTTTAACTTTATTCGTTTCACAAAATTTCTAATTCTCTGTAATTGTAATAATTAGAACAATGAACGTAATGTTCAAGGGATTTTTTGAATATTAATAAATTATTTTTTATATGTCAATAAATCATTTATTACATACTAATAAATATTTTGTTGGCAGTAAAAAATATCCGCTAACAAATGATTTATTAACTGCTAATAAATATTTATTAGGAGTCTTCTCTCTAACAAATCATTTCTTAACTGGTAACAAATCTTATTAGGTACAAAAAAATCCTTCTATCAGTGTATTTTTGAGTTAGTGGTGTTTTCATCTAGGGGTGCGACATATTAAGTATGTAATTATCGTCATAAATATTTTTTATAAACACCCATATTTTCATTTAATCGGCCAGTAACAACTAAGTACTTTATTTTGGTAAATTACAGTACAGTGCAACCTTAATATAACAAATATCAATTTAACGATTTTCTCGATTTAACAACAACAAACCTCCTCCTCTTATACGCTCAAACCTAGTATGTTTTAAATAATAATACAAGATTTATTGTTTTGTTTAAGTCGGAAAACAGCAGTGACAACATCACGATAGCTACAGTTGATTGGGTGGTGAAAAAATATCTTCCCTTCTCATTTTTCGATGACGAAGCTACACAAGTATATTTTCGACGTATTTGCCCTAATATGGTGTTTCCTAAAAGGTCTACACTTAGAAGGAAAGTCAAAGAGCGATTTGAAGAGCTCCAATTGAATCTCAAGGAACGACTTCAACAATTATCATCTAAAATGTCTTTTACCATTGATGGGTGGACGTCAATTGCTGGTAGGAGTTACTACGGGGTTACTATTCATTATATAGACAACGAATGGAAGTATCAATCTATAGTTCTTGATTTTATACCATCACGCGGTCGACATACTGGGGAAGATATTGCAACGATTTTCCATGAATGTTTATTGGAATATGGCATAATTGATAAAATACAAGGTATCACGGTCGACAACGCAACTGCAAATACCAAATTTATGTATGAACTGGGCAAACAGCTGCCGCCACACTTTGATTCAGACAATCAACATTTCCGGTGCTTTGCTCACATTTTAAACCTTGGTGTACAAGATTTATTAAAGACCTTAGCATTACACTGTGAGTCTGACACTAACGCGCAAGATCAGCAGTACGAAGACTATGCAGACGAAACTGAGGATGAGGAAGATGAAGAATCTGCACCAAATATTGCTGACTCGCGTACATCTGTAACAAAGTTACGCAGTATTTCCAGTAAAATAAAAAGAAGTGAGATAGTCAAGAAGAAGTTTCAGTCTGCTTGTGAAGCAGCTGGCGTGCCATCAAATCTAAATGCCATTCTTGACTGTCCAACGAGATGGAATTCCACACATGATATGATTGGATTTGGTTTAAAAGTGAGAGCGGGCATTGACATATTGTGCAGTTCTGTCACCGAATTAAATGATTTTCAAATCACAGCTAATGAATGGCAGGTACTCGAAAAATTACATAAATTTCTAATAAACTTTAAACTTTTAAGTACAAAACTTGGTGGAGACAAATATGTTACATTACCGCTAGTCATTGTATCATTCAATCTCTTGCTAGATAAAATTGAATCCATGGTAAAACAGTTAGATGAGAAACCTAATCGATCTGAAGTGGATGAAAGGCTCATTCTAGCTTTCCAAGCAGCTCGAGACAAAATGCTTAAACATTACAAGAAGAGCAACTGGATTTATTGTACTTCTTTAATTTTAGACCCAAGGCATAAGGCTTAGACTTTTGACCTGACAATGTGGGGGAAGCAACTTAAAACAGAAAGTCTGCGCAAGTTCAAGGAACTTTATGAAGAATATAAAAGTCTACTCTCACTGAACAAATCTCTGGAATTACCAGAAAAAAAAAATGAAGTATGTGATGAAGATGAAGACGTAATAGACTTTGATAAACTCTATGAATGTCCCTCGACGTCATCTGGATCTTGTCTTCAAGGCTTAGTGATAGACGAGTTGGAGGAGTACCTGAGAAAACCAAGAACTGCCAGCTCGGAAGACATTTTAGATTGGTGGAGGACGCATGAGACAGAGTATCCGATTTTATCGAAAATGGCCCGTGATTTTCTCTCAATACCTGCAACTTCAGTACCTGCTGAGAGGTTATTTTCTAAAGCATCATTAGTAATTAGAAAACATAGAAATAGGTTAAGTGATGAGTCAGCCAGATGGTTACTTTGTATTAATTCTTGGTCAAAAAAATTGATATAAAGTATCATAACCTAATGATAAAGCTGTTGATTTGTGTTGTATTTTATTTTTTATTCAAATAAATGATAAATCGTAAAACTCTTTTATTAAATTTCTTATAAGTTGAGGGTTCAATCTCTTTTTAGACAGATAAGTATTGTTCTTTAAAATACAGTCAAGTTATTGTAATTAATTTGTTTTTTTACATGTTTTAGCAAATGTAAGCTTATAAATCATAAATGTTTATTAAGAAACAGTTACTTCCATGGAAAACGACATATAGGTCAGTTGATTTTTCGAATTTCTTATCAAATCTTCAGTTATTTATTAATCTGCTTGATCTTTACTATGGCTATATTCATTCAAGCTCACAATGTTCCAATTCTAATACGTTTTTCTAGGATTTAAAGTAAACTTTAATAAATAGTAATAGACTAATAGGTAATTGCAAGACTTGCAAGACTCTTGCTGCAAGACCAAGACCAAGACCAAGACTGGGAGCGCAAGACCAAGACCAAGACCAAGACCAGGTGTATTGGCGCAAGACCAAGACCAAGACTGGCTAAGTCTCGTCTTGTTCTTGCGTTTGGGCAACACTAATTGTGTGCAGTGTGCAACCTGTTGAACAATAATAAAAAGTGTCCGCTAAATAAAAATGGACATTCGGATTTTTTTGTCTTCATATAGTCTGTAGGGAAAAACAAGCACGGGGGACCGGGGGGGGCTGGTAAATTTCTGTTTTGATCACCGCCCCCCCGCCCCCTGGACCAAAAACTGGGTACGCCCATGTATAGATGTAAAATCAAGTACGGGAGTAGTCATATAAATTATTTACAGCTAAAAAGCTAGCCAGGGCTAATTAGATCTTAGACAAACAAACTGCTAATTAAATTAGTTGTTCTTAGACTACCATACCGTACATAAGTCCATATGTACTACGTAGTACGTACCTAATTTTAATAATTCGGACATAAAAGTATTTAGTAAAATATTTTTTAAAATGTGAACACACTTTAAGTTAAGTATAAATAATTTATTATAAAACTTTCTTAGTTACTTCTTTACCCACATACCTACACATCTGGCACGGGCAGGATACTTATTTTAGATTAAGTTATATTTATTGAAAAACATGACCGTTGACCAAATAGACTTACCAGAAAAATATACCAAGTACTAAAGCAAAAATATGAGTGATGGTAGTGTTTCTGTAATTGGCTTGAGTCATTATGTCTTCCTGGCAATAGGGACATCGCATGCCTACAGGTTCGGAGCCTACCCGCAATAAGTCCATTTCAATGCACACATCATTACTCTGCGTGATTTGGTGATACGCATTGGTTTCCACTAAAAAAATAAATTTTATTCAAACGTACATATAGAGTTATTCAAAATAATAACTTTACAAAATTCATAATAATAAGACCAGAGGTAAAGAGTTCACTTTAGTAACTAATACCATTGAGACTAGCCATCTATAGGGGGGTGCACAAGTATGGTATAAAGTACAATAACAATTTAACACTATTTCTTCTAGTAATCCTGTAGAACGGAAACTCATCGAAAAGGCGATGAAGGCATAACTCACAAGGCCGATGTGTCAGGTAGAGTACATGTGAAGGCTAGGCACAAGAGTGGAAAAGTTACCTATATACGTATAAAAGTTACCTACCAATTTCCAAATTCAAGACTGCTAAAAAGCACGACCCGGGATTTGAACCCGAGACGCCAACTCCAGGAATACAAGTTGACATAACGCATCGCGAAATAGATATACGAGTACCTTTGATAATTGATATTATAGTAAATACTAAACATGGCACTACCCAATGAGCTACTAGCTACACAGCTACTTGTCGCCGAAAATTGAGTTGTCACTTGGGCCCTTGCAATATATTTATTAATATATTTAACCACTAATGCTATACCAACGTAATCTAGCAATAAAAACGTTAATTACACTTACACACGACTTTTAACATTTTAAAATTAATATGTGACACACGACGTTTGTGAATGTTTACTGAAATAACATGGACTAATATTATTTATAATTCATGGAGTTTCATGCTTTTATCGTACGTACGTATCGTTGGTAGGTATATGATTATAAATCGATATTCACTTTATAATCCTATGAAATTACTTTTCGATCGCAGCTATAGTAGATGTTTCACATTTGTTTAGCCATTAGAATATTAAAATTTAATTTTATCTGGTACTTAATACAAATTAAAAAACTCAAATATTTTGGAAATAGTATAAATAGGGGTTTAAAGTACTTCTGTTAACTCTAAAATTTACAAAGAAGTATCTACTTACTTGTGTATGTTAGTACACTTATTTAAATCACAACAACAATAAGTCACTAATATACCTATTAATTTATTTATCACAAAATATACTAAAATATATTACTTTTAATATTCATGTTCACACAATTTTTAAATTAGATACAGTAGACAGCACTAGCCCTTGATTGCTTTAATTTACGTCGAATAACGCCGCTCTACTTACTATTTGTCAATAACACGATAACACAACAAGTCGATATCCAATGGTTATCATGTACCTACAGAGATAAGGGCATGGATCAAATGCACTTAGCTTAATCTTTAATTCTTCGTACTTCTATACATACAATAATTTACAATACAATATAAATACATTTTTTTATTTACAAATGGCACAGGATACGCTTTAGCTTCCAAAGATATCTTATTCTGTTGATATATGACTAAATTTAAATTAAATCTCTACATTACAATATAATGTATTTTAGTTTTTTTGAATTTGGCAATAACTACAGAGTCGTCGAAAACTGTGTATATAAAAGTTACGTTCTTTATAAACGGCAACAAGAACTGAATGTGTAAAATAATTTTGTACTTATTTAGTAACTGCCTCGATGGTGTAGTGGCTAGCATGTACAGCTGCACACCCAGAGGTCCTGGGTTCGAGTCCCGGGTCGGGCCAAGTTTAGTTATTGAGTCTTTCTGTATAGTAAGTCTCAGTAACAGCCCGGAGTTGGGAAGTTGGCGGTGCTTTACCCCCGTGCCTCGGAGAGCACGTAAAGCCGTCGGTCCTGCGCCGACACTCTCACTGGTCGTGTCGAGCAGTCGTCCCACCGGAGTATGAGCGTGACAGGAATAGAGAGTGCACTTGTGTCTGCGCGCACACTTGTGCACTATAATATCTCCTGCGCAGTTGGCTAGTCTCAATGAGATTGGCCGCCGTAGCCGGAATCGGCTAGGAGAACATCATCACTTATTTATTTTAACGGCGCGCTATTAAGGTAGAGCGAAAGGCGCGGTAGATCTAGGCGTCAAATGGCGAAGCGCGCCAAAATACCAAATGGGAAAAATAATATGTAAAATAATAAAATATCAAGTAAACGAAAAGTTAATAATTATTATCAATTATTTAACTGAAAAATACAAAGCACACTTATGATAATCTCACTCTACTCGGATCAAGGGCCTAGAATCAATGCAGTACAAGATGTTGTTATATGAATAAAAAATGAAATGTTAATGTTCATGTGTTCGTAAAGTTTTCATTTCTAATTTCTATCGGTGGTCATGAGATTTGCCCAGGGATTTGATGATGAACGATGGTAAGATGTTTTATGTTCAGAAATATTTTTAACATAAACCAGAAGACTAGTAACGATAGATGGCGCATGGATCATATCGGATATAATAAGGAGATTATTTAATTTGAACTCTGAACGCAATAGGTACAAACAGAAAGTACTATAGATACGTGTTTGCATTTATTAATCTGTCACTTTATCAGGCAAAAACAAACCTTCAAAGATCAATATTATAAATTAAATAAAATGGATTGATTTGTTTCAAAATTCTAAGTTAACTTTTTTTTAACGTTTAAAAACTATTCAAAGCAAAGTCGGATTCTTTTAGTTATTCATATTGACAAAGTTATTTAATATTTTAAATTTAAATATTAGATTGGACAAATGAATAAATATTTACAAAAACTAGAATAGAAGTGGGAAAGATTTCTCGAAAGAAGGGCGCCACACGTATGGCCTATTTAAATTCAGTCTGAGGTTATGCTATTTATTTTTATATCTCTTTTATACCTGGTTTTTTGCTTCTATTGTGTTCGCATCTTACCTGTGCAGTGTATTATATTCCTCGAAGTAAGACTAGTTGGAGGAATAATTGAGAAGGAGAAGTGCATCCTACGGTAGTTCTGGCTGACTTATGGATCAACACACAGCCTAACCCGCTGGTTGTAGAAACGTGAAATTTGGAGAATTTATTCCTTATATGATGTAGGCATCTAATAAGAAATAATTTTTCGAAATACATCACCTAAGTGGGTAAAATAGTGGATTAAAGATTGTATGAAACTCTGTCATTCTTAATGTGAAATAGACAGAAAGTGGTGTTTAGCTTTAAGATAAAAAACAAGAAATATATTTATTAGATTTTTTTATGAAATTCATCCCTTTTAAGGGGTAAAAGGTGGTAATAAAGTTTATATGGGCAAAGAATTTGTTATGATCAAAATTACTTGAAACTTGGTATTAATGATTTTCTATACAATTAAATAAATACGCGTTTTAATATTTTTTGAAATTCAATTCTATAAGGGGATAAAATGATAATGAAAGTTTGTATGAAACTCTATAAATAATATGTAAAAAAAGTACAAAATAGTAGAAAAAATATATTCACCTGTAGACGACTAAAGATTTTTAAAACCACTTTCTTTAAAACGATGTCCACATAGTCTTAAATATAAAGATTGCGATTTCACCAATTTTAGTCGTCTTATTGCTATAGCCCAAAATTTCTTCAGGTTTTGTCTTTTGGGAACAAATGATATCCATTTTCTTTGCATACTGGGACTGCATAATTTGTCATATTAATTAAATTTTAAATAAAATGAAAAAAAAAATCTATCGATGCTATAGAGCTTTACAATTTACTGAGGACTATAGTAATCGCTACATCTGGCGGGACAAAAAGCAAATGTCTTTTTTAACTGTATGCGGCGCTGTTTGACATTATCTGTCAGTTTAATATCCTTTTACACTTGACAGCTGATACTTGACAGTTTTGATATAAATTAATGGAATATTGACACAAATAAAATGCTTATTGCCTGCTTATTCAAGTTTAGAATTTAGATTGCCAAAACATTGATAAGTTTATTTAGTCCTTTTATTAATGTTTCTTACTAACATTATCAACTTGTAACGTAACTTATGTTCAGTCTTGTTGGATACAAAACACAAAAAATCTTACAGAAATACTTATTTTATATATACTTGCCCAAATGGATGTAGATTTACTACGACCGGGCACTGTGCCCATATCCCCTGACACAGTATTTTGGTTTGAATTTTTATTAGACCCCAATTTATTGAAGAAACATTTAAGTAAACCCAACCCAGGTCAGATAAAAATCATATACCTTCTTACATGATAATCAATATATGTATAAATATTTAATATGACTAATTTATCTCAATAGAGCCATCAGCGTGTGACTTAATAGAAGAATTCCTGACAGTAGACACTAAAAATGCCAACTCGAAACCAACAAGTGAACGGGTGGTTGATGTTGATGCACCTCCTAGTCCTCCATCTACGAGCACTCCTACATTACAGTTCACACGCAAACAACTTGCTTTAAAAATCCTTGCACTAAAAGTTGCATCAACATTAAACTGGAATTTAGGTATGTATTGTAAATAATCTTTCATGAAATATTTATGAAGAATAAATAGCTCTTATTAAATATAATATTTTAAATATTATATTTCAGATATATTTGAAAGAAAGCTTCCTCCACCAACTCAACAACATCTAATGCAAGATCTGGTTTATATGGCCACAGATACTACTTTTGCGGTACCACCACAGGTAAAAAAAGTTTTCTCATAGCATTAATTTAAAATTGTATGTTAAACATAATAAAATGACAACAAGTAAAGTACATATTTTTAATATTATTAATTAATCTTCATATTATCTTACCTTGTATCTAAAGATATTCTACAAACTTCTCTTGTTATCTAATTTTAAAATTCTGATATCAAAAAAAACTTATGTGATGTTTTACAGGAAACAACACCAGAACTCTTACAAAAACCACAGGCACAATTTGCCCTCACTTTATACCATAGATGGGTGTTAAGATTTCCAGTCAAAGCTGCTCTATATTCCAAATCAGCAAAAATGTCTTTAGTTCATATGTAAGTTCAAGTAAATTCTTAAGTGCAATGTGCATGTATAAATAGAGAACAATGTATAATAAATGCATGCCCCAGTACTGGTACAAAATTGTTATAATAAAAAATTACAAAATACGTGCTATGTTCCGTCTGTATACATCCTTCAATAAAAATTAACAAAAATAAAAATGTACAGTCTAAAATTCATAAAATATAATGTAAAAACGAAATTTGAAAGTATTTACTTTTATTAACATAAATATATGCAAGGCAGCATAGCATGTATGGGATACCATGGAGTCATGTGTGACCATATTATTATAATCATACATTACTTATATACCAAATATTATATTCATTCATTATAACAAAATAATATTTTTTCCCTGAAAATGTTATGTTATAAAGAATAAACTAAAATTTATATTGTCTCCTGAAGACATTATATCCCCAATAATATGCAGTGACAGAAAATATTACTAATTGCTACATCTCTTAAAAGAAAACATTAAAATATTACATTATTATAAATAGATAAAATTCATTCGTATGTTTCTGTGTAGAAGTATATGTAATAGAATGATCTCACAATGTACTGAACTGATTCTCAAAATCATCTATTCAAAAGCTATATCCCTGAATAGTATATATTGATGTAGATTGCAAATTAGTCGTAAAGCAAAAACTACTAGTTAATTATAATCTCTATTCCTAGGCCTGGAATGCAAGGAGATACTACCTACAACCCAATGAATCAAAATTTTGAAAAAATCTTGCGAATGTGCGAAGCATCACGTATGCAAAGTATTAAATACCTAGACAGTGTGTTATCATTTTACGACACTACGTTAGGTCGTAGAGAACCCCTTAAAATTAAAATCCCCGTAATGGAAGCATTTGCTCATCTGACAGAAGATTCTGATGAACTAAATCACAATTGGGATGCTGGAGACATTCTTATAAGCCAGTATGAACTAGCCATGCAAATACATTTCGATTTATGCTACAACTATTTCTTTTACGGTCAGCATGATTTAGCCAAACAACATATTTTGGGGTGCAGGGAGAATTCAGACCTTCTAGAAAAAGAAATATCAATCTCTGGTTATGGCACACACAAAACTATGCCATGGGGTGAATTCTACTATGCAAGTATGACTAAAGATGACATTTTAGGTTACATAAGGGCATTGAATCTTGGTTACGAAGTTTTGAATGAGGAACCAACACTCTTACAAAAACTTCAAGAATCAATAGCTAACCATTACACAGGGATAATAGCTATCTTACAGGCAGATAATCTGGTGCGAGAAATACCAATGGTTCATAGAGAGGTTGTGGAGCTTGATATTCAAGGCTCTGCTTCGAGTGGAGCGTTTACAGTAGCTAGAGATCTATTGAATAGAGTTTCAGCCCTTAATGCAGTTAGATATGCTCTTGAAGGGGGTATACCCTCTACACATCCAGACTTTTTGAACAAATTTAAAAGTTTGGGCATTAAGTTTTTCGATTTACTATTTTGGGCTCTAGCGCCGGTGTTAACGTCCAATCTATCTGACGATGACTGGGAAAAGCTTAAAATATTCTTTCTCCATCTGGCTACTTCACAGTGCAAAATACCCATTGACAAAATAGATGAATACCTAAAAAAATATGTCGGTGAATCAGCAGAAATTATAAGAAAAAGATTAATATCTAACGAGCATTTAAGTCGAATATTAAATGATCCAAATAACATAGACGACGAAAACATAGATCTTCCAAGAGAACTTTTAACTGATGATTGGGAAACGCCCGATTTTGAATTCAAGCCTGTACCAGAGTTGGAAATGGGGAAATTGAAAAAGCGCCTAATTGAGGCATCAACGGCGGACGATGTCCGTATGTGCTTAGTAAAGTTAGCAACAATGGCGCCTTCTTCGCCTTTATGGAAACTTAGTCCTTCATGGAAACCTCCTGGTGGTTTAGAGACTGCTTTGATATCTTTACCACGAGGATTTTTGCAAGACTTTGGATATGTAGTATCGGGTGCGGCTAGAGCTCGAGCAGAGGCAGGGTGTGCGCGAACTGCTTTATCTCTGCTTTCAGTGTTAGAAGGGGAAGCTAGAAGTCAATTAGGTGGTGGATCAGACCCTACATTATACCGTCTCTGTCGCCACTTATCCTGGGAAGTGCTTTTACTTCAAGTTAATGTAGTGATGTCCGAGTGGCCTCATCACCGTATCAATTTGACGGTCTTAGCTAATAAATGCAAAGCATGTATAGCGGCGGCTACATCTACTGACAGTATCGTTCCTCGACCTCAAGTAAGCCAATCAATATCTTTTATAATTTTCTCTAAATAAATCAAATAATCATAACAATCATGTTCTAGTTACGCTGGGAACTCCCAGCTCAAAGTTCTCTCGAAAATCCATTTATTATAATATTATAAATGTGAAAGATTGTGAGTATGGGTGTTCGTTACTCTTTCACGCCAGAACGCCTGAACGGATCTGGATGTTTGGCACAGAGATAGATTATAGTCTGGAATGATACATAGGCTATTTTTTCTTCCGGAAAAATATACGCTTCCTGTGGGATAGGTCTTCTTTTGTTTTCCTAGAGGCGAATCCGAGCGAAGTGAGGGTGAGCCGCTAGTAAATCCATAAATGAATTCCTTTACTATGATCACGTTTACCAGTAGTTTAGACGCGATAATGCAATACACAAACACTTAAAGGTTTTTTTAATTTATAGGTATAACTTTAAAAAAAATTAAAAAAATATAAATATTTCAAATTCTGCTATATATAATAATATTTGAACAGGTCATTGAAGCATGCTGGATTTGCTTAGTGAATGCTTGCGAGTGGGAAGGGGCGGGTGTAGTGAATGGACCAGGGGAGGTGGCCGCGGCTCTGTGTGCTGCTTGCTTTGAGCTGCAAAGAGGGAAAGGTGTTAGAAAGTTCCCCAGGCCATTGTGGGACTATGGTAAGTAGGAATCAGGAAAAATTATGAGAAAATTTAAATATATATTTATGTACATATTTCATGTATTGAACAGCCACTCAATACAAATTATACATAAACAAAAAATCAACAAATGTTGATACAAAAAATCAATTAATAATAATTAATTCATAATGACTACAGTAATCTAAATATTATGCTTAAATTTCGATTTTCAGCACTTTCGATATATAGCAATGGATCAAACGGCGCTGTTAAACGGTCAGCCGGTGGGGCGCCTTCACATTCACGGGACACAAACGCGGCTGAAGCACGTAACGCCTTCAACGCCTTTCTTTCGACTCTTCGCGAGCCCCTCGCAGTCAGTGTGATGATGTCCTTGCTAGCTAGAATCCATAACCTACTTATAGACGATAGCTCCTTGGAGCTGGTAGTAGAATATACAAACCTGTGGCCATCCAATATATCCAATATGAACAATTACAACATAAAACACGTACTGGAGTCTTTGACAGATTTACTGGAAAGGAGCTTGAAGTTGTATCCATATAATACGTCATGGTAAGTGAAACACCATTTTGTGTTATAAGGTAATTTTAGACCAAACCACCCTTGGTTCCGTTACCTCGGCCTAACCGTATTCTGCGCCCCATCCCATGTAGATTTAAAATGCCCTAGCACATATTATAGGAGATGATAATAAGTGAGGGTATCAGTAAATCGAGTAGACAGAAAACACGCTGCTTGGCTGCTTTATCGGCCTACGTAGACCGAATAAAAAATGTATACAATATGTAAGAATATCAATGTGAATAACGGTTTGTTGGTAGTCATTCCATCCTGCTACTCGGCCACCCAAATGACGTCCACAATTTTTTGCATAGACCAGGGATTCTCTAATTTCAATGATTCATTATATTAGACCCTGGATTCTCTTCGCGTTTATAATAATATAAAAACTCTCAGAAAAGACGACATTTTTGACTTAATCTACAAATATCATCATATCGGTAGCTTATTTTCGTAAAATGTTCAATTATTTAGCTTGTAATCTTCCTAGATAATTCCTCTCCTAATCGGTAAAGACCATATGAAAATCCGTTCAGTATCAGAGATTTACCCAAAAAAACACTTTAGCTTTGGCTTTGGCATGGTTAACATTAGTTGATACTTGATAGTATATAGAGATTTCTGCTAAATAAACAATTTATCATAAAAACCCAGGTTGCGTCTCTACGGCGATGTAGAGATGGCATGTGGCAGATGGGCGGCGGCTCTCCGTCGCTACCTGTGCTCGTTGGCAGCGGCCACATGGCACTTTGCCAAGCGCGCGCCGGACGAGGGCGCGCTGGCGCGTCGCGCGGCGCGCTGCTGCCAGGCGCTGGCCGCGCCCACGCAAGCTGTGGCGCTCTGCCAGCTACCAGAGGAACCTGATTACCCTACCGCCTTCAAATGTCTCGCTGAAAAGGTATTTGATGATATAGACATTTTATGATTGGTATTTGTATTGGTCTGGTATTCCTTTGTATGGGTATCGGTGTCAAAACTCCTTGTCTATACATATAATAAAACTCTAGAGGTCGAATGACTGTACATAGAAAAAAAAATGCAAAAATCCGAGTCAGGGGTATGTAAGAAGAGAAATAGAACAAGTCCATTTTTTTTTTTGTTTTTTGGCTTCTCTGTTTGTCTGTTTGCACGGGCTAATTCCCGAAACTGTGGGACCGATTTAAATAAAATTTTGCATGGTGGTACCTTATATCCCCGGTCAACATTTTTGATACTTTTCATCCCGGAAAATTAAAGAGTTCCCGTGGGATAGTTAAAAACTATAGTAACTTATACAGCTTAGCACACAACAATAATCTAATTTAGTAGGGATGCTGATACCTTATATTGGCAGTCAAACAACAGGTTACTTTTTATCCCGGAAAAATGAACGATTCCCGTGGGATAGATCTGTTTGTACTTTTTTGTTTCTATAGCTGATCAAACTGATAGCACTACAATTACTCGTAACATTGTCAATCTGGGAACCATTTGCGCTTATACAAATCGGTAGCGCTTCCATCATTACTTTTTATAAAAGCGTGTGCCATAGTATTCGTCACACTGACTATTCCAAAAAAATTCTAGCTACGCCATTATAAATAACAGCTTAGTGGACATGGTGAATAACAAACAAAACTCTCAATCGACAGACGGGTAACGCAGTAGATGCAATGGATGGGTACTATGGGTGTCTATGGGATGGCACTCTTTTAGAGGTCGCAGTGGCGCTACACGCTAGGAGGGGTGAGGGCGGGAGACGTGCGCGCGCGGTCAAGGCGGCCGGCGCCCTGGAACTAAACGCGAATAACAGTGAGGACATACAAAGAGAAGCCGCAGCGATACGACGTGCTAGACTCCTGAGAGCACTTACTAACCAATATGTCGCTTGATTTAATAAAACGTATTATATATTGCGTGTGTTTTTTTTTTAATTTTATTACCAAATAGCCTGATTCCCCTCGTATTGAAGGGAGGCCCGCGCCCAGCAATGGGAGGTTAAAAAGGGCTGAATACTACCAAATAGCTGGTAAGAATATAGTGTGCTATAGTCATATAAACCTCGTTTTATTTTAAGAGTGTAATCAACTACTTCAATTTGTAGCGTTTGATCTATAATATAAAATAATCAAAATAAATACAGATAAATTAATAACAAATAGATAAATATTCAAATTTTAATTTACGTAAATAATTTCGTCCAATAACACACTGTTGACGTATAAATTAGTAATTAACGCGAGGGTGAGTCGCTACCACGGTAATGTAATGCAAACAGTATTCCAACTCGGGCCTGTCCTTGAAAATTGAAATAATTACCTACAGCCGAGCGGCACGTACCCACGCGACAGGGCTGCCCGAGTGCCCGCCAGCCAGTATTTTAATTTCATCTACCTACTTGAGTTTCTTTCTAATTTTGTGATTTCAAATATTATATTTTTTATGTAAAAACTATTATTAGTAATTAAAAAATCTTAAATTTATAGGGGTGGTATGTGACCCTTATAAATTTGAGATTGACAAATATTTGCGCCTCGACTGAGACGTGTACGAAAAGCTTTATTGTTTAATTTAATAGTATAAAGAATCCGCATTCGGATAAAAAGTTTAATTATAAATACTTTAATATTTAATTAATTAATTTTTATTTTTAAAACGTACGATGTCTCGATTTTTTTGACATTAGCGAAGTTACGGGAGGAATAACATGTTTTTTTTGTATCAAATTATAAAAGTTACATAACATAACCATATACAATTTTCGTATCCAATTATACGATGTGGCAGCCCCGCGCGGTTGTCTACCGAGTGTATACCGAATGCGACGCGCGTAGGTATAACTCGATTTCCGACCGTTTGTATGAAGATGGAATACTACTGTATGTACCTAATATTACCGTGGTCGCTATTCTATACAGATAATAAAATTGAAGTGTCTGTTTGTAAGGTCGAAATAACAGCGTTTTACTAAATGCATATGAAATTATATACGGTACATAAAAGAAAAACACATTTTTTTTAATATTTTGTCTGTCTGTTTTTTTCCGGATAATCTCTAAAATAGCTAGACTGATTTTGACGGGATTTTCACTGAAAGATAGCTGATGTTATAGTGAGCAATATAGGCTACTCTTATTTTAGAAAAAGAATTAGGGTTCCGGTCAAAAAAAATGAAACGTACTTAATAATATATAAATAAATATTATTTAATTATATATAATATTAATATATATTTTTGGCCGCCGTAGCCGGAATCGGCTAGGAGAACATCATCATCATCATCATCATCATCATATATTTTTTAATAATATATAAATAAATAAAAACATCATTTGTATCTATGGATTTTATTTAACAATATTTTTAATTACACAATCAGTGGCATTTAAACATACGCTTAAATTGACAAGAGATGTAACTTTTAACATATAAAATCCACTATTAATACCTGCACTGCCATCATAAATTGTTATTATAAGACACTCCTTGATCGTCGACATCGTTTACCTTCCTAAGTAAATTTACTTTTATTTTTCACAGTTCAAAGTATAATTTTACATCTAAAAATGGATTTTTGACTTAACTTTAAAAGCACCCACCCAATACTTAGATTTACGCGAATATTTGACATTTTAAATAAAACTATCTTTTCGGATTTATTCGCGGATTGATTTGGATTTTTGGTTCCCGACAGCATTCGAAACGTCGGGAACCAAAAATCCAGAAAAAAAATCGAAAAGATAATTTTATTTAAAAGCACCCATTTTCATTTTCTGAAAAAGAATTAAAAATAGACTGAGTGGCATATAGTAATAAACAGCATTCATCGGGAATACTGGTCATCTTTTCTATATAGTAGTCTATAAGAGGATCTTGAGAAATTGCTCCATTGAAACCTGCACAATTATTTAAATTTAATTTTAATAGAAAACGCAAAATTTATGTAAGAATAAATATAAAATCAATATATTCGACAAGCACTGACTATTGCAAACAAGTTATTTATGCTGAAAATATTTTGTGAAATTTCCCACGTTATTTGTAAGAAGGTAGGGTACTTACTATATTTTTAATTCACAATTTTCGTAACAACAGGACATAATACAATAATACAAATGTTAATTCTAAAGAAATCACAGGTTAAAGCTCTAAGGTAGGGAATGCTATGCAGCTATAAATATGTTTATATTTTTCGTATTACAAAAGGATATGTACACAAAACATTTTCAAGATCAAACTTCATTCAAATATTTTAGCCGTCAGATAGATACCTATTTTTGATCATATATTAAAAGGAGAAAAATACGGTTTTACACATTTCTGGGCCCAGGTGATAGCAAAAGATAAATATTTATTGGTAGATATCTATTTCAATTAATTAACCATTGGGCCCAATATTACCCGTCTCCTCTATAGAGTTGTTAATGAATGACAAGTAAATATTTAAAATTTATCCATCAAGTAAGATGTAAGTACTTATTTATTAGAAGATAAAATTGAGCGAGTATTGACATTAGTGTATAATTTATATAAATGTTGTAAATCTCCCAAGAATATTGTGTGTTTTGGATATTAAAATTATACAAACCTTCAAAACACGCAAAATATAAAGTGGACCCAAATATTATAAATATTATACAATAATCTTGTTCCTAAGACAGAATATTAGCATTAGTCAAAATTATCGATTTATAATTAAATAAAAATATACAGCAAAAGTATGAAAAAGCCGGGGGTGTCGTGGGACAACCGGTAGGAGCGAAGTTCCTTTCGCTGTCAGCCTTTAGCTCATAAATAAGGTGTTGAAAATTGTATTGTGTCATAAATATCAAGCAACGTACATTGCACATGTTGAAGGTTATCGAAAAAAGGCCTGTTATGAGTGCATACTAATTACTTACAACATACATTTCTTAACACATGACCGCCTGATACTTTTACTAATTATATATGTAGAGCCCTTACTACATAGGTACACTCCCTTAACACTTATGATCGCCTGGTTGAAAATATGAATTTATAATATACTAGCGACTCACCCTCGCTTCGCTCAGGTTCGTCCCTAGGTTGATTCCCTATACAAACTTTCATCCTCATTCGCATCTCCATAAGGGATGATTTCCAGGAAAAAAAGTATTTTATGTCTCTCCCAGGGTCACAAACTGCTTACCAAAACTATCTTCTTACCAAATTTCATCTGAATCGGTTCAGTGGGTCCAGAGATTACCCCCTACAATGTCACAAACTCACAAACTTTATCTCTTTATAATATTAGTATAGAAAAGTTTGTTGCGAGGTTTACCTGTGTATATAAACAAAATACAATATGTAACTTGATCTTGACATAAGTAATTCTCAGAAAAAAAATTTTTTTTCTATAAAATAGGTAAATTTCGCCTTTATATTATGTAAATTGTATAAAGTAATAAACTGATGCGTTTAATTCTATTTAAAGTTTATTTTCGTCTTTTTATAGCATTGAGATAAAAAAAAAATTTTTTTTTTTTACTATAATTTCCGTCTAGCTCTCGTTCTCCAATTGTGCCTAGTAACATGCGATAAGGAACTTCGTTCCAAAAAAGATTGATACAAATATGTCAGATTTTTTTAATATTTTATTTTGATTTAAATTTCATAATATAATTGTTTGTTAAGCCCAATTATTAAATAACTTCCTGTCGCAATATTAGAAGTTAATTTGTATATTTACCAAATACTTTGACAATTTAAAATAATAAAAGAAAGTTATATAATAATAAGAATTAAGTAAGAATTACGTAGATGATGGGTTTTCTTAAATAAAATATTCTTAAAAAATACCCACAAATACATACAAATTCAAATGTAATTAAGAACAATTCATTATTTAGAAGAAAAGACCTGGATATTTCTTGTGCCAAATTTGATTTATTATAAAGCCCAGAACATTTTCACTAAAGCTCATCCCCATTGTAGCGTCAGTGCAGGCTACAATACTGTAAGATATTGATTGATGAAAATAAGTAGTATTAGTAAATACTATACCTATATACAGGTACGTGTAGTTACATATAACCTCTACGAGATCAAGAAAACGTCGACATCTATATCCAAAAAACGACAAACTATAATATTCCGAATATTAGACGAATAATGTTTTGGGTGTAATGCATCGATTTAAGTGCTGCTATTTATTTTCTCAAACTAAGATCTACAAAATTAATGTTTAATTCTACATCGACATTTATTAACAATTCCTGCTATAATCGTCTTATAAACAACAAATAGGTTCTCAATGGTAAAACCACTACAAAATCTCTTTAGTTCTCAAAATCTGCTACGTTTGTTCATATTGTTTAATATGGCTGAGTCTAAGTTCCAATATCTAAAGACCTGATAATACTTAATATGTACATGATTGTAAAGAAATAATACCAGTAGCCTGTAATAGAATTACACAACAAACGCTTCTAAAGCCAGCATAGCGAGCGCCGCCATTGCTGCTACAGCTGGGACGGTCACGACCCACGCGAATATTATATTCCTGCAACAATGCAAATCAATGATGAAGATATCAAAATGGTGAATTATTTTCAATAATCTACACATATCATAAAATTAGAACGAAGCCGAATCTGTAGGTACATTAAATATTTTTTGGAAAATCTTATTGAAATAAACATTATTATCGATACAGAGGCCGAATCTATAGATTTTAGAATTTTTGTCTGTCTGTCTGTTACCGCATCACAGAAAAACCACTGGAGGGATTTTGATGAAATTTGGTATGGTGATAGCTGGTTATCCGGGTCAACATATAGGATACTTTTTACCGCGGGAAAATATCTCATTTCTGAGAAAAAATACAAAAACTGCATTGTAAGAGTATACTAATAAGTAAAACCTAAGAATTTGTTTTTTGGTCATGTGAATGCGGGCGGAGCTGCGGGCAATGCTAGTTTCATATAAAGTTATGCATATACATATATTTAGCACACAGAATAGGCTCTTCTCAGAATTAATATATTCATACAAAAGTTGTTAATCTTTTATCTTAACGGAAATCCTGCAAGGATTGTAAAAAATATCAATTTTCATTTTTCATGGGAATATTTCTTTGGTGAAGCGCTTGCGATCTCGTAGCTATATACTCGTCAACCCTAATAGCGTCCCTCGACTGCCATATAAAAGTAAGTACGTAAGACAGTCGGGTGCGACCCGATATCGTCTCAGCACACATACATACTCTGTCGTGCTTTTAGTGGAATAAACTCCTTTCGATAAATTATGATAACGATAGAGAACCCTAAGCTATAAATGAAAAACACTATTTAAAAATGTATTCAGAGGAAGTTTAGAACTGATATCTAAAAAGTTTCCTAAACATAAGCTACATTTTGTTTAATTATTATTTTATATATTATTTTTTAGTGCAAGTAGCTTTAGGAAACTATACAAAAAAGCCTTATTAAAAAGGCAACTTGCTGCAGAAAACTTGAAGTACTATACAGTAGAAATGAGCCTAAAACATTATTTTTAATAATAATCATGATACTTGCTTTAATAAGCCATTATACATTCATCCTATTGTACTCTTATTTACTCGCACATACAAGCACGCACGTACATACATTAATATACACATACATTCGTTCACACGCACACTCACACACACACACACGCGCACAAACATACACACGCGCACAAATACTTTTATTTTTTAAATTTTATTTTTATATTCATTACTTTTTTTTATCTTGTAGAGGTTAACTGGAGGAATAGTCCTCTTGCATTGCTCCCGCTCAACATCCTAGGGAGCTGGGTGTAACTGAAAATCAGCGCTGCTTGAGATTTAGGTCTTAGCAGCATTAGCTGAGTTATTACCCTTTGCCATAAGTTACTTTAAGCCTTACTGATTCTGTTAACATTTGTTACTGTTTTTATGGCAATAAATACTATTTATTATTATTATTATTATATATTATTTTTAATTACTATTATAGTATATCCGGCGCTTACACTAGGGGCACTCGGGGCTAATGCCCAGGGTGGCAAATTTTCAGAGGCGGCAAAATTCAGAAGGTGCGAAAAAATTATAGAAATATTATCAAAAATGCTTTTTGTATTTTCCAAAAAATGAAAAATAAAATAAATACTAGTACATTTTTCGAAAAATTGAAAACATTTGTAATTTTTTTGCATTTTTCAAAAAACGAATAATTAAAAGAAATTAAACTTCATCCATTTTATGAAAAATTTCGATAATGGGGCGGCATTTTTTACTGTGCTCAGGGGCGGCGCTAAGGTTGAATCCGACACTGAGTATTTCTGTTGCCATTTTGACAAAATACTAATTTCTCAAATATTGTAATAGCCTTACAAATAGCGTGACTGAACCTCGTTTATTTGAAAGAGAATATAAAACATGACCAACCTGAACAAACTCCAATCGACTTTTTTGTCGGAGAAGTATCCAACACAAACCACAGAGCCGACTTTACAATGAGTAGTAGAGATAGGAAGCCCTGCCTTGCTCGCCACCAATACGGTGAGCGCTGCACCTAGCTCGATCGTGAATCCCCTAGAAATTTAAATATTAATATTTTAATTAATATATTCTTATTAAGAAGGTTGGATTTATAGAAGATGAACAGAGGCATTATTTATTTATTTTTTCATATAAAGAAAACATATTTAGTTAAGCTTTATTATTGTTTTTTTTTTTTGTATAACAATATCTTGTTTTTGGTTTTAATTATTATCAATATTATTTTTAGGATAAAAATAAACCAATTTATTAAGTAATTCTCTTTGGAAACCTATTTTTATATATATATATATATATATATATATATATATATATATATATATTATATATATATATATATATATAAAACTTGTAACTAGCTAATTATAAACCGAATCTGTACATTAAAACTTTTTTGGAAAATCTAATTGAACTAGACATTATTATCGATACAGAGGCCGAATCTATAATTTATAGAATTTTTGTCTGTCTGTCTGTTACCCCATCACGGAAAAACCACTTGAGGGATTTTGATGAAATTTTATGATGATAGCTGGTTATCCGGGTATAGGATACTTTTTACTGCGGGAAAATATCTCATTTCAGACAAATCTATACTAAATGTTAAAACGTAAGTAGGGACGTACCCGAGCGGAGTGAGGATGAGTCGCTAGTTTAATTAATAAAATATAAATAGGAATAAAATTTTATAACTAACATAATATGATGATGATGAAATCAAGCCCCACTTGTGCTATTGACAATGTTTACAGGCACGTGTATTATGATGGACGTGATGACTTTAGAGACTCTCGAAAGAACGTAGGTGTAAAAAATCTTTGTACTCACGTGTCAGGTGTTATGCTGGTAAGGTCTTCACCCACAGTTTGAATGACCCGCCTCCCCCACAGCCACAGCCCCAGCGCGATGCCCACTCCGCCAAACACAAGTATCGCAAGCGGGGTCTCCGCTCGAGCGTGTGCGCCGCCTTCAGAGTACAGCAGCCAGAGAGCGACGAGAGGCCCAATAGCATTGCTAGGAAGATAAAATATTCGCTTATTAATATTCGTACAGGTTGTACCTATTACAAAGTTATATTTTCGAGTTGCATATTTGTACAGCGCCTGGAGTACCTAGCAAATGATGATGATGTTCTCCTGACCGATTCCGGCCACGGCGGCCAATCTCATTGAGACTAGCCAACTGCGCAGGAGATATTATAGTGCACAAGTGTACGCGCAGACACAACGTGCACTCTCTATTCCTATAACTCTGTGACTCTCATTCTCCGGTGGGACGACTATTCGATACGACCAGTGAGAGTTAAGGCGCAGGACCGACGGCTTTACGTGCTCTCCGAGGCACGGGGGTGAAACACCGCCAACATCCCACTCCGGCCAGGGACTGAGGCTTACTATAGAGAAAGACTCAATAACTACTGTTGGTATAAATAATAACTTGGCCTGACCCGAGATTCGAACCCAGGACCTCCGGGTGTGCAGCCGTACATGCTAGCCACTACACCACCAAGGCAGTTAACCTAGCAAATATTTAATATGCAACTTATTAATAAATAATATTTAATTGGCGATAACGTATCGCCCATTTTCCAAATTTATATGTCTAATTTCATCAAGTAAAATATTTTTATGTGTAGCCACTCAGGCTTATAGCAAATATTTTATATTAGGCTAGCACGTGTTATCACAACTTGGATATTGTATGAAAACTTATGTAAACTCATATTCTGCAGTAAATGCAAATTATTCTTTTTAAATTACCTGACATCGTTTCCACCATGCGCAAATGCACCGAAAGTCGCTGTAAGGACTTGTAAGAAGGAGAAAAGTCGGAGAGTGTCAGGTGGTGGAGGAGGAGGCGCGGGCGGTGCGGGGCTCGCTCCACGCAGGAGTGGCGCCGCACTAGAGTTCGGAGTAATGGCAGCCAGACGCGTGTTCCGCATGTCGCATTCTATACTCCATGCGCTACCACCTTCTGGACCCTGAATTGTATAGTAAAAATCTTTGTTTATTATATGTTATTATTTCTTTACTAGTAAATGTAGTAGTCTAAGATCCTCACTTTGTTGATTAAAAACAAAATATTAACTTTACTGTGTTTAAATAACAGAAAGACCTCAATTTTCAACTTTTTGACATTTTGAATTTTTTTTATGATGTATGAATATGTATGGATCATTCTCAATCGTAGGTAGGTATATCTGTAAAAACTATTTACTCTTTGAGAGAAAGCATGAATTGCATATATAAAATATCCTAATATACAACATACTCGTACCTTATCTAATCTAGGAGGAGGTGTGTCAAATTCTACAGCAGCAGGTTGTGATTTTAGGGTTGATAATCGTCCAAACTCGGCGCGTGCGATAGTGTCACAAGAATCTCCCAGAAATCCATTCTTTGAATCGTAACTCTCCCCCATACCCACCAACTGGGCTGAGTCTAAGCTCTTGCAACAACTTAACGTCTCATCTATATATTTAAGTGTATTTATTTGAGGATCTGCATCAATGAGTTGCAGCCGTGATTTATTTGGCGGACTTAAGCTTCTAGAAAGTATGCTACAATCGTCCATAGTCGCGAGAAGTGCTCGATTTCTGGCATTCAATTCCTTAACACCGACGGAACATTTATCTGCGTCGCTTAAGGTCACCATTTCTGCACTTTCAGCTATTGCTTCTAGAAGTTTGCCATCCTCTGAGAGTAAAGATGTTGGACGTTGAGGAATGCTGTTTTTAGTATGTGTTGGTGTGTTAGCAGGTGTTGTTTCTGAAATTTTATTGTGAACTAAAAATAATATTTTTCTATAATTTTTTAAATTCATACTTAGAATTTAAAAAAAATAACTAAATGGGGGCTTTCATTTAAAATAGATACCTAATCAGATATCTTCGAAGTCGGTGCCAGCCGATGCAAAGCAAATCTAATATATTTCGATACGTAAAATACATCACAAATTGATGTAGGTATAATATTTTAACTATATTAGAGTGCATACCTAATCATATTTACCTATTAGATATTAATATCTTAAAATATTGTCGGCTAGCACCGACTTCGAAAATATTTGATTAGGTATCTATTTTAAATGAAACCCCCCGTTTAGTTATTTTTTACATTTTAGTGCCTAGAAGTTGGTTTTTCTTTATTTTTTTAAAGTTTTTATTTCTTCATTTTTAGCCTAGACGTAATAAGCAGTTAAAAAAAGTTATTGTTGATTTAAAAAAATCGTTCAACCGATTTCGATAAAATTTAAATGGGACCACCTGGGAAGTATACCCTTCGAAACAACTTCGGTGAACATACATAAAAAAGATTCCGACGAATTGAGAACCTCCTTCTTTTTGGAAGTTGGTTAGTAAAAACTTACTTTTAAAAATAAACTCAAGTTAATTTTATATAGATATAAAATTTACATAAGTTTGATTTGCCTAATTAAATTGAAAAAATATTATTTTAATTAAGTTACTGTAGAGATATTTAAAAAAATTACCATTAGATAATCCAAGGGTAAAATTGACTGGTGGTGGCGTGAGATGACGACGATAATATGGTACCAGTAGGGCACGGACACATATGGCTCCAAAAGCGCCAAGAGCCAAAGAGCCGGCCAAAGCTATCCACAAAGGTATTTTATCCATTGCTAATACTGAAACACATAAGTTCATTTTTGTTTGCGAAATAAATTATTAGGTACCTAATTAAAACTTTTCTCAGTCCAATTTAATTGTAAGAAAACAATTACACGTAATTATTTAACAGACATACTTACGTTTAGGACCATCAAGGAATACACTAATCACGTTAACAGCAATCGTTGCCCCGTAAAAGAAAGGTAAAGCTTGCAGTCCCGCAGAAAGCGGCTGCGCAGCACGCAGTATGAACCTCCGCACCAACCAGTACAATGTTGCCGACACTGCACCACTGAGTGCCGGAGAGATGAACCAGGATAAAACTGTGAAAATAGTACAAATATTATACCTAGTAAATGCAAGCAAAATTTTAAAACTTATTAAATAATAACAAAGGCCATGTGATTTTCATTTGTTGCTTACCAATCGCGCCAAGAGTAGACCAGCGCACACCGATGGGGCCTTTAGCAGTTAATGTAAAACCAACAGTTGCTCCGACCACCGAGTGAGTCCCCGAAACGGGGAGCCGTAACGCCGTGGCCAGAATCAACCATATCGCCCCAGCAATGAGTGCAGCAAGACAACCCGCCGCCAGAAGCTTCTCACCCCCATCCGCGTATAAGGACACGTCCAATATCCCCTTTCGCATTGTGTCTGACACCTTGTATCCTTTATGTAATAAGTTTTTTTGTATTATATAAGTGTTATATCAAATAAAGATTTTAATTCCTATCAAACATACAACTTAATTAATGTACCAGCAAATTTTAAAAATAATTAATTATCTTAAGTATTGGGATATTTATATATATAGTAGAATCTAGAAAGTTTGAAAATAAGAAATCATGAATTAAAAAAATAACATTTTCCTACCTATAAGAACAGCTCCAGCGATCTCGAAAATTGTTGCCAATATACATGCTTGTGTTAGTGTGAGGACTTTAGAACCAACGCTCGTGCCGAAGGAGTTTGCTACATCATTAGCGCCGATACCAAACGCCAATATAAAAGCTACCACAAAACCACATATCACCAGCCAAAATAATTCGTCCGAATACGGTTCCATTTCTGCTTTTTGATGACTTTTATTGAAAATTTCCCGGCATTGGCTATTTTTTTACATATTTAACATTTATTAGCACCTAATTTTTGCAACTAAATATAGTTAACAAATAAGCTTCGCTTTAAAAATGATTGCCTAAATACTAATCTTCACCGTAACAAATCCTTTTCTATTCAATTCAAACAGTCAAAATCATCTTTCCATATAAAAATATGTAACATACAAAATTTTACAGCAAGATATCTACTTAAACAAATTTTATTTTAATTATCATTAGTAAATGGTATTTAAAATATTAGTAACAATATTGATTGAAATTACAAAATTGTGCGTCACAATGTAATATCCTTAAAAAGCAGTTCTTGGAGATGATGTGGCTTTAGTAAGTTCGGCTTCATCTCTGAAAATAAATATAGTACGTTTCGTAAGAATTGCTAAGATTGCACGACAGTTAATTAAATCTAATTATTAGCTATGACGCCACAAGTCGAAACTCCTTGACGTTAAGGTAATTAGAATATCTTATTTTTATTTCCAGCTAGACTTCAATATAAATTTTTCTTAGTACATAGTCTTATAAGATCATCTAGATTTTTTTTAATTTCTTTGATATACAATAATGTATAACAAACACCACATGGTCTCTTATTGATTTGTCGACGCCATTCAAAAACAATTCGCGGTTAAAAATATAATTGAAATAGGAAATCACTAATACATATATTTATTTATGGCTATTGGCTATATATAACGATATTTCCTCTTTCGATAGACTACCAAAATACGTGTCCTTCTAGCCAATTATAACATGTGAACACGTTAATTTCAAGCAATCATTAAAATGCTCATTTTATGTGGCGCACGTTATCTGAGGTAATACAATATTATTTGAAGAAATACAATATAAAGAGCACAATTACTTACTTTTTGAAAATGTAGGATTTTATGGTCCTAAAACTTTGAAAACTTCTTATGTGACTAAGGCTACTCGCCTTGAATAACTCAGCTATAAACTGAAGTTACCGAGGGTCGCCCCATCTCCTAGTCTGAATGGAGCATGCGCGGACTGCCACCCCACTTCTGCAACCCCCCTTTGCCGTCTTCATTATTATAGAACTATAGGCACCGGTATTTGCAAAAGACCCCCTGGAAACAGGCTTTTTAAAGCTAGACGCTGTAACAAGTTTATGGCTCATCGTAAATCTCATCTACAAATTTTGACCTTCATTTATTGAAATAAGCAATATTAACGAAGATCTACTGAATATCAATACTTAATTCAATTTTCTATTCAGTAAATAATCTTTTAATTTCAATAGGTTTTGAATTTTAAAACAGTGAATTTAACGTTGGTTAATTAAGATTATTTTCTTTAAATCCATTATGTCGCAATGGCATGTTGGATAAACATAAAACAGGTTCGATTCTACGTGAATTTTTATTTTCGCCTCGGTATTATTATTAAGTATCCAATTATAAATGTATAAAATGCTATATGACCTTTATAAGTTATTTTTATAAAAAGTGAGCTGCGCCGATAAATGCAAAAAAAATATATAAATATACAAACAATGGAAAATCAACTAGGAACTTAAGTACTTGTATGTATGCTTATCGAATTATTTTACCACAGTTATCTTATAGGTATTATTGACCGACTGCGGTTTAATGTTGCAAGGATTCATGACCGTCGGAATAAACATGCTATTTCTGGTACTTACGGTACCTGACTATATAGGAACGAAACGAAATTAATTTTATATTTCTTATAATCTTTTTTTTTCGTTCCTCTCGTAAGTGAATCTTCGGATATAATAAGTTTAGCCAGGATACTAACACTACTGTGTCTCGGCGGTGTAAGTCCGACTATTAAACCTATGTTTATGCGAAACTACTACTATTACTATTATATGTACCTATGTGTTTGTCTGTGTGTCCTGTTTGCAACTCCTTTTTCTTCGTTTAGGTCTTGAATTTTAAATAATTCTTTCTCGAATATCGTCACCTATAAACTGCTTAACTGTCATTAACTGCCTAGTTGTTATACTGGTTTGTACGAGTATATAGGTATGGCTGCAAATCCGCAGCTGCTGAGTTTGAGTTACAGGTCGAGCCAAATATAGTACCTATAAAATGAAAGTACCTATAAAAGTAAATGAACTTTATGATAAGTAATTTTCAGTAACACTCCGAAGTTGAAAAGCTGGCAGCGTTAACTACTGTACTTCAAAAAACGTAAAGCATCAGTCCTGCGTCCGATCTCTCACCGGTCATGTTCAATTGTTATCCTATCGGAATTGAGAGGGTAAAGTGAAAAAGATAGAGCATGCACTATAATAATCCCATGCGCAAATGGCTAGTTTCATTGACAGAAGACAAATTCGTCAGTACTCAGTAGCCCATTATTAATTACTAGCATTGCCTGCGGCTCCGCCCGCGTTTAGATGACTAAAAACCAAATTCTTAGGTTTTACATATTAGTATGCTTTTACATTGCATTTTTTCTATTTTTTTCAGATATGAGCCATTTTCCCGCGGTAAAAAGTATCCTATATGTTGACCCGTATAACCAGCTAACACCATACCAAATTTCATCAAAATCCCTCCAGTGGTTTTTCCGTGATGCGGTAACAGACAGACAGACAGACAGACAAAAATTCTAAAAACAATAGATTCGGCCTTTGTATCGATAATAATGTCTATTTCAATAAGATTTTCCAAAAATTATTTAATGTACAGATTCGGCTTAGTTACGATTTTATTATATGTATAGATTAATTAGGGATGTCATAAATGTACCAGGCTACCTAAATGTACATCTATATATATATATATATATATATATATATATATATATATATATATATATCATTGTGTTTTCTCATTTTCGCGCCAATACATTATAAAATATTTTGTGATATTAAAATGGAGTGGGGTGATAAAGAGAACCAAATCGCTGTGATTGCATTACACAAAGTAGGTATGGAGCCAAATACAATTTTTAAAATTCCCCATACGCTTGGTATTAATCAAATGTTTGTTTATTGATAATGTAAGGTTGCATGTTTATATATTGAGTGTTTTAATAGAAAATAATATATTTGACTAATTTGTAATGATTTATGTATAAGGCATTTACTTATGTGACCTCGGCCGATAGGAATGTGTTTAAAAAAAAATAAAAAGGGCGCGGATATTCATTTGTTTTAACCCGCGCTTTTGCACAGAGATGTCGGTACCACCATGTAGTGTACTGGTCACGAATTGTTTATAAATTATAATACTGAAAATCTATACTAATATTATAAAGAGGTAAAGTTTGTGATCTTGTGAGTTTGTGAGTTTGTGGGTTTGTGAGTTTGTGGGTTTGTGAGTTTGTGAGTTTGTGACGTTGTAGGGGGTAATCTCTGGATCTACTGAACCGATTTTCAAAATTCTTTTACCAATAGAAAGCCACGTTCTTTCTGAGTGTCACAGGCTATGTATTAACCCGAAGAATGAAAAGGCTTTTTCGTGATAGTCGGATTTGCAAAGTAAGTCGGAGAAAAAACGGTTGAACGAAAACGTTTCTTACGAACGCTGCCATAACAATTAGAGATATATGATTATGTTCTAGAGAAAAGTTGTACAGCTTAATAATGCCTACAAAAAAGTCAGCGACAGTATATGTCTAACTTTTATATTTAAGTCACAAAAAGTAGTTTTTTATATTAAAAAGAATATTTAAATCGGTAGGTCATGTTTATTGGTCATATTATCAATAATTATGAATTCTTATCAAAATAAGTAAATTTATCGTCTGAAATGTTTAAAACAAAAGACTTTTCGCTTTTACTGCATATAATTTGGACAAATGGTTAAAGAGATAATACAACATATTCGTAGGTATGGACGAACCCGAGCGAGCTGTTTGTCTGTTTTCCTGTTTGTACGGGCTAATCTCCGAATCTATTGGACCGATTTAAATGAAATTTTGCATGGTGGTACCTTATATCCCCGGGCAACATCTTAGATACTTTTCATCCCGGAAAATTAAATAGTTCCCGTGGGATAGTTAAAAAACTATAACAACTTATACGGCTTAGTACACAAAAACTACTGATTGGATTTTAATGAAACTTTACAATAATATAGTTCATACATGACAATAACAAATCGGCTACTTTTAATCCCGGAAAATTAAAGGGTTCCCGTGGGACAGTCAAAAAACTATAGTAACTTATTCAGCTTAGTACACAAAAACTACTAATTGGATTTTGATGAAACTTTACAATAATATAGGTCATACATCAGAATAACAAATAGGTCACTTTTTATCCAGGAAAAATATACAGTTCCCGTGGGATAGATGTTTTCGTTTATTTGTAACGTATTATGTACACAACATAGACCCCAAAACAATAGTTATTAAAAAAATTGTCTGTTTGTCTGTTTGCCTGTATGTCTATTTGTCTGTTTTTGTATGCGCGTTTCACGGGAAGATACAATAACTGGTTTTATCGAGTCCTCCCTAGAAACCTTCCGCTGGCTTAACCTTAAGACATACATACATCAAAACAATATACTAAAAAATTGTAGGTCTTGAAAAGTCCTACAGGAAAGTTCTGAATAGATTATGTGTATCTCCTAAGCAATATCTATTCTTATCTATACCTATAATAAAACTAACTTAGTCAAATCGATGTGCGCGTTTTACGCAAAAAGTACTGAACTGAATTTAACTAAATTTTGTATATATAAATTAGTACTCGGGTCAACATTTAGGATACCTTTTACGACAGGCAAATTATTCATTCCCACGGGAAAACTCAATAACTGGTTCTATCGAATCGTCCTTAGAAATTTATATGACTAACGTTGGCTCAACCTTAAGAGATAGATCAAAACATTGTGCAAGAAAATTGTAAGTCTTAAAAAGGTCTATAGAAAAGTTCTACAAGTATATGTCTATCTCCTAAGGTACACTCGCTATAACTATTTTAATTATTATACATTACTGTTTTATTATACGTTATTTATTCTATAAGTAATAAAACTGTAGAGGTTAGAAAAAAATGCTAAAAACCGAGTCAGTTCTCTTCTTACATCCCGAAAGAAGAGAAATAGAACAAATCCTGTTTTTTTTCATTTTTTTTGTTTCTCTGTCTGTTTGTCTGTTTGTACGGGCTAATCTCCGAAACTATTGAAATGATTTAAATGAAATTTTGCATGGTAGTACCTTATATCTCCGGTCATCATCTAAGATACTTTTCATTCTAGAAAATTAAAGAGTTTCCGTGGGATATTTAAAAAACTATAGTAACTTATATAGCTTAGTACACAACAACTTAAGCACCTAATTTAGTAAAATTTGGCATGCTGATACCTTATATTGCCGGTCAAACGGTTACTTTTCATCCCGGAAAAATGAACGGTTCCCGTGGGATAGATCTGTTTGTGCTTTTCTAGAGGTGAACCCGAGCGAAGCGAGGGTGAGCCGCTAGTTATGATTATAAATTATGTAACTCACTGACGATTATAAAAGTACTGAATATAATAATATAAGCAAGGAATATTTCGAAGTTTTATTAGTTACCCTACAATAGGTACAATGAAACCTCCTGTTTGTGACAGAAAAAGATCTGGCCGTCCACGTAGTGTTCGTACGAAAAAAGTGATCAAAGCAGTAAGGGAAATAATTCGAAGAAATCCTGTCCGAAAGCAAAAGATTTTATCTCGGGAGATGAAGACAGCACCTAGAACCATGTCGCATATTTTAAAAGACTTGCAACCTATAAGAGACGCACTGGTCATTTCTTAATTGATAATTTAAAAAAGAAAGTTAAATTAAGCCCCTTAACAACACGGAACACCATGTATAATTACCAAGAATGGTCTCTTCAGCATGACTCAGCGCCGGGTCATAAACCTCGATCCACGCAATCTTGGCTTAAAAACCCACGTTCCGGACTTCATCAGAGCTGAAGACGTCATATAGTCCCGATATTAATCCGCTGGATTATGATTTATGGTCAGTTTTAGAGAGTATGGCTTGCTCTAAATGCCATGATAATTTGGAGTCCCTAAAACAATCCATACGATTGGCAGTGAAGAATTTTCCCAAGGAAAGAGTGCGTGCTTCTATTGATAACTGGCCTCAACGTTTATTAGACTGTATTGCAGCCAATGGAGACCACTTCGAATAAGCTTTATATATTTTTAATGGTTTTATATTAATGTATTAAACTAAGACACTGTTATAGTAATAAATGTTACGTGCAATAGAAAAAACGTTTTTTTCTTTATAACAATATTTAGGGCAAGACTATCGATCTGTTCTGCGCGTTAAAACATCAGTGAGGAGAAATAACATTTTAAATACATAATATATAATTAGAATGTCTTTAAATTTAATGTTTTAAAATAAAGGAAAATATTGGATTTAGTCTATTAAGTATTTCGAGTATATTTAGGTAAAGTCGGTGTGCTTTGATTTGTATCGGCTGGCACCGACTTAGATTAGGTATCTACTATTTATAGTAAATAAAAACTACCAATCAGTTATTTTTTTACTCTTTAATGCTTTTTAGTCGGTTTTTTTTAAGTTTTCATTTTTCCTTTTTTAGTGTAGACATACATATAGTACCTAGTAAGTACCAAAGTAAAAAGAAGTATTTTAATAAAATATTCGCTTAAGCCGAATAAGTTAGTTTGATGCCAATTTTTATACGAAGACTGACAAATTAAAAGTTGCTTTTATTAGTAATACTAAAAATCAGGCTTTAAAATCCAATTCTAACGTATTGGGTTTGTCAAATTAAACAAAATAAGCTCAAACTCAAAGCATCTACTATTAACGGTTGAAGAGTTCCACCTATTCACATTTTAGTCTTACCATCAGATCAGATCAACGATACCAATTCACTGCATTATAAACGGGAATAGAAACACTTGCAGAGTTTCAAGTCAATATGACAATTATAATTAGCTTAAATTTTTAAATGAACAATTTTCCAACCTTAGAGATGTTTTTTTTTTCATATCTAAATGGGACTAAACTGGAAGTTTAACTGGAATTTTCAAAGAAAACAAAAATTGTCCAAATAGGTTAATAAATGACGGAGTTCTGAGATAACAAACATAAAAAAAGCACTTTGAAAACCTCCTCCTCTTTGAAGTTGATTGAAAATATTATCTTCAACAATTTAAGTTAGTTTGATGCCAATTTTTATATGAAGACTAACTGTCATAGAGAATACTGTCTGGCAATAAAATTTAAATATAAGAATATAATTTTGATAGATGTTGGTAAAAAATAAATGTGTCAGGTTGTGTTAATAAATTGTAAATTGAAATAAATAAAACTATGCTTATTTAAAAGGGATTTTATTAAAGATAACTCCACTGCCATAAAACTACTCTCTATAAAAGGTTATGGGCCGTGCGTAAACGCGAGAAATCGTATATTGAAAAAGAGAAAGATGAGCCATCATGTGCACATAGAGCCATTAAAAAGAGAAAATTACGACACATGGAGAATTCATGCAAAAGCTCTGTTGTTGAAACTTGGTCTTTGGAACTATGTTTCTAATAAAATTAAGAAGCCAATAAGCGAAGGCGACGAACTGAGCAAATATATAGAAAAAGATGGGTTAGCATTAGCTGAATTATTTCTTATTATATCTCCAAGCACACTAAAACAAGTAAAAAATTGTCACACAAGTAAAGAAGTCTGGGATACGCTTGAAAATATATATAATAGTAAAGGTCCCGCTAGAAAAGCAACCCTGTTAAAAGAATTGATATTAAGAAAAATGAAAGACAATTACAGCATAGTTGATCATTTAAACAAATTTATGGATATTGTCGATAAACTAGCCGACATGGATATAATAATTAATAAAGATTTATTAAGTATAATGCTGCTATATAGTTTACCACAATCTTTTGAAAATTTTCGCATAGCCATAGAATCTAGAGATGATTTACCAAATCCAAATAGCCTGAAAATAAAAATCATTGAGGAAGCTGAAGCACGAAAAAATATGGCTACTCCAACTGATGGGAACTCAGAACAAGAGGTACTGTATAGCAAGCAGCAAAGAAAAAATAAGAAATATATTACTGAATGCTACAAATGTCATAAAAAGGGGCATAAAGCGAATGAATGCTGGTCAAAAGTGAACAAAACTAAAAGCAGTGCGAATTATTCCATAGAAACATGTCTAAATGCTAATAATAATAAAGAAAAAGCCAGAAAATGGTGTCTTGATAGTGGATGCACGTCACATATGACTCATGAATTGGAAAGATTCCATAATGTAGAAAAAGAAGACTATAAAACTATAAGGTTAGCTTCAGAGAACTGTACAGCACAAATTGAAGATCGAGGTTCAGTGAAACTGAACATAAAGGAAATACCTGGTCTACAACTGACTGAAGCCTTGTATGTACCGTCGCTGACTACAAATCTTATGTCAGTAGGAAAAATGACAGATAAAGGTGCAACAGTTTTATTTAAGAAGCAACAAGCAAGCGTAATGCGAAATGGTCAAATTCTGTTAAAAGCAGAAAGAAATGAAGATGGTTTATACTACGTTAAAGAAAATTTAGAAGAGAAATCCAACTATTGTGAAACAAATAAAATGCAACTATGGCATAGAAAACTAGCACACCTTAATGAGAGGCAAATGAGAATAGCTCTTGATAAGAAAAGTATGGAAGGCTTAGAATTTAATAAATCTGATACAGTTAGAGATTGTGTAGTCTGTGCTAAAGGTAAGGCAAAGAAACTACCGTTTAATACATGTAAAAATGAGCAACGGACAAATCATAGATTAGAAATTGTACATACTGATGTATGTGGTCCCATGAGACAGCCATCTAAGGGAGGTTCAAAATATTTCATCACATTCACAGATGATAATTCGAGATATACACGAGTATATACAATGAAAACTAAAGATGAAGCCCTATCAAAATTTATAGAATTTAAAAACGAGGCTGAACGATTTACGAAAAATAAAATAATATATTTACAAAGTGATAATGGGACAGAGTATATAAACAAAAGATTTGATAATTACTTAAAAGACAAAGGTATCAAAAGGAGACTTTCCGCACCATATACGCCAGAACAAAATGGATTAGCAGAAAGAAAAAATAGAACATTGCTTGATAAAGCTAGATGCATGCTGATAGACGCTAATATGAAAGAAGATTTTTGGGCTGAAGCAATTAGTACAGCTAACTACTTGGCGAATCGAAGTCCTTGCAGCAGCATTGATAATGCGACTCCGTTTGAAAAATGGGTAAAGAAAGTACCATCTGTGAGGCATTTTCACATATTTGGGGCTAAAGCATTCGTATTAAATAAAGGAAAGAAAAATGGAAAATTTAAAGCCAGAGCAACAGCTGGAATTTTCATCGGATATTCCGAAAATCATAAGGCGTACTGGATATTCAACCCGAAAACAGACAAGGTGAAAATCAGCAGAGATGTTAAAGTATTAGATAAAATGTTTTATGAGAACGAGATGAAAGAAGAAGAAAATCAAAAAGAAATTGATAAAAAGGAAATAGAAGTTATATTTTTTCCAGAAGAACATAATGAAGAAAACAATAATAAATTAATAGAAAATGAAGGAAATGGGTCAGAACATGATTTTAACAATGATGAATTATTCCTAGATGCAACTACAGAAATAGACGAAATAAATAATGACAAGTGTACAGATAATGAAGTCGAAGCAACGACTAATAGTATAAAAAGACAGAGAAAACCACCAGCATGGCATCAAGATTATGAGATGGATGCTGAGCAATCATTCCTCTGTGAAATAGATGAAAACAGTGATGAATGGGAAGATGCAATAATAAACGAGATAGAATCTCATCTTAAAAACAATACTTGGACAGTTGTACACAAGAACGAAAGCAAAAATTTAATAGATAATAAAATGATTTTGAAATATAAATATAATGCACTAGGAGAAATAGATAGACGAAAGGCACGACTTGTAGCGCGTGGATTTAATCAGAAAGAAGGTATTGATTACACAGAAACATTTGCACCTGTTGCAAAAATGAGTACTATTAGGCTACTCATTGCACATGCGATTGAAAATGACATGAAGTTATCCCAACTAGATGTGTGTACTGCATTTTTAAACGGCGATATAGACGAACAAATTTACATGAAGATGCCGAAAAATTTGGATAAATACTTAAAAATGATAATAGCAAATGAAAAAGATAAAGAATTAATAAGAAAAACAAAAGAAATGCTATTAGATATAAATAGATATAAAAATAATGGGATATGTAAATTAAATAAAGCCATTTATGGGTTGAAACAAGCAGGACGACAATGGTTCTTGAAGTTACATAATAAATTGATGGAAATCGGATTTAAGAACTCTACAGCAGATCCTTGCTTATATATTTTAGAAAAAGAAAGTGAAAAGCTATTAGCAAACATTTATGTGGATGATTTAATACTGGCATATAAATCAGAAAATTTGTTAAAAGAGGTCAAAATGAAATTACAAAAAGCTTTTCAATTAAGAGATATGGGTTCGCTACATCATTGCCTTGGCATACAATTCACCCATGTAGGGGGAGAAATGAGGTTGTCACAGACAAGTTATATTGAAAACTTAATAGAAAAATTTAACATGGGCGAATGTAAGCCGGTTTCAACGCCGATGGAAACAGGTTTAAAATTGGAAAGAGCACAAAAAGAAGAAGAAATGGAGAACATACCATACCAGGCATTGATTGGTTCTTTGATGTATCTGGCTATAGCTACGAGACCAGATATTATGTTTACAGTAAGTTATTTGAGCCAATATAATACTTGTTTTGGAAAAACGCATTGGCAAGCAGCAAAAAGGGTTTTGCGTTATTTAAAAGGCACGAAGAATGTTAGCATCAGATACAGTAAAACAGGAAGTGCATTAGTAGGAATGGCTGATGCTGATTGGGCAGCATGTACCATCCGTCGTTCATATACGGGTTACATCTTCAAGTATGGAGGTGGTCTAATAAGTTATGCTACAAAGAAGCAACGAGTTGTAGCTTTGTCAACTGCTGAGGCAGAATATATGGCAATGACTGAAGCCGCAAAGGAAGCGCTACATTTAAAACAGCTTTTGGAAGATATTTGAGTGACTACACAAGCTGTACCAATCTACAACGATAATTTAGCTGCACAGAAGTTAGCCAACAATTTAATGACTGGAAAAAAATCAAAGCATATAAGCATAAGGGAACACTTTATAAGAGACTGTGTCCAAAAGAAACTAATAACAATCCATTATAAGGACACAGACAATATGGAGGCAGATCTTTTAACAAAGGCCTTAACCCAGCCAAGGTTAATAAAACTGCTGAAGATGATAAGGGTCACTCAGACCTGAGGTGACACCCCAAGATCTTCGTGAGGGGGAGTGTCATAGAGAATACTGTCTGGCAATAAAATTTAAATATAAGAATATAATTTTGATAGATGTTGGTAAAAAATAAATGTGTCAGGTTGTGTTAATAAATTGTAAATTGAAATAAATAAAACTATGCTTATTTAAAAGGGATTTTATTAAAGATAACTCCACTGCCATAAAACTACTCTCTATAAAACTAACAAGCTAAAAAATCGCTTTTATTAGTAACGTTAAAAATCAGGCTCCAATTCTAACGTATTAAGCTTATTAAATCAAACCAAATAAGCCCAAACTTAAAGTACCTATTTGCTAGTAGCCTTTGAAGGGTTCCAATATCCACCTTTTGGCCTAACCATCATGATGATACCAAGTCACTATACTATCATCGGAAATACAAACACTTGCAAAGTTTCAACTTGATATGACAATTAGAAATTCATAAAAAAAGTCTAATTAATTCTGCTAACATACTTCAACTACTCAACAACGGAAAACTCTATGCCATGGAAAATTTTATGGGATCACCTCATAGTCTACCCTAATAGAATACAGTTTAAAGTAGCAAAATCATCAAAACCGTCTTAGGCCGAAACCGTCTCCGAGAAACTGATGACATACATAATAAAAAGATACATACAAACGAACATAGAACCTCCTCCTCTTTGGAAGTTGGTTAAAAACTCTTTACTTCTAAACATCTTGTAATAAACTCTAGGTAAGGTTACGGTGACGTAGAGCTCAAATTCTTTTTTTTTTAATTTTTACTTTCAAATGCATGATTTTTATTACAAATATATCTTAATATAAAAATTTAAGGGCCTTTACACTAATCTAAACTAATATTATAAAAGGTAAAGTTTGTATGTAGGTCATAAGACTACTGATCCGATTTTGAAAATTCTTTCACTAACACGAAGCTACATTACTAGACTTCAATTCTTCTTTCTTAATTAGCAAAATGGTCATTGACTTTTTAAAAATTAATTTCTAAGCTAGCAATCCCAACTGTATGAAATACAGGCACTGGGCACAGATTAAGCAGGTCACAAAAATATCAACCATAGAGTATATTGCTACATATCAACCATGTATGACAAATAAAACCATCAGTGTCAAGTGTCAACTGTCAATCTAAAAATTTACGTCTTCACCAAAATCATTGAATTAATTAAATTTAAACATCAAATAATGTAAATATAGGAAATTTTATTTTTCATTTAAATTAATATGTTCTCCAGAAATGTTAGGTCGGCGGCGGTACTGACTCTTTGCTGGTAAATATCGTATATTGTCAAATTTCTACTTCACTAATTCTAAAAAAAAATCATAAAATTATTGTAATTGGAATTATAAAAAAATAGTAAGTAGTTTAAATTTAATCATAGTTCAATAAATAAAAGAAACACGCTTTATTTAATTCCTTCTAAAAATCATTTAATATACTGTCTTCCAGCAATTCTACATTGTTCCAGCAAAAAGCAAGTAATTTAGGACATGTCCGACTACAACTAAGAAGCGCATTTAATAATTCGCGGCGCGGTGCACGACGGCGCACTCCTGAACCCAATCCACTAGAACTACATATAGAATCTGGTCCATTGCAAACAACGAATCTGTTCAGACCCTTTTTATTTACAGTTGGGGTAAATAAACCGCTTATTATATATTTCTAGTTTTCTTGTAGCTTGACTGATGTAATAAGCAGAATAGTGTATGTCTGTCCTCATTGAACATTTTATATCCTTGCTAAACTTCATTAGTCAGTTCCATTTAAACATAGAAAGGTCAGAAACAGAGAAAATTATTTACTTTTACTAATATTTATTAGATTGAATAATGGGACTAGTCTTGGGAATTATTGTGATGCAATAAAAAAAATTGTTTCAATAAATAATAGTTACACAATATTTACGTAATGTCTGACACTGAAAACTTGTTCAAATATGTTTGATCTATATAATTGAAATGAATTAAAATAAAAAATATTATTATAAACATATTATAGGTATCCTCTTTGAGTCTAGCTGGCTGTGTAATCTGGGAATATGAAAACTTACGTTCACATGCCACTTCTTTTCTCAAAAGACCTGGAACCTGGTTAAATTCACATCAGAAGAGAATAACTTCGCAATTTGTAAGTAATAATTTTCAGGATATTTCTACCATTAGTAATAAAAATGAGTATTTACAAACTTATGTTCTACTGAAATAACTAATAAAAAGAAATTTGAGGTTATGCTAACAAAACTTTTTAGAAATCAGAACCAGGGCCTATAAGAAAATGGTGGAATTCACTTAGGGAAAGTGAAAAAGTTTTCTACCCCATCTTAGCTGCAAATGTATTAGTATTTGGTGCTTGGCGAGTTAGGCCACTTCAACCCTTTATGGTTAAATATTTCTGTTCAAATCCTTCAGGCGGTAAGATTTCTTAATAAGTAACTTTCTTAGTAACTTAATATTTAAAATAAATAAAATATAAAGTAGTGCTTTTTATTGTTTAAATATTTATGAAAATACAAGTAAAACATCTTAAAATATCTCCAACTCAAAAAAATGGTGTTGATTTCATTTGTCAGGTTTCTATAATTTAAAAAATACTTTTATTAAGATGTTATTACATGATTTTAATAATATGTAAATTTTTTTCAGTGGCAAAATGTCTCCCAATGGTTCTGTCCACCTTTAGTCACTATTCAACATTTCATTTGGCTGCCAACATGTATGTTTTATACAGTTTTATGCCAGGTAATTTGTTTTACTTACTTTTAGTACTCCCCTTCACTAATGGTGTATTAAAGTACTTATATAATATAAAAATAAAAATTACTACATATTGTATTAAGCAAGTTTTATTTTTTCAACAGCTGCTGTGACGTCATTAGGGAAAGAACAGTTTGTAGCTATGTACCTTAGTGGCGGAGTTATAAGTAGTTTTGCAAGTTTCCTATACAAGGTTATGCTCAATCAACCTGGACTCAGTCTTGGAGCGGTAAGTATACAATGATAAATTAAAAAAAAAAAAATCCCTGGCTACATTCTTTGTTAATTAAAAACAAACATAATAGTTATTAAATAATTATTAAATAAAACAAAGTATTATACAAACATAATAGCTTGAAAATGTATTATAATTATAATATGTTAATCTATACATATAATAAAATTGTAACTAAGCTAAATCTGTACATTAAATATTTTTTGGAAAATCTTTTTGAAATAGATATTATTATGGATACAGAGGCCGAATCTATAGTTTTTAGAATTTTTGTCTGTCTGTCTGTTACCGCATCACAGAAAAACCACTGGAGGGATTTTGATTAAATTTGGTATGGTGATACCGCGGGCAATGCTAGTTTCTTCATAAATATTTAATAATTATTATTTGATATGAATGCATGCTATTAAACAATTATTATTTTACTATTCATAATTAAATTATTTGTCTGTGTTTTAGTCTGGTGCAATCATGTCAGTATTGTCATATGTGTGCATTCAATTTCCTGACACTCGGCTAAGCATAATATTCCTACCAATGTACGCATTTGCAGCTAGTACAGTAAGTTATACTTATGAAGTATTTATCTTTAATTTTAATAATAAATTCTTTTAATAAATAAATACTCTGTAAAAATTGGAAAAATTTAAGTTTAAATTATATTTTTAGGCAATTAAAGTTATAATGAGTATGGATGTGGCTGGAGTCGTTCTTGGTTGGAAGTTTTTTGATCATGCTGCTCATCTTGGCGGAGCATTGTTTGGAATGTAAGATTATTTTATAATTATATAATATCTAGCGACACCCTCGATTCACTCGGGTTCGTTTGTAGGTTGATTCCCCATACAAACTTTCATCCCCATTTTCACCCCCTTAAGGGATGATTTCCGGAATAAAAAGTATCCTATGTCCTTCTCAGGGTCTCAAACTATCTTCTTACTAAATTTCATCTAAATCGGTTTAGTAGATCCAGAGATTACCCCCTTCAACGTCACAAACTCATAAACTTTACCGCTTTATTATAATACTCGTATTAGTATAGATTACTATAACTCGCATCATCTAAAAAGAACGCTGGCTGTCAAGCTGCGCAGAAGCGATTTATCGGTCAAATTGGTGGTAAGAAACGGGGCGCGGGGCGGCGGCGCAAGCACCGCATGCTTGCCGGCGCGCTATTGGTTCGTCAGCTCGAAATACCATCGCGCACACAAAAGTTTTTAATTACGAAATGGTTTTATATATAGAAAAGAGAAAAATTATTTTTGACGTATATTGTTTTACGTATTATGCGATCTACAAGCTCTAATTACAAAACAGTTCTTGGCATAATTTGTTCTACACATAGGGACACAAAAAGTATCTTTAGAACGGGTGCAAAAAGTTGGGCATTTGAAATTAATATTGCTTAGAAGATAATCGGAATCAATTAAATTATGTATGATTTTATAAAGAAAAATTTGGTCTCTGTATTCTCTACGTTGCTTCAATGATAAAATATTTAAATTTTTAATTTCAACTACATCAAATCTATACCTCAATCGCTTTATAAATTTATTTTGCACACTCTCTACTGCTTCAATATATTTGTTATATTGCGGGTTCCACACAGTCGAAGCATACTCTAAATGAGATCTAACATATGAATTATACAGCAGATTAAATGTATGTATGCTTTTAAAATCACTAGCACTTCTAAATATAAAGCCAAGCATTTTGTATGCTTTTGTAATTATATTATTTATATGTTTATCAAATATAAGTTCAGCATCCAACAACACGCCCAGGTCTTTCACGTCAAACACTCTCTTCAGTTGTTTATGAAAAATTTTATAATCAAATATAATTGGCGCTTTCTTTCTGGAGAATGTTATAGCACAACACTTGTCGATATTCAAAAATAACCCATTAGATCTACAGTAATTCTCTAAATAAACTAAGTCATCCTGAAGTTTTGCACAATCTTCGTTTGTTTTTATAATTTTAAAAATCTTTGTGTCATCTGCATAAAGTAGTATATATGAATATATTAAAAAGAAGAGGGCCAAGGTGAGAACCCTGTAGAACTCCAGATGTAATGGGAACAAAGCTAGAGATAAATCCCTTAACAGCCACCGCTTGAGACCTGTCGCGAAGATAAGATTCAAGCCACCTTAAGAGATCACCATGTATACCAGCATGCTCTATTTTGCGAATTAATATAGAAAGAGAGAGTCTAATAATAATGCAGTTAATAATAAAAAAATGTATTAAACGTATTAATTTAATTTTTTGTAAGTAGATTAAACATTCTGCACTGAATCAAACATATTTTAATAATGAATAGAATTCTATTTAATGATATTCTATGTACTATATTTTTCAAGGTCCCTACCAAAAACTAATATATGAAGTCGCGAGCGAAATGCTATGAAAAATAAAATAATAGGCTTAGTACTTTTGTGCGCGAGTATACCCATGCGCAAACATACCCTCTCCAGTTTCTTCCAGCGTTCTTTTTAGATGACGCGAGTTATACGGGACTTTAAACGCTTGAATTTGTTAGTGGATATATTATTCCCGACGTTTCAACTGGGTTGCACCAGCCATGGTCATGAGCAGACTTTTAATATCAATGTGTATAATACGATGACTATTGATTGCTGTTATGTTTCATGTTAAACTTTTAGAGCTTGGTGTCACTGGGGAAATTTCCATGTATGGGGCAATAGAGACAAATTCCTGCAGTATTACCATAGCCTCAGAAAAGATTCAAGATAGTTTCTTCTACAAACATATTTTAATAAATGTTATAAATATTTTAGAAATTCTATATGAGAACAATTTTTTCAAAAAATAAAAGCATTGAAAATTCTAGATGTTTCATTTATAAAAAAGAAAAACATATTTTTATATATAACAATTTTAATATGTATAAAAAAATTGCTTATAAATGCACTTTGTACCTATACATAGAAAATAATATAAAAGAACAACAGAAACTTTGCAATGTCATATTAAACTCCAAATATTTCATTTTCATACATACTACATGTACACCATATACAGTACATATACACTATATACAGTACAAAAATCTTTTGTATAACTATTTTCATAAATTGCTTTGTTTTGATAAATTAAAATTTAACAGTTTGGGTTTAAGCTTTCAGTATTTTTGCATGGAAATCGAAATGTTCTCCAATGTATGTAGCAATGAAGTAGTAAGAATGATCATAGTCTTCACGCAGGTTCAAAATGATAGGTACTCCAGCAGAGCGACAGGCTTGCACTAAGTTTTCTGGCAGCAATTGTTTTTCAACATAAAACTTGTCCGCAGCACCCTGAAATAAAATTTTGTTCATAATATCCTCAAATAAAACTCGTTTTAAACATTTAATTAGTAAAAGTATCATTTTGCATTGTAGGCATACATCATATTTGTGTTAGAGGGCAAAATCAAAATAACATAACTGTTCACTATTATAGTCAAGTAGTAGCATATTAAACAAATTAGGTAAATAATATTTTTTTTACTTAATAAGTATAAGCCATATTAAATAAAATAAAATTATAACCTGGTCAATAAGGAAGGTAAGTGGGGGGCCATCATATTTCTTGACAAGCTCAGTAGCATCCCACTCTACCCACTGGCTCTTATCTTCCCCTAAATATCCTGAAAATGCCTTTTCTCCCCATGGACACTGAGTTGGGTTACATATAGGAGCAAAAGCACTCACTGATTTATATAAACCAGGATTTCTTAATGTAGAAACTAAAGCTCCATGACCACCCATGCTAAAATATAAAAAATGTTATATTTTATTAATACATAGGTTAATAGTATATTATTAAGTTGTTTACGAAAACATTGTAAAATATAATAATATTACTGTTGTATGTATGAAAGACTAACCTATATCACAAAACTTTTTATTGTAAAATAAATGCTTATATACATAAATTTTGTAAAATTTAATATAATTGAAAAAAAATAGGAAAAGAAATATAAAACCTTTAGCAATTAAACTCTTTGAAATGTCATAAAAAAGAAACTAAGTATAAAACCTCTAAATAAGATTTTATTGAAGATGAAAAGAGTGAAGATGTGTCTTTTAACACCTGCATTTTTTGTATAGGTCAAACAATGCTATAAAATTTACATTCACCTAAGGTTGTTTTTTTTTCCTATGGAACAAATTACCATAAATAATAATTGTATAAAATATAATTGAAGTTACATTACATTAAAATAATAGTGCTTTACCTGTGGCCCATAATTCCTATACGACTTGGATCAACATTGTTGCTAAATGCCTGAAGAATTAGTTCATATAATTCCTTATTTAAATAACTGGCCATTTTATAGTTTTTAGACCAGGGATCTTTAGTTGCATCGAGGTAGAAACCTGCTGATACACCAAAGTCCCAAGACTCATCATCACCAGGTATCTTGACTCCTCTAGGAGAAGTATCAGGCCCCACAACTATGATACCATGCTCAGCTGCATATCTTAAAATAGCAATGTAAAAATATTACAATTATTACCTATATATTATGCAATTATTACCTACATTATAGCCTATAAGTAAAGGCATGATAAAATATAATCAGTTACATAACTTGTCAATAAAAAATTATACATGTGAGGTTAAAAGGGTGATAGATAAAATACATTTATCAAAAACTAAATCGGTTTTTGTCACTTTTTAGCACTAACTCCATTACAAGAGTATTACTTACAACTTTTTTATATTAATGAACTCTTTAGAATATTTCCCAGTTCTGTGTATGAACAGCAGAATATGACAAAAAAATATTATGATAAATACAAATTTGCCATAGAATTTTGATAAAATCTTACCTTTGAAATCCAGATTTTGATATAAAATTTTGTTCATTGCAAGTGAGACCAGACAGATAATATACTAATGGTAGCTTCACATCACCACCTTCTGCTTGAGGTGGAAAATAAATAGAGAAGTTCATTTTGCATAGCAATTCTGAAGATTGGTGGGAATACACTTTCTGGTACCCACCAAATATTTTATTAGATGATACCAATTCTAAGCCTTCCATTGTATTACTGAAATATAATTTTTTTTTTTACTATGTTTATTACAGTATAAAAATTATTGTACAGTAAGTATATTTAATATTGTAGTAGGTACAATTTCATGCGTCATTATCAAAATATATTAAATCAATAATAAAATTTTAAATCCTCAAAATCATCGTTTATATAATTTAATTACTGTTTTATCAAGCATTTTAAATCATGGGATTTTTCTAGAAGACATTATCTAAACTTGAAACAGCTTTACTGCTGTCCGTGAAAGAGATGCAAGTTATATTTCAACATAAAATATTGTTTATTAGCTTCACGCAGAGATCAAATGTTTTAATAACTTATAATAGTTGTAATAATTGCTGTGCTACGTGCCGGTAAAATGTCCGATAAAGTTTTAAATAAAATAATATATACAAACTTAGTTATTGTACCACACGCTTTAACCACAAAATTACATTACTACAATTACAAAGTGAAATAATAATATATATTATAATATATTCTTAAGGGACAAGAGACAACTTCTAGAGTAAAAGTCCTGTTGAAAAATAATTTCATATCACCTACACTGAATAAATAATTTATACTATTATATACCTTAATTACTTTCAACTTAATTGATTCCTAATTAATCTTTTAATCCAGATTCCGTATCGTTAATCGTATGGAAGTCTATAACCTCTCACCAACACTCGAAACCGATTACCCCATAGAGTATATTGCTACATATATAAAGATTACCCCATAGAGTATATTGCTGATTAGTTAGTTGATTACCCGTTAACGAATGTCGAATAACGATACCTACCGAAATTCCGAATCATGAATGACAAATGACAATTGGAATTGACAAATAAAGCTGAAAGCAGTGTTACCATTTAGTATTTACCAACTCAAACTTTAAAGTTTGTGTCGGAGATATATCTCGGAGATATTATAGATATGATTTCAGAAGTTGGTACTTTTCTACCAATCCTACTTTGAAAAGTTGGTAGATCCACCACCCATATTTGTTTAAGTTTTCTAGAGACCTCACAATAATAATATGATACACATAATTAATGTTTCCATTGGATAACAAATATTTCACCTCTTTTATAAGGAACCCCATGTGAAAGCAGAATCATTGCTCAATTCCCAAAATAAAACTCGAAAAAAAAATACTTGAGCCTGAAGACAATTTATAGCAGTGAGTGATAATTGATAATTCACTTGAGATTCTATGATATATTATTATCAGAATCAATTAATGTAAGATCTTAAATACAATAACTTTGAGAGCATTTTTTTTTATTTTTCTATAATAAAAGTAATTTTGAGTTGCGAAATATTTCATGGACTACTTACTTCGATTTTGAAATATAACAATATAAAATAATATGACTTTTTTACTATTTTATTCTTTGAAAGCATACATTCATTGGAAATTGAAGGCATTAATATAATTTTTATGGACATAGATTTTTCAAAAATTTGAAAAGTAGTTTTTTTTCCCACAGTAAAAAGTATCCTATATGTTGACCCGGATAATCATCTATTATCATACCAAATTTCGTCAAAATCTGTTCAGTAGTTTTCTCATGATGCGTTCCCAAATACAGACAAAAATTCTAATTTCTAAAAACTATAGATTCAGCCTCTGTATCGATAATAATTACTATTTCAATAAGATTTTCCAAAAAAGATTCAATTTACAGATTTGACTCAGAATTCTATTATATGTATAGATATCTGTTGCATTCAGTTTAAGACATAGAACTGTGAAAATATTGTTATTTGGGTTTGGACAATTATTATTATTTGGGTTAAATGAAAATAAACTATTAATATTATTTAAAAAACATTTATTTAAAAAAAAAATCTTGTAGTACCTTGACCACATCCATAGATTATACACTTATATACTGGACCACATCAGTACCATAGCATCTATTTATGTAAATATGTAAAATTACTAAGAAAATATATTATAGTTCCTTAGTAATTTTGTTTTAAGATTTTATAACAAAACTGTACCATTTGGTTTAGAAAAGTTACACATCAATTTAGAACTATTTAACGTTTATTATTAAGTTTAAATAAGAATTTGTTGAGCTAATCTCATTATTGCTCATAAGACAAAACTTTTGTGCTTCGTAAATACTGATTAGCATATATTTACTAATGGAATACTTCTAGTTAAATATCTATTATAATAGGAAGAAAATAGTTAGGAATTTTGGAGAAAATGACTTGCTTATTCAAGTAACCTTTTATGATTAGTTTTCCAAGATAAATATGTATTCCAAAACAGTGCTACTGATTGCACAAGCAATACTTGATACTGAAGTGGAATATAATAAAAGTTAATTAATTGAACCCAAGGCCATATGTAGTAATTAGTTTGTAAAACATCAAAATAATTAGCAAGGACATCTCCTTTTATTGATTCCCATGATTTGCCTTGCATTGTACCAACAGCAGTTAAAATGAAGAATAAAAATGCAGGAGCAAATATGAATTGATCAACAAATACTTTTTTAATTGCCACAGTTTTTCCATGTGATCCTACTTGTTTACTTAATAAACCATACCATGCACGCAATGCTGGTCCCTGTAAAAGAATTATTTGTATTTTATAATACAACATAATATATAATTGAAGAGTTAAAAATATAGTAATATATTAAATAATACTTACACCTACAAAAAAGCCAATAGATGAAAATTTAAGAGTTCGTTTATAATCTATATGTTTTAAAGCTTTGTTTTCAATTAAAGATTGTGAAATAAGATCTCCAGCACCCATTAGTGTGCCTGTTTGAACAGCCTGTACTAGATAAGGTCGTTTATTGAGAAGTTTTTGGTAAAACTGAAAAAATCCACGAGCTTTCTTCATAGTAAAAATCATACTTTCATATTTTATATATTTATATAAAATTAAACTTTCCTAAATTTAAGTAGGAATAAAATTTGTGATTAGATTAATAAATATTGTAACATACTATGTAGAGTTCTTTTACTTTAAATTGATACTTTCTTTAATAGCCGAATTGGATTTTAGATAAGCTATTTTTCAACTCCTTTAGTCGGCTTAGCTGATTTACACTTTATTATTTATATATGTAGCAATATACTCTATGTTTATAGGTAGGTAAATAGTTTTGTTGTTTGTGGCTGACAAGTGACATATACAATTGACATTAATTATATAGACAATAAATCACAGATAACAGATTTGAGATTAATCAATAGGGAGATCAGAGTCCGCGACGCGCCACGACTGAAGTCCTACGGCAAAATCATAGAGTATATTGCTACATATATAAAGGCAAAATGTAGAACTAAATTTGACCCTTCTGCCACCTTGCGTTTGTCAGGAGTGTTTGTGAGTGTGAATTGTAAATTGTTGTTATTAAGTGAAATATCAGCAATAATGGAGCCACTTTACGTTGAAAAGTGCAGCCCGTGAAATAATCCTTAAACTGAATGAATTTTGTAATTTAGAACAGTAGATTAAGGACTTATTAATCCCGGTAAATAAAGTGCAGATCACAGATTAAGTATTAGTTACTACGTAAGCAGATGAATGTCAATGTCGCCGCCATGACATATATTTTAGGGTTGCCATAACCGGTCATTTTTGCCTAATTTATGCATAATATATTGTTATCAATAACTGCAACTATAAATTAATGAAGGGCCCGCTTTTTCAAATGGATGACAATTTTCAATGCAAGCATATTGTAATAAATGTTGAAGACCAATACTTCAAAAACTATGGAAATATTGATGTGAAAATGGCGAGATACATCATATCTACAGAAAGGGATAACGACAGTGAGTCTGAACACAATAGTGAACTTATGTATATGAGCGACAGCGACTGCAATATGTCCAGAATAAAACCTCTTAGCCAAGAAGAGTATAATTATTGTACAAAATGACATAATAAATACGAAATAAATACAAAATATTTGTTTTATTTCTCAAAAAGTTCGTAGGGCAATTTCCAGGAATCTTAGTTATGTCCTATTCGAATGAATGTAAAAATTTACATAATTATTATTTAATGAAATCAAAAAAAGTTCAACTTCGAGTTATATTGCTGGCAACATTTGGTTCTGCGTTAGCAGCGCCGCGTCTATTGGAGTTAGACTTCAATGGTGGCCCGTGCGCGGACTCTATGTGACAAATATCAATGTGAATGAAGGCTACATAACGCTAGGTACTTAATGCCTATTTTTTCTGGTGGCATCAGCTAGCGCCACTGGTGAGTAAGGTCCTATTGCTGTCGTTGAAAAATATTTTTAGTGCGGCTGGGCTAATAAATTTAATGTAATAATAATAATTGATAGCGCGAAAACGGTTCTATCAGGATTTCAAATATTTAGTCGTAACCAAATAAATAAAATATTGACTTTATCTTAACTCTTATTTTAAACCAATAAGATTTATTGCACGCTATAGAGCTTATATTGAGGATCAAATATAATCAAATATATGCAATATACTGAGGATCAAAGGGATCGCTACATCTGATGGGAGAAATGGCAAAATTCTTCCCCATTCTATGCTTATTGAAACTAAATTAGGCAGCACTTTATTAGCTTTCACAATCATGGATGATTAATAAGTCGCAATATTTTTACATACTAACGATTCGCTTCGCTCGGGTTCGTCCCTAGCTTGCTTCCCCATACCAACTTTCATCCCCATTTTCTCTCCCTTAAAGGATAATTACTAGGATAAAAAGTATCCTATGTCCTTCCCAGGGGCTCAAACTATCTTCTTACCAAAATTCATGAGATATTGCCCCTATAACGTCAAAAACTCACAATATCACAAACTTTACCTCTTTATAATATTAGTATAGATAAGCGGCGCCACAGAAATCATTGTCTTCCTAAATAATTTATAATCTGTAGTACTACCATCGAAATTTATACTGTTAAATGTTATCTGTTAGTTGTAAATTCGATTTCGAGCTTGCTACAGTACATATAAAGATTAATATTTAATCTGTGGACTGTGGTAAATTCTAAAAGAATAAGGAAGGGAGAAGATTGTGAATAACATCGGTTTAATGATTTTCGTGAGCCCGTAATTATTACGCCTTTATTTTGTCATCTTTTCAATATTTAAAAATAGAAGTGTAATATGGATAAAAGGAAATTATCCACTGCTGGGGACAGCCTGTATCAAATATTGCAGGTACCTAAAACTGCAACCGCCGATGATGTTAAGAAAAGTTATCGTAAATTAGCGTTGAAATATCATCCGGACAAAAATCCTAACAACCCAGATGCATCGGAAAAATTTAAAGAAGTGAACAGAGCTCATACTATATTAAGTGACGCTACAAAAAGAAATATCTATGACAACTATGGCTCCTTGGGATTGTACATAGCTGAACAATTTGGAGAAGAAAACGTCAATGCTTACTTTGTTGTTACCAGTACGTGGTGCAAAGCTTTATTCGTTGTTTGTGGTATCTTGACTGGATGCTACTTCTGTTGCTGTTTATGCTGTTGTTGTAATTGCTGCTGCGGAAAATGCAAACCGCGCCCTCCAGAAGAATCTGGTGATTATCACACATTGGAGCGTGATGATTCAGACGGCGTTCAGCCAGTCACGATGCAGCCAGGAGGGGAAGGCCGTCCTACAGGCGAGCAGGCGCCACCCATCGCCATGCCGGCGCCGGCACCGGCACCGGGTGTTTCTGAAAACACAGGCCTCAACACAGGTGGGGTTAATTATGGAATCTCACATTAACATTTTTCATTACCATAAATGATGATTGCTGTTCGTAACGCATATTTATACTACATTTTTATTTAATTTAATCATGTATTTGAAAGAAATAATGATTGTTTTTTTTTTCAAACAAGTTTTGGTTGGTGTATAATGATATTGTCTTAGCTAAGTACCATTCCTTTACATTGAATATGTAATAATATGTAGGATAATAGATGAATACACCAATTTTACTCCTTGACCATTAAAAATGTTACATATTTGTTATCTAATCTATAGCTTAAGAAATCTTATACTCAAATGTGTTATGCTGATAGCCACACTAATACTATAACAAATTTTGAATATAAAAATAATAAGAGCAGGACATAAAAAAATGGGTAAATCTTATCTTATCTTACCCTGAATTCTGAAAATTATAATTTTTCACTACATTGTAGAATATCAATAAATACTTAATTTTAGTGCTTATTTGACTTTACAGAAAAGATGCAAATAAAATAATGTATATTAATTGTATTATGTATTTTATCTATTTAAAAACATAAATCACCATATAATAATCTTAAATGATTATTTATTTATTTCAAGGATTTAATTAGTAAATAATTGTTTAATAATAATTAAGAATTTAGTAGTCATTTCCATTCACAAATTGAGTAAGATATTGATATTTTGTCTCTATTATGTAAGCTTATTGAGCTTCTTATATCGCACACCTAGATCTAAACAGCGATTGACTCAAAAAAACACTTTATTCAGAAAACATGAAAAACTGATTACCGAATCCATGTACCCAGAAGTTTTCTGTATTGATCAATGTTTTTTAAATTAAAATAGATGAAAGATGTTATAGGAATCTTGTGTTTCAGTTCTATATTAGGCCTAAATTGGATTTTTGTAGTTGTTTCTGTATTGCTTAACAAATTGAAAGTTTATTTTTTGTTATTTGTAGTTGAACCTGTGTTGGTAAATTTAGTGTTTAGTTGTCTCTCTTTTGAAGAGTCATTATAAATTTAAAATGGACAGCATTTTGAATGTATTTATACCTGACTAATAGAGGGTCTGAGACCAAAAGTAGGGGTAGATTGGCTGATTGTTAGGAATTAGGAAGAAAACACTGAATTAAGTACTCAATCAGACAATATTTTTTTATTAATAATTAAAAGTATAATTTAAAAAAAAAAATTTGAGTGTCGTAGGTACTACGAATTCTTTCTGCTTTTCAAGATTTACGAATTCCCTAAAATGCATCAAAAAGCCATTGCCTTGATAGTTCATCCACCTAATTTACTTTACACTACAGTGTACTAGTAGTGGCTACAGCCAACATTTTTCTCTGACACTTATTTTTACACATTTCTGGTTTATGTACTCTTTTTTTTTGTTCTTTTTTTGTTCTGTCACGGGCTGTTAGGATTTTTTTTCAGCAACCATTGCATTAATACTTTCTTATATTTACGCGAATATTTGACATTTTAAATAAAACTATCTTCTAATCTAAATCTAAGAGACCGAGTCTCTCTCGTGACCATGATTGCTATAAAGCATTCGAAACGTCGGGAACCAATAATCAATATAAATTCGCGAAAAAATCCGAAAAGATAGTTTTATTTAAGCCCATTGCATTCTGAGAGTCGAGTTGTACATGCGCACTATCATCTTTGGTATCCGACGAACTACCAGAACTTGATGAGCTACTAGAGCTGCTACTATTGGTGCTGAACGAAGACAACGATGAACTAGTAAGAACGACTTTAGATGATGTCTTTTTTTATGAACAAATCCGAAATTGGGATCTGAGTTGTCAATTTCGCTTTCGTCACTTCGGATTGGTTGTCATTTCAGTTGTTTAGATATGATCGGATTAGATTTATCGGCCACGGATATGCTTGATGATATCCTTATGCAGTCTTCTTGCTGTTGCTTATTTTGTAGTACCGTCTTCTTCTGTATTGTTGGTTCAAGCTCTTGGTATAAAGGACTAGTATCTCGTTGCATATTTTCATATTGAGTCAGTAAGCTAGGGCCGATATTTTCTGTGTCCCTTGCTCAACCATATTTACTATAAATGCTCCACGATCCATTCTTTTTCTAAAAAAAAGTTAAATTAAACAAATAAATCTGATCCGTTACACCACATCGATTTGATGAACCCAATTACGTCTGCGAACTGATGAACTTCGATATAGTGGAATTTTATATAGCGTAGCCCATCTAAAAAGCTCTAACTTGAAAAATGTTTATTAAAACACAACAAGCTTTGTAATGACTAGGATAAAAATAAAATAATATTTAGATGAAAAGACTCCAATCACCACTAGCAAAAAAGTTAAGGGTTTAAAAAATGACTCAACAAAAAAGACTCAACATAAAATTTAAAAATGTTTCAACGACACAACAACAATTCTAAATAAAAACGAAAACTTTACTCACTTTCCTATGAACACTGGTTCAAGTCAAAATGTTGCTTTATTTTACTTAGCACTAACCATCAAAATGGCGACAAGTTTAATAATGTTTTTACAATTTTCTGGTTTACCTCAACAATACAGAATTAACTCAAAATAACTCCAGTTTGTTTACGACAGGTACATGCATTTCGCGTGTAATACTGACAGTAACTAGCTATGTTCCTGTTTTGGTGTAGGAGAATTGGGCTCTTTCATACAACAAAAAGAGGTTTTAGTGTCACCTAGGATTGAGAAATGTAACTATTTTTGTATCTGCTTTATTGGTCGCTAGCTAGTAAGTTAAGGAACCCGATGGTATGCGTAACTAAAAAGATGAGATTTTTGAATTAGCTCTGTTTAGATCTAGGTGTGCGATATATGCATTATGAGATACTGTTGCTGTAATCTTGTGGTTTAATTAAAAACTTCATTTATTTGTCAAAATTATCAAAATATAATAAACATTCCAAGTTCTCGGCTACTTACTTTGGAAATATTTAAACCAATATATTGTTATATAAAAGCTTTAAAAAACAAGTTATTGATGTTGTATTAATAAAAGCAAAAATTTTAAAACAAAAGTTATATAATTCTCTTTTTAACCATGCAAATCTATTCAAGAATTTTTAAATATTTATGCAAAATAATATTTTATTTATTACAAATAAATATTTAATTTTAAATTTAATTTTGTTGTTGGTAGAGCTAATTTCTCATATACAAATAATTTGTATATTTAAAGAAAATTTTCATAAATTGTTACCACAGTGAATGCTAGTAAGACCCTAAATTTTAGTGTTGTAAAATCAATACATGGCAGACAATGTTACTTGGGAGTTGAGACAGTTTGTCAATGTAATGGCAAATATATGTTGTGTTCTTTCTTTAATATTACTGTAATTAAAATTATTATATAACACATTATTAAAGTAGAATGAAAAAGGTAAATTGTGAAGAATACAACAATTTTCTTTACTGTTTACATTTAATTATGATAAAAAGATAAGTTTTCTTCAATTTTGCTTGTTTGTGATGTGCTGCTAATTATCATTTCAGTACTATTAATCTCTAGCCATTTTAATATTTAAGTTTAACTTTTACGATTATTAATTATACGATTATGTTTATTTTTAACTTAGAAGATAGTTACTCTTGAGATTAGGATTTAACTTATAAAAATGTTGTTTTCACCATTGCCTACATTAAAAACTTCATAAATCATATGGAATTGACAAGAAAATAGAAGATAATATTACTAAAAGCTAAAGTATAACTTAATATGGTAATATCTATTGTTAAGACTAAAAGCATATGTTGGTTAGAATGCTAGTTTTTAGAGTAAATTGTCCAGTATTTCGTTAGATATCTATCTGTCTTTAATGCAAGTCATTAATATTAAGTTTATGGATAAGTAGTCTGCAGGTTTTGTGTTATAATTGGTGGTAGCAGGATTGTATTGTGTAATATTAAGGGCATGGCTTATCATATAATGTTACAATGTAATATAGGTAAAAACTGGTGTATTTTTTAAATTATTTTAGGTTTTTTTGAAATTTACAATTTTAAACTTTTTAATGTTGGCCTCTTTAAGATCACCACACATGTGATGAGGTTTCGCTTGCAAAAATATTTATTCACTTTTGAAATTGTAGCAATTTTATAATTATAATGTAAACTATGATAGGGACGATCCAAACATTAGATAGTCAAAAAAAATGAATGCTTCTTTTATTGCTTTGTGATAAAGATGTACAGTATACATTATTTTGTTATAGCCATTTCGTAATAGAAAAAAAATACAAGGGTAATTATTTATGTCTTCATACAATGTTTGTGTATTTTGTATTTAAAGTTATATATAAACTTAAAACTGATTACAACACATCTTTACCATGTGGTAGTAAAAGAGCAATAACGATAACAAGGGGACTTTTTTATATTACGTAGCTATTACGAAGAAAATTAATCATAATCAATTATACTATTTACTTAATGCTAGTCTTCATTTTCTAAAATTAGCAGTCGTTCGTCGAAAAATGATTATAACCCCGCCGTCAGCACTCAGCCGTGTAATATATAAAAGACCCTCTAGAAGTCCTAATCAGTTGGATGACGATAAGTAAATTTTTTATTGTTGCATAGCTAATTATATTGTAATTCGTAATGTATGTAGCTTTTACTATAGACAGATTGAATTCCTATACACTTATTCTAATGTTATGAATTATAATACTAATCAACGAGTATTTATTATAATGAGTGTCGAGATATGAAGATGTTAAATTGTAATTACACCTCATACTTTCAATCAAATAAATTTCTGCATAACAAAATGATTATCATTAACTTTTCCAGTGCCTTTTTATAATTTAATTAAAGCGTTTTAATTGGTAAATGAAATAAAATATAAATTTTATAACTTTGTTTATTTTCAGGGAGCAGTATTCCAAAATACACATGAAGTGTTTACAGCTAGTCTAACGTAATTTGTTAAGAGAAATGAGGAACTGACTACTTATTACCACCAACATGACAGCTTCTTACTGATGTAAGCTTACAATTATTTTTATGTTTCCTTTGATATATTTTTTATGTTTTGTGATTTAATAAAAAAATTTTGATAATTTTTTTATATAATTTATATTGGACATGTATCTATTGTTACATGGATTTTTTATTTAAGACCCAAGTATTTTTCTTAATTTATTTTTGTCGTTATAATATCTTTAAAAGACAAAGATTATAATATATTAAAAAGAAGTAAAAATTGATTGGTATTATCAATAGTTAATGTAGTCACAATATTATATTATATTCCCTCTTCTTATTAATGTTTAAATAAGCTTAAGCCTAAAGCTTTTGCAGTCACATTGTATTGATATTCTATAAAGGTAACTCGTATTTCTAATAAACACCACTAATAAATTGTACTACTTAGGGTTTTGAAATGATGCCATTATAAAAAGGCCTAATGTACTAAACATAGGCCTGATGTTTTTGTGATATACTAGTTTACTTATCAATTATCACTCAGTATACAAATTGTCATTAATTGTATACTATTCTACAACATATTGCTTAGCTTCATGTTTAGTTCTATGACACTCTATCTATAATATTCCTTATTTTGAGGATATTACATATTTTTTATGATATCTTATGTCTTATGAAAAAAATGTGAATAAATCAAATTATTTCTATTTTATTTTTGAATTGGTACTTCGTGTTAAATGTTAGCTAATCTGTGACTATAAGGCGAAAATATCATTATCATTGGTTAAAGAAAAAACCGATGGCATGAACCCATAGATAGAGCAAGTTGTTAATAAAATGTAATATTATAAAAGTTAAAATGTTCATCACTCCTGTTCTATTTGTACATTATAATCTTATATGCTTGTATTAATAGATGTCGCCGCCTGTATGTTAGCTTTTAAAAGTATTTGTTGAAGATGGCCTTATCCAGACTCAAATGTATAGATAAAATAAGAAATAATAAAAGTATAACCCTGAAAATGTTCTTTTTTGATGATTACAAATCGCTGGAAAATATTATTTTATGGCATTTCCGTTTAAATATGTAATTGTAAAGTTAGGTGAAACTTTTATATTAGGTTAAAATTAACTTGTTTATTTAACGGTGAAAGTAAGTTTAAAGAAACACACTAAAGAATGATGATAGAATTATGAATGCTGCGTGCACATTCCTATTCAGAATATATAAATACAGATCAAACGAATCACTATATTTATAATGGACTTCATTCAAGCCACTTGAAGCGCTTGAGAAGCTGTACGATACAAGGTCGTGTGTAACTTTGTGTTTTAATAAAAACTGGTAAAAAATGTTTTCTTTTATAAAACTAGTTCCAGTACGGGTTTGATGAATATTGTAATTATTTTCAAATTAAAATGAATGTATTGCGTGATACCTAGTGTGGTATAATGAATAGTAATATAGAGACTAGTAGCGAAACCGGTATTTACTCGTAGCTTTGCATAAGATAGGTGTACTCATGTGTCGTCTTAATGTGAAAATAAATATACATTAAAATATAAATAATCTATTTTCCTTTTTTAATAATAATTTCGTTTACCTGAATTTAAATATGTATATATTATGCCTTTTCCAATGATTAAAATATATACAGTACAAGGTAAGTATCTATAGGAACTTTTTTGTCGAAAATTCAAATTCATTATTAGTTTCTTACATAATTTTATTTACTTACCATCCCAATTTTTTTGATAAAAATAAATCATTGACCTACTTGCATACGCTTAGTTACCTTGAAGTCTAATAGGCTGATAAAATAACAAAAAATATTTTGATCAGTGTCAAGTTGTATCATAAAAAGAGAACTTTTTGTGTGATACAAAAATGGAAGATACATCTTTGTGTACAGTTATAAAAAAGAAACTTAGATAAGCAAAACCTTTCCTATACCGCGGAATTATTTAGAACTACGTGTAACGTAGGCAGAGGCCAGAGAGACAAACATGTTAATAATTCGATTTTCCCGCGGCTATTGTCGCTACTCGCGATCGCCTTTTTCTAGTCGGTGGCCTTATGCATTTATGATGATGTGGGGCTCACCGGCTAGAAGAGCCGGTACTACCCACTAAAACCCGACATTCCCCTCCCCTCCGCCTTAATGGGACGCCGCAGGATCGCTTGCGCATAACTACTACGGCGCCCCGGCGGCAGGTCTGCCTAAGCGCTAGGCAGACCACCAAACCAATGGGGCTGCTCCACAGTCAACTCTGCTACGCCAGAGAGGTACCCGGAGCAGCCCCATTAAACCTAACCGTGGGCCACCTCCAATCGGCTGCAGAGGACAGGGAGAGCGGCAACGAAACACCGACACTCCTCTTCCCCTGCAGCCCCACCGCGTCCGCCATCAAACGGTGGCGGCCCCGTCTAGGCCGCGGAAGGTAGGGAGAACGGCGCACCGAAATACCGGCACTCCTCTCCCGCCGCGGCCTACTCCTCCGCCGGATGCGGGCCTGCGACCACAGTCCACCCATCATCCGGTTGTGGGACCAAGCGGTCCCACCACCGGTGGCCGCAACGTCTTCGGCTCGAGTCCTAGACGAGCGGCCCCACCCAAGCCATTTGGTCCGCGCCGGATTTCTCCGGTACCACCCGCCGCCCTAAGCGGGTGGCATTCCCCTATCCGCCACCTGGGGACGCGCCCGGTAGGAGTTGGCTTCTCCCCAGTCGGTGGCCTTGGTTATCACCAACCAATACAATTCTAAAAATTATGGGAATGACAGGTATTATATGAGATAATATGCCTTTTTTTTATTTTCTGATAAGCTAAAGCTTAACTTTTCTGTTCTGTCGATGTCAATTCAATGTTGCTAAAAAAGCTTGCTTCGGCCTAGTGTTGCCGAAGTATCGATAGTGAAACTATCGATAGTTTTCATCTGAAACAGGCCTACTATCAATAGCTATATCGATAGTTCGATATGCGACAATACTGTAAATGGAGGGCAATGATATCGATAGATTTCTGCTAATGAGTAATAAACTATCAATAGTATTGATAAAATCGATACTATCAAACTACTAAAAAAAAAACAATATTATCAATAGAATCGATACTATCACTACTGTTGAGTTTTGGACCATCGATAGTTGTTAATTTTTCGATAGTATTAGGTAAGTTTTAAAAGCAATGTAATTAGATGAAAGTCCTGCGAACTGTGCACAATACTATCGATAGCAGAAACTATCGATAGTTTCGCTTGCATCGATATTTATTTTGAAACTTCAAAAGTATCGATACTGTCAATAGTTTAACATTTGTGACCACCGATATATCGATAGTATTGTGGTCTCTCAATAGTATAGTCACATTTCCATCTATCGATAATATCGATAGAACTACCGATATTCTGATGGGCTATGCTTCGCCAAAGTCACGGATGGTAGAAAACAAGGAGATTGATCGGTAATGTTGTCTAAGCTTGCTGTACAAATATATCTATAATAATTAGCATTTATATAAAATTCTTTGTAAAGTCTATTCAACAGATTTCAATGAATTAAAATATTACTGACGATTCCAGAAGTGCTATTGGCTATGTTATATTTGATTTTTTAAATTTGGAAGTGGGAGAAGCTGAGCTATGTCTGTAATGCTGCCGGTCGCGCGAACGAACGAACGGGCATTATTTTACATTATTTTAAACTTAATTTTGATGTAATCCTAGCCTATATATATATATATATATATATATATATATATATATATATATACATACACATACCTATGTATATTTACCTATATACAAATGCGTCTATGTATGTTCCCTATGGACTCTAAAATGACTGGAGCGATTTTGATGAAATCTTCAGTCTTCAGATAAGACCAGCGGGTGGTCCTGTGAAGTTTCGTAGCGATCGGAAGTTTGAACGCGGGCGAAGCCGTGTGCACTGCTAGTAGGTATATGTATATAACCGACACGCGACATTATTATTAAATAATGTCAGTGCCAAGTGTTTTAGAAGTATTTTTTGTCAGTCTGATAGTTCCGGTAACCTCTGGCTTTCTGAACTGATTTAAGAGGACTTAAAGACATGGCTACTTTATTCCAGAAAGCAAAAAAAATAATAAGATTAGTACCTAGAAGAAAATAAAGGAAATTTAATGTCTGTGACATAAACCTATAATTTCCAAGCCGATTTGGGATAAAGAATTAGTAGGTTTTATGAGGTCGATAACCAATATGTAATATATAACATAACTATCATATTAAAACAGGATGTTTACAAACGTGCATCTAAATTAAATCTAATCACAAATTCAGATTAGAGTTTACGATTAATAATGACGAATTTTTAAACTTCCATGTACACCTTTATCTTCAGGATATGCTTACTTGATATAAATAAAGTACCAAAGTAAATATAACTTTATTATAAAAGCCACATTAGCACGGATGGACCGATCCAGCTGTTTGAAAACTACAATGTAACCGGTAAACATGACAGTTGAACTTATAATATTTTTGTGTCAGAATATGTTTGTGTATAAATATTTGGATACCTAGCAGTGCTTACTTGAATAAAATACAAGAAACAAGCTTACGCTGTTTTTTTTCTGCGAAAACGTTGATAATTTTAACCATATAGGTACAGGCTCACATCTTAGTGTATATTTCGGAAAAATAGCCCGGATAATATTACACGAGCTATTGGGGCACGTGACCACTTTACTACCTATTACCTAATTTTACCCTGCGTAGAAGTCTATTAGTAAAAACTTATGTCTTAAATTTAAAACGTATTACATCAGCCTGTTGACCTCAATTAGTGTAGTGGGCATACGGCATACCCACAACGATGGATGCGCGCTTGGTTTAAAAAGTGGTCCAGAAACTTATTATTTTCCATGCGAAAGCTATTCTTAGCAACATTCAGGACTCGAACTCATGATCTCACAATGTGCAACCTTACATGTCAGCCACTAGACCAATAATGCGTACTTTGCAAACAAACGAGTGAAAATACTCGTACATTGTCTTTACAATTATATTTTTATTAAAACCTTCAGTGTGCATTCTCATGTAGTTATAGCCTATAGGTACTCATCGCCAGAAATTTAGTGACCTATTTCTGTTACTTAAGATTATGTAAACAGCCTTCTCTTGCCAAATGTAGTAGTAACCTAGTTTAGTAGATTGCAGTGGAAATACGAAGACATATCTCTTAATTCTTATTTTAATACACGGGAATGAGAATGACCCAAAATAAATTGTCACTTTGCGATAAGAAGTCGCCAATTATTTATAAGTCAAAGCATTAACGGCCTTATACTTTAAGAAAATTCGCCTATAATTAACAATATATTATTAATTGATATTAATAGACGAGACGAGACAAACTTATAATTAAACTAACATTGCCCGCGGCTCCGCACGCGTTCAGATGACCAAAAACCAAATTCTTAGGTTTTACATATTAGTATACTCTTACTATGCAGTTTTTGTATTTTTTCTCAGAAATTAGATATATTTTCCCGCGGTAAAAAGTATCCTTTATGTTGACCCGGCTAACCAGCATCACCACCCAAATTTCATCAAAATTCCTCCAGTGGTTTTTCTGTGATGCAGTAACAGACAGACAGACAGACAAAAATATAAAAACTATAGATTCGGCTACTGTATCGATAATAATTTTTATTTCAATAAGATTTTCCAAAAAATATTTAATGTACAGATACGACTTAGTTAGAATTTTATATGTATAGATTATAATAATAAAAACATTGTCTCAGAATATGCAAAACCTACCTAAAGAGTATTCTATCCTACTAATACCTATTATAAACGAGAAGGTTTGTGAGAATACATGGAATATGGATGTTTCATGTTACTTTGTCATGCAAAAACTACTAAAAGGATTTTGATAATATTTTACAGTAATATACATATACATCAGAGTAACAAATAGGCTATTATATATAAAAATATAGTAATAAACATTTGAACTAACCGCGGTAAAAGACTAATCTCGCCTTTTGGAAGCCTTCATTCTGTACCCTATTTTGATACTCGACAGGTTTGGAAGTAAAAAAATTTTTAATTCAGATTTGCGCCTAAGATTCGCCATTTTCATTTTTAATGATATCGATATACCCTATTATACTCGCATCATCAAAATCGGCTTATAATAAATACATAGGTACTGTAGTGGAATGTGTAACGTCTTTATACTAAAAATAATAATTCAAAATGGCACGTCTTAAGGTGTCTAAACATCCTAAGACGCTTAACAATAAACGAGAAGAACAGTTAAAAGTAAATTGCCGTGAGTGACAGAGAAACAAGGAATTGAGATTAGGTACTTTACTAGAAAATATTCGAATTTTCGAATATGTACTAGAAAGTTTTTAAATGCCGGCAGTGTGTCGAGTGATTAAAGCTTTGAGTTAAATTAAAAATAATTAAAGTTCTGTTTGTACGGGCTAATCTCCGTAACTGTTGGACCGATTTAAATGAAATTTTGCATGGTGGTACCTTATATCCCTTTTCATCCCGGAAAATTAAAAAATTCCCGTGGTGTAGTTAAAAAAACTATAGTAACTTAAACAGCTTAGTACACAAAAACTACTGATTGGATTTTAATGAAACTTTACAATAATATAGTTCATACATATATAACAAATAGGCTACTTTTTATCCCGGAAAAATGTACGGTTCCCTTTGTTTTTCTTTGTGTAGAGGCGAACCTGAGTGAAGTGAGGGTGAGCTGCTAGTGTTTAAAACGCCAAATATCCTCAACTTGAAGTAAAATTCCTGCTCACCCACTATTCAAAGAAATAACATAAAAATGAATAAGTATAAAACATTTACACTATGCAAACATATAAACACGTCAATACATGAAAAACAGTATCGTATAACTAGATTTGCATACTGAAAAATATTATCAATGGGGGCGGCATTTTTTATCAATTTTTCAGCATGTGCACTTTATAGACATGTGTAGCTTCATTGAGTCTAGAACCATGTTACAATACGAAAGTGTGCTTTTTCTAATAGCTATCTGTAACTTGGCATTTGCATTCGAATGTCCTCCCGAAAGGAAGCACATAACGCACCAGGAATCCAAACTCTACAATGACTTGTTATGCGCATATCCGTCTGTCGGTCGGCCTGTAAAAAATCACAAGAGTACTGTTGACGTACGAGTGCGTTTTGCAATTAAGTATCTTAGCTTCGATGCCTTAGAAGAAATCCTTACGCTACAAAGCTGGGTGTTTCTCAATTGGAAGGATGAATATTTAACTTGGTCACCTGTTCATTATGGAGGCATAAAGGAAATTCAAATACATAGCTTTAAAATATGGACACCACGTATGTTTCTATTTAACACCAACTTAAGTGGGTATTGGTTTGTTCATCTATATACAACATGTGTGGTCACCTCAAGTGGAGTGGTCACTTGCGTCCCGCAAATTCCCCATTCTGGTATTTGCCGCACGTCACTTCGCAGCTGGCCTTATGATACACAAAATTGTTCACTTTATTTCGGTTCATTGATGGAGACCGGTGAGCATGTGAACTTTATGTTCTATAATCATACACCGATACAGTTCGACGACTTCCAGGATGGACCCGGCTGGAAACTTTTGAAGACTTATAATGAACGACTGCTAACAAAACACAGCTACAGTACGAACAGTACATATCCTGTACTAAAATACACTTTTACATTGCGGAGAGAAGCAGCCGGTCCTGCGGCTACAATTGTCGCACCCGCGATTGTCATTGTAATATTAACTTTAAAAGGCTTGCTCTCAGAAATTAAGAATAACTCTAGGTTAATGTTGATATATTTCAGTTTATTCGCACATTTTATATTCCTCGCTACGATTGGTTTTGTTATACCTAAGTTTAGTTCTGAGACGCCCAATATTGTACTATTTATTCGAGATTCGATGATAGTGACACTAGCGGGGGTTTTAATCACAATCCTACTTATGTCCTTAAGGAAACGTGCAGATCCTGTTCCAGGGTGGATTTTAACTATTAACAACACTATTAGTTCCAGTCCAGGAAAATACGTCATATTTACTAAATTTGATCCAAATGAAGTACTCGAAGAGAAAAGTAACAGCGAGGGCTCCAGCACTAATAATGATAAGACGCGAGTTGCTTTAGATTGGATACAGTTTGCGAACATTATCAATGCCTTTGTATACATAGTGATATGTCTTACATATTTAATATTTATTATTAGCTATATTCCTAAAGAGTCTTAAAATATTTTTACCTAGTTATGCAATAAATAATATAATATCTAAGTACTAGAATTGTTTTGTTTTTCATAAATAAGACTTTTTTACTATTTATCTATTACAATCATGTATTAATTTTGATAGGCAGCCCGCAGCAGGCGCGGACTAAAAAGTAACTCGGTAACATCGATCCATAATCGATCTCAATTTTAAAGCTCGTTGACCTTTATATTTGAGTTTTCATTTAAGTTTGATGAGAATTAGGAAATATATTAAAAAATAAAATTTAGGTGTACTATAAACAAATCAAATCAGATCAACTTTTCATTGGTATAATCTACATATTATACAGGCTGTATCAGTACCTAGTAGATTAACGGTGGCATAGTAGAAGAGGAATTCACCACTTTTTGATTCAATCTCCATGTATTTTGAACGATTTTTAGGGGTTCGAAAGTTATTTGGATTAAAAAACTGAATACCGAATATTTATAATACTACACTTCGCAAATAGAAAATACAGCCGAAATACGTTTGTGTTTTTCTTCCAATTAGTCCAATAATGGCGCTTTCTTACCAGAATTATAACTTGACAGAATCTTGATCGAATTCAAACAAGTAGCGAATACGTAAAAAAACTTAAAAAAAAAAATAAGAACCGACTTCCAGGCACTAAAATGTAAAAAAATAACTAAACGGAGGTTTTCATTTAGAACAGATACCTACCTAATTAGATATTTTCGAAGTCAGTGCCCGCCGATGCAAAGTAAATCTAATATACCTATTTCGATACGTAAAATATATATTTACCTATTAGATATTCATATCTTAAAATATTGTATTCTGGCACCGATTTTGATAAAATTTATGAGACCACCTGGGAAGTATATACCCTTTTTAACTGCCTCGTTGGTGTAGTGGCTAGCATGTACGGCTGCACACCCGGAGGTCCTGGGTTCGAGTCCCGGGTTGAGCCAAGTTTAGTAATTGAGTCTTTCTGTATAGTAAGCCTCAGTAACAGCCCGGAATTGGGAAGTTGGCGGTGTTTCACCCCCGTGCCTCGGAGAGCACGTAAAGCCGACGGTCCTGCGCCTTAATTCTCACTGGTCGTGTCGAGTGGTCGTCCCACCAGAGTACGAGAGTGACAGGAATAGAGAGTGCACCTGTGTCTGCGTGTACACTTGTGCACTATATTATCTCGAATCGGCCGGGAGAACATCATCATCATATACCCTTTGAAACAAAAAAAATTACATATCGGTTCAGACGTCTTCGAGTAATCGGTGAACATACATAAAAAAAAAAGATTCCGACGAATTTAGGACCTCCTCCTTTTTATGGAAAGTCGGTTAATGAACAGTTTTCATTATTATCATATTTGATTTTCACTCTCGAAAAAAATATTAGATATTTGTATTTTTTTTCACCATTTATATTAAAAACTGCACCAATTTGTGGAAAATTGATATTTCATTAAATAAATCAAATTGGCCAGGTGCTAAAATAGTAGATGCGTAAAATAGATGCCCTATCTATATATAAAGTTTCATTCCAATGAACTATATTTAGCCGCGCTTATGAAATGAAGATGATGATGAATGTATTATGAGTAAAGAATTAGGAGCGCATTCTGTACGGTTTAGGTACTTTCAATAATTTGGCACAGTTTATACTAAAATGTTTTTTTTAAGATTTAAAGTGCACTTTTCTCGTTTCTAACACGAGGTTTTGCCACTTAAGGTATGGTTATTGGTTAGCATAATAAAAGACCTAATGATAATATAAATTAAAAAAAAATGAATAGGCTCCAACAGCTAATCTATTGATGGGTAAGTTTTAAATAATTCTAAAGTCTAAACTTAAACTTTAAGAGAAAAGATTTGATGTTTTGTATGTTTGTATATTTTTTATATTTACCTATATGTTAATAACATGATGATATAACATTTTTAATTTAATTATTATAATTTGTTATTTTATAATACGAAGTTGCCATTCATTAATGTAATATTATGCCAGCGCACATAAAAAAGATAGGGGCGGTTCACTATAATCTCGCGCTCCGGCACCTCGTCCCATTCGATACCTATAAAAATAAAATATTAAATGCGTGTTTATAAGAATATTTTACTTACACTTTTTATATAAAAGTATTTTTTTTATATAAAAAAATACTTTAAATGCGAAATTTGGTATACATTATGTGTATATAAGTGTTTTTTACTCCTTCATGCTGAAAAAGATGAACGAATTTGGATATAACTTAGTAAGCATCAGTTCTGCATCACAGTTTGATTTAGATGAACATATAGACTACCTACTGATGGACACCCAGATAGCGCGTACCCGAGCGAAGCGAGGCGAAGTCTCTAGTTTTTAATAAAATACTATTTAAAAAGTCTAATATTTTTTAAAACTTAATTATTATTATCTGTTATCATATTATATAACGTACTAGCATTGCCCGCAGCTTCGCCCGCATATAGATGAAGAAAAACAAAATTCTTAGGTTTTACATACGTATTAGTATACTCTAACATTGCAGTTTTTGTATTTTTTTTCAGAAATGAGATATTTTCCCGCGGTAAAAAGTATCCTATATGTTGACCCGGATAACCAGCTATCACCATACTAAATTTCATCAAAATCCCTTCAGTGGTTTTTCCGTGATGCGGTAACAGACAGACAGACAGACAAAAAGACAGCCAGACAAAAAATCTAAAAACTATATATTCGGCCTCTGTATCGATAATAATGTCTGTTTCAGTAAGATTTTCCATAAAATATTTAATGTACAGATTCGGCTTAGTTACAATTTAATTATGTATATAGGTTTACAATAGGTGTATCACTGTATATAACCTATTCTTATATGTTTATATTTTTTCAAAACTGTAACTATTCGTCTGTCTGCATTTAATTTGTTAACGGAAAACCAATCGATGTTATTTTTTTGCGCAGATAGTTGGCCCATTGCCAAGAAGTGCTACGTCTGTATATTCATAAGTTGATACGTAAACTTCTATGTCACAGTCAAAATTGGATTGTGTATACATTTTGATTTGTAAGCGTGACTCAAGCAAGAGATACCATTTACTTAATTATTAAATATTTCAACTAATGCTATAAACTTATACATTTTTGTTTACTTATTCCATGAACCAGACACATATAATAAAATTATTATTAAGCCGAATCTGTACATTAAATATTCTTTGGAAAATCTTATTGAAATAGACATTATTATCGATACAGAGGCCGAATCTATAGTTTTTAGAATTTTTATCTGTCTGTCTATCTGTCTGTTACCGCATCACGGAAAAACCACTGGAGGGATTTTGATGAAATTTGGTATGGTGATAGCTGGTTATCCAAGGTCAACATATAGAATACTTTTTACCGCGGGAAAATTTGTTATTTCTGAGAAAAATACAAAAATTGCAATGTAAGAGTATACTAATATGTAAAACTTAAGAATTAGGTTTTTGGTTTTTTGAACGCGGGCGGAGCCGCGGGCAATGCTATTCAAAGATAAGACCCCTAGTGCATTAATGATATTACTTAAATATCTACTACTTTCTATACGAAACGAGGGTTTGCTAGTTTATAAAGATATTAAAAATATTGACAGAAAAACTCAATAAATAAACATGGCCCGACCCAGGAATCAGAATATTTCGATCTGAGGCCGTAAAAGCTAGACCACTGAGGCAATATCATTTTTCTATGACAGTTTACTTTTATATACGATTTGGAAAACGGCTTTAGGATTGACAGGTATGTATAGGTATCTAACTTGCCACGAGATTGCACTATACAATATCCTTCGTGTCTTCTCCATTCTAAGTGATATTGGCGAAGCAATCTGTGCTCAACTAACGCTTTGAAACCATTAACAAGAGAATTGAATTTAGATTGAACTGCAGTGCTTTAACTTTGAAACCAATCACTATAACAATTTAATTGGTATTTTTGACAACCTTTGCATTTAAGAGCATTTCTGTTAAAATCAAGGGACTGCCTCCTGTACAGATTTTATGATATATAGATTTCTCAGAGATGAGATATTTTCCCGCAGTAAAAAGTTTCCTATATGTTGACCCGGATAGTTGGTTAAGCTATCATCATACCAAATTTCATCAAGGCCTCAAATACATTCGGCCTCTATATCGATAATAACGACTAAGTATTTCAATAAGATTTTCCAAAAAATATTTAATGTACAGATTCGACTCAGAATTTTATTATGTGTAAAATACCATCGTCTTTGTAAGCGTTGCGTCCTGGTTCCGACCAAAACATAAGGCGTTGGACTGCATGAGATAGCTTTAGTGTAGTACATGTGTCGTTATTTACCAAACGAGTTATTCCCATCTGTGAATAAAATATATAGTTGAAACGTTTTGCTTACAAAGCCGGTTTTAAATTATATATATATATATATAATTTTGTTCCATTTCAATTGAAGTGTTAAAATAAAAGTTCTTGTGTTTCTTAAAGATATTTTTGCGGATTTGCATTACTGTTTATTTTTGTTTAGTCTACAGCTACTAGTTGTGGTTCCTACTTTATGTGGAACAAGGAACGTAGAACTCTGATTCTTTATCCGAACGATTGAATATGTTTTCGTTCTCACTAGGTTTAATCTATTTGCAACGACCCGACCCCGACGGGTCCGACAACACGGTTGGCTCAGTTTGTAGCAGCCCTACTTGCTGTGCCAGCGGTCGCGGGTTCGAATCCCGCTGAGGACGTTCATTTGTGTGATGAGCATGAATGTTTATACTCCAGTCATAATATATTATAATATAATATGCATGTATTTAAAGTTATATATGTGTAGTGTATCAACTATCTGGTATCCATAACACAAGCCTCGTAGCTTACCATAGAACTAGATGGTGCTGTGTGTTAATGACCTAACATGTTTATTTATTTACTTATTATTTAATAAGTAAATTCCCTACCGGCAATGTCGATATAATAAGGTTTTTGAACCCTCCTTTAATTTATTATTAATTAAAATAAATTAATAAAATATTAAAAACCCCCCAAAACCGCTGTTTAAACATATTTTCATGCATGACAATATTCATTAATGTTATTATCAACTAGCGACTCACCCTCGCTTAGCTCAGGTTCGTCCCTAGGGTGTGTATACAACTTCCGTATTTGAATCGGATATTATTAAATTTTTCATTGGTTTTAAATTGTTTTAGTGGGACCCTATTTTTTTCTAAAATAAAAGTAGCCTAAGTTATTCCTTATTACATCAGCTATCTGCCAATGAAAGTCCCGTCAAAATCGGTTTAGCCATTTCAGAGATTAGCCGGAACAAACATGTTGTTTTGGTACATGTATCGTGTATATGTACATCCATATGCATTTAGTAAAATTGACATTTCAAACAGACACTTCAATTTAATTTATCTGTATAGATTTGTTTTTGAGTAATGTTACCATCGTATAAATATTGACAAATATTGACATTAATATTTATACGATACTAACGTCACTCAATTGTTTTGCCTTCCCGGAACCTCTCCACTAACACTTAAACTTTATGGTATGGTATTAAAGTTCAAATTGACTTTTAAGTATTATTGCGAATCTTTTGTATGGGAGTATAGAAGTGTTGTTTTTAGATTTTTTCAGGCTAATTTTTAAATTTTTCTCTCCGTAAGAACCATCCTCGTACTTCAAAGAATATTCTAAAAAAGGAATTAGCGAAATCGGTTCAGCTGCTCTCGAGATTTGCGCTTAGCAACACATTCAGCAATTCATTTTTATATTATAGAAGATTATTTTAAACATAATACATACATACATATTACCTAATACCTTATGCATATGTGATATAATATAATTAAAAAAATATATATAATACTCCATTAATAGCTACCACAGTAACACGTCTCAATCTAAACACAAAAAAAACTTTTTTTAATTCCAACCTGGGCTTCAGGTTCTTGGGTGGTGCTTGAAAATAACAAAACATAAAAATTATTCGATCAAAGTAGTATTGTTGATCGAAGTAAAAATCTGTAAATATAGACATCTATTATATTCTAACATATATTAAACAAATAAAAAATATAATTTTGGGCCAATCAACAAACCTTACGAAGTTTCTCTGGTAACAGCAATGTCATACGCAGCGTATAGAGTGGTATAGTTGCAGCTATCCTCATAGTGCTCATCTTATCAGATATCTCGTAGGGGCGTATTCTGGCCATCGCAGCGGCTAACTTTTTGAGGGAATAACTCTTAGGCACCAGTAAGAGAAGGGTTAAGCCCGGTGTAGCATAGTTAATTTCAATAGCCTACAAATAAGCGGAAAAAAACTTTATTAGACCGTAGACGACTGTGGACGTTAATGAACAAGTTTTTTTGATAATGAAACAGTAAAAAATACAGATTTAATTACAAGTGAAAGTAATAATCATAAAATTATTTTCGTCTTATGCCATGGGTATTGTTATATTTAAGTGCTTAGGTTTAAAGTACTCATCAAAACATATGTATAACCAAAAGTAGGTAAATTACAAGTCTCGTTGTTATCAATATCATGAAAAATATCGAATAACTGGGTGTCAACACGTTTATCGATGGGGGCGGTGTTCTGTATCAAATTTTCTGCGTGTGCACTTTACAGGCGTATGGTACTGTTTCATTGTATCTGGAACAATGTTGCGGTACGGTGGTGTATTTTTTCTATTAGTCATCCCTAAGTTAGTGATTGGTTTTACGGATTGCCCTCCCGAACGAGAGCACGAAGTGCACAATGAAGCTAAGCTCCACAATGACTTATTATGCGCATATAACTCCGATTATCGTCCTGTGCAAGACCACAAAAATACAATTAATGTACGTGTGCGATTTGCTCTTAAATATCTTACTTTCGATGCCACAGAAGAAATGTTTACGCTACATAGTTGGGTGGCCTTAAATTGGAAAGATGAATATTTGACATGGACACCCAATGATTACGGTGGTATAACGGAAATCCAATTAGAGAGCCACGAAATATGGTCTCCGCGCATGGCCTTGTTCAACGCAGATGCATCATCCTATCCATCGGATTCCTTTTATACAACATGTTTAGTCAATTCCAGTGGAACGGTTACTTGCGTCCCGCAGGTAGTACATTCGGGAATTTGTCGCACATCTCTTCGTAGCTGGCCTTACGATACACAAAATTGTACACTCTACTTCGGTTCGTGGATGCATACTGGCGAGCAAGTGAACTTTACGTTTTATAATCATAACCCGATAGTGCTCGATGACCACCAAGATGGACCCGGCTGGAAACTCTTGAAGGCTTACAACGAACGTCTACCGGGAAAATATAGCTGCTGTCCAAATAGCACATATCCTATGTTAAAATACACTTTCACGTTACAGAGGGAAGCGGCCGGACCTGCGGCTATTGTAGTCATTCCATCGATCGCCATCGTGATATTAACATTAACAAGCATGCTCTTAGAAATTAAGGATAACACCAGGCTAATGTTGATATGTTTTAGTTTATTTGCACATTTTGTATTTCTAACAGAAATTGGATTTATTATACCTAAATTTAGTTCTGATACGCCCATTATTTTGCTGTTTATTCGCGATTCGATGTTAGTGACTCTAGTAGGAGTCTTAATAACATTTTTGCTGATGTCTATAAGAAAACGTGCTGAGCCTGTTCCAGGGTGGATTTTAACTATCAATCACATCATTACTTCCAGTCCAGGAAAATACGTGATATTTACAGAATTTGATCCAAATGAAGTACTTGAAGAGAAAAATATCACTGAGGGCTCCAGCACTAGTAATGACAAGACGCGAGTTGCTATGGATTGGATACAATTTGCGAACATTATCAACACCTTTGTATTTATAGTGATATGTCTTACATATTTAGTTTTAATCATTAATTACATTCCCAGAGACTCGTAAAATTCTAAAACACATTATAACTAGGTTATAACTGAACCTAAGGTCTACCAATGATAATACGCTGTCATTTTTTAAGAACAATTATATCTAAGCCTTTTTACAATAAATAATAATAAGAAAAATAAACTTATATATTATACAGATGGTTGTTTATTAGAAGCTTTTATATAACCTCACATGTATATGAGTGGGTATGTGCGGGATAAATAATTATTATATTATATTTAAGCCTTTAGTTTTGGTGATAGTGTACGATAAGCTAAATAACATTCTAGTTCCAAAATGACGGACATGATGATCACTTACTATTTCCACAACGACTCCTATGATATGGGTATCAAATGAAGGGGTCGCCGAGTGAAACATAATAATAGTTTTATTTAGTACACTGTACATAACTAGTAAAGGTTTGTTTTAAAAAATATTTTCTTAAAACTAGATTTATTTTCGAAAACAATAAATTAGAACTTACCTCGGCATTCAATTCCTCGAGAGCAGCATATCGCATGATATCATTCAACCTAATCATGCGAACCGACCGATCTGGCTTAACTTTCTCGGAGTCATAAAACGGTTTAGTTCCATTGAGGACTGTGGGTGCCGACCGCCAGGACGCGCGAATATATGACGTCATTATCAAAATTGAGCAAATTTTAATATTAAGATCGTCCTCTTCGAAAGTGTTTCGCAAAGCTCCCGCTGAGTCTATTTCTACCTGATGTTAAATAGAAGCTATTAGAATATTTTTAAAATATATTCCATATAAATATTATAAATGCGAAAGTTTGGATGGATGGATGTTTGTTACTCAGTCACGCCAGAACGGCTGAACGGATCTGGATGAAATTTGACGCAGAGATAGATTATAGTCTGAAATAGCATATAGGTTAGTTTTTATCCCGGAAAAAGTCCCGGTTCCCGTAGGATAGATTTGTTATTCTTTGCAAGGAACCGAGTATCTATTCCCTATACTACCTATTAAAATGTATCTAGGGACGAACCCGAGCAAGCGTGAGTCGCTAGTACTATAACTAACATTTTTATTAACACGAAACTATCATTTATCTCAAATATTGTCTTTAGTCAGCTAGTAATTATATTTTTAAAATATTCATTATTAAATTAGAAATACTTAAACTTAGGTAAATTTGTAGATAATAAGCAAGTACCATACTATTTAAAGTCCTGGTTAAATATTCAGATGTTTCGGTTCCATTCAATCGTATTATTTTCATATTCATTACTTTAGCGGCGCCTTCCTTGAAACTCTGGCTAACTGGCAACCTTGCGTTTACCAATAGGCGGGAAGCCCATCGAAATTTCAAATTTTGGCTTGAAAGTGGGAACCACGATGTGATAGTTTCTAATGTTCTTACATGCTCCTAGTTATAAATTAAACATTATATCAAATTTCGATTAAAATATGAAAATTCTGTATCTTAAATATAGTCCTATACGAATTACTATACTAAATGTTTGTTGTATGTTTTTAAAAACACAATATGTTAAGTAAAAGTAGAACAATTCTTATAATAATTCAAAGTAAAGTATAAAGTGCATTATTTAGTTTTATTATATAAATTTACTGCACGTTCGAGGTTCAATAAAAATTGCTAAGTCCAATATGGTAGGTGTATTTTATGCCATATTGACATACTTAGTAATTACTATGTAAAATATGAATTAATTTAATTACCGTAGTATTTGCCTTTATATCCAAGATTGTTACAATCTCTGACTTCGTAGCTGAATCTACTGCTGTAGATAACACCATAAGCGCCATGTACAAAAACAGCCCTGTCTGGGCGAAACTTATCCCGTTCTCTTTACGATCTTGTGGACTTATTGAAGTTAATTTATTAAAACTTACCTAAAAATATAATAAAATGATTCAATGTTCGTACTAGTCTTAACTCTTAGATCTTAATGAAATATTAGGTTTATTTAAACTGAAAAACTTTCATCTTTATTACGTATACTAGCATTGCCAGCGGCTCCACCCGCGTTCAGATGACCAAAAAACAAATTCTTAGGTTTTACATATTAGTATACTCTTACATTGCAGTTTTTGTATTTTTCTCAGAAATGAGATATTTTCCCACGGTAAAAAATATCCTTTATGTTGACCCGGATGACCAGCTATCATCATACCAAATTTCATCAAAATCTGTCCAGTGGTTTTCTCAATAATAAAACAAATTAATTCATAGGTCACGTTAGCGGTTAGTCGTACGTTTAAGTCATGAAGAATATAGACTAGGAGTTCAATCTTCATAAGATTCCATTTGAAATAATCCGTCCACATTTTTTTTTAGAGCTACAGTTCCAGAAAATGCCACGAATCTCGCTGATTTACGTAGTTACCAGGTGAATTTAGCTTTATATTAGTACCTAGCGCCAATTAAGTGATAAACAGATCTGTGTGAATTTAATGATTGGTTCATTAATTTCATTCACATTGATTTGTTGGAAATATTGGAAATGACTTTTTATTTTTTAATAAAAGTGCTAATTAATTATAGTTCATAGTCAACAAGGAACCCTTATAATTTCGCCATGTGCGTCCGTCCGTCTGTCCGCAGCTTAGCTAAGAGACACATAGTACTAAAAACCTGTAATTTGCCATGGATATATTATAATTTATTTTATCACGCCGACAAAGTGATAAAATAAAATCTTGAGAATATTTTTTTAAGCTATCTCCTCTACATAAGAATGAGGATCCCTTTTGGGACATAGTGACTGCAGCTCTCCCCACTATTATTTTTTCAAATTATTGGGACAACTTTTACATACAAAGATTGGATCCCTTGTCTATGTTCTTCATTGTTTAAGTTACTGAGTTACGTTTACCTGATAAAATAGATTCTCAAATCTATCTAAAGATGTTGTGAAGATATTAGAAAGAGAATATCTTTTGTTCAGGTCATCTTTTTCGTTGTTAAGATAAAAATATTTAAGTCTTGAATTGTTTGAAGTGATTTGGTCGTTATTTTGATTTGCATGCTTAGATTGATATAAATTGTCTAGATATTTATGTCTTCGTGCAATTAAAATCTGAAATGGTCTAAGGGACTTATCAAATGGTCCCGTCTGGTTATCTTTACGAAGCTTAGGCCAATGCGAATTATAGAACAGGTGCGACGGTCTTGATTTATCTTCTTCAGGCTTAGGATACGCTGTATTGGGTGGAGCATTAGAGCAGCTTATCCATTTATTATTATACCAGCATTTTTCATTAAAACTCTTCTCTAATATTTCTTGAGTGGCATAAGTTTGCGGAAAGGGCCGTAAGTGAAACATAGAGTAATTGTAGTCTTTGAAACTGACACATATCCCAAGAATGAAAATAAATACATAGCAACTAATCATACCTATGGATAGTGATTTGGAATAAAATATTAAAAAATCATATTTTGTTTATAGATTTAATAAATTCACACTCACTTCTACAGTTACTGAGAGTTGTTATGCGACTGTTAGATTTAAACTTATCAAGAAGTAGAAAATAGGTTCTGTTCCGCATAATATCAACTTAATAATGAACAAGTGCTACTAATTAATTCAGTGCACGATATAAATCAACAATGATTACACCAAACATACAATGTTAACACAGTACTTGCACTTGGATATGGTTGAGCGATATTATATTGAGTGCGACCGCCATCAAACAATAGTAAATTAACGTTTTAAAGCGTTCAACATTGGCCTGCCACACTAGGAAAAAGAGCGACTTAATCTATGTACCTACGAGTACATAAAAAGAACACATACTTATAGTAATAATCATTTTTTATAGCCATAAAATGAACGGACCGGTGGTGTTCACCGGTGGTAGGATTCTGTCAAGCCTGAGGAGTCCGACTAGATGGGTACCACCTCCTTAACTATTTCTTCCGCAAAGCAACAATGATTGCATTGTTGTGTTCCGGTTTGAAGGATAAGGTAGCCAGCGCAATTACAGGCAAGAGGCATATCATCTTAGTCCTCACAGTGATAACGTTCCGGGGGTTCTGCAGTTTTGGAACATAAAACCTAAGCGCATGAACCGTAGGTGTTATGGGCGACAGGTACCGCTTTCCTTCAGATGGGCTGTCAGCTCGTTTGTGACTGAGTACCATAAAAAAAGGAACAGTGAGCAGATCCTTACATACATGAGCAGGTAGTCTACTATGGTAAGTCGTATAGCTACAGTGGAAAAGGTCAATATGACTATCTCATTAGCTAGTTAAGAGCTGTCCTGGATTCGATTTCCGGCCAAGGCAGACAAGAGTAATTTGTTTTTTTTAGGTCATGCAAATCTTAATAGCAGCCTGGAAGATAACCTTTCCAACGTACTATAACCCAGAGAAGAGGGAATCTTGTGCCTAAATGTAATTTTTTGAACCTTTAGTGAAGTCGAGTCCCAGGCCAAGTATAGTAAAGGTGAAACTACATCGGCGGGGATAAGTCTACTATCTACTACTTACACAAAATTTCAATTAATTTATGCATATATGTTGAAATTTTACAAAAAAAAACTAAGAGGTATATTTAATCCAAAAAGTAGTGGTTTTCTTGCATATTATTGTACACAAAAACGGGTGATTGGCTGTGAATTCCGGATCTGTATTTGCCGACAATCTTTGTACCGCCATCACTGTAAACAGTAGGTAGGATATAGATATACCTACAGGATTTCTTTTACTTCTACATAATATGTGTATAAATCTAATCTAATCTTTCGACGACAAGTTTGGCTCAGTTTGTAGTGACCGTACTTGCTGTGCCAGCGGTCGCGGGTTCGAGTCCCGCAGGGGGCATTCTTTTGTGTGATGAACATGAATGTTTGTACTCCAGTCATGGGTGTTTATATTTATAATATGTATGTATTTAAAGTTATATACATGTAGTGTAGCAACTATCTGGTATCCATAACACAAGCCTTTTAGCTTACCATGGAACTAGATGGTGCTGTGTGTTAATTAATGTCCCAACATATTTATATTTACATATTTTAAATACAAATAAATCTTATAAGTCGCGTCTTGTTGATGTAGAGTATGTTTCTTCTACATATATAGACGAAGACAAAACTTTGCACTCCTTGTGAAAAATATTGCGTGTACGGGGGAGTATGAATGAGCTTGCGCATCGTTAGTTTATTTGGAGAAGGAATGCACAAAGCACAATTTACTAACATACTCTTGCCCACGGCTTCGCTTGCTTAGATTGGTTATGTATAATTACTCCGCTTCTAAAAGCTGAAACATGAAATTCAAACAACCTTCATCAATATAAAATCTGAAAATTTGGTTGTCTACACGTAGGTATACCACGGAAGTCAGACTTTTGATTTTAAAAAATCTTTTCGCATTTTATAGTATCATATTGAGGAAGGTTTTAGGCTACCAAGTAATTATGATTTATGACAAAAGATCCTCAATAACGTTCAAACTTAATGAATTATAGTCGATTATCGACTATATTATCTGTGGTAATCACTAGTGGTGTGTTAAAAATATTGTTTATGGGCTAGTTATAGTAAAAACAAAATTATTTTTTATAAGCTTTATTTCTTGTTTAATCTGTATTTTATAAACAATATTAAAATATATTTATTTGTACATAGATATTTTAAATAAAATGTATATAATAATATTCTTATATAATAAATGTGCAACTGGTGTCAACAATAACGTTCAAAAATAGGTACGTACTTCTAAATTGCTAAGGTAGCGATTACTACGGAAATGGAAACACACCGCAATCTCATACCTACTTGATATTATGTTTCAGTTCAAGGCTATAAATCGTTTGTAGTACTTATATATAATAATCGCTTCTTGTTCTTCATATCAAATTTAAAAATACCAATCGACATAAAATGTATCAGAAATATACTTAAAATATTTTCTTTAATATTTAATTTGCTTAAATTCAATACTTTTAATAATATTATAAATGCAAATGTCCTAACTTACTATTTGTCATTATTCACACATCAAAGAACTGACGTGTTTTTTCCATAAAATGGCATAGACGCTTTATCCCTATATGTAAAGAGGTAGGTACTTCAAAATAGCCATTTACTGCAAAAAGTTTCATGGGGGCGGATCACTAATTAATTATACTTGAATCTGAACGATTAAATACGATAATAGCTACACTATAGATCATTTTACTGTTATAAAACAATTTTATAAACTGCTGCTGCGCTAAAAATATTACAAGAGCAGATATCAAGATATGAAAGTAACTGAAAATAAAGCCAAGTGACGTTGAATTTTATCACATAATCAATTTATTTCCCACGGTGCGTAGCCGTGAAGTACAAAGTGTCGTGGGCTACGATGGCAGCGAGGAATGGGCGGTCCGCTATGAAATGAGGCACTTCTGGCTCTCCAATCACCATGGAACAACATTCGATGCTCATCACTGCAATATAAACAGCTCCGTCATATCGACCAACCAACGAAATTACTCTCTATATATTCCAAATATCTTGAATGAGACATAAAAAGCCAAAACACAATAGCTATTAATCATTTTGCTCGCACAGAATGCGATGATATCAGCGGTAGAGCGATTCGTGACAACAATTATCAAGTATGTTACGGTATTTATTGATTTAAAACGATTTACAATGCCATTAAAACAAAATTGCTTTTATATCAAAACGTCATTATATTAAAGCCTTACTGATCCAATACCAACTAATTAGCCCCTTATTAGAACTTTAAACGTCTATTGGGTTTTGATTTATTTTGTTCTTATGGTCTGTACCCACAGGATTAGAAAAAAATATATTTCTTTGGGCACGTTTAATTTTGTTACAACTTGTGTATTCGAATGCAATTCAATAATAGCGTATAATTATTTTAATACATATTTACGAAGATTTACATAATATACTAGTTGTAATTTGTAAAATTAAGTATTTGTGAATTTATCTGTTTTTAAGATACTTAAGTACATTTTGTTAAGATCATAGACGTAGAGACTGATCCTGATCCCTGACACTAATCCCTCAGCAATACTCTCATGAAATTGTTTACTCTCTAGAAAGAGAGAAAGCTACCGTGCGGCCAATACCTGTCTTTTATTCCCATTTAAATTTATAAATGGAATGTTAAAAATATATAAGACAGTGTAATAGAAAAAACTGATTATAAATGTTTATATTAACTTTATCGTATTTTAATCAATAAAGAAGGATTCTGTCAGCACATTCATTTTATCTCTGTCGCGCCTTTCCGTCATTTATATTTTATAGATGGCAAAGAAACACTCAGTCCACTCTCTATGTCTATGGTAAAAACTTTCCATACAAAATGGGCTACTTGACATTTGTGGTATTGCCAGTATTAGTAAATTATTACACAGTTTCATACCAACATATGTATAGCTAGCAATAAGTATAATTACACTTTTAAACATTTAACTTTCAATTTCTACTACACGATGTGTTTCCATAAAATACCTACAGGATCTTTAAGAATCGATTATCAAACATTTCAGTGAGTACTTTCAACAAGGCATTTTATAGTAGTGTTTTCATGCAATTAATTAGTGTTATGAGTTTCATAAACAATTAACAATGATTAATCTTAAAATTAATAGAATATATTTATATCAGTGCAATATTGAGGGTGAAGTAGATCGTTCTAGCGTCTAGCGTCCACGATATACGCCGACGAAGAGCTCGGTGGTGCCGTGTAGGAGCGCGTAGAAAAAGGGGCGATCAGCGCGGAAGGCCGGCGGGGGAGGACGCGCGCACCGCAACATCATCACCACCGTGCCTGCGCACACACGCGATACCGTCAACGTTATCAAAACGACAAAAGAAAAAGTTCGGCACAAATTCAGAATTGGGGACTTGGCCCCTAGCGGAGTGGGTGGTATTGCTGGATAAGGGACGTGATAGGGACTCGAAATGTTAAATAAATTTTTTAATACAACAAAAGATTCAAAAGTTATTGAGACTTAAAGTTACAACATTTCCATACATTTTCATATATTTCTTTACCACCATTCGGAGTGGGTGGTATTTTTAGATAGGGGAGGTGACAGAGAGTCAAAATATATTAAAAATATTTGGAGGAAACGTACGACTAAAAAGTTATTGAGACTTAAAGTTATAACATATCTAACACATTTCCATACATTTCTTTACCTAAATAAGTGATTACAACAGATAAACATACCTTTAACGAATAGTACGCATCCTTTTTTATGTACATTACACATTTTCACAACAATTAATGCTTTATTGTATTTAATATTTTAATAATTTCACAACACAAACAAAATGATCTTACATTTTGACAAAAGCAAAACTGACACTTTGTTTTATATTACCGCTTAAATGACAACAGATTATATTTGATTATTTTTGCTTTTTCTGTTGGTAAAATATTACTATTAATAAATAAATAAATAAAAAGAAAAATATTATTTTCACTTTATAAATACATTTATGACTTTTTATTTGATTTATGTAAAATATATTGTTTTACAATTGTACATTTAGTAAAAAAAATCATTTTTTTATCTGTGAATATTTTTAATTATTTATTTATTATTCGTCATATCTGGGTTAGGTTAGGTTAGAACATTTAAGATTATTTATTTATTATTCCTCATATCTGGGTTAGGTTAGGTTAGAACATTTAAGATTATTTATTTATTATTCCTCATATCTGGGTTAGGTTAGGTTAGAACATTTAAGATTATTTATTAATTATTCGTCATATCTTGGTTAGGTTAGGTTAGAACAGTTGCCACAACGCACGAGCCGAGCGAGCGAAGCGAGCGTGCCGCGGTAGCGGCCGGCGAGTGCCATAAATGACTAGAAAACTAGAAAATTCGAATTTCACGCAAAGTACAAATAAAGACAATCATCTGGAGATCATTTTGACAATTGAAAGTGACGTTTTGACTCCAAGTGTCTAAATGGTAGTAATGTCAAAATAATGTATGGAAATGTTATAACTTTAAGTCTCAATAACTTTTGACTCTTTTGTTGTATTAAAAAATTTATTTAACATTTCGACTCTCTATCACGTCCCTTATCCAGAAATACCACCCACTCCGCTAGGGGCCAAGTCCCCAATTCTAAATCGCCGCCAAAAGTTCCCCCATATTAATCCCATGCAAACCCCATACAGACCATATGATTTAAATCTAATGTTGTTAATAATTGATTTACTATGACGATTATTCCCATGAAGTTACTGGCATGAGAGGTGAACGTTGTCGTAAAGTTGGTTTAAGGCGTAAACGGTAAAGGGCTGGAAGATGAAAGGTAAACTGACTTCTGACTTACTAAAACCAGGTTAGTACACCAGGTTGTCGTAAGTCAGAACGCAGATGTCAGAAATTGTTGATGCGTGAGTGTACAGCATAATTATTAAATAATGAAACTTGGAAGATATATTGGATGTACAAAAGAAATAAGCTATAATTTCCACCGAGTGTAAATAAATAATATTCAAACATTCTCTCGTATTTTTAAAAATGCAGACAAAGGAATTGAAAATAAAAATACGTAATATCGACATCGAACAGAGTTACGTTCCGACATATTTATATATAAAATTGAAAAGCTACAAAAGAGATAAAAAATTATTTAAAATTAGATTTATCCACTGATTTCACTGTAGTCACTGCTACTATCGTATCGTAAATGGTATCAAAATCATAGGCGCATAATATATATATATATATATATATATATATATATATATATATTATTATATATATATAGTACCTGGGCGACCGAGCCTTGCTCGGAGTGTTTGGCCAAAAAAAACGTTAAAAAAAAACTAAGAATTTGAATAACTGCAAAAAAAAAACAAAATTAAAAACTTTGTGTCCGATCGGGATACGAACCCAGACACCTGTGGTTGTCAAATTTGCGCATTGGCCGCTTGACCATGATGCTTATATCTGAGCATGCGAAATTATCGAACATAATATTTTGCGTGGAATTATTAATTATTAATTTATTGAAATAATGCAAAAGGAATCATAATAATAATAAAGCTCTATTTATTTATTCATTTATTTATTATAAAGGCTTACTAACTAAATTTACATAAAAACATTTATTTAACATTATAATTTTACCTATTTGTATATAAATTTAATTTAAAAGTATGCACAGCTTTTTATAAAAGTATTCCATTAAAATTTTATTTGGTTAAAAGTATATAAGGAGCCATTTTAGTTGTACAATAAATAAAAGAAGAAAAAAAACTAATCTAAATATTTAAATACACTTTCTTTTTAAATAAATTTAAACTATCAGAAAAAATGTCTATATCACATTGCTGAAATATAAAATTATATAATTTAGTAACTATTTATTAACTTATAATTTTTTAACTAATAATTTTGTAATCTGGAATTAAATTATTTTAAAAATCTTTAATATTATTTGAAATTATATTGTATATATATAAATTATCATTAACAAATAAATAAACATTGACAGTAAATTAAATAATTCAATTGAGTAAATACTATACATTTCACAATAATACATATAAATAAAATTTCTTTCCATACATTAATTCTGACAATAGTTATAAATTAGGTATTTAATTTCATAATTAAATGTATTTATTTAGTAAATGTCTTTTTCATGTATAGACCCCTCTCCGTTAAAAGCCTCCTCCAAAGTAGTCCTGCATAGAGCTCTCCGTTGGAGATTATGCTTGTATGATTGCAAAGGGTTTCTTTTCAAATTTTGTTTCCAATATACTATAATTTGTTTCTGATATGCCTATAAAGTTTATAATTTTTTCTTTGTGTTCTTTTGATTTGTTGTAGGAAATGCTGCTTTTAATTCTAGAAGTTTTTCTGGTGAAGATATGTATTACCTTTGTTCTTTGTATGTCTGTCTTTCTTTGGAGGGTTACAGTCGAACTCCCCCACAGTGACCGGCCGTACTGGGGGATAAAAATGAGGAGGTTCCTACTGTGTTTAATATACTGTATCTTGCTGTGTTGTTTTTAGTTCTTCCTGGTTATCATTTGTGTGGTTGAAAGTTAATTTTGGTTTTTGTAATATAAAGTCTTTAATATTAGCAGGTTTGGTTTTCTTTGTATGTTGTTTATTTGTTAGTTTTTGTTTATAATTGAGGTAAGGCGTTTCTGAAGATACAGGCAGACTTCTTTTATTTGAGTATTGGCGGGAAGTGTTCTTATTATTATCCACAATAATTAGTTTGTCATATTTAATGAAAGCTGTTTTGCCTAGGTCTTTTTCTTTATCTTCACTTGGGCTTGTAACTCCTTGCGTTTGTTAAAGACTTTATTTTTTCCTCTAGTTCATGATAGGATTTTTCACCTTTTTCTACTCCGAACATAACCAAGTTCTTGCGCCTAATATGTCTTTCTAAATTATTTATTGAGGAATTTTTTATTTCTAAGTGTTTAAATTTCTCATTTAAGTATATTATTGTTGATTGTATTTTTATTGTCTTCTTTCATTTCTAACATTTCTGTTTTCTGCTGTCTTATTTCTTGTTGTATGTTTATTAGCAACTTTTTTATCTCCTCCATCTTAAGTGTGAAGTCGGAAGTAGAAAAGCTGATTGAAAAAGAGCACCAATTATACCTAGTTGAATTGCAATTTTATACAGAATATTAGTTTTTGAGGTTATAAACTTATGTTTTAATATTTTTTTTACGCTTTCACTTCACAAATTATTTTGTTTTATTGTCATCACACACAGAAAAGATGGTTTTGCACTAATAGTATCTGTATGTTATGTTTCTCACTTTTGTATTTGTTTGGTAGGTGAATTTTTAAAAGCTCATTTGTTCTTCTACACATCAAGACTTGGTGATGTTTATAGATTAATATTTCTTAAAATTATTATTAAACTAATTAGAATTTATCATTTTCTTTAGATTATTTCCACTTAAATATTTTTAAACTTGATGTAAATACGGGCACGATATTGACAGTTGTACAGTGGCGCCTCCCACCCACCAGAAGTGACAACTGACAATGCAAAAATTGTGAAAATGCAAAAGAAAACCGCATGAAAATTCGAAAACACGCGTTTTTCCAGACATAAGACTAATCTAGATCGATTTATCGCCCCCGAAACCCTTTGTATACTAAATTTCATGAAAATCGTTGGAGCTGTTTTCGAGATTCAGATTATATATTGAGATATATATATATATATATATATATATATATATATATATATATATATATATATATATATATATATATATATACAAGAATAGCTCGTTTAAATATATAAGATATATATATATATATATATATATTATATATAATGGCTCTAAAAATTAAGTGACTATAGCCGAACGTTTCTTACGGAACACCATGACAGCTACTCACCGGCAACCCAATAACGGACACACGCTATAGATGTACCCACTACCCATACTGAAATTATAAATGCATTTTCCAACGTTAAAAAAAACGCCATGCCAAGGTAAAAGGGACTGGCTAAGGAACTAAATTTCTTTTGATTGTATATTCTCAGAATTGAATATATTTTATAAGAGACAAAAACTTTTTAACAAAAAAAATAAAAACCGACTTCAAACAAAAGCACTAAAAAGTAAAAAATAACTGATTGGTAGTTTTCATTTACTATACATACCTAATCAAATATATTCGAAGTCGGTGTGCTTTGCTTTATATGGCCTGGCACCGATTTCGAAAATATTTGATTAGGTATGTATTCAATAGGTAGGCTTTAATTACTTAGCCAAAGCACACCGAGTTCCACCTATCCACCTTCTGGCCTTACCATCAGATCAAGTCAACAATACCGAACCACTGTACTATCAACGAAAATAGAAACACTTGCAAAGTTTCAAGTCAATATGACAATTAGAAGTAGGTTAAATTCATCATTACCTATTTTTCCACCCTTAGGGGTGGTATTTTTTTTTTTAAATTTAAATGGGACCAATCTGGAAGTATACACTTTCAAACAACACAAAAATTGTTTAAATCGGTTAATAAATGACGGAGTTCTGAGGTAACAAACATAAAAAAAAAACATACAGTCGAATTGAGAACCTCCTCCTTTTTGAAGTCGGTTGAAAAGTAGGCATTTTTATTTAAGTTTAAGTGTCTGACTATGTACATATATACGTGGCATTTGTGTACATATCATGTAGAATGTAACACCTTCAACTTCTAGAATCGAGATATCTTAGAAATGGTAATTGTTAGGAAAAAAAGTATTACGACTATACTATTTTTGTTGATAATTTTAAACCTACAATTTTTGTCCAGGCTATATTTTTGATAAAACTTAACGTTTTCGCAAAAAAATCCAAACAACCATAAACTTTGACCGTTGACCTTGAATAATTTATTTATTTCTGGTCTCTACCAAAACTCAGCTCTTTCGGAGTTTTTGTTGTTTGATCACTATTTTTATGTCTAATTTGACTGGACTAACTAAACCCCAATAACACTTTATGAATTATAGTCGATTTTGGACTAGGTATGTTGCAATCAATAGTAGAATTTCCTAAATCCATGATAGTCAGGGTGTTAGAAATATTATTGTAAATGGGTTCGAGGCATAAAAACAAATCAATTTTGAATAATAAGCTTTATTTCTTGTTTAATATCTATATACTATAAACAATATTAAAATATATTTATTTGTACATAAATATTTAAAATAAAATGTATATAATAATATTCTTATATAATAAATTTGCAACTGGTGTCAACAAGAACGTTCAAAAATAGATTTTTAAAAGTTAAAGTAGCAATTAATACGGAAATGGAAACACACCGCATTCTCGTGTACCTGAATGTTATGTTTCAGTTCAAGGCTCTAATCGCCTGTAACCACTCTATTATTTCTCACATTAAATTTAAAATTATAAATCGACATAAAATGTGTCAGAAATATCCTTAAAAAATCTCTTTAGTAATAATTAATTTGCTTAAATTTAATGCTTACTAATCCACACATCAAAGGACTGACGTGTTTTTTCAATTAGGTACCACAGAATATGTTTTATCCCCGTGTGTAAAGAGGTTGGTACTTTGAAATAATCATTTGCTGCAAAAAGTTACTTAAGGCCGGATCACGATACTTGAATCTGAACGATTAAATACGATAATAGCTACACTACAGAATCATTTTACTGTTAGTTTCTACTGCTGCACAACAATTAAGAGCGCAGATATCAAAATATGAAAATAAATGAAAATAAAAAGCCAAGCGACGTTGAATTTTATCACGTAATCAACTTATTTCCCACGGTGCGTAGCCATGAAGTACAAAGTGTCGTGGGCTACGATCGCAGCGAGGAATGGACGATCCGCTATGAAACGAGGCACTTCTGGCTCTCCAATCACCATGGAATAGCACGCGATGCTCATCACTGCAATATAAACAGCTCCGTCATATCGACCAACCAACGAAATTATTTATATATTTTCCAAAAATGATTATGAGTGAGACATAAAAAGCCAAAACACAATAGCAACTAAACATTTTGTGCGCACAGAATGCGATGATATCAGCGGTAGAGCGATTCTTGACAACAATCATCAAGTATGTCACGGTATTTATTGATTTGAAACGTCAATAAATTAAAGCCTTATTGATCTAATACCAACTAATTATCAACCTATTAGAGCTTTTCACTTCTATCGGGTTTTGATTTATTTAGTTCTCATGGTCTGTACCCATAAGACATAGGGACAATAGATTAGAAAAAAATATATTAGTGAGAGCACGTGTAATTTAGTCGCAACTTGTAGATTCAAATGCAATTCAATGATAATCATAATTAAGTTTATATATACGAAGAATTACATTTTTAAAATTAGCGTGATTTAATGATGTAGAGAATAAAGGTAAAATATGACATAACCATAGACACAGATGTAAAATTAAGTATCTGTGCATTAATCTACTTTTTTTATACATAAGTACTTTTTGTAAAGACTGTCGATACAAGATGGGATAGAACATTTGTGGTATTGCCAATATTGATAAAATCATGGCGGAGCGTGGCTTACACCAGCGTCTGTAGAGAAATGATCGATATTAAACTGAAATTATTACACTGTTTCATATCAATACGACTCTTAATAAATCTAATTATACCTTTAAACTTGTACCTTTAAATTTCAATACACGGTGTGTTTCCATAAACTACAGGAACTTTAAGAACCGACTATCAATCATTTCAGAGACCTTCAATACGACATTTTACAGTTCTCTTTCATGCAATTTATTAGTGTTATGAGTTGCATAAAGAATTATTCATCTTAAAATTAATATAAAATATTTATATCGTTGCATTATTGAGGGTGAAGTAGATCGTGTTTAGCGTCCGCGATATACGCCGACGAAAAGCTCAGTGGTGCCGTGTAGGAGCGCGTAGAAGAAGGGGCGGTCGGCGCGGAAGACCGACCTGAAGGGATGCGCGCACATCAACATCAGCGTCACGCCTGTGAGCACACGCGATACCGTCAACGTTTCCACCTCGCCAAATGAGAACGATCCCCCATATTAATCCCATGTAGATACGTGTATACCCCATATAGATCATTAATTTAAATCTGATATTCTTAAGAATTGATTTACTATGACAATCATTCTCGTGTAGTTGCCGTAATGAGACGCGAACGTTGTCGTAAAGTTACTTCATGGCGTATACGGTTTATCGTTAGACCTTTAGGTCTATTAGATGAAAACTTAACTTCTAAACTGACTTCTGACTTACTAAAACGTATGTAAGCGGAAAATTTGATAGTCTACACATATTCCCCAGAAGTCAGACTTTTGATTTAAAAAAAATCTTTTCGTATTTTAATCTCATATTTAGTAAAATTGTGACAAAAGAATCCCAATAACGTTCACACTTAATGAATTATAGACATTTTTCCACCATGTTGTAATCAATAGTAGATATTATTAAATCTGTGATAATTGTAAAAGTTACAAATATTATTGTCCGTGGGTTTGATGTAGTAAAAACAAAATTATTTTGAATAAGCTTTATTTCTTGTTTAATATCTATATACTATAAACAATATAAAAGTATATATATGTATTTGTACATAAATATTTCAAATATAATGTATATAATAATATTCTTATATAATAAATGTGCAACTGGTGTCAACAATAACGTTCAAAAATAGATACTTTTAAAATGCTGAGGTAGCAATTAATACGGAAATGGAAACACACCGCATTCTCGTGTACTTGTATGTAATGTTTCAGATCAAAACTCTAATCGCTTATAACCACTGTATAGTTTTTCACATTAAATTTTAAAATATCAATCGACATAAAATGTATCAGAAATACCTATCCATAAAAAATCTTTTTAGTATTTAATTGGCTTAACTTCAATAATCTTACTAATATTATAAATGCAAATGTAGGTTTGTTTGTCCTTATCCACACATCAAAGGCCTGACGTGTTTTTTTCTATTAGGTGCCATAAAATACGTTTTATCCCCGTATGTAAAGAGGTAGGTACCTCGAAATAATCAACTGCTACAAAAAGTTACTTAAGGGCGGATCACTAATTACAATTAATAATTATACTTGAATCTGAACAATTAAATACGATAAAAGCTACACTATAGAATCATTTTATTGTTAGTAATAATTTTATTATCTACTGCTGCACTAAAAAATTGAGAGAGCAGATATCAAAATATGAAATTATATGAAAAAAAAAAGCCAAGCGACGTTGAATTTTTTCACGTAATCAATTTATTTCCCACGGTGCATAGCCATGAAGTACAAAGTGTCGTGGGCTACAATCGCAGCGAGGAATGGACGGTCCGCTATGAAACGAGGCACTTCTGGCTCTCCAATCACCATGGAACAGAACGCGATGCTCATCACTGCAATATAAACAGCTCCATCATATCCACCCACTAACGAATTTACTCCTATTTTCCAAATATGATTGTGAATGAGACATAAACAGCCAAAAGACATTAGACATTAAACTTTTTGTGCGCACAGAATGCGATGATATTAGCGATAGAGCGATTCTTGACAACAATAACCAAGTACCTACGTTTATTGATTTGAAACGATTTGCAATGTCATTAAACAAAATTGCTTTTATACCAAAACGTCAATAAATTAATGCCTTATTGATCTTATACGAATTAATTATTATTAAGTTATTGGAGCTTTCCACTTCTACCGAATTTTGATTTATTTAGTTCTCATGGTCTGTACACATAAGACATAGGAACAATAGATTAGAAACAAAATGAATTCTGAGAGCAAGTGTAACTTAGTCACAACTTGTGGATTTGAATGCAATTCAATGATAGGGATAAAATTAAGTTTATATATATGAAGAATTATTTTTTTTAAATTAGCGTGATTTAATAATATAAAGTAGAGAATAAAGATAAAATATGACATAACCACAGACTCAGATGTAAAATTAAGTACCTATGCATTTATCTAATTTTGTTTTATACATAAATACCTTTTGTAAAGACTGTCGATACAAGATGGGAAAGAACATATATGTGGCATTGTCAATGGAGCGTGGCTAACGCCAGCTTCTGTAGGAAAATGATCGATATTAAACTGAAATTATTACACTGTTTCATATCAATACGACTCTTAATAAATCTAATTATACCTTTAAACTTGTATCTTTCAATTTTAATACACGGTGTGTTTCCATAAACTAAAGGAACTTTAAGAATCGACTATCAATCATTTCAGATACCTTTAATACGGCATTTTACAGTGCACTTTCATGCAATTTATTAGTGTTATGAGTTGCATAAGCAATTAACAATGATTCATCTTAAAATTAATATAAACTATTAATATAGGTGCAATATTGAGGGTGAAGTAGATCATTCTAACGTTTAGCGTCCGCGATATACGCCAACGAAGAGCTCGGTGGTGCCGTGTAGGAGCGCGTAGAGGAAGGGGCGGTCGGCGCGGAAGGCCGGCGTGTGGCGCGCGCACCGCAACATCATCACCATGCCTGCGCGCACACGCGATACCGTCAACGTTACCACCACACCAAATGAGAACGATCTCCCATATTAATCCCATGTATATATATACCCCATAAAACCGTATGATTTAAATGTAATGTTCTTAATAATTGATTTAATATGACAATTATTCCCATGTAGTTACCGGCATGAGACGTGAACACGTTGTCGTAAAGTTGGTTTATGGCGTAAACGGTAAAGGTCAGTTAGATGAAAAGCTTAATTAACTTATGACTTACTAACACGTACACAATGTTGTCGTAAGTCAGAAGTCAGACATTGTTGATGAGTGGTTATACAGTATAATTATTAAATTATTAAACTTAGAAGATATAACAGATGTAAAAAAGAAATTAGGTATTTCCACCGAGTATAAATAAAAAAATATATTAAAAATGTACCCGAATTTTCATAAATAAAAAAAGCTTAATGAAAAATGTTGAATTGAATATAAAAATGAGAAATATCGCCACTGAATAAATAGAATTACGTTCTGACATATTCATAAAATTGAAAAACACCATTTGTTTTAAAAAAAACATTTATAGTAAGATAACAATTTACTTAAAATCAAATTAGTCCACTGTATTCACTGTAGTCGCTGCTACTTTCGTAGATGGCACAATTCACCTAATTATTATAGGAGCGGAAAGAAGGCCACAAATAACTGCTATCTTTTCTGGTCTGACTTTAATGTCACGGTCACGACTCATGCCAGCATTGCATTCATGCCATAATTCGTTTCTAGAATATTCTCATTGGCTACTGGGAGTACTAGAGGTCGACGCGAGAGGCGCGAGGGGCACTCGCAGTGGGGGTGAATCTGGGCACGAGCGAGAAGACGGGCAGGTCGCGCACCATCACGCACCAGAGGGCGGGGCGGTCCACGTACACGCGCTCTATACTCGGTGCCGAACGCTTCTTGCGGACCCCCACAGCTACTCACCGGCAACCCAATAACGAACACACGCTATAGATGTACCCACTACCCCTACTGGTATTGACTAACCGACGTATTTTGGCCATATATGGATTTTATATTCAATCTTTTGTGAGATTATACATAAAATTATTACTTTTATTCGATATTAATAATTAATAATATTTAGTGAAAATTCATTATTGAAAGGGAAATAAGAGTAGTTGGTACATCTTTAGAACATAACGCGGTGTACATACACATGCAGTACTTACATACATCACAGGCACTCCATTGTTATTAATAAGATAGAAATTATACTTATTGTATCAGTAAGATAGACAAAAGTAGAATTTAATATACACTTTTGTTGATAAATCCATTAGTTTTTTTAGTTCAATAGAAATATAAAGGTTATGTAGAAAATCTCATAACATATATTTAATTATTTGAATTTGCTTGATTTTTTTATAACATAATACATAGGCGTTGTTTTAACTTCGTATTCGTGTAATTAAATTGATATAAATAAAACATAAAAAGTATTTTATATTACTGAATAATTTAGCGCGATATGTTAATGGACCGGACAGTGAATGTAACGTCACAGTAACATAGAGACAGTTTCCCAAGCATATTTCAAAAACATTCCAAAACAACACAAACAGCACATAATAATGACAAATAAAAGTATGAATAAATTACTAAAAGGTAAAAAAATAGGGGATCGGAAACTTTTTTTTTTAGAATGTATTTAAATAGAACGTTAAAAAAAATCATAATTCAACTGTTTTCTTTAATAATATTTTTAATTTTTTATTCTGTTCTTCACCTCAGTCGGAATCGGACATGACGTCACTTGTGGGTAACTTTAAAAAAACAAACCGTACGTACACACAAAAACGTGCATTAAGTTAAATACCAAGACAAAACTGTTAAAGTTAGATAGTTCATAGATTGAATTGCAGTAATCAGTTAGACGTAATTATGCAAAATGGATCCAGCCCACAAAAACCGTTTTTTGAGTTACTGTCATAAATATCAATATACAGAAAGTAGATAAAATACCCAATATTTAAGAGGAATTTAAAAAAAAAACTACGGTCTTGTTATTTTGATATACCAATTTTACTAAAACTCCTATTTTATCAAAAGTAAATTTTTGTGGTCGGATCTATTTTGTATAATTACGCCCAATTTATAAACAGTCGCAAGTACTCCTCTAGTTTCTTCCAAACGTTTTCTTCTAGCTAAGTTTGACTCATTTTTATCGTGTCTGCTTTTCGTGGTACATCAATGAATGACTATTTATTTACGAGTACATATAACATTATTTATTATTTGCTACTACTTTATTACTTTGATTGGATTACTTACAGATGTATTGCTACATTGAAGTAGTTTTTTTTTCATATCCACCAAACTTCACGAAAACTTAGAAATTGTAGTTATTTAATTATTATATTATTAGCATGTAGTTTAACAACATGTGACGTCACGCGCTCTGATTTGATTCTGAAGTGACATAAATGAATGTTTTCGCGGCAGTTTTAAACAAATAATATTGAGATAAAGTTCTTGGTACATATAAAGCTTTATTAATAAAAAATAATATTTTTGATGGGAAAAGTATCCATGATAGGTTATTTAAAACACATTCTAAAAAATTATCCGCCCCTATTCTACATAACTGAAGATCATATTAAAATGTAAAATCAATAAAATTATTAAAATCAATGTATTAGTTTATGATTGATTGCTGGTTAATGAAGAATTTAATTTACGTAACATTTCGATCGATAACCCAATTTTTTGTTAAAATGACACACACTATAACTAACACGTAACTGTTAAAATAATATAATGTAGCTTCAGGTTATATCAATATCAACGTAGGCCGATCGATCAAAAAAGTACTAGATACACAATCCCCTGCAAAAGTTCTCTTAAAATTGTCACTAATTGTGTTTAGGTAATTATTCTAGTTGAAATAAAATATACAACAAGGTACAGTGAACTTTAAATGCAATGCATAAAGTTGTTTTCACAAGCGTTCATTCGGTGAGGACATTTTTTGTCGCCGATTATGTACCTATCTAGTACTTTATTGATCGATGACGTAGAATAAGAGAAAGTTGTGACTCACAACACTTTATTATTCACCTATTTCAAACAGTGCATGTTTCTATAAGATTTCTAATACATACTATATTTTACTCCAATCAGACCAGGATCAACTATCTATACAGATAAATAAAATTGGAGTGTCTGTTTGTAATGTAAAAATAATAAGCTTTTTACTAAATACATACGAAACTATATGAAAAACACAGTTTTTAAATTTTTTGTCTGTCTGTTTGTTTCGGCTAATCTTCGAAACTGCTGGACTAATATTGACGGAACTTTGACTGGCAGATAGCTGATGTTATAAGGAGCAACTTAGGCTACTTTTATTAGAAAAAGAATCAGGGTCTCTCTTAAAAAAATTAAAACGTATCCAGGGACGCACCCGAGCAATGCGAGGGCAAGTCGCTAGTTTTAAATATAAAACATTATAAGATATAATTACTTGTTATAACGATAAATCCTAGGATTTCTAACATAATGAGCAGTGCCAAATTACACTTAGCGCCTTGACCACTCTTAAAATAGAACGCAAGTACCTATTGTATGGTATATCAAGTAATACAAAATTCACATTAAATATATTTTGGAATGTAATAGTAATCATATGAATTCAATTATCTTGTTAATCGCTTTAAAGCCCAGTGGGACATAGATTAAACCAAAAGAAAGTTTACAACTAACTTTTATTTAAAGCGAGTCTCATTATCACCTCCAGGTAAAATTCTAAGAAATCTAACGTCCGCCGTCCGCGGTCCTGGAGGGATTAAATATATAGGGAAACTATAGATACATTATATTCAGCACTGTCAACTATAATATGTAGTCTCTATAACTATAACTTGTACTATCTACCAGATATTCACCACACTCGTTCTAATATAATATTCCAGTAAAAAATGAGTGAGTCAGAACATTCCTTCAGTCTACTCCACAAGGGTTATCCATCGTATTGTAGAATGAAATATAACACAAGCCAAAACTTACCAGTAGCCGCGGCGGCCTCTGCGCCCTCCTCATTAACTTCAATAAAGGCCTTTTGGACGGCCTTGGACACGTACAGATTTTCGTCTGTGTTGAGAACCTTCGTAACGCCCGAGTTGTTGCTGTCGAAGATAGCTGAGATACCGAGCTGAAAATGTATATAGTTTTCGTTTAAACCTTACACGGCTATAATTGTAATGGTTGCGAATTAAATGTGTTGCTCTTGTTTAAATTTAATGCACTACAGTTGCTTTAATTTACGTATGTGTATGTCCTTGTTACTCTTTAAGGCTAAAACGACGGATTTGGATATGGTACACAAATAGGCTACTGTTAGGTACCCAGGCAGGGCCGGATTGTCTCTAAGGCAGCTTAGGCGACTGCCTAGGGGCCCCGCATCGGCTAGGGCCCTTACGTATCGAGAATTTTTTTTGAAAATGTTTGAAAATTTCTATGAAATTTACCTAATAGCGTATTTACGAATATAATTGCATTGTGATAGAAAAAATGTTCTATCAATAAGTTAGAAAAAGATAAAGGGGCCCCGAGAATTGCATTACCTAGGGGCCCCCGACATGGTTAATGCGGCCCTGTACCCTGGAACGAACTTGAGCAAAGTAAGGGTTATTTTGCTAGTGTTTAATATATAATAGAATTTGTTTTCAAAATTTTACCTACATACTAGTAAGTACATGTTTAAAAATGTATAAAAATATTTAAAAAAGAAAAAGAGAAAAAAAATATATATTCAAACAATACATAATTATTATTTGAATAAATAATAAGTGGTACTTATGTTCTTAAAAATAAGGAAAATTGTACCAGTAATGTATAATAATAATTTTTTTACTTCGAAAATCTACCTTCTGAGGATATGAAGCATATGCATATGTTATTAATGATTTTGAATTTATATTATAGACAGAATCATGTTTATTGGTCTGGCTTCTGTTCCTGTATAATAAATACATTTCGAATTGTAAACAATTTGTCAAACGAACAAGATGTTTACAATTCAAGATGAAATATTTCTTTATACTACTATAACAAACGAAATCTTTGAAAATACAGATAACTACAACAGCTACATGTCGTGACAGGTGTTGAGCATTTAAAAATTTGAATGTGCAATAAACATTCACTTACTTATTTAAAATATGATTTACGACCGACGATAAAAAATTTAAACTATCATTAATAATCAAGTAGGTACTTCAAATCATTATCACGTCGACCAAATATGTAAGGATTTAATGTTTCTTGCAATTATTATTCGAATGCCGATAAAGAAATACCATACAGTCAGATTATCTAGAAATATGTAAATGAGTGATATTCGTTGGTATTTATGTTGATCATATGTTTAAATATAACTTATTACGGCCATATGCGATTACGCGACACGTAGATAAACACATTCAGTGTACAAAGAAAAAAATTCGACAAAAATATTGTACATGAGACTACTAACATAACCATGCTTTTGCTTAATTACATCGGATTACTGCAATTGTAAATGCAATTTTGTGTGTGTGTGTGTGTGTGTGTGTGTGTGTGTGTGTGTGTGTGTGTGTGTGTGTGTGTGTGTGTGTGTGTGTGTGTGTGTGTGTGTGTGTGTGTGTGTGTGTGCGTATGTTTGTAATTTGTTACTCCTTTACGCTAAAAAGGCTGGAAGAATTTAGATGTATTATAATCATAACGTCATCCTGCCTGATTTCGGCCACGGTGGCCAATCTCATTGAGACTAGCCAGACGCGCAGGAGATTTTATAGTGAAGCGCGTGTACGCGCAGACACAATGCATTCTCTATTCCTGTTACTCTGACAAAGTATACAACGGTGGGAAGACTAATCGAGTGCCTGTGAGAGTTAAGGCGCAGGACCAACGGCTTTACGTGCTCTCCGAGGCACGGGGGTGAAAATCCGCCAACTTAAAAAAATCCAATTCCAGGCTATTATTCAGAATTTCTTGATAGAAAAACCCAATAATTAAACTTGGCTCGACGAGGACTCGAACCTGTGACAGCCAGATCTGCGGCCGTACATGCTAGCCACTAGACCACAGACGCAGTTAAAATTGAATTTAGTACCTACACGAATAGACCTGAAGTAACTAAGTTCCTGTTATACAACCAGGGACGCACTCGCGCGAAGCGAGTTTAATTCGGTACTTTAAAATAAAAAATAGTAAGATGATAGTTTAAAAGTAAAAGTTTGGTTACTCTTAATACGGCTCTGTTTTTTTTATTCATATGTAAGTAACCTATGTGTGAATCCAGCTACTTCTATTCTTGAATCTCACAGCTAAGCCGTTTACACAATAATTCAGAAACATTAGCATTTACAATATTAATGTGGTAAACTTACTTTAGGCAGTACTTCCATAAGATCGATTTCGGTTTCAATTTTGAATTTAGGGATCGTCACTTGTACTTTAGTTTTATGCATTTTGTCCAATTCAGAGAGCAAATTGTGTCCGGAGGCCAGCTTCTGCAGTATGGCGTCTAGACCGGTGATCTCGTTCGGCAGCACTATCAACATGCTTGCCTCGTCGCCAACATACGGGATTTGGAGTAACTGGAATAATAGAATTATTATATTACACCATACACACCATGACTACAAATAAAATTATAAATATAAGTTGAGTTTTGTCCAGGCTAAAACCTAAACGCTTTCACTTTGCGCGTTTTTTCTGCGCTTTCACGCTAAAACCGCTGCACTAATTTTAAGGAATTTTGGTATAAAGATATATGGGACCTTGGAAAAGGACATAGGCTGCTTTTTGTGGCGAAAATAAAACTTGAAGGGGTGAAATAGGTGGAAAGTTTATATGGGGAACCAATTACCTAAAGTACACTCACGATAATATATTTTGTTATCTATTCAAAGCGTACCTAGGCACCCTTATTTTTATTGACGCTGGGGAAACCCATCATGGGGACCCTGCCCGCCGTCATAACGGGCAAGGTACTGTGATACTCCTACTCACTAAAACCCACAGCGGAACCCTTCGCCGCAGTGCAATGGGGCGTTGCAGGATCGCTTGCGCACACACTACAACACCCCTGCGGGAAAAATAAATGATACTTTTGTATCCGATCGGGATTCGAATCCGGACACTTATTCAATCTTGCGCCTAGGCCGTTTGACCATGATGCTTATGTACCTAGGCACCTTTTTTTTATAGTGGGGAAATCCTATTACGGATACCACCCGACTTCCCCTGGGGTGGTTATGTGGAGACTCTCCGGCTAATGAGACCGGCATACCCACTAAAACCCAACTTTCCCCCTCTGCCGCCATGTGGGACGCCACGGGATCGCTCTCGCATACAACCGCGACGCCCCGACGGTTGGCCGAAGCCACCAACCATGAGGCCGCCCCAAGCGGGACAACCCCATTATGGTAAGACTTACAACCCAAGAAGTGAGGCCGCCACTAAGTCCACTCTGCTGATCAGAGAAGTACCCAGAGCAGCCCCACACCACATAAACACCGCCCACCGAAGTGGGCAACCTGCTAAAATAATTCCCCACCCAAATTGGGCAAAACCCCCTCCCAAAGACGCCCGAAAACGAGCCCAACCACAAACGGCTGCAGGAGAAGAGGATGCGACAACGCCGACACTCCCCTTACCCTGCAGCCCCACCGCTTCCACCATCAACGGTGGTGGCCCCGCTAGGCCGCGGGAGATAGTTACATAGTATAAGAACAAAGAAACTAAATAAAATAGATAGATAGATAGTTAGGAACGAATGCGGATGAATGATAGAAAGACAGTATGCGGAATGAAAGTGCGAGAAGCATAAAAGCGAGAACTGGTATGAAAGAAGTAGAAAACACAGACTCCTTCCCCCATGTTGGAGGCTCAGGTATATAAAAAAAAAAAAAAAAGCCGCCGCACCGACGGGCTAGCCCCGGCAGTGTGGTCCGCGCAGCGCCTCCTACCGCGAAACGGCCGGAGACACCGCGCTACCTCCAAGAAGGAGACGGCGCCCTCCTAACGCCGCTCCCTCAACCCTCCCTCCTGGCTGTTGGTCCGCGCCGGATTGCTCCGGTACCACAAGCTCCTGTCGGGTCCAAACAGGTGCGAGTGGTGTTCCCCTATCCGCCACCCGGGGACGCGTCCGGTAGCAGTCAGCCTCTGCCCCGGAGTACCTAGGCACCCTAGAGAAGCAAGGGTTAAGTCGCTATATAACAACATAATGTACAAAGTATTTTATAAGTAAGGAATATTTAAGATACCGGGATAAGAAGTAGAATAAGTCATTCGCTTTCGAAGTCCAAAAGCTGTTTCCATAAAAAAAGGAGTCTATAAGGATGAGAATTGCTTTGAAAAAAAAAGCTATATTAAAATTCGCAATTGTAAACTAGCCTTATAAGAGAGATTTTTTTTAAAGGGTACAAAAAGATATTTATAATACAAAATTAATTTCAGAACTTTAAACCACTTTATAGATATATTGTTTTCAAGATAAAATTTATGAGAATGCCGGGCAATTTGGATGTAATCCAGACTCGACTATGTTTATATTTTTAAACTATTTTTAGTATTTGTGTTTTACATGCCGCATTGATTTAACGCGAAAGATGGGAATATCCGAACGTGCGTAATATATATTTATATTTGGCACACACAGATATTTCCAATATGGAACATTTTTAAAATACTTGGGTGTAACTGTTAAATGAAATGATCTAAAGATAAATAATATCTTATCTTGTACAGCAAAAAAAATCACTGTCTGGCGAACTACCTACTCACCTACCTACCTACTTTTTCTTTTTTAATAATATAAATATACAGTATAAATTGATAACTTTTAAAATGTTATGAAATGAAGGTCAGATATTGTAATATGTTGATAGCAAACAGCAATCAATATACAATTACGTGTTTAATGGTAAATCCAGACAAGTACGGAGCTCAATATATTTTTGTATGCAATCCAATTTGAAACACGTATCGTTTGGAGCTAAAAAGCCGCAACACACAGTTTAAAAGTAGAAAATTCAATTCTTAAACAATTTACGTATTAAATATGCCAAATTAACTATTAAGAGGTCGTAATGATTGCGAAGCGCGTTTACACTTTAATATATTTTTTTAGTACCTAATCTATACATAGGTACGTGTAGTACTTATACGTAAATATTCGATTAGATTTAATAAACGTTCATTACCACGATTTTGTCAACGTGCTATAAGATATAGGGGCCTATGTAAGTAGTAGTATGTGGTGACTATGGTGACTACTTATTATTAGTAGATTTTAAGGAAATTTGTACGATTAATATTCTGGTCAAGAAAACATACAGATACATTTAGAATAAATCCTAGGATTTTTTGTTTGATTATATTATTCTTATTCTTCCCACAAAATAAATTATTGGCAGAACCCGCGGCTTCGCTCGCGCCAAAATAAAAAAAAATCTCTAAAAAGGTAGTTTCATACATATTTTCATACATATTTTATTTTATTGAAGAGCATTAATTAATACCAAGTTTCAAGTAATTCTGATCATAATTTTTTTCTTTGGATTGTAATAGAACGTGTTTTCCCATGGGAATTAGATAATCTCCCCCGGTAAAAAGTAGCCTATGTCATTCTCCAAACCCTCCAAGCATCTCCACACAAAAAATCACACCAATCCACTTCGTTTCGACGTGAAAGAAGGACAAACAAACAAATACAATTTCACATTTATAATATTAGTATGGATTTCGAAGACTACGATAAAAAATGTGTAAATTCAAATTATGTGTAAATTGTAGTGAAATTGTCAAAATTTCATTGATTCACAATATCACTGAATGTGTTTAGGAAAATTATAATATACTTAAAAATTTCAAGTGATATTGTAAGAAAACGAGACGAATGACAAAACTCCGGTTAATTATAATTTTACTAGTGAAATTATAATTTAACGGATCTTACAATTTCCCTGCGACATATTATCGCACAAACCAAATCACATGTACCTAATATTTAATTTATAAAAACTGATAAATAATAAATGGTTTGAAAGTGAGAATATCTACAATTGTAAAAATAATTGATAAAAAATAATTGATTTCAAAGTGGATATCTACATTTGAGGATGTTACGTAGATAAATATGATACATTGATAAATAAATCCACTATCAATCATATACAGGTGTCCAATTCACACTGGCTATAGTGTTTCACAATATAAAATTAGACCAAATCCAGATTCACATTCAATTAAGTTTTTTCATGGCATTGTATACAATTTTTTATTCCTGCCAACAGTATTAACTGTTCTTAAGGGACATAATATTAAATTTCTCCTAGATAATTCTCCTAAATAAAAATCTCCTAAATTTTTGTCCATTTTTCTGTTTGTTCCAGCTAATCTCCGAAACGGCTGGACTGATTTTGTCGACACTTTCACTACCAGATAGCTGATGTTATTAAGAGTAACTCAGTAACTTTTCACCATGGTAGGTAGGACTAGGGAGTACATTAGTCTATTACCTGAGCATTTAAAGCTTGACTTTCTCCATATACATAATCATCTTCTTTATACATCATAGGAACATCCACAGTATTCTCTTCATCAATATAGAATGGCTGATCTGTAGTATGTTCTGGTTGGAACTTTTTCTTCCATGTTCCCTATAAAATATATATGTATTAGTAAAAAATTTTAACAGATAATAAATAGAAAATAAAAATTAATACAATAACTTATTTATAATTCTTTAGATTCATAATAAAAATTATAATGTTTCACTTTTTTCACAGAAAAATATTTAAAAATTACCTACTGTTATATATACAATATAATGACTCATAATAAGGAAAATGTGAATTTGGTCTAAAACTGTTCAAGGACTAACTCGAGAAAAAAAATATAAAACTAACAGTCATTAGTAATATAAGCAACATTAAATTTATAATGCATTATATATATGCTAATTTTATAACTCATTTTACATGTATGAGACATACACATGAGTTTATAAAATAATATTATTGCTTATAAAAAGAACTGAGTAAAAATACTACCTTAAAATAGATTGCATTGAGGAGCACAAGACGTGTATCGTCATCGAGGCTGTCTTTTGAGATAAGATCCTTAATTTTTCCATTGGTCTTGCCTTCAACCTGTTAATTTATATAACTAATTGTATTATTATTAGAAAAAAAATATGTGAATATTTTTATTTTTAAATTGGGATTGTAAGTATAATTATTTTTATATAAATAATATTTACCCAATCATTGATCAGTTTAGCTGCATTCACACTGTTACCAAAGTCTATTTTCTCCAGTGCAGCATCAAATATTTTAACAGCATCTATTTTCAAATCCTCATTCAAATCATAACCACCCTCTTTTATATATACCTTATTTGCAACATTTAATGTCACACCCTTAATAGATTTCAAATTTGAGGAGACAGCAGAAAATGATGACCGAATCTAGAAAAATATTATATATGAATATACAATTTAAAATACAATATAAAATACAATATGTGTATACATATTATAAAATAATAATGATACTTACATCATCATCCCCAGGAATGCCCAGTGTTTTCAGCAATTCCGAATGAGCAGGATCAGTGGTTCCTAAAGCTAAAAGAGCTAACACAAATTCAGCTGACAGCGGTGAAGACACTACACTGGTGCTTTTGCTTAGTTCCTAGGAAACAAATCGAAAGATTATACTCTAAATTACCTATCAAAACATAGTTTTTGACACTAAAATAAGAGAAATAATTTGATTCGAAATAGGCATTTTATTTTCAAAAAGATATTAGAAAAATAAACAAATTTACTCACATTACAAAACTTTGCTGAAAATTCAGCGACAGCAGAAGAAAGCGCTTTAGCATCCATGTTTGGCGAATACACCGGTTGTACGAGCACTATTAAAACTGGAAGACAAATATAAAAATTAGAATTTATCAAGTGGGTAGCAAATCCGACGAGACAACATGCGATTGTCGATCCGGCCGGCGAACTAATAACCGAATACTCGAGTCTCGAACACTTCATACCTACCATACAAAGTTAACAACGATGATGTCATAAACGAATCATTGGCTCGCGCCGCCGACCCACCACCATTACCAAACATTTTTTAATTCTTAGAATGCGCAATTAATTTCTATGAATCACGATTTACAGCAACCCCATTAACACTGTTTATAATATAAGATATATTTACATATACACATTGTATATATTAATCGAATACACATCGATAAGATGTAAACAAGTGTTTCAAATCAATACCAGATTGATAGTTTTTTTAGCTAAAATGATAAGGCTACTGACCAATCAGGTTATCTTTACTTTATCTTAGCCATCGTGTAAATATATGCTTCGGTATAGCAAAACTATTATCAATTTTAAATTATTGTAATTATACTAGCCTATTGACGTGAGAAGATAAACATTAGCAATATCCTTTTCCATATTAATGTCGAAATATATTCAGTTCAATTACATATTAATAATTTAATTTTTGGTTTATTCGATAAAAAGATATAATATTAGAATATATAAATATTAAATACCTAATAAATAATTTAATTTCGAATTAACTTTAACACAAACTATTTATGTCAAATTGAATGTCAATATTTATTGTTAAAACATATTTACCGAGTATCGACGTCGTCTGTCGTCAGCATGTAAACAGGTCAACTGTCAAAACAATCAATGGACTATGGTAATATATATTAATAAATATTAATAGCACCTAAGCCACCAGTCATATTAAATAAAAATAAAATATTTGGTCTTGAAAACGCCATCTCACTCTATTAAGGGACTTCTTCTGTTTTTTAAAGAGGTTCTTTGTACATTCAAAAAATAATTAAACTATTATTTTAAAAACTTGCTTTCTTAGTTCTTTGTTAACCCAGTAAAAGAGATCATCGCCAGTATAGTCATACATATTAGTAAGTAGTCATACTAATATTATAAATGTGAAAGTGTGTTTGTTTGTTTGTCCTTCTTTCACGTCGAAACGGAGAGACGGATTGGCGTAATTTTTTGTGTGGAGATAGTTGGAGGGCTGGAGAGTAGTATAGGATTTTTACAGCGGGAGAGTATTGTGATCAGAATTACTTGAAACTTGGTATTAATGATAATTTTGATCATAAATATAAAATAATTCTTTGCCCATATAAACTTTATTACCGCCTTTTACCCCTTTAAGAGATAAATTTCGAAAAAAAAATGAAATAAATATATTTATTATTTTTTATCATAAAGCTAAACACCACTTTTTGTGTATTTCCACTAAGAATGACAGTGTCATACAAACTTTAATTCCCTATTTTACCCATTTATGGAAATGAATTTCAATAAATCCTTTCTTATCGGATGCTTACATAATAAAAGGAAAACGTCGTCCAAATTTCACGTTTCTATGACCAGCGGTTTAGGCTGTGTGTTGTTCCATCCGTCAGTCATGACCACCGCAGGATGTACCTCTCCTTCTCAATTCTTCCTTCAATTCGATAAAATGCGAACACAATAGAAGCAAAAAACTAGGTATAAAAGATATCACAATAAATTGCTTATCCTCAGACTGACTGTAAATAGGCCATATATGTGGCGCCCTCCTTTCGAGAAATTTTCACCATTACAGCACTAAGGTTCATTATGCGGCGTAATGCTCGGTAAAGTGTTAAAAATGCTGAGTAAAAACGGTAAGATCTAATTCTAAAATTTATTACTAAAGGTGTCTGCCCACAACTCATACCATGACCGTGCTACGTATAAGGCACGGAAACAAGCGACACGAACTACTATGCCCACTAGAACGTATCAACAGTGTTAAGCGTATCATACCAGTATAAGACGGTTATCCGCGTATCATCCGTGTATCAACCGCGTACCAATCGCGTATCATCCGCGTGTCATATCCTTATGGTTCCCGTTTTCTCACTCGTAGCAGGTCACCTGTGTTTTCGAATTTCGCGTGAGGCAGCCGCATCAGGAAGAATATTTTTGTTACGAACATTCATTTTTATGTTCTTATACATATAAAATGTGTCGAATTTACCGACATTGCCTAACGTAAAAAAGCAGAATTTTAGTCTGATTATGAATAATGAAATACTGGAAGTAACAGTTAGGAAATTTAAAAATTTAACGGCTCGACTTGTATATTTTAGTTATTTTCATAGTATTCTATCTTATTTAATACTTCTTTGGCGCAGTGCCGCGGAAATTAATTCGATATTTATTCTTCAACAAAGAGCAGTACCGGCTATTTATGATCTAAGAGCTCCTGATTCCCTGCGAGATGTTTTCAAAAAAAATGTATTTTTACGGTTGCGTCACAATACATACTGTGTAAAACTTTTTAACAAAAAATAAAAACCGACTTCAAACAAAAGCATTTTTTTTTTTTTTTTTACAATTCTCCTCTGACACTGGTCAGAGACTTTGTTATTTCTAAGTTTCTTATACTATAGTACATATTTTTGTCGACATTTTTGGTATACATTTAGTTTATTACATAATTTTTGTATGCTTAATTATATGCTATTTTAATATTCTTAGAATTATTACATTTTATTTTTATAGGTAAGTACTATGAACAATTTTTATATTATACTATTTATTTATTATGACTATTATGTTTATGGCTATTGTTGTTATTATTATTTATACATGTTTCAAGTTTTATGACACTGTGGTCTCATACTCTTCTGTTCTCATTTGCAACATGAGGACGCTAGAAAAGTCTAGCGATTATGATGCGGGATTCAAAAAGGTAAAAGGCACTTTTTTTTTTTTTTTATATTGTGCTGTGCCTTTTGTTTACAATTTTTGTTATGTATGTGCAGAAGGCTATGAATATCTTGTGGTGTTCTTTGTGCATGAGTAAAAGGTGTAAGTTTTCTATTTTTGTAGCAATACTTGTCTGGTTTTCCAGGTCACAGCGTGCCATACTAAATCTTGGGCATTGTGTAATAAGATGGATTATGGTTTCTTCAACACCAGGGTCGCATTGACATCCTGGGTTGGCAATGCATTTGAACCTTGCCAAGTATTCAGCATAGCCGCCGTGACCCGTTAGTGCTTGGGTTATTAATGGGTTAAGTGTCACTTTCTTTGTAAATTTGTGTGCCATTTGTATATTAGGTAGAAAAATTTTGGTTATTTTGCCTTTGTCACTGCTCTTGTACATTTCGTCCCATTTGGTTACTGTCTCTGAGCGGATTACTAATTTTAGGGAGGAAATAGGGAAGGAATCGTATATTGGTGCTATCTTTTTATTTTGGGCTGCTGTTTTAGCTAATTCATCGGCTTTTTCGTTCCCTACTATTCCCACGTGTGCTCTTACCCAGAAAAATCTGATTTTCTTGTCAGTCTTAGTTAAGTCGTGTGTGTTCTTTTTTATGGGGAGCGCTAGTGGGTGGGTTGTATCGTGTCTGGTTAGAAGGTCGAGTGATGACCTTGAGTCGCTTAAGATGTCTATTTTCTTTTCCCGAGACCTCATTGCAATCTCAGTGGCTTGGTGGAGCGCGTACATTTCGGCCTGAAACACTGAGCAGAAAGGCGCTAAGGTAAATTTTCTGCTCAATGTTTCCTGCCCGTCCTTCCAACAGGACAATGCCGCGCCCACCCCGTCACTGATCTTGCTTCCGTCCGTGAAGATGCACAGGCCATTGATACTGTGCTTCTCCACGGTTTCCGGGTTGAGATCTTCGAGTCGGGTGTACGTAATCGACGCTTCTAACGCGGTGTGTGGTAGTTTGTGATAGGGAATCTTTGTTTCCACTTCTCTACCCTTTAACAGGGCCAGTGGTTTACCCCTTTTTGCTTCGTAGAGCCTGGCAGCTTCTTCTGCTCTTAGCTCGAGTGGCAGAAGGCCTGCAAGTGCCAGGGCTGCCTCAAAAGAGACGGTCCTGTATGACTTGCAGATCTTCTGCGCGAATCCTCTCTGCAAATTATGGAGCTCTTTTCTATTTTTCCACTTCCCAGCATCCTTAGCCCAGACACTGCTGGCATACAGTATTATTGGCTCGGCCACCGCCGTGTAGATAGTCCTGACGATCTCAGAATTTAAACCCCATGTTAATTTTGCTGCTCTTGCCAATGGTTTGTAGATGTTTGCAACTTTCCTAATTGTATTTCTGATATGTTCATTAAATGTCAATTTGTTGTCTATTGTTACTCCTAAAATTTTTATTTTTTCCATTAATTCGATTGGTTTCCCGCCCATGTGTATAATTGGAGTGTCGAATTTTAGTTTTCTTGTTATGATCATCGCTTGTGTTTTGTGCGGTGCAAATTTAAGTTTATTTTTGACACCCCATTCATACACATGGTCGAGAACCTCTCTTGCTTTCTGTTCTATTGTATTGGGTTTTTTATCCGAGATCATCACGACTATATCATCCGCGAAAGCCTGGACGTGTACACCGAATTTTTCCACTTCGGTTAGGAGTGGGTCTAATAGGATGTTCCAAAAGGTGGGGCCCGCTATTGATCCCTGTACACACCCTTTTGTTGTTTGTTTTAGATGCTTTTCGCCGGCGTATCGCACTTCCACTGTGCGGTCAGTGAGGTAACTACTTACTAGTTTCAGCAAGTTTGGGGGACATTTTTTCTTGATCAAGCCGCTTTTGATGGATGGCCACCATGCACTATCAAAAGCTCCCTCTATATCAAGGGATATGACTGCAACGATCTTTTTGTCTATTATATCCGCTCGGATATGATTTACCATATCATAGAGGGAGTCTTCTGTGCTTCTCTGTGGCATAAATCCGTATTGGCGGGTGTTGAGCGTAGGTAGCATATGCCATCTAATTCTGCGAACCATCGCTTTTTCCAGCATTTTGCCAAGCAGCGGTAGTAATCCTATTGGTCGAAATGCCTTAGGATTGGTGTAATCACCTTTCCCGGGCTTCCGTAGGATCACTACCGTCGCCTTTTTCCAATCTGCTGGAAAGTGCGATAGTTCTAAGCATTTATTTGCTATTCCCAGAAATATTTCTGGGTCTGCTTCGTAAGCTTTTTGGCAGATGTCCGCTGTTAAGCCGTCCCCTCCAGGAGCCTTTTTTGGGTTGAAGCTGTTCACGACACTTCTTATTTCACTTGATGTGAAGAGTGGATCGTCTTCAGCACCTGTTTCGATACCGGTAGCAAAGGCTCTAGTTTGCCTTTGTGGCGGGGTGTCGTCCTCGGGGTTGTCTAGTGGGAAAAAGGTTTCGGCCAGAAGCCCGACGGATTCTGCGGGAGACAGCATCGCGTCATTTTTCATGAGCATCTGGTCTTCATGGTTCACCGTCGTCCTTCTCAGGACACGGTATATACCATCCCAGATGCTCTCGCGATCCTGTTTTCCGCAGAACTCCTTCCAGCTTAAACAAAAGCATTAAAAAGTAAAAAATAACTGATTGGTAGTTTTCATTTACTATACATACCTAATCAACTATTTTCGAAGTCGGTGTGCTTTGGCTAAGTAATTAAAGCCTACCTACTAAATACATACCTAATCAAATATTTTCGAAATCGGTGTGCTTTGGCTAAGTAATTAAAGCCTACCTATTAAATACATACCTAATCAAATATTTTCGAAATCGGTGACAGCCCATACAAAGCAAAGCACACCGACTTCGAAAATATTTGATTAGGTATGTATAGTAAATAAAAACTACCAATCAGTTATTTTTTACTATTTAGTGCTTTTGTTTGAAGTCGGTTTTTATTTTTTTGTTAACAAGTTTTTATTTTTCCCTTTTTAGTGTAGACAGTAGTAGCAAAGTAAGAATTCTAAAGTGTTAGGCTTGTCAAAGCAAACAAAATAAGCCCAAACTCAATGTATCTACTATTAGTCGTTGAAGAGTTCCACCTATCCACCTTCTGGCCTTACCATCAGATCAGGTCAACAATACCGAACCACTGTACTATCAACAGAAATAGAAACACTTGCAAAGTTTCAAGTCAATATGACAATTAGAAGTAGGTTAAATTCATTATTAGCTATTTTTCCACCCTTAGGGGTGGCATTTTTTTTTTGAAATTTAAATGGGACCAATCTGGAAGTATACCCTTTCAAACAAAACAAAAATTGTCCAAATCGGTTAATAAATGACGAAGTTCTGAGGTAACAAACATAAAAAAAATACAGTCGAATTGATAACCTCCTCCTTTTTGAAGTCGGTTGAAAATATTACTAGTGCGTAAGAATTTAAATAATTACCTATGTAAAAAACAGTGATAGACACACAATAAACACTAGGAATAGAAATAAGCTTGTTAGCTTAGATTTCGACTCCAAAAGGTGAATAAATCGTCCATGGAGTATACGCATATATAATAAGAGTCCACAGAATGTCATAGATTTACCTTTTCAAAAATTTAAATATAAAAATATTTTATTGAGCAAAGAGTATTATACTGTTCAAGAGTTTCTTGTTGATAAAAATGTGTGGAATTGAGTGATATTGACTCATATGCGGTCTATCTATGTATAATATTATGTTAATAAAATAAATGTAACCTCGATATTTAAAAGAGCAACTGTTGAGTTTCTCACCATTTCTTCTTAGCAGAACTGCTTTCCGATGGTAGCTTCCTCACGGACTGACTACCACTACACTGACGCTTTTATAAAATTGACTATTCAAAAGTACTAGTAATAAGTCTAATTGAATAAAGTTTATTTCATTTCATTATACGACGGCTATTAGAAAATTGTCCAGCAGAGAATTAACAATGATTGCCATTATTTTAAACGAGGAAGAAAGAGTAAAGAATAATATCAAGACGTTACTGAGATCACGCCGCTTAAAAAAAATATAATTCAAAAGAAAATATTATCACTAGAAGACAAGCAGCAAAACGTTCATAACGAGTTTAGAACGGTCATTCGCCGCCTGCGCGCACCGGTCTCGCAATGTCGCGTGCCAGACACGAAGCGTACCGGCACCGGCAAAATATTCTCGCCGACAATTAAGGCGATTAGTGTCCCCAATGGCCTTGAGTGTTTGGGCGGGTCTTAGCGCGCTGCACTTTCCCGAACATATTGTCATGACCTCTGAATGAACTCATTTTTAAGTCAGTAAAAAATTGTTAAAACTGGAAGAAATAATTAGAAAATATATAATAATAGGTATTATAACTACCAGTAAGTTTAACTGTCAGTTTGATTTACTGTCAGTAAGGTTAACTGTCAGTTAGATTAACTGTCAGTTTGATTAACGGCTAGTAAGACTAACTGTCAGTTAATTTAACTGCCAGTAAGTTAACCTGTCAGTTAGTTTAACTGTCAGTTTGATTAACGGCTAGTAAGATTAACTGTCAGTTAATTTACCTGTCAGTTAGTATAACCTCCAGTTAGTTTAACTGTCAGTAAGTTTAACTGTTAGTTTGATAAACTGCTAGATAGTTTAACTGTTAGTTTGATTAACTGATAGTTACTTTAACAGGCGTGTCTACTTTGAATTTCTTCGTCGCCTATCTTCTGTGTTTCTTTTAATGTCTCTTCTCTTCTCTTTCATCCATCAAATTATATATTAATTACTAGCGGCTCATCCTCGCTTCTCTCGGATTTCTAGGCAATCAAAAACAAATCTATCCCACGTACATTTACATTTTTCCGGGATAAAAAGTAGCCTATTTGTTATTCTGATGTATGAACGAATTAGGGCTGTTGATAAAATATCGATATATCGAACTATCGATATTATCTTTTAGAAATATCGATATTTATTACTAATATTTTTTTGGACGATATATCGATAGTTCGATATTGAAATGTAGATATCGATGGTCGATATTTTTTTACATATGGACATGGTTGCTACTTCGCAGTTAACTATTATTGCGCGATTTAGTTACTTACGATAGATACGACGATGATTACGATAGATTTAGTACTTAGTCCATTTAAAATAGTAACAGAAGATTTGAGTGCCGAGAAATATGTCACAGCTAGTTTAGTTATACGACTAAAAAATTAATTAAAACAAAAAATCGAACAAACTAAGCCATCAACTGCTATTGGAGTGTCAGTACAAAATGATTTATTGAATGGTATTCAAAGTAGATTAGTGCCTTTACAAGAAAACCTTTTTTGGCCAAAGCAACTATCTTAGATCCTCGCTTCAAAAAATTACATTTCATGTCGGCATTAGCTGTTGCTAATGCAATCAGATCTATCAAAAGAAATAATTGCAGAACACAAAATAAGAGGAAATCGTTCACCTACAGTAGGTGCTTCTCCACGTGGAGAAAAGGAAACAACTTCACTCTTATGGGATAGACATAAGGATATGCTCTTGAAAAATATGGCCCATGCCAATGAAGTTTCTGGTAGAAGTTTTGGTACCTGCTGAATTGAAGCAGTATTTAGATCAGCCAAATATTTCAAGGTCATCAAATGCGCTAAAATTTTGGATCGATAGAAGGCATTTTACTCCCGTGCTATCAGAAATAGCTGTTAAATATTTAATTTCTTCTGCTATATCTGTAGCATCTGAACGAGCTGCTTTTACAATCAATCTGTTCATGCCTAATAATCGTAGTAGTCAAACAGCTGAACATATAAAACAAAAAGTATTTTTAAAAACTCTTACTGAAAAATATTGGTACACATGATTGTCTCACTTAAATTAAACAATAATTACTAAGAACTATATCCTAACACTTTTATACATTTATAATTTAATTTGTTTAATAAATATACTGAACTATAAACTGTGTAATCATTTTTGACCTGCCTTACAAATTTTTTTTAAATAAAGCCGATATATCGAAATATCGATATTTTTTTTCGATATATCAAGCTTCGATATTGATATATTTAAAAATATCGATGTATCGAAAATCTGATATTTTAAAAAATATCAACAGTCCTAGAACGAATACAGTTTCATTAAAATCGAATCAGTAGTTTTTTTGTACTAAGCTGTATAAGTTACTATAGATTTTTAACTACCCCACGGGAACTCTTTAATTTTGCCAAATTTCGTGAAAATCGGTTTAGCCGTTTATTTTACGCGTGATTTACAAACATACTTACAATCATTCACGTACTTTAGACTATTAGTAGGATTATAATTAATTATATTATAATATAGTACGATAATTCTAGCATTGCATCTCTTTGACTCTTTTCGGATTGTATCGCTCGTAGGCAGTAAATTATGCCGCGCACCTATGTGGCGTATTCTTTGATCGGTGTTCTAGTATAATAGTGCGTGGATTGTTTAATGTTTGCGTGCGGGGTGCGCGGTTGCAGCGCACTAAGACTCGCCCAAACACTCAAGGCCATTGGGGACACTAATTGCCTTAAAGCGGGCTTGACGCGTGTTTAAGTCGCGTACGATCTTGGTAATCGGGTTGTCGGCGAAATTATAATCTATAAAGATAGACTTAAAAGGACATAATATATTTTAAGTTTATCAGCGCAGAATAAGCGCGGGCGCATTCGTGAAACGCGCGTCGACGCCGCATTAAAGTTAAACAGTCATCGTGTGCATACGCCTTAAGTATCAACAAATACCTATATGACTTAAAACCTAACATTTATCTCGTGAATGCTAATAGAAGCCCATCGATACTTTATGAACGTGATGATTTTACAAATCTTGCGTTCTTCTCAAAAATCCGAAATGATTTGCCGTAGGCACTTCGAGCTTAGGTACATTGTAAAATCTCAATATAAAATAACAAAAAAATGTTGAATAGTATAGTTAGATATTATTTAGAGATTATGCATATTTTATAATATATAATAAATATTTAATTACATAAAAATATAAATTATGTATTATACCTAAGCTTGTGTACTGGCTGAAATTATGCATAACTAGCTAGGTAAATGAAAAGAAGATTTAAAGATGTGTCAAAAAATGAAAAGATAAATTTTCTAAAAAAAATTATAATTACAATTATTACATTTACAGCTAACCTAAATCAGTTTTTTATCTATCACATCAAAAATGTTTAGTATTATGTAAAATTTACTACATTTTATTCAAAAAAAATATATAAATTAAGATGTCTTATTTATTTAGAAAAAATTTGATTAGATTCAAAAAATATTATTTCCCTCGAAAGTTATCTTGTCCATGCGGATGTCCACCAGGCGCAGGAAATGAGATCAAGCCTCCGGCGTATTGTTGTGTTACCAATGTACCCCCAAATCCATGCGTCCCTCGCTTTCATCATGGCAAGAACACTTGGAAGAAATACAAATACTTTGCACTCTTCGTGTGTTTTCCTTTAATTCTGTTTCAACTTTTTAGTGTTTGTGGACATACTCCACCGCCTAAAGGAGAATGTCGCGATTACGAGTATATGCGCTTACGATCCAAAAAATATCCCTGGAGAGATGGTGTCCAGACTTTATTTCATAATGATCGCGTAAACCACGTACCGGGTGAATGTGTTCCCCCACCACTAGATTGCGATTAAGCTATCCCTGTATTCGTGATAAGTGACAAATAAAATTAGCTTATGTTCATAAAGAAACAAACTTATCGTGACACAATATCATGTTTTGAAGCTGCTCAGAACATTTGCTTCAATTAGGGCTAGAAGAAGTATAAATAGAACCCAAGGGTTTGCCAGGAGAAGATGCGCACGCATCGCGATATGAAAGGGCGTAAGTCTACGTCGGCGCGAGGCGCGCTACGGTCGGTCTAGAGGTGGCGATCAATAGTCGCGCTGACGTCAGTGTGGTATCGCGCGCTATTGGCCCACCCGGCATTATTAAATAAACCTCCGGGGCGAGTGTCGCGCCGCGGGCACAGCACCGCAGCACGCGGCGGGCCCGCGCACCGCTTGCGCGCCGCCCGCCATGGACGACATGCCGGACCTGTCGCACCTCACGCCCGAGGAGCGCGCCATCATTGAGGGTGTCATAATGCGCCAGCGACAAGAGGAGCAGCGAGAACACGAGATTATGAGGTGTGCCCCGTCCTCCCACCCTCCCCGCTCCTACGTACCATATCTTCCTATTTAATGCACCATATGTGATAAAACAGTGAATGTGCTTTATAAATGTGTAGCATTCTGAATAATATTGTTTAACCTCCTGATGATCTCGAATTGAGGAGTACGACTAAATTAAAAGTCTAAATAAAATATCGGTTGGTGCAAAACTCGGGATATCGACGTGTACTTAGTGTCACATCTGCGCGAACTTATAATCGTGATTACGTATACACTATGAGCAAGATTAACAGCCTTATTCTTTTGTATTGATTTAGGCCATGATATACTGTGATGATAAAAAGATAATCTATCAATAACATAAAAACGTTAAATAGGTACTAATAAATAATGTTTAAAATGTAATTAAAAACAGTCTTTACATATTTAACATAAACGTTAATAATATAAAGGAGTACAAGGTTGCAACTATTGATATAATAGAATAATCTAATTATACATACGTCATACCTTTTATACTAGTCTACTTCATCTTAGTTTATCCTATTTTATGTAAATATCATTTTATAGACCATCAAAATATCGACCTTCATAATCCATTCCACTTTGGCTAACATTTGCACAAGGTACTTAGTTATTGACGTTAAGTAGGCGCTTCGCTTGCGGGAGCGTAGATGCAGTAAGATATTTTAGTGACCTACTTTTAGACCTGCATCGCCAAACTGGGCACAAAGTGTTCTTTTTTATATATTTTCATTTTTTTATTTACATATACTACGTGCATGGTATCATAATACTTCTTAAATGTGATTTCTCTCTTTGTCCCTATGTATCGATACGCAACCTATAATTTAGACACAGGTTACTCACTTACACCTGAAACAAATTAATATTAGCTTTTATATAAAAGTTGTACACAAGAAAAAATTTGTTTTTTAATTTTTTTTTTTACCCTTTTACGACAATTATATAATTTAATAATTATTAATAAACAAATAATATATTACCGACCTAACCAGATTTCAAGCCAAACAGTTCATCCTAGTATGTCAGGGTATACTAGTTAGGCTAGGTTAGGATTAGGCCGAACTGATTAAATCGTTGCAAGTAAGAAAATAAGCATGTTGGAACCCAAGTAGCAGAAAAAGTTTATTTTTAATTTTAGTTTGACTCTAAAAAAATAATTATTTCATTTGAATTTTTGTAAATATTTTCGAAGGATAATATTATCTTTAACAGTTCATAGCTTAGGTAATAAAAGAGAAGAAACTGACAAGTCCTGAATTTATTTTATCTATACATATAATAAAATTGTAACTAGTTTGAATCTATACGTCGGAAAATCTTTACACATTATAATCGATAGAGGCCGAATCTATAGTTTTTAGATTTTTTGTCTGTCTGTCTGTGACAGCATCACGCAAAAACCATTCGAGATATTTTGATGAAATTTGGTATGATGATAGCTGGTTATCCGGGTCAACATATACTTAGGATACTTTTTACTGAGGAGAAATCATCTCTGAGAAATCTATACTAAGCGTTAAAACGTAACTAGGGACGAACCCGAGCGGAGCGAGGGTGGATCGCTAGTAATTTTGTACAAGTGTTTTCTCACTTCTAATCTGAATCTATATAATCGAAGTCTGAATAAATATTGCTCATTTAATTTATTGCCACTTAATTTTAAGCATTAATTTACAAGAATAATAGGCACAAGCTTTGGGACGCGGCCTCTGGAGGAGTACATGGTATTTTTGGATAGGAGAGTTATTTTGAGGTTTTAAAGACAAAGGTACAATATTTCCAATATTTTTTGACACTTCCAATTCTTCTGTTATCGTCCGACACCTATAATTTTCGAGTCGAAACTGTCACCTTTAAAATAACATAGCACTTATGAGAAAAAAAGACTAACAAGAAGGCTAAGACGAGAGCTACGCTACGCTTTACTCCCGCCTTAGCCTTCTCAGCCTACGTTATCTAAGCCGGGCCTGACACATAATAACACTACCCACTCCTCCATAAGCTGCGTCCCACATACTAAACTGAATAATACGTCAAAATCAGTTCGGCCTAGGCCAAACTAGTTAAACCTACAGTATTTAAACCAAACTAGATCCCTACTAACCCAAACTAGAGTCCTGGGTTAAACTAGTATAAACTGTCTTAGGATGAGTCGCTTTGGCCTAGGACAAACTAGTAGAGCCTGAAATTGGATTTGGCTGATAACACATACAAGTTATGCTATAATTTAGTCTAGATAGTTTAATTCCTCAGTTTTATTGAGTAGTAGCAAAGTATCTTGATATCATTTATCTAGTATCTACTTCATGACAACAATTAATTAATCCTGAAAACATGCTGTAGTTACCTATAAAATTTCTTTATTACTTGTGGAATACTACTAAAATTTAGTTAACGGACAATTTATTTTTTAGTTTCAATTATAATTTTATTTCAATGTACATATTACTACCTAGCAAAGTCCACTAGCATAAAGTTAATAGTAGGGGAGCCCACGATGCTAAATGGGGATTTACTCGAGCGTCGTAGAGACCTATTGGGATGCAAAGCTTAGATGATAAGAAGAAAAAAATGTTATATGATATATACCTTTACATCGGTGGGGGAAGCGGCTATACATTTTTAAATATGTAAAAAAAAACTGTTGCATAGAAATCCTCGAGCGCGTCAGATATTGATAGCATCAATGCCCTACGTATTTTTAATAATGAACGTATGTTAATCTGATCGTTTGCATGATGCGGGTAATTGTATTTAAGGGTTGAAAATGAAAAAAAAAAAATTTAATCGAGTGTTAAGTGCACCAAAAAAAAGCTCTCATTCACTAATCTGACGATTTCGATGGGACGCAAACTCGCGGCCATTTTAATAATTTGCAAAAAAAAATCGCCATTTTGAAATACTCAAGCGCGTCAGATTAAGATATATATGGTTCATCTTTATGTTCTAAACGTACTGTCTCATAATCTGACGATTATCTAGAGGGATTCGCCTGATCTGACAAAAAAAATTAGAAAAACGGTTCACCTTAAAGGCCATACCTGCAACTTCCCGCTAATTCCCTTCCTGAGCGCTTAAAATTGTACTTATGACATTTTTGAGCTCAAAATATAATTTATGCTGAGTTCAAAGAAATAATATTTCTATGCATTTGAGCTCTCCCAGCTCGAAAGTCTGATAGAAGTTTCATAGAACACTATTTTTGGAATTTTCAAACCGCAATAACTTTTGAATAGATCAAGCAATTTTCACGCGGTTGACGCCATTCGACGCAGTTTTATCATTCTCATAAGTTATTTTCAGGTTTTAATTGATCGAACCAAAAATTTCGCAGTAATCCCGAAAAAACACTATTTTCGGTTTTCTTTCGTTCACGATATCTCTCGAACGAATCAACCGATTTTGACCGGATTAGCGACGATTGGCGTGGTTTTTCTAGTTTAAGGGCGGATTAGTTTTTGAAGTTAATTGATAAAGCCGGTTAAAAGTAATTCCCAAAAAACCACTTTCAAAAAAAAAAAATTCTTATTATTTATAAGATTTTTCAAAATTTCTCAAAATCTATCGGTCCGAATCGGTTCAAATTCACAGGAAATCTAATTTTGAGGGAAATCTTTAGAACGCCGTTTAGTAGATTCCGATCGGTTTAGTCGTTGAAAAGATATAAGCGAGTCACACATACACACACACATACATACATACAGACTTAGTGACAACATCATACACGGGGGTAGTCAGGGAAGCTTCCTATGACCATAAAACGTCAAGATCTGATGAAAACTCGATTTTCGAAAAACGGGGTAAAACCAATAACTTCCCGAATTTTTTTTTTAAATCATTGAACTTAATTAATTGAAAAGCTCAGGAAATAGCATGCAAATAAATAAGTGTATGCTTTTTTAGTAGAATACATGTATTTATAAAAAAATACTTAAAAAAAAGCTTAAAACAATTTAATGTTTTATAATTAATTGATTAATTAATCATCATCTTCATCCGTAGAATCATCTTCCTCTTCTGGCTCAATTTCATCCTCAGATTGCGTATCTGTAATAAAAAATTATTAAAATATTTATCAATATTTTTTTTTATGAACAACGTGTTTTTTTAATTATTGAAGAAAAGAAATACGTGATTCTTGAGTATCTTCAAGAATATCAGGTGTTATGACTACATCTTCGTACGCTTTCGGCAATTGGTCACCTGCAAACCAGTTCATTTTAAATTTCCTGTCGACAATTTTCCATCCATAGTCCGTTGGTAAAAGATCAGTAATGTGCGTGAAATAAATCATTTAATGATGATTCCATCGACAATTCGAGGTTATCATATGTTCCTCGAGACTTTCGGATAACCGGCTTGCTCCGACGATATTCCAAAATATTTACACATTTTTTAAAGTTTCTATCGTAAATTTAATTGTTTTTTGTAAGGTACTTTCACCACAAAATACACATTTCAAATTAATGTCACTCATATTAAATATTTATAAACTTTAATTCACACAAATAATATTAAAATAGCAAAAAAAGCCAAAACGTTGGAAACACGTTGTAAACAGTACGCCACGAACGAGTCTTTATGATCAGCTGTGATGGCGTCATGGCGGCAGAAACCAGAGTGGGGACGGAGTGAGAGAGTAATAGATAGAGAAAGAATGAGAGAGGAATAGACACGCGGAGAAGGAAATGTAGGCATCACGCAGCTGCACGCATTTAACTTTATCGACAAATTTTTGTTATTTCGGCTTGCGGAAATCGTCAGATTATATATTTTCCATTATTCTTGAATTATTTCCTTCAAAATAAAAAAAAAATTAGCTACGCTCGAGAATGTCGAGATGACGTTTTTTTTTACAACTTTGTTGCCCTCCCCTTTTTTTACGTCACTCTCAAATTGTCAGATTAGTGGAATATACACTTTTTAGGATGTAATTAACTCACCCTACCTTAATCTGACGCGCTCGAGAATTTCTGATGGTCAATTTTTTTTTACTAATCTGATCCTGTATCCTTCACGGGCGGCCTTATATATGGGCCTCATGTTTTGTGGAGGTACTTAACCGGGTACAAGGTATCCCCCTGTATATTAATCTGCCGCGCTTTAGTAAATCCCGAAATCCCCGCTTGGGCTCCCCTACTATAAAAATCGCTTAAATTCGAGTCGAACTCTCACATTGTGGGTTTTAAACCGTTCTACAATTCTAAAACGAAATATATTTGTAAGTCTTCATGAATGCAACGAAATAAGTCTATGTACATTACCATTTATAAGACAAAGATAATAAGAACTTAATATAATACTTTCTTAGATTTACGCGAATATTTGACATTTTAAATAAAACTATCTTTTCGGATTTTGTCGCGGATTTATTTGTATTTTTGTTTCCCGACGTTTCGAATGCTTTACAGCATCCATGGTCACGGGAGAGACTGAGGTGTTACATGTCTTAAAGATATAGTTGTTACAGACAGCCTACCCACAATTAACAAAATGAAGATTGCACCAATTACATTACAATATTTTAACTTTAAATATTTTTATAATTTTAATTATAATTGAATATGGAAAATTATTTATTTAATTTTTGCTAGTATTTTTATAATTAATACGATTTTAAAAATATTAATTAGTAATCTATATTTAGTGTTGCCATTATTATATTTATAACCATAAGAAAAATATAAAATATAGTATTAATTATTTAAGCCACAATTGATCTGTGTAATTTGAAAAAGTTAAGATTAATTAAATTTTATAATTTTAATTTAAATTTGCTATTATTTAAAAAACAAATTATTAAGCAACACATTACTACATACATTTACAAATGAAAAATTGAAAAAATATTATTAATCAGAAATGCTATCATTTTGATCTACACAGTAAGAACTTACTACATCTACCTGTCTGTTATGTTTAGATTTATTATTAGATTTTATTATATTAATAACAGGATCCCATGACGATGGTAGTACCCAGCCATCTTCCCTATTGAAATTAGGATGTTTTTTAATTTCTATGGCTTCTCGAATCATTCTAGGGCGATATCGGTTTTCTTTCGCCAGGATTTGAGGCCTATCGAAGCGAATATAATGGCTTGGGCGGTCCTGACTGTGTTTACAGACAGCAGATGTTGTATTGCGACGGTGCTTCACATCAGCTATGTGTTCTTTGACCCGGGTTCTAATGGATCTCTTTGTTTGTCCGATGTAAGAGAGCCCACAATCACAATCAAGCTTGTAAACTCCTGCATCTTGTAGAGGGATGTGGCACTTGACAGGTGGTAGAAACTCAAGCCGCCAAAGAAAATTAGTCAGTTTCTACCACCTGTCAAGTGCCACATCCCTCTACAAGATGCAGGAGTTTACAAGCTTGATTGTGATTGTGGGCTCTCTTACATCGGACAAACAAAGAGATCCATTAGAACCCGGGTCAAAGAACACATAGCTGATGTGAAGCACCGTCGCAATACAACATCTGCTGTCTGTAAACACAGTCAGGACCGCCCAAGCCATTATATTCGCTTCGATAGGCCTCAAATCCTGGCGAAAGAAAACCGATATCGCCCTAGAATGATTCGAGAAGCCATAGAAATTAAAAAACATCCTAATTTCAATAGGGAAGATGGCTGGGTACTACCATCGTCATGGGATCCTGTTATTAATATAATAAAATCTAATAATAAATCTAAACATAACAGACAGGTAGATGTAGTAAGTTCTTACTGTGTAGATCAAAATGATAGCATTTCTGATTAATAGTATTTTTCAATTTTTCATTTGTAAATGTATGTAGTAATGTGTTGCTTAATAATTTGTTTTTTAAATAATAGCAAATTTAAATTAAAATTATAAAATTTAATTAATCTTAACTTTTTCAAATTACACAGATCAATTGTGGCTTAAATAATTAATACTATATTTTATATTTTTCTTATGGTTATAAATATAATAATGGCAACACTAAATATAGATTACTAATTAATATTTTTAAAATCGTATTAATTATAAAAATACTAGCAAAAATTAAATAAATAATTTTCCATATTCAATTATAATTAAAATTATAAAAATATTTAAAGTTAAAATATTGTAATGTAATTGGTGCAATCTTCATTTTGTTAATTGTGGGTAGGCTGTCTGTAACAACTATATCTTTAAGACATGTAACACCTCAGTCTCTCCCGTGACCATGGATGCTGTAAAGCATTCGAAACGTCGGGAAACAAAAATACAAATAAATCCGCGACAAAATCCGAAAAGATAGTTTTATTTAAAAAGAACTTAATATTTTATCCTTTTTGCTTTTTATTATATTGTTAAGATATTACTTTCTTAGATTTACGCGAATATTTGACATTTTAAATAAAACTATCTTTTCGGATTTTGTCGCGGATTTATTTGCATTTTTGTTTCCCGACGTTTCGAATGCTTTACAGCATCCATGGTCACGGGAGAGACTGAGGTGTTACATGTCTTGGATGTATAGTTGTTACAGACAGCCTACCCACAATTAACAAAATGTAATTGGTGCAATTTTCATTTTGTGACAAAAATGCAAATAAATCCGCGACAAAATCCGAAAAGATAGTTTTATTTAAATTGTTAAGATATCTAACATTTATAATTTTACCTCTATATTACGGTTTAAAAATACCATTTAAATAAGTTCATTAAAGATAAATCAAATTCATACAGAGTAAGTCTAGAAATACGGTCCCATCGTCTGGCTATTCCGGTAGAGTATGGAACCTTAAAAATATAGCTATTAAAAATTTTATGTCCAGCTGTTTATTATTTCGCATAATTCTTGAAAGGTGTATTTAAATATTTTTAGATAAATCGTTAGGAACCATCGTCTTTAAGAACTTAACATTAATGTGGTCTCTATCTACCTACTTAATGCCTCAACCGCCAACTTTCGTCGGGTTGCCTCACGTTTTCATTGCACGGACTGTATGTAGTCCAAAGTCTTTAAACAAGATAAGTGATAGGCTGACATAACTTTTTTTCGTAAAAAAATATTATGATCACTATTGTTCTTCTTTGACAAGTAATTCTTATAAAACTATTCTAAATGTCTCTGTTTCATTATTTTTCTATTTTTGAACGCTTCAATAATTAAGTTTGGAGACTTACGAGATTATTAAAAATATGGTTTTAATATACCTACAATAAAACACTCGTATTTATTTTCTGTATCCATAAAATAAAGGTATTGCATAACTCTTGGAAACCTTAACAGTTTGAATTACGTTTTCTACTGAAAAACGCTTACATGATTTAGATATTATTAATTTTATTTGAAACAATCGACAAGTACAGTGCGTACGTGGTACCGTTGTTACCGTCTCACGTGTTTCCCTCTTCCTATAATCCTGGGTCGTTTAAACGGAACGTGAAAAAGCACATTTGCAGGCCGACAAGGTGAGGTTGATCGGAATCGAGATCAAGTCCCGGAACCGATGGATCTCATTCTGGATTCCACTGTCGCTTACCATCAGGCGTCATGGAGTCATCTTGTCGAGCGTCAATAAAAAAAAAGTACTTGTCGATTGTTTCAAATTAAATATTTTTATAAAATCAAATGTTTATAAAATATAAAAAATATAAAATATAAAAACACAGAATATCTTTTGGTTAAATCTATATAAATAAAAATGAATCACCGAAATGTAGGTGCATTATGTATGCGCATAACTTCCGATCGACTACACCAATAATGGATTTTTTTTTTGTTTTTGTTATTGTCAGGACAAGCTTTGTATAGAAGAAAATTAAAAGAAAAAAAGATCTTTTTACTAAAATCAGCTTTTTTAAATCTCATGACATGAAAAGTGAGTGAGTGAATGTGACAGAATGATGTGCAGTAGTTCAGCCAGTAGTTGACAACTTCAAACAGACAATACGTCATATCATTAAATATGTCAATTAAAGAGAAAAGTTCGTATGGGGAAGCAAGCTAGGGCGAAGTGAGGGTGAGCCGCTAGTTTAGTTATATAAAATTAAAATGTATTACGGGACTATTTCAGAAGTAGGTCAGGTAGGCCAAGTAAAATTCGGTGTAACAGCACACAGTTTTTATTGTTTTGTACAGAGTCAGGTAACGCCTTAAACGACATTACGAAAAGAATGACGTATTGCAAGATTGTATTACGTCCTAAAACAAAAAACAATGTTCCCGCTCTTTTTTCACTCAAGATGACAAATTCAGAAAACTGAAATAAGTATTTTTTATCATAATGATAACTTAAAGAATCAAATACTTAATTTAAAATAATGCCTATAAATTCTATTTTTATATAATTTATAATTTCTAATATAGTTATTATTATTATTTAATTAATTAATTAAATTATATTAATATTTCTATATTATTATTAATGTAGTATCAAATGTTTTCTATATAATTTATTCACTAGTTTTTGGCACAATCATTTGAGTAGGACTTTATTATCGCATTTTCTTATTATTTATCTTCAAATTTGTAATTTAAACTCTGTAAATTTATAATTGTTGTTTATTGTTGTATTCAACCCTTTTTTACGTCCCACTGCTGGGCACGGGCATCCCTTCAGTACGAGGGGGATCCCGGATCAGGCCATAGTTCAATACGCTGGCCAAGTACGTCTTTTGAAAACTTGCTACTCGTAGGTTCTCACAGACATGCACAGGTTTCCTCACGATGTTTTCCTTCACCGTTAAGACAAGTGGCAATGGCACGTTGGAAATGATTCGCACAAGAAAATATCAGAGATGCGAGACCCGGGATTTGAACCCGCTTCACTCGGTTTCTCGGGCGTTTCCACTGGACTATTACTGCTTTTTTTATAATTTTATAATTACGTATATCGTTTCCTTCAACTTTATTTCACTCAATATAAAATTTTAATTTCGGAAGATACAGTCGCTATAAGCTACAGCTATAAAATTCTAAAATGAAATATTGATTTACACCTTTAATTCTGATATTACCTCCCTAATCATTACATATAATAAAATTGTAACTGAGCCGAATCTGTAGATTAAATATTTTTTGGTAAATTTCATTTAAATAGTCATTATAGTCATTATTATCATTTTTAGAATTTTTGTCTGTCTATCTGGGAGCGCATCACGAAAAAACCACGGATTTTGATGAAATTTGGTATGGTGATAGTTGGTTATTCGAATCAACGTATTACTACATACACAACGTATACTATTTACTGCGGGAAAATATCTCATCTGTGAGAAAAAATACTACGTAACTTACAAAATAGGTCAAAAAATAATTATAAATAGCTTCTCTTGAAAAAACTATATCAATAGCGATACAACAACGAATAAAGTATATATATACTAATAAATATTATTTTACTTTTTAATAAGCGCATTTTTTAGTTTTTTAAACTATAATTTATTTTTCATTTATAGAGTAGCGATAAGCGACTCACCCTCGCTTCACTCGGGTTCGTCCCTAGCTTGCTTCCCCATACAAACTTTCATCCCCATTTTCACCCCCTTAAGGGATAATTGCCGGGATAAAGATTCCTATGCCCTCCCCAGGGTCTCAAACTATCTTCTTACCTAATTTCAACTAAATCGGTTTAGTAGATCTAGAGATTACCCCCTACAACGTCACAAACTCACAATTCACAAACTCATAAACTTTATCTCTTTATAATATTAGTATAGATAGATTGATGTATTATATATGAAAAAAAAACCATCTTATAGAAATATCACTCAATAGGTTACGACGCGGTTCCATTTGTCCAAATTATATGCAGTAAAAGGTTTTTTTTTGTTTTAAACATTTTAGACGATAAATTTACTGATTTTAATAAGAATTCATAATTGTTGATAATATGACCAATAAACATGACCTACCGATTTAAATTATTTTTTAATATAAAAAACTACTTTGGAATCTCTTTTACGTCAATTATATAGATTATCTTGACAAAATTTCTTGAAAGGTAAAGAAGGGTCGTTTGTTTTTAGTATACGTTCCGTAACCGAAAGGTGCCAATGGAACTCTACTACTAAACCTCCGTTGTCCGTACCGTTCGTTCGTCTGTCAGAGGGCTGTATCTCATAAGCCGTAATAGGTAGAGAGTAATATTTATATAACATGATTGACTGATGTATAATGTATAATAGGTAGAGATTTGAAATTTTCACAGAGTATGTATTTCTATTGCCGCTATAATAACATATATTAAAAATAAATAAAAATAATAAAATCAAAATACAAGAAACATTTATTTAACTTTCGTAATCAATAATCGAAGTTAATATACTATGGATCGAGATCCCGCTGCAAGATTGCTACGTTCATAGCGTATTTAATAATATATACAATAATTAAAGGGACAATATGTTTTGACCAGGGTGCCTATTGAAATGTGCCCGCTAGTATGTTTAATTAACTAAATAATAGTTGACTTTTTGGAATAAAAACGATGACGGGGATGCACGGGGTTTGTTCAGTAGGTCAACATTTCTAGAACGAAAACGTTGGAACCACAAACGTACCCTGTTTTTATAGTATTATAGTATATTATGTATTTAAATAATAATCCATTGCAATACATATGTTTTTATTTGACAGCCTTGTTGCTTAGTAACCCTACTACATCACATCCCTCTTAAAAAAAAATATATTACTATAATTAAAAATAAATAAAAATAAACTAAAAACCAAATCTTTCTGGAGCCTTTCGCTTTCTCTCCGATTTTCTTGGTGGTAATGAGGGGCAAACTAGTGACTGTCCAGATTCAAATGAAGTTGATGGTACAGGGTTCACATCAAATGTGTTGTTACGAGAGGACGAATCTCCTTGGGCTGTAGGTTCAATTTGGCTTTCATTTGATAAATAATATGAAATTTTATTACCATCAGCCACTCTGCTTCGCATTTGGTCTCTATGTTTTCGTTTAAACGTACCATTAGTATTTACTAAATAAGAGTAAGGGCCTGTTCTAGAAGTCACTATTCCAGGTTCAGAACCCTTTTGTAATGTTTTGTTTATCCAAACAGAATCTCCAGGTTGAAATGGCATAGGCTGTTTAGTGTTGTTTTGTAATTGTTGACGTAATTGTGCTTTTTCCATGTTTCCTCGAACGTCTGGTTTTAATAGATCGAATGTTGAACGCATTCTACGTCCAAACATCATTTCAAAAGGAGATCGTTCAGTGGAATGCTGAGGTGTATTTCTGTAACTGAACAAAAAACTACATAATCTTGCATTTAAATCTGTATGTGAGGCTACCATCCTCTCTTTAAAAGTTCGCACCGCTCTTTCTGCCAGCCCATTAGTTCTGGGATGGTATGGTGTGGTTTTAATGTGTGTTATTCCGATAGATTTACAAAAATATCTAAATTCATCAGCTACAAATTGAGGTCCATTGTCTGTTACAATATATTTCGGGTATCCCTATAAGGCAAATAAACTGCGTAGCCTTTTTATAGTACAAGTACATGTAGTGCTTTTCATTGGTAATACTTCTAACCATTTAGTGTAAGCATCAATGATTATTAGCCATGTAAAACCAAGAAATGGACCTGCGAAATCTATGTGAATCCTTGACCAGGGTTCGGGGGGAATACCCCAAGAATATACCGGAACTTTGTTATTAGTGTTTCTTGATCTTTGACATCGTTCACAATTTTGTCCAAAGTCGATAATGTCTTTATCTACATTCGGCCAATATACATGCAATCGGGCTAGAGATTGCATCGCAGTAATTCCTGCGTGTCCATCGTGTAACATTTTTAATATGTCAATTCGTAAATTAATTGGAATACAAATTCTACCGTTCCATAAAACAAATCCGTCTTCATATGACATTTCTTGTCTCTTTTCATAGAAAGCATATAAGTTAGTGTCAATTTCTTTTTTGTCTGGCCAGTATGAAGTTATATATTTTATAACATTTCTTAGTAAAGAGTCTTTAGATGTTTCTTCTCGTAAGCGATGTTTGGTAATAGGTATAGTTTTAAGTCTTAAATGAAGTAAATGTGAATATTTTGGTAAGCCAATTTTTTCTATTATTGAGGAATCTTCTTCTGGTAATGGTAAACGAGATAAGGCATCTGCTGGAGAGTTGTCCTTTGCAGGTAAATATTCTATGTCGTAGTCATAACAATTTAGTATCATTGCCCATCTCAAAAGTCGATTGCTGGCTATTTTAGGTGTCTCTCGGTTTGGACTAAATATACGTTCAAGTGGTTTGTGATCTGTTAGCAATGTAAATCTTCGACCATATAAATATTGATGAAACTTAGTAACTGCATAAATTAAGCCTAGTGCTTCCTTATCAATTGTTGAATACCGTTGTTCTACAATTGATAACGTTCTTGATCCAAAAGCGATAGGTCCCATATCTCCGTTCTCATATTTATGGAACATAACTGCTCCAATACCTTTGTCTGATGCGTCACTGCTCACATATATGGGAAGGTTGCTGTTATAATGGGCTAAGGTATTGTTTGATGTTAGTATATCCTTTAAACTATTAATAATATTAGAATCTGCTGTTGTCCAATCCCATTTATTTCCCTTTTTTAAAAATCTATACAATGGTATACATTTTACTTGTAACATCTCAATAAACCGGCCGTAGTAACTAATAGACCCTAGAAATGCTCTAAGTTCTGAAATGTTTGATGGGATAGGCATTTCTTTTATGGCTTTAACATGTTCTTCTGTTGGATGCAGTCCATGTTTATCTATCTTATGTCCTAAAAATGTTACACTTTCTTGTAGCCATGAGCATTTTGAAATTTGACTTTTAATACCCGCTGACTTTAATTTTTTTAAGACTGTTCGTACCTTATTAATGTGATCCGTTAAATTGTTTGCAGTTATAAGAATATCGTCAAGATAGCAGACTACTCCATCAATACCACTTAGTATTTGATCCATTGTTCGCTGAAATAAAGCTGGAGCAAAAGATATACCGAATGGTAAACGTTTATACTGATAGTATACACTGTGTGTTGAGATTACTAAATATTTTCTGGACCCTGGATCAACCATCAGTTGTAAATAAGCGTCTTTTAAGTCTATTTTTATAAACAATACACCTTCTGCTAATTTAGATGTTATTTCTTCAAATCTAGGTAATGGATAGTCATCCACTTGAACATGTCTATTGATTGTTACTTTGAAATCCGCACAAATACGTATGTTGCCATTATGTTTTACTGCTATAACTATTGGCGATGCCCTTTCAATTGGGGTCGTCATTGTATCTACTGATTCTATAACGTTTTCATTTACTAGTCTCTGTAGTTCAGCTGTAACCTGATCTTTAAGGGCCAGTGGTACTGGTCTTGGTCGAAATGTTTTTGATGGCACGTTTTCTGAAATATGAATTTTTGCATAATGTCCTCTTATGGTACCTAATTTTCCCTCAAATATTTCAGAAAACTCATTGAGTAGCTGTTGGACTATTTGATCGCGGTCCAAAGGGTTTTTAATAGTTCGGTTTCTTTCTATTATGTTATTTTGATCATTTATTTGGTGTATTTCTTTAATGTTACATAGCCTTGATCCTGGAGGCATTGGAAGTTCATATTGTATACACCAATCTAGGCCAAATAATGGTATATCATTATGTTTAGTTACGTATGCTTCTAATAGTTTAGTTTTATTAAATGCTTCTACCATAATTTGACAGATTCCCAATGTTTTAATCTTAACATCTGTATAAGCTATTAAGTTACTACATTTCTTCAATTTTGGTCTTCCTAGAGTTTTCCATAACTCTTTGCCAATAACTGAATGTACTGCACCTGGGTCATACAACATATCGATCTTAATATTGTTCATAATTGTTGGTATTAAAATTTTTGATGGCTTGTTTTTATGATTGATGTTAAAAGTTTGCGGAGACTCATCTACATCCGAATCTGAACTATTAGAATTTATATCATTATGAAAGGTTTGTACTTGTCTTGTTTTATTATATTTACTTTTAGAATATTTCGTCGAGATACAAACGCTTGAAAAATGGTTTGGCTTACCGCAAGCAGTACATTGCTTTCCACGTGCAGGGCACTCTGCAATATTTTTATGATATGACTTACCACAATAAGTACATCGCTTCATTTGATGATGATTCGTTTCGCTTTTAGTTGTTTTATTGTTTTTGATTACTTTGTTAATAGTAACGTTATCGTTAAAATCTGAATGTTGCATTGTATGTGTTTGCGTTATAAAATTTGCTTGAGTTTCTGCCTGTTCTAAGTTTCTAGCTGTAGCTACTACATCCGCCAGTTTAGCACTGTTTTTAGGATGCTGTTTAATGAGTTCTTGTTGCCATTGCAGGTTATTTATACCAATTACCAATTGGTCTCTCAGGCGTTCATCCATCATATTTCCAAATTCACAATACCCAGCTGAAGATCGAAGGTCCATTACAAATTGTGATACTGAGGTGCAACTATCCCTTCTTTTAGATGCAAATGCTACACGTTCTGCAAGTACATATGTTTTTCTTCCATAGTATTCGTTCAAAACAGTTACGAGTTCGTCGAAATGTTTTTCTGTTACTGATGCTGGTCGGAAATGATCTACAAGTACCTTAAATGCTTTTTGACCAATCCGAGATAATAACAATCGTTTTCGTTTTTCTTCATTTTCTCTTGTGTTAAGTCCATGAAGTTCAAGTTCGATTTTAAATCGTTGTATATAATACTCCCAATCATCAGGGTTATTTAATTCTTCAAATGTAAATTTTTCGAGGGACATAATTCTCCTTTATCCTCGTCGCCAAATATAGTATTATAGTATATTATGTATTTAAATAATAATCCATTGCAATACATATGTTTTTATTTGACAGCCTTGTTGCTTAGTAACCCTACTACAGTTTTCTTTTACAGTAGCTTCCCCATACATATCATTAATCCTTTGAGCTGTTTCTGCCGCGCTGGTACCACGGCGGTACTTGTATTCGTAAACAACGCGATATTTTAAAATTTCCATATTGTGAACAGAACAATGTTAAAGAAAATTCAAATAGCGTGTAAACAAATAAATCACTAAATTCGAAACACAAATACACAAGTCTAAATTTGAAATAAATATGAATTTAAAATTCGTAACCGACCGCCAGATATTTGAAATTCGAAGTGGCCAGTTCGACAAAACGCCAATTTTATATGTAAGGATGTAATATTTTTAAGACAAGAACAAAACTTTACAAAGATTTTAAAATTGAAAATCGTTTCGAGCTGTAGGTAATCTATACTAATATTATAAAGAGGTAAAGTTTGTGATCTTGTGAGTTTGTGAGTTTGTGGGTTTGTGAGTTTGTGACGTTGTAGGGTGTAATCTCTGGATCTACTAAACCGATTTTCAAAATTCTTTTACCAATAGAAAGCCACGTTCTTTCTGAGTGTCATAGGCTATATATTAATCCCAAAAATGAAAAGACTTTTTCGTGGAAGTCGGATTTGCAAAGTAAGTCGGAGAAAAAACGATCGAACGAAAACGTTTCTTACGAACGCTGCCTTAACGATGAGAGATATATGATTATGTTTTAGTGTAAAGTTGTAGAGCTTAATAATGCCTACAAAAATGTCAGCGACAGCATATGTCTAACTTTTATATTTAAGTCACAAAAAGTAGTTTTTTATATTGAAAGAATAATTTAAATCGGTAGGTCATGTTTATTATCAACAATTATGAATTCTTATCAAAATAAGTAATTTTATCGTCTAAAATGTTTAAAACAAAAGACTTTTCCCTTTTACTGCATATAATTTGGACTAATGGGTAAAGAGATAATACAACATATTCGTAGGTATGGACGAACCCGAGCGAGCTGTTTGTCTGTTTTTCTGTTTGTACGGGCTAATCTCCGAATCTATTAGACCGATTTAAATGAAATTTTGCATGGTGGTACCTTATATCCCCGGGCAACATCTTCGATACTTTTAATTCCGGAAAATTAAAGAGTTCCCGTGGGATAGTTAAAAAACTATAACAACTTATACAACTTAGTACACAAAAACTACTGATTGGATTTTAATGAAACTTTACAATAATATAGTTCCATACATGACAAAAATAAATCAGTTACTTTTGATCCCGGAAAATTAAAGAGTTTCCGTGGGATATTTAAAAAACTTACGCACCTAATTTAGTAAAATTTGGCATGCTGATACCTTATATTGCCGGTCAAACAACAGGTTACTTTTCATCCCGGGAAAATGAACGGTTCCCGTGGGATAGATCTGTTTGTGCTTTTCTAGAATAGTAATAAATAAACTAAATCTTTCCTCTATGTAATATTAGTATAGAATTATTATTATTGTTTTATTATTTTTGTTTTTCAACAACCTATATTTTCCACACCCCTTCCCTCTTACAGTTTGCCAATTCCAACACCCCTAAGGTTGGCTGCAACAGATCCCTGTTTTTGCGATAACGCCGCCTCCTGTACATAGTCCTATTTCCATTTTTCTTGTACTAATTTTTCTAATTTTTGTGGGTGTACAATAAAGAATATTTATTATTATTATTCATGCTATAGAACCCTCAGTGTGGGAATAAGACTCGCATCGGTCCAATTCTTTCAAGGGAATGAGCAGCATTGCCTCACAGTAAAAAGTATTCTTTATGTTGACCTAGATTATTATCAGCTATCACCATGCAAAATCCCTTCAAAGTACGTCCAGTGGTTTATCTGTGGTGCGGTAACAGACAGACAATAATTTTAAATGTGTCATGTTGTACTTATACAAGTAGCAAGACTTGCAGCTAGTATAAAAGATGTATGTCCCCGACTGCATAATACTATGTTCCTTCCTCATCTTCTTGTTCTTATCTTATTAGTTCGCTTTTTACGCAGTCTGGTGTTTTTAGTTTTGTAATAATATTTTTTATTGTGATCGCCTTTCAAAATCTTTCATTTTGAAACCCCAACCCATAGGTTTGGAAAAAATATTTCAAAATACTTAAGTTTTAATACACCTATGATATTTGCGATATACTATACCTATGATATATGCATAAAATTCAGTTAAGCTGTTTAAAAATTACAAGGAACAAATAACGTTATATATAGGGGCATTAGCTCCTGGCATATCAATGCCAGCCAGTTCCTTTCCTTATATATTTTTTTGATTTATAACGATTAAAGTTATAATTTCAATTTAAATTTTATTCTTTAACAACATCGGATAACACTTGTCGCTACTGTTTTTCTGCTATCTATACATACGTATAATAACATAGTAACTTAGCGAGATCCTTACATTAATATTTTAAAAAAATGACTGTAATGTATTTTGTGTAGTATATAGACCCCAAAACTACAGTTATTAATTTTTTTGTTTGTTTGTTTGTTTAGTTGTGCTCGTTTCACGCAAAAAGTACTGAACCGATTAATACAAAATATTGTGTACTGATTGATAACTTATTATTTCGATCAACATTTACGATTCCTGTTACTGGAAAAAAATCTTTCCCTTTCATTTCCTCAAGAAAACATCAAACTGATTCTGTGGAGTCGTCCTTAGAAATGTACCTACCTACCTACATGGCTAACACTGACTACAACTTAAGAGATACATCAAAACAATGTAGTAGAAAATTGTAGGTCTTAAAAAGGCTTACAAAAAATCTGCGTAAAGCATAAGTCTTTCTCCTAAGATACCTCGCAATAACTATTTAAATCTATTTAAAACGTACCTAGACATGTACCCGTGCGAACCGACAGTATAAAGTCGATAAATATTTATTTTTTCAAATTTTTGCTTTTACGAACTGAAATATCGACAATAATTATTTTAACAAAAAATTGGTGCAAATGCAATTACATAAAATTTGCAACAAAATTGGATAGGTCAGACATCTTGTATTATTAATAGTTAATAGAGTTACAGACTTATTTAGTCATATTTTATTAAATTTTCAACTATATTATAAAATATATTTATAAAGGACATGAAATATCATTAAAATAAATATTCGTGAGTCTGTAACTTTGTTATTATTGATGATATGAAAAAATTGACACATACTTTTTTATAGGATCTTAAACGCACTACAAATTTGCCATTTAACATTTTTCTCTAACTCTTACAGTTTAGCTAAAAAATGCAAAAAACCGTAAATTTGAACTTCAAAGCCATATAACAAATCAAATATTGAAGATAGAAATTCGACTCAATGTAACTTTTTGTAGTAAATTTAATACTAAAAACGGTTTCATTCATTTTTTTGAAAAATATTTTCGTCACAATTTGCAGGACAAAAAAGTGTTCAAAATCATATTTTCCATACAATTAGGTAGTATGAGAAAACTTAGTTCAATGCAGAACCTCTTAAGCCTAGTTCGCATTAAGCTAGTATTTTAGTCTAGTAGCGAGTAATTAAGTAGCTAAATTACTCGCTACTCACCAAAAATCGATCGCACTTTGTTCGAGTACAGTCTACAAGTGAGTGGTGTTTTGCAAGATGAACAGCCTACAACGCAATAAAGTAAATAAACTGATTAAGCTGATCTAAGAATCTAAGTATATAATAAGTATATAAATATAATAAGAAATCTAAGTATGCGGAATGTTTCATATGCTTGTTTTTATAATGCAAGGACCTAATATTCCACAAGCATTCGTGTTCAACATATTTCGAAACAAATTTAAAAGTCATTTCTTCGCTCCAGCGAAACGACATTATGTCGGCAACTAATGAACTCGACTAATTCGAAAGGTTCGTACTTGTTTAGCCGGTGAACCAGTGAACTCGGACGCGTGGTGGGGGCTGCTACTCGCTCAAAAAAATAGAATAAAATGGATTGACTCGACTAAATTACTTACTAAACTAATCGACAAAATTTTTAGTGTTCAGACACGTTTAGTTACTAAATTACTCGCTACTAGACTAAAAGCTTAATGCAAACTAGGCTTTAGAATTGGAATTTTGAGCTCCGCTTTAACAGGAGCTTTATTTGGACATTTTTTGACATATTTTGGGGTAAGAGCGAAGAAAAACAAATCGTCATTTTTTGGCACACCCATATATATATATATATATATATATATATATATATATTTTCCTAAAAAAATAGTTTAAGATAAATGTTTAAATATTAATGGCATAACTAAATCATAATAAAGTTGGCTCAAGTTACCCATGACTGCTTTCTGTCAATTTAGTTATCTTAATCGTTAAAGCATTTTAGATAGTCATAGATAATAATAATGTTTTAAAAAATCACGTCATCGTCGTGTAAATATTTTCGTTACTTTAATAATAAAAAAAATCAATAAACTTATCGCAATATGTCAGGACATTAACACACAACACCATCTAGTTCCATGGTAAGCTACGAGGCTTGTGTTATGGATACCAGATAGTTGATACATTATACATATATAACTTTAAATACATACATATTATAAATATAAACATCCATGACTGGAGTACAAACATTCGTGCTCATCACACAAATGAATGCTCCCCAGCGAGACTCAAACCCGCGACCGCTGGCGAAGCAAGTAGGGTCATTACAAACTGAGCCAAACGTGTCGTCGACAATTGCAATATTTACAAACAGAACATATTATTTCGAAGCGTAGCTCTAAAACCAAGTAGGTAGGTACGTTGCGCGGCACGTTAGATGACTGATGTAAGAGCGCCATAAACTTTATTTTATTTTAAGCATTTATTTTATACTAGTATTGGCCGCGGCTCCACCCGCGTTCAAATGACCAAAAACCAAATACATAGGTTTTACGTATTAGTATACTCTTACATTGCAGTTTTTGTATTTTTTCTCAGAAATGAGATATTTTACCGCGGTAAAAAGTATCCTACATGTTGACCCGGATAACCAGTTATCACCATACCAAATTTCATTACAATCCCTCCAATGGTTTTTCTGTGATGCGGTATCAGACAGGCACAAAAATTCTAAAAACTATAGATTCGGAATCTGTATCGATAATAGTGTTTATTTCAATAAGATTTTCCAAAACATATTTAATGTACAGATTCGACTTAGTTACAATTTTATTATATGTATAGATGAAACTATAATTATCATTAGAGTTATATATAATTGAAATTAGTATTTTAGAGGGTACATAACTGAGTTAATGTTATTGAAGAATGCACAGAGTGCGATTAAGGGATTAGGCAAATGAGGACTAGCATAACATATTAATGAAAAAAATAGATAGATTTTGTAATTAAATGAATTTAAATCAAATGCAGACGAAAACAAGATGAAGTTGCAGTGCTGGAGCAAACTATTCGTACAAGGAATGAGATGCACCGTGCTGCCGGCGTGGAGCTGGCCGCCACCTGCCACATCTGTCTTAAAACCAAGTTCGCGGACGGAGTGGGCCACTCCTGCCACTACTGCAGAGTCAGATGCTGCGCGAGATGCGGCGGGAAGGTCACTTTGCGATCTAATAAGGTAATACAATTATATAAAATGCTAAATTTAGTATTCAATCTCTCAATGCTATTTTGCTTGCAGTATCACATAATCTTTTCCCCTTAGCTAATTTAGATGATCAAATAAAACACTTTCATTCAATGCAAATGCACCGGAATTTTTTCAAAAATATATTTTTACTAAATTGAGCCTTAAGACGCCAAGTGAATTGCATGTTTTGAAACATTGTTTGATAATTTCTAGCAGAACTAGCAAATTACAATCTAGTTTTTGGGTAGGTATTATAAGAATATTATAGGTATTAGACCACAATTTACACCACCAATAACCATTTTCTTATAATAATACATTTAAAATTACTTTCGGTAATCTTCAGAAGTCAAAGTCCCTACATAACTGCCAGGATATTTTAGGTCATATAAATTTACAGGTTATATGGGTATGCATACTCTGTCGCAAAAAGCAAGAACTTTTATCAAAAACTGGTCAATGGATACATAAAAGTGCCGGTCAAGATTCAATGCTATGGCGTATGGAATCAGACTTAAGAGGCTTACCGCCTCAAGTGGATGTTTCGTTGGACAAAAGACCCAAATTAGAAAGGGCGCATAGCGCTGCGGAAAAAGAAAACCAACCACTACAAAGATCGGGGAGTGCCTTACGGAGGCAATACAGCCAGCAGGAGGCACGGTGTTATGGAGAGTTAGAAGGACTAGCCCGGACTCACCCTCATCTGGTGCATCCGCGACAAAAGGCGGCATATGGTGTGGAGGACTCTGGAGCATCCCTTCCGGCCACGCAGCTGCTGCCTCTGCCTCATACCGGCGTGCATCCCCCTTTGCCGCCTCGTTCGTCGTCATCAGACGATGAGGTACCGGAATGCATCTCCGATGAGAACGACGAGTATCGCGATCGTGGTAAGTGAGCACGCACTCCCAGCTGGCCCATCCCACCCGTACCATCACGATTCCCTTCCATCCGAGCGATTTTTATTTGTATCACCTTACACGACAGCTACACTATACAACACGCAAAATACCGTATGTTTAGCGTATTTATTAGTTCAATATATTAAAACTTTATATTAATTTGTCTCCTAACATTTTTCAGCGATAAAGTTAAGGTGTTCCGTGCGAGGTTTAAAATTCTATTAACGATTGTAGCTCTTAGTTAGTAACAGGTTAATAAAGAAAAAATAAGCTAATTTTCTCACAATATCTTATATTCTAGAGCACCTAAACTTATCCATAGGTACATTTACATATTTTATGTTAACATCATGTCTGTCCATTTAGTACATACATACATATGTATGAGAGAATAAATAAGTAAGTACTTTGAATAATCATTTCTCCAATAACTTGTTTTTTTTGTAAACGGAAATCTTTTTTCAGATAGAGAGCCTGTTAAATGATTGTATAATAAATGTACAATCGTGGATGTCCAAAATGTTACCAGTTTATTAGAAAAATGTTTTATTTTGCTGTTAGCAATAAAGTGATATGCTATAAACGCCGCGAGCGTCTCGCGCGCCTCTGCTATACGCCCGGTTCCGCGCCGTGCTCCGCGCCGCGTGATTTCGATCCTCACCGCCATGCACTGTTCGCAGGTAATGCTAGAGATAGAGCTCCCGGAGGCACAAGAAACCAGCGCCAAGCGATATTAGATGAAAAAATGAAAAAGTTCTTATCGGTGAGGGGTCGTTTCGCGAAAATAATGCGTTGTAAACTAAGCTAATTCTAGATGTTTCAGTATTGTTATTGTTTATCGTCTAGTAACATCTACTTCTCTGGTCGGCAACCTGTGATCACTGTTGAGTTTGACTGAATCTCTATCCTTTCTAATACTTGAACTATTGCCATCATTGAAATCATATGTGTAGGCTGAAGTACATAAACGATATATGGATATTTATTACTAAAAAATAAAAACCCCTCAAAGTCTTCTGATATTGATACAATTAACAGAAACCTATTCTTGATCTAATTATTACATATCTAAACAATGTACTTCTGCCTCCTTTTGTTGCTTGAACCAGTTTAATCATTATTTGTCTATTTTTAATTCTTCGATATATTTTGGAATAATATGAATGCTTCTTTTCTGGTCATTGCTCTGTATATTATTTCAACAATAATCAATTTGTTTTTGTGTTAAAAAATCTTAATTTTTTTATAATTTATTAAATTTATAATTGGAGCATAATACAGTTTGATTTGATGTTTATTAATAGATATTGTTTAAATTAAAATGCGTTTAAATCTCCACTGATCAGATAAGAATGCAAAAAAGTGCAAAAAAGTATGATGGTGAATGATTTTCTCTTACTTGTTTGTTGTGGTTCAAGCAATGCATGTTTGGGCGAAAAGAAGTGTAACATACTTGTTAAATTATTAATATTTTAGATATTGTGGCCGTCTTTCTTTTATAATTGTTATTTTATTGTTTGACTTGAATAAGTTGTCACACGTTCTTTCCGCTTGTGCGTGATCACTGCTTTTAACTGCGATTTATTTATTTTGGTGCTAATTTTCAAAGTTAGGGTCGCAATTTAGTTGGGTTAAACTCGTAAATTCAAAATTTCAAAATACTCGTGATAAAAAATTTAATTATGCAATATGCATACAATACGGTTCCGGGCGCGTACGGGCGCGCAAGTCGTTGGGCGGCCTCAGTCTATGGCCTGAAAAGTCTAATAAGGCTCTCGTTGCTATTTATGCGTTGTCATTCTTAGGACAACTTGAGGCGTGTTCATCTCTCCGGCACCCGCACCTGCGCAGCACCAGCGTGGCTGCCAACAATTATTACAATTTGACTAATCATTCGCCGGCCTCGTACATGCCGGAGGCGCGCGGAGCGTTCGATTCGGCAAGAACGGCGCCGACCGGCGGCCGTAGCTTCGACTCGGTCACAGACTGTCGGTGGCGCGCTCGCGACGACGGCGAGGGTTCGTACTTACGGCCGTACGTCCCTGACGGGTGTCCGCGTCCCGATCGTGCCGTATATAAGAGTGCCTACTTGTGGGAAGATTCCTCCGATAACAGACGTTTCACGGAGAGGAGAAAAAAAACTGTGCGCTTCGACGGGCACGAGGGGGCTGCGACGTTCCCTCGCGGCGGTCGCGACGCGTCCGGCGCTCCGCACGACTGGGCCTCCTTGCGCTGGGAGTCCGAGCGGCAGACGAGCCAAGACTCCGCCACTAAAGACTCGGGCATCGATACCTCTAGCACTTTTACTTCCAGTGAAGACTCGAACAGGGGCGATTGCCCTAAGGTACTTAATGACTATTGCACATTTATGTACTATCGGTACTTAGCTTGCTTTTAAAACTGAGGAACTCTCTTTAATACCATTGTCACATGGTTTGCTAGAATAGGTTTAATGGTATAAATAAATAGAATCCTATAAATATTATATTTATCTGCGTAGGTAGCTATTAATTACTCGAATATTAAAACGATATGTTTATATCAAAAAAAAAATAATTTTAAGGTATGTATTCGGGCTGTATGATAAAACATATTTGTGTTTGGCTGCAGCATGATTGCATTGGCAGGCATGTCTTATACTAAGTGTGCACTTTCGTTATTGCGTCACACTTCTAGCCAAATTTGCTAAATATTCATGATTTTAAAAGCTTTTGGTCGACTTTATCTGAATATGTTCCTTTTCTAACAGTTTCCACTGAACTGGCAAGTATCCGCTGATGGTACACGTATGGTGGGACACATGGTTTTACGCAAAGCCATAGTGGAAGGCAATTCTCACTCTTCAGCGGCTATTCTAGGGCTGAAAGTAGTTGGAGGCAAGATGCTGCCGGACGGTACACGTGGTGCTATTGTAGAAAAAGTCAAGAAAGGTTCTATAGCGGACTTGGAAGGACAACTTCGAATAGGTTATTAATTTTTTTAGAAAAACGTTACTAAATTTCACATAACTTCATACAGAAAAAAACAACAAAGGAATTAAATAATATATCTCACTACGCAAAAATTTAAATTGTTTCCTATTGTTTACAATAATTAAAATAGAATATAATGAAAATACATTACTTATGTATTTATAAAGGAGATGAAGTGTTACAATGGAGTGGAGTGCCGCTTCAAGGGCGCAGTGCTGAGGAAGTTGCAGCGATAGTGGCTAACAGCAAACATGACTCGCACGTCGAGCTCGTGGTCTCACGCCTGCTGGCACCACCCCGACCTGTGCAATCTTGGAGAGGTCATAAAGGTCAGTTGTAGTAAAATAATGATTTAAAGAACCACCAACACGAATACTACTAATGCTTTCTTAGATTTACGCGAATACTTGACATTTTAAATAAAACTATCTTTTCGGATTTTTTCGCGAATTTATTTTGATTTTTGGTTCCCGACGTTTCGAATGCTTTACAGCAATCATCGTCACGGGAGAGACCAACACCAACACCAACTTCAAAATATCCTTAATAATTTATGAGTATTATCTTCAGCCTATCAAATACAATAGCCTATTTAAAAAACACTGTTTATGTATGGAATCACATGGAGCGAAAATATTATGTGTCATATATTAAATTATACATGAAGAAATTATAGCGAATTGAAAGTAGACGTAGAGTTACGTTGAAAATTTTAGTGTTGTTTTGTCTTTACTTATGATACGGTTTTGTTACTAGCAATGTGTTAATTGATTAATTTTGTCCTTAGAAGTATACACGGAGATTATGGGTGGATGCGAAAAACCTAGCGTACTTGTGACGTCACCAGGCTCTCCCGACATGCACTCCAGACGACGCTCGGCGCGTCACAATCACCATAATGTCAGCGTCACTGGACGCATACAGGTAGTTTAAATAATAATTACCATATATTTCACTACCACGTATTATAATACCCAAATTCTTTTTATTTTAAAGAAATACTGCCGTGTTGGCGTAGTGGCTAGCATATTCGAATACAGACCAGGAGTTCAAAATCCTGGAGCCCATATATATAAGCGTGCTGTGTACCTCTAGACCACCCTAGAGCCTTAGCGCCTTAGCATTAGAACCTTCCGGTTGTCTATCTCGAACTCTTAATAAAAATCGCTCTTATATGACTTCTGCGTCCGGGTGGTTTACCCTTGAGTAGGCGTTTGGGCATACGGGAATCCTCGATCTTCACCACATGTCCAGTCCAGCAGCCGATTTTAATGGTCTTAATAATGTTTAGTTCATCGTAAAAGTTGTACAGCTCGTGATTGTTAGTCTAGATAGGTCTTTAAAATTAAGATAGCTTGTTTAAGTATACTCATCACATTCATTGATATTTCTAAGTCACTTTTTTTGTTACTGTGTTATATGCTTCTAAAGTCGTAAATCTTGTGTCCCGTCCTCCTAAACTCTTCCATGGTTATTAGTAAAACATTCGAGTTTGGATTATTTGATTCATTTAAACGTGTCTTATACATTATTTTACGTCTTAAACTTGATGATGACGCCAGCAAGTGGTAATTTAATGGACTACATATTAAGTTGTAAATGTAATAACATAATTTTTTGTTTGTTAACAGCTCAAAGTGTATTTTGATATTCCGGCACTACAGCTACTTGTAACTGCGGTATCAGCCTGTGGTTTAAGTCCAAGAACTGATGGCTCCACTCGCTGCCCGTATGCTAAAATCTTTTTACTCCCCGATAAAAGTGAGAAGAGTAAACGTCGTACTAAAACAATAGCAAATACATTGGAACCACGATGGAACCAGACATTCGTATATTGCGGAATTAGAATAACTGATATCAAAAAACGAACTTTAGAGGTTAGCTATATTTCTTACTTTATGAATATTACTTGTCATTGATCTGATTACAAATTGAAATCAGTGTAATGTGTTGTGGTCTAATTTGTCATTTAACTGGGTAATTTGTTTTTAGGTGACAGTTTGGGACTTAAATCGGTACGGCCCCAATGATTTTCTTGGAGAAGTTCTCCTTGACCTAGACAATATTGTAATGAACCATGAACCTAATTGGTATATTCTGAAACCTCACGAAGAAACCGGTGGATATAGTGTAAGTATTTAATCTAATTTTTTTTGTAAATTACTTATATGTATCAGTGGCAGCCCATTGGGCGCACGCTCGTTTTAAAAACAATGAAGTGGAGTCAAATTCCTTATTCCGACTTTTAAGGTTTTACTCATTTACAACATGATTCCCTCTCGTTAATATGGTGATGATAAACATCGTTACGATACCAGCATGTCAGAGTGAGGAGAAAATAACTAGTTTTTAAAAGATGTGTGATGATTCTATCATATAGAGAGCAGTTAAAAAGGGCTAAATAATTAAAATAAAAGTACTTATTACATTTTAATTTTTAATATCTATCATATATTGTGAAAATCTGTATACAGATGAAATAATCTACAAGTATTTCTGATACTTTTTTACAAAAAAATAATCCTAATTGCCATACGAAAAAATAAATATTATAAACATATTATTGCTTACCAGCGCTACCGAGATGAGGATATAGACGGGGAACACCTGTCGCCGCCGTCGACGTCCACGTCGCGGCTCTCCGACTCCGACACGCCCAGCGAGTGCGACTTACGGCGGCACCACTCGCTGTCCAGCCTCGCCTCCAGCTCGAGTCCACCACCACCACACGAGGTAACAATACTTGAAATTTATTTAATAGGAAGACCAACAGTATACATATAAATATAAATATGTTGGAATATTAACACAGTACCACGGGTGTACCCAGGTAGGGGCAGGAAATTATACAACAAGAGCGAGACTTTCTACGTATCCGTTTTGCTTCCGCTATCACTGTTCCAGGAACTAAAAAACTTCATGCTTTTCTTCCAACCAATGAAGGTCTATACGTTAAAAGAACCAGTGCTAGTACAAATAGTAAAATTGTAAAAATTACAAAATAAAGTTATCTATTATAATTAATTCAATTTCAATCTCAATTAATAGAACCGTACCTGTTCCATATATTTACTTACTCGTATGATTTTAAACTTTTAGCAGTATATTATTATATATAGTTGCGATTTATACGTACTTATTTCACACTCGAAATTTGTAAAAAATTGTAGTAGGACTTTTTAACGAAAAATTTTATTTAAAAATTGCAAATACTTACTATAAAAAGAAAAGAAAGAAATTATTATTTATTTTAATTTAATTTATTTATTTAATGGTATTCATATTTGTTAGCAGTTATATTTTATTTCTTAAATATCATTTTACAAAAAAAAATAGAGTAGGTATAGTATGCTCTGAAGGCGACAGACTCGACCAAAAAAGTACTGGATGTGGCGCGCAGTGCGATGTGTATGTACTCAATATGCTCTAGCTCCTAAACTACTGGCGATCACGTTGTAATTGTTTTTGTGAAGAATTAAGATATTCAAAGCTTTATTTCAAAGTTAAAATATAGAAAAAAAATATGTCGAAGTTACTCAAACATCCATTTGAAATCTTCACTTCCGGTTTACTATACGTAAAAAGAAACAAATTTGTAATTCGATAAAAAAATTCAAAACTGCATTCTTTTAACTTTCAGAAACGATATTTTTTAGATATTTTTACAAATTGATTGATATAAATAATAAGCATTCAAAAAGTACGGATTTCATACTTCGTAAATTTTTAAAAGCTCATAACTCGGCAATAAAGCATCATACGAAAAAAATAATGTATTTGCACATCCATGACTACTAGAACTATAACTGACCAGAGTATGAACAATTTTCACAACCTCACTTTATTTTCGTTGTCCGCGTCACGTGAAATGCCCCATATATTATGTGTTAACTTATAAAAAAATTGTGCTGCGCGCCCGGTCAACTAGTATTCATACATCACGCTAGAGCAGCGAGCGAGCGGCGAGCTTCACGCTCGCCAGCCACTCGCTGCCGCGCTAACGACTTGAGAAGATTATCAAATCTAGTCTAGCGCTTGTGTACTGGCCTGCGAGCTCGTATTTGACATGTTATTGTTTGGAAGAGCCAAAAAAAGGGGAGAAGAAATAATCAATGTCCATATCTATACATATAATAAACTAGCATTTCCCGCGGCTCCGCCCGCGTTCAGATGAGCCGAATCCAAATTCTTAAGTTTTACATATTAGTATACTCTTACATTACAGTTTTTGTATTTTTTCTCAGAAAGAGACATTTTTCCGCGGTAAAAAGTATCCTATATGTTAACCCGGGTAACCAGCTATCACCATACCAAATTTCATCAAAATCCCTCCAGTAGTTTTTCTGTGATGCGGTAACAGACAGACAGACAAAAATTCTAAAAACTATAGATAGATGAATGATGAATAGGGAGATATTCAAGAAAAACTATTATTGGGGGTTTTATTAACGCGATAGAACCCAAAACAATGATTTTTAGAATTTTTGTCTGTTTGTCTGTGCGTTTGTGCGCGCTAATCTCACCAATCTCAAATGGCTTAACCGATTTGGATGCGGTTTTCACTAATATATTTTATGGTAAGCTTCACTTAAAGTCATTTAGTATTTGTTTAATTTCAATCGGTTCATAAATAAAAAAAGTTATGTCAATTTATTAAAATAACTCAAGAAACATTTATTGGAAAAAAGTTGTGTATACTTATGTACGCATGTAAGAAGTTATAGGTACTTCTTTGTTTTTTATAGCATTTAAATAAAAGCTTGTTTTTTAAATGTTTTAACTTTTTTTAATGTTTCTTACTTTTTTTTCGTATTCTTCTCAGCGAACCTTTTCATTTGATATCCATATCATGGGGGTGCAAAATAAACAGTCCGTCATATTAAATTTTATAATGACGTCACTTTGCTTATTGTGTTTCGCTTATCAAGTCCTTTCATTCGATACCCATATCATATGGGTCACTATGGAAATAATAAATCGCCATTTTGTAACGTCCGTCCGTCATATTGGATTAAAAATGGCAGCATTTAGGAAACGTGCAGTCATGAGAGTCAAACGTGTGTGCCAAATTTCAGCTCAATCGGACAATTGGAAGTGGGCCAAATTTAACTTGTAAGATTTGATTACAGACAGACACCGAGACAGGTGAAACTAAGTAAAAGCTTGTAATATTTTTTATATTTATCGATGTCAGTGTGATATCAACACGTGTTGTGTATATAGAAATACAGGTATATATATATCTTGATTATAGACATCTCAATATACTAAAGAGCCAATAACGACTTTTAATTCATACTGTAGTAATCCCTCCACGACTGCGGACACACCGGCGTGTCAGTTAACAATAGATTTCTTAGAATTTTAATTAATTTCTTAGAAATTTACCTAGAGGTGTTAATCTGTCATATCGTAAAAAAATGACTCTCATAATTCATTTTTCATAAAGCGCCAAAAGAAGTATAACTTCAAAAATGCTATATAATTCTGTTTAGTTGATTTGGCTAAGACTTTTGTTAATTATATCACATATACCTATATGTAGTTCGTAAAACGATGATGATTGAAAGTTTATATGGACACAGCAAAGTCAAAAATTGATAATTTCAGAAGAGAAGCCAATGTAAGTTAAGACATCTATATGGTTGAACATATTAAACAGCGTTTAGCTTAAACTAGGCGCGCTTCTGTCGAACGCCGGCGCACCCTGGTAACAGCTAAAACTCGGCAATTTTTTTTTTAATAATTAGTGTTAGGTGCAAAAAAATTAAAATTCATGAAGGTACTTAGGGATGCACCCAATAAAAAAAAAACAAGAAAAGAAAAAGATGAAAATATGTCGAAAATTTTGAAGTTTTTGTAAAAGTCGTAAATTTTTACTAGACCTACAACTTTCGTAAAGAATATTTTTCGACAGGATGTCACAGGAAGCCAGAAATTGAAAAAAAACTATTTTTCAACGTTTTCATCCTCCCATTTCTCGGGGGTAGCTAGACAGCGGGGGCGACTTACGGATTTTTGTTCCTCATATACCTCATGCTAACGTCTTAAAAACATAAAACTTCAGGTTTTAATTTTTTTTTGTAGCGCATCGCAATGGGACTATTTGTATAGCGAATATTTAAATTAAAGAAAAACTTAATCTATACTTATAAAAAATCTGTAGAGAGGTTAATTCTGTACATGAAATATATTTCCAAAATAACTATCAGGGGGTGATTAGGGATCGATACTGATGCCAAAAATGCAATCAGTAAAATTTTTGTCTGTCTGTCTGTATAACCGTTATAGAAACAAAAACTACTCGACGGATTTTAACGAAACTTGGTACAATTATTTTTCATACTCCTGAGCTGGTTAAAGTACACTTTTCATCACGCTACAATCAATAGGAGCAGAGCAGTGAAGGGAAATGTTGGGAAAACGGGAGAAGTTACTCCATTTATTAAGATTCCGTCGCGTGTGCAACCTTAATGGTTAAAGCTACACAGAAATCATGTATGACGGAAATGTTCTCCTTAAAATTATATAAAAAATATCCCACGACAGCATATGTCTATCTTTTATGGTTGACTCACAATAACACGTGTAACTCCCGATAGCTTAGCAGTTCGAAGCTTTCTGATTTATATTTGTCTACTCTTACGTTTATAACACTCTCAATCATGCCTAATTAAAAAAGTTAACATTATTAACTATTCCATAAAAAAGAATCATAGAAATCGGTATAGAAACACCAAAGTTATACATGAAATACACTAATAATAAGCCTTCGCGCGTGAATACTGATTCATGTGGATTATTTTTATCTTATTATTTTTACCTTATTATTTTTATCTTATTACCTTATTACCTATAATACAACAGCTCATGCACCTAATTTAGTAAAATTTGGCATGCTGATACCTTATATTACCGGTCAAACAACAGGTTACTTTTTATCCCGAAAAAATGTATGGTTCCTGTGGGATAGATCTGTGTGTGAGGTGAACCCGAGCGAAGCGAGGGTGAGCCGCTAGTAACGAATAGAAACTTAATTCGTTTCGAATTAGGTACTTAAAAAAATAATTTTGTATTATTCCTTCCTTTATTAAACTTTGGGGGAACTTTGGGGGAAAGAGGTGGGAGGGGTTTTGACACCCCCCCCTCCCCCTCCGGACGGACGTTCGGGACCAGGTTTAATAAATTTCTGTTTTGAACCCCCCCCTGGACCAAAATCTGGGTACGCCCATGCACAGTACCATCTAGTTCCGTGATAAGCTACGAGGCTTATGTTTAGATACCAGATAGTTGATACACTATAAATATATAACTTTAAACAGATACGTATTATAAACATAAACATCCATGACTTAAAAAATACAAACATTCGTATTCATCACACAAATGAATGCCCCCAGCGGGACTCGAACCCACGACCGCTGGCACAGCAAGTAAGTTCACTACAAACTGAGCCAAACGTATCGTCTAAATTGATGTTATCTTTTCGATTTGACTACTATTATCATTGCGTAAGTATACGTGTGTATGTAAGTTGACTATTACCCCTTCATGCTGAAACGGCTGAAAAGATTTATATGAAATTTAGTAAACATTATCTATGGTCTGGAACAAGGCATAGACTATTGTTAGCTGCGTAGAAAATTATATTTTTCAATTGTCTGTTTCTGACAAACAGCCGTAGACAATTAGTTTTATTTTTGTCGTAATGCCAAAAGTAGCGTCAAAATCAGTTATATTAAAATATAAAAAAAAAAACTTCCTACATCATCCCGTCAGATTGAAGGCACGCGATGCAGCCGACGAGATATGTCTCCAGCTGGTCGAGTGAGAACGGCCGGACTGTCGAGGGAGCGAGTGAGTAATATAATACCTACAGTTGTACAATAAAAAAGTAAATAAATTAAATAATTTTTAATGAAATCACTGATTGTTATAATGTATCAAATTAAACAAACTATTGATGTGACACGATTCATAAAATAATAAAAATGTGTCTTGTAGAAAAATAACATGAAAATAATGGAAGAAAATATAAACTACATTTTATAGCACTAGATAAAAGCAGTACAATGAAATATGTACATAAAATGTTCGTTCTCGTAGAGCGGCTACGTAGCGCGGTCGCAGTCGGCGGCGGGCGGGCGCAGCGCGTCGCCGCGGCGTTCGCTGTCGCCCCCCAACTCCGCCCCGCGTTATCCAGGTCACACACACACACACACACACACACACACTATCACTCACGCATATGCTCATATTACTATATTTAATAACCGAGCCTTCAAATAACAAAATTTCACGTACAATAAAAAAGCATCTAAAAACGATTGTTAGCTCTATCATGTATGATAGAGCTCATAAAATAATTCAAAGCTAATCACTTTTTAGATGCATCTTTGTTTTTTTTAATGATTATACCTACTAGGGATGATCTAACCAAATATGCTGGTTTCCTGTGTCTCGCTACAGTTCTTTTGGATTTGTGGCAAAACATACTCTATCAGACTTATATTTTGAAATATGTTTTTAACGCTTTATTTGTATTAATCCATGTGTGTGTTACTATTTTACCTCGATCAGCTACACAATTTGAGCACATTCAAAATATATTCAGTGTCCTATTGTTAACCTACAATTAATTTATTGCCTGGTTGGTATCGGTATGTATGTATATATGTGTCAAAGTTCTTGGTGATGTATTCAAATTTTTCTATTTCCTGATCGTGGTCGTACAGTTTCGCAGTGACCAATAAAATGATACACTCGCAAAATTGTCTGGCTACGGTCTCGCCTGGACGGGCCGCGGAGTGGACCGACCCCGCACGGAACACGTCGCGACTTGCACGTATAGATCATCACTTTACTGCCACTAACTGTTCTGCTATCCTATCATTTTTGTTTCACGCATTTCCAACCTCGTCCTCTACCTACACGCTAACTTTATAAACCATTAATCCACATTAATGCAATAACAACAAGCTCACAGTGTTTATGATTGCATGCTTGTCTACCTTAATTCTCTTTCAAAGGCAACCTTCGTAAGTTGTTTTTAATTATTATACTTTTAATGTAACTTCGACTAACTAAGCATTATTATGTCATTGACCACTAACTTATTGTTCAATTTAAAAAAAAAAACTATTTTTTTTCCATGTCATAAACGAAATAATATTTACAATATTGTATGTAATTTTGTTTGTGACATCAATGTGGTTGTTTAAAAAGCTTAAGGAGCTGAGAGTAGCACTAAAGTGTGGAAAGCAGCGTGTGTTATATTACAGTGTGCGAGGAGCGCGGGGACACGCGCCTGCCGACGCACGCGTACGCGCCGCGATTCCAGTCGCGCTCCGCCACCGCCACGCCCACCACCAGCCCCAAGAAGCGGCAGCTACCGCAAATACCACACCAGGTACATAAGAATAGCTCTAGCCTATGATACAGGCATTCAATGGATAAAAATAATTACAGTGGTTTTCCTTATACATAAGCCTAAATCCATTTCTTATTTAGAACAATACATAATTATTATAAGAATACATATTGTTTAGGTGGATTCAACACAGAAGTATATTTGGACGTATCGTGCGTACAGAAAAAAAAAGCCTATTAGTAATGGCGGCTCATTGAGTCTGTAGTGTACTGTCAGCATAGCACAAGTTTCTTACCTATATTATATTATCATTTTTCATCTTATTTGTCATTATATCGTCAACATTTTTTATCATTTTGATATCATATGTAAACAATATTATCAGGATTATTAATAATTAATATTATATTAAAAATCATTATTTTCGTGGTCTATACATGTATCTGCAACGGGTGAGAACAAAGTCTACCGTAGATTTCAATTGAGAGGCGAATGAAAGCGATGCTATTTATAATCCCATTCTTAATTTGAACGACTTGTATCAACGCACCTACCCTTCCCTTGGCAGTACACGATTTTGAAACCTCCAACTAGCATGTTTACCTAAAGATTTTCATTTGAGCGGTAAACTTAAAAAGGACCTAATATACTAATTCTACGTCTATTTACGAATATGTATCTATAATTAGGTGTTTACCTATTACAAGGGATATTTCGTGAAACTATAAGAGTGATGTTTAGTCATAGTGCTAGTGCATGAGTGTAAAGTATAATTATTCGTTGGCGCAGCAGAGTGGGCAGCGGGCGATGCGCGCGCAGGTGTCTGCGGACCTTGAAGAACGTAAGTGGATCGCCCCGCACCACATTGGCGCCACACTTACCTACCGCAGCACGCCACAAGGTCAATACATCCATACCCTCACTTGCTATTCCGTCATCTGCAAAACGAACGATTAACAGACTTCATGCCGACGCTATTGTACGTCGCGCCGCCTTTGAGGATAGTAATTAACTAAAAGAGAAAACTAAATGAGACGAGAATATCTTAAATATGGCGACAAAATCTCCAATGTGTTCAAAATTTGGAGAAAATGGCAATACTACCGACCATCATATAATTATTCACACACAGGTATAGGTACCTAATACACATGCCAACATATAAGTTATGAAATTTTCGCTAAAATGAGAGTTTTTCAAAATGAAAAATGCAATGACACTTTTTGTAAGTATAATTTTCCTATGAGAAATACATAGGCACATATATATTTGATCAAAATATCAATTTTGTCTATACGTTCATATTCTATTCAGGCAGATGAAATCATAATATAACCAGTTCATCTAGAATAGTAAAAACTTTAGAAACACTTTACACTACACATAACACTCCAGCACCATAACACTGCATAATATTCGAGAACAAACTATCTCCGCTCTTTTTCATTCATTGTAGACGAGTACAAGCGTATAACTCCGGTTAACATGGGTGTTAAGAAAAGTTTTTTGCTAAAATTAATAATTTTATTACATAATTATTCTTATTGGCAGTTATAAAAAAAAGTATTTTCAAAAATATAATGGACTATAAAAAGATAATTTGTGAAATACTGTTCTAATTTATTTGGTCGTAGTATGTATGCATATTCATAGGATCTCTTTAATGAACATTTTCCTGTCCTGCGCCATGTCCTATGATAACCGGAACGTACCATTATTACTTAGGGTGGGAGAGACACTATGCCGGGTTGTCGGACTCGGAACTGGCACGAGGCGGCGGCTGGGCGCCGCGGCGCCGCCTCTCCCCAGACGCGACGGCCGCAGACTCAGACCTCGAGTCTGTCGCTTCCGTCACTTCTAGTGCTTTCAGCACGCAATCCGAACGCCCACGTCCCACGAGGATGCTAAGGTGACAGACAAAATTTTATTTGGCATATTCACAACCTTTTTCTCTAATTATTGAACTTCCTTCAAAATTTGTCTTTAAATTACTCCTAATATTTTTTGGAATTTTTTACTATTCATTGATATCTTAATGGTCGTGTTATAACGAATACACAGCATCTAATTTCATTAAATCACAAATAATCACATTCATATCATGAGCTCAATTTTTCTTATTTATGCTTAGCTTTTAAAATAATTTATATTTATTAATATATGTAAAATGCATGAAATCAACATTATTATCGGTTGCTTCCATGCTTTCCAGCCGGATGCAATCGCTTCCAGTTTCCAGCACTTCCTTTTGCTTTGACCCTGCTCTTGAGTGTCGTTACGGACCGACTGTTGGAAATATTAATAGTGAATATGACATATATAATGATCGTCGCCTATCTATTCTAAAAACGCATCATTCACGTTCTACCCGTCGCCATCGTCGTTCCTTAGCCCGCAGTCGCTCTGCTGGTGCCTATTCTAAAGCTTCAACTCATTCTATTGCTTACGATAGAAGTTACAGCTACGATGATGATCAAGGACAGTATATAAACATAAACCACATTTCTCAATCATTAAAACCTATAACTTCATTTTCCCTAACTACTAGTGCATATGATGTACGAGGGGGTGATACACCTAATTTACATGTTCCATTTAAAACACGGACTCAAAAAAATCTGTCAAAAAGGAAGATTCGAATTCAACCAAGTCTTTCTTGTGACCAATACATTAAAAATGATCATCCTTACGACAAAATAGATAGACAAAAACGGTTACTGAACACAGATAGTACAAAAGTATTCCACATCAGAACTTTACCAGATACTCTAATCTGCAATAACAACGAAGAAATATTTCCTAAAAGTAACTATGATTCTGATACACGAGTCAACGATGATGCCGGTCATCACTATCACGGTTATGCTAGTGATGACAGTATACCTGAAACTACGATACACGTTAATAGCGATAAACAAAACAGTTTTGACATTGAACCATATATTGTACATCGAGGGGTAACAACTAGCCCAAGAGTTGGTGATAGGAATAAAAGTTTTCATTCTTGTCCCTATATAAAACATATGGATAGGAAAAATATATTGTCGCTAGATTTAAGATCAAATTATCAAAAAAAGCAACAAATCGAATCTTTTCTTTCTAAACAAAACAATTTAGATCACAATAAACATTACCAAAAAAGTAATAGATTCATTAAAATTAGTAGAAGTCATTCAGATTCAATAGTTTCTACTTGTAGTTCACCCGCTAATACTAATTGTGGTATACCCGAAAAAGATAGTGCGATTTTTAATAAAATGAATCATTCATCAAGAAATGAACAAATTTCTGAAAAAATTCTTAATAATGAAAAAACATACTACTATGTATTAGAAAATTGCCATCCTCATAACACGCAATCAAACCGATCATCGTACAGTATAAACCATGCTTTTGATCCTTCATCTCCTAAAGTTGAATCCTATCATTTAGTCCAAGATTTTAGTAAAATGGCTAATTCTTTATCTGTTGGTCTTTCTCCCACGAACCTCGGCTCGCCCTGTGGTCTGCTTACATCCGTCGCCCCGCACTTACCACCCGATGACACTCATCACAAAACTACCGAAGCGACGACATACCTTCCTGATGATGCTGACTCTACGCAACCTGATGAATCGAAAACGCCTTATATTGCACCAAATTGGGAAAACGATGACACACTGCAATATAATGAAAAAAAAACTATAAAAAACTTAAATAAAACATTGGAAAATAATGTCGACCCGACTGACTTGGAAAGCAGCAATGACTACGGTGGGCGTGAGAATGGGCGAAACCACAGCCAACAACAACCTTTGGAGAGGCGGGAGTCGCGACGGGGACAATTTACGCGCAGTCTTAGTAATGCAGACGCTCCTGATGAAAAAGCAGGTACATACATTTTAACTTTATAACTTTTTGAATTAGTGATTTATCCATAATTAATTTACAAAATCCATTATTCTTATATATAGTATATTCTATATAGTTTTAAAAATTATGCCATTTCAAATATAAACAATAATTCCATATAACAAAAATTAAAAAAAATCATAAATATTGACATCAAGATGGCAGCCTCAGCGACACTGCTCTGGGTGGAGCAAGTGAAATAGAACCTGCCAGTGACGACGTACTTCTAAAGGCTGAACCGAGGGATTATTTTGGCCCTGGAATGGGAAAGAAGAGCAACTCTACATCCCAACTTTCCGCAACAGGTATATAATAAGTATAATAGTAATATCAATATGACATTGTAGTTTGTTATATGTTTTTTAGTTTAAGTCGGTAAGTCTGTAACGAATATTTTAATAATTTTTCAGCATCTAATAGTACCTAATATAACTAAATATTTTGATAATTATTTATTGAATCATCGAGCATTATTAAAAAAAATTAGAATGACTCACGCCTAGGTAATGTGTAAATAGAGTAAAGATTTAGTAGCTGTGTCAATTTCTAAGTAATATTGATTGATCGACAGGACGAAAAAGAAGGTTAGGTTTCGGTAAGCGAGGAAAAAATTCGTTTACGGTACAACGCAGTGAAGAAGTGGTGCCCGGGGAAATGCGGGGGGTTACCGGTGTTTCGCGGGCCTCTTCTGCCTCGAGCGAGAACGACGACGACAGGTTGGCGACGCTAATGAAAGCCCGACATATATTATACAATAGTGGGCTCTGAGGCGGTAGTTCTCGCGTCGCGGTTACGTTGACCTGTTGTAATACTCTTCGTTCGCTTTAGCCAATGTTAGGAGACCTATATCTAGAAATAAAATGAGTGTTATAAATACATACCACAGCATGCTAAAAAGATTATTGATAGATGTGCAATGTTGCTTTGCAGAGTCGGCTATGTAGAGCTTTTACTGGTACATGTTATTGGCCTATAAGCGAGCGAGTAAAATTTATTAAATTTAGATAATTATTACTATAGTCACTTCTGAAATAAAAAAACATAATAATGATGTGAAACATATCGGAATATATCATCATTATTTTTTTGTCAACCTTTTTAGACCAAATATATTTTATCTACAGCAAAAAAGGACAATGGTGAAGACTGTATTGTCTATTACAGTAGCATTTCGGATTTTCGGTAAAATTGGCTCTCCTAAAATATATTAAAATTGTTTCTTATCTTAAATATAATAATCAGGTGCATTCTAAATACATCTTGTACATAATTTATGTAAATTTTATGACAAAAATTCCGGATGCAACAGGATCGAACACCCTTCGAGTATCACCAAACGCATCTTGTGTTCGAAAACCACTGCGCCCTGGATTTTTGACAAATGCAATGGTATAAAATAATAATTGGCATGAGTGTTTGACGGGTACTGAATGTTGCGTGTTGCGCGTGTCGCGTAGAGGGCGGGGGCGGAAGTGGCGCGCGCCGCAAGCGCTCCGGGCCCACCACCTTCCAGCGCTCGCACGAGGTGTGCACCAGCCTCGTCTCCATATCTAGCTCGGAGGGATCCTCGTAAGTCGCTCGCTCGTTCCGTCCGCAGACATCTATGTGCATCGATGTTTCCGCGACTCTCTTACCCTATCAACGCCTTCGTCTTGTACGCATGATGATGTATTTTATAGGTGTTTTTTACTTCACCCACACACGTGTCTTCTCACGTATAGACGTCGCACATACACGAAAATAAAACATAAACTTTACTCTTGCCGATTCGGACTTACTGCAGTTTCTCCGGCGCTTACTGCTATCACTGCACGATGTCATCGGTGTAAGTGTTGCCTGAAAGCCTATAAAGTTTGCACATTTCTATTCTGGACTGTTTGTCTCCATTTTATTTAGTGTTCGTGAAACCATCATACCTGTCTATGTTCATGCATGTGTCAAAATAATGTCATACCACAAATTACTTGTACTTTATTAAACAATTTACATGTATCACAAATGTTCTTTAACTATTTACTAATATAAGCTTCATTTAAATTAAAAATATCGTATTTTACAAAAATCAAATTATTTTTTCAACTCCTAAAACCACTCTTATAAAACTTACACTTCTCCTAATCTTAATACCCATTCATACTATTTTGATAACTTTCAAAGATTTCTTAGCAAGAAAGGTCAGAGCTCAGATACAAAATATTCCCAAAATTAATAGGCATAAAATTCGATTACGGACAAACCAACATATCTCACTGTTCATTTATGTATGTAAGTCATTTATATATCATACACATCATCCAATTTACATTATTTATGTATGGTACATTGCGATTTAGTCTATTATTTTATATTATAGGCAAAACAGTAGGTACTAGGTGTAATAAAATAATACTATCATATGTTGTTATTACCACTCACGTTACTTACTCTGTTGTTATTTCTGTAAAAAATCCTACAAGTCGTTGTAAAACTGTTGTAAAAACCAATGATCCGAAGTAAATAATTGTTAATTTTGCTCATCACGGAATCAAAGATTTTTAATTCCATTTATTTTTATTAAATTTCAATAGGAACGAGTCGATAATACACAAGATCTATTATATACTTGTACAATAGAAATGACAATAATATTATTATAGATTGAAGTTAAATAGTTTTAAAAAATTAATTTCTTCTAAGCCTGTAAAACGCCTAGAATAGAAATTAGAAAGTTTCATTGTATCTTACGGATCTATTACTGAAAACTTCGACTTCTAGATATAGTCTCCTTACTGTTACCCCCAACGATTAGTATCTTATAGATATCCGCTCCAAATAATGTCTACAAAATTTAATTTATTATTCGTTGCATCCGAAGACTACCGCCCCTTCTTCACTACTGTATCAGTGTCGTAATTGTTTGTTTTTTTTTTCTAATATAATCTTTTATCTGTTACTATGATAGCCCTGCATTTGCGAAAGCCTAAGTATCGTTTGATATTACCAAATGATTTAACATCTCATAAAAAAAAGATGTTTTGCAAAATATTTAAGGCAAACGATAACGATACTTGGATTTTCAATTGTCTTACCCAACACAGTAGGTATTACCAATGCTTATCATATTATTAAAAATATAAATAAAATTCAAGAAAAACACTTAACTATTTATCTCTTTAATAAATTAATTATGATCTAATTTATCTGTTTCTTGCTTTTAAAATGTAAGATTTGATGAAAAGTAAGTATTAAAAATGATCCATTTGCAAAAATAATATTTTAAACCTATGACAACAAAAAGCTAAGCTGTCACGCGCTTGGCTACTATAAAAGCCTCTGGTACGCGCCTAATTGCAATTTTTAAAAATCGCTAAACTAACATGTATGTACATTTTTAACAAGTGTTAATTTTATACATACTGATGGAAATATGACAGATGGTCTCCTGGAATGCGGGGATCAGGGTCTTCCGAAGGAGGAGGATTATCGGACTTCATCGACGGACTGGGTCCAGGGCAGCTTGTCGGTAGACAGCTGCTTGGTGCACCAACGTTGGGCGATGTGCAACTCTCTATGTGCTACCAAAAGGGCTTCCTAGAGGTATTCGTAAACTTTAGAGCTTTTAGAGTAAGTACATAAATATCTTCACGTTCTATTTGACCCAGTTTAAAGATGTTTTAAGAACATTAAAAAAATGAACATTGCCTCTTAAATTTTATTAATTAGATAAATAACTTTTACATTAAAAGAATATTATATTGGATGACACGTTTGGCTCAGTTTGTAGTGACCCTACTTGCTGCGCCTGCGGACGCGGGTTCGAGTCCCGCTGAGGGCATTCATTTGTGTGATGAGTACGAATGTTTGTACTCCAGTCATGGGTATTTATATTTATAATATGTATGTATTTAAAGTTATATATGTATAATGTATCAACTATCTGGTATCCATAACACAAGCCTCGTAGCTTACCATGGAACTAGATGGTGTTGTGTGTTAATTTCCTGACATATTTATTTATATACATGCGACTCACTCTCGCTTCACTCGAGCCCTAAATACACCCTGTGCACTTCGCGCAGAAGAAACACTTTACGCCTGTCGCCGATTTTCATTTGTATTAGGTTCTACTAAGAGGTACTATCAATAGTTTCAGAATATACCTGTCTAAGTAATCGTCAATTCAACCTTTTAAAAATCAAGTCCCCAGGCGCGTATTTGTGTTTGTTCAGGCTAATTCCAAAAATACGTACGAATCTTCTTACGGTTTTTACCAATAAATAAAAAGAGGGATTTGTTAGTAAGCCTATTAGGCTGTAATTTATAAACATTGTGAAAATAAGCTATATGGATGATATTTGTAAATGAAGTCTGAAAAAATATACCCTTTTAATAACATTCGTATTACAAATAAAAAGATCGTCTAGGGTCACTATTCACTAGTATTAATATAGGTTTAATATAACTTTGACGTAATCTAAATTGTGTACATAGGTGGAGGTGATAAGAGCGCGAGGATTGCAAGCGAGGCAAGGCAGCCGCACGCTGCCCGCGCCCTACGTGAAGGTGTACCTGGTGAGCGGCAAGCGCTGCATCGCCAAGGCCAAGACGAACACAGCGCGTCGCACGCTCGACCCGCTGTACCAGCAAACACTCACCTTCAGGGAAAACTTTAAGGGATGTGTTTTGCAAGTAAGTCTACTACAAACAATGGAGAAAACCTGTTGTTGTGTAATCAAATTAGTTTATCATTTTAAATATTTGTTTTAAGATCGGACAGACTTCAAAAAGTTAATTACAAAAAATAGTTAATCAATACACGTATGTCTTGTGTATGTAACCGGTAACGCCATATTATGTGAATCGCAAATGTGTAAATAAATATTATTAAAGCGATTTTCAAGTTAAATCGTACAAACACTGAGAATTTCATTAAAATCGATTCAGTACTCTTGAGAAACAGACAAACAAAAAATAATCCATATTATAGCGTTTTAGTCTTTAGAATAAATTATAAAGTTTTATAATAATGCGGCAGATATTCATAATTTAACCAATTATTGTCTAAAAATTATTGCATCTAGCAAGAAGTCCGCGGTTTTTTTAACATTGCCAACAATATATTATATGTAATTTTCAATTCAATTCATTTTTTTGTTAATGGCTTCAAAATTTGCCAATTGAGCATAGATTCATGTTTTAATTTTATTTTAATTTATTTTTGTGTGTAATAAAGATTCAGACATTTTCAATTAATTAACTTTGTACTGTATAGGTAACCGTGTGGGGAGATTATGGTCGTATCGAGGGTAAGAAGGTATTTATGGGTGTGGCACAGATCATGCTGGACGACCTCAACCTCTCCAACATCGTCATCGGATGGTACAAGCTATTCGGAACCACGTCACTGGTATCTTATTTATTTTTTATTATAACAAATATATTAAGTTTTGCAGTAGAGGTTATAGCACCAAAAAGCACTTGGCAAGTCTTACCCAGAGTATTTTGGACTGATTCCAAAGATCGATTCGGGTGAATGGATATTTTTTTGTATGATACTCGACATCCTTGCCAATTGTGAACCGATGTTCCTATTATATTCCTTATTTTGTAGAATAAATGCCACCATGATCAATGTGAAACATTTACTTTTAGGAGATGTAAATAAATTCTACAATTTGTTCAAACAATTAATCTCAAGCTAAAATTCACTATTTCATAATGCATTCATCTTTACAGATAAATAAAATTAAAGTGTCTGTTTGTAATGTCTAAAAAACAGCTTTTTACTAAATGCGTATGAAATTATATAATATGGTACTTTTAAGAAAAACCCAATTTATATTTTTTTTTGTCTATCTGTCCATTCCGGCTAATCTCCGAAACGGCTGGACTGTTTTTACATTATTATAAGGAATAATAGGCTACTTTTATTTTAGAAAAAGAATTAGGATTCCGCTCAAATATAAAAAGTAAAAATATGGTTATCATCAAATAATTTCTGTACAAGTGCCGTGTTCTAGCTACAACGAAGGCTGTTTGTTTCAGTAACCAACGCGCTGCAGTGGGTAGTGAGTTCGACGAACTTATATCAACAATAAAAAATTAACTTTGTCCAAAAAATACATTTAGTGATACTGCTTTAATATCATGATAAACTGCAAAATAACTTTGAACATAGGAAATTTTCTATAAAACGAAAGTTATATGTAAATTATTTGTATTTTTATTTTCTTTTGGAATGCCTACCGGAGTTTTGAATAGATAGCATTTTATAGCAAGAAAATAAAATGTATAGTGTACTCAATAATAATATGTAATTAAGTATTAAAAGCCAAATGCAATATCTATTTTTATTTTCCTAAACCTATCATTTTAAATATCATTATTATTTATAAACTAAATATACTTTGAAAACTATTTTTATATATAATATAATAAAGCTATATTTAAATATATCGAAGCCACTGGTTTTTTTGTTGTTACTTTTAGGAAAGCAAATTTTCCTTTATATTTACTCTAAAACAATAACAATTAGAATTATTAACTTCTATCATATCATTCATACACAAAAAAAAAACAAAATAAATTAATTAAAAATTATGTTTATTCTCTGCAAGATACTTTACATAACACATATTTTTGCACTTATTTGTTTAATGAATACTTACACAACATACCATCATCAGTCACTTATTGCGCTTCAACAATAAAAGAAGTCAAACTATTCTAATCATTAAACACGTCACACGCGAACGCCGTCCAAGATTTACAACAATATTGAAAAATATAATTTTATTTTGGAAAAAATGTGAACGATAAAATCATGCTCTAGCACGAGGGCAGGTAGTCGCTTTATACATTACTAATGTACTATAAAGGTTAATCTCAATAACCTATATATACAGATTAAAAAAAATATAATTGAAGTGTCTGTTTGTAATGTTGAAATAACAGCTTTTTACTAAATGCATATAAAAGTATATACGGTACTAATAACATATATATATATATATATATATATATATTCATTTTTATCTGTGTGTCTGTCTGTTCCGGCTAATCTCCGAAACGGCTATACTAATTTTGACGGGACTTTCACTGGCAGATAGGTGATGCTATAAGCAGTAACTTACGCTACTTTTGTTTTAGAAAAAGAATCAGGGTTCCGAGCAAAAAATTAAAACCCATGAAATTGAGTACAAAGCGCACCTAGGGACGCACCCGAGCGAAGCGAGGGTAAATCGCTAATCTTTGATATATCTTACTAGCGACAGTTTGATATAGTATATGTATGTATGTACTTAATATCCTATCTCTAATGAATAATTAGTGCATTATTTGTTTGGGTTGCTTCGAAGGCGACGCGCCCGGCAGCCGGCTCTCGCCCGCGCGCTTCACACCCGTCGACTTGATATCTGCGGCAATTTTTTAAATTAATAGAATTGTTGTCAGACTTTGAAAAGGGAGGATTTTCTATATAATCTGTCTAAATGTGAAAAACATAGGATTTTTTAATTAATAAGTTATATATGAAGGAATGTCTGCCCCATTTATATTTCCAGGAATTTACCTTTAAAGGTCAATTTGACTATGTTTAAAGTGATAATGAAGACATTATTCGTATACAAAACTCACATAACATCAGTAAATAACGGAACTTAACAAATCGGAAAATTAATAAAAATGGATACCCCATGTTATTCATAAGAAAAAGTTTATTCCTTTTTTCCTGTCATTTTATCCCAGTCCGTTAAAATATCTTGTTATTAGTTTTTTTCATTGTCCTATTACCGTACCGACCCGGGATTAGAACTCAGAACCTCCGGATCTGTAGCCCAACATAGCCTCTAGACCGGGGCAGTTAACAGTAACAAATATATAGAAAACATGAAGATATATAAATGCTAAGGCAGTGGTAGCCCAGTGGTAACTCCCTTGCTTGTGAAACCGTGTGAAGAGAGTTAAAATCCCGGGTCTCGCACCGCTTATATTTCGAATCATTCCCAACATGATTACCACTTGTCTTTACAGTGAAGGAAAATATCGTGAGGAAACCTGCATGTTTGAGAGAACCTAGCCAGTATTCAAAAGACATGTGACGTCCGTCAATCCTCACTTGGCCAGCGTGGGGGACTATAGCCTGATTCCCCATTCCCTCATACTAAAGGGAGGCCCGTGCCCAGCAGTGGAACGTTAAAAAAGACTGAATACAATGTAAGTGCTATGTGGGCGATGGCGTACAAGTATGTAAGTAGGGTGGGTCGTACCTTGCAGCCACCTGACCTGCGTGGCGGGCCCGTAGCCCTTGTCGTTGCGCGCGGCGATGCGGAAGATGATGGCGGGCTTGGTGGAGGAGTCCACGTGCGCCGCGCCCAGCGACGCCTGCCCCACCACGCACGTCGCCGCCTTGCCGCAGTACACGCGCACGAACGCCAGCTGCGACTTGGCCGCCTCCTGCAACCAGCAACGTCCACATATTATGTTTTAAATTAATAGTTTCATTTTGAGTTTTTGTTCTCAACGTTTTGAATACATTAACAGCAAACATAATCAGTGACAATTTTATTCATCACGCCATCTATACTTACTAATATTATAAATAAGATTTATTTTTTGTTTGTACCGAATAGGCTCTGAGATTACTACACCGATTTAGATGAAAGGTAAGAAGATAGTTTGAGACCCTGGGAATAACATAGGATAGTTTTATCCCGGAAATCATCCCTTAAGGAGGTGAAAATGGGGATCAAAGTTTGTATAGGGAAGCAACCTAGGCACGAACCTGAGCGATGCGATGGTGAGTCGCTAGTTATTATAAACGCCATCACCAGATAACGTATCAACATTTATATATGTAGTTAATTTTGCTTATTGAATTTTGTCATAATTAAAAAAAAGATACACATATCTATAAATACTATAGTCTTTACGATTATTTTGTTATTCCTTTTCCATTCCTACACAAAATGCGTATTTAACACCAGCTTGTTTGAACAACAAACCTTAGGCTGTGTATTGGATCGTACGGCGAGGTACACTGAGTACTCGAAGATGCCCTCGGCAGCGACCTGCGGCGGCTCCCACGACAGGTGCGCGCCCTCCACCGACTTCGAGATCTTGATGGCGGACGGCGCGCCAGGGAACCCCGGGAGGCACGTCTTAAATGCTGACTCCTATAACATCGTACATCATATATCAATACATAGTATAAAACAAAGTCGCTTCTCGCTATCTGTCTGTCCCTATGTATGCTTAGATCTTTAAAACTATGCAACGGATTTTGTTGCGGTTTTTTTAATAGATAGTGATTCAAGAGTTAGGTTTATATGTATAATACATGTATATTATAGTACAGAAAAGCCGAAAAATTCAAATATTTATTTTCATACTAACCGTTACAACATACCTAGGGACGAACCCTAGCAAAGCGAGAGTGATTCGCTAATCTCATACATATATATATATATATATATATATATATATATATATATATATATATATATATATATATATATATATGTATATATATATATATATGTATATATATATTTTGTATATATACATATGTATTCGGGCTTTTTTGACGTCCCACTACTGAACACGGGCTTCAATTCAATATAAGTGGGATCAAGCCATAGTCCACCACGCTGGCCAAGTGCGGGTTGGCGGACTTCACAAATCTTTCGAAGTATATTTTGATTTGATTTCGAAAACTTGCTAAGTTCAATGCAAATTAACATTATTCAATAATTAATTAATGGGTAGTTGACATCATTAACTGATAATTCCAAGATAAAACTTCTCTAAAAAACTCTTTATTATTGATTTGAAATTGATAAATAGCCAGTAAGTGACGTCATATACTTTCATAACCTTATCAATATATAAGCGTAAGTAAATTAGACTTACATAAATAAGATGAATCAAAACAATAATAATAGCCCATACCTCACTATAATCTCCTCTCCCACATGAGTTGATTGCAGCAATTCTGAATTTGTACGCCGTGCCATGTTCCAGTGGCGTTGTGGGTAATCCCGCGAAATCCGGTAAACTATCCAGAGATAGATTCGACAGATCTACATTTGGATCAGATATATAATTGTGCACCTGAAAATATAGTATACCATCATAATAAACTAATACCATCATAATAAAGTAAAATGAATGAAATTGTTATTTACATATACAATAGTAGCTAAATAAAATGATACTTACTGTGAATGTGGTTCCTTTAACAAAGCCAACTGTGTACCAAACATCCTCTTCATTTTGCGGTTTCGGTTCCTCGGGTTCTGCCTGTATATTAAAAAAATTATAATAGATTAGAAGTAAGGTTATTTGAACAACACATACTAGAATTTACAAAAGGATATGTACATCAGACTGATTCTGAGAATAGACATATTATTATGGATAGATACAATAACAACTTTTTTCGTAATACTGTGGTAGCATGGCGTTTTAAGAACAGTGCATACAAGACCAAAAATCCTCCACATTGTCCCAGTCCGCTCATTATCATTTCTTCTTCGTGGAAGGCTTTTTTAGTATTTAGGCACGTTATTCGCACACGCCCAGTGTGCCTGAACATGTGTGTATATATTCGCTCATTATCATACTGGTCCCAGTATGGCTTCTATGTATGTGTGTTTGTAGTGTGTGTCTATGTAGTGTGTGCGTACATGCGTATATGCGTGCGTGTATGCGTGCGTGTGTGTGTACGCGTGTGTGGTACATATGTACCTGCTCGTGTTGGTGATGCAGCGCCGCGCTGGCCAGCGTGGCGAGCGCGTGCGCGGCGTCGGCGGGCGGCAGCGGCGCGGAGCTGCTCACCGCGCCGTCGCCCTCCGCCCCCGCGCCCGCGCCGGCGCCCGCCCCCGCCGCGCCGCCCTCTACGCCCGACGACGACACGCCCGCGCCACTCTCTTCACCTACAGACGATTTATATTAACTTACAACTTACTAATTACACTGTTCTCCCAATATCAATCTCCGTACAGTAGCTTGCATTGTAGATTGCATTTCGTTTCAATGAAAACGATACCAAATGCAAGGGTTGTCAAAAATACCAATCTTTACGGACAATGGTTTCAAGTTAAAATAATGTAATGCCATCGTGCAGCAACATAAAGCCATTTTTCAATTGTCATATAAAAATAACTATGACAGTTGGGGTGCGTTTCAACTAGCAAGCTTCACAAGGTTGCTATGTTTGTGACTTCCTAAGAAGATTGTATGGACTAACTGGCTGTGCTCTTACTGCTCTTGAATGACTTCTTGCACACTGTGAGTCACATTTGAGTGAAACTTAAAAAAATGAAAACTGTTAAAACTTAAAAAATATAAAAATAAATATTGTAAATACCTTGTAGTAAATTAGGGGATAATAACGCAGATCCATTGGCCGTCATAGTGAGGAGTGGCATGGACTCGCTCACAGAGGGCATTGTGTCCGCCGCGCCCTCCATTTCCGACGTATCAGCATCACGGAGTCTGAAGAAATCACAAAAAAAAAATCAAAATTACGTAAACATTAAGTTGAATTAAACGAGACTTTCTTTGATTTATGTGAATATTTGACATTTTAAATAAAACTATGGTTTGGCGTATTATTTAACAGTTTTATTTAGATTTTTGGTTAAGACATTTCCAATGCTTTACAGCTATCATGGTCATTTCATGTCTGTTACAACTATATAATAACATTTAAAACGTCTAACCTTCGTCTCTCCGGTGACCATGACAGCTGAAGAAAAAAATCCAAAAAGATATTCCATTTGGTTTGTGGTCGTGATAAATAATTTTATTATTATTATTTGTATCTCTTAGGATTTCATAAGCTAGAATAAATAAATACGTTGGGACAATAACACACAGCACCATCTAGTTCTAGGGTAAGCTACGAGGCCTGTGGTACGGATACCAGATAGTTGATACACTACACATATATAACTTTAAATACATACATATTATAAATACATATAAACACCCATGACTGGAGTACAAACATTTGTGCTCATAATACAAATGGATGCCCCCAGCGGGACGCGAACCCGCGACCGCTGGCACATCAAGTAGGGTCACTACAAACTGAACCAAACGTGTCGTCAACTAGAAGGAGCTCTATTATCACTATTTAAAAATCCTGCATATAAATTTTTAATAATATTATGAACACGATGATGATATAATTGATAATATGTTCTTTTATTTAAATTTCCTTGAAAGCAAAAATAAATTTTTATATAGACCTTATAATATTATATTGATATAAATATTTTTTTACTATGTTATGTTATTTAGATAAAGACTTACTCATTCGCCTGTGGCTGAGGTAGAACAGAAAAGGAATGAAGTACCGCTGGTCCATTAGCAGTTGAGGATATCAATGGAGCCTCACTCTGTTCGGAGCTTGAAATATCAGCACCACCTTCTGTTGTGCTAGAACTAAAATAATGAACAAGTATTATGTTTGTATTATATGCATATGTGCTTTCATTCTATAAGCTGTTTTATAAAGAATATATAAAACTAAGTCAGGTAAATTGCACTATTTATAACTCAAGAATGGCTGGACTGATTTTTATGATCTTTGATTTGTTAGATTTTTCTCCGCCCCGAACAGCAGAATAACTATTAAAACATCCGAAAAATTGGCGAAAAAAAAATAAATATACATGGCTAACGGTGGCTGGCCAAGCGAAGCGAGGTTAAGTCAATAGCTAGTAAAGAATAAAACTAGTCTCAAATATAAGGAAAAATTCCAATAATTTTATTTCGTAGAGTTTTATACACACAACACCAAAAAACAATATAAATTTAACAGAATAAGTCTTAATCATAATAAATCATATAAATCAATATTCCACATATTTTATCCTTTCCAGACTTTGAATTAATACTGATATAAAAATGTCATCATAGGCGTTTTTTAACCTTTAAAAAAAAAAATATTTTCTATACACTTGTGCAGAGAAATTTAATATAAAGAAATGTAATATTGTACATATTATGTAGTGTAATAATTCCAATGAGGAATAAAATAATTAAAATCATTATGATGCTAAAGTTAAATAAATACCTGATGCCTGTGCTAAGGACTTCCTGTGCAGCGCTGCTTATGTCGTTCACATCATCACTACTGGCCACACCTTCTCCCCCACCCATATCTTCATCCATTGTACTTGATTCTTCTGAAATCGTTATAAAAGGTTTTTAGTTGCATGATAATTAAAGTTTGCTATAATAAATGGTGCAAAATATTTTGGTCAGTTAAGAAAGAAGGTGCTTAATTTAAATGTATGTTTTTTTTGTATTGTATGATATCTATGCTAATTATGAACCAAATTTATTGATTTATTTATAATGAATAAGGTGCAGTTCAAGAATAGTTTCATATAAACAAGAAGAAATTTTCAAGAACCATCATCATCTCCCTGCCCATTTCCCAATCAAGTTTCAAAACTGGCCGCCTGCCTGACATCAACTCTCCTTGGGAATAAGAAATTTTCAAGAACAAATAATTTTTTTAGGAATAAATTTAAAGAAAATTCCTAAGGGTGTATGTGTGTTACATTTAAGATAATTTTGATACATTTATAAAATAAATAACATTTAATAATTTTTTTCATAGTAGAAACATGAAAGTATAAAATTGCAAAGGTCACCTTCTTGAATCATTGGTGCACTTCCTTCAATTGGCATACCCGAGCTTATAGATTGATCTGGTGACTCTTCCTGGGCAGCATCAACATCTTCACCTTCGCCTTCTCCCCCTTCTAAATCTTGATCTTTCAGCAAGGGCTCCATATTTTCTTCTTGTGGAGAATTATCTTCTGTTTCAGCCTGAAATAATTTATCTAATTAATTCATTTGCTATTGGACAATTTACTATCAATAATGTAACAGAAATATACAACTTTCATTATCAATTATAAAATTCAAAAGTACTATACTAAATATTACAATTTCATATTAAATACCTCATAGACAGTGGTTCCTCAAACTTCTAATATCTATAATCTCAGAAACTCACAAACTTTACCTCTTTATAATATTAGTATAGATTTAAATTTAAACACAAATATACTCACTGGAGTTGACAAACAATTATCTCCTATATATGCAGGCTCGTCAACTGTTCCAGGAGTAGTGTCATCTATGTCCATTTCTTCTTCTGCCTCTGCATTATCTACAAATAACATTTTTATTTAAATGAATTTTAAGTAGTAATTAAAGATGTTTCATACACATAAAATCAGTATTAAACAGAAAAGTTATGAGTTATTACAGTGAAGTTTGAAATAATCTCCATCTCTTGATTACCTTGCTCTGGTTGTTCGTCATTTTCTTGCTGTTCACCAGGTTCTACATCCAAAACATCACTGCTGCTTGTTGGATCACCTCCATTTGTTGCTACATGCAATAACATTATTGCTAAATAAAATATCTTGAAACATGCAAAATAGTTACAAAACTTCAAAAAAAGCAATAATTTTAAATAAAATTAGAATATATACTACATACATAAAAAAAGCACATTTAATAATCTTGTAAGGATTAATCAAAAAAATAAATAAATGCATTCTTTGATATTATATTAACACACCTCCATTATTTGCAGCAGGAACTGCTTCCGACTCATTCGCTGCTATGTTATTTACTGCATCTTCCCCAATTGTTTCAGCTGGATTGTCGATCAAAGGGGACATTTCCGCGCCATCGGGAACATCACCGTGAAGCGCAGAGTCTGATTCCATTTTAAAGCAATTTGACACACTGAATTAGTTAAACACAATTAAACATTGAAATATAATAACTAGTAAGCAATATAACAAAACATTTTTAGAAATATTAACAAAATTTCAATTTATTTGACAGTTAGTAAAGTCAGTCCATACTGCCAAGCCAACTCGGCGTCATTTTTTTTTTTTTTTTCGAGTGTCAAGCTGCAAGGGATTCAAGTAGAATTTCATTGTACCCAAGACAACAAAGACACAAACATTAAACTATATATGCATAATATTATCTTGAGTTAAATAATATTATTTATTTATTCCTCACGGTGAGGGAAAACATCGTGAGGAAACCTACATGTCTGAGAGAACTTAGTAAATTTTCGAAAAACATATTGTGAAGTCCGCCAATCCGCATTTGGCCAGCGTGGTGGACATGGCCTGATCCCCATGATCGTATTGAAGGGAGGCCCGTGCCCATCAGTGGGACGTTAAAAAAAGGGCTAAATACATTTAGTTATTAAATTTTAAATATTGTTTAAATTTGTCCCAAAAAGAAAAAAACTGAAGAAATTGGGAAGAATTTTGGGCAATCAGATCAGAAGAAGAATCAGAAATTATGGGCTAAAGACTAAAGTAATAAGACGACCAAAATTGGCGAAATCACGATGTTTATATTTAAGGCTATGTAAATATTATTTTACAAAAAATTATGTTAAAACTATTAAGTCGTCTATAGGTGTATATTTATCTATTTTTGTACTTTTTTACTACTATTGGAACTTTTACAGATACGTAATATAATACCATGTTTAACTTTGTCTGTGGCGTCACGGCATAGGCAAATGCCAATGTGACACTGGTTCACTGACATGTCAGTAATGTATTGACTGTTGACTTTAGGGAGAGGCCTCGAGGAGGGATTAAAAAATAAAGAAAAATACATACATACCTATTTAAGGTTGTTTTTAGGAAATGCAAATCAAATACCTATTACTTATACTTTTTAACAAATTTTGTTTTTTTTTTCTTTAATCAATTTTACGTCACAAACTAATCAATATAACATTTATTTTACTTAACTTTATGAATAGTTGTGATATCTAATTGCCTGTCTTTTTTTTTAATTAATATTTTCCTTTAAGATTAAAATATCACTTTTATATTCAAATTATGCTTTTTAATCTTTAAATTAATATTCATCTTGTAGGGAGCATTTATCAATATGTCAACAAATAATAACAATGAAAAACCTGGTGATGGAATCCGTTCTATGAGATCTACAACAGCATTCAGAGTTATCAACTTTGAACTTTATGCTAAACCAGTATGTATTTATTGTTTATTTTTTGTATGCATTATTTCATATATATGAATTTTATTTATTACACGTAATTGCTTAATTATCTACTTTTTCAGAATATAGTGATCATGACTATAGGCCTTACATGTTTCGGTCTTACGTTAGGCTATATCGCTTACATGAGACAAAAATATGAATCAATGGGCTACTATACTGCTGTGGATAAAGATGGAAAAGAAATTTTTGAAAAACGCAAATCAAAATGGGATTAATGCTGATAATAATATTATATAAGAAATGTATAAAATTATTTAGTAATATGAATTGTTTAATAGGAAAATTACTAAACGAGAATGTTTTCTGTAAATATTAATTTAATCATTTAATTATTTTTTATTATAAATCTATACAAACATTAAATTCATATCAATGATTCAATATGGAATAAATAATTTGTATCAAATTAAATGTATCATGTATGTATGTATATATATAGGAGGCAAAGTGAGTGAGTGTTATGGCTCTTGAAAAGTGATACCTTAGATTTAAGATCAAAAAAGTAGCTTCATTAAAATAGATTAGTGTTAACAATACATATTATATTAAAAAATCTTCTTCAAGGCTAGACTAAAAGCAAATCAAAGGCAAGGCCATAGTGCCTTAATATTAAGAAAGTTTTTGCTCATGAATAAAGTAATATATTTCATACAATATGTATATTGAATTTGTTTTATTTTTTAGATATAAATAAATTAAAAAAAAATTACCTTATTTTAAAAATGCTAAATTAGGTGATTTGCTCTCTCCCGGGGGAGAAGCCAACTCCTACCGGGCGCGTCACCAGGTGGCGGATAGGGGAATGCCACCCGCTTAGGGCGGCGGGTGGTACCGGAGAAATCCGGCGCGGACCAAATGGCTTGGGTGGGGCCGCTCGTCTAGGACTCGAGCCGAAGACGTTGAGGCCACCGGTGGTGGGACCGCTTGGTCCCACAACCGGATGATGGGTGCCGGTTGCGGGACTGTGGTCGCAGGCCCGCATCCGGCGGAGGAGTAGGCTGCGGCGGGAGAGGAGTGCCGGTATTTCGGTGCGCCGTTCTCCCTACCTTCCGTGGCCTAGACGGGGCCGCCACCGTTTGATGGCGGACGCGGTGGGGCTGCAGGGGAAGAGGAGTGTCGGTGTTTCGTTGCCGCTCTCCCTGTCCTCTGCAGCCGATTGGAGGTGGCCCACTTCGGTGGGCGGTGGTTAGGTTTAATGGGGCTGCTCCGGGTACCTCTCTGGCGTAGCAGAGTTGACTGTGGAGCAGCCCCATTGGTTTGGTGATCTGCCTAGCGCTTCGGCAGACCTGCCGCCGGGGCGCCGTAGTAGTTATGCGCAAGCGATCCTGCGGCGTCCCATTAAGGCGGAGGGGAGGGGAATGTCGGGTTTTAGTGGGTAGTACCGGCTCTTCTAGCCGGTGAGCCCCACATCACCACCTGGGGGATCAGGTGGTATGCGTAAATGCATTTCCCGACATAAAAAAAAAAAAAGTTGATTTGCTCTCTAATAACAGAGTGGACCATCGGAGCGACCTAAAAACGTTACATACTCCATGGGAACAACCCTTGTTGTGGTTTACTTCGGTAGGTTAGCAATAGGAGCGTCGTGGTTGAGTGCTTTAGTGGTGCATTAAGGGCCGCTCCACACTAAAGTGCCGATCAACTATCAAGGTTCCCTTTCGGTCCGATATCGTTCTGGTAAAGTATTGATATACAAGAATGTAGTCTCCTTAATCTGTGTACAAGAAGCAATGAGTGCATTCACATTTCACACTATCGGTAAGGCCGGATCCACACTATAGTGCCCGTCACGGTTCATTCTCGATCTGATATCGGTCTAGTAAACATGTTTTGTACAATAAACAATGAGTGCATTCACACTATTAGTAAAATTCAGGTTCCGGTCAAATCCAGTAACGTTTCTTGTATAAAAATATTTTACTCAGACCCATATCGGACCGACAACGAACCGTGATCGGCACTATAGTGTGGATCGGGCCTAAGAGTCACGTTCCGGTCGAATCACACTCCAGCAACGTTTTACGTTTCTTATATAAAAAAACTTTACTGGACCGAGAACATACTGTGATCGGTACTAGTGTGGTTCGGCCCTAAGAATGAGAGTTCCATTGGATTTTAGTGGGTGGTACTGGCTTCTCAAACTGTGAGTCCAACATAACCACTTATATGTATGTAGATGGTATGCAAGAGGTAGGTTGTCAGCATGTGTAAATACATTTCTCAACTTAAAAAAAAAACAAATAGGCGTAAACTCTGCCTAGCCCAAAACCTAGTTTCTTGTCAAGTACATTTTATAGTTTTGGAGAGTCGAGACACCAAAATGTTCATAAAGTGTTATAAATGTATACTAAAATCTGTGAATACATTTTGAAACAATTTGCATAAATATAATATTACTACCGACTCACACTCGCTTCGTTCGGATCCGTCCCTAGGTTGATTCCCCATACAAACTTTTATCCCCATTTTCAACTCCTTAAGGGATGGTTTCCGGGATAAAAAGTATTCTATGTCCTTCCCAGGGTCTCAAACTATCTTTTTATTTTTGGTAAAAACCAAATTTCATCTAAATCGGCTCGGTAGATCCAGAGATTGCCGTACAACGTCACAAACTCACAAACTTTACCTCTATAAAATATTCATTTTTCTTAATTGTAGGTATAGATTAAGATGAAGATATTTTTTTCCGTTAAAGAGAGATAGTTAATATGGTTCTATTAATAGAACACACTAGTGGAGATGTTTAATTAAATAGAATATTTAAATATTGAGATTCATCAGACGACACGTTTGGCTCAGTTTGTTGACGTGCTTGCAGTGCCAGCGGTCGCTGGTTCGAATCCCGCTGGGGACATTCATTTATGTGATGAGCACAATTGTTTGTACTCAAGTGATGGGTATTTATATTTATAATATGTATGTATTTAAAGTTATATATGTGTAGTTTATCAACTATCTGGTATCCATAACAAGCCTCATAGCTAGTTATCATGGAACTATAGATAGTGCTGTGTGTTAATGTCCCAAGACATTTATTACTATACTAGTATTGCCCACGGCTCCGCTCGCGTTCAGATAACCAAAAACCAAATTCTTAGGTTTTACATATTAGTATACTCTTACATTACTGTTTTTGTATTTTTTCTCAGAAATGAGACATTCTCCCGTGGTAAAAAGTATCCTATATGTTGACCCGGATAACTAGCTATCACTATACTAAATTTCATCAAAATCCCTCCAGTGGTTTTTCTGTGAAGCTGTAACAGACAGACAAACAAAAATTCTAAAAAGTATAGATTCGTCCTCTATATCGATAATAATGTTTATCAAAAAAATATCTAATGTGCAGATTCGGCTTAGTTACACTTTTTTTATTATATGTATAGTTATTTATCAGTTGGTGTAATCGCAACAAAATTAGATTATATTGCGATGGAACGTGATTTTTATATAAACGTATCGCCTGAACTTTTACTTTAACAATATTATATAAAAAAATAAACTTAATATATATGTCTGTACATACCCTAAGCGACCAAAACATTTTTTATTATCTAATGTCATTTGTCATTATGGCATTTGTAAGATTATGTTTTTTAAACAAATTTAATATTTATGTAAATGGTGAATAGTCAATAGTGTCACGTTTACATTTTTTGTTTAAAGTTTGTAATACAGAACTATTGTACCTTTTTTCTTCTTTTATTCTTTTTAATATCGCCATTCGACTACTGCCTGTACAATAAGCTGAAAATGTTTTCTGCACTGAAGAAATTAACAAGAAGTGGAGATGATCGTTGCCCAGCACCAATGCCTATGTCGACTTCTTTGCAAAAGAAATTTTCTAGAGGCGTACATTTTAACAGTAATCATTTTATTTTGCACTTAATTATTAAACATATGTATACTTATATATTTTCTTCGCCGTAAAACAAAATTAATTAATATCAAAAAAAATTAAAATCATATATAATTTTCTAGATATCCGTTAATTTATGTTTTAGTGAAAATATTAATAAAAGGAGATAGAAATGTTGGTAAGTCTTGTTTATTACAAAGATTGCAAGGTGGATCATTCACAGAAGAATATGTGCCTACAGAACAAATACAAGTTGCTCCCATACATTGGACATATAAAAATACTGATTATATTGTTAAAGTAAGTTATGTATTCATATTAATGTTGGAATTAGAAATAAAGAATTGTATTTTAAATAAAAGTATCTTTTCGGATTAGATTTTTTGATCCCGATGTTTAAAAAAAATCAAAATAAATTCGCAAAAAAATCCGAAAAGATCGTTTTATTTAAAATGTCAAATATTCTGTAATTCTAAGAAATTCTTAAATGTAGTTAATATTATGAGTAATTAAATGTAATATACATTAATAAATATTGTATTTATCAAAACAGTAACTTTTGTATCATTCATATATAAACTTTTTAGTATTAGTATTTTTAGTAGCACCATATTTATATTCATGATTGAGTTGATATTTAAGAATTAATACCTATTTAATAGGTTGAAGTGTGGGAAGTAGTAGATAAAGGTCGCACTAAAAAGAAGCCTCCTCTTGGGCTTAAATTAGAAAATCAATCTGCACCATCAGTACCAGAAGAGGAATATGAAACACCAGTTCTAGATGCAACTTTTCTAGATGTTTACAAAAATGCAAGTGGAGTGATATTGATGATGGACATTACAAAACCTTGGTATGTTAATATTTACTATATATGAATGCAAATATATAATTAGGTCTTATGACTTTTATTTATATACAGATAAGCAGGTTGATATTTTATTATAATACTAGCAGTACCTGCAGCTTTGTCTACATTCAAACTACTAAAATAACAAACTCTGACACACAGACAGCAGCGCCACCGGGTCCAATTGTGTTTTCAAACCATCCAGGAGCCCATTCAAATATACACACAAAATTTCATCTAAATCGGTCCAGTGCTTTAGGAGGAGTAAGGCGACAACCATACATACAGAAGAATTATATAAATTAAGATATTATTATTTATTATTTGATTATTATTTGTGTTTGATTTTAAATTGTAATAATTTTAGGACTTTTGAGTATGTAGTTAAAGAGTTGACCCGTATACCAGCAGACTTACCTGTAGTGTTACTTGGCAATCACTGTGACATGCAACACCACCGCCAAGTTCATCCACATCACATAGAACAGGCTATGCATCATGCTAAAATGACAAGGTAAAATTATTTTTGTATCAGCCCTAACAAAATAAATGGAAAATTCTGTAAACCTAGAAATACATAAAGAATATTATTAAAAACAGGAATAAATAATATTATTATCATGATAGTTGAGTTGTTTTTAGTTAAAAATTAGTAGAGTTTTATTTTATATTCATTTTAGGACAGCTCCTATTCGCTATGCAGAATCTTCAATGAGGAATGGCTTTGGTTTGAGATTATTGCATAAATTTCTCAGTGTACCATTTCTAAGACTTCAAAGAACTAGTCTTTTGGAACAATTACAGAGAAATCAAAAAGATATGGAGGAAAATGAAAAAGAATTAGATGATTTTCAGGTAAGTTAAAAAATTTAATTACTCGCCTTATTATATTTTATTGGCATATTTTATATTTAAATTAGACTAAGCAATAAATTATTTGAATTAGTTTTTAACCGATGTCCAAAAAGGAAGAGGTTCTCAATTCGTCGGAATCTTTTTTTTTATGTATGTTCACCGATTACTCAAAGACGCCTGAACAACCCTTACGCACGATTGAAGTAAAACTTTTTCGCTGTGGTAGGTACCGAAATTAAACTAAAACAACTCAAAATATAAATCTAATATTTTTTGAAAATTATTATTTTTTTTTATAAATTAACTGCCTCGGTGGTGTAGTAGCTAGCATGTACGGCTGCACACTCGGAGGTCCTGGGTTCGAGTCCCGGGTCGGGCCAAGTTTAGTTATTGAGTCTTTCTATATAGTAAGTCTCAGTAACAGCCCGGAGTTGGGAAGTTGGCGGTGTTTCACCCCCGTGCCTCGGAGAGCACGTAAAGCCTTAGCTCTCACCGGTCGTGTCGAGTAGTCGTCCCACCGGAGTATGAGAGAGACAGGAATAGAGAGTGCACGTTGTGTCTGCGCGTATACTTGTGCACTATAATATCTCCTGCGCAGTTGGCTTGTCTCAATGAGATTGGCCGCCGTAGCCGGAATCGGCTAGGAGAACATCATTTTTATAAATATAATACATAGTTTAATAAATATAATACTAAATTTTTTATAATTGAATAAAGGATAATATTTATAAATATAATACTTCTTTTAATTATTTATAATAAAGACTCTCACTTCCGAGACACTTATTTTTCTAATGTGTTGATTGACTCGTCAATCAACCACCCCTTAAAGAATTTTTACTTAAAAATATTAAGGAAAAAATTATATTGTGTTAATTTCTCAAAATAATGATATACTTTAATTTTCACAACTAAACTAATTAATGCTTAACAATTATATTTCAGAACTCAGATGAGTCTCACTACAATATATTCTTAGACCGTCTGGCGAGTAAGAGGCGGCTAAGTGCAGAACCAGAACCTAGAGTAATCACTGATCGCTCACCGAGTATTGTGCTTGGAGCAGGGAAACCAATAGTGCCACCAAATGTTAACCCACTTGTAAGAAAGCTATTAATGTATTCTTATTGTAATAGACTAAATTGGGCTATAAAAATTGAAAGAATGAATGTTACTTCAAATTCAATTCAATTTTCTTGTTAATGGCTTCAAAGTGTGTCAGTTGAGCACAGATTAGTGTTAACCTGATTTCTACAACTTAATATGTTACTACTAACCAACTATGTATGTGTCATATATTTTTTTTAATATAAGAGTATCTGTTGTTATAGATTAATTCCTTATATTTTTGTTACAGCTAGCACAATCCTTAAATCCCACCGTAACAAAAGTACAGAGTAATGGTAATAACCAACCAAAACAGAGCCAATATGTAAGCTCAGATTTAATTAAGAGTAAACCACCTGTTAGTATGGAGATGACACCCTCAAAATTGCCACAAGACAGGTCAGTACTATAAATATGCTTGTTTTCCCTTATAATACCATAATCAAATCTATACATATAATAAAATTGTAACTAAGCCGAATCTGTACATTAAATATTTTTTGGAAAATCTAATTGAAATAAACATTATCAATATAGAGGCCTAATCTATAGTTTTTAGAATTTTTGTCTGTCTGTTACCGCATCACAGAAAAACCACTGGAGGGATTTTGATTAAATTTGGTATGGTGATAGCTGGTTATCCGGGTCAACATATAGGATACTTTTACCGCGGGAAAATATCTCATTTCTGAGAAAAAATACAAAAACTGCAATGGAAGAGTATACTAATATGTAAAACCTAAGAATTTGGTTCTTGATCATCTGAACGCGGGCGGAGCCGAAGGCAATGCTAGTCATCAATAAATAGTAGGAATTGGAGAATTGCTTATAATTGCTTGGTGGTGGATCGTTGCTTTCAAAATTTAATATACTGGTAAAGACGAAAGTGAAAGTTGACTTTTAGACAGTGTTTTTTACTCGAAGTAAGAAAAAAATGTGCTAATGAAATTACCAGAAACTTTAACAAGTTAATTAGATATAAAAATATATGGCGTATTATCTTAGTGTACCCAGCACTCCATCAGGAACAAACATATCTATGTCAGGATCATCAGGTGCCTTAGATGAGTTTTATGCGGGCACTTTGGATAGCAGCTTTTTAGAAGATCTTGCCCCACTTCCTAACACTAACCAAGAAATGACTTGTGAGACTGATAGGTAAGCATTAATTAATTTTGATATCATCACAGTTACTACTAAGAGACACATTCAATCCAATTTTATTTGTACTGTAAAAACAATGTATTCATTTTAAGCATGATTATTTGCATTGCAAGTATAGACTCAATACTTATAAATATTGGAGTTGGGGTATTTTTATTCAAAAATTACCTCTTTATATCAAACTAGCGACTCACCCTTGCTTTGCCCTAGGTACGATTTAACGGTTAGTATGGAATAGATAGACTATATATTATTATATGACTATTAGCCTATAAGCCTTTCTCTATAAACGGGATATCTTATGAAAAAAGATTTTTTCAAATCGGATTAGTAGTTTCTAAGATTAGCACGTTCAGACAAACATACAAACAAACTCTGCCTTTTTATAATATTAGTTTAGGTAATCCATACTAATATTATAAATGTAAAAATTTGTGAGGATGTTTGTTATTTTTTCACGCTAGAACCTCTGAACGGACCTGGATGAAATTTCGCACAGAGATAGATTATAGTCTGGAATAGCACTTAGGTTACTTCGCGTGGGACAGATTTGTTTTTGTCTAGGGACCAACCCGATGCGAAGCGAGGGTGAGTCAATAGAATTCAATAAAAACTACCAACAAAATAATATCAACAAACTATATTAAATAGGTTTTTAATTGTGGTGTATACTGTATAGTAATTGTATTAATATGAAATAAATTAAATTTTATTTTGTAGTGAGGATGACGCAAACCCTAAAGTAATAGTTGACAATGATGATTTGGATATTGAAGGTAGCCCACAGATCACAGAAACAGTAAGAACAGATTTAAGTGCACAATCTGAATCAAGATCAAGCAAAAGTGATGATGTCTTAAGAAACATGTTTATAAGCAAAGCTGTTATTAGCAAAAACAATGAAGATGTCAGCGATAGTATATCAATTAGTAACAGTACGCAAAATATTGATATGCACAGTGATTTTCCGTTGTGGGCTGGTGATTCAAGTGTTAGAAGATCTCCAGAAGGTAACAGAGTCCAGAAAGTAACATAATTATTTTTTTGAAACTAAAAAAAAAGGAATTTCAATAGGATAATAAAACGATATTTTTATCACATTACTTGTTTTGGTATAAAATATTGATTTTTAAATGAAAATTACGACTTACGAATTTTTAAATGAAAATTACGATTTTTGCTTACTCATAATAATTAATAGTTTCATTTATAAATCCATTTTGATTAAAATACTATGTTTATAGGTGGCGAAGATCCTGATCTATCTAAAGAGCCTGATATTAAAGTAAGTTGATGGTTATTCTACTAATATTATGAATGTCAAAGTTTGTGAGGATGGATGTTTGTTACCCTTACAAGCCAGAACAGCTGAACGGATCTGGATGAAATTTGGCACAAAAATAGATTATAGTCTGGAATAGCAACAATGGGATAGCTACTTTTTATCCCGGAAAAATGTACGGTTTCCGTGGGATAGATTTGTTTTTGTCTAGGGACGAACCTGAAGCGAAGCGAGGGTGAGTGCTGCTAGTTAATAACTTAATTATTATCTACTAGGCTTAATCAATTAAGCAATTTTACACATATGATAATTTTTACTTTGTATTTTAAAGGCTGAAAAGAAACACAAAAAGAAGAAATCCAAGGATAAAGGTAAAGGAGACTACAGCGACAAATCTGATCGAAAGGAAAAAAAGCATAAACATAAGAAATCAAAAAGTGAAAAACCTAATCCACAGAAAGACTTATTAGAGCCCTCCTCCTTAACAACTGCAGAGTTTAATTACGAAGAATATGACAGCATTTAAAATTATACAAATCTGAAATCAAATACAACTTTTAGTCTAAGATCTGAAGTACAATCTTTTTTAGCTGTTCTGGTTGCCGGATGTAAAGTATTTTATGAAGTCATATAATATGCTTAAACAAATATATCGCAGTCGGATTGCCTAATGAAATATGTTCAAGGGACCCATTTACTTAAATTAAGTAATATTTTTATGTTACATTTATTTGCCCCAGCCCACTAGTTGGGACTGCGCTGTCTCTGTATATTAAACCAAATCGTATGCAAAACAATGCTACGCTGTCGCACATCTTGACTTGCTCCGAATTTTAAAGCCTGGCCAGGATTTATGACAGTTATACTTTTAATTAATATCAGATTTATAGGAAGTAAATATTGGATAAAATTTTATTACTACATATTTTTAATAAAAGTTAGCTTTGATCATATTTCGAAGCCCATCTGCGATATGTTTGTTTACATATGTTATATAAATACTTTTTAAACGGGTGAAGGGCGACTTTACTTCAGATGATCATACCTTCTATTATTTTAATGTCCTGAAGCAATTTGCTTAGTAGAATGAATGTCAGCATCAGAAATGAAATGTTAATTGTTATTGTAGTACGCAAAATTGTAATGTATTTGGTGTTGTCCAGTTGTTATACAGACATACATACTTTGTTGTTGTTCATAGATGTATAGTATGGACTTGTTATTATCTATGAAAATTGGAAATGCATTTTGTACATGCAAATAATGGTAAGCTGCAATAATATAAACAAACTAGCATAACCCGCGACTACGCCCTCGTTCAATTTACAAAACAAACTCTTTGACTTTATATTCTACAGCGACTCACTCGTGCTTCACACGGGTTCTTCACTATGTATTTATATAATACTAGCGACCTACCTTCGCTTCGCTCGGGTTCCTCCCTAGCTTGCTTCCTAATACAAACTTTCATCCCCATTTTCACCCCTTTAAGGGATGATTCCCGGGAAAAAAAGTATCCTTCCCAGGGTCTCACACTATCTTCTTACCAAATTTCATCTAAATCGGTTCTGTAGATCCAGAGATTACCCCCTACAACGTCACAAACATTATCTCTTTATAATATTAGTATAGATTGTCCATACAAAAATTGCGATTAAAAAATTGGTTGGGCATAGGAGGGTGAAAAATACTTTCTACTACTTACGACCTATACTCATACCCACCAAATATACAAAAAAAATCATTAAAATCGGTCAAGCCGTTTTGGAGGAGTGCGACCACAAACACCGTGATACAAGATATTTATATATGTATTAGATAAAACATAATAATTGTACGTACATTTTTAAGTATGTAATATGTAGTATGTACTGTACTACACACCATCTGCGGTTTCTAAGCCAAAATCAATTTACACCGTATTGCAAGATCTTCGTGATGCTAGCTTTATTTTATATGTTGTTTTGTAAAGAGAGACAAGCATATATTAACTTTTGATGTACAAATGTGCTTGTTTAAAATCCACGCACCGTAGGAAGCTCTAATAAATGGTTTTGTTTCACTTACATGTCCTACGATATATCTACATATGTCTATTGTTGTATTCAGCGCTTTTAAACGTCCTAATGTTGGGCACGGGCTTCACTTCTCTACAAGGGGAAATCAGGCCATACAGTCACTCACGCTGGCCAAGTGCGGGTTTGCGGACTTCACACATATCTTTTGAAAAGCTAGGTTCTCTCACACACGCAGATTTCCTCACGATGTTTTCATTCACCGTAAGGCAAGTGGTAATCATGTTGGAAATGATTCGCGCAATAAAATATCAGAGGTACGAACGAGAATCGGGATTTGAACCCGCTTCACTCGTTTTCTAAAGTGAGCGCATTACCAATAGGCTACTTTATGTCCGCTATTAACACAACAATTTAAAACTTTAAATATTTCATAGATTGAAAAATTTGATGGTCCCTTAACTGGCACGCTTTGAAGCTATTAACAAGAAAATTGAATTAAATTGAAAATTTGCCAAGTGGAATGCCGACGACAGGCTCAGTCCATATTATACACGTGATTGTTATAGAAAGATGAGATTTTAACTAAGCTTTTATGCTTTGTTGAACCTTTCCTTAATATATGCCACTACGCTAGATGTGCTACGCGCTATCTGTCCGTTTTATGAGTATATTGAGCAAAAAGCGTTTTAAAGAGGTACTAATTATTAGGTATTATAATAAATAATATCTATTAATGTTAAAAAAATTGTAATGGCACTTTGAATGTTAATGTTAAAACAAGTGCTTTTCGCTAAGCTAATTATATATTTTTTAAGCTTAGGATATAATACCCTATTTGATATCAAGTATAGTTTAATAGTTTTTGTATAACTCTGTTGAATTCTGAATAATGCTGTAGAAGTGGTAGATTTTGATCTTCGTAATAGGTTAATTTTGTATTGACCATACAAAAATTCTCAATGGAGAATCAAAATGCATGTCATACGTAATACTTTCTTAGATTTACGCGAATATTTGACATTTTAAATAAAACTATCTTTTCGGATTTTTTCGCGGATTTATTTTAATTTTTGGATCCCGATTGGTTTTTTTCATAATTTTTTAAAATGTTTAGAATTAAAATTAATAAATATTGTAAGGAACTTTGGCGCCATTTTTGTATTTTTGAAATCATTTTGTGAATTTGAGGGTTCGGCCTGTAAGAAGAGATGTCTATAACCTTAGTCTCTTCCGTGACCATGATTGCTGTAAAGTATTCGAAACGTCGGGAACCAAAAATCTAAATAAATTCATGAAAAAATCCGTTAATATCCGAGAGCCTGCAAGGGCATAGAGTTAAATTATAAAATTATATTAGTGTTCTAAATTTACTTTAATGAATGTAACTATAAATTGTATTTGAAACATTCCAGATATGTATTAATTATTAATATATTGCATTTATATTGGCAATATCGAATTAATTTTCCGGTATAACACAAGTCACAACTCTAGTCATAACAAAAAAAATTATAATTTTATTATATTAAAATTGCAAAGTTTATAAGTATTTATAATCTGAAAAAGATATTCTCATATTGGATTTATGAGACGACTTTCGAAAATTAAAAAAAAAAAAAACAAATTTATTATACTGAATATTCTTGTCTTAACAGTTCATCAGTCGCTTCCAACGACAGAATCCATGATTAAGATATATGTATTTGATTATTGTATTATTTAAAGGGTTTTAGAGAATTATTTCTAAAATATCTATAAGATGAGTGTATCTGCTAAAAGCTTTACAGAATCACTGAAGTGAGTGTGTGTGCAATTATTGAAAGCTTAATAAATAATGTTTAATATCAAAAACTTTTTTATTGTGGTTATGCTTATTGTAAAATAAATTAATTTTTACATTTTTTTCGTATTCAGTTCCCAAACTTCCCTTTAATAAATACATTCTGATGTCAAACTTAATTTATCGTACTTCATTAAATGTTCATCCTTTTGTAATGTGAAACTTTGATTTGGAAAATGATCCCACTTTAATAAATGTATAAAATTTAAAAGGCATTATTGATTTATATACAGTCATGTAAACATATCGTACTTGAATTTAGTGTCAAATAAAGTAGGAGAAAGCTGGTACTAACAATGATGGGTGATATTGTTTTCAACGAAAGAATTTTAATAAATAGATTACAATCTATTCAAAATGTAAATATACAACCACATCGATATTTTTATTGGTTAGATTATAAAAATTGGACCACTTGTGTGAAGTCCACGCAGTAATGTAACAATATTACAAACAAAAATCTCTACATAACAGAACTTACAGATATTAGTCAACTTTATTTTATACAATCTATAGTACACGATTATTTAACATTAATATTTACCTAATATTATATTTTATACATTCTATGTATAGTAGATAATATTCTCGATTTGTAATAAGTTAATAAAACTATAAAATATTCTCTTCAGTTAAAGTATAGGCATTCAATAAGGCTAAGTAGGTAATGAAACGATATTTGGTGATTTTACAGTTGTCTTTGAATACGATACGAAGTACTTACTTGATAAAAGATTTATACAAAGCACTTTGTACTTGCCTTTACGTTTTATTTGAATAAAAGAATTTTAATTCAAATGCCTCGAAACTAATGCAGTCTAAACTTAAAAAATAAATTACAAAATTGCATGATCATTTGGTGGATTATTATCGCAAATAAAAAAGTTAAAAAAAGGTACAAAATAGAACAAAATGCTGTCAAATTATATTACAATTATCACACTTACAAATACACCTGCCGATGCAATGTTTCCTCCGATGTACACACCGATTGTACTTCATTGTATATTGCAAGAATGTGTTAAAAGAGGAACCATAACAACGAGAGAGGTCCATTCAAGTTTTATTGCAATATAATAAGAATATTTTAATACATTCAAAAAAAATCTCAAATTCATTTTTATTATGTAAAAAAAGATCACATTATTTACTGACTGATTATGACAATGTAGATATAAAATATGTATAAAAAATAGTAAATGCATATAATGTTATATAATAAGTAAAAAATAAGTATTATAACAGTAACTTTCATTAGGACAAAGGTAGATCATCATTTTTTTTCTTTTTCTGCCATATAGGATATATCGAAAGACATTAGCATATGTGTAATTAAAATACAATATCATAATTATTGGAACTCCTATTCCAATTTAAAAGAAGATAACCCTTATTGTTTTAATAAAACCACTTCTGATAATAAAACATATTTAGAAAGGAATGTTTTAATTTAAGAGGAATATAAATGCATGTTTTAATTTACCATGACATTGATTTGCATGTATGCATGCATATTATATATATATATATATATTTGCATGCATGTATTTTTTGACTTTTTTATATTAACATAATATATACGTGAACCTTACAGTATCCGAAATGAAAGCAACTGTTATAATGTCAGTGTAGTAATTAGTTAACATACTGAATCTTTAAATCTAAAATAGATGACAAATAAATATTCTGATGTCGCAATCAGTGAGCAAATAAACACAATACATTATATATAAATATCAATTTAAGCAAAATTGGCATATACTAATAGCTGCTCAAGTACCACTCAGATCCATCGTTTTGCGCTATATACTAGTCACCTAGTGCATTGTACAGTTTTATTTTGATTATAAAACAAATATGTAAGCTAAATTCAAGTTAACACTTCATAATTCAGAAACTAAACGTCTACTAACAAGGAATGTTGATTTATAGACTGATAAACTTCATTGAGCTATTAAGGATATATCAATTTATTTTGGCCTCATTTATCTATTGAATAAAGTAAGTTTATTTAGTTTATAAGAATTTACCACGGTGTGGCGCTCTGCATAGTTCATTCTGTTATCTCTATCGTTATTGCTTTTCATAAGACCGATTTATACATAACAAACAAATGACCGCAGCCCTCCCGGGCGGCAGCTATAACACTAGTAATGTTCATATTGCATTTAAACAAACATAATTATATCCACATTTAACATATTAGGCAATTTTAAACATATTTCAACAGATTTCTTTTTTGGGTTGCCAAGTGCACAGGGGAGTGATTCCAAGTAGGTATTTGGTTGTGTGAGTTTCCACTATTCTGTTTTGCTATTTCAAATATTCTAGTTCCACTCGAGTACAACAACGAGGCGAGAAACAACAACATCTATTTGAATGAAGAATTCACTAGTTTCTAATATAATTAATCTGTATCTCTCATAAACTATGGGCTGCAAAATAATTTGAATGCATCTCTAGCTTCCTTAAACTTAGCTTAACTAGATAATCTTATTTACATTTACTAACAATAATTGTTCAAATTTATAATTACATCACGCGAACTCTCCGCGGAGTTCCGTCAGCGTTTGTGAGTGTGAGTGCGAGCGCGGGGCGCGCGGGCGGCCGGCGCGGTCAGTCCACGCGCGACGCCTCGGGGTACCCCTCGTCCAGGTAGCTGTGCAGGGCGTGCGAGTGCCCCGCGTGTCCCCCGTGCCCCCCGTGTCCCGCGTGCGAGGAGTGCGCGCTCAGCGACTCGAAGCTCACGCTCTGCTCCACGAAGGTATGCACGGGCGCCGGCGGCTCCACGCGGAACTGCCCCAGCGCCCAGGGGTCTCCCCAGGGCGCCGGCGGCGGCGTCTGCAGCATGCCCGTCACCTCCACGCCGCCACCCGTCACCCCGGCGCCAGGCCCCGCGGTCGCCTCGGCATCGAACCCACCCCACAACGACTCGATGCTCGGTGTAGACGTGGGGGTACCCATGTGGTTGAATCCCCAAGAATTAGGAATTTCAGGCGGTGGGATAGGCTGAGTCACCTCGGGGACCTTAGGAAGCGAGCGTCCGTACACGTCCTGGGCTCGCGCCACTAAGTGCGGCCGCGCGGCGTGACCTCCCTCGGGGCTGGGCAGGTGACAGTCCGGGCGCATCATGGGGCTGTACTTGCCGACGCCGGGGCTCTTTTTGTTGCTGTAGCTGTTCTCTACACTGGGACGCGGTGAGTAAGGGCTGTGGTGCTGCTGGCGCGACATGGGGCTGTACTGGCCGGGCGTCTTGTTGGGGTTGCCGCGCATAGTATCACACTTCACGCCCAGGCCGGGGTCGGGGCTCGTGTGCGTCGATGGGTGCGGCGAGAAGGGCGCGTGATGTTTTGGCATGGGACTGTAATTGCCGGTGTTCCACGCCCCAGTCTTTTGTAGATCCTGCTTGACTATTTGACTGGTGTCGGGACTCGGTTGAGCAGAGTAGGGACTAGGTTGTGATGAGTATGGACTAGGCTGGGTGGAGTAGGGGCTCGGCTGTGTCGAATACGGACTCGGCTGGGCGGGGCTCGGCTGAGCGGAATATGGACTTCTTTGGGAAGAGAACTGGTTATCCTGCCTCGGCATTGGACTATAACTTCCATAGTTCCAATTGTTAGGATTCTTAATATCCTGCTCTTTATGTTTCATTGCTAAGGTTTCTGGACTAGGTTTGTTTTCTAAAGAAGTTGTCGGACTGCATTGTTCGATGACTTTGCCGTGCCTAAGTTTAGTGTGACTTTCAAGCCTATTGAGTGGACTCGCTTCAGACTTATGAGAGGGTGTACCCTTGAATTGTCCTAGATTCCAGGAGTGGTTACTTTTGACCGATTCAGGCTGGACGTCGGGGCTGCTGGGTACCTGGCTGTCGGGTTTTTGGACGGGACTAAAGTGCGGACTCCCCATGTCAGTCTTGACAGAATCCGATCTTGGCGTTGAGGAAGAGTCTGGTTTTAATTGAGCAAGGGGACTCGACAGCGTGGGCGTTTTCGAGCCTTTTGGAAATTGTGTACTTTCAATATTAGATATAACATTGTCTAAAATATTTTTGGATTGTTCAAGGACTTTACTGCTAGGAGAAGCCTTTTTATGTGCTTCAGTGGAAGTACGCTTGTCTGACAAACTAGTACCCACGTCGGATACACTTTTTGGCTCCTGAAACACTCCCTGGGAAGACTTATATGGAGATTTTACGTCCATATTACTACCTGAACTTTCGGGAACGTCGCTTTTTCGAGACTCTTTCCCCACGTCAGTTTTCGAATCAGTATCAACCTTCGATTTTTTCTTCTTGGATTCCTCTTTTTTACTTTCTTTGAGCTTAACTTTTTCTGGATCTAGACTGTCTTTCAAGTCTTGAAGTTCTTTACCCGTGTAAAGTCGTTTCATACCTCTCGGTAGAGCTCTACACGAACTTAAGTTCAAGGATTCAATATGAGGACATTTTAAAAGAACTTTCTTAACAGCTTCGTAAGAAACGGATGATCCACATAGATTGAGTATTCTGAAAGACAAAATTTATCCATTATATTATAAAAATAATGTTGGTTGGTAAACTTAACACGATATTTGAAAATTATTTAGCAAGTAGTAAGTGATTTTTACATGAGTACGACTACATCAAATGTGAAGCCTGAATGAATTTCAACCCTTTACTAAGCTATCAAAGGAAAATGCACATAACTTTTGTAATACCTAGTTTTAACAGAGAACCAGATAAAATTGTGATCACGCATCCCACAAATGAATATTTTCCTACCATGCCTGCCAATCGAAACTTACACCATTAGTACTTCACCTAACTGTTTGAAATTGAATGGTACAAGCCTTTACTGTAAATTTTGATGTTCAATTTCCTTATTCATGAATAAAGTTTATTATTATTATTATAATCTTACCTTAACTTGCTACTCGGCGAGTCGGCTAGCGCGGAGACGGCGTCGTGCAGCACCTTGGCGGCGGAGGCCCACGACAGGTCCAGCTCCAGCAAGCTGTGGGACCACTTCTCGCAGATCAGTTCGAGACACGCGTTCGTCTGGCGCAGTACGTTGCAGCCTGGTGAGTTGACATTTTATATTACTGTTTCTTGCAAATGTTTAAAAAAAAGTACTTGTAATATAAATACACGCAACAAAATATGCATAGATGACGTACGTTCATAATAAGGGTCGTCTGTGCGTTTATGAAACGTGGTGTACACAGTTTATCAGCACAGAATACGCGTTGACCAGCACTTTCATGATATTGTCTTATCAATCACAAAACTATTAATTTTAGAGACGTAAGTGTGCCCCGTCACACACCCAATTTTTTTTTTGTTTTCTGTAAACCCGTCAAAAACTCGTTCCCGTCAAAAATAAAGCTACATTCTATTCTATTAACTAACGGTACGACGTACGATTCAAACTCAATAGCTCTGAACATCGTTGGTTCCGGTGCGCAAAACCCAATACTAGGTAGCAGTGCCGGCTTTAGGGGGGGGGGGGAGGGGCAACCGGGGCGCTGCCCGTGGCGCCCGGTTATACAGGGCGCCGCGCGCGCCAGCTCAACTTAACTATTTAATTTGAATGCTTATTTTTTTCGATTTTTTTTTATTGTAATTAAATAAGTATAAGGCATGACTCGCCCGGGGCGCCCAGATGGCTAAGGCCGGTCCTGCTAGGTAGCAGTGGAACGAGACAGAGAAGAACGAGACGCTCGCAGCTAACTTCCGAACCATTATTATGTATGTCTGTACATATATTTATTTCTTTGTAATATGCACCTACACCACACCCCATTATTATTATTTTTCTCACGCTTAAGGGTTACCGGAAGAAATATCTTAAATAGATAAAATAAAATATTTAAATAAATATGTTGGTACATTAACACACAACACTATCTAGTTCCATGGTAAGCTACGAGGCCTGTGTTATGGATACCAGATAGTTGTTACACTAAACATTTATAACTTTAAATACATACATAGTATAAATATTAACACCAATGACTGTAGTACAAACATTCGTGCTAATCACACAAATGGATGCCCCCAGCGGGACTCGAAGAAGCGATCGCTGGCACAGCAAGTAGGGTCACTACAAACTGAGCCAAACATGTCGTCAAACAGCCACCACGTACCACCAAGGAAGAGATGCTGCAGGTCCCAGGCGGGCACGCGCACGAGGCCGGAGTCGGTGAGGCGCTGCAGGCCGCGCAGGTCCAGCAGGCGCAGGCGCGTGGCGGCGCGCAGCAGCCGCGCCAGCGCCTCGTCGCCCAGCCGGTACTCGCCCACCGCCGCGCGCTCCTCCGCCGCGCTGCACGCGATCGACACCTCCTCCAGCTGCGTCCACCCGCTCGCGCTCATCTGGAAACACAACGACCAACATACTCATTGTTCATTTTGTTCTGTCCATGCATCTATACAGATTATAGATAAATAAAATTGAAGTGTCTGTTTGTAAAGTCAAAATAACAGCTTTTTACTAAATGCATAAATGGAATTATATACGGTATTTATAAGAAAAACACAATTTTTATTTTTTTGCCTGTCTATCTGTTTGTTCTGGCTAATCTCCGAAGCGGCTGGGCCGATTTTGACGGAACTTTCACTGGCAGATATTTGATATTATAAGGAGTAACTTAGGCTACTTTTATTTCAGTAAAAAAATTAGGGTTCTGCTCAAAAAAGATATACCTATAGACGGACCCAAGCGAAGCGAGGGTGAGTCCCTAGTAAAACAATATTAATTGTTCTGTAATAAAACTCATTACAAATGTTGTGCAGTATATGCATTAAATTTTAACAGTAAACATTTATTCCACTAATTTAATTTGTGAATTTTTAGGTTTGAGTTTCAATTTGGTTCTAAAAATAGTTCAACTTAATTTTCTATTAAAATACTCAGTCGGATATGGAAAGAGCTATGTTATCACATATGCTAATACATTTCAATAACTTCTGCGCCGATGGATAGTGAATTGTGTATAGATTTGAATTTTGAAATTGAATACATACGGAATACCAACCAACAATATTAAAATGAAAAACAGTCCACCTTAGGCCTTCTAATATATTTTTATATATATTTTTGTCGACCACTTACTCTTTACCTCCTTTATGAATAACTAAGAATTATCATTTTCATATATTAGTGTACTTCTATCTTGTATATTAAACAATGTGTATATGAAATATTATTATTAAATCAAAATTGAAACTTAACGAATAAAGATTTTTTTACCTGTTGTGAAGCCGAAACTGAGGCGAGAACTAATTGGGCGTTGGCTGCCCTAAAAACCCTCATTTTCGGACAGCCCTTTTGTAAGGACTCCAGCGGTATTGGTGCTGGATGGGACGTCGCCAACGCACCTGATATATCTAGCACTTCGAGATTCGGACAGTGTGACTGTACATAAAAAAATACTATTAGAAATACTATATTACATGTACATAGCATATATATAATTATGATATACATAGAGTTTTATATTATCATTTACAATTCATTTTCCAAATAAAAAAAAGTAATTTAAAATCGGTTTATCCTTTTGGGTGTTATGATGCCACAGACAGACACACAGATATACAGATAAACACATGAAACTTATAACACCCCTGTATTTTGCGTCGTGGGTAAATACTTAACTGTATCTATATTTTTTACAAATAAAAAAAATGCCGATAATCATCAATAAAACGATATTGTTATAAGAAAGTAATGAAAAATTGAATTAAATTGAATATTTATTCTAAAAATCAACTAAATTATAGTTCTGGAAATAAAGTGTGTATAACTTGTATAATAAAGTGTGTATATTGGGTGTCCTATATTGGGTCATGAGAAGAAAATTTGAGACCAATTTATATCAATAAAAATAACTTTCTTACTGAAAGATACCAATAAATAAATATAATAATCAAAATACATAATATTAAATAAGAATACAGATGAATATAATAATATGTCTTACAGCCACTGAAGAAAGTATTTGCGGTAGCGCAGAGAACTTGTTGTTTGCTAGAGTGAGGTGCGTGAGCCGCTCGCCGAAGTTAGACGCGACGCGCGCCATCGACGCCGCCGACAGGCACGTGCTCGAACCGCCCGTCTCCGACTGTGGGACGATAATATGATAAGAACACTAATATTATAAATGCATGTTTGTTTGTTTATTATTTTTTTATACCGGGCAGTTCATCAGATTTGAGTGAATTTTGAATGAAGATTATAGATAATTAATTTTATTCTTTCAAAAACCAGTCTAGTATACTTTTATATTCAGTCATGAGAACTGAATATAAGTCAAGTTATTAATGTATTTTATTTAAATGAATTTTATTTTTTGTCTTGTTCATGTTGTCACAAGAGTAACTTTCATCTGCTAATTAAAAAATGAGCTGATTTAGTGATGTACGTATTCACAAAATTACGATTTGATAAGAAAAAAACAACAAACATAAATACAATTAGCCCTTTTCAATTTCAACAATAGAACAACATACCGTAAGCGACAGATCAAGGCGTTGCAAGTTAGTCAAGCCCTGCACGAGATCGAACAACTGTTCGGGAGTGATGCGGCTCCAGCCCGCCACGCTTAGCTCCACTAGTCCGGGACAGTAGTCCACCACGCACGCTAGCACCCACGAAATATTACACACCTTCCATTGAGCTGGAAATATTTATTATAAACTTTAAAAAAAACAAAGAAAGTACCTATATTATTGTAATTTAACTATATATATATTAGCTTTGGAGAGGTTATAGAACTGGGCTGTGTTCTGAAATACTAAAGTAATCTATACATATAATAAAATTGTAACTAAGCGGAATCTGTACATTAAATATTTTTTTGGAAAATCTTATTGAAATAAACATTATTTTTATTATCGATACAGAGGTCGAATCTATGGTTTTTAGAATTTTTGTCTGCTGTCTGTTGTTAACACATCACAGAAAAACCCACTGGAGGGATTTTGATGAAGTTTGGTATAGTGATAGCTGGTTATCCGGGTCGACATATAGGATACTTTTTACCGCGGGAAAATGTCTCATTTCCGAGAAAAAATACAAAAACTGCAATGTAAGAGTATACTAATATGTAAAACCTAAGAATTTGGTTTTTGTCATTTGAACGCGGGCGGAGCCGCGAGCAAGCTAGTGTCAATTATAAAATTATGATGAATTGTTTATGATAAAAAAATAATGTATGTGATTTATTTATCTTTTCTCTCTCTCTTTGTAGTGTATAGATAGAATATTATTTTAAAAATATCACATAATAAGTTAATAAAAATATAAACATTAAAGATTTATACTCGTACTTATGTATAATTAACAAAATACTACATTATAAACACTATGAAATTCTTATTAATGCATAGTGAATAATGTATTAATATATGTTTACAAATAATGATATTATTTATAATACCTACATGCAATTACGTCATTGCCTCACGAATAAAAACAAAAGTCTTAAGTAATTTAGAAAATGTTTCTTTTCATTTCGAAAATTTTAACAATTCGCTCGGCCTTATAGAACTTAATCAAGTCAGTCTTTCTACATAATATTATGGTTAACAAATGATATTTAGCATTGCACGTAATACGTGACAAAAATCTATATTATTTTATTTTTTTACTCTTTTTGTACAACTTGCCTATATTACAATTATTTAACCCCTTATTTTGTCGCTTTAATAAATAAATAATAATTATTATTATATAAATAAAAACGCATGTTCGTATGTTTGTGTGTGGGTTCTTCTCTATACACCTGCCGGCGTTAGTCTTATTAAATATGCATTCCCAGACCATTCAAGCTTAGGGACGCGCCCGAGCGAAGCGAAGGTAAGTCGCTAGTATATAAATAAAGTAGTAAAATTATGCAACAAAATCATCCTTAAACTATAAAATGGCCACACAATAAACACAATAATAAAAAACTTATATAAAAATCCTTACCAATATTTAAACTCTGACATTGCGACAAACGATTTTCGAGAAGCCAGACCAGTTTGTAGTCAGTTTTACATTTTTCGACGGTATATTGCGCAAGGTCTACATTCTTCCACAGTTCTGGCCTACAGCTGACACTGTGCCATAATTTACACACTCTACTCAATCTGAAAATAACGTAGCTTATGTTATGATGTTGTGTAACATCACGATTACATCATGTGTTAATTAATAATTTTTATCAGCAAATCTTAAAAATGTACATATTATGTTATATATTTATAGTCAATAAAATAAACAATAAAAATTAAAAAAAAACCTTCGATTGCTATTGTTTACAAAAGACAAACTCGTTTTATCAGACAATTTAACTGAGAACTCTGTTTGGTTTGGTAATAAATGTTTGTATTGATTGTCCATAAAAATTGATAAGCAAGATTAAGAATACCGATGCATACGTACATACTCATTGCATTGTTGATATATGTATGTACATATGTAAATAATATTATAGTTTAAGATGTAAATAAGATATAGGTTCATATATCTTACCTAACTATGGCAGGCAGAGTGCCTTGTTGGACGACATATTCGAAAATTTTTATTAAAATCTCCTCAGGCATGGAATGCGCCCATGGACTTTGCGGTCCACTTTCCTTACTTTCTGTTGCGTTACCTCTAGTTCTTTCAGTCTTTTGAGCTTTATCTGAAAATTGTTAAGATACATTGATAACAAAAAAAAGTGTGTGTGTGTACTTATGAGTATGTACGCACATAAGAAGTTATACTTCTTTGGCGTAACAGAACAAAAATAGCTTGAGATTTCATCCCGTATGTCACGCCTGTCAATTGGTAAAAAGAATAATAAATTCATAAAATAATTACATAAGGCATATTAGGTATGTTACAATTATATATTTTTAGAATATCATTTAAGGAAAAAATATAATATTATATGTGAGTATATCATTTGTCAGACAAATTATAGACATTCCCAAGGCGTCTCGACGTCGACGTCAGGCAGGCGGCCGATCGTAAAACTTTTGCCAATCCTATCAGCAGTACAGAAGATGTACTGCGCCGACCCCAAGTGATTGTGAAATAGACAGGGAGAAGAAGAAGAAGATATCGTTTGTCTGACAATAACAATGGTTACCATGGCAACAAACAGTTATCACCTAACTTCATCATGTCGCTTTTTGGCTGTCGGTGTGCGAGCGCATCGTAAAAATTTTATCTACTCTCATATTTTTTCTAAACGTCCCAAAAGAAGTATATACATATTACTTCAAAAAACAAAAGTAGACAAACAATGATCTACGCATTGGTATTTGCGTAATTTTAAACAAACAAACCTTTAGTTCGGGAGTTATTATTATTAGATTTCCTAGCTTTCGGGCGAGGCTGTCGTGGCTTGGTTGCTGCGACACTCATGACCGCTGCAGTGTCCCCTCTGGACGGGTCGTATTCTTCACCGGAGCTCGCACTCGCTACAGGTGAGGCGGCTCGTTTCTTTTTAGACTTTCTCTGCCCAATGTCAGCTATTGATGTTGGCGTTGGTGTTACCTATAATAGAGGCACAGAAAAATATTATTAGATTGTTTATACCTTTTAAATATTATGTATAATGTATACATATAATAATATTAATTATTGTTTGTCTATTTATTGCTATGTATAATAATAAGCTATTTTGTGCATAAGAGAAACCATAACGAAAACACGCTTTATAAATTAAAAAAGTGCTTAAAGTCCTAAATCTAAAATACTGTTATAATTTTATTAATTGAAACATTAATTTAAAATTATATTACCTCTCTTTTGGGAGCCAGGCGCAGCTATAAAAATGAATAAAGGAATTTGTGTTAGATTGTTATTAAAACTCAAAATATATTTCAATCAAAAATACTGAAAAAAAGGCGTTATATATATATATATATATATATATAAAGTTATTATAACCAGGGTTAAATTTAATGGAAAATATATAATTTTAAATGAGAGTTTTGATAATGCACATATACTTTTGATAATACACTTTCAAACAAAACAAACACGAGTAAATGACGGATGGTGAATGGTTAATAAATGACGGAGTTCTGAAGTAACCAACATAAAAAAATACAGCCGAATTGAGAAACTCCTCTTTTTTAAAGTCGGTTGATAAATAGATTGTAGGCATAATGGATGTAATGATACAAATTTAAGTTTCTTAAATTCACTTCAAATCTAAAGTACATATAATAAAATTGTAACTAAGCCGAATCTGTACATTAAATATTTTTTGGAAAATCTTATTGAAATAAACATTATTATCGATACAGAGGCCGAACCCATAGTTTTTAGAGTTTTTGTCTGTCTGTCTGTTACCGCATCACAGAAAAACCATTGGAGGGATTTTGATGAAATTTGGCATGGTGATAACTAGTTATCCGGGTCAATAGGATAACTTTACCGCGGGAAAATGTCTCATTTTTGTGAAAAAATACAAAAACTGCAATGTAAAAGTATACTAATATGTAAAACCTAAGAATTTGGTCATCTGAATGCGGGCGGAGCCGCGGGTAATGCTAGTAAATAATAAATTCAGTTTTGACCAATGACGATGTAATAACAATAACTGAACGTACTATTCGGTAAGATAGTGGAAGAGGCAGTATAGTGATTAGTGGGCAATATGGTAAACGAGTGTGAGAAATATAAAAAATAGTATACATATTTTCATTGTCTTATCTTAATATATTATTAAATTATCATTTTTATATAAAAATAATACTCGTACATTTATTTCGTGTATCTCGGAAACAGCTTTAACGATTTGGATCAAATTTTGTATTTAGATAAAATTTTGCTTTTAAGTTTTTTCATCCCCGAAAAAACGCCGAGCGAACCTCGGTCGCTCTCAGTACTACCCCCTTTACCAATATTAAATGAGCAATTGTTATATATAATATATGAAATTCGTCCAGGTACTATCTAATAATTTTGGAATTGCAATTGTAATATATTTTTTTGTGTATTATATTAAGTATTCATACAAAATACTTTTTATCCAGTAAGTAGATGAGTAAAGCTGCATAGCCTTGCATCTTCTACTATAACTCTATGCCACTTTCACCGAATCCTTTACTCTAAAGTGAAAGTCCTGTTAAGATTGGTACAGACGTTTATAGACTATTCAATGGAACCCATTTTGTGTATTAATTCCTATATTCGGAAAAATTTCTAAAAAAAATTCGGTAGTGCAACTCGGGTGATTTGTGAGCACCGCTTATAACTTTTAAACGGTGGTAAAAAAAAACAAATAAATTTTAAACAGCGTACCTATTCTATGAGTACGAAGTGTAGACCGATAATATTTGTTGATTTCCCAATCATCAGCAAAATAATGAAAATTTTGCTGTATCTAAACTTTTTAATCTTTTTGGGATCTATTTCTTTTATTAATTTTTCTTTAATAGCAATGTATACATACATATAACGCCATCTATTGAGATTTATTGGAACTCTTTTTTTCTTTGTAGTGATACCCCATGGTATGTACATATAACATTTGTATGGTATTCAGCCCTTTTTAACGTCGCACTGCTGGACACGGGTGTTGTCTCTATACGAGGGGGATCAGGCATCATAGTCATCATAGTCTACCACGCTGACCAAGTGCGGGTTAGCGGATTTTACATGTCTTTTGAAAACGTGTTAGGCTCTTACAGACATGCAGTCATGCAAGGAGACCCTCATGATGTTTATCTTTATCATGTTGGAAATGACCCCATCATACAAATAAATAAATATTTTTTGAAGATTTTGTTTGGTGTACAACAAACTATATGTATCCATAATATAAATAATTAAAAAATAATGTATTATAGATTCCTACTTGAACAAACAAAAATCAAGTCAATGGATATTATTTTTAAAACTGCCGATTTTTCATATAAATGAAGGACCTCTCAGACTCGGGGGATATCAGACCCATTAGAAAAGTTTATGTTATAGAGGGCATTTAACACAGAGAGTATTTACTGTTACATGTTAAGTCTGTCTGCCAGAGGCTGTTATTTTGACTGGCTGGTGTTGGCATAATTATTACACTTAACAAAACATGTACTCATTTTAAAATCTTGGAAAATTACAAAGGTTTTCTGTAGGACAGCAGATACTTTGCACAAAATATTAATTTGTAAGTAGAAATTTCCATGTAGACTTTTTTAACAGATTATGCCACAGAAAAAGGAAAAGGGGTACCAAAATTAAATAATTTTCATCTCACTGAAAAACCTGAAAGGGTGGTTAACTCTATGAAACTTTACATGAAGAAACCCAGCCTCATCAAAGAAGTAGAATCTAATTCCCTACCTATTTCTTAAAAAATCACCTAGTCCTACTAAAGAAATAGAAGCTAATCCTATCATTGACTGGTCGCCATAATAAGTTATTTAATTCTTATAAAATAGGTAATTAGTTTTTGTTAAATTACAGCTTTAAGATAGAAGTTAATTTAGTATCCATACAAATATTATTAAGGTGAAAGTGTGTTTGTTTGTCTGTCCTTCTTTCACGTCAAAACGGAGTGACGGATTGGCGTGATTTTTTGTGTGGTGATTTTTGGAGGGCTGAAGAGTTACATAGGCTATTTTTTACCACAGGAGATTATCTCATTGCCACGGAAAAACACGATAATACAGCCCAAAAAATATTTATGATCAGAATTAATTGAAACTTGGTATTAATAATGCTCTTCAGTATAATTACATAAAATACGTGTTTTAGCATTTTTCGAAATTCATCCCATAAGGGAGTAAAATAGGGGTTAAAAGTTTGTGAGAAACCTACTTTTTTTTGTTTTTTTTTATTAGTATTAGCGCGAGCGAAGTAGCGGGTTCTGCTAGTTTACTATAATATGTCAATGCTATGTGCACCTGTAGTGACATGCATATTACTAGTAAACATGTCCTCGCTTTGCTCGGGTGCGTCCCTAGGAACATGTTAATTTGTTTGAAGAGAGCCCTAATACTTTTTCAAAAATAAAAGTAGCCTAAATTACTCTTTATAACATCAGTAATCTGCCAGTGAAAGTTCCGTCAAAATCAGTCCAGCCGTTTCGGAGATTAGTCGGAACAAATAGACAGACAAAAAATTCAAAAATACTGTTTTTCTTGTAAATACTGTATATAATTTCATATGCATTTAACAAAAAGGTGTCATTTTGACATCACAAATAGACACTTGAATTTTATTTAACACTAGCGACTCACCCTACGCTACGCTCGGGTTCGTCCCTACGTTTAAACAATGTTTAGTATGGATTTCTCAGAGATATGTATTTTCTCGCAGTAAAAAGTATCCTATATGTTGACCTGGATAACCAGCTATAATCATACAGAATTTCATCAAAATCCTTCCAGTGGTTGGATGCGGTAACAGACAAACAGACACACAGACAGACAACAATTCTAAAAACTATAGTTTTGGCCTCTGTATCAATAATAATGTCTATTTCAATAACATTTAAAAAAAAAATTAATGTACAGATTGGGCTTAGGTAGAATTTTATTATATGCATAAATATAGATAGATCAATTTTGTTGTAAATACTTGGGAAAGGAAATATGAGAGTTAATAATAAAAAAAAAGAATATGAATATAACTCATACTGCAGTTTATTTGCTGCTTAGTTATATATCTTTTTAAAATGATGCTTCATTTCAATTTTTTTAGTAAGCTCATTATTTTTAAAGTGAATACAGAATAAACTGTATATTTTTATGTATCGTCATAATTTAAACATATGATTTATTAGTAGTACTTACTGCTACTAAAATTATTGATAAAGTAATTGTTAGTAATAATGACTATACTTATATTTAAAAAATATATTGTATAGATTCAATAGAAAATCCTGATTATTTAAGTTAAAAAAAATTATCAATATACTTTAAAGAGGAAATTACTAATTGTCTTACCAATCCTTTAAAATATAAATAATTATATCTTTCCTTATTTTTTTTATATTTAAATTAAGTAAAGATATTCTTCATTAACATTATATTTTGATTTCCACTCAAGCTCAATTTTTTTTTTATTTTGTGACTTCTAATGAAAATATCATGCTATTTTATTAATTTTAAGTATGAATATCATAATTATTAATTATTTATTTCAATTAAATATTATTATTCATACAACAAGCTAACATTCTTAATTATTGTAAAGCTTCAGGATCTTCCCCTTGTAGGGTTAACAAATAAAATGCAGGATACCTCATTGTCAAAAAAACAATATAATATAATAAATAATTATCAAAAGAAAAAGTATCATATGAAGAAAAAACTCATAAAATAAAGAGGTATAATCTAAATTTTGATGTAAACTACCTTAATGATAAATATTATTAGTGAAAGTTTTCTACCATGTTTTGTAAAATCTTGTTCCATGAGTTAATTTTGTGCATATTTATAGCATTAAACAAAGATTTATTATTTTTGCTTCAGCAGATATGGAATTGAAATTTACTAAGATTATTTTTTTGATATGTTATAAAGAATATACTGCATAATAAATATTTCATATATAATAATTGTATAATTCAAAAGTTAAAGACTTACCGTTTCTTGAACACTTGTCCTTCTTATCTTAATTTTTATTTTAGTTTTTGTGTCCACAATCTGACTTCGATATGTGGCTGCACACTCAGACTTTTTAGATTTCTTTTTGCTACGAGAACTACATAAGTCCAACATTGAACGAGGTTTACCACTACAAGGTATCACTATATGAGTTCTTGATTCCTTTGCTTTACTCTTTTTTGATGATAATTGACTAAGTTCATGACTGTATGGTTTACCACTTTGCCGTGGCATATTAATTAACGGTAACTTTATACTAGGCGTAAGGAGTTCATCTTCTGAACTTTCACTTTCTTCTTCTACATCTTCACCTTCTTCATCTTCCTGACACTCACTACTACTCACTAAGTTCAAGTTTTTACCACCTTTCACCTTTGATACTATACTATTAGAAGAATGCGTCCTTTTATGAGAATTATGAGAACGTTTTTTTCTTTTCTTTTCCTTTGGGATACATCCATTAAAAGTTGAATGGTCTGTATCACGTCTGGAGTGCTGTTTATGTTTTCTGTGGCGAGGCCGTGTCGGGGACGACAGCGCTCCGTTGACCACTTGCATCCTTTGGTGAGCAATATCGTCAATGCTCTGCTCAAAATCTGTCTCAAGCTTAACACAAGAAACACTTTCAAGTTCGTCTTGAGCTGTGTCAGAGTCAGAGTCAGAAGTTACTTGGGAGAGGTGGATATCAGGAAAAAGGTCCTTCCGGACCGAGAGCCTCATAGCGGGCTCAGCAGCCTCATAGCCACCGTTTACGGGACTCGAACGGCCCGACATACCGCCCGCTTCCCGCCGCCCTCACGTACCACTTCTACAAACCGCTCACCGTCACCTGTCCGTCGTGAAGTAAACAATCAGTTTGACACATCACATTTTCACTTTTGATGCTGAGACACTCACTGATCATTAAACGATTGTGTGATTACGTCTGATTGTCGATAATTGAAGTACCGATACGCTTCATATTTTTTAACTCGCACTTCTTGAGACAATTCAAAGCATCTTTTTTTCTTTACGTATTCGCATTTTAGGTCATCCATGTTCATGTAACGTTGTGATTGCGAAAAACAAAGTACAGATCATTTTCGCGGACACTAGTACTTTTATCTTTATTATAGACAGATTGATTGCACTAATTCGGACAGTATCTACCGATTCTTAATTATTTTTGTCCTCTGGTAGTTGATGAAAACTGTTGACCTTGTTAAAAGCTTATTAGGTTTCAAATTTTAGTCAACAGATGCAGACATTGTCACAAAGGTTGTACTTGTTCATCGTGTGTGCGCAATACGCTTGAAAAGACGTACATAATTGGTTTTAAGAAAAATAATATTATTGTTTTTTAAATGTAAGTCACTTTGTTTGTACAAAATAAAGGAAACTTTTACTCAAAATAATTATATATATTTCCAATCAAAATAGTGATTTTTATAACAATAAATTCTATTAATGCAAAAATTAAGACTTCATAACAAGCATAAGATTTACGTCAAAGAATTGTCAATTTCACCATAGTAAACTTTTCTATTTGGTAACCCCGAGAATATGATTTTAACCAATGGATGTCTTTATATTTTCTTTCGTTAAACGTTTCTGATTGGTTCATTCATTTCAGCACATAATATTGACCTATCAAAACACTTAAATATTAAGAAAATTACTAAATAACACACTATAAGTTGCTTGGTAGCATATTACTACGTTTATGAGTTGAAAAGCTTTTTTGAATAGCTCATAGGTGGCAGTAGTGGTATGATTTACAGAAATTCAATACAGAAATTTTAACGACACTAATTTTTATTGTTTCTCTCTCCTTCTTTCCCAAGAAACGCAACATATATTAATAATTTTCTTTCAAATACTTTGGTAATTGCTTGAAGAATGTATTGCGTTGTAACAATAGCATTAATACATTTGAGTCTCTGACCTCTTGAACAATATTGAAATGTGTGCTATCTATGACGTGTGTCGTATGTATTGTGTGTGATAATGATAACCTACACCGTCTTTCTGTAGCTAGTATATAAACGGGTGAGTCATATTTAAATTTATTTGCTGTATTGATGATCTCATAAAATTGTAGGTATTTTATAGTAGGTATTCTATAGTGAACATCATTGCCATGATTAGTACGTTATGTGATAGCAATTATTTGTCAATATCGTAATGCGTAGTTGTTTAATGATAAAATTTATATACTTAAAATTTATATCAAAATAAATATACCCTCATAGTTTAATTATAAATATCTATCAAAATACTGCTTTTGTGGTATAAATGAGACTATGTTTTAAACTAGTGAATTTCATGGTGTAAAACATAAACTAAAGCAAAATAACTTAGGATATTTTGATATGTCTACTAGCTTTGTTTTTTAAACTAGGTACCTATTTGTTTTTAATGTTTATAATTGGCCATATGTAGATATTGTTGGACCCTTAGATTATTTATATAATAATCTAAGGTTGAACCTTACACCAGCAATATAATTTAAACAAATTTAAATAAATTTTATTTATATTTACATGTATGTATTACCTAATGTAAAAATTAATCAAAAAAATATAATTTAATAATAATATAAAATAAATAAATTAAACCAATTTTGATTATTAAACTTAACACACACATATTATACATATAAAAATGGCACTACATAAATAATAACTACAAAGAGATAAAAACATTGAGCAATGACATCATCACTTGATAAAGCCACTTAAAGTTTATACAAGTTTAAGGAAGAAAATATATTTAATTTTAATACAAAAAATATAAATCAATTTTAATTCAATTAATATTATGAAAATTTAAAGCTCCATAGGAATATACATATTATAAAATTAAATCATATTATACATTTAAATCCTCTTAATGTAACATTATTGTACATAATAGAAAAACAATAATATTCCTTTTTTTCTGCATTAAAATGATTATAAAATTAATTAATAATCTTAATTTTTTGAAATTAAACCTGAAATTAATTTGTAAACGTATTAAACAAAAGGCTTTTAATAACTATGAACTCTTTTTTATATTACTGTCATTTTTAATTAAACTAATGATGAAAATATTCAAAGAAAATTACTCAACATTTTATTTAACATCGCTAAAAATGATGAGTCTTATACTCTAAAATATATAAAATATTTAGGTACATATATGTAAATTGATTTTAATAGTTAAATGTTAAATATATAATAATTTAAAAATGAAATATGTGAAATATCTACATAAAAGATTATTTTATATAAAAAAAACTTCTTTCAAAAATATAAAAAATCAACTAAAAGAAGTTATTATAATGTTTTATTTTTCTTGTTACAGATTTGAATTTATTAAATATAGACAACCACAAGTGGATGAAATTGAATAGTTAAGAAGGTGTTGAGAACTGACATTATATCGAGTATCAACTTTGCAGATCAGGTATTAGACAGTTATAGGGCTGTTTGTAATGTAATGTATGCGCGTGTGAGTGTGGTAGTGGAGTGGTGGTGGTGATCAGTCAGTGATGCTCGCGGTGATGCAGAGGCATGGTGGACGCGGCTGCGGAGCGCCGGGCCGCCGCCGCCGTGGGCTTTCAAGCTACCTCCAGCCTCACCAAGTGAGTACAATTATGATTTAATACAAAATACATATTATCTAAAAAAAAATTTTTTTATCATATTACATATAACACTTAATCAACATAAATGATCTATGTACACAATCTCTGTTAGGCAAATGATTTTAACATTGATTCCTTTATCACTTATTTATTTTATATTATGCAATTTATGCAATATATATGTTTGTGAAAATGTATCTGAAGTCATTGAACAAAATAGTATACGTTCATTATCCATTCTTATTCTTTATCCAAATTATTAATTCACCTTATACTATCTATCACTTGCCAATATGATTAGACCTGCATGATTTGATTTGCAGCAACTGGAGTTAGAATATAAGCTCTTCTTCATTAACAGTTATGCCAATAATGTTTAATTGACTACCTAGTTTCTTATCAGACTAAAGGCTCGAGCATCCTCTCATACTCCATTCAGGACTCCTAAGGCAATAAAGTTTAAGATATTATGGTTTTATTGCCCTCCGCGGCAGCATTCGTGGAAATCTCAGCGTTGAATTAGTCTGTAACCACTTAGCTTGCAGAACGTAGATATGTTCTAGTGTTTTATTCTCATTGTACATTTGATTGTAGCATCATATCTTTTGCGAAGTAATTGTTTGATTACATGTAAACCGAGCTGGGCACGCAATATGAGTTCGTTAATGAGAGTACCGATATGTTTCGTCACGGTTGTGTTATCAGGGCCGTGGGCGACGGTGTGCTGTATGTACACGGCTAAGTTTGTGTGCGTCAATAGTAGCGCTTCCAGGAAACGCGGCCGGATTTCTCGGAACCCATTGAATGTCGCACGCGTTTTCAGCAATGAATGGCTGCGGAAGACGCTTTCGTAAACGCTGAATGCTGTAGTTTAGAATACAGAAATATGCGCTCCTATTATCTTATCGGTCCATTACATATGCTTTCGTTATATTTCTATTCGTCCTCATTAATGTTTACCATAGCGATACGAACGACAGTTTATCGGGGGGCACGGCAGTGCCCCCGCCAAGTCGAGCAAACAAGTCGAGCAAAAAAGGGCACGGCAGTACCATCCTTTTCTCGAAGCGATTCAGAGCATTTTCCACCCCCCCATAACTTCGTTATGGATAAAGCTAGAAGCTTGAATTTTGAGTGACTAAGAGAACATAAGCTTGCCCACGGATGCGGATGGCACAAGACTGGTTGTCGTGGAAATTTTTGGGGGAGGCCTATGTCCAGCTGTGGACGTGTTTGGGCTGAGATGAACAGAAGCATGCGATGAGCACTAGCGGGTCAAATTTATGCATACACTAACATAAATAATGCACTCAGAACGTTAATATTAGGTAAATTTTGTTTTTTTAAATATTTTTTTTTAAATTAAAATTAAAAGTTTTGTTATTTGTAGATTCTGTTATCATGTGCGATGGCCAAGTCATTCTATTAATTAAAGAAATAAATATATCTAATATTAATACGGTCACTATAAAATGTTGTAACTTAACTAATTCGGTAACGATTTATGACAAAGTTGTCGGATAGATGCTTCCATAGATAGGTAATGAATAAATTAACCGACTTGGTTTTACATTATATCACATAGCTTTTTGCGGTAGAAGAATTAATGCGTTGCGAGACTTGCAATATTTTTACAGTTATGTTTTTGATGGGATTTGCTCTACAGAAAATTATCTGAAAGTTCCAATTTCAATTGTACGCGGAGAGTTTTGCTCATTTTACAAAATCAAGATAAGGATTGAAAAGGATTAGTTACGTTTCTTAAAAATCATTGCTACTAGGAATTTTTTTTTAATTATTATTAAAGTTTTATATGTTTGTAATAAAACTAGCGACTCTCCCTCGCTTCGCTCGGGTTCGTCGCTAGGTACGTTTTAGTTTTTTTAGAGCGGAATCCTAATTATTTTTCTAAAATAAAAGTAGCGTATGTTACTCCCAATAACATCAGCTATCTTGCAGTGAAAGTCTCGTCAAAATCGGTCCAGCCGTTTCAGAGATTAGCTGGAACACACAGACAGACAGACAGACAGACAGACAAAAATTTAAAAAAATGTGTTTGTCTTACAACTACCGTATATAATAATATACCGTATATAATATAATACCGTATATATCGCGTAAATCTAAGAAAGTATTACCGTATATAACTTCATATGCATTTAGTAAAACGCTGTTATTTTGACATTACAAACAGACACTTCAATTTTATTTATCTGTATAGACTATATTAAAGCTTTATTATAGAATTTTAACGCTACTTAAAAGACAACAATAGTTTCGAATAAACCATAGTGCACTGTCCAAAACAAGGATTATTAAAATCAAGTTTTTTTTATCTTTGACTAATAAGGACTTCCGGAAAGTAACACCTGGTGTGAGCTGTCAAGAATCAAGGTCGATTACATGTTGCAAGTGGTCGATAGGACGTTCTGATTTTTCTTTTCCTATTTAAAATTTTCTTTAGTATGTCTGAAAAAATAATATATTTGCCTTATAATTTATGCTTATTGAACTGTGCGTAATTTTCCAAATTCGAAACTTTCTGCTTTTTGTGGACGTATGTGTAAACTGTAAACTTTTTCCCTCGTAAAACTTAGTAAATTAAATTTAAACCGTTTTAAATTGCCTTTGCTGATCGACTTCAAAAAGGAAGAGGCGTCTACTCTGTTTAGGTGTATGCCTTGATGGGCTAGTGAGTGATCCTGGGTTGGGCCAAGTTTAGTTTTTCTATTTAAACATTCTTAGTAATAGCTCGCAGTTGGGGAGTTAGAGGTACTTCACCCAAATTCCCCGGATATCACATAAAGCCGTCGATTCTATGCCTGATCGATCTCTTACTGGTCGTGTCGTATTGGCGTTCCACCGAAGTATGAGAAGTGACAGGAAAGCGAGTGCACTTGTGTTTGGGCGCTTACTTGTGCACTATAATATCTCCTGCGCTGTTGGCTAGTCTCAGTAAGATTGGCCGCCGTGACCGAAATCCAATAAGAGTATCTACATTATTATTTCTATCTGTGATTTTGATTACTATTTTTAATAAATAGATTATACCTTAAGGTCTATCTCATCTGAATTTAATAAGAATTCCCTGAGAAGTTCCCTGAAGATGGAATAATGAATTATTTCTAAAGCGTACATTTTTGCTTAAAAAGTAGGTTATCAACAATCATCTATTAACTATATAGTGTAATGTTTTATTGTTTTCTTTTTATTGAAGTGAAAACATCTATAGGCAGGTTTGGATGGGGAGTAAATTCATGTAAGTCGTCATCGACATAACAACTGTTTGTTTATAGTTTTAAGTTTTCACTTCTGTCGGCAATCCTCATGTTACAAATTATACAAGTTAGAGTACTTAAAAAAAACGTTGCGGGCTGTTGAGAAATTTATGTACTTACTTATTACACTGCTCTACAAATAAAAAGTGAAAAAATGCAACTGGCGTTATAGGTGGATCGTTACCTTTGAAGGTTCAAGGTATGAATTAGAAAGTAAAAACTAAAAAAAAAACAATGACATGTAACCAAAGAGTATAGCATGTAGCTTTCAATTTTCCGGGGCAGAGGCTGACTGCTACCGGACGCGTCCCCGGGTGGCGGATAGGGGAACACCACTCGCGCCTGTTTGGCCCCAACAGGAGCTTGTGGTACCGGAGCAATCCGGCACGGACCAACAGCCAGGAGGGGAGGTTGAGGGAGCGGCGTTAGAGGGCGCCGTCTCCTTCTTGGAGGTAGCGCGGTGTCTCCGGCCGTTTTGCGGTATGAGGTGCTGCGCGGGCCACACTGCCGGGGCTAGCCCGTCGGTGCGGCGGCTGGAGCGGGGCCATTTCGGTGGTCCTGCGTATGGCGAGGGATGTCGGCAGCCATTTTGGTCCGGAGGTGGGCCGACGGTAGGGGGGCCGCGGGGGAAGAGGAGTGTCGGTATGGCGATGCGCCGCTCGTCCCTATCTCCCGCGGCCTAACGGGGCCACCACCGTTGATGGTGGACGCGGTGGGGCTGCAGGGGAAGGGGAGTGTCGGCGTTGTCGCACCCTCTTCTCCTGAAGTCGGGTGGTATCCGTAATAGGATTTCCCAACTATAAAAAAAAATGTAGCTTTCAATTTACGTCAAAATGAAGTTTTATGAAAAGAGTATAACAAATATTGATTAAACCATAATTTAAATTATGTATCGACTCGTTGCAAATAGAACAATAAAATTACTCGGTACTTCGTAAAAAAATAAGTTACAAAATCTCAAAACTCTTCGTGGTACGGAATATTTAATTTTTGTTAAATAATATTAAATCAATTACAATAGTTACGTGTACCTACATATCATTACCTTGAAAATAAAAATCTTTTTTTAAAAATAAAACCTTTTTTTTAAACTTTATATAATAGGAAATATGGGTATTTTTTATATATTTTTTCAAAAAACTTCATTTTAGTGTAACTCGAAATCTATACGTAATGGATTTTTTTACTTTCTAGTTTCTAATAACCTAGTAAACTTAAAGGTAACGTCCATCTTTAGCCATGTCACTTGCCAGTTGCATTTCTTCACTTTTTATTTGTAGAGTAGTGTTATTAGCTACTTACTTTTAGTTCGCTTTTTACGTCTTTTTTATTTTTATAATTTTTTTATTTTTACTTTTTTAGTTTTATTTAACAATTTTTTATCCTAAAGTATTTTTAAAGCTATAAGTTGTATATATTTTTGTAATCGCCTCTTAAAAACCTGTATTTTGATAACCCACGCATTTGGTTCAGACGAAATTTTTTTTCAGACACAAATTGGTGCCTTAAATCTGCTATTTTGATTTTTAATGATATCTATATAGTATATAGCCTATGACACTCACGTTATCAAGACGATTCGAACGACGTATGAATCATCAAAATCGGTTTAGCCGTTTAGTAATTACGTTAATTAATTATCCTATGTTCCCTACATAGGATCGGACATAATATATATTATATACTATTATACATACGTACGTACATACATACATATTACATACCCATTACCTACATACATACCTACATGTCAATCACATCCATCCTTATTCCTTTGGGCTTTGCCGCAATCGGGAAAAAATACAGAACCTGGGTAATTTCAATATGTTTATTAAGAGAAAACTCGATCCAATCACAACAAAAAAGGGCATTTGAATTGTTTTAACCGTAAACAAGTTTCATTTTAATTGGTTGTCAGATAACACGAGCTCTTAACAGCATGCTTTTGTATACAACTTGCAATCTTGATTGACTTTGAATTGTTGTAAACCTAAAGATGTATTTGAGCAAGAAAATCTCTTCATGGCAAATGTTTTATGGTGGCAGATAGGGTATGTCATGTACTGTTCATTATCTAATCTAAACTACATCGCAACAATATGAAATTGTTCATATGTATACATATAATAATATTCTAACTATGCCGAATCTGTACATTGAATATTTTTTGGAAAATCTTATTAGTAGGGGAGCCCAAGAGGGGATTTTCTGTAGTTACTCGAGCGCGGCAGATTAACATAAAAGAGGTTACCTTGCACTCTATTGAGTACTTTCACCAAAATATAAGTCTTCTATATAAAGGGGCGCGTCTAGGAAAGCCGATTAAAATATTTAAAAAATGTTTTGATAAGGTAGAAATACTTGAAACCGTCAGATTAAGGTGTGGTAGGCTAGTCACATCCTGAAAAGTGTCCAATTCAATAATCTGCCGATTTGCACAAGCCGAAGAGGCAAAAATCGACTATAAAGTTTATGATGATTCGCCCCTTTATATAGAAGACTTATATTGTGGTGAAAGTACTCAATAGAGTGCAAGGTAACCTCTTTTATGTTAATCTGCCGCGCTCGAGTAACTACAGAAAATCCCCTCTCGGGCTCCCCTACTATATTGAAATAGACATTATTATCGATACAGAGGCCGAATCTATAGTTTTTAGATTTTTTGTCTGTGTCTGTCTGCTTGTCTGCCTGTCTGCCTGTCTGTCTGTCTGTCTGCCTGTCTGTCTGTCTGTTACCGCATCACAAAAAAACCACTGGAGGGATTTTGATGAAATTTAATATGGTGATAGCTGGTTATTCGGATATAGTATTCCGGGTCAATTTATAGGATATTTTTACCGCGGAAAAATATATCATTTCTGAAAAAAAAACAAAAACTGCAATGTAAGAGTATACTAACGTGTAAAACCTAAGAATTTGGTTTTTGGTTATCTGAACGCGGGCGGAGCCGCGGGCAATGCTAGTTTTAATATAAAACGAAGAAAATCATTATTTATGAAGAAACAAAGTTAGCAAATAATAAATACATACAAGGTTATATCTAAAGTAAAAAGCGTCAGTTATACAAGCGGATGGTTGTCAAACATCTGACTACGAAGGCTGTCCGCTTCGGGCCGGCTCGGCTCGCTAAATTGGTCGGTGACGGTGTGTAAGGGGCCTGTGGTGGGGCGGGGATTATTTTCGTCTGGCGGCCACGTTTGGAAAACGCGCGATGACGTCACGGTCCTCTACAGCGATGGCATCATCGGGCGCCCGCGACACGCACAAATCGACTTGCCAAAATATCGCAGCGAGCTCCCCGCAATCAACTTTATTTTGGTCATTGTTCCAACATGAAAACTTGCCTCACGCGATGCCGTGGCTGGTTGAGATATTGTATGTTAAGCATTCTAATTGTAAGAAGAAAAAATTAAAAGATTATTATATTTATACGTAGGTAGTAAGGTACGTTAATAGTATGTGTACAAATATGGGAGCAGTCGTTTACATAATATTCTGTTAGATTTGGCAGTGCGCTTGATTATATGTATGTATATTTACTCCGTCTCTTTTTTCTATATTAACATATTTTAAACTAGCATTGCCCGCGGCTCCGCCCGCGTTCAGATGACCAAAAAGCAAATTCTTAGGTTTTACATATTATTATACTCTTACATTGCAGTTTTTGTATTTTTTCTCTGATATCAGACATTTTCCTGCGATAAAAAGTAATATGTTGACCCGGAGAACCAACTATCATCATACCAAATTTCATCAAAATTTGTCCACTAGTTTTCTCGTGATGCGGTAACAGACAGACAGATAGACAAAAATTCTAAAAACTATAGATTCGGCCTCTGTATCGATAATAATGACTATTTCAATAATATTTTCCAAAAAATATTTAATGTACTGACTAGGCTTAGTTAGCATTTTATTATATGTATAGATTGTTCCGATGTCTTTGTTATTGTTCAATTATATTTGTTTGTTATGCGTCTTTGTAAATCTGCGCGTCTTGCAATCTTAGAAAGATACTTGTATGTATTTGTCTGTGTTTATGTTGCTGTAGCTTCAAAATTGATCGATAAAATTGATTTTTTATATTATTAATTCGGGATGGCTCTTAGCCAAATATGATAAAAAATTGTCAATTTTTTAAAGGTTATGAATATTAACTCTTTACATTAATGTTATAGACAGTGCAATATTCTTATACTATGTGTAAACACAAATTATTATTAAATGTCTTAGTTGAAAATATAGAATAGGGTGTAATCTATCCAGTACAGCTTCTCAATCGATTTTTGTTAATTGAAGGAAATGATTAAATTCTGAAAAATTATTTCAATTAATTTAATTTTTTAGCAGTATTAAAGGTTCTTATTTTTTTATAGTTTTATTATAAATCGCCCTAAAAAAATTATATATGTATATCCAAAATCTAAATCCATAGTTACAAAATAAAATAAAATTTTAACAAATTTTAAAAACAAACTGTGCAGTCCTGTACAAAAAGTAAGAATAGTCTTACTTTTTGTTTATGAATGCTAACAAAATGTTGGTGCGACTTGCTTGATTCTGTTCATTATGATGCTTTTATTATTTTACAACCTCGCTAGATACTCGTATAAAGGTATTCGATGTTAAAGAGGGATTCACTTGATATATAATTATTAATTATATTATAAGTTTTCGGGCGTTATTAGTTTTGTTATAAAAATATTTGGATTAGTAAAAATCTTACTTATAAAAGTAAATAAGCTTCGTTACTTCTTTATAATTTAATAGAGTCGTGAAAGAATTCATAAAGGTATTTTCTTAAGAGCATAGGTCTTTGACATTTATTGGAATAAACCTGCATTCTTTCGTAGTAATTCTAATTTAAAAATTTGAGCCTCCACCGAATTCTACGTGACACACATTATTTACTGGTCTAATTTTATTTTAAGACTTAGTATAAGACAAACTATAAGCCTTATTATACGTATACACACAGCGATAAAATTAAACTCTCTATTAAATATAAAACGGACAATTCGCTCTTCATTAACGTTACGTTATACAAGTTTTTTTTACTCTCACTATTATGTAGACCTAAGTACTTAATAGTATCTTAAACGAAGGCAAACTTATATATGTAGGTACATACCTGTTATCAGTGTCAAGCTAATACTCTATGCCTCGTACCAAGTTCACTCGGTACGAGTAAATCTAGTATCGACGTTCTGTTTTGGTTTCAAATAAGCGATAATGTACCATTGTTGTGTATCGTTAGAGTTTTCGCAGTAGAAGTTGTAGGGTCGGGCATGCGCTATCGTTCGTCAGTCATCAGTGCTGCGCGACCGCCGCTGCTGCGTGGTACAGTCCGCCTAGATATAATTATGCTAACTAAACATTCACGTTTATTTACAGTGACGTTGTGAGAACTATTTCATCATGGTACTCCTTCCAATGAAAATTTGCCATTAGTTTAGTAAACAGGTGACAGAAACATAAGTTTTTTAAATGCCGTGGAAATATCAGACCATGTTTTCTTTAGAACATTAACGAATTTAGCAGAGGGATATATAAATCGTAGGATTGTGTCGTGCTATGTATTTGCCATTTTATGGATATAATGTAAGTGTAAACTGTGCAAAGCTAGCTAGCTATTTATGCAGCATTCGTTTTCATAGATGATTTATTCTAAGCTTAGAATCCTGTTCAATATTGTATAACGGTTAATAAAATACGTTGTTAGATTTGTGAATAATTTTCTGTAGTTAAAATAGATTTAATACAGTTAGAAAGATGTAAAAATATAATTTTTAATGTACCTGTATATTGATTATAATAATATGGTATATATTTTTTAGTTAAATTTAAAAATAAAATATTATAAATTAACCTAAAATATAGAATAGAATACAATTACTAATTCAAGATACTTAGATTATTTTTTATTTTTTTATTATTTTAAAAAAGCTTACATAAACGCTGACGCTCTACTATTTTTATTTGGAACATTTTTCCATAATTGTCACCATTTTTGTTTTGAGATATTTATTACATATACCTATGTATTTTATTTTCTGGGGTTCTCAAAGGGCCGACACAAATTTTATTTTCATAATTTTTTCCTTTAAATTTTAAATAGCTTTCAAATTCATAGATTTCACAGCTTATTGGACTAAACTTCTCTTAGACATTTGATGTGTTATTTTTTGTATATAATGGGGTAATTGCTTATCCTAATCTGTTTGGGTACACGTTATCTATCTTATAAGCATTCACTCAGAAGATGAATTGAATATATAATATATTTAACACGAATAATGTAGCGAAGTATCAAAACTTTTCCGAAGCCAACAATCAATCATTAGGTACCGTCGTTACTAACCAAATATCTATACATATAATAAAATTGTAACTAAGACGAATCTATACATTAAATATTTTTTGGAAAATCTTATTGAAATAAACATTATTATCGATACAGAGGCCGAATATATAGTTTTTAGAATTTTTGCCTGTCTCTTACCGAATCACAGAAAAACCACTGAAGGGATTTTGATGAAATTTGGTATGGTGATAGCTAGTTGTCCAGGTCGGCTGCAGTTAAACGGCTGCAGTTTAGTATATGGGATGCTGCCCCTGGAGGGCAATGCTAGTTGTTAAAAAAACTGATATTATTTTTTAACCCAAGTTTATATTGCACATAAATTTATAGTTTGTTATAAGTAAAAAATAATGGAAAAAAATAGTCAGGCATTAGTTTTTATCAAATAAAAGCATTTAGCTTACTCTACTATGCCATCCATATGATGCTTATTTTTGCTATCATAAAACTAAAGACACAGATATAATCAACTTATAACTAATACATTGTATAAATAAACAACTTATACAAAAAAACGGTGATTTTTGTTTTCTGAATACTAACTTGAGAATTTTACTAAATCGTATTAATTAGTATTGTATCTATTCTATTAATAAAGTAGGTCACCCGATTGACATTGTCCTTTTTAAATTACAAGTGGTGTTAACTCGAATACCTTTTACGAATATTCGAGTTAAATTCTGTAAAGAACTTTCAGTGTTTCCGTACTTTTGGGGCAACTTTTCGCATTTTTTCTACCTAAAAACTTTATTCGTATTATTTATTACGAAAATTTAAAAAAGTTGCAAATCGGTTGACCCGTTACTAAAGTCAAAACACATCTTTCGTCTAAATTTTCTATGCTAATGTTTAATTTATTAAAGATTAAAGAAAAAAATATAATATACATTTACTAGCGACTCACCCTCGCTTCGTTCGTTCGTCCCTAGGTATTTAGCGGAACCCTAATTCTTTTTCTAAAATAAAAGTAGCCTGTGTTACTACCCTATAACATCAGCTATCTTCCAGTGATAGTCCCGTCAAAATCAGTCCAGTCGTTTCAGAGATTATCCGGAACAAACAGATAGACAGACAGACAAAAATTTAAAAAATTGTGTTTTTTATAAGTGCCGTATATAATTTCATATGCATTAAGTTGAACACTGTTATTTTAACATTACAAACAGACACTTCAATTTTATTTATCTGTATAGATGTGAAGTCGACGTCGACATCAAATCAACTTTTAATATATAACAGGATATAAATTAGAAATGTCACATTCTTAACTTCTAATCGATGGTTTATGTTGCTATTAATCGGATAAGTACTACGAGTACTAGTACTAGCAGCAGCAATAGATTTCCTGTAGCCATGCGAATATACTCGAATATAGGATATGTATGCAACGACAACATTTCGCTCAACCGGTTATATTTTCAATACATATATTATTTTTGTTGTACATAACAAGTCACTCTCTTGATTTATATAGATACAGTTTAGTGTGGTTAGTTTTTAAATATTAGAGTAACATTTTAGATTTTTTCAATTCCTATTCATCTCATAGAATAAACAGTGAAAATTCTTATCATGGTAGGTACTAGGTAGTAGGTACTGTTAATATATTGCAGTAGGGTCTCTTCAAGAAAAAACAAATATTAGTTCTTAACAAATATTAATAGATGGCGTAATATATATATATATATATATATATATATATATATATATATATATATATATATATATATATATATTTATTTATTTGGTTTTAATGCTGTTTATATAAAATTGAGAGAAAAAAATAGATTCTAACATCACTGAAATTTTCCTTCTTTTAGCATTTCGTTATTTACACATGTTGTGCACACTTTTTTAGTAAATAGCTAATAACGTGAAATCTATTCAAGCCATAAAATAAATTCAATAAGTCTCAAATGAGTGCGATCAACTTTTTTCATTGTCCATGAAGTCCATATTCAGTTATACTCGATTCGAGCGATGCCGCGATCACTTGTTAGCGTAATATTTAAAATTGTGAACGACAATGCTCAAACGCGTAACTACAGGAAACTATTGATATGTTTAACAAAAGAGCAAAACGTTGCCACTGCCAGGATGTCTTGAATTCGTTCTATAGATGAGAACACAATCAATACGTTAAATTGGCTGACCTCTGTCGGTTGATGTATAATATACTAAAGGAGATAACTTCACAACCTTGTATGATCTAATAGTAGGTTTTAAATAAAACTATCTTTTCGGATTTTAAACAAATTAACTTTAAACAAATGTTTAAAGTAAAAAAAATGTAAGGTAATTGGTGAAATTTTCATTTTTTTATTTGTGGGTAGGCTGTCTGTAACAACTATACCTTCGAGACATGTAACACCTCAGTCTCTCCCGTGACCATGAATGCTGTAAAAGCATTCGAAACGCCGGCAAACAAAAATCCAAATAAATCCGCGAAATAATCCGACAAGATAGTTTTATTTAAAATGTCAAATATTCGCGTAAATCTAAGAAAGTATTAATAGTAGGTTGTCAGTTCGTTGTCACTGAATAGTTTTCTGTTGTGTTATTTTAAAAAAAATCAGTAATTTGACCAACGGTTTTTAAGTACCGATGATCTTATGGAAAAGACTTGTCCAATAAAAAGCGTCACCGATAGCGGCTGTTGAACGTCAGACGAAACGGCTGTCTTCTTTATTTTGAGTTTATTCTAAAGCTATTTTGAATATTACATTTTACATTTTATATTCTATAATTTTCGCTACTTCATAGAAATAAAAGGTTAATGCGCACTAACATTTATATTAATTTCAATTCAACATATCAATATAACATTCAGAACAATGATGGCTTTGTTATTATATAAGTAAGTACGTAAACGCACGACTTCGATTACCATATCCTCGTTCACGACCTTTACTAATCGCAAGATGGAATATAATATAAATTTATGTAAAAATATAATATGATTGCCACCTGCGACGCCTTACACGTTTTATTTAGATTCTTTATGAAAGTATAAGTAGGAAGTTCTAGTTCAAACTTCTGGAAATGCTGTCTAGATAGATAAAACACTTATTTTATTACTACTATTTTATTATATTAAAACAAAAACAAACCTATCCCTCGGGAACCGTATATTTTTCCGGGATAAAAAGTTATAAGTAAGCCCATGTGTTATTCCAGACTATAATCTATCTCTGTGCCAAATTTCATCCAGATGCGTACAGCTGTTCTGGCGTGAAAGAGTAACAAACATCCATACAAACTTTCACATTTATAATATTAATAATACGTAATACGGATTTGGTTGTAAACTGACCTAACTTACCCTATAGATACTTCACACAACACCTGCATTCTAAACATTGTAAGGTAGAAAAAATCTAACCAGTTAATATATTTTTATATACATACATAGTTACATAATATATTTGATTGTTTTATAATTTGCATTACATTCCAAATGCTCTTATTATTATTCTGATTACGATTAGTCAGCAATAAAACTAGGACCCCCACCCACGGACGTACAGGCCACCGACACCACGATGCATCCGTGCTACAGTGATTGATAAGCCAATTTAATATAATAGGCGTGGGAAATGTGGGACAGTTCCCTTCCATTTTTATATTGATATGGTACATTTTATCTAACACATTCTATCAGTATTTCATTTAAAATGTTGAAAAAATATTTTAATATCCTATAGGATAGAATATTCTGAATTCTATGTTATTCTTTCAGGAGTAGTTTACTATTAATAAGATTAATTTAATGTTTATTGTTGACTAAAGTCTTCCCTGTATAGTCTTCCATATTTAATCACCCAAAGGTTGTCTGGAAGAAATCGCTAATTAGCGATAAGACCGCCTTTTGTGCACACTTTTGTTTTTGTTTTATATTTTGTTAACTGTATCTACTTCATGATTGTGGTGTACAATAAAGTGTAAATAGATAAATAAACAAATAAAGTGCAATCGACTGGTAAGCATAATTGCAGGTGTCAGAGTACTGTGGGCGACATACGGCCTTGATATCTTAGTGCTTGTTTTCTATGGTGAACTATGGTTATTTATTAACTAATAATATGATTACAATCATTACGATTATCGAATTGTATTCTGGCATATATTATTGTCTGCACACTGTTACTTATTTTTGTAAACTTTTAATATTTTTTTTATTATAATTTTGTGGTTTTTATCCTACTGGAAAATGCTAGCAAATGCAAAAATATTCCTGATTTGCTAAATTGGGGAAGGTTAATATGGTATTACGGTTTCTTTTAATTTCGATAAATGATAGTAGAATCAAACGTACACGGAAATACAGTTGGTAAGCAGAAACATTTCATATGGATATTATATTTATGTATGGACTTCTTTAATTTCTGTAACAATTTTTTTCTTTAAGTGTATAAAAATTATCTACATGGATCTTAATACATGACGACCTTAATCAACTAATAAAGAAATAAACATAGATTAATTTTATTATAGTTGTTACTTACGAATACTTTTGACGAACAAATAGAACTACTCGGAACCGTCTCCAATCATCATCTATGAGTCCAAACCGAAAGGTTTTACTAGTAGCCATTGAATTAGTCATTCTTGTGTCATATTTAAATTGATGGCATCAAATTATTGTAATATTCTTCTAATTTACCTACTTACAAAATTTCAAATCGATTCAAGAATAGTAAGAAGTAGATACCTTTAGTTTTTAAGTTAGTTTGTTAATTAGGTAGTAAGTACATAAAAGTACAAGTAAATAAAATTATTAGAATTTAATATTTCATGGTGGATGAAAAAAAGTTTTCGAAATTCTTAAAAGAAAACAATATGAAATTTAAAAAGGTATGACAACTCTTAAATATTATGTTATTCTCTAGCAGTTTGTGTCGACAATGATGTCGTATTGTCGCAGTGAATAACGTGGGCGGTGATAAATTGGTCTGTTGCACTTACAACTTCGTCCAAACTATCTTGTTTAAATGGCTGCAATTATTTTGTTATGGTATGTTAGCTGAACGCAAATAAATTATATATAATCTTATAGATTATTTTTAGTACTTTGGCAAAAATATTTTTTTTATTAAATTCTTATGCGCTATATTTATTTTTCTTTAATTAAGGCAAGCAGTGGTAAACCAATGGTAACGCGCTCGCTTGGGAGACCGAGTGATGCGGGTTCAAATCCCCGGTACCGCACCTCTGATATTTTCATGCGCGAATCATTTCTAACATGATTACCACTTGCCTTACGGTGAAGGAAAACATCGTGAGAAAACCTGCATGTCTGAGAGAACCTAGCAAGTTTTTGAAAGACATGTGAAGTCCGTCAACACGCACATGGCCTGCGTGGTGGACTATGGCCTGATCCCTTATCTTGATCTTACTGCATGGAGGCCCGTGCTCAGCAGTGGGATGTTAAAAAGCGCTAAATACATACATAATATTAAAACCTTCTCCGTACAAAAATGCATGAAAAAACTGATAATATAGCAACACAAACGAAATATTATAAATATGTAAATTATACGTCTGCTCTGAGCACGTGTAAGTATATAATATAGACAATTCTCTGAAAAACAACGAAGGTCTTGTGCGTTCGATGAACTGTTTGTTCTCTCCCTTCGCTAACCTTCTGTCACGAGATATGTTGTGGCAGAAGGGGCGCGCAGGCGTCAGGCGGTGGGAGTAAGCAGCTAGCTGGATGATGTAAGAGCGGCTTCGACGGTGATGTCAGCGCGCCTACTCCTCCCCACCGCCCCTCCGTTGACCGCACCGCCCGCGCTTAAAAGCCTTCCGTCAAACTGTATAAAATATTCAAAGATTGATTTTAACTGTAGGAATTTTCTATTGAGTTGAACGATTTGGATGTACGTAGGTTTGTTTGCTCAGCGGTTTTATATAAAATGTAATTAAAGTACGTAAGTATGTAGATGTATGAATCACTCGTAGCTTGAATGGGACTAGTTAAAAGTTGACGGTACCTTATTTAAAAAAATCCATTAGATTAGATTTTTTATTAGATTCTTGTAATACAGCTTAGAGTCGACTATTACCGCAATGCAGTCGTACGCCATCCGCTAAGTCGACCACACATAATATTTACCAAACAAGTATATATTGCTTAACTTTTCATATTCCTTCAACTCAACTTTATTGTTCATTCTACTAGCTATTAATACCAAATACACGAAGCACGACTACAATTTCACGATTTATAATAATAGAAATGTTTTTTATTTGTTAAAAGAATCCCCTCTATAATGCTTTGATTGATTTTGATTGATGAACTCCATAGCACTTTGTTGTATAAATTTTTTTTAACTCTTATAAGAGAAATACGTAACATGTTCTTGAAAATGTGATAGTATATTTTAGACGATAGTGTAGTGAAAATGATAACAATGGATTGAGAATAAGTGAAGTGAAAAACATTCAATTCAAGATGGAGGGTGCCATATTGAGCACCCAAAGTAATAACAGATTTCGAACGCATTTGAAGAATGCAGCGACAGTTTTATGCGCTCGGACGATGCCAAAGTCGAGATGTAGCGAACATTCTGCTAATTCTTCTCGACACCATACTTTTCCAAGAACATCTCCACCTAAAAGAACTTTAATTTCTTGTAAAATGGAACCTTTTATGTGTGAATTGCCTCAGGCAACCTCCTTCCAGCACTCTGAAGATATCGAACATGATTTGATGAGTAAAACAAACGGAACGACAAAATTAAAAGGTGCCTTTACTAGGTAAGCGTATCCAGAGACACTTTATTTCATTCTATATTCTGTTAAGATTATTTGAAATATTGAGAATCGTAGTTTTTTATGTATGTACGTACATATATGAGAAAAGAGCAAGGTGACTTTTGTATACGAAGTAATTACTTAAGTAAATAGATACTTTTTGACATGGGTCGATATAAATAAAGTATTTTATCTGTCATCATCTCGTATGTATGTATTCAAAAAATAAATGTCGGCACACATTGCGGTTGGGTCAACAACATGAAAATGACATCATGGTGGCTTGTTTACACCGCAGGGCGGAGGTGATGTCGCTAATTACGTAGCAGCCGCACTGGCTGGCTTTATCTATACATATAATAAAATTCTAACTTATTCGAATCTGTACATTAAATGTTTTTTGGAAATCTAATTGAAATAGACATTATTATCGATACAGAGTCCGAATCTATAGTTTTAAGAATTTTTGTCTGTCCGTCTGTTACCGCATCACGAGAATACCACTGGACAAATTTTGATGAAATTTGGTATGATGATAGCTGGTTATCCGAGTCAACATATAGAATACTTTTTACCGCGGGAAAATATCTCATTTCTGAGAAAAAATACAAAAACTGCACTGTAAGAGTATACTAATATGTAAAACCTAAGAATTTGGTTTTTGGTTATCTGGACGCGGGCGGAGCCGCGGGTAATGCTAGTTCTAATATATCGGTACATTTATATTATCATTTCAAAATAATTTTTATTTTTCAATTTTAATATAGTTCATTTTAAAATAAGTAAAAAATAATTAAAGTTATTAAAGGTTCAATCTAAATATTGCTATTAATATCGCTTCTATTTGTATGCACTTTAAATTACGTTTATAAGCTAGCGGGCTCTATTTAAGTATCTAACTGTCCATAATAGACAATAATTATACTGGATATAATATTATTAAGTAGTTTATATATATATATATATATATATATATATATATATATATATATATATATATATATATATATATGTAGTGGTATATTAGAGCTCTCATTATTTACTACAATCTTAAACAGTTTGTTGCAAGTAGCTTATACAGTTATTTATTTTATATTTTATCAAAATCCCTCCAGTGGTTTTTCCGTGATGCGGTAACAGACAGACAGACAAAAATTATAAAAACTATAGATTCGGCCACTGTATCGATAATAATGTCTATTGCAATAAGATTTTCCAAAAAATATTTAATGTACAGATTCGGCTTAGTTAGAATTTTATTATATGTATAGAAGAGAGCGCACTAACAAGAGAATTAGGTACATATTAAATATGAAAAGCAAGGATGTTGTTTTAAAGTGTATTTTACTTATAGTTATTAGTAGTAACGTTGTATTTATGAAAATTATATATAACTTTTCACTACTCGACCCAGGTATTTCGATCGTTCTTTAAACGATCTCATTAATTTTATTGTATCGAACGAAATCGCAAAGATGACCTACCTTAATCAATTGTATGTATGCTGTATTAATTTTACTCGTAGTTATATCTTAAAGTACAAAAATGTTAGGTGTGTCGAAATTCAAAAATGAGTATAATACGATCCATTCGAGTCCTACAAAATTCTAATTACGTAGTATCTACTATCTTTGTATTTTCCAACTGCTACGTATTCACAACACCCTAAACTCCTGCATTAATCCTTAACAGAACAATGTCTTATTCTTGGATACTCTCAACTTAAAGTACATATAATATGTCTGTTTTAATATTAAAAAAAACTTACGTATAATATGCCTATTAAATATTAAAGATCGACCTAGGCAAGCTCCTTAAGAGGTGGTGCGAACATACCAAGATACAAATACTTATATGTATATTCTCTCCTTCTGTTTAAGAAAACGTGACGTCGAAAACGTTCACCATCGACCATAAAGGCATAGTACTATAATGGCCAAAAAAAGGTGTTATTAAACTAAAGGTTCTTTAAAATATATGTTATATTTTTTGAAATTTATATGTGTAGCTACTACTCTGTTATAAAAGGATAAATATTTCAATGACAAATTTAATAATCAATCAGGATCGAAATCGAACGTTGTTAATTAAACGCGAATGGAGTAAATGCACTCACTAGTGTATTTATAAATAAGCGTGTAGTGTGTGAACGGAAGGTCGAAAGCGAGATCTCTCTCGCACACCATGATGTCATGGTATATTTTTGTACCCGCTCGCCAGCCTGGGTCGCACGCGTTCGTAGTCTTTGCTCTTGTGACCATAGTAATATTTTGCGGTTTAAATAATTATATTATATAAAATTTTACACAATGTACATAGTATTCTTCAATTTATCTGATGAATAAAATATTCATTCTTTTTCTGTAGGTATTTCTATTTAAATATATATTTACATTGTAGTCATCATTCGTTTATAAATATGAATTATCCAAATTATGATAACAATATTATCTACTTAGTAGATTTTATGTAGTAATAGGACATTATAGAAGTCGAAAATCTACTTTATTAAACCACTAACGACTCACTCTAACTTCGCGCGGGTTCGTCCCTAGGTACGTTATATTTTTTTGAGTGGAACCCTAATTTTTTTCTAAAATAAAAGTAACCTATGTTACTCCCTATAACATCAGCTATCTTCCAGTGAAAGTTCCGTCAAAAGATTATTCGGAACAAATAGACAGAGAAAAATTTAAAAAATTGTGTTTTTTTCTTATAAGTACGAAAAACGAAAACCCTGTTATTTTGACATTACTATCAGACACTTCAATTTTATTTATCTGTATAGATAAATAATAAATATATTCCTGAGATATTTAATATACAGGAATACAATGATAGCTCAGTTACGTCTTAATTCCTATGCGGATAATACTTTTTATTTATGTCAATACATTTATTTAATTTGTAAATATCAATACTGCTACACTCACCTATACCACGGGTCACATAATGCTATACTCTTATACTAACTACGCAATGAATTGGAATAAACCTAAATTAAATACCATATTAAATGGAGAAGAGTTCTCGCATGGTAAAAAGGTCTATACTTTATGGAAATATAAATCCCATGAAAAACATAACATGTATAAAAAATGAAGTCTCGCAACGCAGTTCTTCTACCGCAAAAAGTTTTGAGATCTAATGTAAAACCAAGTCGGTTAATGTATATGGAACCATGCATCCAACAACTTTTTCACAAATTTATAACCTATTACATAATTAGTTAAATAACAACATTTTATATAGACCGTATTAATATAACATATCTTTATTTCTTTAATAGTTCTTAAAGTGCAGGTTCAAATTGAATGTGATTTGGGATTATACCTAGTTATATTATATCCTCTTAGTCACTGAAAATTCAGGCTTCTAACTTTCTCCAAAGCGAAGTTGCAGGGGAGTCAAACATATCCTAAATGGCTTCGAGAAAAGGATACTACGGCTGTGCCCTTTTTGCTTGACTTGGCGGGAGCACTGCCGCTCCTCCAGATATTTCATTTTGAAAGTAAATTTTTTAATTTCGATTACTTCTAAAATAAATCATTAAACATGTGGGTATGTATGTATGTAATCAGCCCTTTTTAACGTCCCGTCTCATTGCTGGGCATGGGCCTCCCTTCGATACGATGGAAATCAGGGCATAGTCCACCACGCTGGCCAAATGCGGGTTGGCAGACTTCACATGTCTTTCGAAAACTTGCTAGGTTCTCTCAGACATGCAGGTTTCCTCGCGATGTATTCCTTCACCGTAAAGCAAGTGGTTATCATATTGAGAATGATTCGCACATGAGAATATGAGAATATCTGAGGTACGAGACCTGAGATTTGAAATGCCGTCTTAAAGACTTTGAGAAGCAGTTTTGAATTGTCAATTGTAATTGTGAGTTCTGCTCAGAAAAGCCGGCGAAAAACTCATTATTCAACTGATGACACATTTACAAATAATATTTGTTTGTCTTATAAAAAAATCTCATGAAAACTGAAAAGACTCACATTTTTTGGTTTCCTTAGTAAAATAGAAAAAGGTGTATTATTTCGTTATTCTGGTAACTCTTTTTCGACTGCATTTCTTTACGAGTATGTTTTGTGTTCTAGTCGGCCGGTACTAATTAGTTATTAGTGTTGACGTTCCCAGAGTCGGAAATTGAGGATGTTACGCCCTCGGCACTAAGCACGAAAATCCGTCGCTCCTGCGGCTGCTATTACCGGTCGTAGCGAATTGGCGTCCCATCGGTCTACACCTGTATTTGCGCCCACTCTTGCACTATAATAGCTCCCTCGTAACTACATGACTAATTTCAATAAGAACGGCTGATTACCACTAACACTCATACGGGATTCGAATCGCTCATACAAACAGCGTCTGCACAGTTGCTACGAATAATTAAGCTTGGTTTTAAATATCCCGGGCATGAAATAATAAAGTTTCTCACTATAAATAGTTACTAGCAGAACCCGTGGTTTCGCACGCGTTCAATCTACAAAAAAAAACCTTCTCAAACAAACAAACTCTGCATTTTTATAATATTAGTATGGATACGTAATTGTACTAAATTACACCACAGACTCAGTGGCGTCTACAATACCCTGAGTTATGAGACATACTTAAAACACTCCCGTATACACATTCTAACCGCGACCAAATAATATGGCCAGTCAAAATGTTTTGCCCAAATCGGAGTTGAACCTGAACCTCCTAAGTAGATAGTGATTACTACTCTAGAGTGCTGAATCAAACCTTTATTGTGTTATACGTATTGTTACGCATTAGTAAATGGTTTCTGAATCGTGATATTATTTATAACGATTAACAAAGTTTGTTTTTTGCGAGACCGCCGATAAAGAAGCCGATCGCTGACTCCACTCTCATTAAATTACTGCCTTTGTGACCTCATCAGTAATTTTGATGTTTTTTTAATTAGCTGAACAATGACCTGTTTTATTCTTTGTTTCCTGTTTGATTTAGGATAATCCAATAGATAAAATACGATTCATATCTTTTATTGATTATAAGTTAAAGGCTTTTTCATAATATAACTTAATATTAATGGACAATATATAGATATAGCAAATAATACGTACACTGATTTAGAGAAATATCAAAACATATATTGCTGTAAATATATTTATTACGGCGGGTTTTATACATAAGTTTATCGGACTTTAGTAGCGCTTATCTCCCGGGTCAGATCATTCTACAGCGTTACTACCTATATGCTGACAAATCCACTTGCGAACTATTAATATAACAATTGCCATCCACTACTTCACACATGTCATTCAGTTAAGGTAGTTGAATATGAAGATCTTTACAAGTTTTGTTTTTATAATGTGTCAAAGGTGCGCGCTCCTCCTTGAACTTACTCCCGATCAATGTGATTGTGATTTACTACTTACGTATCCACTTATACAATTTATTCCGTAAGTTTAAATGTTTTAACTTTATGGAGGTATTGCTGTTTTTATTATTTTTGTTAATGTCCGTTAGTTAATTTTATTTATTTCACTTTATGTTACCATATATATGTATAATGTAATATCAAAAAATATTTTATTTTTAAATGTATAAATATAATTGCATTACTAACGTAATAAAATATAATTACGCTGCTTTACTATCGCACAAAAAATCTCTTAAATACCTAATGAGAACAATTATTAATTTATTATCCTTGTTCTAAATGTCTAACAATAACTATAAATACATAGTAATTTAAGCAAATTGTCGTTAGACTTATATTATTAGATTGATTTATTATTTCTTATCTCATTTTATATCTTCTATGATTTTTGGTTCCCGCCATTTCGAATACAATTGCTTTACAGCAATCATGGTCACGAGACAGACTCTCCAGTGACCAAAAATCGAAATAGTTTTATTTCATTATCATGTATTGCTAAATTGGTCCGGCGAACTTAGTTCGGTTCGAATAAAATCTTGACGCGAGGACGTACCGGATTTCATATAGATAATAATCCATTTATTTACAGAAGTAGAGACATTGTGCCCTCTTGTAACCCTTTGCATATTTTTTGAATCTATACCTACTGATATAATTAACTCACCCTCGCTTCAATTGGGTTCGTCCCTAGGTACTTCTTAACGGTTAGTATGGAATAGATAGACTGTATAGTAAATATATACAATAAACATAGATAGGTATGATCAGGTTGTTGTGGATTATAACGTGTTTTCCCGTGGGACTTATATGATCAACCGCGACTATCTTTTTACCAAATTTTATCTAAATCGGTTCAGAAGATCCAAAGATAACCCCCCCTACAAACAACGTCACAAACTCACAAACTTTTACAGCTCTTTATAATATTAGTATTTAGTATAGATTAAGTATTAAGTATGGATATTAGTGTGTTTGTTTGTTTGTTTGTTTGTTCTATTTTTACGTCGCAAGGATGGCGGATTATCTTATATATAAAATTCTCGGGTTACAGTGTTTGTAACAAAATAAAACTCCTCCGAAACGGCTTGACCGATTCTTATGAAATTTTGTGTGCATATTCAGTAGGTCTGAGAATAGGACGTAAACTATTTTTCATACCCCTAAGTGATATGGGTGGTTTACTCCAAAAAAAAAATTTTTTTGGACACAAATTTTAATTTTTTTCATATTTGGCAAATTACAAACCTTAATTTTTAATATAGCTGTAACTAATTAAGCAATTAGGTATGTGAGCATAATATTACAAGTGCAGTAAGTACCTAGGAACTCTAGTTTAAACTCTAGTAAAATGTGCAAAATTATGGAAAATTTTAAAGTATTAGTACTTATTAATGGTTTCGTCAATGCCTATTTCTCAATTTAATAGGCTAACATTATATGTATAAAATGTAAACATAGATATATAAAGATAAGTTATCTTAAAAATCGTCATAACTGTCATTACTTTGACGGTCAGAACGGAAGTGTTTCAATCATATGAGTCAAACTATAGGTACTTTATTACTAAAACACCTAAATGTCAAATGTTTTCAGTTTTATATACCTAGTTGAAACTAAGCTAAGGGTAATAGCAATAAGTAAAAAAAATTGTATTTTCAATAATCTAATAAATATAAAACTACTAAAAAAACTAGTGATATAATAATTTCATATAACTTCTAAACCTCTAATAAAACTATAGAATACTAGCAGAATTCGCGACTTCGCTCGCGCTATTACTACAAAAAAAATATAAAAAAGTAGGTTTCCCTCGTTTTACCCCTTATAGGATGTATTTCGAAAAATGCTAAAACACGTATTTATTTAATTGTATTGAAGAGCATTAATACCAAGTCTCAAGTAATTCTGATCATAAATATTTTTTTGGATTATATTATAACGTGTTTTCCCGTGGGAATTAGATGATCTCTTGCGGTAAAAAGTAGCCTATAATCCCCAGCCCTCAAACTATTACCATACAAAAAATCAATCTAATCCGTCACTCTGTTTCTACGTGAAAGAAGAATAGACAAATCAAAACACTTATGTATAATATGTATTAAAGTATGAATGCGTTGATTTCGCGATACTAAAATATATCCGTATAAGATTCTTTGATGAAACTATAGTACCTACGCATCTCATTTCATTGTGTTAATCCCTCACCGACCGCGGAGACGCCGGCGTTACAGTTCAATGGTTACAATAGATTTCTTAGAAATTTACCTGAAGGTGTTAATAATAATGATAGTTAGTTTTCCAAATGTGTGCTGGCTCAAACCTGTATCAACGTGCACTATTCTTTGACTTGAATGTTTTTTTATGACTTTACAACACTATCACCTCCAGGTAAATTTCTAAGAAATTAATTAAATTTCTAAGAAATCTATTGTTAACAGTAACGAGGGAATAAATATAGATTGTTATGTTCCATGGTTATTGGAATTAACTAGTGTCGTGTAATTAACTTCGTCATGAATAAAACTTGACTGTTATGTAAATTCCGATTTAAATTAGTTATCGAGGTAGTTAAAATTTCAATATGTATGTAATATTACAGGGAGGTGGCGCAGGCTTGGGAGTGCCGTATTGGCCCGCCCGACCTGCCGGCGCCCGCCCACCGAGTACAAAGCCTCTTCAACGATATAGAATTATATCCAACTAAATCCCAGGGTGAGTTTATTATTTCCATATTTATTTAATAACTATTTATATAGCAGAATTATTAAAGTTTAATCTAATATTTTAGATTTACGCGAATATTTGTACATCTTAAATACCTATATATTTTCGGTTTTTTCGCGGATTTCTTTTGATTCTGGGACTAAGAAATCCGAAAAGATAGTTTTATTTAAAAGTTTAATCTACTTAAAATACTTTGGTCATTAAAATTAAAACGAATTTTATGTATTTTACAGCTGGTGGCATACGTTTTAATTTTTAATCTATTATTAAAACTTAATTTTATATGAAACTCAACTATGAGTATTTATTAATAGTGTTATTATTATGCATATTTTTGTGATTATTTTTCTTAAATTTTTGAAATATTTATAAAAACTCAGATAAAATCTTTTGTGATACAAAATTACGGACAAGTGCGAGTCGGACTTGCCCCCGAGGGTTCCGTACAAATTTGTAAGAAATCTGTTTAACTTTAATTATATTTTTTTTGAATTTCTCCTTCATTTGTGCCGTTAGACCTTGATTTTTGCCAAATTTTGTGATTCTAGGTCAACGGGAACTACCATATAGGTTTTCGACCCAAAACCAATAGGGTACTTTCGGTTGACCTAGAATTGTCAATTTTGGTTAAAAGCAAGCTCTTACAGCACAAATTAAAGGCCTACAAGTTTTCGCCAAAATCTAAATTTGCCCATATTATTTTATCGTTTTGACTCAGGACCTTGATTTTTATACACCTAATAGGCACTATAGACCTCAGTATCTGGTATAAATTTTGACTTGCTAGGTCCACCCGTCTCTGAGAAAATCGGTGGTGACACACGGACAAGAGAGTGATCTTATATGGGTTCCTTTTTTTATCTTTTGAGGTACGGAACCCTAAAAAAGAATATGCAAATGGTAGTATTGTATTGTGAGTAATAATAGTAAAAACTAAATAGTTTTAGAAGAGAAAAATATTATTTTTCTGAGGATCGTTTAAAAAATAAACTTGCTATCATGATATAAGTACACGTAATATATCGTTTAGGCACAGAAAATCGTTTCTATAATTATTTAATGTAATAAATTCCAAAGGCTTTGATTCTTTCATGGATAGTAATCGATAGTCGATAGTGATTTTTTGCGCAAAGATAAAATTTATGCGCCGGAAAATGTAAAAAGAAAAGTGTGGAAAGTATACCAAGTGGTTTCCGGGAGAGTTGTAATAGTCTGTTGTAATAAGTTTACAAAGTACAGGCTTGTGTCCCTAGTCTATACATATAATAAAATTGTAACTAAGCCGAATCTGTACATTAAATATTTTTTGGAAAATCTTATTGATATAGACATTATTATCGATACAGAGGCCGAAGCTATAGTTTTAAGAATTTTTGTCTGTCTGTCTGTTACCGCATCACAGAAAAACCACTGGAGGGATTTTGATGAAATTTGGTATGGTGTTAGCTGGTTATCTGGGCCAACATATAGGATTAACATATATAACATTAGGACTTTTTACCGCAGGAAAATGTCTCATTTCTGAGAAAAAAATACAAAAACTGCAGTGTACGAGTATACTAATATGTAAAACCTAAGAATTTGGTTTTTGGTCATCTGAACGCGGGCGGAGCCGCGGGCAATGCTAGTATTGCATAAAATAAAAACATAGGTACATGAAGCCTGTTATTAGGATTATAATATATTTACTAATTTGAGGCCTCATAATCGCGTGTTTTACGTGGGCGTAAGTAGCAAAATCCAAATAGAGAATAGCTGATGATGAATGATTGAAGAAAAGGAAGGTTTTGCAGGTAGATTTTAAATAAAAATATGAGTCTCGAGTCTGATTCTTCTTTTACTTTTACGTTTATATTCTAACTGCTGTACTCGTACCATAGTATTGAATGCGATTATCTACTGAGTTATAAAGAAAACAAAAAAAAACAATTTTAGTTTTTATCCGAATCTGCTATCACTATGAAAATGATTTAGATAATTTTAACTATTATCTATATTTCTGAATTTTGTTATTCTGTGCCCACTTGAATTGTTCATCCTGTTTACGCCTTGTTATGTTTTGAGTAATACAAATTCAGATTACTCTTTGATAATATACTAGTAATCAATATCGTACTTTTATCAAGCTTTGACGTAAACGATAGCGATAACATGCAAGGTATTAGTAGATCTCTCTCCAAAATGTGTGGACATAGTACATTGCGAGATGTTTCAAATAACGAAAAATAGCAAAAATTCGTCAAAAAATCGTGTAATTTTTTACACATACTTTTTTTATGGGGTTCAGGGACAAATGAGCAGACATACCACCTGATGTAAAGCAGTACCTGTCGCCCATAACATCTACGGTTCGTGCACTTAGGTTTTATGTAACAAAAATACAGAACCGCAGGTGCGTTGTCATTGTGAGGATTAAGATGATATGCCTCTTGCCTGTAATTGCGTTGGCTACCTTATCCTTCAAACCGGAACAAAACAATGTAATAATTGTTGCTTGGCGGCAGAAATAGATAAGGGGGTGGTACCCATCCAGTCGGACTCCTCAGGCTTAACAGAGTCCTACCACCGGTAATACCACTACTACATACTTAATATTACCATGTCTATATGTATATAGTTTAAAAAATCACCATTTGATAACAACATTATATTGATCTTGAAATAATTCTACTCATTACTGTGAAAAATGTGTAGTGTTTTAAATGCACATTTAATAAAATTATAATTTAAAATTAATTTTATCTTCAGCCACAAAATGCCTTATTTTATAAAACTAGGTATTTCAAATTCAGGCAATACATATAACATTAACCTAAGTATTAAAACTTGTGTAAGAAACTGAAGTTCACCTACTTAACGACTGGACTCTCATTACTCTTTTGTGGTTTTACACCACCCTGCTTGACATATTAAAAAATATATTTAATAAATTATGTTATGTAGAGCCATACTATTTGTGTAAAACCTATGAGGGGTATAAAGTTATCAGAACCAAAACTTTTTTTTCTATGTGATTTTTGTATGAAGTTAAAGATTACAAACAAAATTGAAATGACAGGGCAACGCCTGTTGGGTTAAAAATTAAAATATAAATTCTAAAGAGGTCGTACATCAATACACAAGTTTGCATGGATGTTTATTCCTCAATAACACTCAGAATGGCTTAACGGATCTGGATTAAATTTGGCACAGTGTTAGATTATAGTCTGGAATAGAACATAGGTTGAACATAGGTTACTTTTTATCCCGGAAAAATGTACAGTTCCCGTGGGATAGATTTGTTTTTGTTTTTCACTAGGGAAGAACCCGACCGAAACGAGAGTGAATCGCTAGTATGAGATAATTGCTTGACTAAACTAGTAAGGACTACTTGTTGTAGTTTTCCAAGAATGAATGATAATATTATTATGTTTATACCACATAATTGGATATCATACCTAAATATTTTTTGCAAACTTTCTAAGAATATACGTAGGCTGTTAGAGATAGAGCCGTCATTGTTGATCGCACTTGAATGTCAGTAAATTAGACAAGGAAGCAGCCTGATAACGGAAAATCCTAAGTTTACAAGTTCTAGAGATTCATTAAATGGCTAACCTTATCTATGTTTCCGAGAAAGAAATTTATCATTGACCTAACTGCATGGAAATGGATAAATGATGGACCTTGAAGACTTTAGATCATTATCTGATATCTAAGCCTCAATTTTCTGTAAGTTCTTATATTTAATAATTATAGCAATATTATTTCTTAATACCATTTTCATTTAAAAAAAAAGTTTTGCAAGGAAAAAAAGTAAATTGTACCTACTATATTTTTGAATATTATTAAGAAATAAATGAATAGCTATGAATATTTAATAATAAAATAAATGCATACTTGTAAGTATGCTTAGAATCTATTAATTATCACACTAATATCATAAACACGAAAGATTGTTAGTGTGGAATCTGTGGAGTGTGTTCTGCAACGGTGCGACATAATTTAGTGAAACTAAAGTCAATGGAGGATGGAGGTAATTTACAACCTGTATTAATGCAGGCATTTTTTCGATGTTTCTTTACGTAAAAACATCTCTTGGTAAATAATGTAAATAATTGTCATAGTAAATAATAATGACTAAACACTAAAAAAATCATGATTAGAGTAATATGTATATTATATTGTAATATACAAGAAAATTGTTATTTTCGAGAAAATTCTAGAGTCAAAGACCTTTACAATTTTCCTCTGGGTATATCTAAAGTTTTTAAATAAACCGCAATACACACGTATTTCATTTATCCATTATATAGTTCAATTTTCGTCGGCTGATGCTATCATAAACTATTTGAAATAACTGAGCAATGCACGTCATATGAAACAATTTACGGACATGTGTATGGGGTTACGCCCCGTTGTTAACTTGTGACTCATAAATCACAGGGATCACTCAATGTGTACATTTATAAATTGTGATCACTGATTACGATTTCTTTCTAAAAAATGTTTACTGCATATAGTGATTTTTATTGATTTACCATATCTTATAGGTAGATTTTATGTTTTTTTATTATTATTATTATACAAGTTAAAATCGGACAAGTACACAAAGTAGACAAAGTGACTAATGTGCCTAGAGTTTAGTACCACCAAATTTATTATTCATTATTTATTATTGTATAACCACTGCAAAAATAAATTTGTATTTCATATAATTTCTTAAAAATCAATAACAAAGTGTGGTCACGGAACCGTAAAAGTGTTAAACTCGAATGCCGTCATCACTGAAAGATACCGTTTTCGCCTACCGGTGAATGAAGTAGTCGCTAAATTGCAACATACCTATATCTCAAAGGCTAATTAAACATTTACTACGCGTGTTGATTGTACTCGCAACATCAGGCGTAGAAGCATAGAAGGTTATGACAAATACTTGAGGATGAAAAAACTTATCATGCTTATTACTTTTTTTTAATATTTATGATTACAAAGTAACATTTCAAGAAGTTCTAACAAACTGTGTACTTTATTTTTTGAAATGCTTATTAGTTATTATATTTTATAGTTTCATTCTGTAATTTCGTTTATCCAAATAAATATAACTACTTTAAGTATTAAAACAGGCTTGTGACTTATCACCATTTTATGTAGACGATTTCACTTATATCTTATGCCAATGCTAATTTAGGCAGTGGTAGCCCAGTGGTATCGCTCGCGCTCGCTTGGGAAACCGAGCAAAGCGCGTTTATATCACGGGTCGTCTCGCACCTTCGATATTTTCATGTGCGAATCATTTCCAACGTAATTACCACTTGTCTTTTTTTTTTTTTTTTTTTTTCTGTTGAGCGGCTATTTTGTATCACTGCGACCATTTCTGGTCTATTGTGATCGCCGCTATTTTGTACTAGAGTGAACCACTAAACCCTGCAGATGTTAAGAACTGCAGGATTTTCTTAGGGTTGCACTCTTTTATTTCATCTAGGCTTGGAAATTATTTTCCTAGATGAATACTACGTTTGTGCATGAGCGGTCCACATTCCCACAGAAGATGCAGTGGCGTTTCGTCTGCCTCCCTGCACATTCTGCAGGTTCGCGTTTCGCTCAGCCCCAGATTAAACATGTGCTTATTTAAGCAGCAGTGTCCAGTAAAGGCCCTTACCAGTAATCGTAAGGTTTTTCTGTTTAGCCCTAGCATAAGATTGTTAAACCTTTTGTCGTAGGCTCTAATTAGTGCCTTGGAGTGATTCATTCCATTTGATTCAGTCCAAGCCTTTTTCGCAGTCTTGAGACATGCTATCATTAGGGTTCTTTGAGCTAGGCTCTTGGGTATCCCACAGAAGGGCTCAGGGCCCTGCTGTATGCCAAGAGCTCCCCCTCTAGCGAGCTTATCGGCACACTCGTTGCCGATTACACCTGCATGACCCGGTACCCATCTTAACACTACTTTGTTACTTCTTGCTAAGAGGTTTAGTCGGTCCATGCACTGCTCCACTAACTTTGATGAGACTGTGTTTGAGTCCAGCGCTAGTAGTGCAGCTTGACTATCTGAATGTATATAGATAGTTTGATTTGTGTAGTGCTTAGACAGATTAGCTTCTACACATTCTAGAATAGCATAGACTTCTGCTTGGAAAATAGAGGCGAATTGCCCGAGATGTATGCTTTTGCTAAACCTCGGTCGCTCTCCATATATCCCACAGCCAACCTTTGCTTCTATTTTTGAGCCATCTGTAAACCAGATAAGAGATCCGTTTTTATGGATTACCTGGCTTTTAGTCCAGTCTTCTCTTGACGGAAATTCAATTGTATAATACTTTACAAATGAGTGCCGAATTAACATGGCATCAGTCGTCATACCAAGTAGCGGCATTTCTTGCAATGAGTCCTGTAGGGTCCTCATTTTTCGTGAGAGCCAATGAGTTCTGCCTTGGATTTTAGCTCTATGCATGCTGGCTTTTGCCTCCTTTTGTATAAACAGGTCTAAAGGTGGCAGCCCGAGTAATGCATTTAGTGCCTGACCAGGGCACGTAGACATGGCTCCTGTGGTCATTAGACAGGCTGTTCTTTGAAGGCTGTCTAGTTTTTGAATGACTGTCGTTTGCTTGGCCTTATTGGACCAGGCTACCGATGCATAGGTGATAATCGGCCTCACGATAGCAGTGTAAGTCCAAAGTGTGTTCTTGGGACTTAACCCCCAGTTGTTACCTAACATGCGGCCGCTCATTCCCAGTGCCATCTTGGCTTTACTTAAGACAGCAGTTAGGTGCGGATTCCACGTCAATTTTTGGTCTAATATTAGTCCCAAGTATTTGACTTGTGTGGAAAATGTGATTTGTCTGCCATTAAGCTTTGGCATGACTAGTTTATCTAACCTTCGCTTGTTTGTGAAGGGTACAATAACAGTTTTGTCAGCGTTAACTGATAGGTCACTTTTAACACACCAGTCACTGACAATGTTCAGACCCTTCTGCATTATGCTTGAGAGTGTGGATTGGCAGAAGCCCCTTGCTATGATTACCAAGTCATCAGCATAGCCTTGTGCATCAATGCGGAGTTCTGCCAGTTTGTATAGTAATTCATCCACAGCAAGGGTCCACAGTAATGGGGATAGAACTCCCCCTTGCGGACATCCTCTTGCTGTGGATATATAGATAGCTGTGTCGTGAAGGGCTAGTTTTGCTCTTCTGCTGGTGAGCATAGATTTCACCCACTTTACCGTTGTTGGGTCGACATTTTTAGTTATCAACCCATTTACCAGTAGCGAGGTAGAAGAGTTGTCAAAAGCGCCTTCGATATCTAGAAATGCACATAGTGCTATTTCCTTGTCCTCTAAAGCCTTTTCCACTTGGTCTATGAGACTTGTAAGGGCAGTTTCGGTTGATTTGCCTTTACGATAAGCATGTTGGTTAAAGTGGATTGGACTTTTAGTCAAGACTTCATCTCTTATGTACCTATCCAGTACCTTCTCCATTGCTTTGAGTAAGAATGAAGAAAGGCTTATTGGTCTAAAAGACTTTGGCTGGCTATAGTCTTTTTTGCCAGTTTTAGGTATAAATATGACCCTGACAAGGGTCCATATGTCTGGTACATATCCCCAGGCGAAACTCGCTCTGAAGATTTTGATCAGGTGGGAAAGGAGGATGTTCACCCCTTGTTGCAGTAAGATTGGTGGTATCCCGTCTTCCCCTCTCGCCTTGTAGGGCTTAAAGGAGTCTACGGCCCACCGAACATGGTTGGGTCTTATGATCTTGGCAGCTTTGCGCCAGTCCTCACTGCGAGGTCTATGATAGCCTGCCTGCTGATTATTAATGTTCTCCAAGAGACACCCAGGGAAGTGTGCCGTGGCCAGCAACTCGAGCGTCTCTTTCTCTGTAGTTGTGAAGGAGCCGTCTTCCTTCTTGAGAAGTCCGATAGGATTAGGTTTGGTTTTAGAGAGAAGTTTGTGGAGTCTTGCTACTTGTGGAAGACTTTTGATTTCCTCACAGAGCTTCCTCCACGATTCTCTTTTAGCCCTCCTAATCTCTTTGTTGTAGTCTGTTAGAGCTTTCCTATAGATCTCCCAGACGTGTGTCTTTTTAACTTTGTTGAATAATTTCCTTGTTTTGTCTCTGAGCTTTTTCAGCTTTGAGTTCCACCAAGGTGCTTTTCTGATTGAGGTCTTTATTTTGAGAGGGCAGCTCTCCTCAAAGGCTGAAATGATGCCCTTTGTGAGGCCTTCCACTGCTAATTCTAGACTCTCAATAGTTCTAATTGTTTTGGGAAGGGTAGCCAAGTTCATTTTTAACCGGTCTTTGTATTCATTCCAGTTGGTTGATCTGGGGTCCCTATAGGTTGTGGTTTCGGCTTCTAACGTCGCCTTAACCTCAAAAGCTAGGTGTCGATGGTCTGACATTGCATTTTCATTGCTGACATGCCAGTTCATTATATGTCTGGCTAGATTATGCGTGGAGATAGTAATATCTAAGACTTCCTGCCTAACCTGAGTAACGAAGGTTGGTTCGCAACCTGAGTTTAGTGTTGTAAGGTTATTAGCTATTAGAAAGTCAAAAAGTAACTCACCTCTTTTATTCGTGTTACTACTTCCCCACGATGGGTGATGCGCATTTGCATCGCATCCTATTAGAAGCTCGGCGTTGTGATGTGCGGCATACTCTACCACTCTTGCTAAGTCTTCAGTCGGATTGTCTCTCTCTCCAGGCAGATAGGCAGAGCATATTATTACTCTTGCACCATCCCACCCTTTAAGTTTGACAAAGGCTGCGGCTAAGTCGTCATTGCAAACTTCTGAAATTGGCAAGAAATCAACACATTTATTAAATAGGATACAAGCTCTGGGTCTTTTACCAGTGTTATTACTTAGAACCTTACCAGCATTGTTAAGTCCCCGAACCTGAGTATTTGCTACCCAAGGTTCTTGAATTAAGGCAAGGCTTGCCTTGTCCTCAGCAAAGCATTGCTCCATTACCGCAGTGGCTGCTGCGGCATGGTGGAGGTTTGCTTGCAGGACCCTCACCCCTCCCCCCTGAGTAGCTCCTAGGCGTTTCCCCCCTGCTTAGTCCGCACAAGCTTGGGACGCGGTCGTCCCCTGCTCGTACGCCAAGCGTCGCCTCTTCCACCCCTGTGAGCTGTGCCTGCTAGGCCTCCCCTTTGCCTTAGTAAGGGTTCCTGGGGCCTTACGGCGGCACCAGCTCTCGGATTTGCCACCCTTCCACCCTGAGTAGGAGGTATTTGCATCCCTCTTGACGTGGAGGGCTGTGGCTCCGTATTGTTGTTCCCTCCGCTCTGAGGTAGGGACTCGGACGTTGTCCTGGCTGCGGTTTGTTGTGAGCCAGGATTCGTCCTGTCTTGCCTCTCTGAGCCCCTGGATGAGGATGCCTGAGGTTCCTGAATCCGTTCCGCAGGTTCCGAGCTTGTGGGTCCAACCATTGGGTCGCTCTTGATTTTAAAAAGTAATTTCTTAAAACCAAGAACGACCTCAAGGTTCATAGCCCGGAGAGCTGCCAGAGAAGCGTCGTCCAGGAAGAAGGACACAACGTGTCCATTTCCCTCGGCCCTACTGTGCGCAACTCTCCAGAGCTCCGTGTTGAGCCCTCTGTTCTGTATCCCCAGCAACTGAGTGGCCTCGTCTAGCGACTCCGCCTCAGAGTTAGGGATAAATATAGTCCCTACAGCAGGCTTTGGTAGTTCGCTCTCAGGGATTATTGAGAGCACCGCCTCACTCCAGGGTTTTAGGGTGGGGACCTTCTCGGACAGCCATTTGAGACTATCCTGGTCCTCACAGGTGATCACTATATAACCCGGCCTGTGGGTAAAGCCGGTGAATCTAGGTCCTTCACCCTTGTCTGTGATCTTAAGCATCGCTAGGGTTAGGGATCGGTGCACCAACTTCATTTGATCTCCACTCATGGGAACTTTGTTTTTAATTCCCACGCGAGATTGCTCCACGACCTTGCTGAAGCTGGGTTGTGCCACCCTTCCCTCCGCACGGGGAGCCTTTTTGATTTGCATCCCCGGCGATTCTTCCTCCGACCTAGGCCTTTTCTTGGCCTTCGGGTCAGGCGGAATGTTTGTGATCGGAATATCCTTCCAAGGCCTAACGGCTAATGCGCGGGCTTCATCGAACCTCACATTAGCCGCCAGAAGCCTTCGGAGTCTCTTCCGAGCAGCACCGTTTAATCTAGCCGGACGGCTTAGGGATTCCTCCGTCCCTGGGTTGGAGTCATCAATGACTCCTTCCCCGGCCGGATTGGTCCCTTCAGCCCTCGGGTTAGATTCCTTTGACGGAGAGGCTAATAAAACCTCCTCCATCAAAGTTATGGTTTCTCCTAAAAGAGGAGAAAGAGGATCTCCTGTTGGAGATAAAGGTTTGGGTGTTTGATTTTGTTTTTCATTTTTTTCGACTTCCATATACGTCCCACGAGAAGCTAGGGAACTAAACATGCCCACCGACAGAGCCCCGCATGTCGATGGGAGGACAGAAATACTACCCGATTCGTCCAGGTGTCGGGTAGCCACCGTTTGCGACTGAGCTCCCCCCCAGCCACGCATCCCTCGGCACGGTTCGGATGACACCTTGGATTGGGTTTAATATACAAATATATAAATAAATGCATACTATATATATACAACATACATACTACTGTACATACATACACATATATACACAAGATAAGGACTGTATAAATACTAATAAATGTAATATAAATAAATATCTGTAGCATAAATAAATATATTTAATAAAGCAACAAGCGCCCGGTGGTTTCGGTTATGTCTATTTCCTAGTGAACTAGACCAAAAACAGGGCTGGCAACCTCGAGAAGGATAGTCCACCGAGCTAGCCTTGGGAATCTTCGCGACTGAACACGTCACTCTCCCCCAAGACCAACGCCCCCCTACCGTCTCTGAAGGAGACAGTAGGGTAGGCCTGCGCCTATACTACCATGCAAAGCATGCCGTGCGGGAACCGTGAAAGCATAGGTCCAGGCCCGCCCCTACCACTTGTCTTACGGTGAAGGAAAACATTTCGAGGAAAGCTGCATGTCTGAGAGAACCTAACAAGCTATTGAAAGATATGTGAAGTCCGCCAACCCGCACTTGGCCAGCGTAGTGGCCTATGGCCTGATCCCCCTCGAAAAGCGAGGCCCATGTCCAGCAATAGGACGTTAAAAAGGGCTGAATACAATTTAGGAATATAATAAAAAATTAAAATTATAAGTGTGCGTTTGTTTTATTAACTGAATAAGCGGTGATTTCGTTGTTTACGTATCTGCGTTCACACCAGGTGTGTAGCGCAGGAGTGATCTCATCTATTGCTCACTTCAAAAACATTAGTGACTAGTGCCTTCTTTTAAGTAAAACACCCCTCTATGTAGAAAAGCGCATAAATAACATAAACGCAATGCTATTTTAGTTATTTTAATTTTTACTTCAAAGTCCATTACCTTAGAACTAAACTTAACTATATGTTTTAAAAAAATCGTTCTTCTAAGCAGCGTTGTTTTTATCTTAGTTTTTTTACACAATATATCTTTTTTATATGTAACCCATACAGCTTCAAATCTTGCAAGCTGATTTAGAACCACTTCCTCTTATCCTACAAAGCTGAAATTTTACATATTTAATGTATAGATAAATAATATTCCGTCTCAAAATATACATTACATAATAAACGTATGTCATTACTACGCATGTTATGGTTATTTTATTGTTTACTATCATGTTTACAAATGAAAATGAGACACAATATATTATGATACATTAAAAATCTATAGATAATTCCTATTTACCGCTACAGTTACGTTAACTTTTGAACTTCCACTACGTACTACTAATGGTGAAATAACTTAATTATTTTACACATATACTAGCATTGCCCGCGGCTCCTATACGTTGACCCGGATAACCAGTTATCACCATACCAAATTTCATCAAAATCTCTCCAGTGGTTTTTCTGTGATGCGGTAACAGACAGGCAGACAAAAATTCTAAAAACTATAGATTCGGCCTCTCTATCGATAATTATTAATAATGTTTATTTCAATAACATTTTTCAAGAAATATTTAATGTACAGATTCGGCTTAGTTACAATTTTATTATATTATGTGGGATTGAGGATACCAGCAATGAAACTATGTATCACCTTAATACGTTTATTAATTAGTTTTAATCGTCTTACAATGCACATGCAGCTTGCTTCCTTTCCTTCTCTCAAACTGTCTACACTCATACTCAAATCAATCATGGCCGAATACACTCTATCCTTTTCACTCGTTCTTCCTTTCATTCATACTTCACAGATAATACAAAAACCATTTATATTTGACATTCATCCCACATATATAGACCTAAATTACATAAATATCTAAAAATAAAATAAAATTATGACTGAAATAAATTGTATGTAACATAATATTATGGCGGTAAAGCCACAAGCAGAAACTAGTCGCTACTTTGTTAGTGTCTACTTTACTACGAAATATAATGAAATAAATAATGATCATAGTCATATTTATGACGTCGGCATTTAACAAAGAGCTTTTTATTGTTATTTTTGTCATTTATTAATGAGTACATAAAGCAGTCATATGGAGCTGTAATTAAAAGGTTTTCCTTTATTACTCAGCCCTATAATGACTATATGACACACTACGTTCAAGGAAGGCAAGTTACATTGAAACAAAAAATATTTTATTATAAGTGTAAAATATGTATATACAGAAATTACCATCAGTTCATAAATAAGATAAAACGTGCTCATATACCTACTGCTTTACTAATTTTGAATATAAACTAAAAAAAGTTTAATCGTAGAACTACCTAAATAATTTAATAATTAAAATAATAATATTTACTTATAATAAATTCATGTATTCATAAAAATAATATATTCGGTTACAAGTGTTTTTATTTTAGCGACAGAAAATATACCTATTTTTCACGATGTCTAAAATAAAAAGAATTGCGAACAAAAACTAGTATGAATTTCATAAAACTGAAATAATTTTCTATTAAAATATTATTTTTTCTTTCTGAAATAATGTTCCATTAAAATATTATTTTTTCTTTCTGAAATAATGTTCTATTAAAATATTATTTTTTTCTTTCTAAAATAATGTTCTATTAAAATATTATTTTTTGTTTCTGAAATAATGTTCTATTAAAATATTATTTTTTCTTTCTGAAATAATGTTCTATTAAAATGTTATTTTTTCTTTCTGAAATAATGTTCTATTAAAATATATTTTTTTCTTTCTAAAATAATGTTCTATTAAAATATTATTTTTTCTTTCTGAAATAATGTTCTATTAAAATATAATTTTTTCTTCACAGCTCTTGTTTGCGTGGAAGCTACGTTAAAAAAAGGCTTATTAATCCAGGACTTAAATTACATATTATTATGTCCATTGTAATTTTACTGATATCGACAGCTGTGGCTAATGTGATTTTAAAGTGTTTAAACTAATTTTGGCTTTATATCGTAAGGATTTCCAAACTAAAAGCTTGGTGTGATTATAGTAGGTTTAGGTATAGTTTATAGTATATACCCTGAAATAAAATTAAAGTTTCTTTGTCACCAAGCAAAATTACAGGTTTTTCTAAATTATGAATTCTATTGACATATTATTTATAACAAAATAATAAAATGTCTATCATAGTTTTGTAATAATTTAAATATACCTACCTAAGCGATAAATTAAAACTAATGATAGTCCTAGATCCACAATGAGGTAGTCATTTACTCATCTGCTTATTGGATGAAAACTACTTTTCACTAAACATAACTCATAAACAAATATATCGCTAAAAATAACGTGATAATATACTAAACATTATTATACTATTTATATGGTACGTAAGCATTGGACGAAGACCCGCTGACTTCGAATCGTCTACTATAACTTAAATAGGTTAATATTTTCTATTTCTTGACTGAAAGAAGATGTGTATAAACTTTATTAAAAAAAAATCTTGCTTTCATTATGCAGTCGTATAAATGGGCATTTTTAATATCTTATAATCATCTCATATAGAGTTTATGAATAGGGTTTTAAATCTAAATTATTACTTATTTGACGACACGTTTTACTCAGTTTGTAGTGACCCTGCTTGCTGTGCCAGCGGTGGCGGGTTCGAATCCCGCTGGGGGCATTCATTTGTGTGATAAGTACGAATGTTTGTAGTCCAGTCATGGGAGTTTATGTTTATAATATGTATGTATTTAAAGTTGTATATAATATGTAGTGTATCAACTATCAAATATCCAGAACACAAGCCTCGTACTTAGCTTACCATGGAACTAGATGGTGCTGTGTGTTATTTTCCCAACATATTTATATTTATTTATTTATTAGTAAAGTGTACGAAGTAAAATCGTACGAAATTGCATAGCAGAACTTCGAATAAAACATTTTTATATATGTTTTTTTTTTCTTTTTGTTACAGTTTTTGAAATGCTGGTATGCGCGCGCCAGTGTGCGAGGCGAAAATCACTCATACTTACGTTTGGAGAGTTCTGCGTTTTTGCCGCTGAACTTAGACGTTGTTCAAGACAAACAAGGCAGTGAGTATAGTCTGTTAATCACTATTCTATTTTCATTTTAAATTGAAATTTAATAACAAGTGATGTTTGAATTTAAAAAAAAAACCCCCGACCACCTTGGACAGATTTTCATGAAACATTGGCTAACTAAGGACACTCCCGACTAATTCACCTTTCGAATAAAAAAAAAACAAAATCAAAATCGGTTCTTCCGTTCGGGAGCTACGATGCCACAGACAGACACATACACAGAGAGACACGTCAAACTTATAACACCCCGTCTTTTTCGCGTCGTGGTTAAAAAACCTTTTTTTTGGTGCTAGAATAAGTTATGGTTTCTATTATACGACTTCGGATCTCTAATATATACAAATAGAATTATTTCTTCATAACCGCAAATAATTATACCTACACGTTTCATTTAATTCGTTTCCGGCTGAGGTCATGTTCAAATATATCTATAGAATAAACTTTAATAATAAAAAATAAATACTTTGTTAAAGAAAGAAAAAAAAAGAAATACTTTGTTAAAGTCGAATTTAAAAAATCAAAGGGTTGGAAGATTGTTTTCCTTACGTTCATTACACTGTATATTCTACATACGTATTAGTTAAAAAGTGTCGTATATACATAGTAATTAATAGATTAAATGACTTACTGTTAACTCCATAATAATTATAATCAATTTGATGAATTTTGGTTAGATTAACTTATTTGAGTAGCATCTTATATAATTGCACAACTCAACTTTTCATCTTAAAAACTATAAACCGGTCTTGATCATAAATCATAATGTGCACATAACATAGAATGTGGAAGATGTATTCTGGACACGAAATAAGGCAAGACAGTAAGTAAGGTATCATCAAAATCGTTGATGGATATAACATGAACCTCTTTATCTTCATTGTTTACTTTTTTATAATTTTGGATCTTATACCATCTTTTTGTATAAATATTTACGGGCGTTTTAATGTTCTGCGCATAGACTTTTGGCAGAATAACAAAAACAAAGGCGAGCTGCACATAATTCCGTGTCTTGCAGTATATGATGTGATGATAAATAATAACTAACTATAATTGCGTAATTAGTATCCTCGATGTCCGTTTCAAGTGCAACATGAATCAGTTTAATTCCGTCGATGACGGTCACAATGGGCTGCAACTGCCACCGTTTGCGCTTACCCGGTCTTGAACCGTGGTGGTTCAGATGCCTGCCACTACCGGTATCGCGGACGCGAGCGTTGACCCTTGAATGTCGCAGAAAATGTTGGTCATGCACTGAATCACACCTCCAAGGACTTGCATTCTCATTTAGAATATCCTAGAACCCTAACGATCACCTCAAAGGGTCATTTATTACACAATAGGTATATAAATAATTGTTGTACATAGCTTATTGAATCATTTATTTACAGAGCATCGAACAAGCCGGAATCGCCTGTTTGGAGCCTAGAGAAAGAATTTCGAGACAAGGATGGCATTTGCAAACATGTCAACGGTAAGAACTACAGTTATAATAATAGATTATTTTCAAAGTTTTGATAGAGTCGCTTCAAAATGAGTAATAGCAAGTAGAGACGAGGCGGCTATCTTCCGTTATAACTTTAGAATGATCTCGATATATTATCTCTTATTTTATCTTGCGGAAGGTCGATGCGATACAACGGAGATCCGCTAAACAAATCATAAATTGAAATGACTAACTTTCCGCACGGTACCAATCCAGAAATACTTTACGACGGCATCCCCGTGCCCATGCATGCGGGCGGGCGGTGCGAGCGTAAGTTCACTGCCGCTGTGCCCACGCCCCATCTGTCACTGACAGGGATGTTATTCATTGTTCAAACAATGTTGTCACTTAATATATATATATATAAAAAAAACATATAATTCATAAAATGTACTTTTTTTAATAAAGTTCACATAATCAATATTATTTTGTATAGGTAGTTCTATTTATAGAGACGTGTTAATATAAAATGACATCAATCTATCATCGATCTAGGTAATGATTGATTAATGCAGTATCTAATTGTCAGGTGGGCATTATATGGCGCGCTGTTAATGGATAGCGATAGAGGCACTTGTCGTTCACCTTAATCGATTATTAGGACTTGCGCTTCAGATTGTTCGAATACTCTTATTTTGTCTAATCCAAGAACGTGATTTTATGTTTGTGTCTAGAAACAGTATCAAAATATCTGATTCCTAAGATTCAATGTTGATTATTTAAAACTGGATTTACAACCGCTTAGTTTATAAGTAGGTAATAATATAAACTTAACATATAATAATATAAGCTTAATATATAATAGTATAAGTTTTCGATATAATAAGATTGATAAAAAAAATAACGATTAAAACTATCATTTATATTGACAGGATTAGGATAATAAATCGATACTTTTGATCGACTTGAATTTTGATTGTCACAACACTTCCCAAGATACTATAGTGATATCGTTAAATTTAAACTATAACTTGTAAACATTTCTTATGATGTACATTTTAGCTTATAATTTTCTAGAAAAAAATATTTTAGGTTAAACAAGTCGTAGTAAATAAGTAATTTACAAACGTTTCGTCTGACGTTTTCTTTTGAACATGAAATGTATCTCTTGGGACAAATGAAGCTAAACCCTAAAGAAGCTGATACAAACTGCAAACTAAATCAATCTGGCTAGTCAAAATCATTTTGAAATTTTTTTTTATATAAAAAATTTTTTAGGTTTGTAAATATGGATTGTAAATAAATCTCATTGTGACTGTAGTTCGTCGTGTCGTCGTGTCTGACTTTATGGAGGTTATAGGCTATCTTAAATCACGCTACGACCCTTAGTGGAGCAAATAAACTTCGTGAGCAAAGCGGGCAAATGATGGCGTCTATTATATATTAATAAAAATACATTATCTTTAAATACTGTCAATTGTTATAAGTAACCCTTTCTTTTTAAATTTTGAAAAAAAATGAAAAAGAAAAAATCCCTTAGAGAAATTTACAATAATAATTTAGCAAATATATAGTAGTATAATAATGCATATGTTCAGAAGTATCAGTATGTAGTTGGAACTGATCATAGAGATTCTGCAAATTTGCGTCATCTTGCGGTGCATCTTTGTTTATTTTACTAACATTCAAGTCAGGATTATATAGTTGTACGTTATTTATATACGTTCACGTGACGTTAGAACTATATAGTTTTTGTTCGTTTGTTTTTATTCGTGTGAAAAAAAAGAAAAACAGAGCTATTCCACGGGAACCGTATATTTCTCCGGGTTAAAAAGTTACCTACTAGCACGTGTTGTTCCAGACTATAATCTATCTCTGTGCCTTTCATCCAGATTCGTTCAGCCGTTCTGGCGTGATTGAGTAACCAACATTTGTCCATACAGACTGTCGCATTTATAAAATATTTTATGGGATTATTTACAACATTATAAAATTTAATAATATAAGTCTAAGATAAAGTTTACTACAAGATACCTACTTTAAATTAAGATAAACATTTAACAAGAATTTGATTACACGTTATTGTCTGACTACGCGACGGGTTTCCTAAAACATAATATAATGCTTTATGACTCAAATGTAAAGTTAATTTAGAGTTGTTCCGGACTCCCGACATTCCTACCGTAAATGGTAAGACTTATTTATAGATTGTCTAATAAAATTAATAAATAAACATGTATACATATAATAAAACTGTAGAGGTCGAATGTATGTGTGTGCATAGAAAAAAAAATGCTAAAAACTGAGCCAGGGGGGTGTAAGAAGGGAAAAAGAACAAATCCAGTTCTTTTTTCAATTTTTTTGTTTCTGTTTGTCTCTTTGTACGGGCTAATCTACGAATCTGTTGGACTGATTTATATGAAATATTGCATGGTGGTACCTTATATCCCCGGTCAACATTTAAGATAATTTAAGAAAATTAAAGAGTTCCAGTGGGATAGTTAAAAAACTATAGTAATTTATACAGATTAGTACACAACAACTTATGCACCTAATTTAGTAAAATTTGGCATGCTGATACCTTATATTGCCGTTCAAACAATAGGTTACTTTTTATTCTGGAAAAATGAACGATTCCGTGGGATAGATGTGTTTGTCGTGCTTTTCTAGAGACGAACTAAAAAAAATAAAGAAAATTTATAAATAATATGCGTACTCAAGTATTAGTATAAACCACCCAAAACGTATTTATTATTCGATAAATTGTCGAAAATGTCGGAGACTTAACATTTATTTGTATATTGTTTTTTTAATAATAAACGACATAGATATATGTTTTAAGTATTAAAAAATATGTAGACACATAGTTGTATTGAAGGTACTAACGACCATCGGTCACACTGATCGAGTCGTATAAATGATGACACATTGACTTGAATATCTTAAATAAGTAAATTTTTTTTTATTATTTCCTTATTGCGTGACTTAAAACATTTTGTACATATTGTTCCGGTTTTTAGTAATCTTTATATATATAATTCTTCTGTGAGTGTGTATGTCACTGAACTTCTCTCAAACGACTGGACCGATTTTGATGAAATTTTTTGTGTGTGTTCAAGGGGATCTGGGAATGGTTTAGATTCACAATTTGAATAATAATTTTCATCAAAAAAATTATTAAAAAAAGTTTGAAATTTTCAAATTAAAGACGTGTAGACAGGACAACGTCTGTCGGGTCCGCTAGTATTTTATATAAGTCTCAAAATATTTTATGTTAAGCAGGAAGCAAACTGAAGTACTGCGCACTTAATACGTAAAAAATGTTGATAGATGATAAAAATTCTAGCTCGAGCATAATTTCTGTTACATATCTATAGTCTATCTCAATCACGGGCAAAATCAATATAAATATATTATAGACAAAGGATTTAGTTCCGCATTGCTCTGAAGCAAATAAACTCAAATAAATAGCGGGTGTGGCCTTCCCGGTTCTTCCGCACCAACTATAAACAGAGTGCGGAAATGTGCGCCCGAAGCAGGGCGACGCACAAAACCTATTCAAATCATTTATAAATTGTAAGTTTATTAGGAACCTACCAAATATCAGAAACCTTGAACATAGTGATAATTTCATAACGCGAAGAATTTAGTTGAGCATTTTTTGCCACACAACTTATTTTTATGTACAAAATTCTACCATGCCTATGTTTAATTAGTTGAAATATAGTATAATACACTGTTAATGAATTAAAAAGAACATAAATGAATTTGTTGAGAGAAGCTATTAATAATGTACGAATTTATATACATATGTATACCTATATAAATGTGATAACTTTGCGTGTAATACATGTAAATAAAATATAAATAAACAAAACACAATATTAAGAAACAATTTAAAACCAACTAGGGGTTTCAATTTCAATCAAAATAACATATTTTATTCATAATTAAATGGATCTCTCGGTACTATTAAAAATTTATTACTCATTAATTCTTTAAATAAGATCATCATTAATTATTAATAATTCGAAATAAGTACAATAAGTACTATGTACCCTAGTACATAATTAACAAGATTTATAATTAGAATTAACACCTATAAATCTTAAGGATTCTTGTAAATATTGTGGATATTTAACTATATAGCGATTGATGTTTAGTAGTGAGTTAAGCGTGTATGACATCACAATTTACATCGTCGTTACCATTTCAGGCCATTGCACCTTACCTCCAGGCCAATTATTATTTTCGAAATAATTCTCACGTCTTATATACGCGGATGACAATAACATTGATGGATATCGTCAAGCTTTGTATGAATTATTATTAACACGATGAATTTGAATTGGTGTCGGTGACCATTTTCATGCCTCTATTGATAGGTAACAAATCTTAAGATTGTAATCCTTATAATATAACTTTGTACATCAAGTTTTTTACTATAGTATACTGACAGTGACTGACCATGCAGAGCGTTCGAATGTTTTCACCGTCAATTACCCGATCAAGTTATCGTTAACGGATGAATAAGATAATAACTGGTTAAAAGGATGGATAATAGTCATGCTAATTGTGTCATGTCTTTGTAGTGCTATCAGCTATAGGAATAACGGAATATTTTAAAATGCGGAATTGGCTAGGAGTCGGACGTAGAGTTGGCTGCCGCAACGCCAGTCGGCCGCCGACCGTCCGTCGAGGCAGCGCGCACAGGCGCGAGTGTCAAGGAACAGCCGCAACCATGCCGCCTACCACAATGATAGTGCCCTGTGCGTTTCAACCATCGTAAACCTCATTATTTACCACACTCATGCTAACTTACAACCCCTATGTTTTTCAGAATTGTGAAGTTCATGTTGAGGATAACATAGGTTAACCAAAAAAACATGGTGTTCCATCTTTGTTGTGTATAAGATTTATTCAGTGACGCAAATACGTTTACTACAAAGTCGCGTAGATTAAAAGACATTTTCTAAGTGTATGTGCGGGCGGAGGAAGGGATGTTTAGTGCGTTTGTTGACTACGCGTAGTGTTTACGTTTTCGTTCTGGCATTGAATGCGGATCCCGAGTTGAATTGTGTGCTGGCCACGTTTTAATGCTTTGAACTGTCAACATCAACATCTGTTTCATTCATATTATTTATTTTTTTAAATATTTTTATTCGGGTTTTATATTAAAATTAATGAGGAAATTTCCGGATGTGTTTAAACTTATATTACCATGTGTTTTACCCATGAGGATCAGTGCGAACGGATCGTTTACCTTTGCGGAACACTTTCTAATTTAAGGTGACCCATCACATTAGTCAGTAATATTTATAGCGACCCAAATATGTTTATGAGTCTTTTTGTATTTGTATAACTCAGTGAAGGTAAAACTAAAGTAAAGCTTCATTTATTTTAGAAATTAACGACATTTGGCAATAATGTAAGTTACTGGATTGTCTAATTTATAAAACGTTAAAAAGAGCTTCGTGTGCGTAAGCTCTTCTACAGCTTTTAGCAATAATCATTTGAATTATACTTTAGGTACAACTTTAAATCATGATTGATCTTTGGATTGACTAAATGTTTATAGTTACTGTTCATGCGTGTTCAACCACAATACAATTGTTAACAATTAACTGTACTTCTTTAGCGTGCTTCAATCAAGTCCGAGAAATAGGGTCAACTGCTCATACATTAGACAACAATCAGTATATTACATGGATACACATACAATCCGAAATTAACATCGAAAAGCGTCACGAATTCAAAACAATTATGACTTTTTTACATATTTTATGTTAGGACTATAAATGGAATTATTCACGGTATTGACGTAGACACCACGTTAGACACGATGGTAGTGTTGTTAGTTTAAAGAGCGTGGGTTTTGTGCTTTGAACACGTGATAAAATCTATTCTCTATATAGAATCAGTTGCTCGTTACTACACCTACACGTAACATTAACGTTGCAGAGATATTAATGATTAATTTATGATTTCGATACTAGGGAGTTAATTAGTTTTCGGAAATCTAATTATCGAATTTTATAATTTAGGGTCTTCGATATTTCAAAATATTTAAGCTCAATACTTTCATACGATAGAAGATACTAAGCATTCGCACTTTCTGTCTCTTGAACTTAATTTTAAAATTAAAATATTCGTATTCGTTTTAATAATGGTAGATTCCTCACGGACTGACTACACTGACATTTAATTTAAATTTAAAATATAAAATTGACGATTCAAAAGTACTTGTAAAAGTCTTTTTGAATAAAAAAATACCCCCTTTATTTGATTAATAATGTGATGTACAAAAAAAAACTAAAAAATCAGAATTCGTATGAGTTTTGTAATTTGGTTTGGTAAGCAGAGCCAGATGAAATACGCCGAGACAAAAGGACAGACATCGACTAAGTACGCGACTGATCTTATATAGATTTTATATTTTTTTCAAGATAATTATATTGGCTGTTTAAATGTGCGATTAATTAAACACTTAATTATATTTAAACAAATATTGTTGTGTATAGAAAATATTGATGATGTCACTATATACATATGTCGCTGACCTTACATACCTAACGTGAACTGGATTGTTAAAGGATAAGTTTAATGAAATGCGACAGTAATTTTATTTCCAAATAAAGTAATCGTAAATCTATATATGTGTATAAAACAAGCTACTCATCCTCGCTTCGCTCGGGTTCGTCCCTACTTACATATTGACGTTTATTATAAATTTATCAGAAATGAGATATTTTCCCGCGGTAAAAAGTATCCTATATGTTGACCCGGATAACCAGCTATCACATACCAAATTCCATCAAAATCTCTCCAGTGGTTACTTGAAACTTGGCATTAACGCTCTTCAATACAATTAAATAAAAATGTGTTTTAGAAATTTTCGAAATTCAGCCACTAAGAGGATAAAATTGGAAATGAAAGTGTTTATGAAATTCTGTAATTTTTTTATGTTAAATACACGGAAGGTGGTATTTACCTTTAAAATAAGAAATAAATATACAATACGTATATCCGATTTTTGGAAATTCCACCCCTAAAGGGATAAAATATGGGATGTAAGTCTGTCATCTTTAATAATACATATATTAAGTTTATTTTGAAATTCGTCCCTTAAAAAGGGTAAAAGAGAGTTTTTGTAGTTTAAACACGGATGAAGCTGCGGGTTCTCCTAGTTAATAAGAAATTATAAGAAAACAGAATATTGCATATTATTTATTCTGTATAATAAATGAAAATTGATTAGAAAAGTTTCGAGGTACTGATCTATCTTTCGACGAATCTATTTGTATTCTCGTGTATTTAATTATAACTATTCAAAATTATGAAAACGAAAAATACAGTAGATGGTTGTACGGATCTAATTCTTTTCCTTTTGTACTTTTAATTGAATATTTTGGCTCCGCTACAAAAGTCAATATTTGATTGTAATTCATAGTCCATACATATGTGTCTATTTATTATAAATCATAAAAAATATACACTACAACGGAAATCTATTAAATCATATATATCTATAATTATTAATGCACTTCCTTTGCACTTTGTTATTCCGGAATAAGTAAATAATGTAACATTGCGCAGGCAGCGAGGCGTCCCCACCTCCGTGCGAGGTGTTCCTCGGGGGATCCTGCAATCCGACAACATGGAGATCGGACATCGCTATACCAATGCTTAAGAAAATGGGCATCACATATTTCAATCCTGTAAGTTTTGTAACATGTTATTTTTTAATTTTACTAACTTAAACAATTAATAAACTAGACATGTACTATGCCCATATAAAATGCTCAATTTATAAGCCACATCATCGAAATGACTGATGAGGTCACTGAGGCGGTAATTTAATGAGAGTGGAGTCAGCGATCGGCTCCTTTATCGGTGATCTCGAAAGAACTCAAACACAAGGCTAATTCATTTTTATTATTACGCCTTTAATTTTTATTTTCATACTCGATCACCGTCTAGCATTTTTTGTGTCTTTTTGTCTCATAGGTCGTAGGTTATATTTTCTTTAGGGATATAAAGTACTAGAATTTGGCTAGTAAATATACAGGATTGAATCTGTCAAACAATATTAGAATTACTTTAGAAAGTAATAAAGGTTTATTACTAACTTTAAAGACTGAAGTTTTTAAAGTTAAATGTAACAATACTTATACAATTTTAGGTATTTGTTATTAGCAGTAAAGGTATGCTGTAGGCCTTCGTATTTAAATTCATTGAAATTTTATCACAGAATGTACCTACTGTGACTGTCGGCTCTACATAGCAGCTATATTATATAATATAGCTTACGTCTATAGGTATGAGATACCGGCATTTTTCAAATAACGTAAGAATATCTATAGATATAATAAAATTGTAACTAAGCCGAATCTGTACATTAAATATTTTTTGGAAAATCTTATTGAAATAAACAATGATTAACCAAAAGAGACGTGATTTGTTAAGAAGTTGTAGCTGTACTCAATGACTTGAGTGTATTTATTTTTTTCTTTGTAAACTACTAGTTTTATCTTGACGCCAGTATTATTTTATATTTAATGGTTACTAAATATTAATAAACATGACAACATTCCTTAACAGGTTTCTAGCAACAAAAAATAAATAATCGAGTATCGACCGCCAGTCGGAGTATCTATTGAAATACATGTTCATAGTGTCATGTGCAATATCGGAGATAATGCGTATTCCTTGAATATGTAACTTAATAATAAACGTGATTATATTGAGTAAAATACAAACCGTACAACACGTTTATCGTAAATATTTCGACTACTTATAGATAAAATTATTAATACCAATAAATAAAATAATACAATATTGCAAGTTGGTATGTAAAATGGTAATTCTATTAACAAATACTAATTAATTAGATTCAATTTTCACAATTTTATTGAGAGTTTTAGATAAGCTGAATCATATATTGTTGATGGCCATTTTTGTTGACACCTACACATTATATTCGATTGACATATGTGTAATTTTACATAACAAATGTATTATAATCATGTTACCAGGTAGTTCAATCGGCTTACATACCGCGCAAAAAAGTCTTGTCGCTCTATATTTAAGAGGATTGTGAACCTGTAAATTTTCATACAAAAAGCGATAACGTTTTTCCCCCCTTAAACATAGTCTAATTTTCATAATTTTTGGAAATGTTGTAGATATAATCAAAATCTAGGTCCGTACGTTTTTATTTTTCTGAAATATTGCGTACGACAGAAGTTATTAGCATCTAAATATCTATATTTTTGACCTAAAAACTTCCTCCAGCGTTTTTATTTTTTTAAATTAAACTAAACTGAATTACAAAAAAAGGAAAACGTACAGACCTAGATTAAGGTGTACTGAATCTAATGAGACCAAAATCGTCTCATTTCGTTAATGTTTAGGGGGGTGAAAACGTTATCGCCCGAAACAATATTTCAAAAAGGAAATGTAGGTAATTGAGTCTAAGACTTGCAACTCTCTCTATCGCACCATACGGGTCGGGGGCAGGGGCATATTTTAGACTGTAGTGATGTTGAAGGTGCTATCGATATTATTATCTCCTAGGGAGGAGAAGGTAATATTGATATATCGATCGATACTGAAAGGATTCAATCCAAAGTTTAGAATTTTATTATACTCGTATGTATAGATTGTAACTAAGCCGTATCTGTACATTAAATATTTTTTGGAAAATATTATTGAAATAAACATTATTATCGATACAGAGGCCGAATCTATAGTTTTTTGAATTTTTGTCTGTCTGTATGTCTGTCTGTCTGTTACCACGTCACAGAAAAACCACTGGAGAGATTTTGATGAAATTTGGTGTGGTGGTAGCTGGTGGTGGTATCCGGATCAACATATAGGATTACTGCGGGAAAATATCTCATTTCTGAGAAAAAATACAAAACTGCAATGTACGAATATACTAATATGTAAAACCTACGAATTTGTTTTTGGTCATATGAACGCGGGCGGAGCCGCGGGCAATGCTAGCTAAACATAAAAAGTTTCAATTGCATAGCTCTTTTACATTAGATTTTATTGATATCTAAAAAACTCCGATTTCGTCACTGACTCACTGATGATCATCAAAACTCTTAGGGTACTTCCTGAAGTCCTAGAAAGCTAAAATTTGGTATGTATACTAGTATTATAGTCCAATCGGAATCTGACAACAATATATTGAAAACCTGAAGTTTTATAATTTTCAAATGTTAGCAGGTATATAAGGATTAGAAATTCGTAAAATGCCCCATCTGTCCAGCTACACTCGAGAAATGGGAGGACGCAAAGCGTTGAAAAATAGTTTTTTTGAATTTCCGGCTCACTGTGACGTTCTATCGAAAAATATTTTGTACAAATGTAAAAGGTCTAGTAAAAATCTACAACTTTGATAAATAACACTTTCTACGATAACCTCAAAGTTTTCGAGATATTTGTTTGTATAAGTTTAAATGAGTAAGGGTCTTCCTACACCCCTCCACCCCTCGCCCTCCACCGGTCACGCGCTTTCTTTTGCTAATTGCTGGACTACTATCGTTTAGAAGGAGCAATAAAAATACTTTTATTTTTGTAAAATTTATATTTTTAATTTTATAATCGTTATAATTTATAATATTCGTTATAATTTTAAAAAAATATAAAGAATAGCATATGTATATTTATAAATATACACATACTATTCGTTATAATTTTTTCGAATTTATCGATATTTTATTAGTTTTTGCAGTTAATTTTATTGATTTTTCTGAAAAAAATGATTTTAGGACAATTACAAAAAGAAATGAAATTCATTCGTAATCTAATCTTGTTTATTCATTAGTTAAAAATATATTTTAAAAAATTAAGTTGATATATTTTATAAAATTTAGTCATAGATTTGTTAAAAAATCGTAAATCATCATCATTCATGATCAGGTCATTTTATGAATTTCTATTCCTTATATACCTGCTAACATTTTAAAATCATAAAACTTCATGTTTGCAATAAATAAATTATTTTAAAAATAAAAGGATTCCGATGGGTCTATTAGTACATAAACAACAAAAAATTCTAAAACTTTCAACTTTTGGAACGAGCTTTTTGTAATTGATCTAAATCACCTATTTATTTTTCTATGATTTTTTGAAGTCATCAATCTAAACAAGTCAAATTTTAAATGATATTCGCCACAAAATTGTAATTTAGAGTTATTTCAGTTTATGAATAAAGGTGCGATGTAACTTGTAGGGAATGTATATTGTACGCAAACCGTAGATATTAGATAAACTTTGAAATTGCTCTTGCGCCGAGTCGCGCCGCCCCGCCCCCGCCCCCCGCAAGCGCCCGCGCGTCACCGGCTGCTGCTATCATAGTGTGTGTGAGAATTTGCGTATGTTGTATTTGTGTTGTTCACTGCCGGGGGGATGCAAAGCGGTATGAAACAGATAGCATTTTTAAAAATACCTACTCTCGCCGCGTATCGGCACTTCACAATCCTCTTAACACTTCCAGGTAAATTTCTAAGAAATGAATTAGAATTCTAAGAAATCTATTGTTAACTGACACGCCGGCGTGTCCGCGGTCGTGTAGGGATTAACTATACATTAATTAAATAAAACAAATGACTTAACTATAGTTTACCAGAATTGAATGTTTTGTTATTTGTTGTCATGCCTAGCAAGTAGACGATTGGTCGACGGAGTTAATAGAAGTTGAACATCGCGCGAAGGCTGAAGCTCGAGCTCTTTTATTCGTGCTGGACAGCGAGACGAGAGCCGTCGCGGCCAGCGTGGAGGCAGCACACCTCGCCGCGGCCCCACGAGACCTGCTGCTAGTACTGAAACCCTATTCGCGACACCAGATAATCGGCCGTGAAACTATCTCGGACCAGTAAGTAAAACCATATACGATTCTATCTCCATTGCGCTATTATCTATCTTTATCGCTCTTCTATTTCTCGTAGCATCAACAAACACTTATTGGTCCATCGCACACGAGCCCTCAGCGCCCGGGACACCATAGACTGCTTAAATATAAGATAACGATCCATTTGACTCGCATCTACAGTCCAGTAGGTACCAGTAAATTTATGCAGTCTATATTAAAATTGGATAACTGTAATGGACTTTTAGAATTGTTTTATGTTTATTTTCAGAGAATACGTTGAGCTATCGCGAGCGCGAGCGACATTGCAAGAAGCGGTAGAACGCCGAGGACTACCTGCATTTACAGACATCCCCGCGGCGTTGCGTTGCGCACGCGCAGTCTTGCGAGGGGCGCGGACGCATCCTCGTCACTCCCTTGGTAACACGATACTGCGGCTAAAACGCGCGTACGATGCAGCGGGCGGCAGAAACGCGCGGTTGTCACGCGCACGAGCCGTCGAAGCTCTCAGAGAGTCGACGAGAGCGCCTCGCGACTTCGTCGAGCGGTGTTTGCCCCCTAACGCAGACTCGATCGACTTTGAAACCTTTTGTGCTGCCGTCGCTGAATTAGCCGCTGATACAGGTAAAACTTCTTAATTGACTAGACTTATTACCCAATTTCAGAAACTTCCACATCTGAGTAAACCGTTTTTTTCGTAGTAAAGTCTTAAATCATTGAAATTCGTAGTTTTGCTTGAAAATAATATGAATTATTTTAGTAAAGGTTTCCCCGATTGTCATTATTTGTTGAAGGTTCGCAATCCCCGCGAACTCCATCGGGCTCGAGCGTGGCCGCGCGTGTGCGCCGCGCGTTTCGCTCTCTGCGTGACTTGATCACGTCGCCCGCATTGCCCCCCGGTGCGTGCACGCACGACAAGCTTTGCGTTTGATTTATCGCCCTCACAAGCGTACCGTTACTTACACGTTACTCATGTTGAGATAACGGACAAAAAACTTCTCATGTCTAAATACTTTTAAATACGAAAGTAAATTACATTTGATCGAATATTTCCACTTAATCGAATATTTCTGCATAGCTTTCTATTTTGACGTATGTACTTACTTTGTTTATATTTATATCGGTTATTAAACTTTGTGACGATTATATTCTATGGCAGCTTACATACTTATTTCGATTTTTGTTCGATATATTTTTTTTTATTCACATTGCAATTTATAGCGGCATTTAAGCTAATGTTGATGAGATGTATTTTTAATCTTTTGAATATTGTTGTTTAATATCCAAAATTTTAAACTCATAAACTCAATAATAAAACACCCCGGCGGACCTCACGTATCGTAATTAAATATTAAGTCATAGATGTGCCAGGAATGTATCTAAAAATAACGGCGAATGCACTATAAACTTGCAATTTATCAAGTCACGCTCGTTAAATAGTTTAGAGTTTTGGCCATATCGCACTCGCGTAACGGTGCGCTTAAAGCGCAATCTTCACTATGCAGACATGTATAAATTACATTTCATTCATTCATTCATTCATTTTACTTTGCAGCTGTGTTCGCTGTACGTTATCTATTTCCCTCGCAGATAGAATTTTCAATTGTAATCATTCAACATAATAGCTGTAAACATCGCTTATTTATCTTATCACTTTAAACACTTCACTAAGAAATTCATGTCACTCAGGTTTCATTCTGCGAATGGACTCATATGCGGTGTGATAATTTTGTTTGCAACCGATTTGATTTTCAGTTTTGTCTCAAGGCGTTTTTGCGAGTTTATTTTTGCCATTTGTTTTTAAATATCACTCATTTGTTGTTTTTATATAACCATCACCTTGTTAAGTTTGAATGTAATATTAAAAAGTTTGTAAAGTTTTACGACATGACATAATAATGTATAGGTATACGAGAATAAATAAATGCCCAAGCCAACTATCGCGTATTTGTAAACTCGAGAGAGAAGTGTAGTCGTCAAGGACTTCTAGCTAATTTTATCAAATTTGACGCATTATTTGTTTTGTGTACTTTGAATGTATGACATAAATTAAAACGACTTCACGTTTCACTTTTTATAAATTGATACTCCCCGAAAATATTTCTTTTCTAATGAGCAAAAAGAATATGATTGAATATGAATAATCCAATGTGTCTTCCCAATCCAATCGAATCCAATTTATTCTTTACTGTCTCGCAAGTGTATACTACAGTACTACTATCAGTACATAACTAAAAAAATAACCATTACAATAAAACATGACTTATATATAATGTTTTAGAATACCAGTCTCGTCACTCAGAATCTGAGGACACGGAAGCGAGTGCGACGTCGGGTGCGAGCGGGACGGAGAGAGTGTCGAGTCGGGAGGCGCGCGAGAACGGCCTCAGAGTGCACAACCCGCGTCTGAGGGCGTACGGGCAGAAACTCTCCTTGTTTATCCCTAAGGTATTATATATAATTGGGAAGTTTCTGAGGTGATTGGATGGTTCTAGTTTATTTAAGGGTAAAATGATACATGATTTAGGTAATTTAGCATTTATATAAGAACGGATAGGATTTTCATTCTGGTTAAGGCTTCCTGTAGGATACTCAACTTTATTGCTATTTTTTTCTGAACTATGGATGGTGTGGCAGAAGAATGTTAAAAGAAAATGCTGTTCACGCGGACGAAGTCGTAGGCTAAAATTGGTTTTAAATAAAGTTACATGGGAGAGTATTATCGTTAGTCATACAGATTTATCCTGTTCTGGTTGAAGCTAAGTGGGTCGTTATACCTACTTACTTTGTAAGCAGTAAATCAACGCATTATGCATTGTCTTAAAATTACTAGAAAGTGTGGAGTGATGTTTGATTATGCACCTCTTTGCTTGCGGTATTTCCTTTTTTTATTTATACATTTTGAAAAATAAGTTAAATGTCACAGTTTAACTTATACTATTTCGATAAATAATTTTTTGAAAAAATGATAGACATTTATAGGCGACTAATCTGAAAAACCAAAAATAAAATAAGCTGTCTTAAAACAAAGCAACAGTTAGTCGGACCATTACGCCAGGTCATACATAGTCACGATTTTTTTATTTTGTCTCTACTATAACAATTTGAGAACTATTATAATAGCGAATGTTTGTATGCGTGCGTACGTGCGTGTGTGTGTGCGTGCGTGAGTATCTCCTACGTTTCACATACTAACTTTCGCATTAACAATAGGTAATCTATAATAACAAAAACATATGATTCCAGAACGGCGGCAACAGGAGCGCGGAGCCTCAGGCGGAGACGGGAGCGGCGTCGGGCGCGGCGTCGGACGGCAGCGGCGAGGTGTTCACGCCGGGCACGGAGCGCCGCCTGCAGCGCCTGCCCGCCATGCTGGGCGCGCCCGTGCACGACGTGTACCTGGGCGGGGCTTTCCCTGTGAGTACCCCTACATTAAACACCAGCGGTTACCCATTTTTTTGGCCACGGAACCCTAATCTATACATACAGAAAAATAAAATTGAAGTGTCTGTTTTTAATGTTAAAATAACAGATTTTTACTAAATGCATATGGAAATTATATACGTTACTTATAAGAAAAACAATTTAAAACAGTTTTTGTCTGTCTGTTTGTTCTGGCTAATTTCCGAAACGGCTGGACTGATTTTGATGGGACTTTTACTGGCAGATAGCTGATGTTATGAGTAACTTAGGCTACTTTTATTTTAGAATAAAAAAAAATTAATTGGGTTCCGCTCACAACAATTAAAATGCGCCTAGGGACGCACACGAGTAAAGCGAGGATAAGTTGCTAGTTCATCATAAATTTTTTATCGGATACCCATTTTGATAATAATTGATTGTGTTGTAGTTAGAATACATACTTGTTTGACTTGAAAGAACTTATCATCAATGAAAAATATTAATACTTATTATAATATTTATTGTATCCAAAATATAACCTAGCCATTTAATATGTGGCAAATGAGTTTTTTCACATATTTATAATAGCACTAAAATTAGGCTTTCATGTCTGACAACGTTTTATTTAACTCTCGTATGTAACTCTGAACCCCTGTGACCTTTCCAAGGAACCCAAGGGTTTCGCGGACCACTATTTGGGAACCGCTGTTATAGACTAGTAGTATGGATCAGATAGGTAGCTGGAATATTCAATTTCACAAGGCCGCATACTTAACAAGTTTTTGTCAATGTTTCATATTATATTATTGATAATAAATAAATAACGTGAAATATTAATTTTTAATAAATAACTCAATATAAAATTAACGTTTAGAAATCGACATATTTAACCCCCGCCGCCGGGTTTGTGTTAGTTTGGAAGATTCTCAGAAACTATCTATGAATTTTCTTATAGACTCCATTGATAGATAGAGATTATCTAATAAAATTATATGCCGTAATTTATAAAACATTTATGACGGTACTTATGAGTTAAGTCGAAAATAATCGTCACTTCTGAGAGCTTTCGTAATAATAGAATATTAAGGACATATAGGGACGCACCTGATCGAAGTAAGTTTGGGTCACTAGTTTTAGTATAATGCGAAAGAGGCGACGGAAGGATTTGTTGGGTGTCATTGGATCTGAGCGAATTGTGTTTTGTTTGTAAACATCAATTTTCATTTACGTGTTTTAAGAAAGTTTATAATATAATAGTATACACGTTTACTACGATTATGATTAAAATTTAAATTAAATAAAACTCGCACAATAACTAACACCACATTGTGTTGATAAAAACATAATTTAATATTTTTCTTTTAATATCCCTCACTACTTGAAATAAATCATCCGTTCTAAATGATAATCTGAATAAATATTTGTGTTGACATTACATATTTGTTGCGGTCCAAGTGAGCGCTATGAAAATATTTCTCTTCGATATTCTAGTAAGATATGATGTCAGTCTCGCGGGAAATAGAAAGGCGATAAAAATATACGTATACCTTATCATTCATTATGTATCGGAAAAGAACAAATAATTGAAAATGGTATTTCTTTATGCAATAAAACTAGTAAATTTTAGAAACAAATTTTAGTTTAGTTTTATTATTCTTGAAAATTATCTTATAATTCAATCTATTACTAAATTGATCATCTGTATCACTCAATAAGATTACTAAGGTTAGCATTTATAACTGAGCACGTTGTCAAGGCTACATATTACATTTATGGGACAAAGATATCTATTTACATGTAACTGGGCTAAGTCATTATAATGCCCCTTTTAGACGCCATTAAAGATCAATGTTGAATAAATTTTCTATATGTGTGTGTTATTACTTTGAAAAGTCATCTTTAAAGGTTTTTTCGTTATTGATCCGCCCACTCGCGCCAGTCGCCACACATTGACCCAAAAACCTGAATGTAACCTCGATTATACCGATACAAAAGTAACTGGCGAGTGAAAACTATTCTCATGACATAAACATAACATGTGAAAGTTTATGTATACAATATTCTTATTGCTATAGAATGAGTATTGTTTATATTTTTTTAATTACTGTATACGCTTTCACGTAACCGTATTTTTTTTTATTTTCCAAAAAAGGCACGTAGGTATATGTGCCAATTATAATTGTCTTGACGTCAGAACGAACAAAGTGAACAAATGAACAAAGGTTCACATGCCAAAAAGACACATGCATATGAAAATGAAAAAAAAATGAATAATGATTTATTAATAAAAGAGTTTTGAAATACATTAAGTCCGTTGTTGGAACATCCTTTTAAGTAAATATATACCTGTGCCAGGATGTCCCGATGTTCCGTAGAAAATTTCTTAAAAATTTTACAACTCAATAGTCTTTCTTATATTAACAAAAACTTATAAATAATAGCAAAAACATAAAAATAATAGCAAAAACAGTGTGTCTGTATGTGTGTATGTGTATCGAGCCATATTTCGTTTTACGATAAATATCTTTTAACCGAATAGAATGTGTAGTATCGTTTGTTGAATGGCCTGTAGTTAGCACACAATGCGCCTCTCTTGTTCCGCGAACCCTTGTTAGTATAATGCGTTTCCAAACAAACCGTACATAGCACGCACGTAATTATCAACTGAGTACATGCGTTCACTCACGCACCCCTACAAATCATATCACGCATAATTACCTACTTTTGTACTACAGCAATACGATATTAGGGTGTTTACTCTGCGCTCGATCATTTAAATGCTAATTAACACTAATATTTAACAATTGACTAATCTTTTGGTTACTTACTGTTTAATATTTAAACAACGGTTTTTTATTACCTCATTTTAAGGTCCACTGACTTTTAGTTTTAATTTTGATGAGTAATATATGGTGTCACCCTCTGAGTAATAGTAGTTAGTTTTTTTTCTATAGATAACCATTAGTCGATATAACTATGACTAATTTATGTAATTCATATTAAATCTAGTAGATAAAACGTAGCCAGTATGTCAACATATTCTGTACTGTTTAAGTGCGTTAATAATGTTATTTTGTGGATAATCAAAATTTTGTGAATTCTATTATTATTATTTTTATTATTAAATATAATTGACGAAAATATCATCACTTGTTAAATACTGTAATTTTTATTGGCGCTTTTATATTTATATTACATATAGTGACTTACCCTCGCTTCGCTCGGGTGCGTTCCTAGCTACGTTTTTTAACGGAAACATAATTCTTTTTCTGAAATAAAAGTAGTCTAAGTTACTCCTTATAACATCAGCTATCTGCTAGTAAAAGTCCCATTAAAATCGGTCCAGCCGATTCCGAAATTAGCCGAAACAAACAATCAGACAAGAACTTAAAGTTGAGTTTTTCTTAAAAGTACTGTATATAATTTCATATTTAGTAAAAAGCTGTTATTTTGACATTACAAACAGACATCAGTTTTATATATTTGTATAGATTGAAACTCGAATGCGCGGTAACGTTAAAATAATGAGGCATATGACGTGTAAATCTTTACTTCGTTTTTAATGAATAATTTTAAGATGATGATGTTCTCCTGACCGATTTCGGCCACGGCGGCCAATCTCATTGAGACTAGTCAACTGCACAGGAGATATTATAGTGCACAAGTGTACGCGCAGACACAGGTGCACTCTCTATTCCTGTCACTCTCAAACTCTGGTGGGATGACTGCTCGACACGACTAGTGAGAGTTAAGGCGCAGGACCGACGGCTTTACGTGCTCTCCGAGGCACGGGGGTGTAGCATCGCCAACTTCCCACTCCGGGCTGTTACTGAGGCTTACTATACAGAAAGACTCTATAACTAAACTTGGCCCGACCCGAGATTCGGACCCAGGACCTCCGGGTGTGCAGCCGTACATGCTAACAAATATATATGTATATATATATATATATATATTTATGTAAACGCATTTTTTAACGCATCTTTCCTTTTTCCAGTCAAACAACACACGACCAGAAGAAATATTGAGGCGGGAGGGCTTCACATATGTAGTACCGCGAGTCAACGATTACACGCGCATGTTCTCAGCACCAGCGCGTCGCACTGCGCCTGCGCCGGAGTCCCCTTGCAGAGATAAGAAGCCAAGGCCGGACTGCAGCGCCTACTCGCCCCACTCTCCCTCCCGAGACATGCACTCCCGGACGCAGGGTGCGACCTCCCCCCACTCCCCCTCGCAACCGCTGGGGGCAACCTCCTACTCCCCACGGCCGCACAGTGCGCCCGCCCCTACCACTCCCCAATCTCCGGTAGATGTGGTACTAAGGGAGCGAGCGCCGGAAGCCGACAGCCACAGCGATAGGCTCAGCGCGTCCGATTTTTATAGCGTCACTGAAGATATCACGCCGCAGCCCTTCAAAGGTGATTGTAATATACATCATTATAATGTATATGCTGTTTAATTTAACTAATAAATAAAGTATAGATATTAAGTATTACAATTAAATTTCATATATAAGAAATTGTGTGTCTTATAAAGTAAATCCAGTAGAGATAATGGAAAAAATCGTATAAAGATAAATATTTCTTTTTCAACACTAACAGGCAATTCTTGAGTTTTTATTTTGTGTAAAATATAACTATATTCATATATGTAATCGATCAGTTGTATGTGATTTATTAAATTGACGTGAGATGTTCACAAAAAATATGACTTAAATAAAATATATCAAATATAGCATATTCTGTAGTCTTCATTAAATTGTTCTATGTCAGGGGGTCCGTAAAAGTCCACAAAATCCCTCTGTAGTACAAAATTATTTACTCACATTTAATATATGATTGTTTTATGTACTCATTTAACTATTTTATAATTCCAGGTACATACGACGAAGAGTTGCTCCTCGGGTCGCGTGTGCTGGTGTTCTCCCTGAGCGCCGAGTCGCCCAGCTTCGCGGCGATGGTGCTGGCGGCGCACTACATGGGCCTGCGCCCGCGGCACACCGTGCTCATAGTGCAGCCCATGGATCCCGTCAAGGCGAAGCCGGTAAATATAGCGCTAGTGGTACATGTGCGAATGTGTCTGTGTGTGCGTATGTATGAGTACGCGCGCGTGGTTTTTGTGTGTGTGTGTGTGTGTGTGTGTGTGTGCGCGTGAAATTCGGGATGAAGTTGTATCCTCAGACTAAGGAATAATTGTTTTTAAATAGCACACAAATATTAATAGAATATTTATTGTAATAAGTGATGCTGTTAATAAATAAAAATAGCATAAGGATTTAATAAATATGGGCTACTGTTATGCTATTTCTCTTTCAAAGGGAAGTGAATATAGTATTATTTTTATTAGTCATATTTTCTTTTCAAAACTATGAATGAACGTTATAAAATTTACCATAATCTTTAAAAAAAGTAAAAAATGTGTATAGCAAAATCACGTTAATATTTTTGACTTTGACATTTGTTTTGGCGGAATCTGTCTATATTTTAGTCTGAGATTAAAGTATACAAATTTAATCACACTAGTGAGACGTTTTACTTATGCATATTATTTCGTATAAAAAGATTTGCTCTCAGTGTAGTATACTAACATTTGTTATTTCCACAGTACAGCGAAGTGGCAGTGAAGGACTATAACCGCGGACGCCATTACCTCACGGACCTGGCGCGTCGTGCCAAGGTGCCAGTGTTTGACACAGTGGATGCCGCCATGGCCTGCGTCTTACAACGCCTGCGCACTACGCTCTGACACCATACACACACACAAACTTACATACATATGTACATGCGCGCACACACATGTATATGTACTTGCGCACACGCAGCTATATATACAGATCGTGTTAGATTGCTGTTGATGTAAGTGTAGGGTATGTTGGAGGGGATGTCAATGTGTATTAGGAATTTAAATCTTGGAGATATGTTTAATGGAAGTAGCCAAAACGCTTGTTGCGTTAGTATAATCTTAAACTTTGTAGTAATTTTACATACGTTGTTATTGTTCAACAAGAAAGTGTCTTCTAAACCTATAACACCCCTCCTTCTATACGCTGCACGAAATAACAAAATTAATGTGCAAAATATGGCAACCCTATAGCGTACAAAACACGCACAAGTGCCACACACTTGTTGTATCCATCACAATATATTTTAAATTTATGCTTTAAAGAGGAATTTATTGCTCAGTTACAAACACCAGTTGTCGTGTAAACGAAATGTGAATCTCATTCATTCTTCCATACAATCAGATTCCTCATACGTAATTCCATGATCACAATGTACGTAATAAAGACATCACAAGCATAGGTTATCGCGGCAAGGAGTCTCATACGTGTACTTATTTGTTACGTTACGACGTTCAACACTTAGTTTAGCTCTAGTACAAAGTCTCTCTGTAACTTGTCACTCTCTATTATAAATGTTGAAGAGTTTTCTGTACGTGCCGATTGTAAATTTAGAATGAAAGGGCCGAATGTAAGGTGAAGGTCTTGAGTTCAACAAATCTCTGTGATTAATTCGTTTAGGAAATTTTATGTCTTGTGAATTTTCAATGCATTAGATAATAATTTGTAATGTAAGTTAAAAGTACGGGAGGATGATAAGTGAGCATGTTAACATGTATTACTGAATCTTAACATGACAAACGCATATGTCAGTACACGACGCGACGGTGAGGTGTCCGGTGATAAGATGGCGACGCACCTAAAATTTACAGTGAAGTAAGTTTTATAGCGATAGTGAAATTTCATACAAATTATATTATATACTTTAAAAAGACAAATAATGACTTTGCGTCAACAAAAAACAATTCAAGCTACATACATGTCGTGTATTTTATGTATAACTGTTCTATTTGTTAGAAATGTGAAATCTAAAAGTGAACTATATAAGTGAACACTCAAAAGTGATTCGTGGAAAAAAACAATTTTAAATTGTAACTTACTTCATCACGAATGTAAAGATGAGTCGCCAGCTTAATTTTGGTATCTATCTGCCTTATTTACTCTAAACGTGTATGATTTTAGCAAATGGTGATCTACAAGTGCCATTTGTTTAACTGTTAGCACACATTTGGTATCTATTGACGTTTCTCTCATATTAGATCTTGTTAGTGTATTGGCATAATGCTGTTATATAATATATGAATACGTTTACTAAACCGTCGGGATAATGGAAAGTACAAATGCGTCTTGCTCACGTAGCAAATTTAAGAGTATGTCGTTATACCTAATTATTCGGAAAATAATTTTACTATGCAAAATTGATTGTAATCACCTTATACTCATTTTTATTCTAGATATAACAAAATATTAGATTCTAGAGGATTCTATAAGCAAAATTTAAAATTAGTTTGTGAATTAAATAATCGAGCTTCTGAAGCTTCGGTTCCATACCTAATGTAGGTATAGTGTAGGTAATATTAGATAACTTAAGTCGTAAAACTTTGACCCACTGTCACTAAAATATTACAATTATATATAATAATCGGCAAATATTATTTGCTAGTCACACTATCCATTAACATATATAAGTACTTTGTAATATTGTTTGATAGTACAAAAATCTAATTTATAGAGAAAAATATTTCATATATTAATTGTAATTATATGCCATGTACGCTTATTTTAAACTAAAAACATCACATGTAAATATAGAAATTTGTAATTATAACTGTGTCTATTATTATTCTACATATCCTCAAATACCTTATTATTTATAAACTGCTAGCAGACCCGGTGCTGTGACACACGTATGAAAATCGTTAATTTTGCAATAAAGAAAATAATCGGGATAAAATAACTATCTTTTAAGTTGGAACAAATCACACATTTTGGGAAAAAGGATCGTTAAAATCGGACAAGTAAGTCAAGTTTATCCTAGGCCAACATCGTGACACGGAAATTTTATATATGTATTAAGATTTTAAAATGGCTCATCGCGCACCAGACCTATTTATGCGGAACTACATGCTTAGAAAGTTATAATATAATAACTATACAGAATTCATTCAAATGAATCAAAGAATCATCATTTATTCATACAATCGTATATCATATAATCGTATATAATATAATAAAATTGTAACTAAGTTGAATCTGTACATTAAATATTTTTTATGAAAATCTTATTAAAATAGAAATAGGGTCTTGGACTATTTTATGAAAAGTATCTCAGCTATTGTCTACATAAATGAAATGCTAAAAATATTTTCCCGCAGAAATTACTGTATTCTTATATTAAAAAATCGAAAATTATTTTTCACTTTTGAATTTGGCGCTAAAACGCAACTCTTTTAACAATCGGCCAGCGTGACGTCATTTAACATTCAGAGCGTGTGTAGACTATAAAGAGCTCGATTACATTCCACAATCTGTGGGCTCGATCGATTAATTATTAATTGAAAAGGGAACAAGAATATTGAAAATGAGTGCAATTAAGTATAATCAGTATTGTTCAGTGCCCTTATGTGAAAATAATACCAATAAGACACAAGGCGAGACTGGAAAAATCAATCCATAAAATCAATGATTTACGTCTGTAAAGATAATTTTGATGTAAGTATGGATTAGAGTATAAAATATTTATTGAACTACTCGTATACTTACATATTGCCGGACGCAACACTGGTCACTGCTGTAGGTATGTTTAATGTTTTTAGTCTGTATTTTGTTATGATGTTATGCTTAGAGATTTTAGAGATTAGAGATTATTTAGGGTCCTTGGATTATTTTAAGACTAATCAGATTTTTACACCTTTTAATTTGTGTAATACCTAGTACTTAGATAAAATAAAAAATAAAATCAGGGTTTTTAGCGAAAAATTCCGCCACCATCATGACATCGATACATGATTTGAGTTACCAGCTCGAATAAATTTGTTCCCCATGGTATTGACCAGGAACGTAAGTAAATTTAAATATTACTTTACTTAAACGATTAAAACTCTGAGATTACAGAGAATTGAGTTTTAGAATCTACACTTTATAAACAACAAACTAGATCATATAATACTATACTTGACACTAGTGACAATGGTGACGTCACGCACCGAAATTGGCGTTTGTAGTCACGTGATTTTAATGTTAAAAATAATAATTATGTTAAAAATAAAGAAATATCATGATTTTTATTTAATTATTCCTTTTAATAATGAATTCTAGCCCCATAAACTACCGCTATACAAAACATCACATCATTTTATTACTACAGGCCAAGACTATTATTATCGATACAGAGGCCGGATCTAGTTTTTAGAATTTTTGTCTGCCTGTCTGTTACCGCATCACGGAAAAACCACTGGAGAGATTTTGATGAAATTTGGTATGGTGATAGCTGGTTATCCGGGTCAACATATAGGATACTTTTTACCGCGGGAAAATATCTCATTTCTGAGAAAAAATACAAAAACTGCAATATAAGAGTATACTAATATGTAAAACCTGAGAATTTGGTTTTTGGTCATCTGAAAGCGGGCGGATAGGTACATAATTGTTTTTTGAAGTCCGCTGAATATGAAAGAAAATGTTAGTACTGGCTGTAGTAAGAGACATATTAAATAAGTCTATCCAATAAACACATAATTACAATTGACGTCTTGAAAATGAATAGTAATTATTACACCCAGCACAAAAAATGCAACGCAGTTGAGTTTTCCTCTACTTTAAAATCTGCTCTAATTGACCGCCCGCTCTGCGCCTTACTTAAAAATGGAGTTTAAATGAAAAACAATAAACACTATTAATATTTATTCCAATAAAATTAACAAATGTTAAAACACTGTCATTTTATGTTTATCTTTCCTTTGCTTCTGTTCATTTAAAATTTGTTTCTCCTTATTCCGCATTATATTCAACTCTTTATTCTTTTCTGCTATCTGCATACTAATACTTCTATGACCATTAGTACCTTGCGGGTACTTTCCCAGGCTATTGCTTAATTTTAAAATTTCATTCTCTACCTTCTTGCAATCCTGTTCCACTTTAAATTTTTCTATGTTTAAATCTTTACTTGTAGATTGCTTTATATCAATAGACAAGGCATTAGTCCCAGGCTCGGATGCTTCTGATTTGTCTCCAAGAGTGTTGTTAAGGAAGTTGAATACGTTTCTTCTCTCTCTTTCTTTTTCTCTTTCGTAAGCCCTTTTGTTGCGTTCTTCTTCTCGTGTCTGAAGCCTTTTGAGTTTTTGTTCAACCTAAAATAATATTTTTATTTATTTACAAACTTATAACTTTATAACTTATAACTCGTATTTTTCGCTATAAGTACATAAGTTCCACATTGTTATATGTATAGTTAAATTGATAATTCATAATTAACTGCAAATAGCAAAATAAGAATAACAATAATTTATTGCCCCTATCGTGTATCAAGATATAAAACGTATTACATAAAGTACTAGTCTAATTCTACACAGTTACTTATTACTACCTAAAAAATATAATATATAAATATATTTTTATTCTGAATACACTGTAATCGCCTTTTGCATTGTTTGTTGGGAAACCTGCTCCGCAAATAAAATATTAAAAGGAAAACGTAATAAGAATAGTTGAAATTAATGTCGGATCTTATTTTGATGATTGATCTTATATGTTCTTTATTGCACATAAAAATTAAAATGTACAACATTATGAGAAAATGGATGGTGATGACATTATGAAAAATCGGACTTATCTGTAACAGAGATCTCTTCCAGTCAACATTCAACATAGGGGATTAGAAACATTGTCATTTAGCAGAGCAGAAAAGTGCAAGATAATAAGTAAATAAATTAATAACCATACATACTTTCAAAGGATCTTTCGCAGCTAGTTTCTCAGAGATCGCCATGCAGTGGTCGAGACTCTTGCCGGCAGACACGCGCGCCTCAACCGGCGCCAGGCGCCCGTCTGCCGCCGCGCCCAGCCCCGTTCCCGGCACGTAGCCCATCGACAGCATTATCTTCGAACCCATACCCTGAAAATGGAATTATTTCATTAAAATATTCCTTAGAAACTTTTGTTATTGTTCGTCAACCCGCACTTGGCCAGCGTGGTGGAATATGGCTTGATCCCCTCGTACTGAAGGGAGGCCCGTGCCTAGCAGTGGGACGTTAAAAGGGCTGAATAGAGATTGTTATAAAAGTTTAAAGTTAGGAAAGGTTCCAAATAGTAGCCTGTGTGTTTTATCAGGTCAGTCTATCTGTGTCCTCATTCAAATCTGTCCAGCCGTTATAACAAGAATTACAAACAGTAGCGAACCTTTGTAGTCCATTCTGTAAAGTAAAGTATACTGTGTTTTGATTTAATTATATATTAAATTTGTTTGAACAGAAACTTCATTACTTATATAGAATTTAATATTTCAATTAAACAAATTATTGTTTTTAATGGAATATTATTAAGATTATTTATCATTCATTGGAAATGTATCTCAACAACCTTTTATACTTATTATTTATTTTAATGCTATAAATACATAAGAGTTTGATCCTTTATTTTTCATAAAGGAAACAACTGTTTTACTTGCACAACAAGGAATAGCAAAAAATATACATAATTCTCTTTGAATTAAGAAGACAAAGAAATTTATATTAATAAATATATGAAAATTAGTGACTCATCATCACCAAATTCCCTTTGCATATATAATATTACTGAAACTTTTGGACAATTTATTTGACTTAATTCAAAAATTTCATAATACATGTAGCTTATTTTTTTAGCTTAGCAAAATGTTCCTAATAATATAACCCTTCCTAAATCTCTCTTTATATAAGTAAAAACTGAATAAAAATCGGTTTAGTAATTACTGAGATTAGCCAGAATGAACGCAAAATCAGTGAGAGATGTCTCACTGATTTTTAAATTAATGAATTTATAATATGTTGCGATGTGTGAAATATAACAAAATAATACATACTCACTCTAGTATGTCGTTCCCATTCACCCATAGCAGGTGCATTGTTTTGCAGACTCTTCTCTACCAATAGAGCTTGATTGTGGTCAGTCTTTACTGTTTTGCTATCTGGATATTCAGTGTCGCTCAAACTGTCGTCGGTGTCGGTGTCATCACCTTCGGCTATAAAATTGTAATTATTTTTAACAAAAGAATGATAAATTGCAATGTATTAAGTGTATGGTTATTGTTTCTCACAACCCGATGATTACTGATTTAATTAAAGCTGAGGACTTATCATATTTTCAGACCACTACAACAATATCTAAATTTTGATTTATTTATTTATTTTTTTATTTAATACTTTATTACACCAGAAAAGAAGTACAATTTTAAAACACATATTATATAAAAAAAATCAGTGTAAAGGCGGCCTTATCACTTAAAGTGATCTCTTCCAGGCAACCCATAAACCTATAAAGGAACTCTTAAGGTAGAATGGATAGGGGTTGGCGCAAAAAGAAAGAAAAAGTAAAACAATATAACATACTTATACGGTACATACTATAAATTACACATAAGTTTACATAAATAACAATAAAGAGATACATAAATATATATTACATAATAATAATATATAATAATAAGTTTAGACAATATACGTATATATTCCACAATAAACTTACATAAACAGGATGTACGTAAATATACATAGACTTACAGTATTTAAGACGACGTTTAAAAACTTGCACTGATTTTGATTGGCGAATATGTGGTAAAGCATTCAATAATATTGCGGCTACATACTATGGTATATACAAGCTATGGTGACTCATATACAGTCAACTGTATATGAGTCACCATAGCTTTGGGTGCGACTGACGCGCAATGCTAATTTACTGTCAGCTTGCGATCGAAGGTTTAGGGAATGGCCAGAACCAAGGAAACTAAACCTTGTTTTAAGGTAAGGAGGAGTGTGGGAGTGAAATAGGATGGTGTATAGGAGAGTGAGGATATGCAAGTTACGACGCTGCTTGACGGTGAGCCATTTGAGTTGAGCTCGATATTGAGAGATGTGGTCAAATTTTCTCAAATCGTAAACAAATCGGATTGCCATATTTTGTAGACGTTCCAATTTATTGAGGTGAATCTGCGACAAGTCAGGATAGCATGTATCGGCATAATCGTATAAGGGAAGGAGAAGGGTTTGTGCTAGGGATACTTTGGTTTTTATTGGTAAAAATTTTTTCCACCTCCTCAAACGACTAATTACAGCGAAGAACCTCCTACTTACTTCAGAAATCTGGGGCGCCTATGATAAGGAATTATCCATTATGAGGCCTAGATTTTTAACAGAGCTGCGAATTTGCAGTATAGTCCCGTCGAATAAAATAGGTGAAAGGGATGACAAATTAATTTTCGATACTAGCTGACGAGAACCAAATAGGGATACCTGCGACTTACTCAGGTTTACAAATAACCCAAACGATTTACTCCACGTACTTACAGTATTGAGATTAGAATTGAGTTTGGCTATGGCATCATGAAGACCTTCTATGGGTGATGTTACATAGATTTGCAGGTCATCAGCATAAAGGTGAAAAGGCAATGATAGAAGCTTAGTTATGGATGTTTAATATCAAATGTGAAATGGTAATAAAGATTCTCTTATTTTTGGTGAACAGATTCTCTTAATTACTTTATAGTAAAGGGTTGGACTGAGAAGAAGGAAGAAATGGATGCATAGCTCTCTGTAATAAAATCAGAGAACTATGTTCCTTTCTTAATAATATTTTTCACGCACGCAAATCTTGATTCATTTTCATTTTTCATCGCCTCAATGAAACAAGCTACATTCTGTAAAAGGCAAACTTTATCTCTATAAAACATGTAACGAAGACATAAAGAACTTTTGGAGTTTACCCCTTAAGATTCGATTTTCATATAAGCCACCCGATCTAGAAATTCTATGAGGATTGAAATTAATACAAACGTCAACTCAAAAAAAAGCTTTACATTTTTCTGTGCAACCTACCTTATGCACCTTTCACTTTGAAATGCCAGTTATTAATAATGGCGAGAGTATTCATGTAATTAATATTCAAAGTGATATTAATAGTGAAGTAAATCAACCTTCCTAAAAATGTATTATATATATATATTATAATATAGTAGTATATATTTATGTAACATGATTGATATATTATATTTTACAGAATCAATATGAAAAATGTGAATAAAATAAAAATCTATGTAGGTATCGTGTGATACATGCTTTCTCAATATTGTAAGAGATGCGTTTATTTACCTTTTTGCCTATTGCATAATCAAGGACAATCATAAGTAAAAACTCCAGTCGTGCGTCGGAGCTGACACACATACACTTTTTTTATAAACATTAATATTATGTAGTTCAAATGACCAGCTAAACATAGCTTAGTGACTTTTTTTTTTAAATTTCACATGAAAGCAAATATATATTATGTTAAAACTTAAAACCTATTTATTGTAGCTATCTCATAGTAAAAAAAAATAATAATATTTATTGCAAAGGTATACACCCAATTTAGAATATAATAACATATATGTATTATGCATATATATGCAAGTCAATAAAAACACTATAAAAACAAAATTCAGTCAGACTCTTCATTAAATTAAACTAGAATTAAAAACAATATATCGCTGTTGAGTATATAGGCCATTACTACTAAATCTATAAGAATCTATTTTTTATTAGCCTCCTGATGCACCGAAAGCCAAAACTTAAGAATCGTGCAGTCAAAAGTTTTTACCAACTTCGCAAGGAAACTTCGTTGTTAGAGACTCTCAAACGATTCCAAAATAAAGCGATTCGTGATCTAATTATCGCGAAAAAATCAGGCACTCGAGCTTTTGCAAACATATCGGAAGCGCTGCAGAATCTGGGCAATTTCATCAGGATACGATATGCGTCATTATATTGCACCCTAATGTTATTAATCGCTCGCCTAGGAAATTTTACCCAAAACTGACATGTATAAAAACATAAGCAATATGTTTTAAATAATGTCACCTTCACATCATCACTGCACTTCCCAAATCTACGCGCGAGCATATTGCATCTCACAGCTAGCCCCCGGCGTTCTCTCTCTATATCGTCCCTGTCATCAAGTTTTTCAGTTAGAATATGGCCTAGATACCTAAACCGCTCAACCCTCTCTATTAATAACCCTTCTAAATATATGCCCGGAATCGTCTCCGGACCTCTGCCAGCCCGAAATACCATCATAACAGTCTTCTTAACGTTATATTTCAAACCATGATCAGCAGCATATTGTTCGCAGATTGCTAAGAGTGTACGTAGCCCTCTGATTGAGGGACTAAGAAGTACCATGTCGTCAGCATAACTGAAATTATTCATGCAAGTTGATCCAACATGACAACCAACTCTGGCACTTCTTAATAAAATAACATTTAAATCATTGAAATATTTTCAGAGTTTAGCAAGTACAAACAAACAATGTTTCCTTTTTATAATGCAACTAGCAAAACTCGCGGCATCGCTCGGGCTAAAATTACAAAAAAAAATGGTAGGTTTCATGCACATTTTCATCCCCTATTTTACCCCCCTTTTGGGATGAATTTCGAAAAATGCTAAAACACGTATTTATTTAATTGTAGTGAAGAGCATTAATACCAAGTTTCAAGTAATTCTAATCATAAATATTTTTTTGGTTGTATTATAACATTTTCCGTTTTCCTGTTGGAATAAGATTATCTGCCACAGTCTAAGTAGCTTATGTTACTCTCCAGCCCTCCAACTATCTCCACATAAAAAATAACGCCAATCTGTCACTCTGTTTAGACGTGAAAGAAGGACAAACAAACAAAAACTTTCACATTTATAATATTAAGTATGGATGTGGATAATATAGAATATTATAGATATAAACATACTAACTATTAAGAGGGAATATTTCTTCAAACAATACAAAATGGTCAGCAGACTTTCTCTTCTCCCCTGTCACTCCATGTTCCACTTTTACAACACATGATTTTTTCTCTAAGTCCACTTCTTTCACAATAGCTCTGTGCCACAAATGATACTTCTCTGTCGATTTCTTTGCCGTGGTCATATCCTATAATGAAACATGAAAACTATTTAGGGCAATCAAATACTTATACTTAAATGATAGTACTTGAAAAACTATGTTATGATCTATACAGATTACAGATAAATAAAATTGACGTGTGTGTTTGTAATGTCAAAATAACAGACTTTTACTAAATGCATATGAAAGTATATATGGTACTAATAAGGTTCATTTTTTTTTGTCTGTCTGTTCATTATGACTAATCTCCGAAATGGTTGGTATGATTTTGACGCAACTTTCACTGGCGGATAGCTGATGTTATAAGGAGTAACTTAAGCTACTTTTATTTTAGAAAAAGAATCAGGATTTCATGCAAAAAATTAAAACCCATGAAATTGTGAACAAATCCACGTATCCGAGCGAAGTGAGGGTAAGTCACTAGTAATAAAGTAAAATTGTAAATCAAAGTTTTATATTTTAATAAGATAATAATAAAATAAGCATATTTTTAATTACCATTTAGTGCAGTAATGATGACTATTATTTAAAATTCTTTATTTTTCAGTCATTTTAAAAATTTAACAATAATAATAGGTTTAGTTAATAAATAAAGGAAAAATTTAATAATAATAGATTTTGTGACCTCATCATCTGGTGGTTTTATTTTCATCAGAATTCTGCTGCCTACTTTTATTCCATTATAATCAGGTTCTATTGCTTCTTTTAAATCAGATAATTGTACCACAGCACCATGAGAATATCTTAAAATAATGTAAAAAATATTTTATGCATAAAGTTAAAAAAATTAAGTATTTTAAAAATATGAGAGATATATAAAACTCACCTACATTGTTCATCACTAAATTTGCAATCACCGTTGAGGTAAAATGGACATGGCAACATTTCTGCATGTGTTGGATGAGTAAACAACACCTTCACCTAAAAAGTTTAGTATGATATACTACTATAATATTATGTATTATTAATAACAATGTAAACAATAAAAATTATAAAATAAGCAATATATGCTATAATTTAAAACACAAACTATTTTTTTGACATATTGCCTTTACCTGGAGATCATTGAATTGATCATCATCTTGCCGTGGAACAACTGAACTAACCATAGCATTATGTAAACTTGGTTGCCCACCCCATGTATGTGTATGGTACACTGCACATTTCATCCCAAGGAGTGAAGATAATTCATCCTAAAAATAACATAACATTTTGACATTTTAAATCATGGGTGGTGGCAAAATTATTTCCAGGGGAGTGTGAATCTTCATATTATTAACTTTTTAATTTTTTATTTATAAATGTAATATATATTTTTTTATATTTGAGAGAAATAGTTTATTTTCTTTGCAGATACCTAAACAGGGTCTTTATTAATATAACTAAGGGGTTGCAGTGCATCCCTCATCATCCCCTCACACCTCACTCCCGGTGCATAAGATTAAAATCAATACTCTGATTATAATGAAAATATGATCATACCTCTATATCACTATTTTCACTATGTTGTGTTTCATCTTTAGAGTTATCATTATTTTCTTGATAAGCTCCTGTTTCCGCCATTTCTTTCTATAAATATAAAACATCCAAATTTATGATATACAACACAAAAACAAATTCAAATATATTTTGTGGAAGTTATACTTACCATAAATAAGGCATATTCATCGTCCAATTCTGTAGGACTACTTTCATTGGTAGTTTTATGTTCAGGGTGTATCTCTTTAACATTTTGAGCATCTAAACTTTCTTTAGTAAGATTAATAAGTTCTTGTAGTTCTGCTTCTAAAGCCAATAGCGGCTCCCGTTCACTAGCATTCTTTGCTGATTGTAGCGCGTTTTTAACCATCGACAGCTGTTAAATGAAATATACAATATGACCTTTAGAGGACTTAATTAGTTAAGTATGTGTAAAATACTTTAAATTTTAATTTATACATACCTGATCTTCATATTCTCCCAAGGATGATGATAAATTTTCCATATTGGGATTATTTAATTGATAATTTAAATAATTAAAGATTATTTAAATTAATTGTGTATGTTCTTCTCTTTATGTTGAGTGTACATAATCTATTACAGTAATGATTAGTAACATAATAATATTATCAGTTTGATTTAAAAAATACTAACTTAATATTTTCAATCCAATTTATTCGTATTTTCTTTGACAAGATTATTAATTACTTAATTACTATTTATGATATTTGACAATCAGCAGTTGGAGGTTTTCGACTGATGATAGTTGAATTAAAGATGTGTCAAGTCGATTTACTAACTCGAGTTAACTCGAGTTGGGCGTAACTCGAATTAACTCGAGTTGGGCGTAACTCCAATTAACTCGAGTTGAATTCTCTCTGACTCGAATTGGATTTGCGTGATAAATGAAAGAATCAAGCGAGTACGCGATTGACCTTACGCAAGCGCGGCGATTCGTTCGTTGTGTTCATGCTTTGTACAGTCGTCAGCACTTCAGACTATACATTTATGTTGCAAAATCGCTCCTATTACAACCGAATAAGATGCCACAGTATTTAACTTAATCGCTGTCGTCCGTACTCTCGTTATAGCGTATCAACTGAATGACAGCGTTATAATATCCATACTAATATTATAAATGTGAAAGTATGTTTTTTGTTTGTCCTTCTTTCATGTCGAAACGGAGTAACGGACTGGGGTATTTTTTTGGGTGAAGATAGTTGGAGGGCTGTAGAGTGGTATATACTACGTTTTACCGCGGAAGATTATCTCATTTCCACGGGAAAACACGTTATAATACAACACAAGCAAATATTTATGATCAGAATTACTTGAAACTTGGTATTAACGCTCTTCAATACAATTAAATAAATATATGTTTTAGCATTCTTCGAAATTTATCCCGTAAGGGGGTAAAATAGCGGATGAAATTTGCGCGGGTTTTGCTAGTAATAATATAAATAAATAAATATAAAAAATATAAATAATTATAATTGTCCCAATTTTTATATAAATATTTATTTAGAATCTGTACCATTTTTTAATGTTGTTGCGAAGTAGAGTCATTAAATTGGTACAAACAAAACAAATCATTCACTTCATTTTTCATCCAGTTAACTCGAGTTCAAATCGAGTTACATGAATTTAAACTCGAATTAAATCGAGTTATATTTTTTTCAAGTTGGCACATCACTAAGTTGAATGTTGATAGTTTAACGCACTCGCAGTGTTGCCCAATGCCAATGCAATGTAAACGTTATTCAATTTACGCAGATTTATGTACATAAGGCAATCTGTGTTAATAAATACCGAACTAAAGTTAACAGAACATTTTCTCAATTCTTTTATTTATGAAACATATTATGTATAACATGTTTATCACAGAAAAACTCGAATACGAACTAGCCAATAAGAAAAAACAAAATTAAACAGCTTCTGTTCGACCGACGATTCTTTCAAATTTAGTCATCCCTACTTTAATCATTAATGGCTTAAGGGGAGGGCAGGGAAGAGGCTCAATAGGGATTAGGGACCATATAAATAAACTGCCAGGGATGTCACAAACTGAAATCCGAACGAACATCATTCAATTGCATATTGGTTAATTTTTGGAATTAGCTATTTGTTTTTATTCAGTAGCTATATTTTTACTTACAAAATAATAATTATTTATTAAGGCGACACCTACAGAGAACCCAGAATCCAGATATATATTTACACTTGATCAATGTTACTTTATATTGGAGACACATAAGTGAATAAAACAATAAAAATATAACTTCAATATATAAATTATCTATTTACATAAGGCTTTTGATAATAGTTCCAAAAATCTATCTATTGAAAATGATACATGTACATCAAATGTATTTGTTATAATATGCTTTCTAATAAAAATGTAAAATATTCACAGTATTCTTGAAAATATAAAACTTGTTCTAAAAATTATAAAATTCAACATATTTTGTTTCATATTTGTTTTAAATATCTTTTAAACATTCCATAGTTGTTTTTTTAATAATTGAAGCTACTATACTTTTTATCCCAGCACCAGTGTAATTCTCTTCATTATCAAAATTTGCTGATATTGTTTGGAATGTATCATTCATTATTTTTTTGATTTTATTTGTTATATCATTGTTCTTTTTATTAATTAATAATAAATTTTCGAGTTGATTATTTAATTTGGCTATTTCATTATCTTTTACAGTCAAATTGTCCCTTAAGAAATCTACTTCCTTTAAAAGATTATTATTAGAGCTATTTATTTGTACTTGTTCATTTAACTTATCTGATAGAGTTTTTATTTGTCTTTTAAGATCATTTATTTCTATGTCTTTGTCCTCAAATGATTTAAGTTTTAATGTACTTCCATCTTGTGCTAGTACTTCCTGTTCATTACTTTTATTGTTTATAAGTTTAACTTGATTCAAACTATCACAGTCATGTTCTTTTAATATGCCTTCATAATATTTAATTTTCTTCTCATATTCATTCAACAACTTGTAAACAATTTCATTGTGGAAATGTGATGAACTGTTACTTGCACTGTTTCTATTACTATTATTGTCTTGGATGTCTTTCACTTTATCAAGCAAAATATCCACTTTATCAGTCAGCCTGTTCATGTTCACCCTTAACTCACTATTACTGACTCTCTGTTCAGCCATTAAAATATTTACATCAGTTCCTTCAGACACATTTAAAGTGCTTTTTAGAATGTCTATGGTGTGAATGGGTACTATTTGTTGATCATTATTTTTGTATGATTTTCCAGCAAATTCTTGAGGTTTTGTTGTAATTTTATTTATTTGTGACTCACTATCATTTTCAAATTCTAACAAGTTTTTTTCAATGTGTCTTTTATTTGTAGCTCTTGCAGGTTTATGTCTAGTTTTATGTAAGTTGTGTGGTTCATTTGTATCAGATGAGTCACTTGTTTGTGCAGTGGCCAAATTGCTTGGGGGTAAGACGGACTGTCCCATAGTGGCCATTCTTTTCAAAATGGAATCTTTTGTTTTTCTGTTAACTGATGAGTCTGTATCACTTTCTTTATCTTCTTTACATGAGTTAGCTATAGCAGATATTGATTGAATATTAACACTTTTCATGTCCCCATTTTCAATAAAATCTTTTTCTACATCTACAGAAGCCTTCAAGCAGACATTTAAACTTTGTAAAATTTCAAAGATATTTTTATACTCTTGTGGATTTGTGTAAACATTCCAATATTTTCTTTGATTGTCATAATAGGATATACTGACATTATCTTTTATTATTATCTCCACTTTGGGGTTTAATGTTAAACATGATAAAGTAGTTTTATTTGAATCATATAGTATAATATTATGAATCCCAGTTTTTAATATTTTCATTATTGCAAAACCGACTCTTTCTTTTGATATATAAGAATCTTTTAACCTAGAAAAAATATATACACAAATTTGTATTATACACTTCCTCATATCTGCAATCAGTTATTAATTTAAATATATTATTTAAATATATTAATTTGAATTTATTATTAGTTATTAATTTAAATATAATATTTTAAATAATACAATATTTTTTAAATTATAAGAACACACTATAGTCAATCCATTTAATACATATGACATATTTACCATTCATATGCATATAATGCACTAGCATATAGGCACTGTGTGGGCTTTGAATCTTCTGATTTTGTTACTATTTGAGTAGGTAGTGGTGCAACATATTTTAAAGAAGATTTTTCAGTTTCATCTGCTAGATGATTACTACTAAATATTTTTGCAAGTGATGTGCTGAAAATAAAATATTTAATTACTTAAATGTCTTCATAAAATTCTTTGTTTAGAGCAAATACATACCCGGATGCAGGAGTAAAATAATCAATATCTACTTCTTCAGTTTCAAGCATTTTTAATGAGTTCAATTATTCAGCATAATATTTTTAAATAAGGTCAATTTCTATTACGATTAGGTACATAAGGGTGATTAGAAGTACTATCAATATTATAGGTAACTCGGTACTTTTTTTATTTATTAATTTATAGACATAAAACGTAAATAATCGAGCTCGTTTACAATACAAATATTTTTTGCTTATAAGTTTTAAGCTATCCAATTGAACACAATTTCCTTTGCAAATATCATGTAATAAAGATAACAACTTTTTGGCATAGCTGGTTTTAGCATTCGCTTTTTTCCTATGTCTTACGTTTGGCGATAATTATTCTTTAACTTTAACTTTTCCAAAATAGTTAACTAAAAATAATCTTTTAGTAATAAGTATTTAGTGATATTTATTATTTACAATTTATAATTATTTTTATTTATTAAACCATGAATAATATTGAGTGTTGACAAATGACAATTGATTAATAATTATTGTCAAAATACAAATAGGGCTGCCAGTAGTGCCAACTTATTTTATACCGTAGGATCACCGAAATTATACCAAATCAAATCTTATTATACAAATCAATAAAACTGTTGGGACATAGTGTTTGATGAATAAAAAAATTCAATAACAATACGGAATAATTTAACCTCAGACTGAATGTAAATTGATCATATGTGTTGCGCCCTCCTTTCAAGGAATATTCCCCATGACAATATAGGTCATACATAGATACTATATTTAAATATTACGATAAATGGTCTGCCATCTGTCATCAATAGCGGGCATAATATGAGCGGGTAATTTTAAGCGATTTTTTGATGGCGCGAGCAGGTACTTTTGGTTGGCATTTAGCGGGGTAAAAACAGTTTACCTCGCAACAATAGTTAACCTCGCAACATTATGATAATAGTAATTTAAAAAACATTAAAACAGCTCATCGAAACGCATTGTACACAGATACTGTTGTTGCAATATTGGCCGCGCGGGAAGTATCCGAAAAGCAGGAGATATATCGCGGTGAAATTCCAGCTCAGTGGTCAAATGATGCGAACCAACTCTACTGAGCCAAGTACTAGCGCAAATTGATTAATTTAACAATTTAAATTTTTTAATGTTTGATTCAATAATTTAAAGCTGTTTAATTGAGAACTTATTACAATGACTTCTTTTTCTAACATCAGTACTTTCTTTTATTCTTTATAAAACATGAATTAATGACTTAAAAAAAAGGATACTCTAACTTCTAAGCGATAATCTAAATAAAATTTTGATCAATGCCACCAGAAAAAACACTTCTTATATTTTCTGCTATTTAGTTGGTATCCTTGACGCATCACGCCAAAGCAGTACTTTTCAAAATGCTCGATTGAGCGGAGCGTTGCTGTAGTTGAAATATTCGAAGTTAGTATTATGCTGCATAATGCGTTTTAGTACTCTAATTGGAAAACAGGGCGGGTATTTTGAGGTTTATTGGTCGGGTAAATCACCGACTGTTAAGTGGCAGCCAGAGCCATGGTACAACTGTCACTTGTCAGCTGTCAGTAACCAGCTGCCACTTGCCGCTTCAGAGTTCAGCCTTCAACTTGACATTTCAGACTTCAGAAATTTTAGCCCTACTTATTGTCGTATTTAACGCGCAAAGGAATATTTAAAAGATTTTTTCAAACATCAAACGTGTTCATACAACTGTGATAAACGTTACAAACAGACTGTGATAAAATTTCTCTTCAATAATGTCTAATGCATACACGTGCATAACATGCCAAGTGCTCTTCAAAACTGCCGATTTACAACGAGAACATTACAAGTTGGATTGGCACAGATATAATTTGAAACGAAAAGTCGCATCTATACCACCAGTAACATTGGAAGAATTCGAGGAAAGGGCAAAACTACACAGGGAGCAGGCTGAAAATGTTGATAAAGATGAATCTATTTACTGCAAGTGTTGCTCTAAGTTATTTAATTCCAAAAACACATATAACAATCATTTAAATAGTAAAAAACACAAATTAGCTGAAGAAAAAACGTTGAATGATAAAAAAGAAGAAGAGGAAAGTTCAGACAGTAATAGTTTTGAAAAAGTTGAAGCAAATAAGTCTTCAGTGCAACCAGGAAAATTTGTTGTCGTAAATACCGAAGATTCTTGTGATGAAGATATTGAAACAGATTCAGAAATTGAGGAGGTTAAGTATACTCTTTATAAATTTATTTACATTTATATATCTACCATTATAGTAAGTATTGCAGTATGCCTAACCAAAAGTGGTATTATATTTCAGCTTGATTCTGATGAATGGGAGGAATGTCGAATCAAGGGTAGCGACTCCTTAATCAAACCAAAGGACTGCTTATTTTGTGGCCATCACAGCAAGAATATGGTAAAAAATTTAAAGCACATGTCAGAATCACATTCGTTCTTCATTCCTGACATAGAATATTGTGTGGACGTAAGAGGACTGTTATTATATCTAGGAGAAAAGGTATCAAGTGACAGTAAATAACCATAAAATAACATTACTTTTATTTAATTAATTAGTAACATATTTTTTATATTATGTAAATGTGTTTTTACATAGATTTCACAAGGATTTATGTGCCTATGGTGTAATGAAGTTGGTAGAACCTTTTACTCTATGGAAGCAGCTCAGGCCCATATGATTGACAAAGGTCATTGTAAGATGTTACATGAAGGCATTGCACTGGCTGAATATGCTGATTATTATGACTATAGGTAACATAACTTGAAAGTCTTGAGAAGTGAACATCTTTTTGTTGTTAAGAGGCCTTAACATTATGACAGATTTTTCAATTTAATGCCCATCTTTGACGTTCTTCTTCAGACAAACTGAAACTCTTCGACAATTTTGACTTATTGTATGGTGGAGAATAGTTATTAATATAGTTCTTAGGGGCTTCCCTTTTTGCAAATTTTCATTATTAATTGAAATAAAGCCAAATTTCAGAAGCACTTTTTAATAAAATGTGCGATGGCACTTTTTCAAGCTCATGGATTAAAATACTATACTAAGCAAACAAAATGTAAAGTATATAATAATATCTCGTATATAGTGGTTGAGCTTATAGCGGCCTCTGAATTTGAAAATATGTATTGGATTTCTACAAAAAAACCTTTTTAAATTTTTAAAAACTTAAAAACATTCAGAATTAGCTGTAAATATATCCTTACAACATTTAGTAATATTTATACCAGTATATATGTAATTACAAACCTTTTTTAAAATAATTGATCATAAAAACTTACATAGAAGTAATTACAACTGCAGAAAATGCTAGAAACAGCGATACGTCGGTTCAAAGTCAATGTCATAGAACACAGCACATTTTTTGATAGGCCTCTTAAATATTGCATAATATTTAACAATACTTTTATTTACATAGTTGTAATGTGCTACTGTTAATGTTAACTTATATTTTTAAATGTGCATTTCTTATATATATATATATATATATATATATATATATATATATATATATATATATATATATATATATATATATATATATATATGTGTGTATATATATATATACAGTGTGTTAAAAAAAACCTGTCCGACCCGTGAAGATATTATTAGGTATCGCGATTCGTTTCTATTTATGTATAAAAATCAGATTCCAAGTAAAAAAAAATTTCCCGTTTAAAAATTTAAAATATTTCATAAATTGTGAAACGTACATGGCAAAACTGGTGACGTCATAAGGTCATGAACGCAGTTGACCTCAAAGTTCAAACTACGCTTATCAATTTGTATTTTGTAAGTAGGTAGTCTGTTATTCGATGAGGACGCCAATGCGATGGCTGTGATGGAGATGTTGTTCCATGTGACGGTCTCCATGAGTGATACAGGCTTGACACCGTCGCAAAAGGTTATCACGGATTATTGGCGTAAGGATTTAGCGTCGACCACACATATTCATTCCGTCTGTTAAAGACGCCTGTTCTATGAAATGAACATTTATTGGTGAAAATAATTCTTTTTAAAAATTCTGCGTCCTCTTCAATTTACCTTAAAATCCATGCACAATATTCAACTCTAGGTTCATAATCACTGGGTAGTAAAGCTTGGACACGACGGTAGTGGAAAGGATGCTGGCCATCTTCTTTTAACACTTCCCACACCTGAACGTGGTTAGTGCCCAATTGTCGTCCCACAGAACGAGTACTTCGGGTGGGGTCCTCATTAAATAACACAAGCACCTGCTCTTCAATATCCATGTCGATACGCGGTGTCTTTGTATCAGCGTGATGCGTTTCGTAGCCGTGAACACTGCCCGTGGTGTACATACGATTGTGAAGACGTTGAACCGCACGCTCTGACGGCACCGTGGTACCCCGCGGAACTGCGAAACGCACTTCATAGTCTCTATGAGCCTCTGCATAATTGCAGTCACTCCTCCCCAAACACATTATCATATTACAGTACTCTTCATTCGTATACGACATAGTTAAAACTCAATTTCTCCAACACGTGCACTCGGATGCAATGTTTCGCGAAACTGACATAATTTTAAGTGAAATAAATAATAAAGCAAACAAATAGTGATCGTAAGTATGTAATTCAAGGTCGGGATAGCCTCTACACGTGCCGAGCGGTACCTTTGACAACGGGCGGCCCATCGTCTGTCGGCAGTGGCACACATCAAAGATGCCGCCGCCACATGATTAACATAATACCGCCGAAATTAGTGTTGTACATTTATAAAATTTCCTAGAATTGTGGGGAAATTAGCAAAATAAATGGACTTTTTAAATTTCATTAATATGTTTACTATCATGAATATTTTATATTTCTTATTTTATTTGGTCATGTGATTGGGATACCTATACACTGGTTTCCGATCGGACAGGGTTTTTTTAACACACTGTATATATATATATATATATATATATATATATATATATATAATCTGAATCTCGGAAACGGCTCCAACGATTTTCATGAAATATAGCATGTAGAGGGTTTCGGGGGCGATAAATCAATCTAGATTAGTCTTATATCTGCGAAAATGCGTGTTGTCGAATTTTCATGCGGTTTTCTTTCGCATTACTCCACGCAAAATATGGTCGATAATTTGGCACGCTCGGGCAAAAGTGTCATGGTCAAACGGCCAAGGCGCAAGATTGACAATCATAGGTGTTCGGGTTCGAATCCCGGTCGGATACAAAGGTATAAATTTTTTTGTTTTTTTTTGGTATTTATTCAAGTTTTTAATTGTTTTTTGGCCGAGGTACTATCCATTAAATTTGTTATATTTCTTTGAAAATGAATCATGGTTTTTGATAAATTTATTAAATTGTCAAAAATTTATAGATAACTCTTATTTTTTTATTTAATTATGCATTAGCATGATTTTATTTATTACTTAAAATTATTAGTTAAAATAATTGTGCTGTGTGAGCACACAATACTTTTATATGAATTACATGATTATAATACAATATTTTCAACCTTTTTTAGTGCATCATATCCTGACCATAATGAAGGAGAAGATAATATGGATATGGATGAAGAAGTAGAAGGTCCCACAACATTAGGAGGTGAAGACTTCCAGTTGGTGCTTCCATCTGGGGTTACTGTTGGCCATAGATCTCTAATGAGGTATCATTTGAGAAATTGATTACTAGATTTAAAAAAAATATTCCAACTATACTAGAAGCCTTTATTTAAACTTGTGCTTATTTTGTTTTGAAGAAAAAGTAAGATCATTGAAAAATGAAAATGAAATGAATGAAAATCTTTTAGTTTTTAAAACTACTTATTTTCAGGTATTACAAACAAAATGTAACACAGAACAGTCAGGCACTTGTCAAGAAGTCAGACAGGAAATTGCACCGATTGTTAGGAGTTTACAGAGCGTTAGGATGGGCGCCTAAGGAACAAGCTTTGGCAGCCAAGTAAGTTGCTGGTTTCATTATTGTCAATAATAGTCCTATAACAAACCTTTACCTACCTAGTGCTTTTTGCAATAAACTATATAATATATTTGCACATGATTATTTCCAGTTCAAAGACTAACTTTATAAAAAAAAAATATAGTTTAAGTAAAACTTCTTTGGTTCTGTGGCAGATACCACAGTGAAATTAAAAGTACCTTGGCGACTGTGCTTCGCTCGGAGTTTTTGTTAGACCCGTTTCCGAGATATACCGGCGATATAAATAAATAAACATAAAAAAGAAAATCAAAATAGAAATATAATAATTTTTATAAAATTATTAGTAATAAATATTCATATTTATAAGTAATAATTTTATTATAAAATTATTAATAATAAATATATATTTTTATGAATAATAATTATTATAAAAATATAAATATAATATATTTTTTAAAGTATTACTAAATTTGACACTCACTTCCGCGACATTCATTTTTAACTCCCGACGCAAAAAGAATGGTGTTATAAGTTTGATGTGTCTGTGGCATTGTATGTTTTTTTATTTTAAAGCCAGTTTCCTTGCGGTGGTTGTTAGCTACGTTTGGTTAATATCGGTCCAGCAGTGTAAGAGTATCAGGTCTTTTCCAAAATGATGTAAGGCATTTTGACGTATGATTACTCGATTAAGTGCTTCACGCGTGCCAGTGTAATCTTTAAATGACAATCAATTTGCGTAGGGGGTTTTTTAAATTTTTAATTTATTTCAATGTATTGACTTAACCCTCAGTCACGCCTAAAGAAGTTTTACTTCAAAAATCATTCCAATCAGTATAATGTTTGTACAATATTTTTACAAGGTCAAAGATCTCAGTAATGATAAAGAATCGTCTATCTAACTATCTACAAAACCATGACAGTGCACATTTATAAATATTAAATATAACTAGCAGATAATTTTGTAGTACACATAAAAATGTTATATGTTATAAAATAATGAGATTGTATTTTATTAAAGAAAGATTCACACATATCGTATGACTTGTTTTGGTATTTTAATCTATACAGATTATTATTGCGCACGTTAGTTTGTGATAGAAACAGAATTATATATATCTCATTTTCTCTAAGAATTTTTTTACATATGGTATCAACGGTTAAACAAATTACAGAGAAAAAAAACATTTGCGACGCGCATAGTTTTTAAAAACAATTAAAAACATAGATTGTCTTTTTGAATTCAAAAAGATTGACAATGCAGTTTTAATTTTGTTATATTTTTCTGATGGTGTTTCATTTTTTTTAATAATTGAAATCGGTATTCGACATTCTGATTGCATTTTATGCTGTGGGCACATTTGCAGGATTAATATTATAAAACAGCTAATTATAAAACCATATCAGGCTTTATCTGCACTCAATCACTCTCTACTTTTTTGTAATTAAGAACAAAATATAGGCTTTGTCTCTTTCAGGTACTTATTAATAGTAGTAAAAAATATATAGGAATAAAAACAGGCCATTGTTGTGTGTAAAAAGGAGAAATCAAATAAAATACTTACGCCATTTATTTATTTAATTTGTATATGATTTTCAGGAAAGCTCGGGACATTCACTTTATGAAGCGCGTTCAAGCAAAATGGCAAATGAAGATGTCTCTCAAAAACAATAAGTTCCAAAAGCATTATCGGCCACAAGTTAACTTTTAAGTCATTGTTGCCTTGTATATTCAAATTAGTGCGTAAAATATTATGAAGAAAATGCCTATAGTGCTACACCATTTGTTTAACACAGCTGGCAATATTACTTTATATTTTAGTTTCGATTTTTTTATTACAATAATTGTGTATAGACAAAAGTGTGCTATTTTTTATCTGCTCCTTTATAATTATTTCCACCAATTAAAGAAAGTACTTCTATTTATCCAGTACACTATATTAGCAGAAACATATAAGCAATCTTGTATAAAGTATATTCGGTAGATGACGCGTTTTCTTTCGTGCTGTATACGTAATTATATTAGCATATAAAGACTTGCTGTCATATTATTATATCGTAATTAAAACTCCTAAAAAATGTAACCCTGAACATATTTTTAAATATGCAATACATGCATTTTATGAATTAAATTCCTAATAAGCAAAATAGTATAAAGTTATCTGACACGACTCCCGCGCCATCTTTTGTGGCAGCGGGTATAAAAATTAAATCTTAGTAATTAACTTTTTTCTGCAAACGATCGACTTTGCTATCATGATATGTCGTGTAAAAAATTGCTTAATCGATTTCTCTAATCGAACATTTATATTGATAATAACGGGTTATAATCAAGCGATTTGATATTATGGGTTTTTGTCATAACGACTATAGTCCATTCGCGTTAAGAAAATAGCGAGTCATAAGTGCAACTGCATGGTAAAGGTGTATTCATAGTGAAGTAAAAATTCAATTCAATTATACTTCAAGAGATTAAGTTTAATGGATAAATTCAATTTGATTATGTCAAATCAAAATAGTCATTAATGATATAATTAATCAGTATCACTAGAATATTCGTTTTGTATTTATTATAAAACAATTAAAATCATTTAAATCGCACAGTTTAAAGTACTTAAAAACTCTTTCTTCGCTATGAATTATCGATCCACTTTTATCCTTACGAATAGGTGAGGTATTCATTTATAATATAGTAGGTAACGCACAAAGGACACAACTGTTTCCTATGAAAGTTTGTCTTCAACTGGTCATTGTGAACTTGAGTTTATAATTTCATGCAACCTAATTGGTCGTGGCTAGGCCCATAGATTATACACTTATATACGGCTAGGCCGATGGACAACGATGACTCACTATTTTTTTAACGCGAATGAACTATAGTGTTGTTATTACAATTAGAAAATAATAAAAACAAATATCTACCCCACGTGAGGAATAGTGCGAAGAAAGAAACTCTCGAAAAAGAGTAAAATTACTACATTTATTGAATTTTACTAGAGTTATTATTAAAGATACAAAGGCATAGATACATTTTACAAAATCGCATTTTTATAAAGCCAAATAAATGGCTTTTAGAGATTTTACAGAAATCAATTAAAATGTGCTGTAATTAAAAAAAATTGCATTAAATTAAAATGCATTATTATTATTTTTAATTTTCTATTTTCGGTTTAATTTTGTTAGGTAATATTATTGTTGCTGAGATAGAAACAAATAAAATATTTTCAAAACAGATTACAATCTTTTATCAATCTCCAATTACTCGTTTCCCAGCTTTCACATATCGATATCTTTTCCTCATAGGTTTTTCAGTTTGGGGCTCCAATTGTACTGAATCTATAGTCCAAGGTATTTTGATGGGTGTCTTATCGATGTTTACACTGATTTTAAAAAGAGGGAAGGCATTTATTTTGCCGTTAAAATATTTAGTTATAGTTTTTGAAAGTCCTTCATTGATTATATATTTATTATCTATGTCTGGTACAGTTTTGAAATATTCTTCCATAACTCTTTTTACAATGGCGTCATCTGTTTCTATTTTTGTTGTAAGTGAAGATATAATGCAAGGTAAAATCTAAAAGTTAATTATATTTTTTTTTATTAAAAGAATTATTATATTAAAATAATATAATGATGGTAAAATTAATCGAAAAAGGTATAAAAATAATGCATAATGGATAAAAATGTAATTATAGAGAAATTGAAAATCTCCTTTCATAGGGTTCCGTAGTCAACAAGGAATCCTTATAGTTTCGCCATGTCTTATGTCCGTCTGTTCGTAGCTTAGCCCAGAGACCTAGTACTAGAAAGCTGAAATGTGGCATGGATATACATATTAATCACACTGACAAAGTGGTTTTTTTCGAAAGATAAATTTTTGGAAAAATTTTTTAGCGTACATCCTCTACATGTGAAGTCGGGATCTTATTTTTTCTCGTCTACTCCATGGTGTGGGGTGTCGTTGGATAGGTCTTTCAAAAATATTACGGGTTTGAACAATTTTTCTATTAAGGGATCCGTTTGTAAAATATTAAGCTTTAAAGTACTAATTTTTGGTTTTTGTTAAAGTCACGTGTCCTCCCCCCCTTCCCCCGCCCCCCCCCCCCGCCAGCTAAATGATTGTTTTTGGAAATGTGAAAAAATTTACGCTAGTAATATATGTAGGTATATAATGAAGTTAAAAGGAAAACTATCACAGCTAAGTAGGCTTAACGAGTTTAGGAGTAATAGTTGACCAACTTATAAAAAAACTTATTACTATATGCTGCCGAAATCATGAATTGTTAAACGTTCATACTCGTAGTATGAAATAAAAGCCCTCTTCTTAGTCCGCATTATTGTGATGGGCAACTACGGAACTCTACATTGCGCGTGGCCCGACACGCACTTAGCGTGTTTTATTGAAATTGGTCCAAAGGGATCATTTTTTTTTAGAAAAGTATATTAATATTTACTTATGTCCTAAACATATTCAAGTAGGTACTTACGAAGAATATATTAAACGGCGATATTTTTTTTAAGTTAAACATTTTTACTATTTGTCATTAATCTTGTTCTAAGCAAGTAGGTACCTATGTACTTTAGCGAGCATATCAAATTTTAATTAAAATTGATAGAAATAGTCGTCATGCTTATTATGTTACGTTCATGAGTAATGTTTACTTCCATAGTTACGTCAATATAAAGTTAAAAGTAGAAAGTATAATATACTAGCGGTTAACCCTCGCTTCGCTCGGGTCCGTCTCTAGGAAAACAAAAGCAAACCTATCCCAGGGGAACAGTACATTTTTCGGGGATAAAAAGTAGCCTATGTGTTATTCCAGACTATAATTTATATCTGTGCCAAATTTTATCCAGATCTCTTCAGCCGTTCTGGTGTGAAAGATTAATAAACATCCATAATAACAAACTTTCAAATTTATTCAAGGGCTATGTTTTGTGAGGTGCGTTTATACACGCACACATTCAACACAAAGTCATTTTATTAAATTGGCGAACGAAAAGCGGTATATCTAAGTCTCTTTGAGCAAAGTATGAATTAAGATTGATTTCAGATAAACATAAAGTCCTTACTCAGCTTTATTTATTCCGTCAGTACAGAAGGTCACGCTTTGTCTTCATCCAAAGCTGAACAAATATTGTATATAGTGAACACAAACAATAAACATACAAAGTATCTATGGGAATAGATTTCCCAATTGAAGATAAGTGCATGACGATGGTACACAAATATAGTGTAATTAGTATTTAGGTACCTAATATTAATAAGCCAAAAAATGGTGAAGTATGTTTTTAAGGAAGGGTTTCATATATTCGATCCTGCAACGCCCCATTAAGACGGGGGGATGTTCTGTTGGGTTTTAGTGGGTAGTACTGGTTTTTCTAGCCGGTGAGTCTTACAAAGCCACCTGTGTGTGTATGCAGGCATTTCCCAACGTTAAAAAAAGGGTTTTATATATTACGAGAATGTTCGTTTATTTTCAGACTTTTTGACACTACTAAGAGGAGAGCCTTACTTAACATGGGAACTAATGCCGACATTTCATATTAATAAATTTGACGACACTTTGGCTCAGTTTGTAGTGATCCTACTTGATGTGCCAGCAGTCGCGGGGTCGCTGGGGGCATTCATTTGTGTGATGAGCACGAATGCTTGCAAATTTTAGTGTTAGCAAAAGAACTAACAATTGACGCTCGCTTCGCTCTGATGTTCTATCTCTATTGACATAAATACCTACGTCTTTTTACTTTAGCGAGTAAGAATGAAATTCTTAAATCAAGTTAACTGACGAAGGAATATGACAGGATAGGTAGAGTAATTAGAAAATTAATTTATTGGTTGTTGCTTTATATTGTTCTTCATAAATATTTTATTTAATACCTCAGATTTATCGTAATAGTAGTTTTGTAAAACTATTATTATTTCGGGGGTGTCTGTACAGGGAGGTCGAGCACGCCGCGTGGCACAGTGCCTCGCCTAGAGAAACCCAAGGCAGCTTTCAGCACACATAGCCCTGCTTCAATAGTCCTCTTTCTGTCGGAGTCATTACCTAGAGCCGGATTAATTTCCACGAGATCAATGGCTCGCAGTCGGCCGGTTTCGTGGATTATCTCCATCAACTTGATAGCTTCTCGGAGTGTTAGGCCCCCGGGAACTGAAATATACAAACTTTGTTCAGTAATTGGATTTTAGATGTTATAAAAAATATTTTTTTTTGTTTACTAAAATAATTTTATAAATGGTATGGTATACCTAATATCTATCTACTCGGTAACAAAATTTTGGACACAGAAATTCGTTCAAGCCCGATAAATAACTAAGGCAGTTTTCAAAACAAATTAGTAGAAAAAGCTAGTTGAGCATTTTTTTTCAAAACTTTATAATAGCTTAGAATATTAAAAGCAGTAGAAAAAAATGCACAATATTGTAACAGCGATTACAAATTGTTATGGTCTTTAACACTACGAGTAGAAAGGCGCTATCGGTCCGCAAAATGATTTTTCGAGTGAGATTTGACTTCTTGTTAAGTGAATGTTTGATATTGTTACTGTCCAAATATTATTTAATAACTTGGTACAACAGAAAGTATTGTTAAGTTTTTATTTTATTTTTTTAATTTAAATAATCTTAATTAATAAATATTAATTAATCTAGACAATTCATTATAAAATTTAAGAAACATCAAAACAATTTTATATTATTTAAAAAAACCATTTCTATGTACGTGACCAAATCAGTTAACTTCGAGACAAACTATGGACCTATATCAGTTTAATACACTTAATCTTGATACAATATTTACCTGGCGTGCCAGTGCTGGGTGCTACCATCGCGTCTATGGAATCAATGTCGAAGCTCACGTGAATAGGTTTTTTGCCTTCTGGGTCTATTTTTTGGAATATGTGGTTTATAGATTTTTGGATTCCGAAACTGAAATTATAGAGTATATTTAATTAATTACTTTTCTGATATCAACTGCATTGTATGATTTAGGGCTGATTATTCAACTTTATACAAAACATACTATCGACTTACCCTCACTTCGTTCGGGTGCGTCCTTAGGGACGCTTTATATATAAATAGTTATTGTGAGTGTAGATACTTTAGGAGATAGACTCATGCTTCGATCATGCCAGGCGTTTTTAAGTTAAACCTTGTTGAACATAACATGCTAAGCCAGTGTTAGCCATGTAAATTTCTAAAGAAGACTCGAACCAGTTATAGTGTTTTCCCGTGGAAATGAAAGATTTTCCTCTAGTAAAAGGTATCCTAAATATTAACTCGAATAATAAGTTATCACAACACAAAATACATAATCGCTCCAATACTTTTTGGGTGAAACGCGCAAACAAACAGACATACCCACATACAGAGACAAATAGACAAACATTTTAATAACTATTATTTTGGGGTCTATATTCTGTACATAGTATGTTACTTATTGTTTTTAAACAAATATGTCATGTACAGATTTCACATTAACCATTGCAGAGTTTCATTATCCACCTTCTGTCATTACCATCAGATCTGCTCGACAATACCGAATCACTGCACTATCGACGAAAATACAAATACTAGCAAAGTTTCAAGTCAATATATTAATTAGAAGTAGGTTAAATTTTCATTAGCTATTTTTCCACCATTAGGGGTCGTATCTTTTCACCAAATTTAAATGTGACCAAACTGGAAGTATACACTTTCAAACAAAAAAGAATTTTCCAAATCGGTTTATAAATGACGAAGTTTTGAAGTAACAGTCTTCTTGTCGTTGAGGATTTTTGATTAGACGTACCCCTCCCTCTAAAAAGGGGCGAAAAGGGGACTATCTTCGCCTTATACGATCCGATTTCGATGATTATATTTTTATTTGAAAGGTTGTACCTTTAAGTTAGCCTCATAAAAATTTGAGATGAATGAGAATCTTCTGCGTGATGAACAGAATAGCTCTTCAAAATGCAGTACATTGCTCACATAACTTTAGTGATAGGTATATTAATTGTTGCAAAAAAGATTTTGCTCGCGAGGTCTACTGTTCGCAGAACTACTTGTATTGCCCTGTCAATAAAGTAGTTTGAAATATTCTGATCACTCTTTCTTACATAAGTAATAAAAACAAACATAAAACAGTCTCTATTGTATTTTATAGTGTATAAACTACGTTGTAATCTCTTAGATTTCAAGATAAAGTGTGCAAGCACTTAGAAACATTTACTTTCAGCCTAGTAGGTGAGGTACCGCTTAGTGATATAAATATTTAACTTACTCGTCGATATCAGCCATTGTGAATGCTGGCACGTCGTATTTTTCTATTGCCAGCCTTTCGTATTTATCTACAGATCGCAAGCCAACATAGCCTAAATTTCTTATAGAAAACCTGTGGATATCATTATTTATTATTATTTTATTTACTAAAAAATATAAAAGGCTGAGTATTTCATGATATACATTAAAAGTAATGTGAATTATGATGACTTGATTTTAAGGTTTTGGTAATACATAAGCGATAGTTAGGTATATCTTCCTTTAACCTGTTATAATTGCATATTTATTCAAACACCATATTTCTTGTCAATAGAACCTTTGTTAATAAAAAAAATAACAAAAGCTTTTTGTTTTTAAAACGAACAAAACAGCTTTATATTAAAATAGTAGATTAACCAAATAGCTAAAAATCACGTTAATTATCGTAATGACATGACAAGAAACACAAAAAAAAAAACTGATGAGAAAGGATTTTATTCAAATTTTGTTTCACTTTAAAATTGTTTTAACGGTGAAAAGATAGGAAAAAATTAAATTTACTTTGGCACCTGCCAGTCCATAGTGGGTAGATATGGCCAGTAATCCGACAGTTCTTTGACGAGGAGCGCTACGGGCATGCCGTGGACTGAGCCAGAGCCTGACGTTTTATTTGTGTTGATATCTGCGTGTGCGTCTACCCAAAGGAGAATCATGTCTTCGTCGACTTTGTAGTGACCGTCGACAGTCCCTAAATGTAATAATATATTATTATTATGTGCTAAAAACACGAAATCTGGCAAACTATGTAAATTAGAATTATGAATGACACTTGGCCAGGTGATGCATTTCCAACATTAAAAATGATGATATATTAGGTAGGATAAGATTTAGATAGGAGAAGTAAATCGTTATGCACTAATTAATATAAAACATTATTTTAAAAAAATTGACATTAAACGAACAAAGTTATTAAATATTTATAAAATGTAACATTTATGATCTTAATTCTTAGTACTGTTAATATGGAATAAATATTAGGTATATCATATACATATGTAGCTGATCTAAGAGACTTTGTCCAGTCTATCAATAAACTTTGTGGTCTTTGAGTTCATATAAAAATCTTATAGAAAAAGTCACTGTCAGATATTCTTAATATTCCGCACTTTCAAAATTTTTTCCTAAGACTCTAACCTTATACGGACTACTACGAACGTTTTAAAAAACAAGTCAAACCAAATCGCCCAGTCATTCTTAAGTGATGCGCTTACCAACGAACAGCATTTTATTTTTATTAAATAAATGTACCTATAACATTCATATCTCACCAAGCCCTATTGAGTGGTCACCACCAATGGTAACTGCTACTCGCCCGTCTTTCAGCACTTCTGACACTTTTTCAGAAACATTCTTGTTACAAGCAGACACTAGGGAAAGATGTTCCATGTTATCTACGTTAACTTGCTGGTTGCTTGCGGGGATCTCGATGTCACCGTAGTCTTTTACATCTATGCCATCTAAAACATATTGGATATGAAGTCTATTGAGAATAATATTTATATATATTTTTTTTGAGATCTACTTAAACACTACTTTTCAAATAAAAAAAGAACCATCGAAATCGAGTTTTATGAGGCGGAGATATCTAGTAGCCCACTTTTTGTCTCTTTTTGTAGGAAGCACTCGTCCAATCAAAAATCCTCAACGACGAAAAAATCTATAAAGTCGTAAAAACTGTATACCAAGTTTCGTCCAGATTGGTTGTAAAATACCACATGTAGAGGAGTACCAACAAACTGACAGAGGAAAGCAAATTTTGCCAGACTTGAAGCAGAGAGGCTTCACTCGCTCCGCCAATTAATTTAATTTTTGAATCGTATGTTGTGGTTTGATACTTCGATTCTAATATAATACTAATATAATATTACTCAAGTGACGATAAACACAGATATCTCATAGGTTTGTGTCTACATAATATCAGTAATAAATACTTCTATTAATACAAATATAGGGACAATTCATCAGATTATTCATCCAAATTATATAATGATAGTTACTTTACCTATTTCTTTGAGATGTTCCATGAGACCAGCTGACCTCAAAGCTGCTGGAGCGACGCTGACTCCATATTTCTTCTGTCCTTTTTCAAATGGCACACCAATAATCCCCACTTTTTTCAAAGGTATCCACTTCTGACTCATAGTTCTTACAAAAACCCTAATAGAATTCATTATTACTTAGTATTAAATAGTAAATATCAATCTTCGTTCACAGTTACAATACTGATACTGTTATTTTAGATAAATGTCTCGGGACCTAATAGTTTGCGTTATCTTAAAGTCTCAAGTCAAAGGTTAATATTAAGAAAAATTACAGATTTTACATTATAACATCTTCGATGTGTTTAAGTTCAACCATATAATTTATATACATATATTAGATACCTTAACTTATAATATGTAGTTATTATATCTAATCACATTGCTATTTGAATTTTATAACTAATTATAGTATTTGTATAAAATATACATATCCTATAACAATACTTTGTTTTTTTAGTAGTTTACATTCTTTTAAAGGTTTTCAAAATCTTTAAGTAAGTATAACCTTATTCCGTGGCAACAATAATAGGTTTAAAAAAATATCATCTAAAATTCTAAAATTAACATAGGTATATATCTTAGTCTATATAGAACTAAAGATGAAATCCAACAATAATGTTTTAAAATAGTATACAAATAACAATTAGAATTTTGAGGGATAAGTAAATAAATAAAAATAGCTAAGGGATTTTAATACACGAACGAAATAAACTGATATTATGCCATCTCTCTTTCAAGGGGAAGAGAACTAATGCTTGAAAAATACAAAAAAAATATAAATTTATCATTCATATTTTATTCTCAAAAATTGTATACTAATTTAACTAATACAGTATAGTATTATATGATCTGTTCTAATACATATATAAAATTTCCATTATTACATAAAGAAAGTAAACGATTTGTATGAAACCAGTAGGTTCAACATAAAATCAAGCTATTATTTTTGACTTTGACATTCATTTTTAGTCTCATTTTAGTCTGAGGTAAATATATATAATATAACTCAATATCTTTTTTTATATAATTGTAACATGTGCAACGATTTCAAATATTTATGTATATCATAAGTTAATCTTACCCCCAAATAAAAATACGTAGATTCAAAACTGATAGTAAATGCTGTTATATCAATTGTTAATGTAGGCTTAAATCGTTTAATTAAAGATTAGCTTTGCCTGCAGTTTCGCATCTTCTATTTTCGATTTAATAATAGAATTTTAAATTAAAAGGAAATTAAGAAAAGTTTTTTAAATGTATGATTATAAATCGTACAACTAAATAGGCGAATGAGTGTTTGTTTGTGTATTTGTGTGGGTGTGTGTGTGTATTTGTATGTATGTTTGTCTCCTGGAAACTCCTGGAAGGGGTTTTGGATGAAAGTACATTGATAGAGAACTTTTTTATGATGGGAAATGCATTTACACATACCACCTGCCTAGGTGGTTATTTGGGACTCAGCGGCTACAAAAGCCAGTATTACTTACCAAAACCTCATTATCATCATTATCTTTAAATAGAAATTACAAAGTGCACCCTAGTGAAGAAAGAATAAGTCGCTAGTTAAAAATATTATGTTTTACAATTAGTTTAATATACATGAAAGAAGAAATGCTAAATTATATGGAAATTTCAATAGTGGTTACAGAGAGAGGGTGGTAATTTTTATCGTTGTTAACGCTAGCAGAACTACAAGCGAAACTTGCCATAAAATAAAATACGTATGTAGTACAGAAGTTGTTAAAATAAACAAATTAATATATATATATATATATATATATATATATATATATATATATATATATATATAAATGAATAATTAGGAATATTCGACTACAAAATAAAACATGTACACGTAACTCAAGCTTTAAATATTTAGGTACCTACTTGATAAAAGTAAAGCACTGCCAAGTAAAAAATAATAATATATTTTTTCTTTATACATGTAATATTTTGAACTTTGAAGATTATAAACACCAGAGTTTTGTTTGCACCAGAGTTTAGGAGATTAATTATTTCAATACGAAGTTTTTCTTGCCTTCCTGAGTGTGCTTTTTATGTACACATATGGCAGCCCAATTTCAAAACACATCGTGTACAAAGAAAACTTTGTAGTGTTAATTAGTTATTTAATATTTTTGTGCATATAGACGATTTTTAAGTTAATCTATACATATACTCGTAATAAATTGTAACCAAGCCGAATCTGTACATTAAATATTTTTTGGAAAATCCTATTGAAACGAACATTATTATCCTAATTTCCTAGGATCGGACTCTGGTATTTAACTCAGGTCTCAGAGCGACAACCGCCTGAAATTACCACCTTGCAGATCAAATTACTATGGCAACTCTTTCACTGTTATACCTGTAAAGCTATGGAACATGCTCCCTCGCAATGTTTGCTAATAAAAATCTATTATTATATATAATAAAAATCTATTATTATAGCTAATTATTATCTCTCTCTTTAGTTAGTGTATATAATAATATTTATACGTACGTAATAAGGAAATATGTATTTTTGTATGTACTTTTGTCTTATATATTTATTTATATTATATTTGAGCATGTATATATGTAATATTAATTGTACCGTCTTGTTTACGGTTTCATTAATCCTTTCACCAGAAGTTGTCTGTAAGAGTTTGCCCATGGCAATAAAACCGCCCTTGCACGCCTTTTATTATCTTTCTTTTTTTTATTTTCTATATTATCCTTGTGTGTGCAATAAAGTATTTATATAAAAAAAAAGATAAATACAACTATTATGAATACGTTAAGGAGTCCCGTCGTCTATATTTGGATGTCATCATCAGATTATCACCACATTTATATAGGACGAGACTTAAGAATGCAGGGTGCGTCCTTAGGTAGGTGCCTAACGAAGCCTATGTCAGGTTAAAATCTATTTGTGTACTAAATTCAAATTTGAATATGAAGGAGTATATGAAGGAGTACCAAACGTACGAACCATACATATGAACACACATCTATAATAGTAGTCCGATTACCTCGTTATATAAAAAGGACCATATAAATTAATCTTTAGGTTAACTATCATTCATTTAATGACGTCGGTATTTTTTTTATTTTCAGTCATTCGCGTTATACACGTTTAAGTTGATAAAAATATTAGCAGTTATCCATGGTATTTCTTTTGCAAAATGTGAATAAGAACTAACTGACTCCTAGGTGATGCACAAAAAAGACAGGGATATTTTGTGTAAAGTTTGAAAACAGTTACTGTGGTCTCTACCAATTGCAATTAATTTTATTTAAACCACTCAAAACCATATTTGATGTATGTACAGACGAATCCTTCTATTGCTTTATGATATCTATAAATTCATAAATATGCCAATGTATGGTAATTAAGGTGGGCAATTGGCATAAATACTAACTCACAGATGGTGATAACTTTTTAAAGATTAAATCTTGAAGCCATTGGCCAAGATGAAATGATCATTATAGAAATTTATTATACAATAACATTAATTTTATTGAATATATGGGATATATTTATGTACTAGCATTGCCCGCGGCTCCACTCGCGTTCAGATGACCAAAAACCAAATTCTTAGGTTTTACATATTAGTATACTCTTACATTGCAGTTTTTGTATTTTTTCTCAGAAATGAGATATTTTCCCGCGGTAAATAGTATTCTATATGTAGACCCGGATAACCAGCTATCACCATACCAAATTTCATTAAAATCCGTCCAGTAGATTTTCTGTGATGCGGTAACAGACAGACAGACAAAAATTCTAAAAACTGTAGATTCGGCCTCTGTATCGATAATAATGTTTATTTCAATAATATTTTCCAAAAAACATTGAATGTACAGATTCGGCTTAGTTACAATTTTATTATATGTATGTATAGATGACGTATAACCGTGTATTATGTAGGTAGGTATTATATTTTTTGAATTATTGCATTTTTTAAAATATCATTGTACAAATAAAACAATTCACCTATTTAAAAAAGGCATCGCTAATGTAATTAATGAAAAGTACAATAAAATAAATGTGGTGTATAATATTACTAGTAGTATATGATGCACAATTGCTAGAACGCGTCTTAAGTTCCACAACGGTGTCAGATTTAGACTTTTCAATCCATCTCAAATAAGGAGCAATAGCTGTAAAAATATTATAACTTATGTTCTTCTTTAGAGTTAGTGATCCTGAAGGAGTAGCAGCAATAGCTACAACTGCATCATCCAGCAATACTGGAGCTCCTTTACCAAAGAATTCTTCATATGAAACAGGAGAATATTCAATGCCACATATACAGTAAAACCAGGTCGGATTCATACAACCTATTTGTTGATAAGCTTGGTGTTGCAATACAACTGTATTAGAAGTTCTAATATACCCAAAACCGACCATTATCAATTTCTTTTCGTTAAATTGAGATGCATAATAATTACCTATTACCGCACTTTCCAGAAACAAATTTAGGATAGGACGCAAGACAAATATTAAGCCAATATTATTGTTCATACGATTTACTTTCAGTTCTATCTCCTGGACATCGAATATGTAGTCTCCATGTGTCTTTGTATATGTGATTGGGATTATGCTTTTATTCAGCTTATTGTTAAACACAGCTGTTCCAACTGCTATATAATGAGGTTTAGGTTTGATACATCCTCCTGAAGTCAGGACTGTTTTTTCTCCTATTACTGTTCCTGAGCACACACAATCCTTTGCTAAGTTCAGAATCGCTACGACATATGGATGACTTTCTGCCAAATTCTCAATTGTTCTCCAATCTTTAGAATTTCCTACTACATATGTGGTTTCTTCGCTAAAGATTAGCACAATAATTATTTTGAAATAAAATGAATGGTAAAAAAACATTCAGGTTATAGAATTTATAATAATAAGCATATGAACTATATTTAATACAGAAGAATATTTTATAACACGAAATCTTTTCCATCAAAATACGTTATTTTGACAGATCATGTTCGTGATGTAATGAGGTTTTAAATGTAGCTGTTCTAAAAACAACGCTTGTTTTTTAGTATTGTATTTTTTGCTTGTTTTTTTCCTTAAATAGAATATCGCCACTTTAAAAATGTAGTAATGTTAAGTTATTATATTTATCGTTATATCTTTACTACTTTTTGCCAGCGGCTTCGCTCACATGATAGGTTTGTCCATAAAGCGTATTGTCAGGATACGCTAAGCTTTCCCACATATAATACTTATTACTTATTAGTGCGATTAAAAAACAGATCTGTAAACTATCAGTGTATATTTTATATGTAAAATAGAATAGAAGTAAAATAATAAGTAATGTGAAGCTTCAGCCTTCTCTATTATCTTACAGATCAGGAAATTCTATTGTTTGGTCTACATGTAAAATTAAGTTTTCAGCACGAAAAAGTGGAATAGATATGATCTGAGTAGGGCGTGTGCCTTATCTTGAGAAAGTTACTCTACACGGCAATGAGCCTTGGGTGCTATTAATAATTTGATGTTTGCTTAGAACGCTATGAATTTCAAAGAGCTTTTAACCTTAATAAGGGAAATGGATTTCGAGGGAAATTGGATCTAGGTTAGTAAGGCTGGCAAAGGCACACTTAAGAGAAATTTCGATAAAAAGCAACATTTTTTTATAAAATAATAATAATAATCTTTTAGATAGTCACAAATAAAGAAAGTTTATTTGAATATTGATTCTAATAGTGGCTTAAAACTGTATATTTACCCGAATGTTCATTTTTAATGACACTTGAACAGCAACTGCTCAAGTATTCAAGAGGCTCTTTAGAGTATTAAAAAGTTTTAATGTAGAGTTGTAAAGTATATTTCAAAATTATAATACCGTTTTTAATAACCATGTTTATAGACATACGTCTATCTAATGTTCTTCATATATTATTATTAAGTTTATTATTTTAAGAAAAAAAATTGTGTCATGTATACAAGAAAATTAAAAAAAAGATATTTTAAAAGAAATATTTTTAAATCATTTTTTATACCATAAAGGTTTTTATTATACAATAAAATATGCGGCTGCCTGATTAGAAGTCGTAACCATATACGTACTAGCACATTTGTAAAACTAGGAGCATCATCTCGACGCTTATCTTGATACCTGAGATGAAGAGGATAGAGGGGGAGGCTATGCGGAAGATGATAGACTTAATGGATATGGATTTCCAGCGCTCTAATTTACCGAACGAAATGTAACGGGGGTGTAACAGTATTGCCACTTTACGTCGATATTTTTGGCGTATCTTTATGAGGGTAGTAGTGGAGCTACCTGTTTTTATTAACTTAATCTTCGTATGCGGCTAGCACATATCAATGTACATTTATTATACAGACGTTTATTATTTTACTTAAATAAAACTATCTTTTCGTGTAACAGTGCCTATCCACAACACCTGTCGGCTGTCTGTAACAACTGTATGATAACCTTTGAGATGTCTAAAACCTTAGTCTCTCCCGTGACCATAATTACTGTAAAGTATTCGAAACGTCGCGGACCAAAAATCTAAATAAATTTACGAAAAAAATAGAAAAGATAGTTTTATTTAAAATGTCAAATATTCACGTAAATTTAACTAAGTATCTATATATTAATACGTGAAGCAAAAACTTTGTACCCCTTTTTACGAAAATTGCGCGGACAGAGAAGTATGAAATTTCCCACACTTATATTTTACTAGCATTGCCCGCGGCTCCGCCCGCGTTCATATGTCCAAAACAAAATTCTTAGGTTTTATATATTAGTAAACTCGTATTAGTATATTAGTTGACCCGGATAACCAGCTATTATCATACCAAATTTCTTCAAAATCCCCCCAGTGATTTTTCTGTGATGCGGTCACAGATAGACAGACAAAAATTCTTAGAACTATAGGCCTCTATTAGCGTTAATAATGTGTATTTCAATAAAATTATCCAAAAAATATTTAAAGCACAGATACTGCTTCATTAAATTTTAATGTATCTATTATTAGGAGTAATTCTTTAAAATCATAGAAAGGTCGAATTTGTACATTCAATTTTTTGGAATTAAAACTACGTATTTTAAAGACACATGGCAACATCTATTGACAAATATCTAATTAATACAAAGATAAATATTCATTAAAATATATTTTTTAATGAATAAAATAGTGCTATTGATATACTTTTTCAAGATTAGCTATTTTTTTAATAGTTTTTGACATATTTAGTAAGTTAACTTGCTAAAATCTATATAGTATCATCGTTTTTTTATACTAATCAGTTTTTGCATTTTTTTCTCAGAAATGAGATATTTTTTAGCGGTAAAAAGTATCCTATATGTTGACCCGGATAATCAGCTATGACCATACCAAATTTCATCAAAATCCGTCCTGTAGTTTTTCTGTGATGCGGTAACAGACAGACAGACAGATAAAAAATTCTAAAAACTATAGATTTGGCCTCTGTATCGATAATAATGTCTATTTCAATCAGATTTTCTAAAAAATATTTAATGTACAGATTTGACTTAGTTAGAATTTTATTATATGTATAGATACAGAGAAGGAGTGCAGAATGCTAATATTTTTTTTAAATTATGCATAAAAAATACATTAAATCAATAAAAAAACATTACACACACTACCATGTATTTGACACACACACGCATATTATGTTATCTTTTGTTTATTGTTAAAGTCTGTGGTCAAATTGAGAATTATGTATAGTTATCGACTTTACTTTTATAAATAAAAAATATCATTAAAAAATAATAATCACTTGGCGAACTCTAGTTTTGTTTATTTTGTCCTGGTAAAGAAAAAAAATTTAATCGTTAACAATATTCGACTCGCATTACTAAGTTCTCTTTATTTGTCCTGCAAGATATAAAGAAGATACTGTATAGAGTACATGGGTACAAAATTATATTTTTAAAGAATTATTAATAGCCTCAGAAGTATTAAGTAGATTTACAGATATTTAGTAAATGTTGCAAGACCTCAAATATTTGAAAAGACTTGTTGAATAATAAAAACATTCTGAAGTAAATGGAGAGATGCAGTATTGTTTTTAATAATTAAGCTCTACTTCATAAGCTAATGGTATTGTTTATTATTTATTCAGTAAATTTATTATAACGGAGGAAATTTTTAAAGGAAAACTTAATTAAATAATGCGTACGTTGTACTTCCTGTACGAGTAAGTAATTGCTTAAAAAATATGCTATTTATTTTATTCAAAAACGTGACGGATTTTATTTTGTATATAGAATTGTGTAGATAAAGTGTAATTTATTTTCAACCGACTTCAAAAAGGAGGAGGTTCTCAATTCGACTGTATGTTTTTTTTTTTTTTTTTTTTTTTATGTTTGTTACCTCAGAACTCCGTCATTTATTAACCGATTTGGACAATTTTTGTTTTGTTTGAAAGGGTATACTTCCAGATTGGTCCCATTTAAATTTCAAAAAAAAAATACCACCCGTAAGGGTGGAAAAACAACGAATGATGAATTTAACCTATTTCTAATTGTCATATTGGCTTGAAACTTTGCAAGTATTTCTATTTCCTTTGATAGTACAGTGGTTCAGTGTTGTTGACCTGATCTGATGGCAAGGCCAGAAGGTGGATAGGTGGAACTCTTCAACGGCTAATAGTAGATACTTTGAGTTTGGGCTTATTTTGTTTGATTTGACAAGCCTAACACGTTAGAATCCTTACTTTGCTACTACTGTCTACACTAAAAAGGGAAAAATAAAAACTTTTTAACAAAAAAATAAAAACCGACTTCAAAAAAAAGCACTAAAAAGTAAAAAATAACTGATTGGTAGTTTTCATTTACTATACATACCTAATCAAATATTTTCGAAGTCGGTGTGCTTTGGCTAAGTAATTAAAGCCTACCTATTAAATACATACCTAATCAAATATTTTCGAAATCGTTGCCAGCCCATACAAAGCAAAGCACACCGACTTCGAAAATATTTGATTAGGTATGTATAGTAAATGAAAACTACCAATCAGTTATTTTTTACTTTTTAGTGCTTTTTTTTGAAGTCGGTTTTTATTTTTTTGTTAAAAAGTTTTTATCCATAGTTATTTTTTGTACTTTGATAAACATTATAAGAGGAGAAGGAGAGAAGAGATTAGAAGAAGAGATTGCCCTTTGCCCATCAGACACAACATCATCAACGGCTGAAAAAAGAAATTATAAAATATTGAAGGTTTAGTTGGCGACAGGTAAGGAGTTGAATTATTATAAGTTTCTTCATTTATACAATTCCTGAATCATTAAAATGCCATTGTAAATTATTTTTGAACTAAAAAAATGTGAGATTTTAACAGGCTCGTCTAATTCATTAATCAGACCGATTGGAGATCTAATATTATATTTATTGCATTAATAGACATGATAATTGTAGGACATATAGATAGACTGACTGGATGGATTTTACGCTCTGTTGTGTGCTTTTAAGAAATCCTTACAAATATAACAAGAAAAACTATAGAGATAGTATTTACGGTGAATAAGAAAACCACAACCCATACAATAGAAATAGAAAAGAAAAACAAAAGTTTGATGAAACCTTTAAAGTAGAAAAATTCGACAACGCTCAGAGGATTGGACACTCATGCATGAAAAAATTTTAACTAACTGTGAATATTAAAAATATTTTTATATCACATTTACATTGTATATATTGCTTCTGCATAATGCGGAGGTCATATTTAGTGATTGGATACTAAATAAAAAAAAGCGTGTGTGTGTGTATTTATGTACGATCGTAAGAAAAAGTATAACACTTTTTTTGGCGTAACAGAACAAAAAAAGTTAGAAATTTCTTCCCGTATGTTTGAAAAAGGAATGATAAATTAATAAAATAATTAAATAAGGCATATTAGGCATATTATAATCATATATTTATAGAATATCATTTAAGGAAAGAATATAATTATATACACAACAAACAGTTATCAGCTAACTTCATCATGTTGCTTTTTGGCTGTCGGTCTGCGCGCGCATCGTAAAAATTGTAGTCTCATAATTTTTTCTAAACGTCCAAAAAGAAGTATAACTTCAATAATGTATGTAGGCAATTGAACCCATTAGTATATTTATTTCCCTAACTTTATTAATTTTTTGCACGTTTTAAATTAAATAATATTTTTTTTCTATAGCCTTTGCTAAATTTTGTTGTAGACGAGAATGTAGGAACATAGGTAGTCAATTGATCATTTTTATGTTAGTTGAAGACGGTAAATTCTATTAATTTATTTTTCTTACCGAGTTACAATTTACATCAATCATTTGTATTTTAATGAATGACTAATAAAAGTTATATCATTCGATATTCATTTAAATTGCATTCCAATTTATATACTTAAATTGCATTCCAATTTATATACATAGCCTTTGTCGGATTGACATATTTTTAAGTTTTTGTAAATTAATATCTTTATTTGTCCATGACTAATACTTTCTTCGGATAAAAATCCGAAAAGATAGTTTGTGTAAATTAGTGTAATTAGCACATTTACCAACATGCGGTAAGTATATAAAAGATTGTAAATTTGTGCATATGTTATTCGTATTATTTTTGCTAAAACAAAGTACGGCTGTAGAAAACGGAGAATATTGAGGTTTTATTATGTTCTCAGTTTACCCTCAAGGAAAATAAATATTAGCTTTGACAATTTATCTTGTAATAAATATTCACTGTGTATCCATACAACTTTTTACGATCCTCAATAGATTTTATATAATGTATTTCTATGAATGTAGTATGTATATATATACATATATTTATTGCAAGCCATAAAACTTCCTCATCTATGGTCCCCCGATGGCCATTAAGACGGATACGACGATTATCTTTTGAAGCGAAAATATATATATTTTGCTTTTTCTTTTAACTTTAATTAATAACAATTATCGTGATGAGTCGGGACAACGGCTATCCTGTGAACATCATTATACATTTATGTGTTAAATTGAAATATGCAAGACGTCTAGACTAATGAATGAATTATAATTGGAAGTTTGGAATTTCGGACAAGGTTGTTTTTTGTATTCTTACTGTGCAGACCGTGATTTTTCCGTAGTCCAGTTTGAGTTATAAGAATACATTTTTTTAAGTTAATAATGGTATGGCAGTAATAACATTTAAAGAATTTAACGTCCAAATAAATGAACAAATCGAACATACAGTTAATTATAAATTTTATTTGCCAATTTTCCATTTACAAGCATAAATTCAGCGGATATCATTTAATAATGACAGATTATGAAATTTTAACTATATCGTTAAACCATTTGATGCATGGAAAGTATATTTATTTCGTGAAAACTCGTTCATATTTTCAGAATTTAGGCTGATCATTCACATGTCTTTAAATTTGATTAAAATAAATAATAATCCAGACTTTTTGATATCATACTGCTCGGGCCTCCCATTAATACGTGGGGGATTGGACTATAGTCCACTAAGCCAGCCAACTGTTGTAATCGTGTTGAAAAATGATTTCAAGCGACTATTACCACTAAGGTGGCAGGTAGTGGTACGAGTGGTGGTGTAGTACGAGTATTTTCCTTTTCTAACAAGATTGTGTATGGGCACATAAATGAAAACAATCATTTATTTTTTTATTTATTTCTTTATTGGACACACATTTGTTATTACATTATTTCTTATCTACGAATTTAATACTAATTATAACAAAATGTTTATTTAACATTTTAAAGTGCGACCACTTAGGTATTTTATATTGTAATACAGACTTACAATCTATGTATAAAGTAATTATAATTAATAAATAAATATAAATATATTGAGACTTAACACACAGTACAATCTAGTTCCACGGTGAGCTACGAGGCTTGTGTTATAGATACCAGATAGTTGATACACTACACATATATATAACTTTAAAAATACACACATATTATAAATATAAACACCCCTGACTGGAGTACGAACATTCATGCCCTTTACACAAACGAATGCCCCCAGCGGAATTCGAACCCGCGACCTCTGGCACAGCAAGTAGGGTCACTACAAACTGAGCCAAACGTGTCGTCTTAATCAATAACAATTTCATTGACTGTTATTATGTCTATTTATGATTTAATTTCTAATATACGTAATCTTAATATCATTTTTTTACTCTAGGTACTAATTATTTTCTCTAAAGGTCTCGAGAAATATTTTAATTATTTTATTTATTAAGTAGGTGCTCCAAGTAATTTCAGATATTTGTAGCTTCGTAATTAACGCTGAAAATAAATCAACAAAACTTTTGTTAAATTGTCTTTTTAATAGTAGGTAAAGAATAAAAATGATACATTATAAATATATTACCAGGTTAGTGCTAGTGCAATTTAATTAAAATAGATTTTGAACGAGCTACGCTAGCGAATATCAAACTCTTAGTAGTGGTAAATATCGTAATTAGACAATAAAATTATAGCAGGAACTGGCAGAAGCGAATTTCTGGCAAAATAGAGTGCATTTTCTCTGAAACTTTAATTTAATTATATTGATTTAATATGTTCAACATTGGTCAGACTGACTAAAGATAAATAGCGGTTCGTTAACCGATACACGTAACATAATTTTAGAGTTTTACTTTATTGTTATGGAAATAGTATACTTACCGTATACTGAGTGAATTTATTGTTTTGTGTGTTTGTTGTTTGTTTTATATCGTCTTGTACGATGTTTTAAAATATATTCTTTCTAAGTAGACGACTACATAATATACGTATGTCTTTCTAAACATAGAGGGCTAGGAGGAATTACTAATTGTGTAATAGATATGTGACTTTTCTTAATTTCATTTACTATACAAGAAAATTGCGTGTGAATCTGTTGGCGCAGACTTTGATTTTAAATTGAAATCTAACAAAATAAATCCGTTAAATATAAATGACCTTTACAGTCATTTCTGATCATTTCAAATTACAAATTATTGTCGTTTCGCTATAGTGAACACAACATTTAGGTATATTGTAATAGATGTACATTGTACACATTCATACATATGTGAACGGTTTAGTTATATAATAAACTAGCATTGCCCGCGTCTCCGCCCGCGTCCAGATGACCAAAAACCAAATTCCTAGGTTTTACATATTAGTACACTCTTACATTGCAGTTTTTGTGTTTTTTCTCAGAAATTAGATATTTTCTAGCGGTAAAAAGTTCTATATGTTGACCCGGATAATCAGTTATCACTAAACCAAATTTCATCAAAATCGCTCTAGTGGCTTTTCTGTGATGCGGTAACAGACAGACAGATAAAAATTCTAAAAAGTATAGATTCGGCCTCTGTATTGATAATAATGTTGATTTCAACAAGATTTTCCAAAAAATATTTCATGTACAGATTCGGCTTAGTTACAATTTTATTATATGTATAGATGGTGGTATATGGTGAATTTTAACTAATAAAGTCTGAACATTCACAGAGCAAAAGTAAAAGCTAACCGTATTTCTAAAAAAGAAATATATTTTTCCAAGTTATAAATGTTAGAGACATGTTTCCAAGTTGTCCAGTTTGCGATGTCCATTGTAATCTTCAACTGTAACACACTTGAGTACCCTCTAAGGAAATGTTCGACGAGTAGAATTCTTAATTTAACCAAGGCGTCTATGGCCGCGAGTGATTTCCCAATTGCATTCGTATACGGCTGTTGGGAAATAAAATGCCACAACTAATAATGTTTGTGTAGAAACTTGTACATCCCATATAGATAGAATCTATGTTATTCTTTATAAACCAACTTCAAACAAGGTTCTCCTTAGGTTACTATGTTCAACGTGTGATATTTATGTAAATATTATGTTTAATGATTCCACGAAGGTAGCTTGTATGATTTGGCTAGTTTAAATTGTATTTTATTATGGTAGAACTCGATGTTTTCTATATACTTATGTTTTTACTTTTGTTTTTTAATAAAACTGGTTAGACCTGTAAGATCAAAAGGAATCAAAAATAAGTTTGTTGGTCTTTTTTATTTTTAATTTATTACTAGAGACTTACTCTACCTGTGAACTAAATTTCATCATTTTATTCAAATCTGCTCAGCCGTGGCGCGCACGCGCATACGCACGAGCGCACGCACGCGCGCACACACACACACACGCCAAATATGCACACACTCACACGAACAAGCACACTTTTCATCCGATTTTATTTGGAAACTGGTAGATAAAAGTATAAAATTATTTTTATTTTATTTATTTACTCTCTTCGCAAGTAATGTAGGCTATACTTAAAATATAGTATTAATTAAAATATAACACATATTATTATTATCATTAGTTATATTATCCTTAACCTTTATCTGAGAACAACAAATAAGCGAGTAGTTCTTGTTTGCGGTAAATAACGAATATCATAAATTGGTCCAATTTCTTGGTTGTATGAAACAAATATGTATTTGGCATAGAAATATTGTTCCGGGACGAGAACAAAACGAATCAAAGTCACTATGTGGAGATATTTGTCGATTGTCATGATTAATGATCTCTATTTCGCGGAACGGGGATGACGATAAGGGTAAATGGTATTATTATTTGTTTATATCTGTAAATGTAGGTACGTTTATAGAAAAACTAGCATTGCCCGCGGCTGCGCCCGCGTTCAGATGACCAAAAACCAAATTCTTAGGTTTTACACATTAGTATACTCTTATATAGCAGTTTTTGTATTTTTTCTCAGAAATGAGATATTTTTCCGCAGTAAAAAGTATCCTATATGTTGACCCGGATAACCAGCTATCACCATACCAAATTTCATCAAAATCCCTCCAGTGGTTTTTCTGTGACGCGGAACAGACAGACAGACAGACAAAAATTCTAAAAACTATAGATTCGGCCTCTATCGATAATAATGTCTATTTCAATAAAATTTTCCAAAAAATATTTAATGTACAGATTCGGCTTAGTTAGAATTTTATTTTGTGTATAGAAGTACTCGTACTTAAAAGAACTTGGTTTGATTGAGAACGTAGTTATTAGTCATGTGGCTGCCAGGGAGGGACCTTTAGATTTGTGACCTAACAATCTGATCCTGTACTTGATGACAAATATGTATTTTTAATAAATATTTTAATGTCGTCGCACAATATATATGTATATCATTTAAACATATTATAACATATTTACTGATAATTTTGCAGACTATAATTAAGTACTCCTAATCTTAGAATTTATAGTTATTGAAAGACAATGAAAATTTGTGTTGTGATTTTAATTAACTCATCTGAGAAGGTGCGCAAACTGAGAATTTAATGAACATTATTTCTTTAAATAATTGTGTATCCGAATATAAAAAACTAGTATGTATTTAAAATGAAAATGTATTTTTTAAGATTTTATTAATCAGCTAATATGCTAATATTTATATTGTACTCAGCCCTTTTTAACGTCCCACTGCTGGGCACGGGCCTCCCTTCAATACGAGGGGGATCAGGCCATAGTCCACCACGCTGGCCAAGTGCGGGTTGGCGGATTTCACATGTCTTTCGAAAACTTGCTAGGTTCTCTTAGACATGCAGGTTTCCTCACGATGTTTTTCCTTCACCGTAAGGCAAGTGGTAATCATGTTAGAAATGATTCGCACATAAAAATATCAGAGGTGCAAGACCCGGGATTTGAACCCGCTTCACTTTGTTTCCCAAGCAAGCGCGTTACCACTGGGCTACCACTGCCTATATTTATTTGACTTTATTAAAAATATCTATTTTTAATTCCCACGCAAAAGAGGGGAACTATAATTTATTATAATTATGTTTATAATAAATAAAATAATTACTATGTTGGAACATTTACACACAGCACCATCTAGTTCTATGGTAAGCTACGAGACTTGTGTTATGGATCCAGATATTCGATACACTACATATATATAACTTTAAATACAAACGTATTATACATATAAACAACCATGACTGGAGGACAAACATTCGTGCTCATCACACAAATGAATTCCCCCAGCGGAACTCGAATCCGCGACTGCTGGCACAGCTAGTCGGGTCACTACAAACTGAGCCAAACTTGTCGTCGAACATCAAAATTATGAACTAAAATGTATCTATCTCCTAAGGTACAATCACAATAAGTATTTTTATTTATTTCAAACGTATCTTGGGACGCACCCAAGCGAAACGAGGGTAGGTCGTTTGTTGATAATAAAGTTAATGTAGTAACAAATTAAGATATTTTACTTTTTTCAGCAGGCATAAAGATATATACTAAATACGACATACTTTGTTCTTAACTAAAGACGGTCAACCACAAATGATACACATTACTCGTACAACTAAGTCCTCAACAAAGGTACGCTAAGCCTACCTACATTCTATTCAACACGTATCTTCTTAGTGCAGGCGAATCGCGAAATAAAGATATATAATTATAACTAACATTGCCTACGGCTCCACCCGCGTTCAGATTACCAAAAGCCAAATTCTTTGGTTTTACATATTATTATACTCTTAAAATGCATTTTTTGTATGTTTTCTCAGAAATGAGATGTTTTCCCGCGGTAAAAAGTATCCCATATATATATATATATATTGACCCGCATAACCAGCTAGTACCTTACCAAATTTCATCAAAATCCCTCCAGTGGTTTTTCCGTGATGGGGAGACAGACAAAAATTCTAAAAACTATAGATTCGGTCTCTGTATCGATAATAATGTCTATTTCGATAAGATTTTCCAAAAAATATGATTCGGCTTAGTTACAATTTTATTATATGTATAGATAACTTATTCAATAACATAAAAATTATGTTATGCAATTGAATTATGGATATATCTATCTAACCAAAAATTTAAGGTTTTTAATAATGCATAATAATACGAGAGGTATTTGTAGCCTAGTGGTAATGTGCTCTCTTGGGAAACCGAGTGAAGCGGATTCAAATCTCGGATCTAGCACTACTGACACTTTCATGTACCTACGAGTAATTTCCTATTTGATTACCACGGTAAAGGAAAACATAGTGAAGAAACCTATATGAATTAGAGAATGTAGTAAGATTCCGAAGGACGTGAAGTCCGTCAACCCGCACAAAAGGTGATAATGTTGTCGACAGCTAAAAAATGTACCTTTATATACCTAAACTAGACAAGCACTTTATTTCTATTATACGAATATGTATATGTATGTAATTTTAGTAAAATGTATATTTTTTTATCTCTTCAGTAGAATTTGTTTCCATCGCACCGATTCCAAAAAACAGTTAATAATAATATATAATAAATAAATATATTGGGATATTAACACACAGCACCATCTAGTTCCATGGTAAGCTACGAGGCTAGTGTTATGGATACCAGATAGTTGATACACTACACATATATAACTTTAAATACGTACATACATATTATAAATATAAACACCCATGACTGGAGTACAAAAGTTCGTGCTCATTACACAAATGAATGTCCCAGGGGGACTCGAACCCGCGACCGCTGGCACAGCCAGTCACTACAAACTGAGCCAAACGTGTCGTCTACGTAATAATGTTTGTAGATAATGTAAATAAATCAGCATAATATAAGAAATTTGTTATTTGTGTTTTTGTGTCATACAATATATGCTTTTATTATTTTATTAGAGTCTATAATGTACGGAGCTACTATAGGATGTAGCTACCAGATTGATAATGCGATTATATAAACTGTACTACTGACCAGTCATGTGGTAAATCGCTTAAGTATAAGCCGTCTGCCGATCTACAATATGTGAAATATTACATATGTGATGAAGGTAGGTATACTTTGATGGTTATGGCAATATTTTATGTTAATATAGTTATTATGAACCTGACTACTTCGTTGACTAGTGGTTAGCATGCATGGTTGAAGGTCCAAAGGTTTTGGATACGTGTCCGAATGGATTAAGTATAGTTATTGGGTTTTCTACCAAGAAAAAGTTATGAAGTTTGCGGTATTACACCCCTATACCTTGCTGCCTGTAAAGCCGTCGGTATTGCACCTGCTCATCTCACCGTTCATGACGAATTGTTGCTTTACCCGAGTTTGAGTGTGAAAGAATAATAGGAATAGACTATTATATGAATATTTTCTGTTCATATTATTATAATAAACTTGTTATTATATATCGGTAAACATGCACAAACTGTAAATGGTTGCACTAGTTATTTAACTACAGCAATATTAATATAATGGTACTGATATATGAGGTTTCTATTTCAAGCAACTCTAGTGTAATCGAAGTCAGGCACATACACTGTGTCGTGACTAAAACTAAAAAGTCTAATAAAAATATATTTTAAGTTAGAGTAGTGCGCGTTTTCGTGTCGCATTCGGCTTAGTTGCCTGCTGGCTTCCCAAATATATAGGAAGCATTTATCCTCACTTAGGTTTTAATTAACTTGAAGTTGGAATAAGAAATTACCGAGCTACGTGAAACAAAAAAAACGAGAAATATTTTTCAGGATATTTAAATTCGAGTTTAGTATACCTTATACTAAAACTAACGTATTCATTCTCGAGCAATGCGTGTTTAAGTTTATGCTTGCTCTATACAACTGACGTGTACCATTTTTTTAATATATGGATACTACATAATATGTAGTATGTTATTTAAGATGATTCATTATTCTCTAGACGTTAGTCTGTTCAGCTGGACCTAGTAGGCTTCCTGAAGCTTTTCTATAACAACATACACCAAAGAATCTGTAGTAGTTGCTAGTTACAGAGACAGCCAAAAAAAGATACGAATAAGTTGTCTAAAAATAATCTCTAATTATTACCTTTATTATAACTAAGATTAAAGTGTTTATCATATATTGAAGTGACATATTAATTTGTAGATGACGAACCACAAATACTCGTAATAACCTAAACCATTTTTATTCGTTTATATTTTGCTTAACTGTTTGTTAAGAGCTGAGACTTACGCCGACAATTTTAACGCTATTTTCACTTGAGAGCAGACGATTCGAAAGGTTAAAGTAGCGAAAAAAATTGGGAGCTACTTCAACGTATTTATTCATCATGAATATTCATTTTGATTTACTTTACAAGCTTTATTTTACCTTGCAATGTTTGTATCAATGTTTGTTTGGATCAAATCTTTCAACTTAATTTTAAAGCAGTTATCCTCAATCGATTGATCTGAAATTTTGCATACACGTTTAGTTTAGACGCCAATGCATAGTTAGATTAGTGACGTCATTCTAAATCCAACATGGTGGACTCTTACAGATGGCCGACTATGTTTTTTTTATTATGTGCTCCCATGATATAGATATCAAATGAAAGCGTTTGCTAAAAAGAATACGAATAAATACCTAAAATAATTTAAATCAATAAAACTAATTTATTACACAATTTATATGATATAAAAGCTGTTTTTTTTTAAATTATTATTAGTTTATTTTTATCTATTTCTTATGATGTGGGATCTGTCACCTAGTCGAAAATTAACAATTACTAATAAATGAAACAGCTGTTTCCCGTCTGATATTGATATATTGGGGTCTTATAGAACATGCGGTACTACCCTACTATCTCATGCCTACGGCCTATAAAGTAATTAATGCCTTGACGCTTTACAATATAATTAAATAAACAAACGTATGCTTCAAATTTTACGTTTTTGGCTTTAAATGTCCGCTCGACCAATCGACCAATCAAAACGGACCAAGAATTCCCACCACATCCAAGTAATGTTATTATTGATAATTTAACTAGAGTAATTACAATGTCACTGAATGTGCTTAGTGAAATTATAATAAAACTAAAATTGTCCCATGATATTGTAAGAAAAGGAGAAAGAGGATCGATAAAACTCCGGGTAATTATAAAATTTCATTGATGAAATTATAACTTAGCGATTTTAACAATTTGCTTGCGACATATACAATCGTCTGAAGTATATTAGGGTTCATCATCAAATTCTCAATTTAATCTCTTCGCATATCTTGAAATATCGTAAAATTTTACGTCTAGTAAATATTATTCTGCCTGAAAAGTAAGTAGTTTACTCTTACTACAGTCAACAGCTTAGGCAGCGCTGGCAGGATGCCAGACTCTATTTCTGTAATTCCGACCATTAAAGGTTTGTTTGCCTTAAAGTTATAAATTATCTGTACCAACTATATCTGAATACCGAATATAATATGGGTGTTATATCATATATGTATATGAATATGGTTGAAAGTTTTATGTAATTTATTCTTCCTGCATTCTGCGTTAGTTGTTTCGTCTTGCCTGTATATTTATTTATTTTATAAATGTAGACTTTAATGTGTAAGGACGTAGATCAATAATGTAATGGTGATTATTGATATTTGGTCCGTACTGGTTGTTTGGAAGTTAATTGGTTGGATGTTACTATAACAACATTTGATTCAGTCTAATTTAACGATGACGAATTTCAATCTTTACGTTCATCCTCTATTAAATATCATTGATATTTTATATTATAATTCAACGAAACGTTTGGCTCAGTTTGTAGTGACCCTACTTGCCATGCCAGCGGTCGCGGGTTCGCTGGGAGCATTCATTTGTGTGATGAGCACGAATGTTTGTACTCCAGTAATTTATTTAATTATATAATTACAAATAATTAGTTTAATTTCTGTTATGTTTAATTCTATATATACAATGTTGAAATTAAAATATTTATTAGCATATTTACCTACCTCAAACATACATACGTTACATTTAACAAATAAATGGGTATAAAAATAAGCGAAAGGTATATTTATCGAATGAAATTCTATTGAACGGGTCTCCCGAAACGCAATCATGAGGCTTTCGGCTCAACGGAGCGTTTACTGGGAACGCGCGTTATTGTTTCCTCCACATATCACCTTCGTGGGATTTGAGTTTTAATATATCATCAAATATAATATTGTGATGGTAAAGGGTGAATATTATTTTTAATAATAATTCTATGTATTTATGTAGTAATATAATTTAGATATGGCATCTTATGTGTGAGTACTTAGATAGATATATTTTTTTAAATATACCCGTCAAATAAAATCTAAAGACTAGCCTTAGATATTCAAGATTTCTATTAACATGGTCAATGTCTACCATATTACCGTGACTCATGTTACTGTACAATCGACTTTCATTTTCATGGTTGCCAGTTCAATGCTCACATAATGGCAATAAAGTTTTCTAAAAAACCCTGCCTTCCTAGAGCGTTTCCCAAAAACCTGTGATTAGAATTTACGTGATTAGGATAATGAATTCTCTCCGTAATAATTTTTATCTCCCTATCAGGTACAAAGTAGGTGAGGTCAGCAAAAGGTTTTTTTTATTTATCTACTAATTTATGTATATACTATGGCCGTGGGGTCTAGTAGATAAATAATGATCCGCTAAAATTGTACAGATTTACGGGACAGGCTCGCTAATGTATCAGCACATGAGGATCTTTTTGCTTGTGATTGTTTTTTCGGACACCCTACATACTCGTAGATATACAATTCACATGTAAGTGGGGATCACTCAGTATAATATATTTTTTTGACATCTCATACTAATATTATAAATGTTATAAATGTAAAATTGTGTTTGTTTGTTTTTTTTGTTTGTTTGGTTGTTTATTTGTCTTTAACGTTGAAACGGAGTGTCGGATTGGCGTAATGTTTTGTTTGGAGATAGTTGAAGGGCTGAAGAGTGACATAGGCTACTTTTTACGCGGGAGAAAACACGTTATAATACAATCTAAAAAACTATTTATGATTACAATTACTTGAAACTTGGTATTAATGCTCTTCAATAAAATTAAATAAATATGTTGGGACATTAACACACTGCACCATCTAGTTCCATGGTTAGCTACGAGGCTTGAGTTATGGATACCAGATAGTTGATACACTACACATATATTACTTTAAAAGTTTAAATATACACATATTATAAATATTAACACCCATGCTTGGAGTACAAACATTCGTGATTATCACACAAATGGATGCCCCCAGCAGGACTCGAACCCGCGATCGCTGGCACAGCAAGTAGGGTCACTACAAACTAAGCCAAACGTGTCGTGACATCCTGTTCTTTCACACATATTCGTATATTCTTAGTACCACTCCTAATTTTAAGGTATATAGTCCGAAATGTTCCAACGAAGGTGCTTATTACCAACGTATGTATATAATATATATATCGTCGCTGCGCCTGCAAAATGCGCTATGTATTTTTTTTTGAAAATCGGTTTTTAATGCCAGTTTATACTACTTCTTAATCCACGTGTATCTGTAAAATCCGTTTTTGAATAACTCATTTGGTTAAGAAGATAGCAAAATCAGCTATGTAATTTTGATGAAAAACGGACTTGAAAAATCCTCTATATGTGCAGGAGGCACATAGCGTATTTTTGTTTCAAAGCGAGTCCCTTAGAATTGCGCTTTGAAATGATACATAGCGGGTTTGTCATACAGAAGAAACAGCACGTGGCAGGTGGTGCACTGTTTTTCAGATCGTATTTTATATCAATTAAATAGCTTTAGGTGTTAGATAGTGCATATAAGTTACAAAACTGGTTATACATACCTGGTTTGGCAAACTTTGAAATACCAAGTACTAATATTTCGAATTTCAATATTATTGACCCTGTAGAAGAAAAACTATCGATTGCACGTGACTCAACGTTCACTGAATTTCATGAATCGAACCAGCATCAACTTAATAGTGTTCAGATGTAAATAGCGTTTGATTCTGGTGATTGTTCTGATCAGAATATAGTAGTTTATCCACTTCATATGTCACCACCATTACTTCCATTTTCTAACGACCAATCCTTGGATGTATAAAAAATACAGAGCCCAGGTACTTAATTCAAGCTCCTGTTGTTTATTGCTGAACCCTGAGACAGGGTTGTTAGAAGAAGACTGGCAGGTAGAAGAATCTAATAATAATCAGAGTAATAACTTAACATCTATTAAGAATAAGAGGAAGAACAACCAGGCTCTTTAATTACATGGCAAAGAATACAAAGAGCGGGGGGAACTGTGATCGAGACTGAGAAGTCTAAAAGATAACTAAAGCCCGTACCTTGTAATTATGGTACTGTAGGCATTTCTGACAGGTCTTTTCTTTGCGGGTCTGTAACCGATTAAGCCCGTAAAGATATTTTTGATTATTTCTGGTCGTTGACATCTTGGGAATCTAAAAAGGCCTCGTACTGGGTTCGACTGCAGTTCGAAATATAATAAAAAGAAGAACCATAACCACAACTGAAAATCGTACATCAAAACGAAAAAATACTGGTGTCGATTGTTTTTTGCCAAGAGAAAATGGCGTTAAAGTAAGAGTCTGTAGAGATTTATTTTTGGCCATTTTGGATACTACGAAAGAAACCTCTACAGATTGGACCAAAGCTAAAAGATGTCATACAACCAAAAGTATACCTGCCATTCATGATAAGGTTAGTACCTCAAACAAGAGAATTTTAAAGTCAGACTGTCGTACAATGGTTAGATGAGTTAGCTAAGGTACCCAGTCATTATTGCCACTCGTCTTCATCAAGAACGTACATGGATGATGCATTGCATTCAAAGACAAAAATGCACGAGGTTTACGTTTCCTAATGTCAATCTACCTCTTTGGAATTCGTCCAAAGAAAGAAATCTTGCGAGATTTTAAGAAGTAAGAAAATTTCTATATATAAGCCACGGAAGGATCAATTTGATACTTGCGTATCTTACAAAGAAAGAAACTTAAGCGAAGAAGCGTATCAAACACATATATAAATAAAGAATGAGGCTCGAGAAGCGAAAAAAATAGCCATAGATTCGTTATCTGATGAACATTGTGTATGACAATGTATTTACAAAGTATCCAATTATGTCCCAAGTTATTAGTATCCTGCCAGTACTACAAAAAAAACTTCAACTTCATATTTTCACAATATATATTAATAACACAAGAGATGTACTTGTGTTTGTTTGGCACGAAGGCGACGGTGGTGTTACATGTAATAAATTTTTTACATGCATCGTAGCATTTGTGGAGCTTTAAACCACCAAAGGCTATACAAAAATGAGTCTCATATCAGATGGTTGTGGTTACCAAAACTGGAATAATGTTTTGTCTAGTGCTTTGGTAGACGTTTCGAAGCTAAAGTCGGTTGAAATTCAACAAATCATCTTAGAAAAAGGGCACACCATGATGGAGGTTGACAGTGTCCATTTGAGTTTAGAGAAATTCTTACTCCACCGTTATACACACCTGCAGATTATGTCGCATGCATACGGAAAGCGAGGCCAAGTCAACTATTATAAAACATGTAGACTATACCTTTTTTAGGAACTTTGAAGCTGTGCCTAGCAATTTTTCATCGATTCGTCCCGGTAAAAGAGCAGGCGATCCCACAGTTGCCGATATAAGATCATTGTCGTATGTGAACGGTGATACCTATTATAAATTAAGACATCATGACACTCAATGGACCTTGTTGTCACAAAGAAGAAAGGCTGATCTGTACGAGGAGCTCGGTGTTTGTTTACTAAGCCGAAAAAAATTGAAAAAACTAAATTTCATAGTTTTCAGTCCTTGAAACCTTTAATGCATCGAAATAATCACTTTTTTATGTCAATTTATCTTTTTTATTTATCTAAAACTAGTTTTGATTACTATGTTTAGTACCTACTTTTTACTTAGTTACAAATTGATCTCAAAGTTTGCCAAATATTTAAGTGTACCTAACAATGAATGTGATTTGATTTGATCTGTTCATATTATACGAGAGTGTTGTTATATTATAGAGATTTAGAACGATTGTTTTATTATGTTACTTATTATTTTTTAGTTTATATAATTTTATGTTTCTTGTGATAACTAACTCATCCGTTAATTAATACCTACTGCTGCAATTTATTTTATTAATATTATGTTACATTTTTAAATACCTATTTTGTTCATAACTACCTAGGCATGCTAAGCTGTTTAGAGGTATCACTATTTTAGGCTGTTTTGATTTATTTTGTTAATTATTTTTCTAATTAAGTATAATAAATACTATTTAAGCGAACTTAAACTTATCTTATTATTTAAAAATAGTTTGTTAAATCCGTTATGTGTTCAAGAAAGCACACAAATGTTTATTATTTAGAAGAATCATAAATCCGTCATGTGGTGAAAAGTCAAATAGCGGTATTTACGACCCAAATAAAATCCGATATGTGCCCAAATTCACTTAAAAAAATTCTAGCACCTGGAATATCATAGTAAACAGCAGTAAATATATATTTCTAGGTATCCAGACACAAAGTCTAATTTTCTGCATAGTAAATTTTAAAATGTTATTAACAGTTTAGAAAAAAAATAGTTTTTGTTTCTCCTGAAAAGTTGGGTTTTTATCCATAGCGGATTTTGCAGGCTCAGCGACGATATGTATTGTATATTATGCAAATAATTTATGATTACTTACGAGTATTACCTTTTTATGCTTGAAGATATTAAATTCTGTTAATATATTAAGTGCTCAGAGGGTCGTCAGATGGTATAAATTTTATTTACGACTTGATTTATTATTATGACATCAACGACGTAGGAATAGTCGTTTTTGCTCATATTAAAGTTACAGTTACAGAAAATTATAAAAAAAATTGGCATAGATATATATATGTTTGTATTTTAAAGTTTCATCGTGGAAGTTCAAGATATACACCAAATAAATAATAAATTGTAAAGAAAATAAAATAAATCTAATTTATTTTAGCTGTTGATAATAAAATTAATCATGGACTATTCAGCTAATTCCTATAGTCTTTATAATGCACAAAAACCTAATACATCTGACTAAGAATAAATCGTTTTTTAACCTTTGCTGTGATGTTAAAGGAGTTTATTTTTGTGAAATCCTGTGGGTGAGCTAAAGGAAATTTAATTAAATCTCTAGATTGTCCATTAAGATTATAGAAGCCTCAACGAGATGGAATATTAGAAAAGTAATAATAAAGGAACAGACAATCTTAACGGGCTTTATTACGCAGTTATTTGAATATGATGTTTAAGATTATGCAGGAAATTTCTGGTTTCCTCTTTAATAATTTGCCCAACACTCGATTTTACACTGGATCGCCGCCCACTGCGACGTTGCGGAGGTGGATCGTCGAGGAGTTTCAAAGTTTTCATTGAAGCCACATTAAGCATGAAATTAATGGCAGTTGGGTTTTTGTAACATTTACCAATTAGAGGTTGGATGGTCACATCTGAAAAAAATAATTTGTTATACATACTATATGTTTTTGTAGTAATAAAAATATTTGCATATGAGCTCGAAGTCAAGTATTCTAGTCCAGTTCAGTAAAAAACAAAGTCAATATATTTTTTATCCATCACACAATATTATCCATATTTTCTAGTACGTTCACTACCAATATAGAAAAATATATCTCAGACATGAAATCAAGTGGCGAAACAAATTCAGAAGTCCACTTTTTTATTAACGTATTTATAAATAGTTTATCGTGTATATATATATATATATAAATATAGAAAGTATTTATATATTTATTATATTATATTTATATATTTATTATATGAAACAACTACTTACTCACACCAACCACGCAGGAGTATAAGTCGATATGACAATGGTTTATCATTGGTCTGTAGACGTAGGTTTGCATATTACGTGACCATATCTGCGCACACGCAGGATCGTAGATATCCAGGCAATAGGTGGGGCATGTGTGGTTACACGCTTGATGCGCACCCACAATGCTGAAGTCTATTAATCTACGCGAACTCACGTAGTAAAATTTAGGTTTTATAATCTGGCACGCTTCATCAGGAACTTGATTGATGCCTTAAATTTATATTAGTAACCATTTATATAACGTATGGATTTCCCAACATAAAAAATGCTGATTTACAATTTTAACTTTATTATAATTTCTTTTATTATTGTTTCAAAATAATGACATTCTTATAAAATACTTTTTAAAGTATACTCGTACCTACTGATAAAGTTACATCTTTAAACTTATAACATTACTTTTTTCCATAAAATATACAAACCTGCGAAACTATACTGACATTGTGCTAATTTCAGATAGCAAATATTATGAAACTTATGAACATGCCTTGAATGGTCGAAAGCTAATGCTTCGCCACACACTGGATCGTATACGTTTGAACACAATATGTTATTACATTCTTCAGGCACAAATGATTCCACTGACTCTACACCAAAAATTGAAAGTCTATTAATATAGTAAATATTTGTAATTAAATTTTAATATAAATTTTTGGAATTTTTACATTTTAATATTGTTGAAAAACTTGTAATCTTAAAAACATACCCCACTTAGTATTATAAACTATCAGAAAATGTTGTGTAAGTACAATAACTAAGTAATAAAAAGCAAATAGTTATGTAAGTTTCAAGAATAATATTTCTACGAAAAAATATACCTTGAGATATACAAAATAATAGTGCAATGAAAAATGTACATCTTTTTAAAGAAGTTATTAAATCCGTGTACATTGTGCAACCATTCTTATACCACTACTCAGTTTTACATTTTAATTCCAGAAAAGAACAGCATTTTTATGTTCATTCTTTACGGTTATTATTTAATTAAAATTTTAGTGCATCGTTCTGTTCATATTTTAACTTTGTCAGTTTTTCCTTTGCTTAGTTTCATGTCATGCTCAATTATAATTTTAATTAATGCTAGATTGTACCTTTGACTTTACAAACAATTTTTATTTAATTTTAAGTAAAATATTAGAAAAAAATAAAACTTTATTTATGAAGTAGCTGTAAAGTTTGTCAACTTGACACATAAACCAATTTTATTATCAGACTAGTTACATGCCACCAAAGTTATATTCTATACCAAAACCTAAATGGATGTGGAATTCAAAAGCTTGAAGCTTCGATTACAATTCTTGAACGAAAAATACCGACACAAATGAAGCAAGTTAAATAAATAAATGTTCATCTATGACAGTGGTAGTCCAGTAGTAACGTGTTTGCTTGGGAAACAAAGACAAGCGGGTTTAACTCTCACCTCTGATATTTTCATGTGCGAATCATTTTTAATATGATGACTCACGGTGAAGGACAAACTCGAGAGGAAACCTGCATGTCGGAGAGAATCTTAAAAGTTTTCAAAAAGTCTGACTAGGCTTAATCATTGTTATATTGAAGAAAAAACCGTGCCCAACTGTGGGACGTCAAAAAAGGCTGAATACATATGTGCCTACATACAAATGTTCATCTAAAAAAAATTACGTATATAATATACGAAAGGAAAAATAATAATTAATTGGTGTGGACCCGTGTGTTGTTCAGAGACTAAACATCTTCATCTCCCTGCCAATTTCCCAATTTACTTAGGGTCGGCGCAATAAGTCTTCCTCTTCCACTCTCTCCTATCACTCGTCGTCTTATCATTCATGATTCATCCCTTTGTTTTTCATGTCTTGTCTCACACAATTTATCCATCGAAAAGATGTCGATTGATCGACCGATGAAAAATCGGTCTTCCTCTACCTCTCCATCCATCTACATTCATTTCCATCACTATTCTCGTCACATGTGTTTCATCCCTTTTTTTCACATGTCCATACCAATTGAGACGATTTCTTGTCACGTTAAAACTCTGTCACTGGCGCTACTTTCAAGCCTTCCTCTTATGTACTATTCCTTATTTTATCCATTCTCGTCACTCGACACATCCATCTTAACATTCTTATGTCTGCAGCATGCAATCTTCTTTCATCAGTCTTCTTCGCAGCCTAGCATTTTGATCCATACATAAGGACAGGTCTTATTACGGATTTATAGATCTTACCTGAAGGGTAAGTCTTACTTAAGGGGCTCGCTGCGATCTGTCGCTATTTCATCCACCCAGAGATGATCCGACGCATAACGTCCCGGTTGTTTGTTTGAACGCACTAATTTCGTGAACTACTGATCTGATTTGATAAATTCTTTTTGCATTAGATAGCCAGTTTATTGAGGAAGGCTATGGGCTATATATCATCATGCTACTACCCAAGGGAGCGGAGCAGTAATCATAAATGCCAACAAATCGGGCAGACTTCTATACATGTGTAGCGAGGGTGAATTGCTAAATAACATAAAGTCAAAGGGTTTTTTATAGACTGAACGCGGGCGAAGCCGCGGGCTTTGCTAGTATAAGATATAAATTAACTGTAAGATTGTATGATGGTACTTAGCATGTATCGGGTATTTGTCAGTGAAGAAGTGGGGTGAAATAAATCTGCTTCGCTAATCGCTATAAAAAATCTACTGCAAATATAATAGTAGGGGAGCCCAAGAGGGGATTTTTGTAGTTACTCAAGCGCGGCAGATTAACATAAAAGATGTTACCTTGCACTCTATTGAGTACTTTCACCATAATATAAGTCTTCTATATAAAGGCGCGCGTCTAGGGAAGCCGATCAAAATATTTAAAAAATGTTTTGATAAGGTAGAAATACTTGAAACCGTCAGATTAAGGTGTGGTAGGCTAGTCACATCCTGAAAAGTGTCCAATTCAATAATCTGCCAATTTGCACAAGCCGAAGAGGCAAAAATCGACTATAAAGTTTATGATGTAAAAGCTTAAGATATTCACATATTTCTCATAAATTATATTTCCCATTTTTTATATTTTCTTTTCTTGATCATGATCATCGATTTAAATTTCTCTTTGAAGAAGATTGGTTTTTAATATTCCGCTTTGAAGTATTTTTTTACTTGACTTTCGGATATTGAAATAAAATACAGTAAAATCCGGAGTTTTGTTCATAAAAGATGGTGTTTGGTTTGAATAATTGAATTGCTTATACTTTGCATATCATTTATTATTCGAAGTTTGAATTAAATAGAAAATATGTATGTTTTGGTATAATACCAAGATATAAGGGGATAGTACTAACTTAATGAACCACTAAAACCTTTTTTTTACTTCTCCGTATCTTGGCTTGGATCGGGACTTTATTACTAAGCCTACGTTATTGAATCCTCGTCTGATCTATTTTTAATTTTTTGGAACTTATTATTCATTTGTACCCGACTGCGGCAAAGCCCAAACCTTATTTGCTTGACCTGTGTATTTATATATATATATATATATATATATATATATATATATATATATATATATATATATATGGTTAACGGTTACCGATACTCGCTGCTTTGTCTTAGATTCTTGTAACTTGTAAAGTTATTCAAGTACAATTGTAACTAATATACAGTGACGGATCAAGAGTTAATTTCGATGTGGGCAAAGTATATTTCGCGAGACCCTTTAATGGCGTACGACGACGAATTTTATAAAATATTTTACATGCTTTTATTTAACTTGCAATGTTTGTATATTCAAATCTTGCAATTGAATTTTAAAGCAGTTATCTTCAATCGATGGAACTGAAATTTTGCATAGACTTCTAGTTTGGACGACAATTCATGGTTAGCTAAGTGACGTCATTCTAAATCCTATAAGGCGGACTTCCAATGATTACGGACTAGTTTTTTTATGCACCCCCATGATATAGATATCATATGAAAAAGTTTGCTGAGAAAAATACGAATTAAATAAAAACAAAATAAATAAATGAATAGTACAAAAACAAAATGAACTTTAAATTAAACCCACTAATTTATTACATTACACAATTTATATTATATAAAATCTTGTCGCAAGATTTATTTGTGTGGACAAACAAAATGTCTCCGACTGCTTAATACTGTGTTCTATTTCATACGCTTTATGTTACGTGTTCTTCAAGGCGCGCGGCCCTTCGGACCGCGTGGCCGTGGGCAATGGCCCACGTCGCCCACGCCTTACGCCGCCTCTGCTAATATAATCTAACAATTATCAAAATGTCATAAAAATATTAGTGACATCAGGTTTCTAGAACTATTCAATTAAATAATACACAATCTGGTAAATTTAGTTATTAAGTAGTAAATTATTGTAAATACAAAAGTATGTTTGCTACTTCGTTCTTATTTCATGAGTAACAGGATAGCGATGGATTCACGTGATTTTTGCATATATATAGTTTGTGGGTCGTAGAGTGCTTTACATTTTATTCTATTATATTTAACATCTATTGATTTCTGTATAATAAAACTGTAACTTAGCAAAATCGATGCGCGCGTTTCACGCATAAAATACTGAACCGATTTTAGCTAAATTTTCTGTAGTGAAAATCTATTACTCCGGTCAATATTTAGGATACCTTTTACTACAGGAAAATCTTTCATTCTCACGGGAAAACACCATAACTGGTTTTATCGAGCCGTACTTAGAAAACTTGTCTAACGCTGGCTAAACCATGTAAACAAATTAAAACAATGTTCTAGAAAATTGTAGGTCTTAATAAGGCCTCCAGAAAAATCTGCAATAGCATAAGTCTTTCTCTTAAGGTACACTTGCAATATCGTACCTACCTAGGGAGTTAGGGACGCACTCGACCGAAGCGAAGGTAAGGCACTAGTGCTTTATAATTTTAGAGTACTTGCATGAGAATGTTATGAAATTATAGTAAGAAAATTACAATTGCTTATGAACGGAGACACATTAGACTCAGGATTTTATAGAAATGATTAAGAAGATAATTTAAATTTCGTGAAAAATTACGTAAATTGTGGGACCGACTGGCAACTTTATTGGTTTCACACTCGTGATAATAAGCTCTTCAAAGATGAAAAATGTAAGAGCTCTCGTCGGCTTATCTCTTTATATGGAGCAAAGCAAATCCTCTGGGCTTTTTCTTGGATGGTATAAAAAATCTATTTTGTATACTAAAGTACAATTTGCTCTTGTCTTGAAAGTAGTGTGTTTATAAAATTTATGTAACAGGTATGTGTTTGTTTAAAGTCACTTCATTGTGGGAGTCTGACTCAAACACCGCGGGTTTCGTAGCAAGCAACAATAAATTTATGTTTTGTTTTATATTAATTTGTTAAGTCAAAATTTAAGTAAATTATTTGTCTACGATTTTTTTTTATTGATAGCATGAGTTTATAGTACCTTATATCTACTATGATATAAATAAGTTTGTATTTCGTAGTATTACTATGTGAAAATGTATTTCCCATATATCAAAAACTACTCAGCGTACTACCTTTATTTTTAACGTTGGGAAATGCATTTACGCACGAGGTGTGGGACTCACCAGCGTACTAAAGCCAGTACTACCCACTAAAACTCAACAAAACCTTCCCCCGTCTTAATGGGGCGTCGCAGGATCGCTTACGCATTCAACTACGACGCCCCGACGGCAGGTCTGTTGAAACAGACCACCACAACCATGGGGTTGCTCCAAGGTCCACTCTGTTATCAGAGAAGTACCAGGAGCAACCCACATGGTACACCACCCACCGAAAGCCACCTCCCACCTCCCACCGCCCACCGAAGTGAGCCACCTCCCTGTGCGTTTCTTGGCTTCGCGCCCGGTTGTATTGCCGGGCACTACTGAGCCCCCCCACCACGACAAGGTGAACGCACCTTGGGGGGGTCAACGTACTACCCTTGTATTAACCTCATTCAAAATAATTTTCGTTGAAATAATTTGAAAACTTATTTCTTTTTTTTTAGATTTTAGCAACCAAACTTCAAAAGATAATGAGGGAAAAGGGGAAAGGACACAATGTTTACAACTTCAGAAGTTTACAACCCTAAAACTACTAGCTTAAACAAAAAAGTAACTTAGAAACATCTATCTAAATTTTGAAGATATATTTAAGATACCCGACACGTTTAAGTGCACTTAAATATTTTTTTCTTTACATGTATGGAGTACCATTCATATTTTTATTTTCTGTAATTTGTCTACAGAATTGTCTAGCGCTTTTAGCGCTTAGCCTTACACGAGAAACCCACCTGCTAAATTTCAACAATATACATAGCTTAAATAGTCTTAAAGTAAAATATGACTTCGATATAATATACATACGTATGTATAGATGGCCAAGCGAACATACGAACAGACGAACATGGTGTAATTATAAGAGTTTCGTTTTAACCATTTAGCTACGGAACCTTAACAAAGTTACATATATGATTGTATGATATAACATTTATCGTTTTTTTTTTAATTTCTATTTCTAAGCGACTGTATACCGTCAACTTGTCTGAACGCCTTGTTTAGTTACTCTTTAATTCTTATATATACTACTACTCTTTAAGTCTTGGTTTTTGTTCTTTATTTGTGTTCACGCTCCTATATTACACGATAGTCGAAGAGTCGAAGTAAGCTCATCTACCGTCATCTCGAATAGGCTTAAAGCAAAATACTTTTATTCAGAGTGAACATTCTCTACGTTGTCTTTATTTTACGTGCAAGACACGAACGATTATTTCAAAAAACTACAAAATGAAGATTTCATTATTTTTTATTCAGAAATAATCAAAGTGTGATCGAAGGATAGATAGATATATTTATAATATGTATGTATTTAAAATTATATATGTGTAGTGTATCAACTATCCGGTATCCATAACACAAGCCTCGTAGCTTACCATGGAACTAGATCGTGCTGTGTGTTAATGTCCCAACATATTATAATTATTATTATATAAGTAGATAATTATAGATATTGAAAATTGAGATTAATGATATTGATATTTCATAGAATGTATGTATTCCTAGTAATATAAAATTTTATATATGAAGTAACTAGATAAGTACACAAATACAGATTGAATAATACTTCTATTAATGTTCTACCATAGAATGTTACTACTATCGCAAATATTACTTTTATCCTAAAATACGTAAAATATGGCATAAAAATTGAGGTAAGCTTGTGAAAAATGTTGATTCGTAATAGTCCTATCGCCCTGAAACGGCGGCTCTTCAAACGGGATTAAAAAAATGTTACTTTCGCATTTTCTCCTGTAATTACAATTTATTTTAAAGGGACAAATTCTTTCGAAAGATGGAAACTGTTTTTTTCATTTATAAATTATATTAAATACATACATATATTTTTCATTTAGAAAATCAACAAAATATTTCCAAAGCATGCTAAGATATGGCAATAATAAACCTTTGAAAATCTACGTACAATACTTTTATATGATATCGATACTACGTACTCGTATAAATAAATGAAGCAAAATAAATGAAGTAAATGAAGTAAAAAGACGATGTGGGCAAATTGAACCTAACCAGGGTTTTCCATCTTCCTCTATATTTCAAATAAATTTTTGTACTACGTATGTTTGGTAAATTAAAGTCTTTACGATATACATACGTCGTATATATACTCGTATATACGACGCCACTGAATAGGGTTAGAACATTATCGCACTGTGGGTGTCCCTGGGAAGTTATAATCTGACCTATATACAAAGGGTAAAAAGGGTCGGTATATTATTACACATAGAATTTTCGGAACACGATGTAAAAATATTACATTTAATTAAGAATTACAACCATAATTTTATTCATCATTTTTAGGGTTCCGTATTCAACAAGCAACCCTTATAGTTTCGCCATATCCGTCCGACTGTCCGCCGCAGCTTAGCTCAGAGACTCTAAGTACTCGAAAGCTGTTATTTGGCGTGGATATACGATATATTATTCACGCCGACGAAGTGGTAATATAAAATCTTGAAAAAAAAATTTAAGGTACCTACCTCCTCTGCACGTAAAGTGGGGATGTTTTTTTTTCATCTACCCCATGGTGCAAGGTGTCCTTGGATAGGTCTTTCAAAAATATTGCGGGTTTGTGAAAATAATGTTTCGATTAAGGGATCCGTTTGTGAAATATTAAACTTTAAAGTGCTAATTTTTGTTAGAGTCAAGTGTCCCAAGCTTTATGGTTGTTTTTTGATATGTGAAAAAATCACAGTAGTAGTTAGTATATATGTATAACGAAGTGAAATAAAAACTACTACAGCTAAGTATACTTTATAAGTTCACGAGTTATAATCGCCCAACTTACGTATGTACTTGTTACTATGAGCTGCCTAAACCGTTAACATTAAATGATCATAGTATGGAACAACAAAAAACTCTCTTCTTAGTCCGCATTATTGTGATGGGCAACTACGGAACCCTACGAGTATATTGCGCGTGGCCCGACACGCACTTGGTCGATTTTTATAATATAAAAGCATATATTATATGCTTTTCATATTAAATTTAATTAACGTGGTAATTAAGATAGAGCACGGTACAAATTAACGATATATAACACGTTTTGTCAAAATACTTGCTAAAATAGGAGAGTATGTTTTCGTGAGGGAAGATGCGTAAAAATGAAATAAATTAAAAATAAATTTAGTGTATCCTGATTCCCGATGTTGAGTAATTTTTATGAGGTAGAGAATTAAATCGATACTACTATATAAAACTGAACAATTTGTTTGTTCGTTCGTTTGTTTGAACGAGCTGACCCATGGATCTAGTGGTCCTATTTGAAAATAATTTTGCGATATATATAGCCTAAGATACGAAAACTGGATTAATATACAAGATCGTAATTACGTCAAAAAAAACGTAGGGGCAGCCGCGCGAAAACGCAAGTGTGTCAATATATTGATATCACGATAATATGCTACACTAGCATTGTCCGCGGCTCCGCCCGCGTTCAGATGGTCAAAAAGCAATTTCTTAGGTTTTACATATTAGCATACTCTTACAATGTACTTTTTGTATTTTTTCTCAGAATTGAGATATTTTCCCGCGGTAAAAAGTACCCTATATGTGACTCGGATAACAAGCTATCACCGTACCAAATTTCATCAAAATCCCTCCAGTGGTTTTTCTGTGATGCGGTAACAGACAGACAGACAAAAATTCTAAAAACTATATATGGACTAACTATATATAGACAGACAAAGATTCGGCCTCTGTATCGATAATAATGTCTATTTCAATAAGATTTTCCTAAAAATATTTAATGTACAGATTCGGCTTAGTTACAATTTTATTATATGTATAGATTTTCCGTATGTCTGATTTTAAATCGGCATCTCTTTTATTAAAAAAGAAACTTTATCCTTTTAACAACATGTAGAAATATACATGAATGAATTTATATAATACTAGCATTGCCCGCGGCTCCGCCCGCGTTCAGATGACCAAAAACTAAATTCTTAGGTGTTACATATTAGTATACTCTTACATTGCAGTTTTTGTATTTTTCCTCAGAAATAAGATATTTTCCCGCGGTAAAAAGTATCCTAGGATCGCGCGCTACATCGCCCGGTTTATATAGCTTGAGCAGGCGGTCGAGCGATGCGGGGCAGAGGGGATGGACTCGCCGTAGGCATCTCAATGCTCGCCAAGCATTAAAAATGTTTCGCTACTAATTACTTCTAACAACGATATCTCAAAAACTATTCATCTGATTGATTTAGTGTAAAGAGCAATTTTAATCTGCATTAAATGACTAAGCTAACTAAAATATTCATTTGGATAAGGATTAATACCGAACTAAAGAAAATAACTTTGAAAATAACGTAATGTTTTTAATTAAAAAATGTTAACATAAAAGTGGTTATTGTAAGTCAACCGTAAGAGATAGAGATATGCTATCGCGGACTTTTTTGTAGCATTTTTATAGATTTTGAATTCTCTAGTACATTACTTAACTGTATCTTTGCTAGTTTACGCGGCGTTCGCGTGGAAAGTTCCCATTTGGCGAGATTTTTTGCGACCTCTTCAACATTTGTCGCCGTATTTCAGCTAATTTACATAAAAGCATAATAAATTATATACCTAAACCTTCCTCAAGAATTACTCTTTCTATTGTTGAAAACCGTATAAAAATCCGTTCAGTAGTTTTCGAGTTTATCGCGTACAGACAGACAGGAGGACAGAAAGACGCGGCCGGGGGACTTATTTTTATAATAAGTATAGATAGATTACACCAAGCGAAATTTGGACGCACAACCTTTACTGGCTGTGACGTGTCGAATTTGTAAATAGAGCAATTTTAACGTTACACAAAACCTTAAATTTTCGTATACATAACAACATGGCTTGAAATTACTTTATTCAGAGATTGTGAACAAGTTATTACTTGTTTAGAAGTGAACCTCAAAAGACCTTGCGAGGTTTTAATTATCGATGCTAATTATGGAAAGTGTCTGCTTGTGTCATGCTGTAACAACATTTTGTATAAAATAAATTATTATTATTGCAAAATACTAGCGCCTTAAATTTTCTCGCGCTTAATTTAATCAAAATCAAAATTCAATATTTACCAATATTTCAGAAATTATTAAGTGTTTATTACTTACTAGCTGCGCCCCGCGGTTTCACCCGCGTTAAAAATGATATTCGCAAAATACCTCAGTATTAAGAAAAACTGCTGAAAGAAACTCTGTGAGAGTATAATAATTTTTTTATAATTTTTTTATATTTTATTTCAAATAAAAAAATACAGTTTTGAACCAACACTGAAGTAACCTGGAGGCGATCACATCTTTGACAAGTGTGCTATTTCTTAGCCATACAAGATTTTTGAACATTTTCTGAGATCCTGTTGCAAATATATACCTATATGTACATTATACACATAAATATGTACACTGTCCAAAAAAAACACGTTGTGTATCGATTTTAAGGTAGTGCAAATTTGTATTTGCTTCTAGTATTAATAACGAATGTTAAGGCTATTTTAATAATCATTTCAAATGTGATTGTTCAACGAATTTAATATTATAGTAGGGGAGCCCAAGAGGGGATTTTTGTAGTTACTCAAGCGCGGCAGATTAACATAAAAGAGGTTACCTTGCACTTTATTGAGTACTTTCACCTTTTCACTTTTTATGTTAATCTGCCGCGCTCGAGTAACTACAGAAAATCCCCTCTTGGGCTCCCCTACTATTACAATTATTTTAATAGACATTGATATATACTTAGGTACTGGAGAGACTGTCAATTTTGAAAATAACTACATTAATTTATATTTAAACGTGATTAATGATATTATAAGTTAGAGTATTTAATTTTATTATTATAGTAACGACGTATATGTATGTGACATGAAATTATTGACACAATTTCATATATCAATTGGCATATTGTGATTTATTGACCGAATAATATATTTAAAACAGTAAATTTTGTAAAATTTGTTAGATCGTTCATATTCAAAGTGATTTGTGGCTATTGTACACATAACATTTGTCCTCTGCAAATATAATCAAACCTAACTTGCCCCAAATACATAAACAGAGAGGTGTCCAACACATATTGCATTAACAACAAGCTTTGGTATACATTTTACCGCCGATTTTATTTTTTCTTTTCTTTATCACATCTCCGTTCGTGGTCTAATCTATATGATTTTGTTTTTAATATAGAAATACGTTATTTGGCCGGAGGGCTGAAATAAGATACTTTCTACAACAACCTCTAGCTTCTTTCTATCTTCTGTACATATAATTAAATTCTGAGTCGTATCTGTATATTAAATATTTAAAAAAATCTTTTTGAAATAGTCATTATACCGATACAGTAGCCGAATCTATAGTTATTAGAATTTTTGTCTGTATGTCTGTCTGTTTGGGAACGCATCACGAGAACACCACTGGACAGACTTTGATTTTGATGAAATTTGGTATGATGATAGCTGGCAAACCGGTTCAATATATAGGATACTTTTTACTGCGGCAAAATATGACATCTCTGAGAAATCTGTACTAAACGTTAAAATGTAAATAGGGATGAACCCGAGCGGAGCGATGGCGAGTCGTTAGTCGTTAATAAAAATCAAAAATATGTATATGGAAAGTGTATATGCACTACGTGGCAAGCATTTTGTCCCATAGATTTTTTTATTCTCTATAAACGATATCGTTTGTAGCGAGCCACCTTATACAATCCTACATGTATACTAATATTATGAAGAGGTAAAGTTTATGAGTTTTTGAATTGTACATTTGTGAGTTTGTGACGCTGTATGGGGTAATCTCTGGATCTACTTAACCGATGTAGATGAAATTTGGTAAGAAGATAGTTTGAGACCCTGGGAAGGACATAGAATACTTTTTATCCCTGTAATTGTCCCTTAAGGGGATGAAAATGGGGATGATAGTTTGTATGGAGAAGCAAGCTAGGAACGAACCCGAGCGAAGTGAGGGTGAGTCGCTAGTCTATTAATAAAATGGAATGTCTTATAGTAACAATAACATTTTTTAGACTGTACAAGCATATTACGGTGTCACCTTGTTATAAGGCTCAGTCATTAACTTGGTTGAAGTGAAGACTGGTCGCTAGGTTATTACTAAATCTGTTTTGTTTCTAACGAAATCTTTTACAATTAACCGTCAGTTGCCTTCAAAATGCTTGTATTGATTATATAGATTTAGGATTTTCCGTTGAAGAATCATATGTAGTGATAAGTTTGCCTTAAATAAAAAAAAATAGTCAATACCTTCTTTGTGTTTCTTTAAAAAACTAAAATACCATTTTTTTCAATAGAATCGCGTCTTTGATTGTAAGAAAACAACGAACAACGTTGATTTGCTGTGTTGAGAAATACATACAATCTATGTATATTGTCGTGATTTTAGAATTAACGTAGTCGTTTGGATGCATCATATATGAATAAATTTGACAAAAGTAGTTATAAAATATTCCTATAGCATATGAAAGCATTGGAGTTTTTATTTGTTGCGAGTTACAAAATATGTATACACCTCCCATAAATTTACTGTCTGCAGTAACCTACGAGTATATTGTCGTAAGACATCGTTCTTCGGTTCCGAGTTTTAAAATAAAATAAATGCAAGGCGGCGAATATTATATTTCAGGTGCTGCTAAAATTTTCTATGTAATATATTTAAACGAGCAATTCTTGTATATATATATAAATTTATTTCGTGTACCTATTTCGGAAACGGCTATAACTAGATTTGGATCAAATTTTTAATTTAGATAAGTTTTTGTGTTTAATTATATCTATATATAGGTGTCACTTTTTGAAGAAAAAAACGCAATTTTTACATTTATTCCCGAAGCTCGGTCGCCCAGGTTCTACTTATAATTTCTAAATAAAAGGCCTCAAAATATTATTTCTACCATTTTGTATAAGTAAATAAATAAGACGTGCTAAAGTTTTGTGTTAAAAGCTTTGAAGTTAAAACTCAGAATAACATGATGCGAAATGGCTGTCATATACTGTAACGCCCTTGGGTTCTAGTATCGGATATTAAAGCTTAATACAATGGCTTAATACAATGTCACCTGCTATACAAATAGTCATAAAGAGCAGTTCACATTTTTGTCCCGCTTTCTGTGTGTAACGACTTAATTTAAATAAACACTATGTTTTATAACTACTTCGATTAACATTTTTTGTTCTATTTACATTAGTATTTACTATACTTGTTCATATTTTTTCTTAATCTTTAATTAACTACAAACTTAAATTGAACTCTGGATAAACTGTCAGACCCTAATGTCATTAAACAAAGAATATTCTATTAAAATTAAATGTTTTAGTTTTTACGATTTTTTAGGGGAGGTGTTTTGTCTCGTATTGTTCTCGGCAATTTCTCATTAACTATCTTTATCGATTGATAATTTTTCTTAAGAATGGTACAGGACTCAGGAGTACTATTTTGATGTAAAAGCTTTTTACATTCTGTATATAGCTAGCGACCCGTCTTGACCTCGCTCAGACACGCCCTTAGATTTTTTTAACATCCTACGACGAACAAAATATTATTATCAATGGACTATTTTTAAGTCCCTTCAATAGCTTTTACGTAAATAAGTAAAATACCTAATTATTTTATTAGTAAAATTGTGATAATATATATATATATATATTTATATATATATATATATATTTATATATATATATATATATATATATATATATATATATATTTCATCTTTACTTAGCTATAGAGACGTAACGTAAATAACTCGTTGTCGTAAACAACCAAGCGAGACTCTTTCATCCGTCATCTGTCGACCCAGCATTTATAATTAACAATTTGTAAATTTGACCGGCTTTCATGTCAACGACAGAAATATTAATTGAAATTATTGAAAAAAACCGATTCATGAATAGAAATGACTTATTCTTTTTTAAATTGAGTTCAAAACGCTTTCGTTATTATAAGTAGAATAAAGATATCTCTTTAAGATAACTCTTATATTTTTTGTGGGTCACTACTATCGCTCCCTGTGCTTGCAATATATAAAAAAATTGACTGACTTCAAAAAAGATGAGTGCTGTCAATTCAGCTGTATTTATGTTATTTTCACTGTATGCTATGCGATATCCTACCCTTAAGGGCAGAATGATTACATTAAGGGGATTTTAGTCTGTATATATTTTAAGTAAAACGAATTTAAAAAATAACCTACTTTTAGATACTAAAAGATAATAAACAACTGAACGGAAGTTTTCATTTACCTACTAAAGACACCGAATCAGATATTTTCGAAGTCGGTGCCAGCTGAAAATTGTTATCATCAATATTTTCGATTAACGACTTTCCCTCACTTCGCTCGGGTACCTGATACCTCCCTAGGCGTCTGACAGCTGACTGTGTTGTTCAAGTTCATCTGTGTAATAAATTCCATTCAAATCAGTCCAGCTATTTCAGTTTCAAGGACTAACAAGCGAACATACACACTTTCGAATTCTTCATAGATATTATTTCAGTTCCCATATATTGTGCCGTGGTATACTTTTTTTGGTTAAAATAAAATCTTCTTTCTTTCTTAATAAAAGACATGTCCATTGTCCAAATTTGTATAAAAAAAGTATATTATCTATAATACCTACAAATGGAAAAAGCTACTGTAATTACGACTTGTGGCAGATTTCTATTTTATTTAATTGTTGCATTGTTAACCTGGTAAAATCTCCTGTGCATTACAAATGTAGTAAAATATGACAGCTATTGACACAATTTCTATTGAACGTTTGCTGCGAATTTTCATTGAGAGCCTTCCTCGACCCAGCGAGCCGTTCACTGAAAATGCACGCTATTGTCTGCTTTACGTAGGTAACCTTTTTACGAATTCGTGATTCGATTTTACCTTTTCAATGTAATATAATGAATAGGTATCCATTAATGTTTACAAATTACGAGGGAAGAAGAAATATTATAATAGTGATTAATTAGCAATTCTAATATGATACAATGTGCTTATAGAGGTGACCTATGGCCGATTTCACCAACGTCACCTAAGTTTAAGGGATCCCCTAAGCATGGTTAGAGGGCTGTTAGGGGACAGTTTCTGTTTCACCGACTGTTAGGGGTCCCCTAAATGTTAAAATGCCACCTAAATATAGGTACTGGAAATACGAGCTCTGACGATGGTAAAACGAAATTTAATTAAAAAAATTAATTTTATGGGCTAGTTTAGGGGAACTTTTAAGCTAGGGATCCATACGTACGTTGTAGCTTATGGGTTGTTGGTGAAATCGGACATTAGTCAAGCAGTTTAGTCTACCGTAGAGTGTACAATATACATAAATGTTTGACGTTGTAATAATAGAGTGTAGGCACAAGAACTATATAATAAATACGTAGGGAGGTACTTAATACAATTTACATAAAAAAATCATGTGTCACGTATTTTCATATAACAAAATGTACTTTTTTGTTCCTTATATATGTGAGTAAATATTTTACGTGGCTCTTTGATGTCGACTAAAAAGTAATGCGCCTTTATCATGTCAAACTAATATTGTGTAGGAGGCTGCTGCCTCAGTGCTTGTTAGATTTTTCATTACGCTATATTAAATATATATCTATACAGAGTTTTCTCTGTATTATATAAAGACTAGCATTGCCCGCGGCTCCGCCCGTGTTCAGATGACCAAAAATCAAATTCTTAGGTTTTACATATTAGTATACTCTTACATTGCAGTTTTTATATTTTTACCAGCTATCACCATACCAAATTTCATCAAAATCCCTAAAGTGGTTTTTCTGTGATACGGTAACAGATAGACAGACAGACACAAAAATTCTAAAAACTATAGATTCGGCTTATGTATCGATGATCATGTTTATTTCAATAAGATTTTCCAAATTATGTTTAATGTACAGATTTGGCTTAGTTACAATTTTATTATATGTATGGATAACATCTGCCATCTGTATGTCATGGGTAGAAACCAAACGCAACATTTTATCTTCAAAATAGAAACTTTTCTTAGAAACCCAATGTGCATTGTCTCGAAATGTAAACGTATCTAAACTTGACTTCTAAATAATTTTTAAAGTAATTTTTCCATCGTTATTGTTGAAACTTTTCTTGAAATTTCCTCCTTTTAAAGTACGCCATTAAGCCTTCCTACTTATATAATATCTCAGCTATATATTTTTTTTAGCTTTACATAAAAGGTGATGACTAAGGAATATTAAAATAAATCAAGATACATGTTCAAAATTTTATTGTATTTTATTTCTTAAATATTTCTTATTTCTTATGTACAACTAGCAGAACCCGCGGCTTCGCTTGCACTAAAAGTACAAAAAAACATAGACAATGGAACGTACAAATACATCAAAACTAATCTGTGTACAAACCAACAAAAAACTTACAAATTTGTAACATAATGTAGAGAAAATACGTTAAGTTTTTAGATAAAGCTGTAAATTCATAAATGGAATGAGTGACGCAGATTCTCTTTACGTAAATTGTTTAAAATATTCGCTCCAACCATTATTATGAGGCGAAATGATTAATGTGTCGTGTCGTAAAAGAAACCTACGGTGATACGATGCATGATTCGAGACGGTTTATTTCAGGGGATATTAAATTTAAATACATTATGTATAAAGACATTTTACGTCTTGCGTGACGTGTGACATCGGCATATTAAGGAAAGAGATTTGAATTCGTATATGAACATAATTAGGATAAGAATATACTCAGCCCTTTTTAACGTTCTAGTGCTGGGCGCGGGCTATCCTTCAATACGAGGGGGATCAGCCTATAGATCCACCACGCTGGCCAACGCGGGTTGGCGGATTTCACATGTTTTTCGAAAACTTGACAAGTTCTCTAAGACATGCAGAAACTCTTTCCATGCTTTCATTCACCGTAAGGCAAGCGGTAATCATCTTGGAAATGTTTCGCACACGAAAATATCAGGGGTCCGAGATCAGGATTTAAACCCGCTTCTCGGGGTTTCCAAAGCGAGTGCGTTACCACTCGGCTATCATTGCCTTTTTTTAGAGGAGAATAATCTAAAATTTATTAGTCCTACTAATATTATAAATTTCATCTAAATCGGTTCAGTAGATCCAGAGATTACCCAATTCAACGTCACGAACTCACAAACTTTACCTCTTTATAATATTAGTATACATTATAGATAATCATATATTATAGATAATAATGCAAAATAAACATCAGTACAACTAACAAACAGCTAGCCTTATCGATATGCATAAGCTAATAGTTCGTTTGATTGCACCATTACATTATATTATAAATTTATTATTATTATTTATATTAATTCGAATGTTTGTGAGGATGTATGGATTTCCGGATGTATAGATGTATAGATATTTGTTACTCTTTCACGAAAAAAACGACTGAATGGATTTTAACGAAACTTCACAATAATTTAGCTCATATACCAGAATATCATATGGACTACTTTTTATCCCGGAAAAATGTATGGTTCCCATGGGATAGATTAGTTTTTATTTTTCTAGAGGCGAACTCGAGCGAGGGTGAGCCGCTAGTGTTCTATAATTTTTATTCTATTCGTACTGTTGAGTAATTTAAAGTCCTTATGACTTTAAGTTTGAATTTCCCTAATGCTTATTTCTAAATATTGTGGACAATTATTCTCTCTAATCTATACGTAACGCTTCCTTGTCCCGGAAAAAATATAAAAGAATAAACAATAGATATAGGAAAACGATAAAAATTACTCGCAAGCATGCAGAATTTACTGATAATATTGAATTTAAGCCCACATTTTTTTTTATTTTTTTTTCTACTAAAATTAATGTCTAAGGAAAACAATTTAATTTCTAACAAGCTTACATAAGCAAAATTATACAATCAAGAACTCTCACAAGCAATGTGACATATCTGGTAGCGAATACTTTGATGAGGGTCGAGCTGTCTCATGATTAATTTATTACCAAAATTGGCGCACTGATAATAACTACTGTTTGGCTTTATATTAAATAGTTTATAAATTGTATTTAAATCTTGGAATTTAACATTTCTAGTAACTGTAATGAAGTGTTTTGGGTAAAATGCCTCGTATCTTACCATGGGACTAGATGGTGCTGTCTCAATATATTTATTTTTATTAAAACGAAGAATTCATAAAATATAATACACTTAAAAGCATTAATTACTTGTAAATTAGTTTATGTGTATCAGAGGCGCAGATTCGTACAGTAATTTGTTTTAGGTAATGAATACGAAATGAACGTATTATGTAACACAGGCCAAAACTTATTTAATTTATTTATAAGCTTGTATAAATTAACATATTACATAGTGTATATTTAATATACGTAATATTTATTTATTTATATATTTATCTAAAATATTACTTTTGATGGCTTTGCTGTGCAATGTGTACCTGTGTCTGACACTTTTACCTTCATTAACTAGCAATTATAATAGAATATTCCAAACGAAAGATAAACAAGTTACGAGTAAATAGACTAGTCTACACCCAGTGGTTGAAATTCGAGCATAAATTTTTTTTTTTATTAATAACACTAAAGCTCTTAAATAGGTACTATATAAAAAAAAGAAAATCAGTTAAAAAGCAAAGGAGATCTGAACTGTTTTTTTGCTTATTTAAATATATCTTCTATCTGTACATATAAATAAAAATAAATGTTGCTAAGCGCAAAACTCTAGAACGACTCGACCAATTCAGCTAATGTTTTTTGGTAGGTATGTTCCTTAAGGTACATTCAAAGTTTTAATAAAGATAAAAAATTAAAAATTAACGAAAATTTTTTATTAAAATGTATATGGCCAACACTGGCTAATAACTATTTATATCTATTTAAAACGTACCTAGCGACGAACCCGAGCGAACAGCTGCTAGTCACTACATAGTATAAAACAAAGTCGCTTTCTCTGTCCCTATATCCCTATGTATGCTTATCTTTAAAATTACGCAACGGATTTTGATGCGGTTTTTTAATAGATAGAGTGATTCAAAAGGAAGGTTTTAGTATATAGTTTGTTAAGTTTCTGTATACATTGGCTAAAATACAACGATATTTGTTGGATGGAGGTGTCGGAAAAAATAAGACGTCTGGGAGCTTGGGAGCTTTCAACGAAAACGCTGCCTAAACCCTTTGAGATATAACAAAATAATTATGGTGGAATTGTGTATCTTATATAGGTCTACAGAAAAGTCCGCGATGGCATATGTCTATCTCTTAAGGATATCATACTATATCCATTTCAATTTAAAACGTACCTACGGACGAACCCGAGCGAAGCGAGGGTGAGCCGCTAGTGTACATATAAAAATAACCTTGTGCAATATGAATCTACTACATTTTTATAGTAAAATTCATTACAGTCAGTTAGTTCTATATTACCGTTTATTGAAACATGATTCATGAACCGTAGTAATAGGTTGTAAAAGCCAGCTTTGACCAAGTCCTGTATTCATTTTGAACGAGCATATCAAAACGTATATTGCCTGCACGGATATTACTAGGCCCAATGTTGATAGCTAAAGCCTTATTTGCATATTTGATTTAGCAGGTACTGTTCAAATAAATGGTCACTTTAGTATTCAGTGCAAAGCGATGACGTAAATATCGGGCAGTCCTAGTTCCAGGGTTTGATTATACCTTAGCATTATAATTTTTTATTAAAATTTACAAATATATTGTGTAAATTTTCGGTTGCTACTAGCTAATTTAAACTACTAATAACTTAAAAATCGTTAACAAGCAGAAAACAGTTTTAATGTAAGTATATTTTTTTAAATGATGATTTTGATGAAAATGGTTTATTTAGTCACTTCTTGCAGTATCAGTCTGTGATTTGCTATGTTTGTTAAACCAGAGGTGATGAATTTGAATCCTGTTCGAATGTATTGACTCTACTTTTTGCAAATTAGTTATTAGGTTTCAACTCCTTAATTCTGTTGCTGCGAAATACGCCTCACCTAAAATAAAAAGATAAGTGTAAGATAACGTTTAATATATTTTTCATTTAATTACTGCTTGCATTATATTTAAGTACGGACCACAAATGTTCGAGTAAATCAAGTCTTTAAAAAAAATCTGGTATCTTCTTTTATTACGCATCATTTGATATCGGCCTCTTTTATAAGTTTCTAGAACTTTGTTTTAAATACATAGCATAGTTTCATTTAATCTAGCGAGTAAATGCACCCATATAGGTTGTTGAGATTTTCGTTTTGTGTTCAGCGCTTTTTAACATCCCACTGCTGGGCAAGGGCCCTTTAATACGAGGGACCTTCCTTTATTTCACTACACGTACTCCACGTATCTTTCAAGAACTTGGCTTTCGAAATCTTCCGACAACTCTCAGATATGCAAGTTTCCTCACGATGTGTTCCTTCACCGTAATATAAGTGGTAACCACGTTGAAAATAATTCACACATGAAAATATCAGAGGTACGACATCCGGCATTTAAACCTGCTTCACTTGGCTTACCAAGCAAGCGCGTTACTGAATTACCACTGCCTTACGTTTTATAATTGCATTTTTTTATAAAGCGTGCTCCAATAATTGGAATAATTAATTTTTAATACAGCATAAATAAAATATGTATGTAATAATAATTTTTAATCCATCTCGAAAAACATCATGTAGGTACATCAGTTGACCTGTGTCATTTCGATCGTAGTTGGATTTAAGTGAATAAGTGGCCTATTTCCGTACGTACGATTAGACTCTAAACGGTTAAATTGGACGAGAATATTTGCACGATTTAACATTGCACGCTATATTAGATTGAACGCCTTAATTGCATGCTCCATACTTTTATAAAATGCATAAATTGAAAATGACACTGTATTTTACTCTAATAGAAATAGAAAAAAATATAGTATTAGCTAAAATTTAAATCTATACATGCGCAATGCTCTGATTACGAAATTTTTCCTTATTTATGTTTGTACGGTAAAAAAAAAATGTTTGAAATGTTTAAATTTTTAAAGAAATTATAAAACTCCTTAAAATATGCAAGTATTATTAGCATGTCATGCACTATTTGCAAACGACTGATGCTGGTGGTGGATGCTGAACTTACTACATCTGCTTGTCTGTTATGTTTATATTTATTATTTGATTTTATTATATTAATAACAGGATCCCATGACGATGGCCAGCCATCTTCCCTATTGAAATTTTGATGTTTGGCTAAGTAATTAAAGCCTACCTGTTAAATATATACCTAATCAAATATTTTCGAAATCGGTGCCAGGCCATATAAAGCAAAGCACACCGACTTCGAATATATTTGATTAGGTATGTATAGTAAATGAAAACTACCAATCAGTTATTTTTTACTTTTTAGTGCTTTTGTTTGAAGTCGGTTTTTGATATAGAAAAAGTATTAACAACTAGCATTGCCCGCGGCTCTACCCGTGTTCAGATGACCAAAAACCAAATTCTTAGGTTATACATATTAGTATACTCTTACATTGCAGTTTTTGTATTTTTTCTCAGAAATGAGACATTTTCCTGCGGTAAAAAGTATCCTATATGTTGACCCGGATAACCAGCTATCATCATACCAAATTTCATCATAATCCCTCCAATAGTTTTTCTGTGATGCGGTAACAGACAGACAGACAGACTGACAGACAGACAATAACTCTAAAAACTATAGATTCGGCCTCTGTATCGATAATAATGTTTATTTCAATAAGATTTTCCAATGGATTTTTATTATTCTATAAAAAGAATTTGCGGAAGGGCTGTGGATTACAATAAAGTTTTCACGTCGCAATGCTGAAATGCTATTCCATTGAAAAACTGGTATCAGGTAAAAGTTTTTTGGAGGCGATCTTTTCAGAGCCGTATCTACAGCGGCCAGGCGGCTTATCGAATAAAACACGAATGCTTTCTAGGTCTGATTAATGATATTTTTTATTATTCTTATGAGTTCTTAGAATTTATATATACGAGAATGTTTGTACCTATACTTATTGTTATGATGTTAACAATTGCCTCTTGAGTCTAGTGGCTAGCTTATAGGTAGTTTTCTATTGCCGCTATTGCTTTTCAAAAGTCCACTTGTCTGAGGGCCGTAATTAACTAGATTCTAGTGAAATTTGCGACTCGCACTTAACTATTTTTTTTTAAATTCGTATTCACACACGTAATTAATTTTAAATTGAAGTTTCTTAAATTCGTTTGGTTAGGTTTATAATCTCTGTAAATCTACGACGGTAGAAGAGAGAGCACTTTAAATAATTAATTTGCTGAATTCATAGAATAGCAATGCGGTACTGTGCATATTGTTACTGTTAGCGACTTGCTACAGAGTGCGGGTGGTTTACAAAAGCCATGTTTTACAACCACCACAATGGTACCTCACAACAATGCTAATGTAATGCAATTCAAGCTCCAGCTACCTTATTGTGGATGTATGATTGAAAATACTATTTATATTTATTAATTTTATCAAAATTAATTTTAGTTTCAACTTTTGAAGAGTTTAATTATATTTATATTATATAGTTTAATATCCAATATTATTTTTGTATACATATTATTATTTTCATATCTTTTTTATAAGATATGATAACAAATCCACAGTTCTTTGATTTAATTAGTATGAAGATGCATTACCTATTTTATACACTTACAGAGAAGTGGGACTGAACTGGACGATTTCTTGCTCTTGTTGAAATATCTAAGCTTTCTACTTTCTTGTTATTTTAGTGTTTACGATCATAGTTTTATGATATTTAATAATTTTTAATTTAATATTATCCTTTAAAATGGATTTGCATGGTTTTAATATCAAAAACAATTTAATATTCATATTTAAAAACGGTACAGAAACCGGAGTTCTATAGTCAAAAGTTTATGACGTGGTTGAGCGGAGTTACAAATTACAATCTGCATATATCATACATACTTATTTAGAGCGGCTCCCAAGAGGAAATGTTTTATTTTGGCGTACGAGTTTTACATATACAAAGTGGCAGTCAAAATATACCTTTACCTACCTATATGAGAAACGTTGACTAAATATATGTATATGAGGTTGAAATACAATTTTCGGAGAAAATTGTAAAACTCATACGATATTATGTTTTTGCTTCTGTCAAAACATGGGTGCTTAGACAAGACGTCCTGTTTACTAATAGTAGATAAATAGAAATTTTGCAAATGCAAATAATTACAAATATTGGATTAGTAGTTCCTGAGATTAGCGCGTAGACAAACTAATTTTGCTTCTTTATAATATTAGTATAGATAATAAACAGGTTGTCGGACTACTATTATAAATTGAAAGTTCTAATATGTACGTGTTTGAAATGGTTCCTTCACGCTGAAATGGTTATACAGATTTTGATGAAATTTTCTATACAAATAGACAGACTGAGGTTGGCTACTGTATGACACTCAAGGAGGCTCCTGGAAGCGAGTGTTAATAGCTAGTTTCCGTAGATTTCTTTATTAATATGAAAAGAACAGCTCCAGAACTGTTTGTGTTGTTCAGTAACAAATGACGCAAAACAAACTCGAAACAAAGTTCATGGCAATAAATTTCTATGTAAATGTGGAATTTTATTTGGCTTAAATTATTCGAGAAAACAAAAATAAAACTTTTTGGTGAGTTGTAACTAATTTGCTCAGTTATATTATTACAATTTCACAGGGATTTATGAGTCTTTTTTGTCGAATTAGCACTATTTTCAACCGACTTCAAAAAGGAGGAGGTTCTCAATTCAACTGTATTTTTTTTTATGTTTGTTACCTCAGAACTCCGTCGTTTATTAACCGATTTGGACAGTTTTTGTGTTGTTTGAATGTGTATACTTCCAGATTGGTCCCATTTAAATTTCAAAAAAAAATACCACCCCTAAAGGTGGAAAAATAGCTAATGATGAATTTAACCTACTTCTAATTGTCATATTGACTTGAAACTTTGCAAGTGTTTCTATTTCCGTCGATAGTATAGTGGTTCGGTATTTTTGACCTGATCTGAACGTAAGGCCAGAAGGTGGATAGGTGGAACTCTTCAACGGCTAATAGTAGATACTTTGAGTTTGGGCTTATTTTGTTTGATTTGACAAGCCTAACACGTTAGAATTCTTACTTTGCTACTACTGTCTACACTAAAAAGGGGAAAATAAAAACTTTTTAACAAAAAAATAAAAACCGACTTCAAACAAAAGCACTAAAAAGTAAAAAACAACTGATTGGTAGTTTTCATTTACTATACATACCTAATCAAATATTTTCGAATTCGTTGTGCTTTGGCTAAGTAATTAAAGCCTACCTATTAAATACATACCTAATCAAATATTTTCGAAATCGGTGCCAGCCCATACAAAGCAAAGCACACCGACTTCGAATATATATATATATATATATATATATATATAAATATATATATATATATATATATATATATATATATATATAATAAAACTCTGAAATGGTAGGTTTCATACAAAATTCCATCCGCTATTTCGAAAAATGCTAAAACATGTATTTAATTATATTTAATTGTATTGAAGAGCATTTACACCAAGTTTTAAATTTTAAATTTTCACTTACTTATTGTTATATCACACTTTTTTAATGTAAATCAATATACTTCCTATGTTATTGGTCGCAATTTTTTATTTAAATACTACCTATATCAACATTCGATTCCAACTATAATTTTGCTGTGGATCATCTGCAATAGTGACATTTCCTAAAATTATAAAAACAAAATTTCATTGAATTTACTAAATAGGAATTTCTATTATAGCATTGATTTAATTCAGCTCTTATCCGATAGCCTGAACACTGATCTGGGTTAAACTAATTACTATTCCAAACTATTTGGAAATACTGCTCATAAGCTAACTACTTAATAGAGAAAGTTCGATGTTGTCTTTTGCTTTTGATTTTAACTTGTTATTGTTATTAATACGTAGACTTGCTTATGTTATCATTTTTATCATGTTTTCATTTCAGGACCAATCCGTATTTTCTACTTTCTTATTGAGTATTTTTATCTTGGATTAGGCTGAGATAAAAACGTAACAAAACGCTTCCCATGGAATTCGAACCCGTAATCATAAGCTTTGGCACATGACTAGAAAATGGGTAACTGTACTTTATAATATAACCGCTTATTCTTTGAACGTGACCAAAGAAATGCCATTCAGTCGACTGTGCATTTTTATCGCCTCAAATCTCCTGTTTTTCCTCTTCGACGGGCAAAACGTATAAGAGCGAAATCGGCGAAAAATATTTCTCGAACACCCATTCATAATTTAGATGGTTGAATGACATGTTTTATAAATCTGCTTTTTTTAAAACTACATTTATTTTGTTTCCATATTTTGTTGCTTCAGAAAATAGAGTAGGATTTATTTGACTGGCAATACGACTAAATTTATGGGCTTAATCCATGGGGCATAGAAGAAAGGAGGACTAACTTTAATGGGAGACAAGTTGAAAAAGTGTATTCTGAAAATAGTAGATGGCGCTGGCGTATGAAAAACTACGATATGAATTTAGCTGTTGTAGACGTAGGCGCCACCCTTATTGGAGGCGTTTTGATGGACACTTTTTCATCGCACAGGTGGTACTCCTTACTTCTACGTTCCATGGCTTAATTCAGTCATGAGGCAAATAGATGTCTACTGTGATTCAGGAAAAGTCGCGCCAGATTAAGAACCATAACTAAACACACATTCTTTTATAAAATTTTATACAGGAATGTATTTAAACGATTTTTGTAACTTTCCAACAAAAAAAATCAGTAGTATTTTTTATAACTATTCTACTTTTTTAGACATAAAATAGCGCACGTAAAATACACAAAATAATAAATTTGAAAATTTTAATCGAGACTTCCATACAAATTTCAAGGTAATATTTTAAAATACTTTTAGTTAAAGCTAAATACCTTTTTTTTAACGTTGGGAAATGCATTTACGCACGAGGTATGGGACTCACCGGCAAGGCCAGTACTACCCACTAAAACCCAGCAAAACCTTCCCCTGTCTCAATGGGGCGTCGCAGGATCGCTTACGCATTCAACTACGACGCCCCGACGGCAGGTCTGCCGAAGCAGACCACAACAACCATGGGGTTGCTCCAAGGTCCACTCTGCTATCAGAGAAGTACCAGGAGCAACCCGCATGGTACACCGCCCTCCAAAGAGGGCCACCTCCCATCGCCCACCGAAGCGGGCCACCTTCCTGTGCGTTTCTTGGCTTCGCGTCCGGCTGTATTGCCGGGCACTACTGAGCCCCCCCACCACGACAAGGTGAACGCACGTTGGGGAGGGAAAGCAAAATACCTAGCTAACCTATAAAGCATTCTTTTTATTAATTCTATCTAATTTTATAGTTTTCTCAACTTAAATTTACGATAGAGCTATTTTTGTTTATGCATTATGTTTGACAAATGTTAAAATTTTAAGTCTTTTATTTCAAACTTTTGGTTTCAATAAAACTATTCGGTTGGTAACTTTAAGGCATCTGGAATTTAACTTTGGTAAGTTTCTAAAAAGTATTCTAAAAATACCTAAAGATAGGCTTATTTTTTAATTTATTTTCAAAGTCTTATACAAGTTATTATTAATGCATAAGAAAAGAGTTCGATTAATTAAGCATATTTATTTTATTAATTTATTATCATCAGAAACAATTATTATTTAATGATTGTAGATTAACTATTCAATTAAGTGTTGTTGTAAAATGTATTAAATATAATTACATAACAATTTAACAAGAATATTTGAATAGTAGAGTCTTTAGCTTTCTATACTGGACCTTGTATCAAACAGAAACGAAGAATAAATATAGATATGATTAAAAAACATAATAATTTAAAAAAAATTCAAATAAAAAAAAACACCACAGTAGAATAACCTATTAAATATAATATTTAAATATAATATCTCTGCAGTATTTTAGTAAAGAGTTTAAGTATTTTGCACATTCCAGGTGACGCTGCAGCATCAGGCCAAGGTTACAATATCGATGTAATGTCATTGAAGTAAAGGGATACCAAATTGGATCGATTAGATCTGTGGAAGTTGCTCATATCCTTTTACCGTCTAGAAAAGAGCTGATAGCCTGCTAACTTCTGACCAAATTTGTTGCTTTATGGCTAAAGGCACTCTCGATTAAGCTCAGTCAAGTCACTTTTCAAACGTAACAAACTAAATTAAAATTGATTCATCCGTTTGGGCGCTACGAAGCCACAGACAGATACACACGTTAAACTTATAACACGCTTCTTTTTGCGTCGGGGGTAAACAACAAAAAATGTGTGGCAGCTAGTAATAAATAATGCAAAGCTCTTGTTAAAAGTAAATTTATTTAAAACTAGCATTGCTCGCGGCTCCGCCCGTGTTCAGATGACCGAAATTCAAATTCTTAGGTTTTACATATTAATTAGTATACTCTTACAATACAGTTTTTGTATTTTTTCTCAGAAATGAGATATTTTCCCGCGGTAAAAAGTATCCTATATGTTGACCCGGATAACCAGCTACCATCATACCAAATTTCATCAAAATCTGTCCAGCAGTTTTCTCGTGATGCGGTAACAGACAGACAGACAGACAGAAAAAATTCTAAAAGCTATAGATTCGCACTCTGTATCGATAATAATGTCTATTTCAATTAGATTTTCCAAAAAATATTTAATGTACAGATTCGACTCTGTTAGAATTTTATTATATGTATAGACAACATAATTTATTTCATTTAATTTTCAAAATCGTTTTTAGAATTCACATCGTTCTATTCCATGTACGGTACTTCTCATAACGTTTTCTATAAATCTTAATGTAATGCGAATTTGACGAGGATGAAGTTTCTCTCTGGGACTTCGTTAAGTACCTCTGAGAATATTAAAGTTACTTCTTGTGAATGAGTGTTAAAGTCTGCGTAAATAATGCATATGAATGTATGTGCTTTGTATTCTTTTAAGACTGGTTTTATTTATCTTCTACCATTTTAAATAAAACTATCTTTTCGGATTATTTCGCGGATTTATTTTGATTTTTGGTTACTGACGTTTCGAATGCTTTACAGCATCCATGGTCACGGGAGAGACTGAGGTGTTACATGTCTTGAAGGTATAGTTGTTACAGACAGCCTACCCACAATTAACAAAATGAAAATTGCACCAATTACCTTACAATATTTTTTAACTTTAAACATTTTTATAATTTTAACTAGCATTGCCCGCGGCTTCGCCCGCGTTCAGATGACCAAAAACCAAATTCTTAGGTTTTACCTATTAGTATACTCTTACATTGCAGTTTTTGTATTTTTTCTCAGAAATGAGATATTTTTCCGCGGTAGAAAGTATCCTATATGTTGACCTGAATAACCAGCTATCACCATACCAAATTCCATTAAAATCCCTCCAGTGGTTTTTCTGTGATGCGGTAACAGACAGACAGACAGACAGACAGACAAAAATTCTAAAAACTATTAATTCGGCCTCTGTATCGATAATAATGTTTATTTCAATAAGATTTTTCAAAAAATACTTAATGTACAGATTCGACTCAGTTACAATTTTATTATATGTATATATTAGTTTTATAATTGAATATGGAATGTTATTTATTTAATTTTTGCTGTTATTCTTATAATTATTACAATTTTAAAAATATTAATTAGAAAAATCCGCGAAATAATCCGAAAAGATAGTTTTATTTAAAATGTCAAATATTCGCGTAAATCTAAGAAAGTATTATCTTCTACCTGTTCTCGACCGCGCTCCATTTTAAGTATTATGATGATACTGTACAGAATGAAGATTAAGCTAAGATAGATTCATCTCATAGATTAAGTCGTTCTTCTTCTTTCTCTTACCCGCAATAATTATTTTTTAATATTCTAGGAATAAAGGATTTTTAATATAAATAATAATATAGTTGTAGATATTTATATTTGAATTTATTAAATATTTTATATTTGATCTCATAAATTTAAGTAATTTTCTTAGATACTCCCTTTTAAGCCCTTTTTAACGTCCCACTGCTGGGCACGGGCCTCCGTTCAATACGAGGGGCATCTGGCTATAGTCCACCGCGCTAGCTGGCTAAGTGTCAATTAATGAAATTAAATGTGTTCTTATTTTTAAAAAAGAATCTTAGGAAACAAAAATAAAATAATGAATTCTGAAATAGATATTTCGTAATTTTACAATTTTATTGATCATTAAGAAATTCATTCCATATATTTGTAATAATTTGTTTTTGATAATTGATTTTACATATTATAGCGCAGACATTTTTATAAAATAAAATAATTATATCGTCTAGACACACTTCGGAGCTTTTTTATCTTTATTTTAGACAAAATAGTGTAAAAAATTTCTAGAATTAGGGTAAAACTATTTCTTTATAAGAACTAGGGTATAAGTTTAAAATAAATCTTTTCTTTTCAAATTTTATATATTTCATTTATGTAAACTAAAAATACTTATATGCGTTGGCAACCGAAATACGACTGTTTGCTACGAATTGCTTTTGAGCCTCCCTAATCCATTCGAGCGTTAACTGAGGGTACGCATTATTGTACGCTTCACGTATCACCTTTGAGTCAGAGATTCAATGTTACCATCAACAAATATTGAAAAGGGTAAAACATTTTAGGTATATAAAAAAACTCAATTGCTGAAAAAAAAGATATATTTTTCTTTTCAACCAACTTCAAAAAGGAGGAGGTTCTCAATTCGACTGTGTTTTTTTTTATGTTTGTTACCTCAGAACTCCGTCATTTATTAACCGATTTGGACAATTTTTGTTTTGTTGGAAAGGGTATACTTCCAGATTGGTCCCATTTAAATTTCAAAAAAAATACCACCCCTAAGGGTGGAAAAACAACTAATGATGAATTTAACCTACTTCTAATTGTCATATTGACTTGAAACTTTGCAAGTATTTCTATTTCCGTTGATAGTACAGTGGTTCAGTGTTGTTGACCTGATCTGATGGCAAGGCCAGAAGGTGGATAGGTGGAACTCTTCAACGGCTAATAGTAGATACTTTGAGTTTGGGCTTATTTTGTTTGATTTGACAAGCCTAACACGTTAGAATCCTTACTATGCTATTACTGTCTACACTAAAAAGGGAAAAATAAAAACTTTTTAACAAAAAAATAAAAACCGACTTCAAACAAAAGCACTAAAAAGTAAAAAACAACTGATTGGTAGTTTTCATTTACTATACATACCTAATCAAATATTTTCGAATTCGTTGTGCTTTGGCTAAGTAATTAAAGCCTACCTATTAAATACATACCTAATCAAATATTTTCGAAATCGGTGCCAGCCCATACAAAGCAAAGCACACCGACTTCGAAAATATTTGATTAGGTATGTATAGTAAATGAAAACTACCAATCAGTTATTTTTTACTTTTTAGTGCTTTTGTTTGAAGTCGGTTTTTATTTTTTTGTTAAAAAGTTTTTATATAATTATGTTATATCTATAATGTTTATGTTATTTTTATAGATTCATACCGTCGTCGTAACATGAACCAATATTTGTTGTATTCTGTAAAAAAAAACCTTTTTAGGGGTAATTAAAATTAAAATAAACTATAATTGACGTATCAAATGGAAAAGTGGCTCAATATGGGATAAACATATACGTATTAGTATAGTATTACCTGGGCGACCGAGCTTCGCTCGGAGTTTTTGGCCATAGGTACAATTTTCTTAAAAAAAATCTAGAATAAATACCTACAAAAAAAAAGTAAAAATGACCGACTGGGTTTCGAACTTGGACACCTATGATTGTCAACCTCGCGACTTAGCCGCTTGACCCCAATGCTTATATCAGAGCGTGCGAAAGTATCGACCATAATTTGCATGGAATAATGCGAAAGAAAACCGCATGAAAACCCGAAAACACGCGTTTTCTCAGATATAAGATTAATTTAGATCGATCTATCGCCCCTGAAACCCCACGCATACTAAATTTCATGAAAATCGTTGGAGCTGTTTCTGAGATTCAGATTATATATATTATATATACAAGAATTGCTCGTTTAAAGATATAGGATACATGTATTTACGTAGATGACGTAATTTGAACATTTCCCCTAATTTCCTCGAAACGTGAGCGTAGAATCTACGGAGAAAAATATATAATACATTTTTTTTGGGCAGTGGACACTATTCGAGCTGCATTGTTGAACCTTGACAAATAGGTGTCTCATGTGTACCGCTAGATGACTCCGCAGTTAAATTGTAAAAAATAGATAGGGGTGGCGCTCCATACATGTAAATGAGAGGTGAAAAAATCTCGTCTCATGTAATTTTGAAGTAGGTATGTGTTATAAAATTCTGAAAAATTGAGATAATAGAGCTAACAAAGTTCGGCACCCAAATTACATTTCTTTCTTATAGTAATACTATGAAGTACACATTTATTTATGCTGTCAATAAAATGATGGATGGATGATTTTTATATTTTATTTTTACGTAAAAAAAAATAAACATATTATTTTAATAATGTACAGTTTTAGTAACGAAAGGGGATTCCGTAGAATCCCCTTTATGCACACCATACATGCATTTGTCCGATTTAAAAATCTATATTATTTAACTATTGTAGGATGGCGCCTTGTCTAACCAATTTGGTGCTTAGACAAGGCGCCATACTACCAATGGGCATCAATTGGTTTAAATTAATTAGCCTTATTTTGTTAGAGTACGATCTACGCTACACAATAAATAATATATAGACATGTACGCAATGTACTTCAAATAGTATATAATCAAGTACATTGCGTACATCTCTATATTATTTAAACATTCACGTAAAAAGATTAAAGATGGAATCTATATTGCTATCTGTAAAGTTTACATTTGGTTTTTAAAAAACAATAACTTTATTATATGCTTAAGATAAACACTTGTTTAGATATCCACGTCCCTACCTTTCTTGGCAAAGAGCTCTTATGAGACAGGTACAAGCACTCTCTATAAAGACGACTTTGTAGGCAATTTTATTGGAGTGTATACTCAAATCAATGTCGAAAGCTAAGCATCTCTTAAAGTAGAAAATATAACTAAATATATTATATATATGCTCACATGTGAACCCTTAAATACTGAGTTCAATGTTGGAACACTATATTTTAAAAATATGCCTGTGACGTACGGACTGAATTGACAGAAAAAAAGACAAAAAGTTTTAAGGGTTCCGATTTTATCTTTACGATTATTTTCTTTGAATTTCGTTCATTCTTATGTACAACAGTTAGGTACACGTTATTTAAAAAAGTACCTACACGCTCTAAAATGACTTTGGCATAGTGTGACAATGACCGGGAGTTACTATAGGTATATAATAGTTCCCCCCCAACGTGCGTTCACCTTGTCGTGGTGGGGGGGCTCAGTAGTGCCCGGCAACCCAACCGGGCGCGAAGCCAAGAAACGCACAGGGAGGTGGCCCACTTCGGTGGGCGGTGGGAGGTGGCCCTCTTCGGAGGGCGGTGTACCATGCGGGTTGCTCCTGGTACTTCTCTGATAGCAGAGTGGACTGTGGAGCAACCCCGTGGTTGTTGTGGTCTGCTTCGGCAGACCTGCCGTCGGGGCGTCGTAGTTGAATGCGTAAGCGATCCTGCGACGCCCCATTAAGACGGGGGAAGGCTTTGTTGGGTTTTAGTGGGTAGTACTGGCTTTGCCGGTGAGTCCCACACCTCGTGCGTAAATGCATTTCCCAACGTTAAAAAAAAAGAAGGTATATAATAGTTACATCAGAGAAAGTCCAGGATTCGATTGTGGGAAAAATAAAAGCAGAATTTAAAGAAGAAAATTTTGAAAATTGATTTGTTTATAGATTGGGAAATTATTATCAGTGGTTGAAATACAACCATCATTTTTTTATATATAGACCATAACCCGTTGTTCTTTCTGGAACTTATAATTTTCTTGATAAACATACAGACAGATATACTTTATAATTCTCTAGCCTCTTTTAGTATATTAAAATTACCATTGATTTAAAGCACTTACAATCATTTATTATTATTAATATAGCAAGGCTTCGATTAAATTGACTTTATTAAATAATTTATAATTTTGTTTTAATTAAGATTTATTAAAAAGCTCTAGATTTAATTACGATCCAGTAATTAATTTTAATTCTTTAAAAACTTTTATGCAATACAGCAGTTCAATCCGCGAATATTTTTCTCGTTATGAAGAAACTTCGCGGGTTCAGCTGAAATTATTTGATTTATTAATAGTTATAAGATTTAAATATGGTCTTAATCTAGAAAATTCTCTGTATTTAAAAAAAAAACAATAAATACCGTCTTATCGTTCTCGAGTGATGTGCGAAAACATCAAACATTAGATTTTTTTGATGGCAAAAAAGTTTAATTATATTTTCTAAGGTATTTTGCATCGTATCAGCATACAATATAAGTGTAATAACGGCTCATATAAACTAAGTGAACGCGACCGAGACCATGGTTATAGCGACCATCTATTAATGGTCACGGTTGTGGTCGCGACCGTGGTTGTCTAGACTCCTAGAGCGCAGGTGATAATAATGATATAATGATAATGATGTAGTCGTTGAAATGTTGTAATTTAATCAAATGTACTTTGTTGTCAGTATGAACAATAAATAGTGTGTCAATCAGATGATAAATAAAGTTTGTTATGAGATGCGAATAGTAATGGTGCTGACTGATGTATCTACTGGACGTAGTGAGGTGAAATTTTGATATAGTAATCATATATTGATACTAGCGGACCCGACAGACGTTGTCCTGTCTACACGTCTTTAATTTGAAAATTTCAAACTATTTTTAATAATTTTTTTGATGAAAATTATTATTCAAATTGTGAATCTAAACCATTCCCAGATCCCCTTGAACACACACAAAAAATTTCATCAAAATCGGTCCAGTCGTTTGAGAGAAGTTCAGTGACATACACACTCACAGAAGAATTATATATATAAAGATAAGTATAATCGTTATGGATTGTTTAAAATTCATGTCATAAAGGCATAATAAATTATGAGAAATAACATTTCGGAATATAAGAATTACGTGCTTATTATTTTACTTTTGCTAAAAGTTACGTATTTTAGTGTTTCTATATAGATATCTTCAAAATTAAGTTGGGTACTTGTTTCTTTATTATCCATCCCACATAAGCTAGATTACTTCCAAGAATGTTGCTTCGTAAGCGCAGATCCACTTCGTTCTGTTTCATCTTCAATTTACATTTTCTTCAAGTAAGGTTCTATTTACATATATTGAAAATGCGATTGTACAATACATATTATGCATGGTATATTTCGGTAATATTTTCGACGAATACAAACAGATTATGGAATCGCCAATTATCATAAAATACGGATGTGGTGGAGGAAATTTAATTAAATCTCCAGATTGGCCATAAAGATTTTAAAAGCCTCCGGAACAAACTGTTCACGAGATGAAATGTTCGCAAAGTAATATAAACGAATAATAATGGAAAAGACAGTTTCGAACAACTTTATTATCCAATCATTCGAACTCAGTGTCGAAGACTTTAAAGGAAATCTTTAATATATTTTTTCTATAAGAGGCTTCTGTGAAAAGGCCAGTTAAGTAGTGATTGAGGTTTTTAAGCTCACGATAAGTATTGCAAAGTCGTTTACATTTACCTAATGGCTCGTATTTGCAAATTTATGTAACAGAAAAATAGGGATCGCAGATTTTAGCTTTATTTTATGTTTTTCAAGCGACTTAGCCTTCCTTCGTCAAGGTGCATTACTAGGTACCTTTTGTATGAATAAAATATGCATGTATAGCTTTATTATTAACTAGCATTGCCCGCGACTCCGCCCGCGTTCAGATGACCAAAAACCAAATTCTTAGGTTTTACATATTAGTATATTCTTACATTGCGGTCTTTGTATTTTTTCTCAGAAATGAAATATTTTCCCGCGGTAAAAAGTATCCTTATATGTTGACCCGCATAACTAGCTATCATTATACCAAATTTCATCAAAATCCCTCCAGTCGTTTTTCTGTGATGCGGTAACAGACAGACAGACAAAAATCCTAAAAACTATAGATTCGGCCTCTGTATCGATAATAATGCTTATTTCAAAAAGATTTTCCAAAAAATATTTAATGTACAGATTCGGCTTAGTTACAATTTTATTATATGTATAGACTATAGCGTAAGCGCTACTTCAGGTCAATTATTCACAGTTATTATTCACTTCAAGTAGGTTTCAATAGATTTAAACGTAAAATAAATAATATTTTAAAAATGGTCCCAAAATTATTTTACAAATTAGACTGGTCCTTTCAGAGACAACCACTTTCAAATAAAAAAAAAAAACAAACATCGCTTCAGCTTTATACTATTAGTACAGGTTTAAGAAATTCTTAATCGAATCTCTATTTTTTAGTTTAGAAAGCAAATGTATTTTCAAAACAGACATAGATTGAATACAATATATGGTCACTAGTGATTTATCATTGCTTCGCTCGGGTGCGTCCCATAACGTTGCTACAGTTTAATAGGAAAATCTTTTGAAGAGAAATAAATTTTTAATAATGAAAACAATTTTCATATAAGTTTATTAGTCTACGCGGCGCACACCAGTAAAGCTCCCAGTCGGCATGATTTTTTCCCACATCTTCAACAATCATTATCATATTTTAGCCAATTTACACAAAACTTTTATGAATTATACACCTGAATTATACAACCGTCGTCATGAATCACTCGATCTACTGGTGAAAATCGTATGAAAATCCGCTTAGTAGTTTTTGAGTTTATCGCGTTCGGGCAGACAGACGCGACGGGTGACTATATTTTATAATATGTTATATACATTCCTTTTCTTATAAGTACTTTCGTTTTGATATACACAATATAAACTCTCTTATTGCCTGGATATGTCACAATTTACAATTTATGTACCTAAGTGCTAAAAAGCTTAATTTTGTACATCGTAAAGCCTACCAGGAATGAAAAAATATTTCGTTCCTAAACGCATTCGTAAAATTAGATATGAAAATTTATTTTTATAGTACAAAATAATGAATACATATAATCTCATTAGAATTTCTACAGTTGTTTTATTTTTCTTTTGGTTATCTTTTTAAAAATCAAGGATGAACATGTATTATGAATGAAGACATATTTATTTTTGTTTACTACACGTATAATATGACACTAGCGAATCACCCACGCCCCGCTCGGGCTCGTCCCTAGGAACGTTTTAATGGTTGGTATAGATTTCTCAGAGATGAGATATTTTCTCGTAGTAAAAAGTATCCTATATGTTGACCCGGATAAGCAGCTATCATCATACCAAATTTCATCTAAATTTGTCCAGTGGTTTTCTCGCGATGCGTTCCCAGACAGACAGACAGACGAAAATTCTAAAAACTATAGATTCCGCCTCTGTATCGATAATAATGATTATTTCAATAAGATTTTCCAAAAAATATTTAATGTACAGATTCGACTCAGTTAGAATTTTATTATAATGTATGTATAGATTATGGTCTTCATGAAAACGTATGAAACGAGGGGTACGAAATTATACTACCTTTGAAGTCAATTTCTAGTATATTTAAAATAAGTTTTACACACATTTTAATGGTATAGTTCTACATACATAATATATAAGCACAAGTACATATTGGTGATATTTCTTTAGAATTGAGGAGTATTAGTGCTTCCAAAAAAGGAGGAGGTTTTGTGTACGTCTGTATGTATTTATATATACATATTTTTTTATTAAAGGAAAAGAAAATCGTGTTCTTTGCTAAAATATCATAGGTATACAACTCTGTATCCAAAGGTGTATCGGGCCAAATGTTGGAAGGCACTCTTACTATATGATATAATTACTCATACTATTTTATTATTCACTTGAGGTAAATAGTGTGACAAAGCTTCTGAGATCGCAACGAGTTCCAATGTCACGTGTTCGATGAGAAACAATCCCATTTATTTTGTAACAACCCTCAAAATTTTGTTATGTATCATAAAATGCAGCTCCCGAAAGATTATCATTTCTAGAACCATTTTATGTCAACCTCGATATCCTTTATTTGAACTTAGAATAATTGTTTGTTACAAAAAAAAAATTGAACCCTTATCACCATTAACTTTAATAATCTTTTAAATTTATTTAAATGAAAACCCCCGTTTAGTCAATGAAAAGCAAGCTTTAAAACTAGATAGAATATGCCAATATACGTCTGATTCTTATTTTTATCGATTCTTTTGACAATACTTAAGTTCCCAATTACATCTATTTTCTACAATTTAAATACTTATCATGACATTTAGTAATCTATATAGTATCGTGAAATTTTACCATAACATAACTGACGGGATGGTGAAGTCATAACAAAAATTGCATTCAGCAAACGGTCATGAAAAAAATGTTAATATTGTAAAAACTCTCAGTGTGTGCTATTTTGTAATGAATTACAGTGTATTTAATAAAAATTATAGTAATTAATCTAGGACATAGTAAAACCTTAATTGCTTCGATACATTGTGTATAATAGAGCAAAATACGAATAAGAAGTGGTAAGTATCTGAAACAAAACAGTTTTTTTTTAATATAAACGACTTAAATACGAAAAGGGTTTCATTTTTTAAATTTTACATACCGAGCTATAAGTCGACATAGTGATGGGACTGAATTTCATCGCTGTGAAATAAAGAGGTTTCTGGGATCTGCAAGCGAAATAAATAAAAAGGTTGAAACGTCGCCCCGAGATAGTCTGAATGGATTGGTATGCAAATTAGTTGCTGTTTACGTAGATTTTACTATTGCAGAATATTGGATGGTTCTAAAGTTGATTTGTTTTTAGTATTTTAATGTCTTAAATAATTCGTACGGTTATTTGAAATGAAGTGCAGAAGATACCTAGATCTTAGGTGCGATAAACCACGTTGGATTGCATTTTATATTATGCATTATTTTCGCACCAGCAGAAAGAAAAGAACAAACGAAGAAGTCTATGCGTTTCCCGAGGTTATATTATTATAAAAATATTATAAATCGTTATACATATAACTATGTAAATATATATGCCTATTCATATCCTCTGTAACTTAAAAGGCTTGATGAATTTTATAATATTAACTTTCGTTTGGCTCATATTACTTGGGAAATTTTGCCCTACGTAGAGTATAATATAATATTCCCAGTTAATTTCTCTTACACAACCTTATTAAAAACTTGACCATTACCATACTAATAACTAGCGACTTACCTATGCTTCGCTTCCAATTCATCCCTAGATAAAAACAAATCGATCCGAATTTTTCCGGGGTAAAAAGTAACCTGTGTGCTATTCCAGACCATAATCTATCTCTGTGGCAAATTTTATCCAGATCCGTTCAGCTGTTCTGGCGTGAAAGAGTAACAAACATCCATCCTCACAAACTTTCATATTTACAATATTAGTATGGATGGTACCTTTGAATTATAGTTAAGAGCACTCTCTGGTTGCGAACATCACACTGGTACCAGCCGCTATCGTAAACTGCGGTGGCCAAGCCGGAGCTCTGATAGGCGAGAAGAATGTTAATGCTACGTAGTGATATATTATGTCTTACTATTCAGTATTATATTTAACCTTTTTATTATAAATATAATAAACCCGAAAGAGTGTTTATTAGTTTACTATTTTAATAGCAACAGGTAAATGTGAGTTTGAATCGAAGATTTGGAGCTTGATAATAATAAGTTGGTTTATTGTTTTTGGAATGAAACAAAAGGTAAAATATTTTTTAAACCTTTAAAGCGTCTGTTAAAACAAGTTTTTCAATTTTCTATGTGATTTTTACATTTATTTTTACACTAAATTCAAGGTTAACAAATTTACCTTCATAGCTCTCAAATTATTTAGAATTGTGATTAGTTAAAATGAGAATATCTCACCGATTCGGAAATATCATTGGCAAACCAACAGAGGATGCCTACTTGAGTTAAAACTGCACTCAAGTAAAACTTATTACTCATGACCATTAATGGATCTAGAAGCTGTAAAGTTATTATAATTATTATCTTATAAATAATTAAAAGAACTTACGTAGTAACTAAATTTCAAAATTATTTATTTTTACATGCATCAAATCAAAGCGATTTCCTATTTATTACTAGCGACTTAAACTCGCTTCGTTCGGGTGCATTCCTAGCTACATTTTATTTTTTGAGCGAACTCTTATTCTTTTTGTAAAATTAAAGTTACTTCATATGACATCACCTATCTGCCAGTGAAAGTCCCGTCAAAATCAGTCCAGACGTTTCGGAGATTAACCGGAATAAACAGACAGACAGACAAATTTTTAAAAAAGTGTGTAAAGTGCTTTATACAATATCATACACATTTAGTAAAAAACGATTATTTCGACATTAAAAACCATTAACTTTACTTACCTGTATATATTAGAATTTGAACCATTGCAAATCTACATGGCATATAAACTGTTATATTTCATTTTTAATACTTACAATATTAAAAGTCACACAGCAAATATTTACGGAACTCAAAACAACATTAATAAGATTGACTAGACAAAAAGCATTCTCCAAGTCTTCCCCATACCTGAAAAATATATACATACTAGCAGAACCCGCGGCTTCGCTCGTGCTAAAACTACAAAAAATCCCTAAAAAGTTAGTTTCATACAAACTTTAATCTCATATTTTACCCTTATAGGATGAATTTCAAAAAATGCTAAAATGTGTATTTATTTAATGTTATTGAAGAGCATTAATACCAAGTTTCAAGTAATTCTGCTCATAAATATTTTTTTGGATTGTATTATAACGTGTTTTCCCATGGGAAGTAGATAATCTCCCGCGATAAAAAGTAGCCTATGTCACTCTCCAGCCCTTCAACTATCTCCACACAAAAATCACGCCAATCCTTCACTCCCTTTCGACATGAAAGACGGACAAACACTTTCACATTTTCACACTTTTACATTTATAATATTACTCGTAGTATGGATATTCAATAAAAACTTATCTAATATAAACAATTTTGCGAAGTTGTTTAATATTTCTTACGTAATTAATCTCTGATGAATTTTAATTAGTGAAGTTATTTCGTCGTAACAATTATTGTTATCTTTCATTTCCAATCGACGAATTCTGTCTTGTAATAGTCGAAGTAACATGCTAATGTGACTTGCCATGGTCATAAATAAAATGTCTGAACTCAGCATTGACCCTACGGACAATAAGCCTGCAGAAATATAGAAATAAATTGTAATAGAAGAGAAAATACGTATTTATATGTAAATAAATATTCTTGAGTATATTATTTACTAGCAACTCAACCACACTTCGCTCGGGTTCATCCCTAGGTACGTTTTAACGGTTACGATATATTATAAAATGATGTAATTTAGCATTCCTTCATAAATGGACTATCTAATGCAAATAGAATTTTTTAAATCGGATTTGTAGTTCCTGAGATTAGAGTGTTCAAACAAACAAACAAATAAACTCTGCCCCTTTATAATATTTACTCAGCCGTATCTATAAAACAACAATTTTCTTTTTCTCTTCTTCAAATACCATAATTAAATATATTTTTGTTTCATCTATAGATTGTATGAAATTATATAATTATTAGAAACTAGCAGCTCGTCTCGTTCGTCCCTGGGTGCGTTTTAATGGTATAGGTATGTAATTGGTGTGCGTTGTATGTTCCCGTGGGAATGAGATAATTTCCCGCGGTAAAAAGTCTATGTAACTCTCCAGCCCTTCAACTATCTTCACAGAAAAAATCACGCCAATCCGTCTATTTCGACGTGAAAGAAAGACAAACAAACACACAAACAAACACTTTCACATTTATAATAATAGTATGGATGTGGATTAATGTCTAGTATGTTTCATATTCTATAATTTTATCAAATTTCCTTTAGATTTTGTTCACATTTTTACAGCATTAGCCCGATAAGCAGATAAACTAAGAGAATAATTTAGTATATATTTTTATATTAGCTGCAACGTAAGACTAACATAAAAAAATAGTTTGAGAGAGATTTAGTGCGTGAGTGTGGAAGTTTGTTATTTCTTCATGTTGTAATGGCTAAACAAATTTCAATGAAATTCGAAATAGAGATATTATGTGGTTAGAATCACGTATTTTTTATTAATGTAACTATCTTGTAATAGGTATTAATCATGTGTATTTTCACCTGAAATTGTTTCGAAGAAAAAGGCAAATTCATGGTAAACAGGTTCAGTTTTATCAAAAAAGTATGTTAAGTGCCAGATGTACCCCAAATTAGCAGGGCCGCCTTGAAACTTATGGTAAAAGTAAATTAGCAATGGTGTCAAATTGTACAGCCAGACTCCCAAAATATTCAAAAAGCCATACCCTGTAAGAAAACGTCATGGAATTGTAATACTGTCTATAATTAAGAAAGCGATAATAGATCGTTATTTTTTTTTATTTAATTAAATGTTTCGAAATGTTCATTTGAGAATAAAATTTTATTTGGGAAAACTTAAAATAGTGATATTTTAAGAAGTATGCTATTGAAATTAGCATCAAATTATATTTTTATAACTTAATACATACTTACAAAATTGAACTACTCCAGCCTTGTAAGTTTCATCCGCTTGACATAAGCGGCCTCCTTGTCATTGCTAGTTGATGGCCACAGATCACCAAGTTCTTTTATAAGGTTACGAAATACGTTTTTCTTGTACCACATCGTTATTAGCTTGCTTAAACCTAAAATTTGTTAAGTTTCTGAGTGAGCATGTTTGCTTGATACATCTTCATGTATAGTCTCAACGGTTTTGAATGAAATTCGATATCCCACATCTTAGCTAGCCTTTATAGATATAACATTGTAAAACGAGCATCTTTTTAAGGATAATTTTTAATGATTTGCGCTTGCAAATACCACCCATAGTGGAGACGTAATATACGCAAAATTTAAGAAACCTGCAACAGTAAAACATGAGTTTGACACTTACTTATGAAATCGTAGCCAATTATATGTAAGCCTGCTACAAAATCCGCAACAGAAGCAGATGATGCTAGCTTTGTTATGGCATAGCTTATTTGGCCAGCTTCTTTTAAAATCAATATGATCATTGTTCCTAAAAAGCACATGTATTTCCGAAGATTACCAAATACGCTTTTTGGTAATTCGTCGATTAAAGACATGCCTATGAATCTTGTGCAATAGTTGCATAGCTTTAAAGTCTTCTGAATTTCTTGCTCAGCAGTAATATTATCGTGGGTAGACATGTCTGTACAAATGAAATGTATTCGATTAATAAAACATCCTTCCAGGCTTCAAAGATTTGTCTTTTATGTAACTGCTGTATAGTAGAATAATTTATGAGTAACTGTGATTGGTGTATAAAGTTATTTTACCAGTGAACATATAATAGTTAATCGTTATTTCAATATTACATATATTAAAGTACATGTGTACAAAATAAATTTGCTTATGAAGGCATATATTTTTCTTTAGAAATTTTTAATAAAAAGGTTTGGGATATTAAAAATGCTAAATCTAATCGATATATACTTATTAATAATATAAAAATTATAATATTTATTACTTTACTGTTCTTCGAAGTCGAAATTATGAAACGTCAAAATCAAATTATGGTATCCGCGAGTAACATAAAAAATTGCGTAGACATTTTTAGCCTATTTTAGAGGTTAGAAATTGGTATTTTATTAAATAGAAATAATGCGGATGCGACCACAGGCTGTAAGTAGTTATATAATTTTTAGGTAGAATTTATATGATAAAGTTGGTAGTAAAGTTCTTATGTAACTTTTAAGTCCGCCCATAATGAAGCCTTTACTTATGTAAATTACCCTCTTTAGTATTTACATATTAAAGACCAATTGTAATTTGTGCCAAATTATGCATATGTACATAAGTTATAAAGAAAAGTTTGTATAATAAATACTTTTTAACTAAAAAGAGTACACTGACTACAAAATTACATTATTTGACATTTAGAGGTGGATTTTTTGTTGATAAAAAAAAACGGAGCTGATTTTTGAGGCATAAATTATTCATTACAGAAACTATGAACATCGTTTCAAAATTGGCTAAGATATCACGCAGTAAACACAAAAAGGTCATACAATGTAATTCCTCTAATATCTCTCTCCTTTTTTAAGTCGGTAAAAATATATGTCTAAGTAAGAACTTAGAAGAATACTATGTATTATTATTTTGAAAAAACATTGCTTGAAATTGAAATTATTAAAAAGATATCTCTATATAAATAGAAATTGCAATAATAGAAAACAGTTCATTACCTTTATCTTTTCTTTTTGTCAAGCGATTTTTTTTAATTGTAGCTACAGATGAGCTTTAGTTTTGTCAATAGAAAAGTTTTCCTCAAATTTTCAATTTTATTGTACCGACCACTGGGCGAACACTAGTAAAAATAATACAACTTATAATTTTTTAATTAGAATCTACAAAGATACATATATTTATCTTTATTCTTTACATGTAATAAAATTGTAACTAAGCCGAATCTGTACATTAGATATTTTTTGGAAAATTTTATTGAAATAAGCATTATTATCGATACAGAGGCCGAATCTATAGTTTTTAGAATTTTTGTTCATCAGTCTGTCTGTCTGTTACCGCATCACAGAAAAACTACTGGAGAAATTTTGATGAAATTTGGTATGGTGATAACTGGTTATCCGGGTCAACATATAGGGTACTTTATACCGGGAGAAAAAATATTTCATTTTTGAGAAAAAATACAAAAACTGCAATGAAGAAGAGTATACTAACATGTAATATCTAAGAATTTGGGTTTTGGTCATCTGAACGCGGGCGGAGCCGCGGGCAATGCTAGTTATTTATAAATACGTCAATATTTGTTAAGTTTGTTGGTTAAGATAAAAGCTTGGTACGCTTTGAAGCTATTAACAAGAGAATTTAATTGAAGATATAAGCTTAATATGTTCGTCTCTTGCGTAGTCGGTTTTTATGTTATGTAAATATTAGCAATTTAGTTTGCTTCACGTAAATAATATAAATAATTGTACTATGCACTTATAATATACGACACGTTTGGCTCAGTTTGTAGTGACGTTACTTGCTGTGCTAGCGGTCGCAGGTTCGAGTCCCGCTGATTCATTTGTGTGATGAGCACAAATGTTTGTACTCCAGTCATGGGTGTTTATATTTATAATATGTATGTATTTAAAGTTACATATGTGTGTCAACATAGTGTATCAACTATCTGGTATCCATAACACAAGCCTCGTAGCTTACCGTGGAACTAGATGGTGCTGTGTGTTAATGCCCCAACATATTTATTAATATTTATTATTATTACTATAAATATGATGTACGAATATGGCTAAATACGCGTATACAATGCAACTGCTAGAGTAGACTGAGTCTTTCGTAAAGGGTTTATAATTACGGTGGACGTTGAATAATTATGTGTATAATTGTAGTTATGACGTGTGGATTTTTCTGTTCCATTTTTTTATACTTTTGTTTTTTGTTTTTAATTGCCTCGGTGATGTAGTGGCTAGCATGTACGGCTGCATATCCGAAGGTCCTCGATTCAAGTCCCACGTCGGGCCAAGTTTAGTTATTAAATCTTTCTGTTTTAGGAGTTGGGAAGTTGGCTGTGTTACCGTGTCTCGGAAAGCATGTAAAAGCTTCGGCCCTGCACGTGATCTCTCACAGGTCCGAGGTTGTGTCGAATTATCATCATCCCATCGAAAAATTCGAGAGTGAAAAGAACAGAGAGTTTACTTGAGTCTGCGCGTCTCAGTGAGATTTGACGGATTTGGATGTTTTGCATAAAATATATAAAGTTTAATTTTGTTTTAATTAATAATTTTTCAAAAAATGCAAAAAAGTTATATATAAATGTTTTCAATTTTTCGTAAAATGTACTCGTATTTTTTTATTATTCATTTTTTGGAAAATACAAAAAGCATTTCCGATAATAATTCGATATATTTTTTTCTCATCCTCCAAATTTTTCCGCCCCTCAAAATTTGCCGCCCTGGGCACTAACCCCGAATGCCCCTAGTGTAAATCCAGCGCTGAGTACATGGTAAGACTATGTATGACCGGAAATAACACGAAGGTTACTGTTAGGTATCTACTTTGGACGCATACGCGCGAAACGAGGGTAAGTTGCCAGTTAAATAATTAATGATTTTAGGAGTTAAATTTATTATATTTTTTTTAATATTGCGATATTATTATTAGTGCCTAGCTAATAGAGAAATTATTTAATTTTAATCTACTCGTTTGCAATTATATAATTTGCCTTAGATGTTATTTCTTATTCTACATTTATATATATAATTAATATAATTATCTTTAATAAGCAAATAATAGCCACGTCACTTTATATTATAAAATACGAAGGCCTTAGGTCCGATTGCAGCTCAAAGAATACATTAATATTGATACTACTTATTGCTTTGCCCCCGGCAAATTTTTATTTAGTCCAAAGGGCACAGAGCCATGTGAACTATATTATCAATTAAAGGAGATTGATTGGTTTTGATTGAGAAAAAGTAAAATAAATAATAACTTTTAACTAAAAAGACAAAGTAGCATTGGAGTTTTTTCGTTTTTATCCACCCATGCAAAACTTTTAAATGATCACAGTTCAAAGTTTATATAATATTGTTTAATTAAAAACATGATTAATCTCTGTATAAATAGACAAAGATAAAATAGCTGAGTACCTTTTTCTTTTTGTTTGTGTACCGATTATCTTTTTTTTGTTTAGTGGCTAATGACGAGTTTTTGTGTTATCATTTAAAAAAAAAACATAATATAGTCGAATTTCGATGACTGGGCGAATATTAACTGGATTTATTACAAATACATAGCATTATATGTATTAAAAATGAATTAATCCAATTCAGTAATTATACAACATAAACGTGACGTAAGGCAGTGGTAGCCCAGTGGTAACGCGCTCGCTTGGGAAACCGATTGAAGCGGGTTCAAATCCCGGGTCTCGCACCTCTGATATTTTCATGTGCGAATCATTTCTAACATGATTACCACTTGCCTTACGGTGAAGGAAAACATCGTGAGGAAACCAGCATGTCTGAGAGAACCTAACAAGTTTTCGGAAGACATGTGAAGTCCGCCAACCCGCACTTGGCCAGCGTGGTGGACTATGGCCTGATTCCCCTCGTACTGAAGGGAGGCCCGTGCCCAGCAGTGGGACGTTAAAAAGGGCTGAATACAAGCGTGACGTAAATCCAAAACATTGCAAAAAAAATAGAAAAAAATAAAAAAATAACCCGAATGATTTATGTATCTTTCTGAAATAAAATTATTCGTTACAGCTTGCTTATTGTTATTACAGATGATTTAATATTATGGTAACATAATGTTATATGTCACTGAGAAATATTATTGTTGTTATAGAATTGTAACTTTGGTATGACTTTCCGTTTGTGCATTATAATCTCCACAATCAAAAATATTATAAATCAATCTAAATTCTAAAGCATGGCTGTAAATATTTATTTTACTGTCAGATTTTCTCTTCCTTGTAATTATTTCTTTAACAATGTCAAAGCGTGAGTAATCTAGGTCTTTATCCGAAGAGAATCGATCTTCTAATTAAGCCTCATCGGTTTAGTTTCAAAGCCACAAGTTGTGGTTTATCGGCCGTCAGTACTTGCTCTGTTTAAGCTGTTATTAAATGCTCCTATACTCCCTCTTAAGTCTTCTACAATAAACCAAGTTTGAAATTACCTATATGTAAATAGACTGTAGGTATTTGTTCCTTAGATCATTTCTAACGACTCACCCTCGTTTCGTTTGGGTCAGTATCTCATAACTCATCTCCATTTTATATTTAAAATCGAACTAATATTATAAATTTGAAAGTTTGTTTGTATATCTTTGTAACTCTTTGAAGCGGTTTGATTGATGTGGATTAAACTTAGTTCACAACGAGAATATGACCTGGAGTAACACTCAGGCTGCTACATATAATAAAACACCTAGGAACGCACCCGATCGAAGAGAAAGTAATTCGCTATTTGTATTCAGCCCTTTTTTTGGGCACGGGCCTCTCTTCAATACGAGGGGGATCAGGCCATAGTCCACCACGCTGGCCAAGTGCGGGTTGGTGGACTTCACATGTCTTTCGAAAACTTGCTAGGTTCTCTTAGACACGCAGATTACCTCACGATGTTTTCCCTTCACCATAAGGCATGTGGTAATCATGTTAGAAATGATTCGCACATGAAAATATCAGAGATGCAAGATCCGGGATTTGAACCCGCTTCACTCGGCTTCCCAAGCGAGCGCGTTACCACTGGACTACCACTGCATTTTACCTATATGTAAGTAGCTATTTACCTATATGTAAATAGATTATGGGTATTTGTTCCTTAGCTCATTATTGGAATCACACTGTTCGAAGATTTATATTTCCCTTCAAAGATGAGAAATATAAGGCTTTTTCGGCTTATCTCTTTATGTAGAGCGTAAATCTTTTGGGGTCTACGTCGAATGTTATGAAATACAATTTCAGAGGAAATAAGACTTATAAGAAAAATAAGAATATGTAAAATGTGACCATAGATCAAATACAATTTAGTAGGTATTTATTTAAAGTTGCTTCGCAATTCTTATGTAAAATAAGCGTAGCGTACCTTCAGAGTCGTCTCCCTTTTTGAACATTCAAAATAAAGTCCCAAACCGGTCCTGAATACGTAAATAGATTCCTGTCCAATCACACATGATATATTTAACCGAAACGCCTTTTATTTGTGGTGTTTACAGTCCCCAAAATTATTATATATATGTTACTATTTTTATATTTGAGTTTATTGGATGAGTCGTTTATTTAGGAATGTTTTTATGTAGCTATTTACAATATCAAAGTTATTATATTAAAAATTCATGGTAGAATATTGGTTTTTATAATATTGTTATCGTTACTTTGAAGTAATATATATGTGAAAGTGCTTCTGTTTCAGTTAGGTATTCAGTTCCGTCAGTAGGTACTTAGTATATATTTCTTTATAAAGTGATAATGGAAAATAAAAAAAAATATAAATTTTAATATCATATTTAAAATCTATTAGAAGGCTCGTTATGAACAATATATATACATTTTTTTATAATATTAAAATTTAGTTGTATGCAATTAAAAACTGGTCCTTTTCCATTATCAGCCTATTATGAAACCAAAGTAGAAAATATTAGAAATTCTTATTTATATAGAATGCTGTAAATTTTATACTTATAATAATTGACTTTACTCATTCTTTATAGGAAAAGAACATAACTAAATCCTCTTTTGCTTAAATTCCCGTAGTCATTAGTGTGAGGAATCCTCAAATTCGACTTCCACTTGGCATTTTTTTTTATATTTTACATTTACAAACTAAAACGTCTAATAGGACTGCCGAAAGAAATTAGCGCTATGCAAAGGGCGTACATATCCTATATTTTTAAACGAGCAATTCTTGTATATATATATAATCTGACTCTCAGAAACGGCTCCTACGATTTTCATGAAATTTAGTATACAAGGGGTTTCGGAGGCAGTAAATCTATCTAGATTACTTTTATGTCTGAGAAAACGCGTGTTTTCGAGTTTTCATGCAGTTTTCTTTTGTATTATTTCACGCAAAATATTGTCGGTAATTTGCACCCTGTCGTGTAAGCATCGTGGTCAAGCGGCCAAGGTGCAACAAGTAAAACAAGTACAGGTGTCCAGTGTCAGTGACAGGTTCGAATCTCGGTCGTATACAAAATTTTTACTTTTGTTTTTTTTAATATTTATTCAAGTTTTTAGTTTAAAAAAAAGAAAATTGTACTTTGGGCAAAAAACTCCGAGCGAAGCTTGCAGGTACTTATGTATAAACTGCTTTCAAAAATAAATTAATTAGGTAATTAATAAGTTGGAAAACAAACTGCAGTTAGCAGCTAAAAGTAGACTAAGTTACTAAGTCTTTTTTACCCGACTGCAAGGAAAGGGTTATATTTTTCGCGCCTATCTTTGTATGTTTGTAACATTCTTTATTCCCTCATATCTTCCAAACCACTCATGGATTTTTTTAATTAAGGTATCGTTAGGTTCATCTCTCTCTAGTCTAGGTCTCATTAGTCCAAGAGTTCTTAGATAGGTGTCATAAAAAAATTTAATATGGGGCCTGCTATGTGTAGGGTTCATTTTATTCAGCCCTTTTCAACGTCCCACTGCTGGGCACGAGCCTCCCTTCAATACGAGGGGGATAGGGTTCATTGTTTAAGGTGATTTTTTTTTATCTTCTTTTTCTGCAATATGGGTATCAAATTAAAGGGCTCATAACAATGATTCCAAAAAGGTATAACATCCCTGTATTACTTAAAATAATGATAATTAAAACCACTTTTATTTATTTTACTTAAAATGTCTAATTGGCAAAAACTAAAAAGCTGTAATTAAAAAATTATATTATAAAAATAAAAAAAACCTGACTGCATAAAAGCTAACTAAAAAGATGACAACAAGTTCACAAAGGAATATAGTATTATGCAGTCGGAGACATACGTTACCGACTGCATAATAAATACTATATCCCTTCGTGAACTTGTTTTCATTTTTTTAGTTAGCTTTTATGCAGTCGGGTTTTTTATTTTTAAAATATATTTTTTTTTATTAAATCGTTTGGAAACAGAATATATTACATAAATATAACAAAACAAAATAAAAAAATGTACAGTTGCTCTGCTACAAATATATGAAGTTTTGAAAAACTCGTTAGTTTTGTTATCAATTTTATACTAAAACATCACAATACTGTTTTCGTCCAAATATTTATGAAGCTCGCTGGACCGCAAATTAATATATTTATTAAATTAACGTAATCAGTTAACCTAAGACAGACCGCTTACTAACATTTATATTGGAGTTACGATTAATTAAGTAGTGATCATCTATAAATAGTCGGTTAGAATGAAAAATGTCATTTTTTTCGGATTGGAAATCATTACATGTAATAAAAATCTGACTAAGCCGAATCTGTACATTAAATATTTTTTGGAAAATCTTATTGAAATAGACTTTAGTATCGATATAGAGGCCGAATCTATGGTTTTTAGATTTTTTGTCTGTCTGTCTGTTACCGCATCACAGAAAAATCACTGGAGAGATTTTGATGAAATTTGGTATGATGATAGCTGGTTATCCGGGTCAACATATATGATACTTTTTATTCCGAGAAAATATCTCATCTCTGAGAAATCTATACTAAACGTTAAAACGTAAATAGGGACGAACCCGAGCTGAGCTAGGGTGAGTCGCTAGTTCTGTATATAGAAAAACAAAGTACCTCAAGTCGTGTAAAAAAGTAATGTAAACTAATTTAGCTATTACAAACAGAAAAGTTACAAATATAATAATATTTTACTTCACTGAATACAACGTAGCCTGTACATTTCTATGTTAAAGGACTGCTTTATTCCAGTTCGAGCCTCAAGGCTCGAGTTGAAGATTTTAACAAATAAACAAAATAATTTTTGCATTAAAGATAGAGATCATTTTTAGTTTTATAGAAGAAATAATCTTTTGCTTTGTAACAATGTGTCATATCATTAATGAGTGTATGTTTTTGCCCCTGTTTACGTTTTGACGTTAACTATAAACTCAGAGATGAGATATTTTCCTGCAGTAAAAATATGTTGACCCGGATCACTTGCTATCACCATATCAAATTTCATCAAAATCTGTCGAGTAGTTTTCTCGTGATGCGTTCCCAGACAGACAATCAGACAGACAGATAAAAATTATAGATTCGCCCTCTGTATCGATAATAATTATTTCAATTATATTTTCCAAAAAAATATTTACAGATTCGACTCAGTCAGCGTTTCTTTTATATGTATAGATTGTATAATCTATACATATACATACAGTATAAAAAATTATTTGGATTTATGCATCGATTAATTACTTTACAGAAGTAACCTAAGCCTTGCTTCGCTTGGGATCTTATTCTCACTATACCTCTTATCGAGGTTTTCCCTTTATATCACACGAACCCTTTACTTTTGTCCAGGATATATGTACGAGTACAGTAGCTTATATAAATTACGCCCAGTCTAATGTGGAAGTGTAATTCCAATTCTGCACATTTAAGGCAAAGCACGAAGTTAAAATGTATTTAATGTGTTTGTGTTTTTTTAAAGGAATGTGTGTAGTGAAGGTAATCTTTTAATTTATTGTATTAAAAAGTTTTAATAAAAAATAGCGTTTAGAATTTGTACACAAAATGCTACTGTTTTCTCTTAGTTACGTCTTTTCAGGCTTACAATATGCTGGACTATACGCTGAGCATTTGTTGATAATTTGCAGCTCCTCTTACATTAAAGCTCGTAATAGCTATACGCGAGTAAAATAACAGTAATTGTATTATTACAAGTTACAACCTAGTATTCGTAGTGGATTTATTATTCAGAAATTTACATATTATATGAAGCATAGTGGTATTGGCATATATTTGGCATTACTTGGATTGGCATTATTTCTTTCATCATAGATTGCGGGTTCGATGCCTTCCTGTTATTATTGTTCGTAGCTTTTTGATTTCTACTAAGTTATCGTCCTATAATAGGCTGTGTGCAAGTTGAACTCGCGTGTAATATTCTTTCATAAATATGTATGTAGTACACATATAGAAAATGAGCTCGAGTTGAAACCACCTAGTTATGCACCCAAGCGAAGCGAGGATAAGTGGCTAGTTACGAAATAATTGTATAAAATATTAACGAAACAGATATATTTTGGATAGCTTTTACAAAAATGTAGCTTAAATTATATATATATATATATATATATATATATATATATAAATATTTATACATATTTATATAATGTAACTACATATTTAGTAGCAATACTCATACTGCTTACATGATATTTGTTGTGAGATTATTGTTGGGAGATAAATTTTGAAACTTTATAATATTAAAAAGGTAAAAATTGGTGGTACCCTAACATCGACGCGCACGTTTAGGAAACCAAGTGAAGCGGGTTCAAATTCCGGGATGGATTGTTTCATATAAGTATTATTTTCAATATGATTACCAATTGATTTACGGCGAAGGAAATCATTGTAACGAAACTTACTTATCTGAAAGAACCTAGCAAGTTTTCGAATGACATGTGAAGTTCACCAACCCACACTTGACCAAAGTGTTCGACTTCCTTCTCATATTGTAGAGAGGCCCGTGGCCAACAGTGGGAAGTTAAAAGTGCTAAATACAAAGTATAATGGACGTTACAGGAGTAAATGGTGTACATACGATAATGGAAAAAAAGTTACATTGTAGAAATACTTATAAGTATGCAATAAATTGGTATCTACTACTTTAATGTTAAGAATTTTGTGAAAGGTATTGTAATGTTAAGTAACATCCGTTAAATAAGGACAGACCTTCATCATAATAAGAACTCAGCCGTTGTGTCGGCAATTTTTATTGAATTTTAAAAGTTTAAATCCAGTTCGAGGCAAACTCGAAAAAATCTTAGTTGACTTTTCAAGAAGCATTCGTTACAGATTAAAAAAGTTTTAAAAGAGTTTCAAAGAATTTTTCTTCTTTGAAAACCGAGAAAAGCTTTCCAGAAGTCGCAGAGTAAATTCAGTTACACAATATATATATATACCTATGTGTTTGTGTGAAGTAATCGCTTGTTATTTCCGCCTAAATTTTTTCTGTATTGTGTCATATAAATAGTAACATGCTATTTAAATAATCCAAATCCTTACTAATATTAATTCAAAGTAAAGTATGTAACAGTTTCTACTTTGAATTTCAAAGTCTTTATCTAATTTGGTACAATATACCGATTTAGAGACACACATACTAAATTAGCGTCCAATTAGCGTTTCATTCACGGCTGATTGGATTCGAGAAATCCATTCATCCGTGCTCGAATATTTTACTTCTACTCTAAATATACAGTTAGAGTGTCATGCAGATAAATTGATAAACACTTTAAAAAACGGTTTATTTGGCTTTTATTATATTAATAACTAGCCTCGCTTAGCTCGGGTGCTCCGCTATCTGCCAGTGAAAGTTCCAATCGATCAAAATCAATCCAGCCGTTTCGGAGATTAGCCGAGACACACAGACAGACAAAAATGTTAAAGAATGTGTTTTTCTTATAAGTACCGTATATAATTTCAAATGCATTTACTAAAAAGCTTCTATTTCTACATTAAAATTTTATTTATTATATATATATATATATATATATATATATATATATAGTTCTGATAGCAAAGTGGACCGTGAGAGCATTCCCGCAGTTGTTTTGGAGGAGCGGATGTGGATGATGGGAGGATATCAGCCGTTGGGCTGTCGTGGTTGGGCGTGTGTGTTGTCGTAACTGATACTGTGGCACCCCGTTAAGGCTGGAAAGGTTCTCTCTCTTCTTCTCTGTTGGCTTTTATTCGGTTTTTCTAGCCCGTAAGTCACCACATTATCTGTTTAAAAGGAGGTATGCGTATAGGTAGTGGTAGCCCAGTGGTAACGTTATTGCTTGGGAAACTAAATGATAGGTTCAAATAATTTTTTTCGTGCGAATCATTTCCAACATGATCAACACTTGTGTTACAGTTAAGGAAAACATCGTGAGGAAACCTGCATGTCTGAGAGGACCTAGTAAGTTTTCAAAGGACATGTGAAGTCCGCCAATCCGTATTTGGTCACCGTACCGTGTCAATCACGGAAAACCGTCATATTGAAGAGAGGACCGTGCCCAGCAGTGGGACGTCAAAAAAAGGGTAAAATAAATATATATATACGTGCGTATATGGATGATGGGAGGATATCATCTTATATACGACCCATACACATAAAATGCAGAGGCATTTTCCAATATTAAAAAAATATTTAGTCCACCAGCTTGATCTTCAGAAAATTGTTAAGCTTACAGTTTTTATAATATAGCATATAACTTTAAGCTAGAAAGAAACGCTTTAAGTGCACAGGTGGTGTACAATGCACTTAAATTAATTCCGCATCTTGAACGTTGAAAGGGGTGGGCTTTTGTTAGATTTTAAAGTACCTACCCACCCAGGGATTTATGTTTATAGCATATTAACCTGTATTATAAAAGCAATAAAGACTTTGATACTTCGTCGGGCTAAACGTATTTAGATTTAGAAAATATACAAAATAAAAGATACGTCATTTCTTCTTCTTTCTTTCCACTTCTTGGCTGAATTCTGAATTGTGCCCCATTCGTCTGTAATTGTATTTCTATAAAACTTAACTTTAATTTTCGTATAAAAATGTTTAACGATACCGGAGCTATCATTATTCGTTGAAATGTACTACCCCATGGAAATCACTGGAATGATTATGTTGCATGTTATGACGTGTTATGACACGTCTACTGTATAGTGATTGGTTTAGAAATTAGCAGTTCAGGTATAAATGTAAATTGTTGAAGAATAAAAATAAATAAAATATACTTTCCAATTTACAGCTAAAGCATAAATTGAAGCTGTTACATTACTTTTTCAGTGTTTTATGTTTTCTTAAATATATATTTTTAAGATAAAACACAATTCTTTGTAAAAAATTCAAATTGCTTGCGAAGTTATATAACACAACATTGCAATAAAGTTCTAACAAACGTTCCAAGCAATAAATTGTTATGTTAATTTGAAAATTTATCTTGCTCACAATTTTCTGAAAAATAAAACTTCCTACGAATTGTACCTATACCATCATAATATTTATTACAATCTATTATTTATTAAATGGTTCTGTGACTATTACATATTAGATACTTACCAGCGGTAGCGGACGAAGTTTTTTGGTCCAGGGTACGGTTCAAGACATGTGAGAGTCAAGTGTGATATTAATAACCTTTGATCATTTATCCACATTGCGTTAAAACCTAGATGAAATTGGATAGAAAAACTAGACTCAATGTTATTTAATATACCCACCAAAAACATATATTTCATGTAGGGCCTAGATAAGAAACTAATGACGTTTCAGTAAGGCAAGCACGAACACAAAAAAGTATTTATATCTTCATCGAGAATATCTTGTATAGAATTTTCTACACCACCCCTATCGTGAAGTAGCAGAATCGCTGGCACGAAACCTTTCATATCGTAATCGTAGCGTCAGCGAATTTTCATACATTAAAGTCAAAATTGCGAGCACCTGCTTAGGCTACATTATTGTTGGGGTCGATTAAAGAATTTAGATTTAAACGGGTATCAAGTGGAATAGTACTGCCTCAAATGATTTATGAGCTGTGATTAGATTTCCCTAGCCATTTTCTGATCTAACACAACAACATAAACATTAAACGCACTCGGATACCGTCGCTTGTGTTGAACTAAGAGAAAACTGTGTTTTAATTCCTCATAAGCTTCATACATGTATGACGAGGAGTTTGCTTTTATAGCATATACTCATTTGTTTTACTAAAATAAAAGAAAAACAAACGCAAAAAAGGTTATCTATAGAGTCGTCCATCGATCGGCGTATTACAAAGTAAACAATATCAAGATATGCAGTAGCGTGTCCAGTTCAAGCCAAAGGAACTGGTGAAGCAGTACCGTGTGTATATTTTACACGAACCATTTGGAGCCACTTTTCACCTCGTAATAACTCAAAATCTATTTAACATAAACTTATGAAATTTGATTCATTTATTAAATCTCCGCCAAGTCAAATCTTGTTGATGTTCTCCTAGCCGATTCCGGCTACGGCGGCCAATCTCATTGAGACTAGCCAACTGCACAGGAGATATTATAGTGCACGAGTGTACGCGCAGACACAAGTGCACTCTCTATTCCTGTTACTCTCATACTCCGGTGGGACGACTGCTCGACATGACCAGTGAGAGTTAAGGCGCAGGACCGACGGCTTTACGTGCTCTCCGAGGCACGGGGGTGAGACACCGCCAACTTCCCAACTCCGGGCTGTTACTGAGACTTACTATACAGAAAGACTTAATAACTAAACTTGGCCCGACCCGGGACTCGAACCCAGGACCTCCGAGTGCGCAGCCGTACATGCTAGCCACTACACCATAGAGGCAGTATCTTGAACTTCAATTTATCCTTAGTTATCTACTATGTGTAAATAATTCGACTGTTCAAATTTAATGAGTTCTATTTTTAAATAGCAAACACCTCTGTAGCAGAAAAAAAAACAAGAAATTGTGTTTTAAATTTATTTTAGAATGTTGTATGTTCTTATGAAAAAATTGCAGTAACTACACTACTACAGAACTTTGTACCCATTTAGAAAATTACAACCATGCATATTCTTAATATTGAAAAAAACTTGGCTCCCATTTTTACATTTATATTTTTGATGGGATACAATTTACACATAGCTTGGTGATGATAGTAAAATTTTTTTAATTTATTAAAATGGTAATAAATTCGCCGTATTTTATATTAAAAAATTTAAATAAATGTCATGAAATATGTAAATGAATTAGTTTCATTTATATAAAAAGATATAGCTAAGCTAAAACTATTACATAATACAAGTGCTGTAGTAAATGGAATGGATGGAATACGTACGCTTTGAAATGAAAAAATAGTCGCTTAAAGCTAAAATTGTGACAAGTGGGGCGCTTTAAAATTTTACCTCTTTCAAGCAGGTGCGGTTTTCTGGAGAGAGTTTTTACACAAATCAACATTTATCACTCCGAGAGCGATGAACAAAAGTGTCTGTGATTTATTACTGTTATTTTTCTCATTAAAAGCAATTAATTTTAGTGTATACTTAATTACTAAAATGCACTCAAGATTTGCGTACGTATATTATATATTGAATTTTTTGAATAAAAAAGGATAATCTTTAGCATTTAGCAGATAAAAATAATAATTCCATACCTGGATATATTTTTCAGTCAATATTTTTTTTGGTCGAACCACACTTTTGATTACAAGCAAATAAAAGCCAACTACGAGTTTGTTTATTTAGTTTCCCATGTTATAATTGGAGTGGCGGTTTTAGTTGTAGTTCAAATAGAATAAACTATTTCATTCCTTAATAATAACCCCTCCACAAAGACACAAATTAAGTTCATATTATTTATGTATATCTAATTATATTTTTCGTATATTATCAGAGATCAGAAACCTCAACCGTGCGAACAGCAATTCACAAATATCATATCTTTAATAACAAGGGCCTTAGACAAGATATCGTTATATAATTAGTGCTGATAAATAAAAATCATTAAAAAAAATATGCAGCAACGATAAATTATGATTCTACTTCGTCCCTATGTATGTATTTATATAATATTAAATTATTTGGATTTTTTCATATAAAAATAATACAATCGCGATTAAAATATAGGGGGTGTGGGAAGGAGGATGAAAAATAATTTACGACCCATTCTCATACCTACCAAATATATTAAAAAAATTCAAAATCAATAATTCGCCAATTAGAGCCATTTTGGAGGAGTGCGATTACAAACACCGTGACACACAATATTTATACATTAGAAGAAAAGGATGATATAATGATTATGTAATTTCAATATAATTTAACAAATTTCTATTCTGCAACGATTGTATAATAACAATTTGACTAAGGCCCCAGTTTAGAAATTCATATGCCATATATTCATATTCACGAACAGTCAAACAGATACAACAGTCAAACAGTCACATATGAATTTAAACTTTTTTATTTATAACACTTTGACAAAGCTCGTCAATAGCTAGGTGCTAAACAAAAAACGGTTGACAGACGAAAAAGGTCAACTGTTTAGTCTGCCACTTTATATATGGATACGTGTATAGAAAAAATATTATACAGTAGATTATGTGTAATTGCAAGTCTTTTGATATATGAAAAGAATATATAAAGTAAAGTAAAAGAGAATCTAGCCCAACGATACCATAAATCCTGCCACGATGACGGAAGTTGGGATGCTTTAGCTCAGTTTAGCTCATTATGGAGAAATACTAAAGTTGAAGTGATTTACGTCTCGAGCGAAAGTAATGAGATTGCAAAGGGACGTGTAGTGTAAGCGAACTGACGATCTTTTAAGCCAGTTTAAGTATAAATCGAATTTAACTTAAATGCTTTTTGTTCTTTATAATGTTCCCATTTGTATATACGGTAGACGTAATGTAATTTGTCTGTCTATCTATCTATTTCTTTTAAAAACAGCTGATCTTATTTTAATAGGAGTTAGAAGACTCAAATAATTAGTAACAATTTTAATCCCTAGAAAAAAACGGGGCACGGATGAAACGGGGAAAAGAATGGCTTAATAATTTTTATCACGATTTTAGTATAGTTATGTAGACCATTCGATCGAAAGTTAATTTTGGGATAAGGAAAAAATTCAAGAATTGCGGTTAGAAGTTTTTTAAAGTTTTCTGGCACGGGATGGTAGTGAAGACAGAAGCGAAGCAAAATCTGGTCGATACCTCAGGACTTAAGCCTGGACTGACACACATTTTGTGTTAAAACGGCGAAAGTTTATATAATCATTACGCCGAAAACCAGATTAAAATATATTAATTGGAATTCATTTCTATCAAATTATTTAAAAGAGTTGAAAATTAATTCCTCATAAATATAACTCGGACCACTATGTATGATAGTAATTATTGTGAAAGTATGTATGTGTTTGTATGTTTGTAACACCTTTATGCTAAAATGACAAAACTGATTTGGATGTACTCGTATTTATGTAAACAGATACTATGACCTCCAATCTCCATAGGGTACTGTTAGGCAAGTACTCATAGAGATGCAAGCGAGTAAAGCGAGGCCAAGTCGCTAGCTTTAAAAATAACTTCGTGACATTTGTCCAACTAATTTTCTTTTATATCACTTAAAAGGAATCTAAATAACGGCACACATTTCTTAATAAAGATGCAGATTCTCTCGAACATGATTTGCAGTTCAATTTCCACCGCACTCGAGACTGAATTTTATTACAAGTCCATTAATAAATGTCGACAAGGAAATGTGAAATTATTTGTAACTTTTTAGGGACGCTGTCTGCTTAAGAATAGTCAGCAGCTTTTTACTCATAAAAATATTTGAAATTTAAAAGTATTGATCTTTCTATGTATATATAGTTTCATGACAGTATATAAATTGTAAAAATAATGGTTTAATTAATATCCATGGTTCCTTTACAACTTTGGTAGTAAAAATACTGACGAAATTTTAATCTCTAATTGAATTTTACATTTTTAAACTATGCAAGGCAAAAAAGTGGGGGTAAATGGCGAATTTCAAGCTATGGGTAATAGCAAAATAGTTAAATTTCAAAAATTTCCTTTCCTGAAAATAGTAATTATAAACTTTGCAGAATATCAAATCCGAAAGCTTATATTCTTTCCTTTGTCATTGGGTAGTAGTTTAATTGAACTAATAAAGCTTTATGTTTTTTACCGTCCGTTACTCGTTTTCCGTCTATGCTATCGGACGATAGTAAACTTATTGAAATAATTTCTATTTATAATATAAAACTATACATACATACATACATACATACATAATATATCAAAATTTGATTAATATGAATTCTATAAAAAGTACATAAATAATTAAAATTCTGTAAATTATGTTAGAGATTTAAGCTTGGAACTGAATTATTTAGTCGTAAATTTCAAAACTGATGAAAAGGCTTTATAAGGGTGTAGTCTATTAAGTAAAGCTTGGCTGAGATTCGCAGGCTCCATTAGGGCTCTTAGTTGAAGCGCCGCGGGCTAAGAGTGGCGTATATAAGTACTCCGTTGCATACGTACTGTCTGCTTATATAGTAGTCATTAAGAAAAGCATACGTATGCTACTTGGTGTAGTTTTAGTTATAGGTTATGTGACGAGATTACTTGATACTTGTTAAACTAAATTCATTATGGCGCCCTCTAGAGGATATAAAATTCCGAAACAATTTAAATGTATAATATATAAATATATAAATGTTGTCTGTCACTGACGCATACCTCACTATAACATTGTGTGCAAAAATTCAAAAATTATTAACTAAAACGCATGATTTTGGTATTAGCAACATTTTAACCTCGTACAAATATTCTATACTGAGACTTAATTGACTTAACTAGCGTCTAAATTTGTCAATAGCACCTTTCAATTAATTGATAGCAAATTGAAAGGTTCTAGAGTGACGTTAATTAATGCATTAAATAATAAAAAAAATCACCAGCCATGTCAAATAAAGTGTGTTATTAGTTATTATGATATACACTCACCGACAAACAAACATATTTCAAAACAAAATTGTTGCTTTCGTTTCAAATGCCTCTGAACAAAATGTTCATAAAATATTCACTGTACAAACTCAGTTCCCATTTCTAAATAATTTTCGTATACGCTGCTGATATTAAAATACTATAGAAATGCATTATAAAATATCTATATTTTAGGTTAAATAGAATATTTCTGTAGCCATTAGAATTATTAACGTCAATTATTTTCCTGTGAAGCTCAGAGTCGTTGCTTTCCAAATAAAGAGATAAGCCGCCGGAAGCTTTCACATTTTTCCATTGTTCTACTTAATTTCGCGAAATTCGTGTAATACCAATCAAGTTCCCAATAAGCTTAATAAATGTAATTTGGGGTTGTTTAACTTTTGTGCTTTGCTAGTTAATAGACGGACAAATATAATAGGTAGGTACGTCTTTTTTGTAATTAATAGTTGTTGTTCTTTTTCGTATATGTAATATTGTTTCCATTTTGTCTAAATGTTATTGTAAAAATAAGTAAAGAAAGCACTTGAGGCAAATTTAATTCATACAAATATTATTAGTTCGTTCGTTTGTTTGTTCTTCTTTTAAGTCGCAATAGAGTGACGGTTGACGTGATTTTTGTGGAGATAGTTGGAGCCTGGAGGGCTGGAGTGTCATAGGCTATTTTTTACCGCGGGATATTATTTATCTCATTCCCACAGGAAAACCCGTTTTTATACAACCTTTTTTTTTACGTTGGGAAATGCATTTACGCACGACGTGTGGGACTCACCGGCGTAATACAGCCAGTACTACCCACTAAAACCCAACAAAACCTTCCCCCGTCTTAATGGGGCGTCGCAGGATCGCTTACGCATTCAACTACGACGCCCCGACGGCAGGTCTGCCGAAGCAGACCACCACAACCATGGGGTTGCTCCAAGGTCCACTCTGCTATCAGAGAAGTACCAGGAGCAACCCGCATGGTACACCGCCCTCCGAAGAGGGCCACCTCCCACTGCCCACCGAAGTGGGTAACCTCCCTGTGCGTTTCTTAGCTTCGCGCCCGGTTGGGTTGCCGGGCACTACTGAGCCCCCCCACCACGACAAGGTGAACGCACGTTGGGGGGGGGTTTATACAACCTACAACAACTTATCATATTATATATATCGTATATATGTAATATATAGTTTATCTATTCCATACTACTCGATAAAACGTACCTAGAGACTAACCAGAGCGAAGCGGGGGTGAATCGCTAGTATTTTTAAAAGTAAACATTTTTCCGAATTTGAGAAAGTGAAGAGAGGCTAGTGTCCAGTAGTGAGACGTTAAGAAGAGATGATTTTATTATGTTCAAAACATTAAATAATTCATAATAGTACACACCCAAGGTAGCTACTGAGATTTAATCGCCTTTATCGCATAACGTAGAAAATGTCAATAATTTTACAATTAATGCATTCAGCATTATAATATAAAATTATCTTAGTAATATATCTATAGTTCAATTTTAATATAAATGTCACTAAAAGCTTAGAGCAATAACCTCAACAATTTTAAGATAATTAGAAAAGTCAATGAACTAGACAAAACTAAACAAAACAAAACCCAAAATTCTGTTATATCGCAAATAGAGTATTTCAAACTAGTCCATTTTTACTTCAGTCAAGATTATAATAATATCGATATATATGGACATTGTATGTAAAAATATCCAGGTCCCATAGCACCGTAAGACTTTGGGTTAGTAATTTAATTGAATGATTGTTATCGTTGAAGCGACATAAGTATGTGTAGGCAGACATATCGGTGTTACCCTTTTCAGAATCTCACTTTATTATACCGCCTTGTCAATGGCGTGGGATGTACAGATAAAAGTACTATTTATTTAAATTATAAAACAAAATTTTAATCTTTGTTTGAGAATTTATCATCTATCTAATGTTAATCTAGTGAACAGAAAATATCCCATATCCCAAAAACAATTCAACGTAACGTTATCTCCATTTTTTTCAGAATTTTCCGTAAATACTTCAAAAGTTTACCACCATCACACGTTAATGTGGGACTATTTTTTTTAGCTCCAGTAGTCTTCTAGTAAAATAACTGTGACTTACGGACAAGCTTAAATTGTAAGAGTTCTGTTTTCGTGCTTTTGCTTATGCTATAGATTATTCACTGTATACATATTTTGACTCACTAAATATTCTCATGTGTGAATCTTTTCAATATGGTTAGCACTCTGAAGGAAAATTTCGTATGAATATATGCATATCTGAGAGAATCAAATAAGAAGAATTTAAAAAAAATCTAGACTACCCACATTAATTGGCAAGCATGATGAACTACGGCCTGAAACCTCTCGTCTTGTAAACAGGCCCGAATTCAACAGTAGGACGTTAATAAGGGAAAATTATCTGGAATTGTGTACTAAATTAAAGCTCCATTTTTTCTTTCAGGTTCTTGTAACTGTTGTGAGATTGTTGTGAGATGTTTAATTTGATATATAAATGATGCATGTACGCTATGAACGCATAAATATACCAAAATATGACCCGCTTATACCTGGCTGCGAAGAGGTTGCGGCCAAATGCGCAACGGCAGCTATCATTTTTCAAGATCTCTACGTATAGTTCTGTGAAGTGGAGTATAATTCATTGTAATAACAAATGCATCGTTTTTATTCCAAAAAGTCAACTATTATTTAAACATACTAGCGGGCACATTTGAATAGGCACCCCGGTCAAAACATATTGTCCCTTTTATTATTATATATAAAAAATGATTTCGATTAATTACGCTATGAACGTAGTAATCTTGCAGTGGGATCTCGATCCAACAGACAAAAATTCTAAGAACTATAGATTCGGCCTCTGCGTCGATAATAATGTCTATTTCAATAAGATTTTCCAAAAAAAAATGTTTGTACAGATTCGGCGTAGTTACAATTTTATTATATGTATAGATATCATATACGGAAAGAATATAATATTATACCCTCCACGACCGCGGACACGCCGACGTGTCAGTTAACAATAGATTTCTTAGAATTTTCATTAAGTTCTTAGAAATTTACCTGGCGGTGATGTATATTTGTCAGACAATAACAACGGTTACCATGGAAACAATAAGTCACAATAGCTTTTATTTAATTTATGCACGTTCATTCCACAGCAATAAATATTTATTTTCATAAGTAATAAGCTTAGATTGTTTTTTACCATATTTAAAATTTATTTTCCATTTTATTTAACATAACATATTATTCAGTATTATTTTTCACTTCCTTTGTAATGTATTCTATCTCATCCTCTCGCCGGCTTAATCCCACATTTATTTATTTATGTGTTTTTTTTCTTTTTAGTGTTGCATTTCCGTTTTATTGAGTTTAAAATTACAACGATTCTAAAGAAGTTTCACTTCGATAAAAAATAAAAACAATTAAATATAAAAATAAATCCGCGCAAAAAGCCAAAAAGGTAGTTTTATTTAAAATCCCGTAAATCTAAGAAAGTATTAACAAAAATAAGTTAATAATTTTTAACTGAGTAAATTTTTTTTTAATATTAAAACAATCATAAAATGTCTAAATAATTCTGAAAATTCTAAATGCAAATTCTATCCAAAGATTTTGATTATATTGAAGTTTAAGATAACTTGTGATTTCTTTTACAAGATAAAAAAGAAAAAAATTGTGGTTTATCAAAATGTCCGCGTGGAATAGTGACAAGAATGCGCACTCCCCCGCAATTGAGATTTTAATTTAATTTAAGTCATTAGCACTTCGTTTTCTTGGGTCAAGAGATTCTAGCAAATAGTATAAGGCATAATTATGACTTAGGAAGGTGTATTTGTGGAAAAGTTAATGCATTTGAAAATTTCAAAACTGTGATTTGATTCTTAAAATTGTCTTACCTACTTATAGAAAAGATAAAACAATATTAAGCAAAGAAGCTTGAATCTATACATATAATTAAATTCTAACTAAGTCGAATCTGTACATTAAATATTTTTTGGGAAATCTAATTGAAATAGACATTATTGATACAGAGTCCGAATCTATACTTTTTAGAATTTTTGTTTGTCTGTCTGTCTGTTACCGCATCACGAGAAAACCACTGGACAGATTTTGATGACATTTGGTATGATTTCTTTTGCATTTATCTTACGATCATAATCTAGTTAAAACTCTAAGGAGTTACGAGGATAAGTTAAATTACTTTAAGCTTCAGTCACTCTCGAATCGAAGACAGCTTCTTGATCTTACTTTCTTGTATAAGTTGGTGAATGGCGTCATTGATAGTTCCTATTTACTAGCTCAAATATTCGTGCCCCATTAAAAACTAAAAGGCCGTCGTCTTTTATACCATTCGTAGAAAAAAGCACATGCTCACGTCAAGGACGCTATTCTTCGGATGATTAATAGATTGATGTTGAGTTATAATGCTGTGTATAAATTAACACATAAGAATTGTATTGGTGCCATAACGACTACTGATGATAAACAAAAGGATAGAAAAGTAGATATTGATATTTTTTCAGACAATCTCTCGATATTTAAACATAATTTATTTTATTTATAGTTAAAAGGTATATTTTTTATTAAGAAAATTTAAATAAATAGTGCTAAGTTTAGTCAGTGTCAACATTGAACAATAAATTAATGAGATTATTTTTTATGTTTAACGATTGTATAATTATGAAATGATGCATGTTTTAAATAATCATCTAATATTAATTTCTGATTCAATTTATATACCATTTAATTTATATAATATTCCCATAATTTTTGTATTTATTATAATTCACTACTTGTATTTGTGTCTATCTTTTATGAAATGTGTGTAACACCTGTAATTAAGGCAGCACTTAGAATTTATTATAATTATATTATTATGCTTTTGTTAGTGTGTGTCTTGTTGGTGTTGATAAATAAATAAATAAAAAAAAAAAATATCTCATTTCTGAGAAAAATACAAAAACCCAAAAACTGCATTGTAAGAGTAAACTAATATGTAAAACCTAAGAATTTGGTTTTTGATCATCTGAACGCGGGCGGAGCCGCGGGCAATGCTAGTATTATATAAGTAACCTAGTAATATATAAGGAACCTAGCCTACATTTATTCCGGCATATTAAGTGGTTCTTATGAGTTATTAGGCCTACAAAAGTTTACTCAAAAGATAATAAGTGACTATACTTGTATTGTATATCGGGTTCAAAGGGAGAATCGAATCTGCAATTTCCAGAGCAATGATAAATATCGTATACTACAATAAAAGTAAAAATCCATTTAATCTAACTAATAAAGCAATTTTTCTTGTCAAATCAAATATGCAAATAAATCTAGTTCAACGCAGCATCCAGCCTAGTAATATCCAACTAAGTTTGCAATTCTAATAGGCACTTTGGTATGTCCGTAAATTAAACGTAGAACAGAATAGTACATTATAATCGTAACTTCATAGTCATTTATAGTGGATAGTATTAAAGCTTTAAACGTAATCACATCGTAAACTACGTTTGGGTGCGTCCCTAGATACGCGGATTTTGCTCGCAATTTTAATTTTTTTGCGCGGTACCCTAATCCTTTTTTTTTTAAATCAGCTACCTGCCAGTGAAAGTCCCGTCAACGTCGGTAGAGCCGTTTCGGAGATTAGCCGGAACAAACAGACAGACACACAGACAGACAGATAGACAGACATACAGATGTACAGACAGACAGACATACATACAGACAAAAATAAAAAAAATGTATTTTTGTTATAAATGCCGTATATATACTTTCATATGAATATAATAAAAAGCTGATACTTTGACATTGCAAACAGACACTTCAATTTTATTTACCTGTATAGATGTAGGTAAAGATAAGTTGTTTTGGGTGTAAATAGAAAGAAAATAGTATCCATTGCTTCGATATTCGCGTTCCATTCAAACTTTCGTAAGTCCGTTGTTTGTAAAAGTATATAAGCTTTATTAAATAGCAAATTGAGCTTAAATAAAATACACGTAAGTTTAGAATATAACATAAATGTAAATATTTCTGCATGTGTAAATTTGTGTATGTGTATTCTATTTCCCTGAAGATGTTCCGGACCACATTTTAGTGACAGTGACATTTCACTGATACTATTTATTACCAAATTGCTCTGGAATCCCCATTATGACAGGTCAGTTGTTGGGTAAATATATAATATTGCTAGTGCAGATATTCGCCTCATGTAAATCAGTCTCAGTGATCAAAGCCCCTCGGGGGATGTAGTGGGCAATGCCAGTCTATAATATGCCTCATTTAGCTACGATGATTGCTGATGATCGATTTTGAGACTAGCTTACTGTGTGTGCACAAATGAAGGCGCAGACCAAAAAGGCAGTCTCTTTTTTTAACTCTCATATTAGTAAGTGGTATCCGACTGTACATATATGTTGATGCAATCACAGTCAATTTTTCTGACAAAACAATTCACTAATCATTTTGTACTGACCCGAGATTCGAATCCAGACCCTTCATGATATGCAGCAATTATATGCATATTAATAGCTAACTGCTAGTCAACGAGGCGCTCGATTTAATCTAAAATAACGTAGTAAATGTGATAAAATCTGACATGAAAATCGGTGAAATGTAAAATACACAAAAGAGAGACATAATTAAATTCAAGCAAATTGAATGCAGTCAAATTAATCACCCAATAAACTTTTTGATAATTTCATAAATTGTTAAATTACGCGATTTTGAATAATAAATTTAACAATGGACCTTCATCATCCATCTCCAGATTTGTTATATTAATTGGGAGTTATAAATGCCATAAATTTTAAATTATTCCAAAGCCATTATAGGCATTTTAGGTAACTATAAATTATATAAAAAAATGTTTACTGATAAAGTTAACGAATATCGTTTATCACGGTTATAACTGGCATTTTAAATTGTACCAAAAAGTTCCGGGTTCGATAAAAAAATATGTCATTTTTTTAATATTTAAATTCAATGACATTTTTGTAGTGTTCAAGAAACACTTAAATACTGAAATAAAATGTTAGTTTTATTTACTGCTGTTTATTTTTCGAAGAAGTGAAAGAGGTGTAGAGGGGCTCTTTAAGAGTCGTGTCTTCAGGTCCAAGAAAGGCTGGCAACGCATTCGCTACTAATCTTATTATTTATGTTGCAGGTGCGCGCTATCCACTCACCACCTGGTGAACCGTTTGCTCATTTGCCTTCTTTTCAATAATGAAAAAAAAAATTTCTATAGCAACACCAATACAAAAACACGTAACATTATTCACTGAAGAATAAAAATAAAGATATCGTTTCTATAATATTGCTAGCGACTTACCCTCGCTTTGCTCGGGTTCATGGGATTTGATTTTTTTGCCCGGAACCGTATTTTTTTTCGAAAATAAAAGAAGCCTAAGTTACTCCTTTAAATATTAGCTATTTGTCGTGAGAGTCCCGTAAAAGTCAGCCAGTCAGCCGGAACAAACAGACAAACATTTTAGAAATTATTTTTTTCTTATAAGCACCGTACATAGTTCCATATGTATTTAATAAAAAGCTATTTTTGTGTCATTACAAACAGACACTTCAATTTTAATTTGTATAGATTAAGTAAGGATGTGAACATCCCACAAACTAAACTGCAATATTATAGTCAATTATTGTGTCTCGCTGCAATGGAGTGCAGAATGTTTGCAGTCACCAACGAGACATTATTTAACAAGTCAACAAACAACCTCACCTCGGGCGCAGATGGCCTTTAAGGCGGAAATGAACCGGCGTCGACTTTACTTATATTTACTCTTTTTGTAAAGCTTAATTCTCTTCGTAGCTTATGAATAGCCGTTCTTGGTGAGTCGTTCCGTAATGAATGTTTTTGTATAGACAACTTACTTTATCTTAAGATACTTTTTATCTTCGTCCTCACCCATGGGAGTAGAGAGGGTGTAACATTTTACAGGAAGTTAAGAAAGTCGTCGTTCATTTTCCAATACGATTTATTAAAGTTTAAAATAGCATAATTGGTATAATTGTTTTGTGCCCGTCGCATTTATAATATTACAGAACATCTAAGAAGGGACGATTTTTAGGGACTTAATTCACAAATCTTAATCTTATTTTCGCAAAATAAATATCACTATTTTTAAAAAAGTTTTCTTCTCTTCTTTATTCTTTTGAAAAAAAAACGTAGAGTAGTTTCTGAGATTATCCCGAATAAAAGCAAGATCAGCGCGGTGGAGGTCGGAGTACTTAAATTTATAATATGTAAAATTTATATGATGTGCTTTCTGCGATTGATCAACATAACTCGCCTATTCACAAGATAATAACGGTGCTGTTATTGTATTGCATATATATATATATATATATATATATATATATATATATATATATGATATCATATAAGTAATCACAAAACTACTTTATATCGTGGTTAATGGCCATAAGCTCACTAATGGCTTCGCCGTCAACGCTTCGTAGCAGGCAATCTGTAGAGTCATTAAAATTACCCTCTATCTTGCACATTTTGACAGCGTATAATATAATTATTATGAATATAGAATGAAAGCAAAATCTATTGTAGTTAATAGTTGTGTGAATTTTGTAAAATCTTAATATTTTACAAAAACGTGATTAATAGTGTGGCATGGTGTGGTACTTTCTGACCTATAAGTTCACATCTAAGATTCAATTCGATGAAATTAGATCAAATATTCGACTTGCACATACATATTTATAATGTTGATAAATTTAAAAATGGCAAGAAGTGGAAACATATTACTATCATTACATTTTAATTATTATTGTATTGTGCTACGGACGCGGGCTCGTTTCTCTCCGTAGAAGTCAATAACTAACAAAATATTTTATAATACTATTTATTACAGACAGATACCTCGTAATAGAATTTTATGCACTGCAGGCTCTGAATGTGACTAAATATTGTTTGTTTTTTTTAATTAATAAAAATCTCCGGTACAATTTCATCTACGGCGGGCAATCTCTTTAGGCTTTATATGCTCTCCGATGAACAGGGGTGTAAATCCAGGCTGTTACTGAGAGTTCCTTAACAGAAAGACTCAATAACTAAACTTGACTCGACCCGGGGCTCGAATTCAGGACTTCCGGATATATGCAGCCGTACATGCTAGCCACACGACCACCAAGGCAGGGAATGAAGTTTTTTTTTTGAAGAACGTTTTCCGTGTGTGTGTGGGTGTGTTTGTATTAAATAGAATAACTATTACGATAATAGCACAAGACGAAATGAATTTGGCTCCTAGTGAACAACTAGACGAATAACTAACAAGTAAAATTATTTTCTTATTCATGATATTCGTTATTGAAAACCTTTGTCACTTTCGCGACAAATAGCCGTTGTTTTAGTTTTTGTTGAATAACTGAATCCGTACGCGCAAATGTTATTGTTCTTGTCGATTTTTTTATATCATTGTAATAGAATTTCATAAATGGATCACAAATATTCTGAGAGCTTAGGTCGATAGTGTATTGAATTTTTTTTTATTATCATACTATTAACCCGCCCCGTCTTTGTCCAGATGGTAAGTAATATAAATAAACCTATAATGTAATTTGATCAGACGCTACCCTGCTATGTCTTTTGTTTTGGCATGGATGAACTTACTTATACGATACTAGAGATTCACCCTCGCTTCGCTCGGGTTCGTCCCTAGCTACGTTTTGACGGTAAGTATAGAATAGACTATATACATACATATATATCTGTCCGTCCGTCGAGCCGTGCTTCGAGTCTTCCGTCGAGCCGTCCGTCGAGCCGTCCGAATAAAATGGTTGCAAAGCGAAATCTGTACATGAATATATTTTTTAAAAACAATTACTGTTACATGTTGTGTACTGAATATAGACCTCAAAACAATAGTTGTTGAAATGAAACAAACAAAAGTGTTTTTGTCTGTACATACGTAGGTATGTGTGCATTTAATGCAACGCTGAACGGATTTTATCTTTTTCTGAATTGATAACTTATTACTCGGTCAATATTTTCAAGTTGGGGTTAATAAAGGAGAAACTTGTAATGAGTAGAATTGGTAGAATGTTTTATTGTAAAAATGTGACTCCTTATATACATAATTCTAGTAATAGTAGTAAGTGCAGCTACACCTACAATAACTGATTCAACCAAATAAAATTATTAGTGTGCTACTAAGTTTAAAAATTAACATAATTTAGCAATTTAGTGCCGTAAACTCTCTTATTTTTATGAGAAAATACAAAAATTAGTTCGAGCGTATATCTATATAGTATACTAGCCACTCACCCCCGCTTCGCTATGGTACGTCCCTAGATTGATTCCCCATACAAATTTTCATCCCCATTTTCACCCCCTTAAGAGATGATTTCCGGAATAAAAAGAACCCTATGTCCTTTCCAGGATTTCCAACTATCTTCTTACCAAATTTCATCTAAATCGGTTCAGTTTATTAGAAGATTACCCCTACAACGTCACAAACTCACAAACTTTACCTCTTTATAATATTAGTATAGATTTATACATCGTATAAAACAAAGTCGGTGTTCGCATCTATGTTTTTCTTCGCTTTTCTTCCTCTATGTTTTTCTTTTAAACTACGTAAAGGATGTGTTAATCTCCTAAGGTACATTTATAATATTTTTTTGTCTATTTAAAAAGTACCTAGGTGAAGCGAAGCGAGTGTAAGTCACTAGTATTATTAATATGTAAGTATTTTTTTCTTCTTCGTCTGCACAAGTATGCCATGTATTAGATTGATTATATTATATTAATGCTTGCTTAACTTACGCTAGCTCGACGACTTACAGTCTTGGTCTTCGACACTAGATTCTGCCATTTTTTTCTATCCTGAACAGCTTTTCAAAATTCATCAATCGAAATCGGCCCCTTAAAGTTGGCACAGATATTTTTGGATTTCATCAATTTTATATAACCTTATTATCTTTATAGAATTTATATCATTATTATTCATTAAAATATTACGTATAGCTAATTCATAAATTAGTTTAATTTTTAGGTTTTAAGATACTCCGTAAGATCATTTTTATTAATACAAATATTATGATATTTAATGTAATTATATACTGGTTACTTGCCTTTTTAATTGGCCACAGTTTTTCTCAACCCTTGCTGAATTTGGTTTGATCTTTTTCAAAAAGACTTCGCAAACTATTATGCGAACAATCTCATGTAAAATGGTTCGTAGCTGTATCTAGAAGAAAAAAAAATACAAATAAATTTTTAATGTTAAGTAAGGTTTATGTTCATCATTAAAGTATATTTTATTGTTGATCGAGTTTTCTGAATACGATACATGAAATGGACAATAACACGAGTTTCCAGTGAACGCTCCGATGACTGCTCGCAGCGACATGAAGCATTCAATAGAAAATGAAACAATATCTGTCAAAGCGTGACGTGTGAGATAGAAAAAAGCTATCGAATTCATTCTAGAAAATTCATGAAATCATCGGTGTCATCTTTTAAATTGATGACTGAATACATGGTTGAAAGATGAATTTTGGGTTTAGAGGACTTACTTTTAAGCGTGGTATGTTCCTGTCGTTGATTCCATATTGTTGTCGTCGGTTGCAAATCCAGATGGTAAAGTATTTTTTTACTAATCTTTACTAATATTATAAAGAGTTAAAGTTTGTGAATTGTGCGTTTGTGACGTTGTAGGTACATCTATTTACTTCTAGATATGTAATTAAGTCTTGGATTATATTGGAAGTCGATTTTAATCTTCTTAATAAGTATTACTTCTTTGTAAGTATATTGTCATATCGAGATAACAATAGACTTAGATATATCCACTTGGATTATCGGGCCGATCTGGTGAACTTAATAAAGCTTTCAAATATGGGCTCATTTAAATCATTTGTGTTTTTATAATTTTGAATTGTTTAATAGCTTTTTTTTGTAGTCTATTATTCTGCAGATATCGACATTCGTAAAGTATAATACGAGACAATAATATAGAAGATAGATATTGATATGAGGGGCAATTCTAATTTCCGTACTATATATGTATGTATATACATGTATATACACATACATGTATATACACACAGGTACGTGGTTGATATGAGTTATTTATTGCTTCTAACATGATTACCACTTGCCTTAAGGTGAAGGAAAACAACGTGAGGAAACCTGCATGTCTGAGAGAGCCTAGCAAGTATTCGAAAGGCATGTGAAATCCGCCAACCCGCACTTGGCCAGCGTGGACTATGGCCTGATCCCCTCATATTGAAGAGAGGTCCGTACCCAGCAGTGGGATGTTAAAAAGGGCTGAATAATATTTGTTACTTAGCATATACATATATTATTATGAAATTACACATACGATTTAGTTTTTATTTAGAAAATATTTAAAAAAAAGTTTTTTAAAGATTAAATAAAATATAAAACTTAATTATAACACAAAGCTTGTGAAATAAGTGTGTTATTTAACTATAATGTTGTAGGTAAATTCAAAATTTGTAGCACCAAAGCGGTTGTTTATTGGTGACTGGCGGCTCAGCTATAAGCAATTACATGGATATTGGTGTCAGGATGTCCGTTGAAGTAAGGCGTAAGTAGGACGCCTTTTAGTACCAAAATTTTAAGTGGAAATGTTTATTGAGATTCAAGTTTGGGCTTTTTACTAGATAAAATGTTGAGTTTTGTACTACATTTGCTGTTGCTATTAATAGACTGTTGGATCACTATATTTTTTCCATAGAGATAGTCTATATGTAGGTCAGAAACTAACAGAGATTATGTTTTATCTCATATAGCATTGCGAGAGTTTTTTTTTCGTTGCAAATTATCTTTTGAAAACTGAACTATAGACCATGTTTTTTTTTATAATAAGCTTTACACAAAATACACAAATTAACATCATTTATAAATTGAGTAAGAGTGTGTATTTTATGTAAAATTTGAGTATTAAAAGAAAAAGTCTCTTTTCTCAAAGCCTCTTTATAAAAGATGCTATTAATTTAACATTTTCTCGGATAAAAAAGGGACACAGGTTTTTTTTGCTGAAGATGAATTGTTTTGATTTTGGTGCCACAAAATAGGGACATAGATAACCCGTGACCTCAGACGTAATTGGCAATTCCAACCGGACTATAAAATAATCTACTGTACTACGGTGGTCATGATTTCATTGATATATATAGATTTATTCATTTTTCTTATACTCGTATGAAATAAACTAGCGTCCCCAAATAATTTTGCGTGCGTGTCGCGATTTATTTTCTTTTTTCATCATCTCCTGAACTATTATGTAACCAAATGATATACTGTGAAGGGCTATCTCTATTTTTATGTTTCCACTATGCAACTGGGTATTATTTATTAAAAAAAATACTTTTTGTAAACATGTCTATATCTGATAAAATATATATACAGAGAATTAAAGAGTTAGATATATTGACATAACGGACTTTTTTATAGAATAATTCTAAATATTTTCCATATATTATTTTCATTTATTTACAACCTGTGTTACAATACGATTTGACTTATTAATTTTTAATACACTAAAATCTTTCCTTCTTTCTGTACAAATTTAGATCATAACAGCAATATCGCATCTTTACAGTAGTTATGTAAGGACAGACGTTCGAGACTTGCTTTTATGTATGATTAATATTATTAAAATAATGAGTCATAGTATAATGACTAATTATCTACAACAATAAATGTACAAGTGGAAATTTAGCATTATATTTATATTTTCGTAGTTATAAATCAAGCAATCTGTCTGTTGAAAGTACCAATAACTTATAAGTCCAAGCAACTCTTAGTGGTTGGAATTACACTAGCAGAAGCTGGCGCTCAGCCAAACCAGCCAGGTATCCGCCTTGATGCAAAAGGTAAATTACATTCATTCTGTAGTAATAGAGGCCGTATAGCGGAAAATATTAGTATATTTTTCATCACATTTACTTTTTATTTAAAAAGGTACGCCGACTTTTAAATCACTTTACAAGTCATTATTCTTGAATAAAAAACTTGTTTATATGGGACCTTTGAGATATATACATAATTTTTTTTAAATTTAACAACAAAGGTTTGGTAAAGATATCATGGAACATACATTACAAAAGCATACATTTGAAGTTGGTAAAAATATTATGAAATCCATTAAAAACATTATTTTATGGAATATACGTGAATATAAAAAAAATACTAAGGCTTCGTCTATCATACATCTCTATAAAAAAAGAAATTGTCTTTGTCCAAAAATTTATTTTATGATTTTTCTATTCGTTATGATTTAAAATAAAGGAAAAATACCCATATTCCTTTAAAATTTTGCTTTTATGGTAGTTACTATGAAAGGGTAAATCTGTTTTCCTGAGTTATCATATTTAAAAAAAGTATACAATAGTTCTGATGTTTTAAAAAGTACCGCGAAAAAATAAAGATGGCGTAACCGAAAACAATATTAGGGTATTCAGAAGAACTAGGAGAACGTTTTCATCAAGATATTTATTCATATTCGAACACCGTTTTCAGGGCCTTGTATGACAATATGATGGGGAACTACATTTGGGGCTTACTGAGAGAAAGTACTTATAAATATGAAAGAAAAAGTAATGGGGTTCACTTTTAAACTTTTTTCTACTATTTTGTAATTTTTTGTATTTTTTTGTAATTTGACACGATATTAAATGTTGATAAAAATTATATATAAATAATTGTTTCAATTTATTTATAAAAAAAATTTAAATTATGGATATTCTAAAATATTGATCAACCGTTCGCCTAGATAAAAAAGCTAACTTTTCAGTCCATATATTTATATTTTTTTGTTTATCTTATCGATAAATCTATCGAAATTTCATACACTCTTATCAAAGTCAAAATTCGTGTTGACCCATGTCATCTATTGCCTTTTCAGGTAAGTTTAAAGTTATCACCTTTTTTAACGTTGGAAAGTGCATTTACGCTTACCTTCTATGTGTTAATATCACTCATTACAGTATCAAAATATACCAAACATTCACTCAACTTTTGTATAATAACATTAGTATGATTAGTGTTATGAGTACATCATTACCGAGAAAATACTTTACGGTCGTCTTTATCCTAAGTAAAATTGCTATTACAGTTGAGGAAATTGAAAGATTTCTAAAGAAAAATCTATAGACCACGATCTTCGTTGTATTCCTTTTTGCTTATTCGTTTGAAATGTTGTAGTGCTAGAGTTTTTTACGGTTTATGGCTGAATTATTCAGTCGATTGATATATATTGAAAAATAATTTTTGCTTTTGATATAACTAGTGACAGATCTCGACTTTGCCCAGACTGCGACTTTCTTAAATCTTGCTGGTTTTAAATGATTACACTATGTGTTATTAAATTTCTTGTCGTGAATTATTTGAAGCAATTTTATTTGTAGAATTGTTTAATGCCCACGTTTCTAAATATTAATACATAAAAAGCAACACTCGCCTGAATATTTCTCTGACAAGACTTCTCGTACTAGATAGTATTAAACTCGTTTCTATTCAAGAAAATCAAATAAACAGACAGATGTCAGTTGTCAGTCAGTATCACATAATATTAGCATGGAATCTAAGTAAAATTTAATTTACAATTTTACCTCGAGTTTCTTAAGTGAGGGAATTGTTTAAGTAAAAGCGGCTAATAACGCATTTTGTCTTAATCTAAACATTACATGGCCCACACAAAATGTATCTAACTGAAATCGAACTTGTAATAGTTGGGGTTAGTTAAATATATATGCTATTGCACCCTGAGGATCATAATGTTCTTTTTCTTAATAAAAATTTTATTATACCAAGTCAGCGTGCCAAATAACTATGTTTTTAACTACTGGTTCTTGCACATTTTTACCTTTACTAAGTTTTAATTACAAATGAGATCGGGTGACATCTCGTTATTTTAAAGTATGGTTTAGTGTGTGAAATTATTTGGTTTATATTTAGAAAACCAGGCCATTGGCACGATGTCTAACTCCCAGATCTCCTCCTACATTATTAATTTTTTTTTATATTGAGATCAATTCTTGAAAAATTCTTAGGACTTTCACTGTATTCAATGATGCAACTACAATACTTATAGTTCAATATTGGTTAAAAATATATCTTCAAAATTAACATACTACTAAATTTTTATTTACTCATGATTCCTTTTATAGCACATCTTTAATAACATATATGACGTATATATAAATACTAGTGACTCACCCTCGCTTCGCTCGGGTTCGTCCCTAGATACGTTTGTATTTTTTTTGGGCGGAACCCTAATTCTTTTTCTAAAATGAAAGTAGCCTATGTTATTCCCTATAACATAACAACAAGTATCTTCCAGTAAAAGTCCCGTGAAAATCAGTCCAGCCGTTTCAGAGATTATCCGGAACAAACAGATAGACAGACAGACAAAGATAAAAAATGTGTTTTTCTTATAAGTACCGTATATAATTTCATATGCATTTAATAAAACCCTGGTATTTTGACATTACAAACAGACATTTTAATTTTATTTATGACATGTACTTACAGATGACCAAAATTAGCATATAATATACATATTTAGACGGACAACGAATACATTTGTCAGTACTTTCGATATGTACAACCCAAGGGAAATAGTTCCCCTCGGCTTACCTTTTGGAAATCAAGTTATCCACCATTGTAAAAAGAGTCAAGAAAATTCTTTGTTTTCAATTATTCCAGAAACTATTTTATTTTATTATATTTATAAGTCCCGAGTAAACAAACGTTAATAAAGCTAATATGAAACGACTTACCTGTGTTTAAAGTTTTCTTGTTGTCACTACAGTATAATTTATACTTACTCGTAACTATGAAATAAATATAACCTTAGAAAATACAATGAAATAAAGGCTTTACTTGAATATAATATACATACAATACATATATATATATATATATATACATATATATATATATAATGCGTATATAAGTATACCAATAAAATACTAACTTTATATTTAATGTAGAAGGCATGTCCGCGTGGATTAGTGGCAAGAACGCTAGCTGCAAATTCCCGCTTACTGACAGTTCCATAGAAAATTGAATTGTACATTATAAATTTAATTTAAAATTTATTTTCTAAAAGGAATTGAATATTTTAATTTTTTCATTTTAATAAAGTTATATGATCTTTTAAAGTGAAGGTCTTTAGTTCGTGGCTACATTTAAGACAACACTAAGCTTCTATTTAGTTTAAATTATTAATTGTTCCCATTATAGGAACCCTACTTCGGTGGGCGGTGGGAGGTGACCCTCTTTGGAGGGCGGTGTACCATGCGGGTTGCTCCTGGTACTTCTCTGATAGCAGAGTGGACCTTGGAGCAACTCCATGGTTGTTGTGGTCTGCTTCGGCAGACCTGCCGTCGGGGCGTCGTAGTTGAATGCGTAAGCGATCCTGCGACGCCCCATTAAAACGGGGGAAGGCTTTGTTAGGTTTTAGTGGGTAGTACTGGCTTTGCCGGTGAGTCCCACACCTCGTGCGTTAATGCATTTCCCAACATTAAAAAAAAATGGTAGTTGATAATCTAACTAAATGTTCTAATGGATATTAGATAACTTCAAAGCAAATCATTTGAAGCCATGCTATATTTATTTTTATATCTGTTTCTAATATTTATTTTCTTTTAATAGCTAGTCATATTACAAGTACTTGTACATTATTAATGACGTAATTTTGAATCTTCTTTATAATCAGGTCAAACGTACAAACCCCTATGTATTACACAAATAACAATCCCCCAAGGGTCTAGCAAATTATTTCAGTAAATTTGAATTTTTCATCACTTTGATATTCGAAATAAATTCGACTGAATGTTTGTGAATGTTCCAAGCATGATAAATGTTGATTCGTGTAAAAATCCTCTCCTAACAGCCGCACCAATTTAAAAGAGAAGATTTTAAAACGCGTTACTTGACACCATTTTAAAGAACTGTCCTTTATTCCAATTAGGTAAAGTTTTCCTTTAATTTTATATTGAGATAATTCAATTTTATGTCATTACTTACTTATATTATTTCGCATAGACAAGCGACTCACTCTCGCTTCGCTCGGGTTCGTCCTTAGGTACGTTGTAATTTTTTTGAGCGGAACCCCAATGCTTTTTCTAAAATAAAAGTAGCCTAAGTTACTCCCTATAACATCAGCTATCTTCCAGTAAAAGTCCCGTCAAAATCAGTCCAGCCGTTTCAGAGATTGTCCGAAACAAACAGACACGCAGACAACAAAAAAAGTGTTTTTCTATTATGTTTTTCACTATGCCCAGGGGCGGCGCTAAGGTTAAATCCGGCACTGACTACAAAACCCATTATATCTGCTGATTAATTATTAACTGTTGATTTTTCAATATTTAGTAAACTTATGCACAATTTGATTTACAAGAGCATTACTCGTTTTGCTTCATTTGGGTTATAGTATTTTTAAAACCATAATATATGTACTTCTGAGATCCTACCTTTTGCAATCTATGTTTTTTTTATATTTTGAGTAGTTTTACACAAACTTAAAAGACAAATTGATACATACATACATTTTTTTGCACTATTTTTTCTTGGTTTCTAATGAGATCTGATATAGGTACCTATACTAATATTATAAAGAGAAAAAAATGTATTTTTGTACCGAACTGCCTATGCCGATGCGAATTTAAATGAAATTTGGAATGAAGAAAGTTTGAGACCCTGGGAAAGACGTAGGATAGTTTTTATCCCGGAAATCAAATGAATCCCGGAAAAGGGGGGTGAAAGTTTGTATGCGGCATCAATCATTTCTTTTTGAAGTAAGGGATATAATACTCATCATACTTTTGTATATTCATAAAATAGTATTATGTTTATCTTAGTATGTATAATTCTTTTGTACCTGTGTTTGTCACCTTACTCCTCCTAAAGGGCTTGACCGATTTTGATAACATTTTGTGCGTATATTTCAATGGGCTCCTGGATGGTTTAAAAACACAATTGGAACCGGTAGATGACGCTGCTGTCGATGTATCAAAGAGTTTGTTTTTTTAGTAGTTTGAACGCGGGCGAAGTCGCGGGTACTGCTAGTACCAATATATATTCCATACTAACCGTTAAAATGTCGCAAGTTTAGTTATAACAATAATACATGCTTTTTATTTCTCAACAGAAATATTAAAAATATACGAACAAGCTAAAAATATGTATTACTCTGACCAATAATTTTTTTTTTGCATTTTCTTACTTGTCAATTTCATTGTAGATTTTCAACTTTAATAGCAGCCGAATAGAGAAAGTAGTCAAAATATTAACAGCATTACTTTGTAGTCTATAAATAAAATCGAAATCATTTCTTTTCTTAGATGAAAAAAATCAGGAATTCGGTATCTGTTACTCGTATGTATGACACGTATTTGTCATTGAATAGGGGTGCAATTGTATCACACTGCGGCCTGTCTCGTCGGTTCTTGTAATAGGACCCTTTGAGTAAAATCGTATTGAAGAAAATGCCACATTCATATTAAAATACATCGTGCACATAATATAAATTATTTTAAATTATTATTAACTAGAGACCAGCGATTTTCGGCTTTGCTTATGTCCTGACAATATCCTGCGCAACTATTTTTTTTAATTATAATATTCTAAGAAAAAAAATTCACGTACCGAGGTAAAAGTAGTTTATATCTATATATACCTATCCATGAATGAACTCTGGCAGAAAATCACGAGAATCTGTCGTATGAACATAAAAAATGGACAAAACAACAAAGAAGCTTTTGCCATATTATTAAGTAAGGATGAGTAGATTACTTTCAGAAGTTTAGTGTCTCCTTCCAGTTATGTAACTGAAAAAACACACACACACATATATATGATGTATATATATATATATATAAACTTGCTATAAGTAAAAATTGAAATATCAATTAATTTGTTACTATATAGTTATAATTACGTTAGCCCGTTGATATACGTTCATGTCATTTATTACATATGCTTTCTTTGCTCTACAAATATGTACATGATTTTCGATGAAAAGATATTTCAACGAAAATCACCAAAATGAATGCCTACTTATGCAACATAAACTTCCTACGTAATATCTAAGAGGCATAAATTAGGAGCTAAGGGTAAGTTGAATTTATGTAGCGTATCCGTAGAATGAAAAACTTTTAAAAGTACTTAAATCACTACATAGTATATAACAAAGTCGCTTCCGCTGTCTGTCTATGATTCTATGTATGCTTCGATCTTTAAAACTACGTAACGGATTTTGATGCGGTTTTTTTAATAGATAGAGTGATTCAAGAGGAAGGTTTTAGTATATAATTTGTTAAGTTTTTGTATACATTGGCTAAAATATAACGATATTTGTTGGAGGTGTCGAAAAAAAAAGCGGTCTGGGAGCTTTCAACGAAAACGCTGCCTGAGAGAGAAACCCTTTGAGATATAACAAAATAATGTATGGTGGAATTGTGAATCTTATATATGTCTACAGAAAAGTCCGCGTTGGCATATGTCTATCTCTTAAGGATAGCATACTATATCCATTTTAATTCAAAACGTACCTAGGGACGAACCCGAGCGAAGCGAAGGTGAGTCGCTAGTATTATTGTAAATTTAACCTTATATATTCCTAATGAATGATAAAAAATATATATTCATCATATTATTTCACTCATTTTGTGCTTTTCATTGCTCTCTTTATCTTGCTTATAGCTTATCGATGCGAATGCATGAGGAATACATATACATATACGATACCTATGACGGTATATTGTTAAAATTTTGAGCAATATTACTACTAGTGACTTACCATTTGCTTTTTTTAAATTAGGTACGCGATTGGATGGTTTGTGGCGGTGGCATTACCTTCCAGCAATTCAGACAGACGTGACGATACACTTAAGAGGCGACCCACCTCGGTAAAGTCTTCTGAGGTGTATGTTGCGAGAATGGACCTTAAGAGCAAAGTTCTGGTTGTAGTTTTCTTCCTGGGTAGGCTAACCGTCGAGGTATCGTGGTGATCCTGCGACACCCAATTTGGACAAGAAAAGGTTCCGTTGGATTTTTGTGGGTACTATAATAAATAATAATAAATATGTTGGGACATTAAGACACAGCGCCATCTAGTTCCATGGTAAGCTACGAGGCTTGTGTTATGGATACCAGATAGTTGGTCCTGACGTTCAGACTGACGCAGCACGTCACGTCCCCTGCACGTCATCGGGGCGGTCGGGATGCTCTGTGAATCGAGGGCATCCCGGTTTAGGCGAGGCAGGCCCGCGGGGTACGGGCTGTCCACAGGGGTGTTGTAGTGAATGCGCAAGCGATCCTGCACACCCCATTGCACTGCGGCGACGGGTTCTGCTGTGGGTTTTAGTGAGTAGGAGTCTCACAGTACCCTACCCGACCCCGCCGGCATGACGGCCGGTAGGGTCCCCATGATGGGTTTCCCCAGCGTCAACAAAAAAATAATGGATACCAGATAGTTGATACACTACACATATATAATTTTAAATACATACATATTATAAATATAAACAACCATGACTAGAGTACAAACATTCGTGCTTATCACACAAATGAATGCCCCCAGCGGGACTCGATCCCGCGACCGCTGGCACAGCAAGTAGGGTCACTACAAACTGAGCCAAACGTGTCGTCAAACTACTATTGGTGAATTTCTATGTAGCCACCTGAACGTATGCAGGTTGTATGCGTTAATGCATTTCCCAATGGTAAAAAAACATAGTATAGGCTGTTATTGATATTTTTAATTAGTTCTAGCTTTACCTCTTTTCAGCGCTATAGTAATATGATGACAATTTAAAAAAAACACTATCAAAATGTTCATCAAATCAGTTGTAGAATTTATCGAGTTTCCTTTTATTTTTGAGTAAAGTCAAGCCAATTTAAAGCAAAATCAAAGGTTTGAATTGCTCTTTTAAGAGAACAACTTGTACCGAGTTACTAATGATTACTTCCGCACTTCTGAAAGGAGCTTTCTCCGTAGTAACATAAAAAGGACGTTCTTTATAAATACAATTTAAAATTCTATCCAACCAAATAAGACCGGCGTGCGTAAAAGACTCTCATAATATGTAAATCCCTCTAGGGTATTTTAAGTAAATTTTATTTGTTTTCTTTCAATATGTTAGCTTAAAGTTTGCGCTTCAGGAATATTAATATTTAACGACTAACTCTCGCTTCGCTCAGGTATGTTCTTAGGTGTCTAACAGTAGCCTACGTGTTACTTTAGGTCAAAGATTGTATAATAAATTTAATTTTAATACGTCCAGTCGTTTCAGTGTAAAGGATAACATAAACATTACACGTAAATAATATTAGTAGTTCAATTAAGTACTTCAAATATTAAATTTTCTCAATCATGACTTAACGTAAACGCGAAAGGGTCTTGTTTGCTTGTACATTTATTGGTTAAAGTTTGTTTATTCATCCTTCAGCAATGGTTCAACCGATCGCCGTAATTTGTTCATAAACATATTTTCGTTAGCTTCCCTTGTAACTAATAGAAACGTAAACTAACCAAGTAATTAATTTTTTTTATAGTCGAGAGCATACTTATGTAATCGATAATAATTGTCATATCGATTTGAAACATTGTAAATATATTAAAGTACTAGCGGTTCACCCTCGATTCGCTCGGGTTCGCCTCTAGAAAAACACTAATAGAGCTCTATTAGTTCCCACGGGAACCGTTCATTTTTCCGGGATGAAAAGTAACCTGTTGTTTGACCGGCAATATAAGGTATCAGCATTCAGCATGCCAAATTTTACTAAATTAGGTGCATAAGTTGTTGTGTACTAAACTGTATAAGTTATTATAGTTTTTTAACTATCCCACAGGAACTCTATAATTTTCCGGGATAAAAAGTATCTAAGATGTTGCCCGGGGATATAAGGTACTACCATGCAAAATTCCATTTAAATCGGTCCAATAGATTCGGAGATTAGCCCGTACAAACAGACAAACAGACAGAGAAACAAAAAAATTGAAAAAAACCTGGATTTGTTCTATTTGTCTTCTTACATCCCCCTGACTCGGTTTTTAGCATTTTTTTGCTATGTACAGACATTCGACCTCTACTGTTTTATTATAGTATAGATTTGCAATTTACCCTCGCTTTGCTCGGGTTCGTCCCTAGTTTAATTTTTTAAAGCTAAATCCTAATTCTTCTTTTAAAATAAAAGTAGCCTTAGTTACTCCATAATACATCAGTTATTAGCCAGTGAAAGTCCCGTCTAAATCGGTCTAGCCGTTTCAGAGGTTAGGTGGAACAAACAGACAGACAAAAAATTTAAAAATTGTGTTTTCCTTATAAGCACCTACCTTTTAAAATTTCATATACATTTAGCAAATAGACAGATAGACAAATTTTTTTTAACATTAGATATAAAAAGACACTTCAATTTTTTTTATCTGTATAGATGTTATTGGCATTATTTTATTCATTTTTATGAACTCCCATAGTATTATATTAGTAGGTATATACATTGAAAAAAGTCATTACGTATTAATTAATACATAATTCGTATATGTGAGTATAAAATAATAATATAAAATTATTTTACTTTCCTTTAAAATTTCATCAGTAGTATTGATTTAAATCGGATTATTATTATAAATGCATAAGTTTGTTTGTATGTGTATATTTGATGCAGCTTTTCGTAGAAACGATTGGACGGATTCGTATGAAAGTACATGAGACGGATTTGAATGGCATTTTATACTAGATACACTGTGTCGTGAGTAATATAGGTTACTGTTATCCAGGGATTCGAGGGAAGGAAGGGAAGGCTAGTAGATAATAAATATATGTATTTTCTCCTTTGTTTAGACACCATAAAACCCTATAAAACTAAATCACTAACTTGGTAGGGCTAATGTTACTTGTTAACGAGCGGTTGGTCGAGCTTAGGCTTAGTATTATCCTCTCAACTTTAACGCTAACACAAGACGACTGAAGCGAGATAATGGAAAAAACTTTGTCACTTTTATCACCAATATTCAGAAAGCGAAAAATTACCATTTTCCGTTTAAAGTATTTATGTATTTTTTTGTCAGAATAATTTATTAATAAGGATTTTATAAAATCAGTCAAGTGTGAGATGGATCAACGCATTGAGGTTAAAGTGTTGCGGGTTGAAATGTTTTTAGATTAAAAAGGTAAAAGTAATAATGTGATTTAAAGGAATTATGGTTCCGCTGTCTGTGGTCTAGTGGCTAGCATATACAGCTGCAGATTCGGAGGTTCTGGATTCGAATCCCAAGTCGGGCCAAAAATTTTTTATCGAGTCTTTTTATTAAGAAAGTCTCAGTAGCCGTCTGTAATTGGGAAACACGGAGGTTGATTCCTCGGAGAGCACGTAGAGCCGTCAGTCTTGTACCTGATCTCATCGTGTCGAATTTTCGTGGCACCGGAGTCAGAGAGTGATAGGAATAGAGAGTGCTCTTGTGCACTATAATATCTTCTGTACAGTTGGCTAGTCTCATTGAGACTGGCCGCATATACGGAATCGGTCAGGAGGATGTTAGCACATAGCAATGCTATACTGGTAAATACCACACCCCACCTATAGAAATGTGTTTGCTTGAATGTATAAAATATACATTATGTAAAAACAAAGCAGTTTTATCATGAACGCTTGAAATCGAGACACACCATTCAGAAAATGCATGCAGCGCCATCTTTAAGTGTGCAGTACCAAATAATTAAATGTCTAATGGTGGACCTACCGATTTTAACAGAAAAAAAACATGATCACATCGAAATTTGAACCTGGATTGAAACCTCATGATTTATAGCCGTAAGCGCTAGTCATTAAAGCGATGAAACAGTTATTATTATTTTACAACAATTATACAACAATTCATATACAATAATATTAAAAAGGAAATATCAAAGAATGTTTACGAATATGACACAAAAATAATATTTTATATTCATCCTGATTTGAATGAACATAATATTTTCCGTGGAAGGTAAATACGTTGTGCTACGAGAGGCAGTTTATCGGTACGGTTCAGTCGGAAGCAATTACACGAAGATTGGTGTCAGAGGTGCGGTGGAGCTAAATGGGAAATAAAAGGGACAATAGACATTTTGTGAAACACAAACAGCGGCAAAGCCTGTAAAGCCACCAATTACGTATAGTCTGGCTTAAAGTCATACTCTTAAAAATGAATTTGTAGGCGCAGCTACAGTTTATCTCAATTTATACAGTCAGGATTTATCAATTTTTAGAGAGTAAATAAAATATGTGTGCTCGTTTGTTTGTTTGTCTTTCTTTTACGTCGAAACGGCTTGACGGATTGACGTGATTTTTTATTGGAGATAGTTGGAGGGCTGGAGAGTGACATAGGCTACTTTTTACCGCGGGAGATTATCTCTTTCCCACGGGAAAACACGTTATAATACAACCAAAAATTTTTTTTTTTTCATTAATTGAAACTTGGTATTAATACTCTTTAATACAATTAAAGAAATACGTGTTTTAGCATTTTGCCAAATTCATCCCATAAGGGTGTAAAATAGGAGATAAAAGTTTGTATGTAACCTACCTTTGTAGAGTTTTTTTGTAGTTTTAGCGCGAGCGAAGCCGCGGGTTCTGCTAGTAGGCTATATCTGTGAGGTGATATCTGTGAACTAAATGAGAAAAATTGTCCCTTTCCATAGTTTCCATAATGTTATAAATACGAAGGGCAGCTCGAGTCCACAAGTACTCGTATACAAGATAAGTGCAATGTAGCATTGTTTACAGTTCTGGAGGTCACGAATGTGATTTCGGCACGGGAGTATTTGTATTCACCATATAAATGTTTATTCCGGTCTGGTTATGTAACGCGCAGTGTCTCGTGTAAAGCTGAGGGCGGTTTTATGTAGATGTAGGTTTTTTGTTTACTCCACAATAGAAAATTTATTAGGATAAAACTTTCATTGCTAATATACGTTTTTTTTGTTAAATTTTTCAATTTTTCCATTAGATATTATTTTATGTCTAAGATAAATTTATATTATTTAAAAATATACTTATAATAAAACTAAAATAAGTTCCTTCTCTTGAATACAATCCACGGACCTTGAAAAACCACTTGAAATATCATAAAATAACAATAACAGTCATGATAAAGTAAAACAAACATAATATTTGTGTCTGGTAATTATGGGCATTTACAATAGCAATACGCCTGTCATCGCAAGGACCAGTTAATGACGTCATGGATGATCTATATTTGGCTTATATAAGGACTTGACGTAGATTAAGATTAACTAGAAAAGGTTTTAACACTTTAGCTGTCAAAAAAAATCATAAGTGTCAGTGATGCAAATAATAAAGGCGAAAGTTTGTGTGTGCTTGTTATTCTTTCAGGCGGAAACGGCTGGACAGATTTAGATGAAATTTAGAAGATGCACAGATAGATTTTAGTACTATAATAGTAGTATACGCAAGGCCTTTCGTGCCTCGGAGAGCCCGTAAAGCCGTCGGTCCTGCGCCTTACTCTCACTGATCGTGTAGAGTGGTCGTCCCACCGGAGTATGAGAGTGACAGGAATAGAGAGTGCACGTTGTGTCTGCGCGTACACTTGTGCACTATAATATCTCCTGCGCAGTTGGCTAGTCTCAATGAGATTGGCCGCCGTGGCTGGAATCGGCCAGGAGAACATCATACGCAAGGACTAGCGTGAGGCATTTAGGGAATCAGAGCGAAGCGAGGCTTAGTCGTTAGATTTGTATTTTACCGATAGTCAAGAGAATACAAAACTTTATAAGAGTTACTCTTCTATCTTAGAGTGAAAAATTAAATAGGTACTGAGTGAGTGTCGTCAAGTTTTATATCTAGGCCACAAGACACTTAACATATTTTTAATAGATTGATAACAAAAACTTAGGTGTTAGTTATAACATAGGTGCATGTATGTAACTGATTTATAATAGAACATTTGTCGTGAAAATAATTCATATTTAATGCGTGGTTGTTTATGCTTCGAGGGTGGACTCACTAAAACTTCAAGAAAATATTAATCGTCAATGGCTGAAATAATTACATTTAAACCTATTTTTGGTTACTACTTATCTTTACGTAGTATAAAATGAAGTCGCTTCCGCTGTCTGTTCGCTTAGATCTTTTAAACTACTCAACGGGTTTTAATGCAGTTTTTAGTAATAGATAGAGTGATTGAAGTGGAACGTTTATATGTATAATACATGCATATTGTAGTGCAGAAAAACCGAAAAATTAAAAGATTTGTATTTCATACTAACCGTTAAAACGTCGCTAGTTACTTATTATTATATCTTATTGACAGCATAAATAATTTATTGGCATGAACAAAGTGCCTAAAAAACATCAAACACATTTGAATTTTAAAAACCTATTTAGAGAACCATACACATATAAGTGAACTTAATTTTGTTTTCCATACGCACAGTCGGACATGACGAATTTATAAGGGTTCCGTCTTAGCCATTTCACTGCGGAACTCTAAAAAGGCCTTATTTTAATGTATATTACAATTAATTTATTTTTTCGCAGTTTTGTGTAAACTATGTCTTTGTTACATTAATCGCTACTAGTCGAAATGAGCCGGAGGCTGTTGGGGGTCTGTCAGAAGCAAATCGTTGATTTTCTTGCACTCGCTACGAGTTACGTTGTTAATTGGAATATACTCGTATTATTAATTAATATGAAAGGATTCGTATTGTTGTGATAGTTTCCGAATGTTACAGACTTAATTAGCTTGTAGGGTATATTAATTTACGGATGTTCTTCTTCGTCTTAATATAAATATTGTAATCGGTGTTATATCTACACTATTATAGAAAAAAATCATCTGTTTGTTTGTATGTAAAATTATTATATTTAAACAATTTTAAAAATTCTTTATAAACATAAAGAACAATGCAACCTTTTGTATGGACCGGTGGAAAAAGTCGCACTGAAGGTTGACTTCGTCCAATCGCCTCCTGACAGTTTGATCGCTAACCAGGACCTGGTGTTCCGTCTGTAACTTTAAAACCAATTGCCTAGCCGTAACGTTAAGTTGTCTTCTCGTCGTAATTTGTAAAAATCGGTCTTGTCTTGCGGTGGTTACACGACTGTCTCCAGTGTACCGCTCAGTCACCTCGCCAGTATCCCGATAACGAGACCACGATCTTGGTATGACGATTTGACTAGTGCCAATGGCATCAGCAACATTGCATTGTCTCGCGCCCGCTTCTAGCATACCTATTACTCTCTTCTCTGCTTAAATGTCGGCGTTCCATGGTATAGAAAAAACCACCAGTATTAATTTAATAATTAGACTTGCGGACAAATTAAAAATTAAATAGTAGATATAAACTTGCGAATAAATTAAAAATTAAATTAAATCTTTAATACACACAAGGAAGAAAATGTATCGTTTCGCTTCGCTTCGCTTCCGCCATTATTATTTTTATTTCATACATAGAATACAGAAAATAAATGAGCCAGGAATAAATTGACGTTTAACACTTTTTCAAACGGCCAGTACTTTTAAAGTTATGCTAATAAACGTGAAATATCCTTAGAGAGTGTTGATGTGTGTATTATGCAGTCGGAGACATTCACACGTAACTATTATTAAATACATAATAATATGTACAATATATATACATATGTTTGTCTCCAAGTGCCTAATCTACCATGTTTCTTCGTCGTTTTGTACTCATCTTTTTAGTTCGACTTGTATATTTTTTTTTTTATTTACAGCTTTTTAGTTTTGGTCACTTAATTTTTTTAGTTTTATTTAACAATTTCTTATCCCAAATTATTTTTAAACATATCAGTTGTATATACTTTTGTAATTGTCTTATAAATACCTGTATTTTGATACCCCACTTGGTTGATTCGGACGAAAGAAAAGTTTTCAAAACAGACAAATTGGTGACTTAGATCCGCCATGTTAATTTTTAATGATATCTACATTACACCGCCCACCTATCAAGACGAATCAGACGACGTATGTCTCATTAAAATCGGTTACGATGTTTAGTAGATATTTATATTATATTTATTATTTAGTAATTATGAGGGAACATAGGGTCGGACACACATACGTATAGGTCAAACACATAACCCTCCTTTGGGCTTCGCCGCAGTTGGGTAAAAGTGTGCTTAGGTAATATGTCATATATATTTTTTTTAAAAGTAGGTATTATAATTTTTGTCTAGTTTTTATTACGTCTTACGTGAGTTTTACCAACATACGAACTTTTGCGTCTATAATACTTAGTAAAGAATCTCTAAGAAAAAGTATTGTTTTTTTTTAATATTTTATTATAAATATACAATTTTATATTTACAATTTAACAAATATTTAAGCGTTTATTGTGAATCGCTAAAGCAAAACACATTTCATTTCCAAGTTTGCATCTGCCCATAATGGTTCGCTGAATGCAATAACGTTCGCAATATGCGTACCTATAAATACTGGAACTAGTGTTATTGCATCTAGCCAAAATAAATTGAACTATTATATTAGGTCCGTGGGTTCTCGGAATTCGCACGCTCCGTCACGTTGGTGGCAAATAATTTATCAGTGTCGGCAACAAACTTCCCTCTGACCTCATCTTAGACTGTCTTCATCAGAAAATCTATATTTTATTCAAGAAATAAATTGAATGATAGACTTTTATCAATATATATACATACATAGGTCATAAAATTGTAACAGAAGGTTTTATCATATGAAATGTTTATAACAAGTTATCGTGTACCCCAATTTAGTGCCAGTTTGACCATGTGATAAAACGCTTAGATATGGCACTTCTACACATTTATATTAGCGATAGCCGTTGTAGATTGACATGTTGTCCAAATTCTCTAAATTAAATAAACTAATTTTAATAAGCACATAAATTCAAATTGATCAACCTATCCGACAGACCTAAATGAACACACCGATAGGTGACGATTTTTTAAATTATTTTTTCCCCACAGCTGAACACGGACCTCCCTAGCAATTAATATTGCGATTAGCCATTCGTAGCCAAAAATTAGTCGTACATAAAAATATGATAGGTGTGACACTTGAAAATTGAACCTGCTTCAGTTAGGTTTCAAGCGAAACCGTTTTTATCATAACATGTTCCCATACGCAAAATAGATAATTTCTATTAAATTGTTTTACTCGTATCTTGTATAATAAGTAGAAATGAATAAAAAGCGGTGGGTCGAGAGGGATTACTGACGCCTTTACGTCTTATGGTATTTAGATTGGTCAAAGTCAAACGATCGCGATTTTTTGTCGGAGGCCTCTATATTTTCCTTCTTTTATATATTCCTTCTTTTAATGAAACAAAAAAGTCCCTTTGTCTTGACCATAAAGATATTAAAATAATAGTAATAACTTTTGTACACATCCCATCAGTAAAAATTGTGAGAATTAAAAAAAAATACTAGTATATTCTAGCTTAGCTTCTAGCTGTAGAATTACAATTAAAATAGTATATATAGTAGTATATAGTCGTTAAAATTCTAGCAAAAAATTAAAATATAAAAAAAATCTCCTAACTCCTAACTTGTTTATATTTCGCTTTTCTTCTTTTAAGGTTTCGTAAATTCGATAGAAAATGAATCGTTTGAAGATTAATCGTGTGCCATCTGTTCGTTTATTATACAATTAAAAAAATCTTTTTTTCAAATTTAGTTAAAAAAAGAGTTGATTTTTTGGACACATTCAAAGAATGATGTAACCTAATAACGGATGCATATTTACCAAATCAAATCTAAATATATGTACTTTCTTTAAATAGACTCCTACAAGTACTTTTACTAGAACTTACCTAAGTAAATGAATTCAGTTTTATAAAGGTAACTTTGAAATAAAAATAAGTTAAGTGAAACACATTATATTATTTTAGTAGTAATAAATTATATCGATCTTCTCGTGGTTAATTTTATGATTCAATGAGAATTCTATATACTTATCTTTATATAATACAAAGGAGATATTGTGAAAAAAAAGTAAAATTTCTCTACGTAAGTACCTATTTATACTCTAATAAAATCTTATTATTAATTCTATTTAGACTATTTCAAAGAGCACGTAGAATCAGTAAGTGTCGTGGAAATCTAATATCGTAGGGAGACACGAATGTAGCACCAAATTTTTTATGACTAATTTGATTTGTCTCCGCTCGCAGAATTGGATTCTGAGCAGGATTCAGTTAATAAAATGCTTAATAGCTTTTAGCCGGCTGTCTACAGGAATAAAAATTATTAGTTAGTTCATGACTCAGTAAAACCGTGCCCGGTTAGACCAGATAGAGATCGTAGGTTTGATTCCCGCGACTGAACGTTTGTTGGGAGAACTCAATATTTTTTTTTGTTTTTATTTTATTTTATTATAAGTTACACTGTATAATATAAATATTTCACTATTTAAACAAAAAAGCAAATACAAAATAGAAAATATAGATATATGTATAAAATAGTAAAGTTATACTATTTTTATAATGATACTTTCAGATTAGACCCCATCTTTGTGTCCCTATCATAGAGTATATTGCTACATATATAAAGTCCCTATCCCTTAAGTAGTTTTTCTTTTCCCAGGACAAAGAGTAATTTTTGTCACTTTCAACCCAAACTTTTCGTCGTAAATTTACTTTTATCCTGTCGGAATCCTTCTCTAAATGTGAATTAGTCTATGTTACTATTTTTCTATTTCATCTAACGGCCACTGATAATTTTCAGGAAATTAGGGGCTTCAAATAGACAGTCAGACAGACAGGCAAGAATATTTTGAATTATTGTTTTATGGGGAAGCTTTTATATTAAATACATAATTGAAGATCGCAAAACAATTTCTATTATATTTATAAGCAAGAGACTACGAGCGTATTTGTATTTAGTATAGCAATTTATGTCACAGATATATTTTGTTAGTTTTACTTAGTACCCACATATTTTTTAAATTAAATTTGTAAGAAAATACTAAAACTCACATACATAAAAAATATTATTTAGCGACAAACAGAAGCATTATGAGAATACGAATTTATTTTTCCTTTGAATGTAATTTTTGTCTCAAGCTTTTATTAGTGCCATTCCATTTACTTTTAATTTTCTTTAGTGGAATACGTTTTAAAACTATTGTTATCGCATAGCTTTCTTGATAGCATTAGCAGGAACTTGGTGAGATCATCTTCAGCTCTTCGCTTTCTGTTAGTAGATAATAGCAGATGTCACTATTTATCATCAACAAACGCCGCCCATAGTACGGAATCCTATTCATGGTTTTAGTGTGAAAGTTTGTAAATAAATTTGGATGGTTATAACTCAATGACACTTTAAAATTTTATACAAATTGACATAGCGGATAGATGCTTTTCATGTAATTTATAACTTTAATTTTGTTTTTATTAATATACTAGCATTGCCCGCGGCTCCGCCCGCGTTCAGATGACCAAAACCCAAATTCTTAGGTTTTACGTATCAGTATACTCTTACATTGAAGTTTTTGTATTTTTTCTCAGAAATGAGACATTTTCGCGCGGTAGAAAGTATTCTATATGTTGACCCTGATAACCAGCTATCACCATACCAAATTTTATCAAAATCCCTCCAGTGGTTTTGCTGTGATGCGGTAACAGACAGACCGACAAAAATTCTACAAACTATAGATTCGGCCTCTGTATCGATAATAATGTTTATTTCAATAAGATTTTCCAAAAAATATTTAATGTACAGATTCGGCTTAGTTACAATTTTATTATATGTATAGATATACCTGTTTTAGAATATTGAATGAAAACAGCTATGAGTAATAACTAGGAGGATATTAAAAGCGAAACAAAGATTATGGTAAGTGGAGCTAATTTTGTTAATCGTAAGGAAAAGTAAAGTTAAGTTAATAAATATGATATTATTTTTCGAAAGATATCTTATCAAAGGAAAATTGCTTTATGTTATATATATGTATAACGTATATATATATCTGATTACGATTATGGTACGTATATATGTAGCTGATTGAAAGAAATATTTAAGCCCGAATAAATGAATCCACTAGTAAGTTGAAAATTCTCATAAAAGTTTTTTGTTGTAACAAATGCCTTTCCGGAGGGATATCTAACATTTCGCCGAGTTTGTTTGCAAGTTGGATTTCAACTTTTAAATTCAATAAAACCTCCTGACACGACATTCAAATGTTTTGGGTTATTTCAAATGCATTCAAAATGTTGTCAATAACGAGACATTATGCACATACATAATGTAAGTATCTTACACTTACATGCTCTTACATAGATTGCCAGACACACAACAGTTGCTACATTTACAATTAAAAATACTTACAAACAACTGAAAATATTTAGCTTTAACTTGTAATACTCGTATACATATATTCATAAGTTTAATAAAAAATCTTAAATCAGTAGATTCACGCGCTATAATTATAGTAAACTGGGTAATAGATATTATTTCGGTGTCCTCATAATTAAATTTTGTAGCTATTGTGAGACCAATTTTTTGCATTTACATACATACACATTACACACACAGTTATTAGAAAACATGTAGGTACATATTGTATATCTCCGACTGCATTATACATATACTATGTTCCTTCGTCAACTTGTTCTTATCTTTCAGTTCGCTTTTTACGCAGTCGGGTTTTATTATTTTTGTAAATTAATTTTTAGTAATGGATAAATTGATTAAAAGTGATTAATTTTATACCCAAGGAATAATTAAAATTTCTCTTAAAAAAAAGATTACATATATTTTAGTAGACTCTTAAATACTTTTTTTAGAAAGCCACAATGCCAAGCCAAACACAAAGTCTCTCCCGTGACAATGATTGCTGTAAAGCATTCGAAACGTCGGGATACAAAATCAAAATAAATCCGAAAAGATAGTTTTATTTTAAATGTCAAATGTTCGCCTAGATCTAAGAATCATCAATCATATCAAACCACAATGCTCACATAGTTCAGTTGTAAAGAATAAAAAATAAATTCACTTTCTAATAAAATATTAATTAATTTTCTCAAACGCTTCAACGGCAAAATGTGCGCAATATAAAGTCCAAAAATTAATTGCCGTTCACGTAGCCTATAAGCTTCGTAATATTGACGAGTAAGCTCGTAGATTGGTTTCAACGTCGACCTTTGCAACTGATAATAATTTGAATCGATAATTTAAAAATTCTTCGATGGAGAGTCACTATAAGATAATTTGTTAATCAGTTTTCAATTTTAAGTTTTTAATACTTCGTTGAATGGAATAGAATTGAACATAAAGTGTGTTGTAATTTTTTTATATGAATGTAACTTTTTTCTTTCCCTTTCATATTTACCACACGCTCAGAGGAAGAAATGCTGGTGTAATTGTATGTTTTGTACATTTTTATTTTGAAATTAAGGGTAACATTTTTAATTCCACACAATACTATTTGAAACATTTTCTCTAAACTATAAATGAATATGTATCGTAAATATTTCTCTGTCCTTATACAATTTTTTTTTTGTTTTCGCTGGGGAAACCCATCATGGACCCTGCCGCCGTCATGGGCAGGGTACTGTGAGACTCCTACTCACTAAAACCCACAGCGGAACCCTTCGCCGCAGTGCAATGGGGCGTGCAGGATCGCTTTCGCATTCACTGCAACACCCCTGCGGACGGCCCGTACCACGCGGGCCAGCCTCGCCTAAATCAGGATGCCCTCGGTTCGCAGGGCATCCCGACCGCCCCGATGACGTGCAGGGGAGTCAACGAGAGACCCCCCCGCAGTAGCTCCTCTAGGGTGGCGGGAGAAGATGCGCATACCGGCGCCTCCTCCCCCCCAGCCGACGGCGACGAAGAGGGTCTGCTAAGGCGTTAGCCTCGCGTTCCCTCTCCGCCGTCTCCTTCAGGTCCTTATACAAATTACCCCAACACCTTTCAACTCGATATCTGATGATATTCTCCTAACCGATTCCGGCTAGGGCGGCCAATCTCAGCCCAACTTGGTCCGACCCGAGACTTGAACCCTCCGAGTGTGCAGCCATACATGCTAGCCACTACACCACCGAGGCAGTTAACTCGATATCTAGTTCCTATTAGGGGATAAATTATAATACAATAAAAATAAGCCCTTCTTATATATGTATATACTGATAGTTTATTTTGTATACATTCATAGTTATAGTATATATACATTATAAATGTTACGTTGGCGATAGTTTGCTGTAACATTCGTTATTTTAAGTTAGTTATGTTATACATGCTGCCAGATTGACTCTATTATTGGCTTTGCAGGCAATTTCAAATAATAATTAAAATGTTCCCGGTGCATGCACATCTGCCGCAGATCGTTGCAGTACGCATTTACTTTAATAACTGTTTGTTAACACCTTTCAAATTGACTCATTTTACTAATTGTAATTGTAAATATGTTATTGTATTTATTTCCTATGAATAATCTGTCCTCTTTTTTCGATTTTGATATTTTCCTTAATTTGATGGCTATTATTTGAGTATGCCGTACATAAATAAAATTATAGGAGCTGTACGTTTTATAAAAAAAACTTACTTTATGCTAAAACCTAAAAAATAACCAAAATAGTTTTTGTAAGTGTTGATAATTCCACCTTTGGCTGAGCAGATTTTAATGAAACCTCATGCTAGATAGAGATAAGGAAGGAAAAAAGGAAAAGGAGATAAACGATTTAACTGGTTTGTATAGGGCTTTCCCTAGCGGGTAGAGAGTGACGTGGAGTCACAATATTATAAACATTTACACGCCACATCCCTATAGTAATAATTCCAGAAATTATACTTACAATCTTCAAATGCGTCACTACGTTTCTCGTATTGATCGTTTTAAATGGTCTTATTTTATTTCAAGCTATCATTTCGCGTATAAAGTTAAAAGTAAAAAAAAAGACTTAAAAAAAGATCACGACCCAAGTACATCAAAGTGATTTAAAAACTACTCTCTCATGTCTGAAATCCATTTAAATACAGCATTAGCGAAAAGTATCTAATCTGCTTATATATTTTTCATCCAAACACATTAATCACTGTAGCGTCGACCACCTTGCGATAACGCAAGCCAGGCTGTTTTAAGTAATTTACGTACCAGGGGCTTGTGTCATAAATTGTTATGTAATCTTATCGACACTGGGTAATTCCAGATTTATATGTATAACCTATGTATTTATAATATACCTATAGATTATTTTACTCAGGCTCAGGTTTCTTACAAAAATGCGGTAGTACATAGTAACTATTGTGTCGTCTGTTAGATCTATCGAAAAATAAGATATTTAATTTGTCTTACCTAGAGTATTATATGATCTGTGGTCTTACTTAGAAACATAAAATGTTGTAAGATCATTATTTTTTAACTAAGGGTATTTTTTCAGCTTATCATCGTCTACTGCTGGACGAAAGCTGTACAATCCAATGTTGTCCTTGGGAGTAGGGTTCCCTCTGGGTTTATAATAAAACTCCAGTGATTGGATTGTGGTTAAAAATTTATTTTGTTCGATACCATATATACATATCATCTTAACCAAACGATAGCGCGTTTTAGATTACCCCCAATGCCATCTATTAAAAATATATGTGCAAACATTTAAATTTTATACATTTAAATTTTGAATATAATGGAACGCGCTTTTATACTATGCCAGTCCTAACTTATCGTATAGAAACTTATACATACCGCCCACCATAAGGACATTTTGTCCTTATAAAGCATTGCTCACCATGAATGCTTTGAGAGAAAAAGCTACATTTATTTTGTAATTGGAAGAATACATAGTTTAGATGTTGGTCGTTTTAACATAACATTTTTGTTTGTTTTAATTGTGACTACTCTAACAATTCTATCCAAACCCGGATGAGTATCAATAATCTTTCCGTATACCCATTTGCAAGGTGGTAAACCATCTTCCTTTACAACTACAATGTCACCAATGGAAGGCTGTGACGATTGTGTAGTCCACTTATATCTTTGAAGGAATTTAGTCAGGTATTCCTGAGACCAATTTCGCCAAAACTCCTGCAGCATTCGTTGGATGTAGGTGTGACCAATCAATTGAAGTGTGGTCAATTCCGCAGGATACAGACCTCTGGAAGGACAGTCTGCTGAATTTTGCAATCCTTTCCGGTAAGTAATCCATTCATTTAATAAATTTGTAGGTACTTCCTCATCCCAAGCTAAACCAGCTAGCCATAGCTTTTGTATCATTATTTTTGCTATTACGATGCTTGGTGCCAACCAACCCAATGGATCATATAAACGAGAAACATCCGCTAATATATTTTTTTTTGTCACAGGTTGCTGCAACGCTGGAAGATTTACCGAGCACCCGAAGGAGTCACTGGTGCGGTCCCAGGTAAATCCTAGTATTTTCATGATATTGTCTAATTTTAGCTGCAATTCTTCTGCTATTTCTTCATCCTCATCTTCCTTTTTTATCTTTTCTAATAGAACATTACTATTGCTTGACCATTTTCGTAATTTGAAACTACCTTTGCTTAACATAGAATTCATTTCATTGTATATTTTAAGTCCCTTTTCCACAGATTCACATCCAGTTATTAAATCATCTACATAGAAGTCATTCATTGTTACTTGAGCTGCTAACGGATAACAATCGCCTTCATCGATTACAACTTGCTGAAGAGCCTTAACCGCAAGATATGGAGCTGAAGCAGTCCCAAAAGTAACAGTGAGCAGTCTGAAGTGTTTATCATTACCAGCACTATCTTTCCACAGAATACGCTGGAAGTCAGTATCTTGATTTGCGACTTTTATTTGCCGGTACATTTTTTCGATATCTGCTACTAAGCAAATAGGATGCTGCCTCCAACGAATCATGATATGACGCAGATCTAATTGCAGACGCGGACCAACTAACAAACAATCATTTAATGAAACTCCATTCTTTCCTTTTGCAGAAGCATCGAAAACTACCCTTAACTTTGTAGTGTCCTTGTCTTCTCGTATCACAGCATGATGAGGTAAGTATACTGTATTTGGCTTATTTACTTCTGATTCTGGTACCTTTTCCATATGACCTAACTGTAGATATTCTTCCATTACTGCTTCATATTTATTACTGAATTCTAGATTTCTTTTTAGCTTTAATTTTAATGTATTCCATCTTTTTTCAGCTACTTCCTTAGAAGAACTGAACATGCAATCTGGGTTTTCCATCCTGAAAGGTAAGCTAACTATATATCTACCGTCTTCATCTCTTTCAGTAGTACGAGCAAATAGTTCTTCGCAAACTTGTTCTTCATGTGTCATTCTTTGTTGCTTTGTTAGTTCCAGGTCAGATTCGAGTTCCCAAAATTGTTTTAGCATGTCGTTGTCGTCAGTTCGACAATGAAAAGTATTAAACTCCGTATGATTTTCCTCCCTGGTTGATGTAGTTACTTCACCCGAGACAATCCATCCAAACGATGTGTTCTGGACTACCGGTGAACCTTGAGGTCCCTTTTTAATACCCTCCTGAATTATCTTGTCATAAACTTCAGCACCTAACAAAACGTCTATTTTGTTTGGAGTGTGATAATTCGGATCTGCTAATTCTATTTCAAGAGCTTCAAGCCATTCCAATGCAGTTATTCTCTTGGCTGGAAGAAAACTAGTGATTGTTTTCAAAACATAAGCCTTTACAGTGATATTATAATTTGGATCAATCATTGATTTAAGTTGAATAAAGACCATAGCTTTTGGTGACACATTACTATTACCCCCTAAAACTGAAACTTGTTCCCTTATAGGAATTTTCTTTAGTCCCAGATATTGGACTGTCGCTTCAGTTACGAATGACTTCTGTGACCCTTGATCTAACAACGCTCGAATTATATAATGTTCTCCTGTTTTCGACGCGGCCTTGACTAACGCAGTGGCTAGCAACACCTGATTACGAACTAGTCCTGTCGAAAAGAACGTTGCTAAAGGAGTTGACTCCATCTCGTTGTTTGATTCTGAACTTGATGAACCAATGTTACCATTATTATTTTTAGTTGTTTCAGCGTTGGCTCCAGAAATACCTGAACTTGGTGGATGTAATAGCGAGTGATGCTGACGTTTGCAAATACGGCATTTGTTTGAACTTTGGCAGGATTTGGCAGAATGATTATTCCCTAAGCAATTGAAACATATGTTATGGGTTTGGACAAAATTGCGTCGAGCGTCTACAGTTTCATTAGAAAAACGCTTACAATGTATAATCCTATGATCCTCAGAACAAAATGCACATTGAATCTTATTAGCTGAAGCTACAAAAGTTCTAAATTTATTTACATTATTATTATATTGAGAATCTTTGGTTACAGTAGCTGATTTGGTGTCCAAGAACTCTAAGGCTCGATAACGATTTGTAAGGAATTCAGAAAATTGGTTAAAGGTTGGTAGTTCTTCAGATGAATTATTATTTGTTACAGAAAATTCCCACTGTTTCCTGGACTCCGAATCGAGCTTTAAGGTAAGTATATGAATAATAATAATATCCCAAGTGCTTACATTTATACCTAAATTGGTTAATGAACTTAAACAATCATTAGTTGTATCAATAAGATTTTTTAAACAATTAGCTGACTCTGATGTAATATTTCTTTGACTTAATAAACGTTTCAAAATAAAATGTGACAAATATCTTTTATTATTATATCTAGAATTAAGTAATGACCAACACCTTTCATAATTTGAATCTGCTATATGTATCTGTCTGAGCAGCTGTTCGGCCTCACCAGATAAATAACCTTTTAGATAATGCATCTTTTGTACATTGTCTAGTTCTTTATTAGTGTGTACAAGCGATACAAATAAATCCCTAAAAGTGGTCCATTCAGCATATTGACCATTGAATGTTGGAATAACTATACGGGGTAATTTAATGTTAGATGAATTAGCATTATTTACATTTGTAACTGAATTATTATTACTTGAACGATCAAATGAGGCAAGTGTTTGTTTTAATTCAATCATATGATCGATATAAAATTCTTCCACACTTCCTATTATATCCTCTTTAAAATAGTTATTGTCAAAACCTTGAGATAACTTAATTATATGATTATGGTTATCACTAAACTGAGACCATAATTGGTTTAGAGTTTCCATTCGGATCTCTACATACTGAACAGTTATGCGATCCTTAGGAGACTTTTTGTAATTTATCCGCGCTTTATGCATACGATCATATAAATTTATTTGGACTTTAATTAAACTATCCATTATAATTAAATTTCTAATATTTCACCTCAAGTACAAAGTTTCAAATTTTACAAGTCTTTTTTTATAATTTAATTTAGCTCTTATTCTAAATTACACTAAATGTTAAAAGTACGAAAATGTTCTAAGTCCAAATTTCTTCACTAGTAATATTTACTAAGTTAAATCACTCCTAGCATTAAAGTTCAATTTCACTAATATAGTTTCTTCATAGAGAATTCGTTAGAGTTAAATCACCAATTGACTTAAAGTTCAATTTTGTTAGATTATTTTTCCACTACTTATAACTTTGAAACACTTACAGTTTTTTGTTGATCACCTCAATGGACTGTATACTGCACTGACTGTCCCACGTGACGCGTCTAGTGCTCCGCGCCTTGCCTTGCGCCAACAATTGTCCTCTCCTGACAGGCGCCTTCTCCAGGCACCGTCTGCAGTGGCGAGTTGCACCCTTGCAACTTGGCTGCTGCTGAAGTTCGACCAGCTCGCACAAGCGATCCGGCCAAAGTGATGTGATGGCGTAGAGTCTTCCGACGATTCGCTGATCCGACTCTCGAAGGACCAAATGTACAATCCAATGTTGTCCTTGGGAGTAGGGTTCCCTCTGGGTTTATAATAAAACTCCAGTGATTGGATTGTGGTTAAAAATTCATTTTGTTCGATACCATATATACATATCATCTTAACCAAACGATAGCGCGTTTTAGATTACCCCCAATGCCATCTATTAAAAATATATGTGCAAACATTTAAATTTTATACATTTAAATTTTGAATATAATGGAACGCGCTTTTATACTATGCCAGTCCTAACTTATCGTATAGAAACTTATACAAAAGCCTTCCCCATAACTAAAGGTATATAGACTTTAAAACCGCTTTAAATGTAACTACTATTGCTTTAGTGTTAGAGAATTGGAAGGGAAATTTTATTGACAGATTTATATAGATTTTTGGTTCCCGACGTTATAAATCATGATCGCGGGAAAAAGATAATCATTAAAATATGCATATTTACAAAGAGGGCTATCGTTTCTGGCGGCACCAGTTGGCGCTACTGGTGAATGAGGTGCTATCGCTGTCGTTGAAAAGTATTTATTAGTGCGAAAAGGGCCAAAATATAATTATAATTGTTAGCGCGAATACAGTTCTATCAGAATTTTAAAAATTAATCATAACCAAAAAAAATAAATATTGACTTATTCGTAACTCTTCTTGTAAACCAATAAGATTTATTGTGCCGTAAGGTGTCTGTCATGATTAATCAGGAATAGCACTACCTGTACAATAATGATAATTGTTTTTGAAAATCCGCAATAAAAAGCTCGTAAACAGTAAACTTTCAGTACCATTTGACATTTCTAGAGACCTCACTCTACACTAGTGACCTCTCGCGGCGAATTCAAGCGCGGTAGCCTCCATTGGTAAAGATATTGGGTAACAATATAGGTGAATTGAGCATTTCCACCTTTTTAGCTCGAAGGAGGGTTAATGTTTGACCTGAACTATGTTGATGAATAAACCTAGTATTTTGCAGCCTGAGACATACATATTTATCATTGCTGCGAGTCTTGCTTACTTGTATGTACTCGCATGTCTCCGACTGCATAATACTATATTTTTCGTCTACTTGTTATATTTATAGTGCGATTTATACGCAGTCGGTTTTTTGTAATATATTTTTCAAGTCGTTTAAAATATTTTGTAATTCCACACTGATATGCTAATGTTAATCAATGGATAGTTAAAAGCCAAACTTGATTCTTTGATGTTATTTATGTGGCTTACACTCTAACTTTAATTTAACTTAAAATAAAATACATAAAGATTTTCGTACAGAATCTAAATTTAAAATGTTTCGATAAAATATCTGTGTGCAAGCAAATTGTAAGGCAAATCAATCATCCTTGTCAAGAACAGCACACATGGCTGTCAAATACAATATTTTTCGAATTTGCTTCAAAACTTAATCAATTTAAGTTTAACAATTTCATAAAAATAGAACTATTTTCAACAGTATCCGCATTCGAATGATCTTAAGGGGCCATCAATTGTCCGCATTGAGATTAGGCCCGAGAGCACATCGCTGACTTACGACCTTCGCTCCGCTTACTTTGAACTGAATTTATTTTAAAAGAAAATTGAAGATATGAAAATAGAATTGAAATTTCTAAAAATATTTGCATCCAAGAAATCTTGCCTTATAGTAATTGAAATGAAAATGAAATATGCATTCTATAAATATTCATCAACAGTGCGATCTTTACGTTTAGTTTATTATGGCTTAAATTCAAAGTAAGGTAATTTTCACCCATTTGCTACATGCTTACCAGATGTAAACATGGAAAAAAGTACAAACATACAATTGAAATTTACTTTGAATTGAAGCAATATATTAATCAATATATAATACTTCATTTTGGGGCTGCGCAATGAAATCTCGTATTTTTAGCTATAAATATAAGTATCATTTTTTATATATTTTTTACTATTTTACCATTGGCTTTGCTGTCTTCCAGCTTCCTCTATCACAACAAATAGCAGTTTGCGCAATGCTACTCAGCTGTCAGACATCTTGCATTGCTTCAATTTTTCAAATTTACAGATTTTTCGTAAGCAAGTAAACCAAACATTTAGTTACATGTTTGCTTTACTTTGTAATATAATTTAGTAAATTATTTTTTTTTTTTGGGCAGCAGTACCTGAAGTTGTAAGTACATGAATTCATATTTTACATCTGCAATCTATGTGTAACTCTCCGTATAAGCAATGTCTTATTAATAGGTATCTTCTGCTGTATATTCGCTTATTAAAAACACTTTTGTGTAAAAGTAGCCTAAGATAATTAAGAGAATATAATAAATTTCACTTCGCTATCAAAATAGATTATTAGTTATTACGACAATACTGGCAACACCATTTGATGATGAGTCACTGTAGTTATCACACAACCGTGATAACATCAGACTTTATATCTGTCATCACTATTAATATTTGTCAACAGTGCCATAAATGATAGGACGTGTTCATTACTTTCCCCCATATTACAGCGCATAGTTTGCTAGATTTATGTTTTCAATCTCACTAGTTAGGCTGAGCAGTGCAATCACTCACGCTAATGGGGTAATAACTACTCTCGAAAGTGCCCATTTGTAGTAGATTTTTTCCGTTTAAATATTTTCTGTTTTCACGCTTTGATGTTAAATTACGGAGACAAGCAAATTGTTTTTCTTTGTTTCATTTAGAATGTTTTGTTAGAATTTGTATTGTCATTCTAATAGGTACAAAATAATCTCTCGTACTGTCGATTAGTATGCTTTTTAATTATACGCTACTTATTTCTACATTTGGTTTTACATATGAATAATATGTTCCCATCTAATTAGTATAAGTTAATTTGAATTTATGTTGACGTAATTGATATTTTGATGTATTATAAGAGATTATTTTAGACTTAGAAGTTATAGATAAAACAGTTTATTTAATATTTTAGTAATAAATGTAAATTAGATATATATGTACAAAAGTAATATAAGATAGTAAGAAGTTGTTTGGTAAAATCATGTAATAATAATTATAAACCTTTTAGTAATAATAAAAAGTCAAAAACAGCAATAAAATTAGTCGATGTATTTGTAATTTTCAAATTTTAATAGTATTTCAACACTATTTTAATTGATACTTGTTTTGGCCCATGATTGTATTCAGCCCTTTTAAGGGCCATGGTTAGCGGGGTGGATATAACAGTTAAGCTATGGCTATACCTATGTCCTAGCCAAACATCTGATCTGTTCATCAAATAGACACAGTTGCTTTCACATTTAAATGTCATTGACGCCGCCAACACCAAATTTGTCTAAGCTCTTAAGAAATAACTAAAGGACATATCTGCTTTAATTAAATTCATAATAACTAATATATCTATAATAAACTATATACGTAGTTTTCAAAGACTACGAGAAGTCCGATTATTATGAATGACGATTAATCGAGGTGACATAAAATAAAGCGGAAAATTTAATTAAAGGCTCAAATTGGCTATTTAGATAATGGTTTCCGTAGTTACGGGTCGTCTCTGTGGGAGCAGGAATACTGAGGTACTAATGAAATCGTTACACCTACCTCGTTTGCGAGGTTTACTCCTTCAAATAATCTGTGACTATTATTTGAAATGGTTTGTTCTAGTTTTTTAAGTTATCACTGAAATGCACGTTTTTTATCATAAAGCTAAATTACACACAAGACACGTTTGGCACAGTTTGTAGTGACTTGCTGTGCTAGCGGTCGCGGGTTCAAGTCCCGTTGGGAGCATTCGTTTGTGTGATGAGCACGATTGTTTGTACTCCAGTCATGGTTTTTTAATGTTTATATTTATAATATACTACTATATATCTATAATATACTACTAGCCTCGTAGCTTTAATTAGATAGTGCTGTGTAGTAATGTCCCAACATATTTATAAATTTAATTTAACCTGAATTCTTATTTTATCAAAAATTGCATCAATATTTATTGAAATGTTTATCATAAATATTTTAATAAATATTTATTTCAGTATTTTAATTAGGTACTTTGGTTGGATATGAAAAAGGCAAGGGCATGGACATAAAGGAAAAGTTATCAGATTTAAAATAACAAAGATATTTTTATACGAATATTGGGAACTGTTTTGTTAAAAGATCCTATTAGAAGTTAAGATGAAGAATATAAGTAGAAAAAAAATATATTATCAGAAATGATGCTGGATAAAAGTTCGTAATAATATTAATGATAAATGCTTTAAAACGTACGATTTTAACCCTAAAATCTTAGTAAGAATACGCCTTTAGAGAGAAGCTAAAATGAAAACATTTTTTCGGTACAAAAATACATAAATTTCACCAAGCTCTGAGATTTCCCCCAATTTAGTACTTGCTTTACAAAATTTACAGCCTAACCAATGATGGCTTATTTGGCCTTTAAACCGCCGGCTGTAAATCGAAGCGAACGAGCCATTCATCACTATAGGGCTCTAGTCTTATTGGGTGATTAAATATATTATTGTTCGAACTAGGATATTTTATGGATACCACTATGATATTATTTTTTGTTAGTTTTCTTATAGATTTCGGTCGAAAGAAATTATTTATAGGCCTCGATTCTAAGAAATATCTGTCTGTGTGCATCATAGTTACTAAACGGATGGACCAATTCTTCGATAATCATTACGGCGGCAGTTATGCTAAGACAATATACATACAGCAGATGCTTTGTATTTGGGGTCATTCAAGCTCTCTCACTTGGGAAGCCAAGTAAAGTGCGCCTCTTATATTCTTAAGTGCGAATCGTTTTCAACCTAGTAACTTTTCAAAAGGCATATGAAGTCGATCAACCCACACATGGCCACAAAAAGCATACAATGCTGGGCATGTATCTTTTTCGCCCGCCCGATATTTCACTTTATTATGCAAAATAATTTTTAAAATTGCATTAATTACAAGGAAACAAGTCTCTCTAACCTCAAGATATCTCTCGAGGAATTTGATGAATACAATCAGCTGGAAAATAGCAATCGAAAATCGATATGTACAGAAACAACTTTTTTTTTCGGCCCCCCTTTATATTTACTCTCAAACTCACAAAAAATATTTAAATATAAAAATATTAAATAATTTAAAATAAATGAATAAATATATGAGTGTCGTTGACGATACAAATACGGTAAAATTACAATTAATATACTTAATTATGAATACAAAATGAATGAATGAATGTAAGTTAATAATTAAGTAGTATACAAATCATGTCCGCGTGGCATTGTGGCAAAAAAGCTAGCTGCATTCTCCTGCTAAGTGGCGATGCCGATTCTTTGGGTGAATAACGAGTCAGCCCTCTTATTACCAGTAGGTAGAGGTGGTGAAACTAGGTGTTATGCCTTTTAGAAAGTTTAGTACTTTGACATCGTGGGTTTTAAATAAGATTAATTGTCTTCGGATTTTTTCGCGGATTTATTTTGGTTTTTGGTTCCTGACGTTTCCAATGTTTTACTGCTATCATGATCACAGGAGAGACATCTTAAAAAGTATCATGAGAAAAAGATCCTACAGGAAAAATATATAGGTATAATTTATTTTATTTTATCTATATTTTATTTATTATATTTTATAATATCAAGGAATTTGGATAATTATCTTTATTCTAAAAAAAATAAGTCACTTTTGTGCTTCATTAAGATGATGTTGTCTGTCATAGCTTATTTTATCTTAATCTAGAGAAAAGATAGAGAAAGAAAGTTCTTTATAACATAAGGATTTATAAATACTATATATGTATTTTAGTTATTAATGTTTGAATATATTGATATATTCAGATTTTCCTTTTTTAAGTAAAGTAGGTCTATTTTTTTATTTTAATTTATTATTATTTACTAATAAAATACATTAATAGCAGTATTACAGAAATATATAAAAAAACTTTGTACAAAAATTTACTGAAAAATCTGATTTTATGTTCAACATGTCGTTACGAGCTTTGGAGATTGGTAATTAAAACTTCATTTAACCGGTCACTTGCAATATACGCCTTTTACAACGAATACTGAAATAACATAAAAACAGTTTTCGTATGTCCTCGCACAGTAGGGACTTATTTCAATCATCAAGCACTATATTTCACTACCAGTTTCACTACTTCGTATCTCTATTTGGTCTTCACTCAACTTCGAATTTGTACTAAGATTTATTTTCATTCATTTTTAAACAGAATTCAAAATTTTGTGACTCACTTTCCTGTTCATAATAAAAACATTAAAATACTTGGATTTAGGCCCTTTTAGGCCTTTGTACCAATCAAATACTTCGAGTAAAGTAAGCAATATATGGAAAGAGTTTCTCTGTAAAATACTGTTCACAGTTAGGTACATTCAGTTCGCCCTTTATTCCTTTCACTCTAAAATTTCGATGAGACGACAATTCGACATGGCTGGTAAGAGATCAGACTCAGAACTCGGGACTTAAACCCCAGACCTCCGGATCTGCAATCAGAAGGTGTACGTTGCAATAAAGCAACGACGCATTTGCCGTGATTTATTTGATAACCTTATTGTTACAATGCATCCATATCTATACATATAATAAAATTGTAACCAAGCCGAATCTGTACATTCAATATTTTTTGGAAAATCTTATTGACATAGAATCTATAGTTTTTAGAATTTTTGTCTGTGTGTCTGTCTGTCTGTTACCGCATCACAGAAAGACCACTGGAGGGATTTTGATGAAATTTGGTATGGTGATAGCTGGTTATCCGAGTCAACATATAGGATACTTTTTACCACGGGAAAATATCTCATTTCTGAGAAAAAATACAAAAAACTGCAATGTAAGAGTATACTAATATGTAAAAACTAAGAATTTGGTTTTTGTTTAGTTTAGTTAGTTATATTAATCTTAATGACGCTATTAAGACTAGAGAATGCGCCAAGCAAATAGATATACGTACATACGAGTATATTTATTAATATGAAAAATTGTACCTTCCACCGTGGTCCGGTAAAAGGTTTAATATATTTCCAACAGTATTTTTCGTAAAAAGTTACTTTAATTATTATTAAGCTTACATAAACATGTTTCATTTCAGTTGTACAGTATGAAATACAAAACATACAATTTATAAATGAAAGAGCATGATTTATGAGTTTCCGCCTGATTGGGGTGAAGTTGGTAAATATTTTATGGTTTCCGGTACTATGCAGAGTATTCACGAAATATTGTAGTGTTTTAACATATTATGTTGATGAAACAAAATAACTATCCATTGATAAATGATACATATATTATGTATGTTTCTTATTATATAAATAATTTAGGTATCTTTTTAGCCAAAAAGGAGAAAATCCCTTAATATTGATAAATAATACTATTATATTAGTTAGTCTTCTAAACTCTTATTACGAGCAATTAGATCAGAAATAAGTTAAAGTTAAAGGTTATAGCTAGACGAATTTGGTTTCAATTTCATGGATTTTATTTTTTTCTTTTTCTAAAATAAAAGTAGCCTAAGTTAATTCTTATAAAATCAGCCAATGAAGGTCCCATCAAAATCGGTCCAGCTGTTTTGGATATTAACCGGAACAAATAGACAGTGAGACAAAAATTTGAAAAATTGTTTTTTTCTTATTAGTACCGAATATACTTTCATGTGTATGTATTTAGTAAAAAGTTGTTATTTTAACATTGCAAACAGATACTCCAATTTTATTTATTTGTATAGATTAATGACGCGGGTAATCATTGAATAGACTACTTTTTATTTCGGTAGATCAAGAGGTTTTGCCAAATTTTAAAAATATTAGGTACTACCATGTAATCCTTATTTAAACTACTGCATAAATCTGAAGAGATTTTTTGTTTGTTTAAACGTGGTTATCCCTGAAACCAGCTAGTCCAATTTAAATCGACTGGACGAAGTTGAATGTTTGCTACACAGTCTATCGCTTGAAACAACTCATAGGATTCTGTGAAGCACCTAAGGACGAACTTGAGCAAAGCAAGAGTTGATCGTTAGCTATGCATAAATAATCTAAACAGAGCTATATATATATATATATATATATATATATATATATATATATATATATATATAGCTCTGTTTAGATTATTTATATATATATATATATATATATATATATATATATATATACCTATATATTTTTTCATAATATTTGTAAGTGTCTGAGAGAATCGAGGGTGGATTACTAGTTCAATACAAATACGTATACGACACGAGTGTACCAGAATAGCCATAAGCCCTGCCGACTTACGTGCCACCGCTTGCAATTTGTCAGTGTCGCTATCAGTGTCTGTTTGTGACCTCGCCTCAAATTATATAATGTAACACTTGAAAGATTTATTTACGGTATTACATATTTAGGACCTTTCTCTATTTATAACTTAAAGAACTCGATATCATCTATGTTTGTTTGTTTCTTTGTACTGATTTAGATGAAATTTGATAAGAAGATAGTTTAAGACGCTGGGAAGGACATAGGATAGTTTTTATCCCGGAAATGACACCTTAAGGGGATGAAAATGGGGATGAAAGTTTGTATAGAGAAGCAACCTAGGGACGAACCCGAGCGAAGCTAGGGTGAGTCGCTAGTTGTTAATAATAAGACTCATGACATTAATTAGTTTCAATTTTTGATTATATTTTGTGTGTTATTACGAGTATATCGGTATATATGTATATTGTATATGAAAATTAATATAGGATTATGGAATATGTGAGCTAAAATAGGTAAAAGTACAAAAAAGGACCGAGCGTGATTACAATGACAGTTGTAGTATTTTTTTATTTAAAAATTAATATGTAGTTACATAAAGAAGTTATTATTAATCTATACTAATATTATAAAGAGGTAAAGTTTGTGAGATTGTGAGTTTGTGACGTTGTAGGGGATAATCTCTGGATCTACTGAACCGATTTAAATAAAATTTGGTAAGAAGATAGTTTGAGACCCTGGGAAGGACATAGGAGTTTTTATCCTGTAAATCATCCCTTAAGGGGTGAAAATGGGGATGAAATGAAAATGGGGAATCAAGCTAGGGACGAACCCGAACGGTTGACGAGCGGCTCGACGGACGGCTATTCTTTTCTATACTTACCGTTAATATAAAGAACTGCGCTTATATCTCTACAATCTATTAATGTTATATCGTATTAATATGTATCGTTAATATAGAAAATGAAGGTGGGTGAATAATTGCTACTCTACTTGCTACTCTCTATTAATAGTACACCATTTAATGGATTTAGTTGACAACAACTATCTTATTGAGGATACTTTTTAAAAGTGAAATAAAAATTGAATTATTAATTGCTAAAAAACTCACTTTAGTGTTACTCAAGTGCGTTTATGCAATACACTACCACCTCACGAGAACCATTTATTTGTTTATCTTATTTATTTAATTTGATATGAAATGTCTATTGGAACACACATTTAAATCTATATAAATAGTAAATAATAAATACTACACATTATTAAATATGTGGAAGCAGTAAATACTTGAATTAAAATATAAAATGTCATTAAAATACTTTTCTAAGTTTGTATGCACTTTCCGTTTCTTAAATCTGCAGTGCCAACTCCTTTTTTTTTTTTTAACGTTGGGAAATGCATTTACGCACGACGTGTGGGACTCACCGGCGTAATACAGCCAGTACTACCCACTAAAACCCAACAAAACCTTCCCCCGTCTTAATGGGGCGTCGCAGGATCGCTTACGCATTCAACTACGACGCCCCGACGGCAGGTCTGCCGAAGCAGACCACCACAACCATGGGGTTGCTCCAAGGTCCACTCTGCTATCAGAGAAGTACCAGGAGCAACCCGCAAGGTACACCGCCCTCCGAAGAGGGCCACCTCCCACTGCCCACCGAAGTGGGCAACCTCCCTGTGCGTTTCTTAGCTTCGCGCCCGGTTGGATTGCCGGGAACTACTGAGCCCCCCCACCACGACAAGGTGAACGCACGTTGGGGGGGCGCCAACTCCTACGGCAAGTCGCGTTATGGAACTTTGTTCCAAAATATCTATACCATTTTGTTGTATATCATCTTCCAAATATTTTAACTATACAAAACAATTATTTTATTACGGCGTATAAGAAGTCTCTCTCCGAAACATACATTAACATTTATAATATTAGGTGATCTATAGTGGCTAGCGTGTACAGCTACAGATCCTGAGTTTTGAGTCTTAAATTAGGTACAGAATAGTTATTTGACTTTTTTGATAGAAAAATACTTAGTTACAGACTAAATAAACTGAAAACTAGACTAATAAACACATAAATCCTGTACCTGATGTACATATTTTGGTCGTGTCTTATTGTTTTAAAAAAATCGGTTTTGTAGGTTTTTATCAACTTATGATATATTTATTTAATTTATATTTAGATGTGTTTAAATAATTGTGCAAGTACCTGCCGATCATAACTTTTTATTGCATACACTGTCCAATTACGGCTACTAGCAACTAGGTACTTTTGTAGCTGGTCACCGGAAATTAATCAGTGTCGCTATCTAGCGTTCTCGATGACCTCTCGGTTAAATTAATTCATCAGTTCGAATATAAAGTATAGAACAACATTTATAAATAAAATACCTTTATATTTGTATTCAACAGAATTAGAATGTATTTATATAGTAGCATGAGCTTTATAAATAAACACATAGAACACATAGATTTAATTTTGAATATCTATAACTTTTGAATAATCCGCGTTTCTCTTGGTTGCATCCCCAAGTAGATACCTACCCATCATGTTTTATATCCTATCCGTAGCCTAAACACCCGTTTATCCGTCAAGTCCTTTCGGTTTTCTTTTATGAAAAGTTTTTTAAATACATATATATATATATATATATATATATATATATTTTATATGTAATAAAAAATGACAAGTATTAGGCATTTATTCAATATCAAATAGCATAGAATTTGTCGAAATTAATAATAATATACACATTGAACGAAGCATCCATCTTCCATAAAGATATATATTCTGAATTAATAGAATCAATACGATCTTTTCAGATTTATTGATAAGTTCGCACACGTACGCAACGTTTCTACTCCACAAAAAGATATAGAAAAAGAAAATATTTTCCCTTTAAACGTATAATTTCACGATTCCTGTAATTTTCCTAAGATATGAACATTATACCAATATTAAAATATGTTTTACAGTGTAGGCATTTAGAGTGGGTTCTTATGATCTTGTACTATGTTTACCAACTATTTTAATATAAATATTACAGAACATTATTAAATAGGATATTTATTTACATTATAATTAAAACCTATTTTCATATTTAGATATACATAGCTAGAACTATATACCATGAAACGATATAAGGATTATAGTTTGTATAAAAGGAATAGATTATGTAATAAATAATCTAATAAAATATTAAATTAAAGATATAACAGAATTAAAAAAAAATACATTTTAGAAACTAGCTTTCTCCTAAAAATTATTTGAAACATAGATAGTACACATGGATCTTTGTTTTATTCGTTTTTTTTAAATTATAAGAGAATCTGGTAAATTGGAAAAGTTTCTCGAAAGTCTATAAACGTTACTCGGATAAAATGTCATGTTCAAACATTGTAACTACGCTTACCCGCAGTAGTGGGATGAATCTACGATTACGAAAACAGTTATTTATGTGTGCTTTGGTATTAATTTTTTTACATATTCATGTCTTTTTCAGTGGGGAATACCTACATGGGAAAAATATGCATTTCCTCCTGCTGCCAAAGAGTGAGTTTTGTCTTAATCAGACGGTAAAAATTTCTTCACAGTAATTCTTATATTTACGTCGTTTAGAAATGAACCCTGTGGTATGTGATTCGCCACCCTTTTCATCTGCAGTCACGGACCAGACACGCCAAAAATATATGCACTCTTCAATTAAATATATTATTAGGTAATAGTTATTACTGTTTCGAAGGTTATTTATTATTTATAAAATAAGTATTTTACATTGTATTATTGAACATTAACATTTATGAATCTATTCATTTCACTGTTTTTATGAACTAAACGTCCATTGTAGACTAAAACAAGTATTAATTTTTTATATCTATCTATACATATAATAAAATTCTGAGTCGAGTTTGTAGAATAAATATTTTTTTGGAAAATCTTATTGAAATTGTCATTATTATCGATACAGAGGCCAAATCTATAGTTTTTAGAATTTTCGTCTACCTGTCTGTGACCGCATCACGAGAAAACCACTGGACAGATTTTGATGAAATCTGATATGATGATAGCTATTTATCCGGATCAACATATAGGATACTTTTTACTGCAGGAAAATATTTCATCTCTAATTGTACTGTAATAAGGACACCGTTTAAAAACCATAAACTTTTTCATTTAAAAAAAATCGTATTTTAAACCTAAAAATGATAGTTGTTAGATAAATAAGCCCTATAAAATGAATCTATTAAAATACTACTTACGTAAAAAGTCTTGAAATTTAAAAAAAAAAAGGTAATGCATTGACAAGGGTATGCTGTCAAGATGTTATGTTAAAAGCCGTCACGATATACTTTGAATAAGATATAGGAGAACTGCGTCTCCGTTAGGAATACATGATTTTCCCATACCAAAGGTAAACAGCGAAGTGGGAATTTAGCAACAATATTGCATCACAGAAACATTATTTTAGTTGCGTTTATACTTTTTTCAACATTATGTTTAGTTTTAGCCTAGTGTAGATTTAAATTAAATATGTATAGCGTTTTCAATATCTTTAAACTATTTATTCTTACATATAAGCAATTATCTGCGACATCGCCAAGCTATTAGTGATGCTAACGAGATATTAAGGCCGCTTCGTTAGTCAGTACAAGAGAAATTCCAAGTTAAATGGTAATTATGCTTAGGAATTGTAAATTAAGTACCAGTATTTAAGTTTTATTGTATATTTACAGTATAAAAATCGGACAAGTGCGAGTGTGACTGGCGCACTAAGGGTTCCTTACCACAAAACACTAAATTTGTTTTACGTAATTTATAAGGTTGAAAGCGAAATAAAATATTTACGAATTTTTAATAAAAATATTCGGTTTATCGATATCATGAATGAGTTTGCATTTTTAAAGTATTACAAAAAATAAAGTTAATTCTTCGGCCAAGAACAGAAACAAAAGAACAATCACAATGAAAGAAGAGAAGTTAACCAAAAATATCCCATATTACAAAAACTAATCGGACGAACTCCCTTCAAAATGTTTTTCGTTAAAAGTATTTGGAAAGTTTCATTACCTGAATTTTTTATACAATTTTGCACGCTATATTTTAAATATTATTTAACGTAATGTACGTTAACGACTTAAGAAGTATTAAGTGTAAGTGTATAGTTATTAAACTATTAACTTGTAAAAAGAAAAAACTTATGGAAAGGGTTCTTCAAAAATATATATCTGATTTTGAAGACCTATCTAAAGATACCTCCAACGCATATTATCCACACTCAATTTCTTTTCCACCACTTTGATACATATGTGGAGTGCCACTTTTTATAATTTATATTTGTTTAGCGACTCATATAATGACACCTATCTACCAAATTTTGGCTCTATAGTACCAATTGCGGATAGATTTCATTTTTGCCTTTTGTCTACGAACACTACATATACAATTATTTAAAAAAAACAATTCAATAGAAATTGAATTTGATATCAATAAATATTATAAAACGTCCTTTAAACAAATCTTGAACTATTTTTGCTAAAACAAAGCACCTAGAAATTCTAGGCATTACTTTTGTTCTCCGTTATTGCGTTTTCTCCAGACTTACCGAGCAAATAGTTCTACAGCCATAATACTATTGTATTGAGTCGGTATATTCTCTTTACTACCATAAAGATACTTTACTAAGAAAAATCATGATTGTTTTAAAATTTTCAATACAACTTCCACTCATCTGGTTTTCACGTAGTTTTCTAAAAGGATTATAATTAAACGATGGATGTCATCGTGTGGTTTGATCAAATATGAAAGCCAATATTACTTACCTAATTAAAAAACTAATATATCTGACTTCTAAAAAGTTCCAAATAAGAGTAAATCATCTTGATGAGCATTTTTTATCTGAGAGTAATGAAGAAGAAAACAAGATAAGACAAGACAAGAAGAAAAGTAGAAGGAGATAAAAATAGAAAGAAAGATTTGTTGGACCTCCAACGTTTCCGTTTACAAACGCAACAAACAGGTATTACAAATTTTCCGTCAATATTCTGTAAGAGGATAGTTTGTACGTACTTGTAACACACGAATGTCCCCGACATACTACCTCCACTCTCAAGGGATTCTATATAGTCATTTACTATGTATTTATTTATAAAAGTTCTGGTGATTGCTTTAGAAAACGAATATAATAAAAAAACTACTAGTATAGTTTTGTTTTGTTTTTTATTTATTATATTTGTTGTTTATTACATGAAACAACTACAATATTAAAAACTAAAATAACACGTTTTTCTAGCAAAATAAGCAAAAAAATAAAGCTACTGTATGCTATAGTTATCTTTTTGTATTTTAGAATAGCAGAATATTGACTATACAAAAAAACTTCATTAAAACAAATGTATGTTGACACCAACTAATGAGACTTAAATGGATCGATCTTAGTGGCGATGGAAATTATGAACCAGAATGGCATGGGCTGCTTTTTATTTTGAGAAAAGAAAAATGTTTCTTCGGAATCTACACTAATACTATAAAGAGGTAAAGTTTGTGAGTTTGTGACGTTGTAGGAGGTAATCTCTAGATCTACTGAACCGATTTAGATGAAATTTGCTAAGAAGATAGTTTGAGACCCTGGGAAGGACATGGAATACTTTTTATCCCGGAAATCATCCCTTAGGGGGGTGAATATGGGGATGAAAGTTTCTATTGGAAAGCAAGCTAGGGACAGAAAATATTGATATTATTTGGTCAATTTTAACGAGACTTTATTCTTATATATTTTTAAGCTATTTTTTAGGGTTTTATTTATTCTAGCGCGAGAGCAGTGACGCATTTAAAAAGTAGTCTTGAAATCAAAAACCTGGTGTTAAAAATGGTGTCGAGTACTTGATATACAGTCTTAATTTTTGTACCGCTAGATATTCGCAAATGTAGAGTCATTATAAAAAGCAGGCAAGAGCACTTCAAGCTTTTTTTAATACCTTACTTCTTATTTAAAATTTATTTTTAACATTTTAGTCCATGTTTCTACGAGAGTATATTTTTGTAGATTTTAAAGGTATTTTTCATTGATTTAGATTAGTTACTTATAGCTTTTTTATAATATTATCATGATTGAAATTTTATCAATACTAAAAGGAACAGAGGGTTAAAAATAAATTCATTTCAAATTCTTATAATAAATATAATAAACAAACACTCAAACAATATTCAATTTAGATATGCACTATCTATGATGACCTTAATTAAAGAGTCTTATTCCTGGTACAATTTAAAAAAAATAATATTTGAAGAATATTTATACGTAACAAAAAACGTCTAAAAGTTGAATGAACTTCAAATAAAACATCTTAATTGTTTGTTATTTTATTAACTCTTCAATAGAATGAAACATAGGACGAAAAACAGTTGGTGGGGCTTAGTATAATCCTGCTCGTGTTGCGCTCACTTACAGAAAGATTTACAGAAATGCTTGCTTGCTATGCGCTGTGCATAAAATTAAATTTATCCGATTTATTTGTATTTTAATATTTAAAAAAATAAAACAATACAAATATATTGCCGATAAGTAGGTACTACACCGATTTTGCTAAAAAAAATTAAAGAAACAAATATATGGATGATTAGTACTACCTATTAGGTCTTGGGTTACGAGTTCGATTTTTACCTAGTGTAATATAAATATATTATTTATTTTAATCTTCATTCATTCAATCAATCATTCTAAGCAAAATATGCGTAGAACCGGTTCAGGACGAAGGAATAACAAAACATACACCCGCAATTTTTCGCATTTACATATAGTAGTAGTCTGATAAAAATACGTACATATATATTAGATACTAGCGACTCACCGTCGCTACGCTCGGGTTCGTGCCTAGCTTATTTCTTAATACAAACTTTCATCCCCATTTTCATCCCCTTAAGGGATGATTTCCGGGATAAAAAGTATTCTATGTCCTTTCCAGGGTCTCAAATAATCTTCTTACCAAATTTCATCTTAATCGGTTCTGTAGATCCAGAGATTACCCCCTATAACTTCACAAACTTACAAACTCACAAACCTTACCTCTTTATAATATTAGTACGGTCTATATTAAAAAAAAACTGAAAAAGGCGACTAGTTTTAGGTATTATGTGTATTACAGGCTGAATCTGTCCATCCTGAAAAGGTACAAGTAATACTGTAAAGGCTTACAAATGACTTTAAACTTAAAACACTAACATTTCATTTTGAAACTTTATTTACTTTTATCGGATTGGAACATGGGACGTGAAACAGTTGGCAGGGCTCAGTTAAAGCCGGTTCGCCTAGCACTCACTTACAGGTAGATTTACCAAATTGCTGGCTTGCTGTGCGTCATGCATAAAATCCTGTTTGAAAATATATTCAGTATATCCAGTGTGTACCATTTAAATACGAGTTCTAAATTAAATAATCAACAAATTTTGTTAAAACCTCGCAATTTTTTTTTTGAAATATATCAAATGAAAATTAAACTAAATAACAGTGACTTTAAACAATAATAAGGTTTTACATTCTAACAGAAAAAGGTAACTAAATCCTCCTCTGACACTTATATGTATGTATATAGTATTATCACTCATTAAGTAACTAGTTACGTCATTGGTGGAACTCACCTATTAACGTGATGTTAGAAATTCTTGTCTCGAAAGAAATATTATGTGTTTTCGTTTTTAGGCTTTTGATTTTCACTTTGGACAATTATTTTTAATTGTATATTACTTTTAGTACAATACTTCTTAATATTTACTGAATAATAATAATTGAAAACATAATTCAAGAAATTTAATTAAAAACTTTTAAACCCGTGTTTACCTAAGAACATATACAATTGTTTTACTTACCGTACACAGTTTTTCGTTGAATCTCAATTTCCAGCCCCGCTTTGTCTAATAAGAAATAAGCATCATTTTCCTACAATATATTATAAGAAAGCAATTTATTCCGAATTACATTAAATTTTCAATTATGTAGGACTTCTTTAAATTTATATAAAACAGACTTTCTGAAACGAAACAGTGGAAACAGTATTTATTTTTTAAAAGCATGTCAAATGACTGAAGCAGCAAAATGAGTCTGAAAATGAAGTTAAATAAAAGTCTTTTACTGTATATAAATTAACATTTGGCCCAACGTTTTCTGTGCATCGTTAATACATAAACAATTTTTAACCAATCTTATTCATTTCATGTAAAAGACTATAAGATGAAATTATTAGCGAACTTTTTAATATTTTAACTGTTATCTTTGATTGTTATAATAAAAGCTGTATGCTACTACACTTTTAGCTAAATAGATGAATCGGTCTATTTGTCAACTAGTTCACAATTTGTCATCTGTCCGTGTAGCCTGATTTATGACACGACCAATTGCACAATATGAATATGTGGACAATTTTATTATTTGTATAAGCAAAATGGTCAAATGGTTTTTCTATATATTCTAGGAAAAGAATGCCTATTAGTAATAATTTTAAATAAAAACTACACTAACTTAAAATAATTAAATTTTAACTATTTTCTGATTCTATCATGTAATAGGTACAAGTGCATACAAAAAACATACATCTTTATTCAGAGCCTTCCCCTATTTTGAATTTGATTAAAAATGGCAAATTTGGACTAACAAATAGCATTACAGGATGACAAGACAACTAGAATATTTCCAGTATGCCCTGAGGCCCTACTCGTTTCTTTTACCGTTTGCATTTAATGAACTATCAATTAATGAAATTAACTTCAATGTTCGATACAAGACTTACTGAAAGGTGAACCTCGAAAAGTTACTAAAATAAATCTTCAAATGGTTCATTTATAATAATTCATTAATCGTCACAGCCGGATTTAAGCTGGAGAACCCTACAGCAAAACACACCCACGGAAACCCCACAACAGACATTTCTAGGTATTCTTAATTAATATTCTATGTGAAAATAGTAGACCAATTTCGTGATTCCATAGTAAACATAATAAAGGAAAGCCTTTACTTAGTACTTTTTTAATTTTTAACAATATTATTTTTATTTCCTTAATTCACTTTGTCACGTGTAGTTATATAACCCAAAAATATTTTTGGGTTACATTTCTCAATTAAATTCTACGCTTATAACTAACTCAATTCGAGTCTCTGATCTCTTTGTTTCTTCCTAGAGTACATACAATACACTAATGCAACTTGATTTGATATTAAAAAACATACGCTTTCAGAATGGTAATAAATATCCCGTGTAAAGTTCAGGACTAATGGTTTTAAAGCCCATGCTAAGGCCTATACTATTGTACATATTATTTCTACTGCTTGCCCTTATCCCTCACTACGTGAGATCGGCAGAACGTGTTTCCTTCTTTCATCTCCCTCTTCCAGATCTCATCATCATATTAACGCACATATGTATTTGCCATGACTTTACACACACACACACACACATATATATATATTATACAGGGTCACTTTTAATTTACTGAAAAGAAAACTTTTTGGGAATATACTATTTACATCATAACAACAACATCTGTAACAAGAAAAAACAATATTTCTTAAATTTTTATTTTCATACAAAAATAAAAATATTTTTTTTGCACCTTCTAAACTTTAAAGTTCTAGCATCTAGCCAAGTTTAAATGAGTAATCGTGGCTTCCTACACCCCTCCATCCCTCCCCCTCCACCGGACACGCACTTTCTTTTGCTAATGCTGGACTATTACCGTTGAAAAGGTGCAATAAAATATGCGTTAAAACGTTCGTATACGTGTATAAAACGTCCTCTAATATATTTATTCCTAATCTTGTCCCTTCTAATAATAGACATCCATCTTAATGTTAACATTCGCAGCTCTGCCACATGTAATCTTGTTTTATTTGTTCCTAGAACAAGTTACACAACACGCATACTCAATAGAATGCTAGTTCGGAATAATGAAATACAAAATTAATTTCTAAGCTTCTAAACTGGTTACGCATATGTAGTTTTCAATTACAGAGCGTGTTAGGAGAATTTCTCGAGTATAATCCCTTTGATGGAAAATGTATGTTGCGGCTGTAGAATACGCCGTTGCCTTTAAATTAATTACACTCAAATATGGCATGGTTCAATTATTCATAGGCTTTACGAAAAATAGCACCCAAAATTAATTTAACGTTTACCGGAAATTATGAAATACACTGATCCCACCCTGTTATTAATTACATCGCAAATAATCCTGTCTTTGATGTTTTTAGGTCAGGTTTTATAATAAGTGCTATAAATCAACCAATATTATAAAGATTAAAGTAAAATTTGTAGGTATAAGCATAGGTTAATGACTCCTAATGTGATCAAAAATTCACTTAGGACTTAATAAAAAATTTTTTTTATTATTAAGCCTCTTTTTCATATTATATATATATACATATATGTAGGTACTTCAAGTATCACACTTACATTTTTCTGAATTTCTGATAGAATACTTTTCAATTCAATTCAATTCTTAATCATGTGGCTTTTAGGTGCAGTGTCAGTCTTAATACTTTATATTGATAAAGTTAATATCTTTAATCTCTTATATCAATTTGACACTAACTTGTTTCTGTTAAATTTTCCTATCACATTAAGGAGTAGCCGGTATTCAGCAAGGGGACGTTAGAAAAGCTCCATGATTTTGAAGTAGGTCGATGTAAACTGTCATCAATGGCTTAGGTATCCTTGTCAAATGTGTTGTAGCTTTTATATTACCTACCTATGTATCTAAGGGATTTTTTGAGTATTACATTACAATATTAGTCAGTTGTTAACTAATAAATACCCACTTCAAACAAAAGCACTAAAAATTAACAACGACTTTTAACTATTTGTTTTGACAATCGAGGATGGTTTTTATCTTGAATTTTTCGTTTCTTCATGGCACTATCTTGAATAATAAGGTTCATAATTGGCAAATATATTTAGTAACATGTATACAATAAAACATATATTTAAATTGAGTATATAAACATAAGAGAGTTTCTTTCTGGATTCGGTGCGTAATTAATTGGTCTTGATTATCCAGTTTATAACAGCTTGGAAGAAAACTGACTAGATCGTTTCAAGTATATATCGGTATCTGAATAAATTTAGTATGGCATTATTTCAACGCAATACATGTTTAAGTAAGTACGAATAGTAGAAAATATACCTATCTCTATTTTTATTTCCATTGTTAATTAGATCTTTCTATTAAGATCTAATTAAAAAAAACGGTCGTTTAGGCATGTTAATATAAACATCAGTTGAGCACTTACCTTAATATTTAAGCCATTGTTAAGCGACTGTTATTGAGGTTCACGCTTGATGGGTGACCATTTTAATTAAATTTAAGTGATTTAATTCTGAGAGACATTAAGCCTTCGATCCTACATAGTAGTTATTGATTGCCCATTTCAGAGGCTTCTCGGATATAAGAAAGGTAAAAAAACAATAATATAATATTATGAACTCCTAGAATATTTTTTATGATTCTAATTTTGATGTATCCCATTCAAAGAGCTGTCTGTATAGGATTCTCTCAGAGGCGATTATCTCCCATGAAATATTTCCGTGTTTCAATCAATGCATGATGATGATGATGATGATGTTCTCCTGACCGATTCCGGCCACGGCGGAAAATCTCATTGAGACTAGCCAACTGCGCAGGAGATATTATAGTGCACAAGTGTACGCGCAGACACAAGTGCACTCTCTATTCCTGTCACTCTCATATTCCGGTGGGACGACTACTCGACACGACCGGTGAGAGTTAAGGCGCAGGGCCGACGGCTTTACGTGCTCTTTGAGGCACGGGGGTGAAACACCGCCAACTTCCCAACTCCGGGCTGTTAGTGACGGGCGGGTTACTGAGGCTTACTATACAGAAAGACTCAATAACTAAACTTGGCCCGACCCGGGACTCTCGAACCCAGGGCCTCCGAGTGTGCAGCCGTACATGCTAGCCACTACACCACCGAGGCAGTCAATAAATGCATGATATTAACTATAAGAATGCACATTGATAAAAACATACGTTTATAAGCACTCTACTTGAAGTCCAGATCACGCTTCGGGCCCGAATATTTTCATTCCATTACGAGTTCTCGGCGGTGGATCGCTTAATGGTAATTATCATTTCGCACGTGATCAAATTAACTATGTGGCGAAATATTTCCTAAATAAATTATATAAATAGAGTTTGTTAATAGTTTGTGGCTGTTAACGTAATCTTATAAAATAAGTGCTAAATCGAAAATATTCGTACAATGTAACAATATTATCTGCTTAGTAAAACTCAAACACTTATCTAATGATAGATCTTGACTGATCAACGCACACTATCTAAACTAAGATCTAAACTGCTGGGACTCGAAACATGAAATTTTGCGTAAGAGTTCGTTAAATCGACAGGTAAGCTCCTAGAAAGATTTTCTGATAATTCATCCCTTAGAAGTGGGGGGTGTAAGTTTGTAAAAAAAATTGTAGTTAGAAATATGAAAATTGAAGGCTTTTGCCAATTGCAAAAGAGAGACATTCTGCAAGGAAGCTATCACCGACATGTCATATGGAAAGTAGTTCTGCTAAGAAAAAACGTTGAGAAACTCAACAGATGATCTTTTAAACGTCAAGTTGCAATTTTTTTTAATACAATCTAATGAATGCGCGTACCAAGGTAGTTTAACTTTGATATAATTAAACGGTGTTCTGGCTACTTAATAGCATATATATATATATATATATATATATATATATATATATATATATATATATATATATATATATATATATATATATATATATATATAAGCCGATATGCGTATAAATAAAATTGATTGTGTTAAAAAAAATTCAGTTACATTAAAATGATTACAAAATGTATAAAATTACAAAAAAAATACTATATACGAGCTTTTATCTTCATAGGTACTCATTTTATTATAACGGCCAGTTACATAAAGCTATTATGTAAATTCCAATTATACCTCTTGAATTATAATTTTTCGATTAATACAAAAAACACGGTCCCTAGAGTACTCGGCATAAAATGTCAAAGGATCATTCAGCAGTTATCGCTTTTCAAATGTAAATGGTATTTTTTCATAATGTGAAATTGCGCACGGCGGCCGTTTAATAAATAAAGTCAAAGGGATTTGTGAAACAGAAATATTTCTAATGAAGAATAAAAACGACTACCATCGTGACTCAAACTACTCAAAATGACACTGAAATTTAAATATTTCAACTTTAAGGGTAGATTGTTTTCTTTAGGTAAAACATCCTAATTTATTAAAAAAAAGAAAAAAATCGCTTTTACTTGGCGAGGATAACGCACATATTCTTCTATATACCTCTTTTTGAAGTTGGTTAAAAAGTCCTTACTTATAAGGGCGTCATTATAAGATTTTACTGTCTACTTCATAGCTAATGAAATTTATTGTCACAATTGTGTTATATAGGCAACATAAATATCTCGAAATGTAGGTTTATGAAAAAAATGAATCTCGATGACGGCCGTCTGTAATTCTAATATAAATATATATATTATAAAATAGAGCTAGGATTTCGATGTAACATGACATATTGGTTATTAAGTCACGACTCTTCATTTAATCTAGATCATATTTAATATGTGCGCAATTTTTTATGACACCGCCGGCGATATTTTTGTAGTAGTAATATATACAAATTATCCGTTTAATTACGTAAGTGTGTTGATTCTGAAGATCTTCTGTAGGTTATGGCACATTATCTTCATTCCTGATTATTATGACAAGGGTCCTTTAGAGTTATTTTGCTGAAGAGATTAATTGCGAATAAATTTCAGTATTTATTTAGTTTCACAATGTTTGAGTAAATAGGCTTACAATTTATGTAGTGAAGATAATTTATTTCTGCTGTGCATTCAGACCTTTTTAACGTCCCACTGCTGGGCACGGGTCTCCCTTCAGTACGAGGGGGATCAGGCCACGTAGGCCAAGTACGGGTTGGCGGACTTTACATATCTGCTAGGTTCTCTCAGAGATGCCGGTGTCCTTCACCGTAAAGCAAGTGGATGTGGCTTAATGTTAGAAATGATTCGTACATGAAAATATCAGAGGTGTGAGACCCGGGAGTTGAACCAGCTTCACTCGGTTTCCTAAGCGAGCGCGTTACCACACGGCTACCACTGCCTTTATTGCTGCAATATAAATAATTTCAAATTTATACAAACTATATACATACATATAATTTGAAGTATGTGTATGTATGTATGGATATATATATGTAATATGTATGTATGTAATATGTATTTATATGTATATATTATGTATGTATGTATCTATGTACGTATGTATGTATGTTTGTATATATGTATATTTATATTATAATTGATGTTTGTAGTTTGTACCTTCACTGCACCGCATTATTATTTTTATATTTTCTCACGCTTGAGGGTTTCTGGTAGAAATCTCTTAAAGAGATAAGTCATCCTTTGTACACATGGCATCTGTTTTAACTTGTATGTTTTTTTTCCTGGTACATAAATAAATAAATAAATAATTAAAAATAATAATTATTAATTTTTATTAAAAGATTTGGAGTAGTAACACACATGATTTTTCTACGAATAATGCTTTAACTAAATAAATGTTAGATTTAGACGTAATCTTTGCCAAATATGTAGCTAAGTTAAAACATGAAAATGTATACAATATTTGTTTAAGTAAGAACACAATTGTACAGTACTATTTTATTCTCTTTTTTACTAATGTTCGATAGAATGAACTAAAAACGTACAAAAGGCCGATCTGGCTCGCTATAAACATTTGTCGCACCCATGAAAAGTAATATGGCGCTGCTACAATATTTTAAAAGCTATTTTTCACACTAGCGATTTTTAAACTAGTATTTGATGTGACACCGGAGCATTTTAAAATACTAAAACGAACAAACTAACCTTTTTTAGAAATTAAATAATCATGTTTTTACAAAAAAAATGTGTATACTTATCTACGCACGTAAGAAGTTATACTTCTTTGGCGTACCAGAACAAATATAGCTAAAGTTTTCATCCCGTATGTCACAACTCACTGTTTGTAAAAAGAATGATAAATTAATAAAAATAGTTAAATAACGCATATTAAGCATATTACAATCCTATATTTATTGAATATCGTTTAAGGAAATAATACAATACTATAAAATGTAGGTACCTATATCATTTCTTAGACAATAACAAAGGTTACCATGGCAACAAACAGTCAGCTAACTTCATTACGTCGCTTTTAGCTACCTTCATCAGGTCACTTTTTGGCTGTCGGTGTGCGCGTGCATCGTAAAAATTTTACTCTGATATTTTTCTTTCAAACATCGAAAAAAATGTATGTACGAGTATAACTCCAAAAAATACACTTCAAATTATTCTAATCTTAGGGTTTTTTATATGGGATCATGCTTCAAGTGTAAACCTATTTACAAATAAAATACCTATGAAAGTTTATTTATTATAAAAATGAATATTAGATATAGAAATCGAAGATATCGTGTAATATATATATACACAAAAGAACATACAACCTAATCTATAACTCCTTTTTATAGTCGGTTAAAACCATTATGTTAAAATAATGAGGGAGTCCATATATTCCTTAACAAAAATGTTGGAATTTGGATGCCCAAATCATCCCGGATTTTATTGATCACAAGCTGCAGACCCAAATGCGGATGAAATGGAAAGAGGATATTAAATAAATCAAAGGTATTTTACCAAGAGGTCGAAAATGTTCTCCCAATGTAATAATACTCAATTAGTAAGAAGAAGAAAGGTAAGTAAATGTACGTTAAATTTATTGAAAGTCCTCGATTTTTTTAATACTCGTAAATAATTTGCTTCTAATGTTCGTTATTATTTATTCTTATTTTATATTCGTTCGCAGAATCCAAAACTTTAACAGCCATCCGGGATATTAAATGTACAACTCTATATTTTTACTTTTATTAACATAACATCAACAGTGTATACAAAGAAAGTGATACAATAAAAATAGAATACCAAAAAATATTTGCATAGAATATAAATTAAAAAAAATATATATATTAAATTCGATTTACTTCTCCAAACACATAATATAAATGTTTTTCAGGATTTTCTATTGTAATAAGAAGCATAAGTAACTGCTTAAAGAATTTACACTTCCCGACAGTCAAAACAAATACTTGTACAACTATGTTAATATAGTGGCAACTCGTCTTATAGGGTTGGTAAAAAAAAACTGCTACGTTTTTACTTGATACACTTGTGATTATGAAATGACACCATATGGGATAATGTGCATTTTTCTTTTAATCTTATTATTTAATATTCTATTATATTTTGTTTAACATATTCTTAGTAGCGACTTATTCTCACTTAGTACGGAAGTGTCCCTAGGTTCCTAAAAGTAGTCTGTGTTGGCTTTAGGTCATGATATATCTCCTCCCCAACGTGCGGTCACCTTGTCGTGGTGGGGGGGCTCAGTAGTGCCCGGCAATCCAGCCGGGCGCGAAGCCAAGAAACGCACAGGGAGGTGGCCCACTTCGGTAGGCGGTGGGAGGTGGCCCTCTTCGGTGAGCTTTGCGGGTTGCTTCTGGTGCTTCTCTGATAGCAGAGTGGACTTTGGAGCAACCTCATAGTTGTGGTGGTCTGCTTCGGCAGACCTGCCGTCGGGGCGTCGTAGCTGAATGCGTAAGCGATCCTGCGACGCCCCATTAAGACGGGGGAAGGTTTTGTTGGGTTTTAGTGGGTAGTACTGGCTTTATTACGCCGGTGAGTCCGTGTGGGACTCACCGTGGGGGACTCGTGCGTAAATGCATTTCCCAACGTTAAAAAAATAAATAAAAAAATAAATAAAAAAAAGAAAAATAAAATAAAAACGATGTATCTGTGTACTCAATTTTATCCAAAGCCGCTTTAGCTTGAAAAGGTAACAAACAAATGCACACACATACAAACTTTCGGATTTATATTTATGTATTTTATCAACAGGAAGAAGCCTCTTGAGATGACGGTATTCCATAGCTTAGAAATGAACAATATTTAAATGATGATAAATGAACGCTAATAAATGAACACTATTTTATTCGAACTAACTACTGATTCCATTAGTTTTACTACAACTTCTAGCAAAATATCATTTACCTGCAAAAGAAATCTTTTTACTTATTTGATTAATTTCTTCTTCTAAATTATAGTACACTAGCGGCTCACCCTGGCTTCGCTCGGGTTCGCTCGCCTCTAGGAAAACAAAAACAAACCTGTCCCACGGGAACCGTACATTTTTTCGGGATAAAAAGTAGTCTATGTGTTATTCCAGACTATAATCTATCTCTGTGCCAAATTTCCAGTTTCCAGATCCGTTCAGCCGTTTTGGCGTGAAAGAGTAACAAACATCCATACTCACAAACTCACATTTATAATATTAATACGAATTTATTGATTTAAAACTTCTAATAGTTTAGTTATGGACGCATATAGACGTGAAGTTAAGTGAAGGACGAAGCTAATGAAGCTCGTGCACGGTTCGAAATTAACTAACGTGTAGACGTCCTATAACAGAAATGAAAGGAGAAAAATATAAAACAGTATGACTTATTTGTTACTATTGGTTTTAGTAAACAAAAAATAATTGAAAACGTGCTTTTTCATGTTATCTTTAAACATCGTGAATTTACTGCGAATTCATCCAAAACTTAAAGGATCATTATCTGGTAAACATAATATCGTAGTTAAGGAATGGTTATTAAATCAAAACACACAAGTACATTATATACTATATTCAGGATCTTACAAGTTTAATTTGTAACTAATTATAATAATTATTAAATTAAAGATCTAAATGTACAAAAATGTTTATATACAAGAACTTCCATGCATTTATATACCTTAAATATAATTGTGTAGGTAAATGTTCGACATTTCAGAAATTTATTAATTTTTTGGAAAAATTTAACGAACATGAAAATACACAAACTTCTAAAACAATACGATATAATATTATCATAGTTATCATATATTTACAATAAATTGACAAATATTTATTAAAGAATGTGAAGAATGTGTCAATTTCATATCTCCTGATCAATTTAAGAGTGATACAAATAATATTTAATAAAAAATATGTATGAAACTCAATCCCAAACAATTAAGTTAAATGTAAAACTTAAAAGTTAAATAACAATCGTAAAAGTCGATGTCATTAAAATTAAAGCTTGTTATTTAAATGAGTACATAGAATGATTACCTGAGGTGGCACGAAAATGGCAGTAAGCCACCTTTAACGAAGTAATCTTGAGTATATTATGTATTACGACGTAGTTTTAGTTTCTAACAAAATCTTCGACATAAAAAGAAACAAAATGATGCTTCGAATCTTTTCTTTTACCTTTTTATAATATCGAGACTTAGTAAGCGTACTACCAAAACAATACCTCTCTTAATACGACAATACACTTAGAATACAGTATAAAATCTTTTGATGTTCATGATTTTACAATCCATTCGCTTACTAAATTCGCCTTAAACTCAAATGTCACACAGACTAATTTTTACATGCAACTAACTCACATACCAAAGAAAACGTATAATTTTCCACACTATATAATTACCAATTGGACATTTGGCACCACACTAAGGCGTTTCACGCTGTCACTCTGACGAAACTACGGGTTCTGAGCAAATATAGGTATGCAAAGATATCTACAGGATTCTGTATAAACTCACCTATTTTCAACTTACAATATCGGCGAGCTCTTAATCTATCTATTTACATCTCACAATCAGTCAAAGTTACTATTTTGGCAGATTATCTTAAATTTTACCATCTAGACTTTTTAAATCTTTTGTTTATACACTTTTAAATTATCCTTTAAATTCTTTAAATAGCCAATAAAACGTATAGGCCATGTAGTCTAATATGTAGGACCTATTATTTATTTTACTTTAATACAATATCGAAAGCTAACCGAAACAATCGTTTGGCACTAAAACAATATTCCCGAAATAGGCCGGTCTAAAAGCGGCTAAAATATGAATAAATCTAGAAAAATTATATAGTAACTGTTATAAAGTCGAATTTACGATAAAATGATCCAATGAGAGCATATCTATTTCACAACCTGTTAATGGTGTAACTGGGATTTTTTGTAGCTAAAAGATGTTCTACCCAGTTTTACAATATCGATGAGTCTAAAGTCATTAGATAACTATTTCTAAAATCGAGGTTTAAAGATGATATTGTCAAGGGGTTAAGTTAAATTTGTAATGCTTTCAAAGTTTTAGAAGTTGCTGTCGTAGTCGGAGCGACGCCGAGAGTAGTGTGAGCGCGGGAACTCCCCTGTGTAGCCGTATACTTGCGACCCCGCGCCAGTCTGCCCGTAAACTTGTGACCCGCCATATCTGTACAAAAAACAGACAAACACTTTATTTTATTTAAATTTTATTTCTAAGTAGTAGCCTTATTTTATAATATGTGTGCGTAAAATGCAAAGATCTAATTATAATTTGCATTGCTTATACTTGTATATCATAATAGGAAAATGTACATAAAGATTACATATATTCGTCGTTAGAAGAAAGCTACAAATGTTTCAATAGAGTCATATTTCTTAAGAATAGCAGTTGAGGGAGGAACATAATTTGTTGCAAGCGAACTATTTCATTGAGTTTCCTCTATGTAATATATCGGGTAAATTAAAAGTTCTTTAAAATAAGACAATGAAGAAAGAATAAATTTTTTATACTGATCATTCTTTAAACTGACATAACTTTTTATTTATGAACCGATTGAAATAAAACAAAATGTTAATTGAAGCTTACTACATATTAGTGAAAACCGCACCGGTTAAGCCGTTTTTAAGATTAGCGTGAACTAACGTATAGACAAACAGACAAACACACGTAAATTCTAAAAATCATTTTTTGGGTTAATAATATTTTTACCCTCAATAATAGTTTTTCTCAAATATCTTCCATGTACAAACAGCGATCAGTTACAATTTTATTATATTTATAAATTGAAACCTTTCTTAATAAAATAGGAAACTTAATTTTTATTTCAAGGAGATGTGAATAGTAACATGTTCTTACCCATTCCCCGTAGTGCCATAGATCTGTGATCCTCGACCAGAGTCAGGTGTGTAGTGTTGCATATACTTCTGCAACTGTGGAGTCCACTCTGATCGCCAGGAGTCACCGGGATTTGTATACGCTAATTGCTCTATGAAAGCACTTGACATGCGCTGTACAGAAAGTAAAAATAGTAGATATATATTTTTTTCAATTTAGAATATATTATGTAAATATAGATTTTAAGTTGTTTAGTAGCAAAAATTTGAACTTGTTATTCAAATTATGTATGTAAGTATTGAAACTTTACGTACATAATATATTTTCGGTGTAATTTAAAATAACTGACACGCTTATAAATACCTTTACCTTTCCTGATGGTAAGTACGGAAGATCACGCTCTTTCAACTGGTGCATGTCATCAAATCCGCCCATGTGACTTTTATCAAGTTCTCTTAACATGTCTTCACTAAGAGGAATCGGCTGCTTGGTTTTAGTACTTTTTTGACGGTTCACAAGCTGAAAGTAATATTTAATAGTTATATATTAATAACTATGTTTTAATAGTTATAAAAGTTTAAAAAAAAAACATTAAAAATAAATAGTAACAAATTAAAGAGTGCTTGTCAAATGAAAAACATACCACTGTAACACCAAAAATAATAACGAATAATAGCGAAGCCAGGGCTATTACGATAACTGCGATTCCCCATTGCGGTAAGAGAGACTCCTCGTCCGGCTCTATAATAGTCGGCTCTTCGCGTTTTGGCACAACTGAAATTAAAACAGTTAAATATTATAACAAAGTTATTTAAATAATCTAACTTTAATATCTGTATAAATTTAAGAATTAAAGTTTTATATAATCCTTATTTACCAATAAATTCTGTGTATGCTGGATCCATCACAAATTTTCCTATTTCTAATTTTCCTGCAGATTTATCAATGGTTTTAGTCATTTTTTCGTCACTCTTTTTCATTCTTTCTTCATCTGGCTGATCTCCTAACATTACATCTGGATCAAATGTATCTGATTGTTGTTCTTCCATCACTGAACCAGCTTTAGCCTCATTTAAAGATTTGTGGAAGAGTCTTTTTAGTTGTTGCGTATCAACTCTATCTTCAACATTGTTTAGTTCAATGAAGTAATCGACAAGTACGGAGCCTTGGCTGAATCCGTCTATGCGAATTCCTTTGTACCATTTGCTTAGTAAATCAGATTTAGAGTAGACGGAATTGAGCTGTATACAAAAAAAGAGAATTTATAATAATGTCCATATGATCGACTTTAAATCACAGCAGACAAATTCTCTGAAATTTGGCATAGTTTCAGTGCACAAATCTAGTATTAAAACATATAATTAAAATGTGAGAAAGAAAGATTTTTTCTTTTTATATCTATTTAAAACGTACCTAGCGACGAACCCGAGCGAAGCGAGGGTGAGCCGCTAGTATATTATAATATAGAAACATAGGTGTACTGTCTATCCTTTTACATTCATAGGGACGGCAATCCCACATGACGGTGTATAATGCAAACTAACTATGCACTAACTACCTAATTCTATTTTTTTAAGAATTTCTAGACAAAAAAACTAACAAAGACATTTTGAACCTTCTTAAAGTTTTTACTGCGGGAAAATATCTCATCACTGAGAAATCTATCTAGCCATTAAAATGTATCTAGGAAACGAACTCGAGCGGAGCGAGGGTGAGTCACTAGTATACCTACATATATTTATAGTAAAAGGTACTATACGTGCTACGTACTTATTTCATATTTTTATGTTTTATTCATACATACCTCCTCTTTTACCTCCTTAGCTAATTTTTGCCACTCTATCGTATGATGATCTAAGAATTCTGGGACCCATGTTACACCTATTAAAATAAAAAAGTACTGAATAAAATATATGATGAAAATAATTATTTTCATTACTGTCTTGAATAATTGCATAATCGATACGACCACTTATGTAAGATCATATCGATTTAATGCGTTTTAAATAATCACCTGAAACAATTTTAATGGTCGCAGCTATGTCGCATTCGTGTCGACATACTCCAGGAGTGGTAGGCGGAGGTGGTGCTGGTGTCGTTGTTGTCGTAGAAATGAATCGTCGAGTCGTTGGTTCGGTATTAATTTCTGGTAGCAAAGTGGAGGCAGTAGCGTTTCTTTGTAGTTCCAGAAGCCGCTCAATTGAGAATGGTGTTGTTGAAGGTGAGGGCCAACCGGTGAATTCAGTAGAAGCTCTACAAAAAAAACACATATTGTATAATTTGGCTAAACTAAAGAAGTTCTTGTAGCTATATAAAAATTAATTATTTATTATGCTTTTTTCAATATATTATTTAGTTTTCTTTATACTATTTCTTTGTTGCATTTACCTTGTTGGCCAGCCTTTTTGAATTCTCGGAGTTACTTGAGGTGGACCTACACTTGATTTTTGAGTTGTAGTTTTCCTCGTTGATTTTCCACCAGGTCGTGAAGGAAAGACTAATTTAAAACCACCAGAAGATGCAGTAGTGGTAGATGATGGTTCAGAATCTTCAGAGTTGTCTAATTTGAATCCTGGCGGTAAGAAATTAGAGATATCGGCAATTTTGATCAATGGACTTTCAGCTTTCTCTGGTTCAGTACTATTTAGTTTAAATCCTGGCGGTAAAAAGGCAGAGATATCAACAGGAGCAGCATTTATTGGTAATTTTGGAATAACTTTAGGCTTTTCCGTTGTGGTTGATGTTGTTGTTGATGAAACAGTACTCGAGGCATTAAGTTTAAAACCTTTTGGTAAAAATGCAGAAATATCAACCAGCTCAACATTTTTCAAAATATCTGGCTTATTATTATCTTCCGCTTCGTCTGTAGCTTCTAACTTGTAACCAGGTGGCAAAAATTTACCAATATCATCCTTTTGAACTTTCTTAAATATGTCTTCCTGATTTCGCTCTTTTGGTTTATATTCTTTTGGAAGTAATGATTTATCATCTAATATAATAACTTTATTTTTAGAACTTATACCAGAAGAACGGCCTTGTGTACCGTTCATTACATTAATTCCTATAGTCGACGTCGGGGCCTGGGTAGTAGTTGTAGTAGTGGTTGTAGATGTCGTAGTTGTTGTAGAAGTACTAGTACGTTTGTCTTTGAAAGATTGCCGTGGCTTATATCCTGCAGGCAGTAATCCCGACAAATCATCCATTATAGTTACTAATTTTTTCTTAGGTTTAGGAGTAGTTGAGGTCATTACTCGCGGAGTGAATTTTTTAATCTGCACTGGTAATGGATCTGGGGAGGATCTTTCAGTGGCAACGGAAAACTGCGTACTTTTTAGTGTAAACAGCTTAACAGGCTGAGGAGTGGTAGTAGTAGTTGTCGTTGTTGTACTGCTTGTAGATAGAGTTGTTTGTTCTGTGGTAGACTCAGTTATTAACTCTATGTTTTTATGTTCTTTATTTAAATTTCCTGACAAAACTGCACTGGAAAGTTCTGATTGTATACTGTCTAATTTATCATTGATATTTTCAGTAGAAGATGAGCTATTTAATATATTACTAGGATCTTGCATTGGATTTTGAGTAATACTTTCCTCTTCTTCATCTGTTAATACTTGTTTCTTTTCTTCTTGTTCTACTGTTGGGAATGGTAGAAATCGAGCACCTGACACACTTCTACTTGTTTGAACAGATGCAACTACAATCCAACTTTCTGTAGTCACAGGAAAAGTGTCTTTGGTATCGTTCGATGTCGCTGGTGTTATTTCAGTTTTAGGTGTGGGTGGGTAAGTAATATCCGGTACTGAAATAGTGCCATTTACAACACTCTTTGTAGTCACTACGGAAACAATTTCTTGTCCTAAAATTGATTGTGATTCTTTTGAAGAAGTGTCCTCTTTTGAAAATGTAAATTTCAAGCTTGGTACTGCTGTGTCATTATGATTATCAGTTTCAGGCTGATCTATAACTGTTGTATCAATAAACTGCTTAAAGTTATCATCTTTGACCATTGTTTTGTTAACTTTCATCATTAAAACATCAAATGATTTCGTAGCATTTGTTTTTACTTCTACGATAGTCTTTTCCGGTTCTTCAGAAGCATCATATTCATCATATATGTCAGTCACTGGCTCCGCAGTAGTCTTTACAGGTTTTGGAGTAGTAGTGTTTTTTATTTCAGGTTCTTCTTCATCATCATAGTACTCAACGTATTCCTCTCCTTCCTCTATTTCTGAACCATCATGCATATCCTCTTCATGAATTTCTGCATCCTTTATATTTTCAGTTGTCGAAGACGAAATAATTGTAGAATTTAGTAACTTTTTGGAGGAATCAATAGACATAGGCATTACAGCAGAATCATTGGGTATATTATCAGAATTTACAGAACTTGCATCTGATTTGCTATCATCTGACTCTAAGCTCTTGTTAGATTTAATAACCTCAACATCAAAAGATCCTTGATTATTTTTCATTAATTCTCTAAATGAACTAATATCACTGATATCATCTTCAAGAAGTGGTTCAATATCTAAGAGCGATTTATATTCAGTAGAAGATCCGTGGTAGATATTTGGAATATTGTTAGATGGTTTAAAATTATTATTTACATTATATTTGTTTAGTGGCACATTCTGAACAACTTTTTTTACTTCTACCGGCGAAGTATCCAAGTGAGGAAATCTTGAATTATTTGGTTTTATGTTTATTTTTTGCCTACTCGATAGCTTAGTGGGATTATATGTTGTAACTTTGTGGTGATCAAAGAAATCTTGATCATCATTATCAATCTCATCGTCATGAGAGATGTGACCACTTTGTCCGTTACTTTTAAGACTATTTCCATCGAATGGAATATTTTTATATCTATTATTTTGTAGATAATCTATATCTGGATTATTTATCGTTATTTGACCTAAAAATGTCTCAGGTTTTGAAGGATTATTTTGATAAGCGACTGAGTGGATTTGTGACACATCAGGTCTTTTTGTTGAAGCAGGATGAACCAGTTGAAAATTAAAAGGTAGAGCAGGCCTAAACCTTTGGCGCTGCGATGTTGTAAATTCAGGTTGGTTTATATAATATTGTGTCCCAGATTGACTTCTGCCAGTTGGTAATTGAAAAGGTGAGGGATTTTGATCATAGTTTGGGCTAGGAAATCTTATGCGCCCGTCATTATAAAGTGGTTGTTGTTCCGTGGGCGTAACTCTAAAACTATCACCATGTTCGAAAAAGGTCGTTGGTCGATTGTTTGGATATATAGGCGGTTGAACTTGAGCAAAACTTCTTTCTGGTGTGTAATAAAAATCATTTTCATCTGAAAAAAAGAAATTAATTTTTAAGAAAAATTATTGAATTTATTATTATTATTATTTTAATATAGGAAAATGTTAGTAAAATTCTTTATATATAAAAATACAGCGCGTGTCTTCCTCTCCTAAATGACTTGAGAGATTTTGATGACTTATTGTGTGCTTATGGGGCCACCTAGATGGTTTTTAGTTGTACTTGGCAAGTGGTATTGTTATTGAAATTCAGATATTTTTATTTTCCGACTAAACAAAACAACGTCTATCTACCAGGTCCGCTAGTATTTATATATATTTTTTCTGCTATCTTGTAAATATAAAACAATAAATAATTCTTAATGTTCTACTATCATTCTATAGTAATCAATTGAGAATTTATGAAATGCAATTTACATACTGGTCACTATTAGAGACAAGTAAATTATACTCCATATGACAATTAAATGCTACTAATAGGTACATTGCTTGCTATGCACACAAAGTGACTTTAATAATGCCACTATTTTGTGCTCACAATATTTTAATCTTAATCTATACATATACTAAATTCTGAGTCGAATCTGTACATTAAATATTTTGTCGAAAATCTTATTGAAATAGTCATTATTATCGATACGGAGGCCGAATCTTTAGAATTTTTGTCTGTCTGTCTGGGAACGCATCACGGAAAAACCACTGCAGGGATTTTGATGAAATTTGGTATGATAGTAGTTGGTTATCCGGGTCAACATATAGGATACTTTTTACCGCGAGAAAATATCTCATTTCTGAGAAAGAATACAAAAACTACAATGTAAGAAAGAGTACCTATACTAACACGTAAAACCTAAGAATTTGGTTTTTGGTCATCTGAACGCGGGCGGAGCCGCGGGCTGTTAACAAATAATGACAAACGCTTTACTAAACTCATCACATCAATTTTAATAAATAAATATATATTATTCGAAATTTAATATAACTATAATCTATACTAATATTATAGAGGCAGAGTTTGTTTGTTTGTTTGTTTGTTTGTTTGTTTGAACGCGCTAATCTCAGGAACTACTAATTCAAATCGGAAAATCCTGTTTTCATAATATAGCCCATTTATTGAGGAAGGCTATACGCTATATAATATATATCATCGTGCTACTACTCAAGTGAGCGGAGCAGTAATCATAAATGTCAACAAATTGGGCAGATTTCCATACATTATTACTAATGGCATAAAGCCAAAAAAAATTTTTGTAGGTTTAGCGTGAGCGAACCCACGGGGTCTGCTAGTTTATTATATTTTTCAACAATGAAATAACTACCTATGTAGTAATCATTTAAAAGCAATTACGGTATTTGGGCTATAAACTCACTTAACACTACAAAGCTCCTCCAAATTGTGGGGCAAACAGAACAATAACATAATGGATTTCACGAGTTCTCTCCGTACAAATTTTCCTTTGTTACCAATCTTAATCCAATTTCATCCAAAATAAAGTCTTTAAAAATTATCTTATCATAATTATCTTAAAATATTGTATGTATGTATGTATTTAGCCCTTTTTAACGTCCCACTGCTGGGCACGGGCCTCCCTTCAATACGAGGGGGATCAGGCCATAGTCCACCACGCTGGCCAAGTGCGGGTTGGCGGACTTCACATGTCTTTCGAAAACTTGCTAGGTTATCTCAGACATGCAGGTTTCTTCACGATGTTTTCCTTCACCGTAAGGCAAGTGGTAATCATGTTGGAAATGATTCGCACATGAAAATATCGGAGGTGCGAGACCCGGGATTTGAATCCGCTTAACTCGGTTTTCCCAAGCGAGCGCGTTACCACTGTTAAAATATTACTATCAAAAAAGTCTTTTATAACATATTGCTTAATCTCCGTGTACATGTAGATGCATTATTTCCTTCAAAAAACTTAATTTTAAATAAAAATATCTTGACGATTTTTTTCGCGGATTTAATTTGATTTTTGGTTCCCGACGCGACCTTTCGAATGCTAATCATGGGCACGGAAGATACTAATTAACTAAAGGGACTTAATTATTAAAAAGTAACAATAAAGTATTGTTATTATCGTAATTAGATTATATAGACTATTCCTAATCAGTTAAAAGAAGATACTTTGAAACTTTCACTCATATGTTTCATTTGCCTTAGTGGTTCTTGTGGCTTTTCCTTCAAATTTAGGTAACTTAGGCCATCAACGGCAATATGGTGTTATACCAATTATATTTCTTTAAATTTTCATAATTCGAAGAACCTACTTACCTACCAGCATTTGGTAAGAAGATAGTTTGAGACCCTGGGAATGACATAGGATATTTTTATCATGGAAATAATTCCTTAAGGGGGTAAAAATAGGGATGAAAGTTTATATTGGGAAGCAAGCTAGGAAAGAACCCGTGCGAAACGAGGGTGTGTCGCTAGTCTATATATAAATAGGCAAAGACAAAACAGTTCACTAATATTATAAATAGGCAAAGACAAAACAGTTCAGTAATTTTTCTCCTCTGTTTGTCAACCAATTTTCTTTTTTTTTCTTTAGTAGCTATTGATGATCTTATAAAGTGTAGTAAATAAAGAAACTTAGATACAGTTGGTTTTCTTTAATATTAAATTATATAGTAAATTCTATTCGTATATGTTTTCGTCGAATTTTCAATAATGAGTTTGGTCGAATTTCGACGACTAATATATTAATAAAAGATATTGTATGCAAGTATATTTATTACCTTAATTACATCATAAAACATGATCAAGAATTTAGTACCTACCTACCTACAATCTACAAATATATGTTTATTGAAATCGATTTTTTATTTCAACACACACATGTATATAACATAGATTAAAAAATTATATAATAATATATTTAACTACCTATTTTTATAAATATTAATCTATTCAATCAATATTTTTTTTCATTCAACTCATCCTAGTCCCGTCCCTAGATATTAACTTTCAGTTGGTATAGCATGAGCATTGTGTAACATGCACTGTAGCTTTAGTACAGGACTTAGTACGAATGATTTGTAGAAAGTGCCGTTTTTCTCGATATGATGGTTGCCACAATCTTTATTAGTATTTCAAATCATTGCCATTGCATGGGTAAAATTTTTAAACAACATGATAGGCATCATAACTTTTCTATATCTGTCATCGGTTCCGCTGGTTCAAAATAACTCATAAGATATTACTCACGAATATAATAAAATGCAACTTTCTTAAATTAGGAGTTTTCATTGAAGAATTCATGATTTATCTGTTTTTATGCAAATATTGAATACTTTTACTAATAGAATAAAATAATGATTTATTTTATTAATTTATTTGTTTGTTGAAACAATTATTTACAAAATGATAAATAGATATTCATAATGATTCATAGATAATATATCCCTTGCATGTCAGTTGTTCGTCTACTGTATTTTAAATACATAATCTATTAGAAACAATTTATTTTAACGTAACAAAAATATATATTTGCTACTTTCAAAATTCAAAAACTATTTATTTTTAAAACATCATAATATATAATCTTTATTTGTATCATATCTCCAATTAAGAGAGACGGTAACGGCTCAAGAGAAGGATCTTGTCATTATAATATGTGATCAATAAATCCTATCAGGTTTTACCTATTAGGCAAGTTAGTAGTACTATAAATACCTGTACAATTACTTATCTAGTAAGTTAAGTAATAAATAACTATAGTAATAGATGATTATTTGTGATTTAGTTACAGGATTCCCTCATGTGAGGGGTATGAGGTCTTAATAATTACTGGGGATTGGTAGACTTCTTACGTCTTTCAAGAATTAGTTAGGGTCTCTCAGAAATGCAGGTTTTTTAAACTATGGTTTCGTATGGTACCAGTGGTAAATACTATATAGGTAATAATACTTAAATATGAAATTGATATAACATAAAAAGCAAGATATAATAATAATAGAATAATAATTTGTTTCAGATTGTTACGCGGATATATTTTGATTTTTATTTGACCGACGTTTCGAAAGTCGTTGCTGTAAAGCATTCGAAACTGCGGAGACCAAAAATCAAATGAAATCCGCGAATCTAAAAAGATAGTTTTATTTAAAATGTAAACTATTCGCGTAAATCTAAGATAGTATTATAAAAACCCTTATAAAATAAAGGTTATTTTATAAAATAATTGATGTAATCATGCTGTTCATTGTTATGCTAAGGGTTCTTAGTAAAAGTAGTCTCGAAGACCATTATTAACACTTGACCTTTTAAAATATAATAATAGCAGAATTATACCTAATAATTAAAATATTTGTGAGTGAATGAATGTCTTTGTTACTTCTACAGGTGTAACCGCTCAACGGATTTGATTGACAGTCTGAATGTAGATACCTTAGTTATTTCCATTTCAAAACCCGAATGTCACTCAAGCGATAGCTTATAATTTATTTCCATTTCGAATTTAGAAAAAAATAGATTCCCGATAAATCCATACTAATATTATGTTATAAATGTGAAAGTGTGTTTGTTTGTTTGTCTTTCTTTCACGTCGACACGGAGTGACGGCGTGATTTTTGGTGTGAAGATAGTTGGAGAGCTGGAGAGTGACATATACTACTTTTTACCGCGGGAAAATACGTTATAATACAACTCAAAAAAATATGTATGATCAGAATTACTTGAAACTTGGTATTAATGCTCTTCAATACAATTAAATAAATACGTGTTATAGCATTTTTCGAAATTCGTCCTATATGGGGGTAAAATAGGGGATGAAAATTTGTGTGTAACTTACTTTTTATACAGATTTTTTGTAGTTTTAACGCGAGCAAAGCCGCGGGTTCTGCTAGTAATCTATAAAATGTATGTCGGGATAACATATAATAATAACCTACTAACCAAATTGTGTTTATATAAATTTGGCAAAAGATATTATGGTTTAGAACTTATAAGAACTTGAGCAGACAAGTGTATTGATTACTCTGTCACTCACAAAGCCTAACGAAACAGCAATTCAACTGCCCAGGAGATATTATAGTGTATAAGTGTGCGTACAAACATAAGTGTACTCTCTATTGCTCAGATTGTCAAAGCCCTATGGGACGATATTTCGATACGAACGGTGAGAGTTTATGCGCAGCACCGATGGCTACTATTGAGAACACCTTAACAGAAAAACTCAGAAATTAAATTTGGCCCAACCCGGGACTCGAACTTATGACCTCCTGATCTGCACACGTACACGCTAGCCACTAGACCACCGTGGCAAAAAATGCAGATGGACTGAGTACCCTTTTTGAAGTCAGTCCAAAGCATCTTCAGGTTTTTTAGCCGAAGTAATTCATTTTGCATTATCTTGAGTAGATACGGAAACAATGTAATACGTGTTGGTGTTATTTCCTGAGGGGCGATACGCAAACAGACGTGATAAAATAGCGCGCAGTTATAGCAGCAGATTGCGTATTACCTTGAAATTGCTGAGATTCGAGTTTAATCCTTATAACTTAGCAAATAAGAATTAAATGTGCATGTTACAATATAACCATGAAACCCTTCTGTCTATTGTTCGCGTGTCGAAATAATATAGCGTTTTACATGCATGAATATTCATAATATAGCTATCGCATAAACATATTTTAGTTATATGGTTCAGGATTGTAGGATAATTAAAAGATCGTGGAGATAAATAAGTTGGAATTACTAACTATTACACTGTGAAGTATTATTTCGTATATCATGTTGAAGATATAGTTGTTATAATTTTCACAAGATAATCTTTACTTGTAATAAAATTCTAACTGAGTCGAATCTGTACATTAAATATTTTTTGCAAAATCTTATTGAAATAGACATTATTATCGATACAAAGGCCGAATCTATAGTTTTTAGAATTTTTGTCTGTCTGTCTGTTACCGCATCACAGAAAAACTACTAGAGGGATTTTGATGATATTTGGTATGGTGATAGCTGGTTATCCGGGTCAAGATATAGGATACTTTTTACAGCAGGAAAATGTCTCCTTTCTGAGAAAAAATACAAAATCTTAAATGTAATAGTATACTATGTATGTAAAACCAAAAAAAATGGTTTTTGGTCATCTGAACGCGGGCGGAGCCGCGGGCAATGCTAGTATAATATATGAAAGGTAACTTTCTGTATTGGGTATATAGACTTCGTAACAATGTTGACATCACAATCACTTTGTCGACTTTTCGTTAGTAATATAATTAAAACGGTACACCAACATCAAGATAACTTTTCTTTCCTAAAAGGTATATTTTTTATTTTGAAATTTATATACCACTAGCGACTCACCCTTGCTTCGCTCGGGTTCGCCTTTAGAAAGACGTACTATTCCACACTATAATCTATCTCGGTGCAAACTTCATCCAGATCCGTTCAGTCGTTCTGGCGTGAAACAGTTACAAACATCCATATTCACAAAATCACATTTATAATATTAATTCGGATTTCAGCCGTTCTGGCGTGATTGAATAACAAACATCCATCCAAAAATTTAAACTTTCACATTTATAATATTAGTAAAATAATTAAGAAGAAAAATATCTCGTGTTATGATAAAATAATTACAATTTTAGTTAAAAGAGAACATTTTTGGCAACAGTTTACAATTGATGAAGATATTTTATGAAGTTGAAAGTATCTCCTTCTCTTTTGAAGTTAGTAAAAATAAAGCGCGTTATTGTGTAGGAGTTATTCATATATAAATGTTTGTGCTTTCAATATGAGACTATTTTTCATCAAATTTTCTGAGCAAAAGGCAAAATTTAAAAGTCATTGATATATAATCAGTCAATTATTTCCAGCAGCTTAGGCATATAATATGTAGGAAATTTTTTGTAAATCAACATTAATATATTTTATCCTAGATCAACTAATTATATCAGAATTTGCAAACCTTGAAACTAAAATTTAGTGAATGTTGTTTTGCAAATTGACAACTCGGATTTAATCTTTTGGACGAGGTGAACTAAATGTATATCAAAAATTTGTGTTGCAAATTAAGCATAAATTGTCGCTAAAATCTCGTCAATAAATAATAAGCGATTTTTAACTAACTTCCAAAAACGAGGAGGTTCTCAATTCGTCGGAATCTTTTTTTTATGTATGTTCACCGATTACTCGAAGACGCCTGAACCGATTTGAAAAATTTTGTTTGAAAGGGTATACCTAGGTGGTCCCATATAAATTTTATAGAAATTGGTCGAGCGGTTTTAAAAAATTAATAGAATATGTTATTAAAAACTTTCTTCCTACAAATTACCTGCTTATTACGTCTACACTAAAAATATAAAAATAAAGACTTAAAAAAAATACTTTACAGCGGACAATACTTTAAGATATGAATATCTAATAGGTAAATATGTATTTTACGTATCGAAATACATTAGACTTGCTTTGCATCGGCTGGCACTGACTTCGAAAATATCTGATTAGGTATCTATTCTAAATGAAAACCCCCATTTAGTTATTTTTTACATTTTAGTGCCTGGAAGTCGGTTTTTTTTAAGTTTTTATTTGTAATTGCAAATAAATAAAATGGTTCCATATTTTCCCGATTGCGGTGAATCCAATAAGGTTCTTTTTGCTACGGAACCTTAAAATATTCCATTATCAAAATTTATTGATATATTAATTAGTAGTGATACGCAAAATTAATGTATGTACGATTCCAATGTAGTTAAATTTCAACGATTGTGTTAATTATAATATGCAATTATAGTTTTTTGCCAATTATTATCGTACCGCAGAGTAATTGCATCATATAAACATGAAAAATTCAAATTTAAAATATTATATTCACTGAACGTCTGCAACCAGTTCGGAAAAAATAAGCCTCAATCCTAGAAAAAAACTCAGCGGGGATAATAATATTTTTATTTGGTTTTTGTATTTAAATTATAAATTGCAATAATTCTTTTGCATTGAAGTAGTGGAGGCGATCACATATTTCATAAGACGTTCATCTTCTATATTCTTCTTCTATGTAGATATTACATAATATCATTTACTGAAATCACTTACACAAAACCTGCCCATTAATGAAGAGAACTTAGAAATTTTGAATAAATTATATGTAAAAACATACCAATATAATATACTAAGAAATTATATTATTACATCATGTTGTTTAAAGTAACCAAAAATTTTTCAATCTCATTTTTCCCTCTCATTAGTATCTAAATTGCACACACTTACGCAGATCATATACTTTACGTACCATATTTTACAGGACATTACAATTTACATTTTGTTAAAGTATCTACGTAACAACATCGGTAGCGATATGAGAGAAAATTGCGTAACTTATCTCAATCAAATCTGACAGCTCTTGTGCTCTTTTTGTTGTTTTCTTCTTTTGTTCAAAGAAGGTGCTCAGCGGGCGCATATTTTGAAACGTCAGCCGATTTTCCCCATCCTTTTATATGATCCTGTATGTTATATTATTCATAACTTGTTGTCGCAATGATAAATTGCTATTTTCTGAATTTAACTTGTACTAGATTTGGCTTTTGTGTTGTTAATGTAAAATATAAAAAAAATCACACTTTAACATTATAATAATAATAAATTGTGTGAATATTTAACTTGTACCTATATTATCTGTTAGCCTTATATATTTTTTGCGTTAATTTAGGATAGTGGTGTCTACTTGTCATGGTGGGCGCTCATTAGTGTAAGGCAGTCTGCTTCTGTGGGCGGGTGGGTGTGCTATCACTTCGGTGGTCGGTGTGCCTTGCGGGTTGCTCCTGGTACTTCTCTGATCGCAGAGTGGACCGTTGGAGCATCCCATGGTTGGGGTCTTCTTCGGCAGACCTGCCGTCACTGTGAAGCGTCCTGGTGAAGTGCGTAAGTGATCCTGCGACGCTCCATTAAGATGGGGTAGGTTCGGTTGGATTTTTGTGAGTAGTACTGGCTTTGCCGGTGAGCCCTGCATAACCACTTGTACACATGCAGGTGGTATGCGTAAATGCATTTGCCAACGTTAAAAAAAGAATGCTGGTGTCTATGAGGAGATCGAAGGACGAATCAACCACCAGTTAAGAGAATCAAAGAAATTATTTATATGTTCATTATTATGTTCTTTGTCATATGTCTTGTAAAAGCTTAAATCGGGACAAAATGCAAGCATAATAATGTAATAACAATAAGTAATGTATTTTTATAATTGCTAACTGTAAGATTTTTTTTAATAATATCGATCCCAAAGTTTCTTGAGATACTTCATTGTCAAAAGCTGCTTATAAACTGTTTGAATAAATCATTCAACTACGCATAAATAATGCAAATATATAATTACTAAATAATTTTACTATCAAATTAAATTTAATGACTTTAAGTGGAATGGTAACCTAAATATTAAATTTAAATGTCTAATACTAGGCTTGAGTTTCCTGTGACAAAATAATTATTTTATGAACAATTTCCTGAGGTCATTAATTATTTATATCCGAAATTTAACTATTTATAGTTTTACATCAGAAGCTTGTATCGTACGAGTACAGACTTCAAAGATACCTAAAGATTTCCCTTGGGCCGTGTTAAGTTACCTCGCTCGATGTGTCAGTGCAAAACTAATGAATGTTCGAGTTGACTAAACTTTTCTTTTTCACAAAAAGTCTATTCACAATACAGTCAATGGTTCTATTGTGACCGTTGGGATTTAGAGTTTGCGAGTTAGAGTTTAGTTAAGGTTTGTACAACATTTTGATGTATGTACATGTAATTGAATTAATAAAATAATAATAATAACATAATATTTTGTATGTGTGGTTGTTTTGTTTTCTTTCAGATAGCGATGGAAATTCACGTAATTTTTGGCATAACGAAGTCTATGTGACTCTCCAGCCCTCCAACTATCTCCACACAAAAAATGACGTCAATCCGTCACTCCGTGTCGACGTGAAAGAAGGATAAACAAACAAACAAACACATTATCACATTTATAATATTAATTGAGTATGGATTTAGGACTCTTTAAGTTTCATAGAATCTGAAGCGTGCTACATAATGAAAATATTGTAAAAAGTTAAAGGAATTATAAAGATTTGCAAAATGAAATCGAAATATCTGAAGGTAATTAATAAAGAGGTGTGTATGGTTTGTCGTAAATCGTAGGTAATTAGGCCAACATGTGGGCCAGCGTGTGCGTGACGTGGAGAAAGGGTTTAAAAGCTCTTTATAACATAAAGGGCATTCTGAAAACCATTTGGAAGCGTGGATGTTGAAAATTGCTTATCATAAGCGTTATGCACATTTGAAACTTTTTGGTTTTCCATATTTTATTTAAACATGACAAACTGTAATTAATATTGTTAATGTATAATTAGTATTTATTATACAGTGAAGTTTTTTTGGGTTTAACTGACTCATACGATCGTCTCGTTATCGATACGCTTGATGCGTCGTCATAATCTATACTTATTATAAAAATAAGTCCCCCGGCCGCGTCTTTCTGTCCTCCTGTCTGTCCTCCTGTCTGTCTGTACGCGATAAACTCGAAAACTACTAAACGGATTTTTATACGGTTTTCAACAATAGAAAGAGTAATTCTTGAGGAAGGTTTAGGTATATAATTTATTATGCTTTTATGTAAATTAGCTGAAATACGGCGACAAATGTTGAAGAGGTCGCAAAAAATCTCGCCAAATGGGAACTTTCCACGCGAACGCCGCGTAAACTAGCAAAGATACAGTTAAGTAATGTACTAGAGAATTCAAAATCTATAAAAATGCTACAAAAAAGTCCGCGATAGCATATCTCTATCTCTTACGGTTGACTTACAATAACCACTTTTATGTTAACATTTTTAATTAAAAACATTACGTTATTTTCAAAGTTATTTTCTTTAGTTCGGTATTAATCCTTATCCAAATGAATATTTTAGTTAGCTTAGTCATTTAATGCAGATTAAAATTGCTCTTTACACTAAATCAATCAGATGAATAGTTTTTGAGATATCGTTGTTAGAAGTAATTAGTAGCGAAACATTTTTAATGCTTGGCGAGCATTGAGATGCCTACGGCGAGTCCATCCCCTCTGCCCCGCATCGCTCGACCGCCTGCTCAAGCTATATAAACCGGGCGATGTAGCGCGCGATCCTAGGATACTTTTTACCGCGGGAAAATATCTTATTTCTGAGGAAAAACACAAAAACTGCAATGTAAGAGTATACTAATATGTAACACCTAAGAATTTAGTTTTTGGTCATCTGAACGCGGGCGGAGCCGGGGGCAATGCTAGTATATCATAATATGGAATAGCGAGTTAAAGAACTCAGTTTGCTTTAGGTTTACTCGTATCTACATGCTAGAATATACACTTATAATAATTGTTATTTATACAAAATATAAATACCAAGAAAAATTTCTACCACCTTGGGAGTGGCAAAACACAATGCACCTAGTTATAAAAAATATATTTTAGTCCTTAGAAAGTGTTTAGTATAAAGAAATTATATTTGAAGATAAAAATTATTGCTTTATCTTTTCATATGAAGTAAGAGCATAAAATATTTACACCTAAGAACGATGTACATAAAAGGGCCTTAAGAGTATGAGAGGGATTAATTTTCTTTGTTGAACCGAATAATGGGAACTTAAGCAAGGCATATTGAGCTCTCCGTAAAAATGATTATTTCGGTACATTTATCACGTTGGTTCTTTTGTGTTTCAATTATATATTAGGTTACAGTGTAATACTTGAAAATTTGCTATTTATCTGTACTTTGATAAATATAACATTGTAAAAAGGTAATTTAACGTTTATTTTCCATTGAAAATAAATAAGCCTTAGTCTAATTATTTTTTATTATTTTTTATGATATAATTTAAATTTTACATTCTGTTTCTATATTATATTCTTTTTTAGTTATATCAATTATTTTATGATTTATATTAGTACTGTATATATTTATGCTATATCAATGAGAAAATAGTCATATTTGTTTGGATTCTCACACTATCGTCGTTTTCTTCAAACATCGTCTTGGGATGCTTAGAAATTTGACCTTGCCTTTTTTAAGTAAAATAAGTACTTGATCTTTAAATCACGTTTGATCTTTGATCGCCTTTTATTCCCGTTTTTTCTACCTTCTGTATTAAAATATGTTTACTTTTATACGTAACTATTTTTACTGACGGCTCCTGTGTCCTGTGTAATGTTGAATAGCTTATAACCTACCAATAATAAATAGTCCAATAAAACATCAACATATGTTTAGGTCGGAATAGAAGTTCTACAGACCAAGAAGATTAGAAGAACCACAGTTTTTTTTGTATATGTTAATATTATACCTACATAGATAATGCTTTTATTTAAACTTCATTATGTATACTAATATTATAAAGAGGTAAAGTTTGTGAGTTTGTGACGTTGTAGGGGATAATCTCTGAATCTACTGAACTGACGGGAAGGATATAGGATAGTTTTTATCCCGGAAACTATCCCTTAAGGGGATGAAAATGGGAATAAAAGTTTGTATGGGGAATCAAGCTAGGTAGGAACCTGAGCGACTGGAGGGTGAGTCACTAGTCTTCTTTATATTTTTATTCATTATTCTATTAGGTAAAATGATTCTGCTGAGCTGAGCTTCTAAGATATTAAATTATAGATATTGTGTTCGTAATTTGAAGCAAAATCACTACATATTTCTAATTTATAAGAAATTGGATACCTACACTGTTTTGCTTTCAAGTACCACAGGGCCTGTTTTTATTCACGGCCTGTCCCTTCATCACTTCTCGAGAACGCCACTTACTTTTCTAGTTATACGTACATATTTTAATGTCCGATTTATACCGTCTACTATTGATAAAACTTAAAAATACTTCCAACTTCACTACATACGACGAGTTCTAGTGACTTATTTCACACCCAATGATCTATATTTGTTTCTTATTTTCAAATACCTAAATCTTACCTTTAGCGGCATTTAAAATAAATCTAATTCATACAAACATCGTTTATGCTAGTGTTTGCAACTCACTGTCCAATAATTCAATGAGAACTTTATCTGTATCGGTCTATAATAATGGATATATACAAAAATATCAGTAAAACACTTTATTTTATAGACTAGCCACTCACTCTCGTTTCGCTCGGGTTCGACCCTACGTGATTCTTTAATTTGATTTTTTTTTCATTTATGAACCGATTGAAATAAAACAAATACTATATGTTAAGTCAAGCTTACCACATTACGTTAGTGAAAATTGCATCTAAATCGGTTAAGCCGTTTCTGAGATTAGCGCGCACAAACGCACAGACAAACAGACAATAAATCTAAAAATCTTTGTTTTTGTTTCTATTGCCAATCCCCAATAATAGATTTTCTCAAATATCTTCCATGTACAGACAGCGATCCGTTGTACTTTTACTATATGTAAGTTAGTTTAACTGCCTCGGTGGTGTAGTGGCTAGCATGTACAGCTGCACACCCGGAGGTCCTGGGTTCGAGTCCCGGGTCGGGCCAAGTTTAGTTATTGAGTCTTTTTGTATAGTAAGTCTCAGTAACAGCCCGGAGTTGGGAAGTTGGCGGTGTTTCACCCCCGTGCCTCGGAGAGCACGTAAAGCCGTCGGTCCTGCGCCTTAACTCTCACCGGTCGTGTCGAGTGGTCGTCCCGCCGGAGTATGAGAGTGATAGGAATAGAGAGTGCACTTGTATCTGCGCGTACACTTGTGCACTATAATATCTCCTGCGCAGTTGGCTAATCTCAATGAGATTGGCCGCCGTAGCCGGAATCGGTTAGGGGAACATCATCATATGTAAGTATAGTTAATATTATAAATATATACTATACTTCGTATCTCTCCCGAAGATGATTATATTTACATACATACATACATGTAGCAGCACGCCAGATTGATGCTTTCCTATTAACGAAATAGCTTAAACTATTCCGTTTTGCAATCATTTCTTTAACATCACCATACCCCGCCATCTTGATTAGTATTATATATTACAAATATAGTCTTCATAATCATTAATACTAATAATATAATGCACCAGCCTTATTGAAAGTGAGGAGCTTATTTTTTTAATCTTGAATGTACTCAGTTATAACGTGAAACCTTCACCGAGTGTAAACTGATTTTAATAATTAATTCATTTAACGAATTAATAAAACAAATTTTAACGATTCTCTTTATTCAATTACAAACAGATCTTGACTTATTTCATTTCAAAGAAGAATTTTTATTAAGATATTATTATATTTTCTTATCTAGAAAAAGAAATATAAGGTACATAAATTATTCTTTTAAACTACGTTCTTGAAAGTATACCAATTTTCTTAAGTAAGACTCACATTATTTCTAAGATACAAGACTTAACTTTGCGAGTGCGAATCGTAAATTATTTATTTGCCATACAGGGATACACATTGAAACCATCGATATGTTATGTAGGTACTACATAATAAATTTAGTAAGTTTGTGGTGTTTTATATTTTGTCTCTAATACGTTATGTGGAACTTATATAGTTTTATTATTTAAAAAAAATCTCTGGAACTACTGACCTCGTTCTAAAAGTTTATGAACTAGTAAAATACTATAATAATCGTTAAAGAAAATAGGCTATTATATAACGATTTACGAGGACGCGCAATGAATCGTACAAGCATTATAAATGCAAAAGATGTGTAGGTTCTGTGGCGAAGGGTCCGTACGAGACGTCTTAAAATTATTTTGCTATAATTTTACATAGGTACATTTGATTTTTTAAATGTATAAATGTTCTTTTGGATATATATATGTAATAGCTTTATTTCTTTCTGCATCAATACGTATACAAAAATTATACATTTTTGGAACGGCCTACCTCTACTAAAATTTCACCCTTCGCCACTGTTAGGTATGTGTGTGTACTGTGTGTGTTTGTTTGTTATTGCTCGAAGCTAAAACGGTTGATCAAATTAGGATAAAATTTAACACAAAGTTAGACCATGATTTGAAGATATATGGAGTAAGATATAACTATTTTTAGGCACATAGTATCTCGTGTATTGAAAAATCGACACATATCAGAATATTTATATCCAAAAACTACTTTACTGCAAACATGTAGAGCTTCAGTTTTGAACATTTCATTTAAACTTCGTACAATATTAAAAGTTTGTTTCCAAAGGCATCGGGAGACAATTGTACCTCAACTTTGCAGGATCCAGTTGAGACTACAAAAGCGGTTAGTTTCACTTCCAATTTGATTAGTTTGTTAACCGCTAATTGTAATTGCAAAATTATCTGATTTATTGCTCTTCTTACGGATATTATTTATATTAAGTAAGGTAAAAACTACGTACATATATAATATTATTACGAGTACGAAAGCTAGTTCATGCTCCCTACTTTTATGCGACAACAGAGCGACGGATAGTTTAAAGTTTTACGATCAAAAGAGGTACTCAATGCGAATGTTTTCTTTTCTATATAGTATATACTATATGGTACGCGATTTCTGTGACAATAATTAGGAACACAATACAGGAATATATTTGATTAGGTATGTATAGTAAATGAAAACTACCAATCAGTTATTTTTTACTTTTTAGTGCTTTTGTTTGAAGTCGGTTTTTATTTTTTTGTTAAAAAGTTTTTATTTTTCCCTTTTTAGTGTAGACAGTAGTAGCAAAGTAAGAATTCTAACGTATTAGGCTTGTCAAATCAAACAAAACAAGCCCAAACTCAAAGTATCTACTATTAGCCGTTGAAGAGTTCCACCTATCCACCTTCTGGCCTTACCATCAGATCAGGTCAACAATACCGAACCACTGTACTATCAACGGAAATAGAAACACTTGCAAAGTTTCAAGTCAATATGACAATAATGAACGAAACTATCAAACAACACAAAAATTGTCCAAATCGGTCAATAAATGACGGAGTTCTGAGGTAACAAACATAAAAAAAAACATACAGTCGAATTGAGAACCTCCTGCTTTTTGAAGTCGGTTGAAAATAGCTAAGATTTCATCCCGTATACCACAACTCTTTGTTTGTAAAAGGAATGCAGTAAACTTCATCGTGTCGCTTTCAGCTAAGTTCATAATGTCGATTATTGGCTGTCGGTGTGCGCGCGCATCGTAAAAATTTCCTCCCATAATTTTTTCCAAGCGTGCCAAGCTACACCGACAGCCAAAAAGCGACACGATGAAGTTAGCTACATTCCTTTTACAAACAGAGAGTTGTGACATACGGGATGAAACCTTTAGCTATTTTTGTTCTGATACGTCAAAGAAATATAACTTCTTACGTGCGTACATAAGTACATACACACGTTTTTTTATAGTATTGTTTCATAATTAATTAAGAGTATAGAACGTCATAACGTCAAAATAGTGTGTGAAATATGCTTAAAAAAAGATGTCAAAACAGTTCATATTCTACAACAGGAATAGCTAACAGTAAATTGCCGTAAGTGAAAAAGATACCTTCTAGAAAGGATTTTTGACTTTTCTAAGTTTTGAGAATGTTATTTGTTCGTGATAAAAGTGAAATTAGTGGCGGAAAATAGTGCTAAGTTACTGTAAACTGATAAAAATTACTTGTGATTTGCAAACATTAGCTACTTTTTACTAGTCGTCCAATCTCGCTTCAGTAAGGCGTATTATAAAATGTTTTTGCAAAGGGCTGATATTCAATGGGAAGCTTTGATATATCAGGATAAAAATATGTTACGTTATTATTCGTGTATAATTACGTTGCTGCGTGACCAACAAACACACTCATTAAAAAATATTAGCAGATTTTCGTTATAACTTACGTATCCCATATAGAAAGAGGATTAGTTAGAGGGTATAAAAATTTACGATATGACAAGGATTCGGATGAGATTAAGGTGGAAAGAACTCCACGTGCGGAACATAAAATTCATACTTTACTCACGAAAAGTAAAATTAGGGTCGTCATATGTATGCAATGGAAATAAAATGCTCCAGCTGCTATTGTTCATTTTGTTTCGTACTTCACATTTATATGTCATGTGAAAATGAGTGTGTTTGTTGTTTATAAAAAATAAAATATATATGTATATTAACTGTTAGTAAGGAATATGTCCTAAATAATGCTTTATAATGTTTTTCATTATAATCAAACTTATCCAATGAATGAATAAAAAGTATTTAAATAATTACTTTTTTAACTAAAAAGGTAAAGGTAATTAAAAACACTTTAAAAGTAATTAATTATTCTACCCTTAGAGGCTTGGAATTTTTTCTTAAAATTTATATGGCACAACCCACTTGACAACCATGAAATTTAACTTATTTAAAATACGTTTAACTTTTTTGGCGATTATTCAGTTTTCGCGTAGATATCGCGTAATATACGCACAAAAAAAACTTAAATTGAGTTTTGAAATTTGAAATTAAATTATATGACACGTTTTTATCTGCATTTTTAAGTAATAATTAAACAATAAAAAATATATATATAACTTTAACGCCTTTATTTAAGTATTAGCACAGATCATATACCGTATTAGTAATTTATGAAAATTGCTTTAAAAATAATAATTGACCATGAACAAAAGCCCATCGACTATTTATAAGAGCCGTAATAAACTGACATTTGTAGTACAAAATAATATGACAAGAGATTAATATCTCATTGATGGTTTAAGCTGACATTGACATTAGAGGCCAAAATAAAAAATTAAAATTGCATTACTGTATAGTATTAAAAAATTAACTAAACTATACATGTTTAACAAGTTGCTAATTTATTTTAAAATTGACTAGATAATTAGTACACTACCGACTACCGAACATCTCCCACAAGCCTGATAAATTTTAATTAAAGCTTAATTAAAATTGGTAGACTAGATTTACAGCACTAACTGGGTATTTAATTATGTGTTTAAGTTTATTTACTTATATAATATTATTAATACCTATTTTTTATAAGAGTAATAAGTAAGATTTTAGTTAGGAGCAGAGGATGTAGAGTCAACTATTCGAATTTAATACTAAATATTTGTTTTCATATTGAAAAACTTTGTGTTAGTAATATTTTTATATAAATATTTGGCTAATGAAAGGTTCAGAGCGACCCATTTCGAGCAAAACGGTCAGTGGCGTGAAATTATTTTCGATTTTCATAATATTCAAAGTTACAATACGCAAAAATCTCATGCTATAATTTTTATCGAAAATTAGTATATCCAGAACAATAGCTAGATTTATAAATTTATAATTTTAAAATATGTGGAAAATTTTCATTTTTTTTTGGGATGAATTGCAATAGTATTTTATATTGGCCTGATTCATCACTAATTGCTTCCGGATGCATTATTGTGGAATTTTATCTGTGCTGTGGACTTATGTATGTACATCCTAGACATGTGTAAAGGTTTATAACTTCTATATATTTTTGGTCAGTTTCAAAATAAGAAAAATGGCACTATTTATGTATTTATTTCTATATACAAACAAATCATTAACTTTATGAACTAAAGTTAGTTCGACACGCGTCTACGTACGTCTATGTCTTTTATCACTATATTATTCATGACTAAGTATAAAAATATTAATTACTTTTAATATAAGCTAGAAATAAAATTTTCTGAAAGTTAAGAGCAGCTACGAATATATATGTGAAATATATGTACATTTAATCTACATAACATTATGGCATAGTTAAAAATTGCAAAGTAACTGGTCTTCATTACATGAATAGAAATAACTAAACTATCATTTGCATTTAAATACGGTTTTATGTTGTAAGTACTGGCTTGTTATGTGATTGTTCGTTTTTTGTATATATTTTCGTATAAGAAACCTGTTTCTTATGTGATACATAGGAGCGGGATTCGTGATTTAGGTTTAGGAACGCTAAACCAGTCGATCCAGACAGCAATGTTAAGACCTGTTTGCTAAAAGTAGATTACACCTACAGCTGTTTTTGTATAATTCGAATTTAATTTGTATTTACTAAAAGGTTTAAATTAATAACATAAATTAAACAAGCAATTACCAGTCATATGAGGTATTTTAAAATCATAAAAAGGCACAGTTATTTTATTTACACACTAGGTTTTTATGTGGCTCCACTCACCTATAAATAAATAAATAATAAATATGTTGGGACACTGACACACATCACCATCTGGTTCCATGGTAAGCTACGAGACTAGTTTTATGGATACCAGATAGTTGATATACTACACATATATAACTTTAAATACATACACATTATAAATATAATAATATAAACACCCATGACTGGAGTACAAACATTCATGGTCATCACATAAACGAATCCCAACGGGATTAGAACCCGCGACCGCTGGCCCAGCAAGTAGGGCCCACTACAAACAGAGCCAAACGTGTCGTCATAATAATTACGGCGTTACAAAATTATTACTTGTACATAATGCGTATTTCAGGTAAAGAGATAATAGTCAAAAAAAGAGATGTAAAAGAGTCAGAAAAAGAGTGAGTGAAACTTGAAAAGAGATATCAGAGTCAGAGATCTCTCATGAGAATTCTCGTAAGTAACTTGGTTTTAACGAGATGCCTAACTTTATTGTCTACAAAATTTTTAGATAGTGGTAGCTAATACAATGTACATATAATGTTATATGGTAGATGGATAAATAGATCTCGTATGGATAAACTATAGTTACTTTAAAATTAAGAAAATTTTGTTGTTTGTTGTTACTTGTAATTCGGTCAATTAACGTTAAATTGTGTTAGCCTCATTATTATATGTGGAAAGATGGAGTGGAAAAATGTGTAAAAAATACAGGTAGTGGACCTTACTAAATACCTAAAATGAAAATTTATTTACAGAATGTGTAACCTATTTTTAACATCTTTTAAGATACTGGATGTTTTGAGTTACGATCGCTAAAATTAAATTTATTTTCCATATATCTTTAAGAAATAATAAAACTTACATGAACCTATTTTTGCAAATAATAAAGTATGTGTAATGAAAAAGTTTTTTTCCATAATTTAATCGGGGGTGAAACCACGGGTTCTGCTAGTAAAATATAAAATCAATGAGAAGGTTTATTGTATTTTTAATATCAACTTAAGGTCAAATTATCATCTATAACATTATCATCTATAACATATTATTATCTATAATTATATATAGTAATATAAATTGTTGTTAGGTAATATTTATATTTTTGTTATTCATACGTTTATTTTAAATAGAGACGTAGATAAATATTAAATTTTATCGCAGATAATTTTTAAAATACATATTAATAATTTTTCCTTTTGAACCCAATCAAAATACATAAAGATGCTATCGCACTGCATATTGCCACAGCGGGGACAATGTGTTGTTTAATAAATATAAATTTTGCTCAAAATATCGAAGTTTAAAAGAGGCGGTAGTTATTAAAAGGAAAAAAGAAAAAATATTTTTTTAAACCTCACTCAGTGTAATAACATATAGTTTGTGTAAAATAACAAATTAATCATTTACTTTGTTTCGTTACTTCAAATAGATGGAAAATTTTGATTACATAAAGGTCAAAACAAAAAAAAAAGAATATATTTCAAACATCCGTTTACTTATTCAAGCTTACATTGAATACTTCGTTAGGTATTTGTTGAATAAATAATGACAACGGCGCTATTTACTCTAGTTTATAATCAACCTTAATTTGAGCGTCCTTTGATGGAAGCTCGATACTAATTACTCTACAGATACCGATAAAGAATTATTTGCCTGCTCACGTTAAAAAACGTAATACGATGGTTAGGGAGAATGGATTTAACCTATTACTGATTTATAAAGTATGAATTCTATTGGTTAGGATATGAGATTTAAAGAAAATAAGCCAATTTTATGATTAGTATTACTGTATTCCGTAGTTTAATATGCATTTCTTGAAGTATTTTTTATAGATTTTACAAACACTAGCCTTCAATTTTCCTTAAAATTAAATTATTTCGATATTATGATGATTTATATTGATTGATTGATTATGTTGATATATTGTGAAAATAATTGACGTTTTGCTTTTTCATAGTATTATATGTTAAAAATATTCTGCACCAAAAACAAAAAAAATACTCTAGTCAGAACGATAAAATAAACTGAGCCTTCTTAAATTATTAAAGACAGAGACATATATTTTTAGAATTTGTGTAGTCGAGATTAAAATTTTCCGTCGTTTTGTGTTTGTTCAGAAATGTTTGTGCAGATATTTTAAAAGAGTAGCATTTTGGTAAATGTAGAGTAGATGAGTTTACATTTCACAAGGTGGAATCTCGTTCTATTCGTGCTTAGTTCTTGAATAATAAATGGAGCGCCAGTTAGGCGACACACGTGGGTGGCAACCCACATTGCACGGAGACATGTATTTAATTTATCAGGTGGATATAAAGAGGCTTTTCATTTGATTTTATCTATAAAAATATATAGAAATTTACTATTGCACTTAACTGTTGGAGTCCCTTAAGATGTTCTACGTTAGGTAAGGAAACCCACTCAGTGCAAGTAAGTGATTATAGCTTTTCATCCGTAACACACAGACGAAGCTTTTCTATATATTTGACAAAACTCAACTTTGCTTCAGAACATTATTTTGAATAAAAGATTTAAAACAAATCTTACCTTGACACTGCGTGTCTTTTGTTATGAATAGCAGAAAAGCAGCGATTGTAGCAAATCTCCAACGACGCCGCCCCATTTTGTTCTGCTTCATTCACCTTACCATTGATAAATTCCGAGAGAGTTCCTTATTCATAGAAATTTTCAAATTGATAAAGTCCACTGATTTATTTTATATTCCATTTTTGGCACAAGTTATTATTAAATCATGCCGTCGGTCATACATCTGAAACAAAATACACATAAATTAAATTTTCGAATATTTAATTTTTTTTAATAATACATATATTATTAAAGACATAACGCGCCTCTTTGGTGAAAGTTTTGTTATAAATCTCTAAAATTATATAATGGTGCTTTCTACATACAAATACATGTAAATAACCGATACTTTGATTATGAATGGTAAAAAGTGTCCTGAACACATATACATATTCTATATTTTTTTATATTTTATATAATAAGCAAAAAACTAGTAAGTATATAACAGGAAAGGCAATTATCAGTTTTTATTAGCGTCAAGTTAAGCTGAATGCGGGACTCGATGCCATCTGTTTTTTGCTATCACGCTAATTATGTCGAGGGATGAATGAAAATACTTTGATGAATGTTTTCTGTATAAAGGAAAAGATTTCTAAATAAAATCACAGTGAAAAGATTATAGATCAAGAATTATATAGTTGTGTTAGCTTTTTAAGTATGGCGCATTGGCCGCTTGTTTGTTTAGTGTTGTTTAATGTCAACAGTTAGATTCAGTCCTTCATCTATAGGAGACAAATATAAATATGATCTTCCAGAAAGGAATATGTTAAACATTATCATGAATAGAAAGGAATCTGAAAGTGAATTATGAAATGGGGAATCCCTAAGCAAGAAAGGCGATATGCTTACTACTTAGGATGATAAAATATAGTTACCTAATAAATTGATGTATGTATGTAGCTACTAACTATATACCCTATAGCTTATAAATAAATAATAAATAAATATGTTGGGACATTAACACACATCACCATCTATGTAGTTCCATGGTAAGCTACAAGACTTATGTTATGGATACCAGATAGTTGATACACTACACATATATAACTTTAAATACATAAATATAAACACTCATGACTGGAGTGCAAACATTCGTGCGCATCACACAAACGAATGCCTCCAGCGGGACTCGAACCCGCGACCGCTGGCACAGCAAGTAGGGTCACTAGAAACTGAGCCAAACGTGCCGTCAAATTATATATATTTTACAATCTAGACGAATTATAAATATCTATATAAGTACATTGTTATATATTTCCCTACGTTTCTTATCTGTGCCGTGATCAATAAATTTGAAATTGGATAAAATAAGTAGAGCGCAACGAACTGTCGAGAGGTTAAACTTGGTTGGCTTTGTAACTGATGATGTATTGAAAAGATTCTAAAAGTATTGAAATAGTTGTTTTAGGCAGGTGTAGATTTGAACTAACACAATATCATATGTATTGAATACTAGTGGTTAAAAATCATTCCTTTATAACATACATGACATACAGACTGAAAAAATTATAATCAGTTTGGGACCGATTCTAAAAAATATATTTATAAAATTCCACCCAAATATGTATGTTTTTTGTATAATAGTATAATAACATACATATACATATATGATGATACTTTTGCCAGTTTTAAATCGATTTCATGGTAAGTTTTTGTAAAGTATAGGTTACAATGAAATTTCCATTAAAAATAGACCGCAACTAAAAGGTGTTATGTATTATTAGATATTTTGTGGCAGGAAATTCAATATATAATATCGAAATCTATACAGGATGTTACGTTAAGGGAATTACCATATAGATGGATGTTCCATGTGCTATCCCATGGGGACATCGTTTTCCTCGGATATAATATGATTAATTATTAATTGATATATTGATTGTTTATTACAGTAAAGTCTTTACTAACAGATTTTTAAATTATTTTGAAAATAATATGAATTATTATCTATCATATAAGTATGTTTTCTATTAGCATTTTTGGGAATTTGCTGAAGAATCTCAATTTTCAAGAATAAAAATGATTAATCGACTGTATTAAAACTATCGAAAAAGTTAGAATTTGAAATAAAACAAAATATTAGAAATAATAGAATTTGTAATCCATACTTATTATAACTTATTGATATTATAAATGTGAAAGTGTGTTTGTTTGTCCTTCTTGCACGTCGAAACAGAATGACGGATTGCCGTGATTTTTTGTGTGGAGGGCTGAAGAGTGATATAGACTTCTTTTTACTGCGGGAGATTATCTCAATCCCACGGGAAAACTCCTTATAATAAAACCTGATGATACCTATGTATGTATATATTATTATATAGTCTATCTATTCCATACTAACATTAAAACTTACGCAGATAGTAAATAGATAAAATGAAAGTATTGATCCGACAATTAATGTACCTATATAAAATATAACTTACGAAAAATAAACATTCATTCAGAAAGATTTTTTTCATTTTATCAACGAATCCCTTTTCTCTAAGCAAAACAAACAAAAATATGAAGCTTTGAATAACAGTCAGAAAAGTTATAAAAAACTTGTGAAAGCTTTCGTGTAAATGTAACTATCGTCCACACATGCCTATAAAGTAAATATATTGAACTTTGGTAAACAATAGTAGAAAACCTAATAAATTTTGTTATATTTTATGCAAAAATATATAAATTCTCCTTTGTATTATTAAGTATAAACTATATTTTAAAAGGGGTCTGATTGTTAACATAATATCTAATCATTGGGTGTCGTTTTGTTTTGTTTTTGTCAGTATTGTTGAAAATCAAATAATAATATATTTATGCCTCCATGTTTTTACCACTGGTAGTGCAAAAAACGTGTCAAAATCAACGTGTTTTTCAAATAATTTAAGCGTGCTTGTTTACTGTATTTATAGTATTTAATCCGACAAAGGTAGATTACGATATCGGCTACGCCTCTGTATCTGAAACGAAACAATTTCTACATTGTCCGTACATATTCCCCTAAAAAATTTTTCAAAGCTGCCGCAATACTGACATAATCCACGCACTAAAACAGTTGTCAATAACAAGAAAATAAGGAGCCTTAGGCAATCGTGGAAGAATAGAATTTTTGTCTGTCTGGATTCTCATCACGAGACCAGTGGACAGATTATGATGAAATATGGCTTCATTGGAATGTTTATCCTGGTTAACATATAGGATACTTTTTACTGCGGGAAAACATCTCATCTCTGATAAATCTATACTAACCGTTAAAACTTAACTAGGGACGAACCCGAGCTAAGCAAGGGTGAGTCGGTAGTGTAAAATATATCAGAATGACATGTTATGTCCATAGCACGTGATTTCGATACAATTTTAAAAATATCTATTTCTGAACGGTTCTAGAATGATATCTTGCCTGAGCCTCTAGATTACATAATACAACACGTTGATCGTTTATTTAGGTTCTACGTAAGAGCGCGTAGTGAAACGTGACGCGCACTACGTCAGCTCGTGAAAGCGCGTTCCGGCTCGCCGCACAGTTTCTAGCTAATGCTGTAGATCTATCGTATTGTACTCAAACCTTTTCAAGGTTGGTATACAAGTGTTTATTGTTTTATAACTCTAAAATATTACATATCTATCCGTATTTTATTACTGTAATTGTTTTGTGTTAAGAATAACGAAGCGTGAAATCGACGCTCGTCATGATTTCCAGTTTGTTGTATTAATTTCTTTTTTGTTTAAGGAGTTGTAAATCTATACATATAATAAAATTGTAACTAAGTCGAATCTGTACATTAAATATTTTTTCGGAAATCTAATTGAATAAGACATTATTATCGATACAGAGTCCGAATCTATAGTTTTTAGAATTTTTGTCTGTCTGTCTTTCTGTCTGTCTGTCTGTTACCGCATCACGAAAAAACCACTGGACAGATTTTGATGAAATTTGGTATGCTGATAGCTGGTTATCCGGGTCAACATATAGGATATTTTTTAAGGGAAATATCTCATTTTTGAGCAAAAATACAAAAACTACAATGTAAGAGTATACTAATATGTAAAACCTAAGAATTTGATTTTTGGTCATCTAATGCGGGCGGAGCCGCGGGCAATGCTAGTAATATATAATTTACTGGGTGTCTGGTTTATTTTTATATTAGAAGATCCAAAAAATATTTTATGCCCATAAAAATTTCGCTCCCCCTTAAAACCACGCCACGCAATCTATGCCAAAATTTTAACCGCTAAGTTTCTGTTATGTACCTATTGAGGTTTGAGCTGGAAATGAATCGTTATAACTAGCAATTTTGCTATGCATTATAAATGTAGATTACTTTTCTCCTGTAAATCTAATCGTATACTATATGAAAATATCATAACTTCTTTTAATTTAGTTTTTATTAGTGGATTTTTTTAGTATCAATTCACTGCTGTCTAAAGATTATTCTATATATTTAAAAAAGTCGCATACTGCCGGCTCGGAAGAAGAAACTAACCAGTCCCTCTTTGTACTTACCCTACTGTCCTATATATACATACATATATTGCTATTTCTACACAAAGATAATTGCATAAAGTAATGTACCTCAGAATAGCCTTTTATATTGTCTCCATTGCGCATGAAAACTAATATTGTTGGGAAAATACAATCTTTCCACAACAAAGGCTTATCAAACATATTGTGAACGTAAAACTGACATGTAATAACTAAATAAAATTATTCATGCATAAAATAGACATGTTTATGTTTTGTGGCTCCCACCACATTAATTATTCTCACCACCCTTGAACATGTTTCATTTAATATTACACGATAAGCAAGGGTTGCTTTTGTTATAAAGCGATGTTTGTCAAAATATCAATGTTTCTTTGATCGGTCTAATCATTAGTCAACGAGGCTTATAAAACCTAAGCTAATGATCATTGAATGTAGAATGATGATGATGATGATGATGATTGATGTTGATGAATGATGCTTAGTGTCATCCTTGCTTTGTTCAAGGGTGGCTTTGAGCAACTTTTGCAACCGACAGCTAACTTAATACTTATTCTACGGGGACTATTCTGTCTATATCTATGTATACAAAACCTTTGTCACTCTCCGGTCCATAAATACATAGGTAGGTGTATATCTAATATTGAAGAGATTTTCATGATATTTTTTTATAATACATAATTTTATATTTAACTAGCGTTGCCCGCGGCTCCGCCCGCGTTCGGATAGCCAAAAACCAAATTCTTAGGTTTTACATATTAGTATAATCTTACATTGCAGTTTTTGTATTTTTTCTTAAAAATGATATATTTTCCCGCGGTAAAAAGTATCCTATATGTTGACCCGGATAACCAGTTATCACCATACCAAATTTCATCAAAATCCCTCCAGTGGTTTTTCTGTGATGCGGTAACAGGCAGACAGACAAAAATTCTAAAAACTATAGATTCGGCCTCTGTATCGATAATAGTGTCTATTTCAATAAGATTTTCCAAAAAATATTTAATGAACAGATTCGGCTTAGTTTGAATTATATTATATGTACCTATAGATTATATATTTGTAAAATTACCCTAGCCTATGTCTGCAGGATGCAATTTAAGTCCTTGTTAAATTTGATCGAAATTTGTTCAGCAGTTTAAGCGTGAAAAGGTAACAGACAGAGTTACTTTTACATTTATAATATTAGTATGGATTTATTTTACGAATTGCAAAATGTGGACGGCCATTGGCTACCTTTCATTTACGTCCCTTTTACCCTGTGAACGATGCCGCGGGCAAAAACTATATATCTCTACGCAAAAAAACTCATTAATCTATTGTTCCGTTCTTTCCTAAAAAAATAACAAACTAACAAACTACAGTATTTATTACATCAGTTGTATGGTCGTTGTGGCTCAATATGGCGTATGGCGCTATTAGTAACGTCTACTATAAGAAATTAGAAAAGAATACAGAACGGAATAATATTCCATTTTTTTTTATCAAGAGAGATCTATCAAATGCTGGGTTTTTAATAATTTTTTTCCAGACTTATCACATGTATATGTTATGATACGAATATAATTTTCATGATTAGGCAGATTAGATAAATGATAACGTACCACAAATTTTAAATGTATCAGTTACATGTAACCGTTGTTATTGTCTGACTAATCTATACTATAATAAAACAGTAGAGGTCGAATGTCTGTACATAGCAAAAAAATGCTAAAAACCGAGTCAGGGGATGTAAGAAGACAAACAGAACAAATCCAGATTTTTTTCAATTTTTTTGTTTCTCTGTCTGTCGTTTGTACGGGCTAATCTCCGAATCTATTGGACCGACTTAAATGAAATTTTGCATGATCGTACCTTATATTCCCGGGCAACATCTTAGATACTTTTTATCTCGGAAAATTCAATAGTTCCCGTGGGATAATTAAAAAACTATAGTAACTTATACAGCTTAGTACACAACAACTCATACACTTAATTTAGTAAAATTTAACATTCTGATACCTTATATTACCGGTCAAACAACAGGTTACTTTTCATCCCGAAAAAATTAACGGTTCCCGTGTTAACTAATGGAGATCTCTCCATTAGTGTTTTTCTAGAGGCAAACCCGAGCGAAGCGAGGGTGAGCCGCTAGTTATATATAATATTATATTCTTTCCTTAAATGATATTTTATAAATATATGATTGTAATATGCATAATATGTCTTATTTAATTATTGATTTGTTTTAATTTAATTGTTATATTTGCCAAAGAAGTTTTAGTTTAGGTTACACGCACCCTTTTTTTTAAACTATAAATAAATGATAATAATAATATTTTTATAAGTATTATATTTATGTATCATCGTTACATATTCATCAGTTTTATGTAACAATTTCAAGGATTTTATTGTGTTCAGTGAGGAAAATTATTATAATTAGATCGTAGTAATAAAGAAAAATGAATGAAAAGAGTCGATATGACAATAATGGATTCATTATATATCGGAAAAACATGTTTGAATGGAAAAGGTTAGTATAGTAATTATTTGTTATTTTTTTACAAGCTTCATTTCGAGAAGTTTACGTTCTTTTACTTTGACAATTTCGCAATTCTAATTTCATTATTTTTCTAATATAAATGTTTTTGTTCCTGTTCTATAAATTTAAATATTATAATAGTATTTAATAAAAAAATTGATTAAAAAAGTTATGAGAGCTAGACATTACAACACGGCTAAAGCAAGTAAATTTCATTTAATATCTTTTTCAACCGACTTCCTCAAAAAGGAGGAGGTTCTCAATTCGGCTGTATGTTTTATTTTATGTTTGTTACCTCAGAACTCCGTCATTTATTAACCGATTCGGACAATTTTTGTTTTGTTTGAAAGTGTATACCAGCCGATACAAAACAAAGCACACCGACTTCGAAAATATTTGATTAGGTATGTATAGTAAATGAAAACTACCAATCAGTTATTTTTTACTTTTTAGTGCTTTTGTTTGAAGTCGGTTTTTATTTGTTTGTAAAAAGTTGTTATTTTATTAATTTATTATTCCTGTTACAAACAGAGCGTTGTGACGTACGGAATGAAATCTTTAGCTATTTTTGTTCTTTTAAATAAAACTATCTTTTCGGATTATTTCGCAGATTTATTTTGATTTTTGGTTCCCAACGTTTCGAATGCTTTACAGCAATCATGGCCATGGAGAGACTAAAGTTATAGACGTCTCACAGGCGTTTTAAACTTGTTACAGACAGTACGTATTCTTAAACAATTCATTCTTCGAAGCGATCCAAGTCGTTACACTTTTGTTTTTTTTCTTCGCATTCCTTCGAATAGAAAACTTCTTTCCTTATTACATCCAGTCAATCATGTATTGACAGTTATTGTCACATTATTCGTTTCATACAAAGCAGGATTAGGAAAGTTTATATAATCGCTATTACAAATAGAAAGCTAAAAATGTATGAAAATTACATGTACTTAAGCGCTACCATTATTGGTCGAAATATGTCATTCCATTAGTACTACGAGTATGACAGTATAATTAATTTAAAGCGATATCGATTTTTAAACGAGTAATTCATCAAGAAGGATTGTTGTAGCTTCTTATAGCATATATAATACGAATAAAATTAATATTAAACGTATAATAGTAATTTGTTCTTTATTACAGAATTTTCAAATCATTGAATAAATAATAAACTTTTACTTAAAAAAGCATAATTTTAAATAAATAATAATTTATTATCATGCCACCCTTCAAATTTTATCAAAATCTACATCCTCCGTTTTGGAGATGATTAAAAAAATTAGATTTAATAACACGGACCAGAAGACGATTTTTTTATATTAAAAAGAATTAAGCAATAATAATTGTCTTTAAATAAAATTTTATTCGAGTCGAGTGGTTTATAAATCAGAACACGGCGATTACAGTATTCAAATACAAATAGAACGATTAAACTGATTTTATTGTGGCTTTTATTCAATTTTATATTCCGAATAAACAATATTTGTTCTGTTTAAGAACAAGCTTTTATTTTTCAACAGACTACGAGTATTTATATTGTATTTTATTGAATAACAAATTTAGTAGTTGTTCCAACTTTAAAGATAACTATCATTTTTAAATAGATTCTCTTGGTCCATGTATAATTATATTTACCCGACTGCGACGAAGCTTAAAGGAGGGTTGTGTTCGACTTGTATATATGTTCTCTTAATACGAATTACTAAGTGACTTAACCAATTTTCATGATTCATACGTCATTAGATTTGTCTATGCCAGATATCAGGCGCAAATTTGTCTGTCTTTGAAAAAAAAATATTTAAACCTATAATCGTGTGCAAAGTAAAGATTTATTAAAGACGATCACAAAAATGTATACAACTTATATGTTTAAAAATAGTTTAAAATACAAAACTGTTATCTAAAATTGTACAGTTGCTAAAAAACCTGTAAATAAATAAATAACACATAAAAACAATAAAACTCGATTGCCTAAAAAGTGAACTACAAATATGTTAACGTGTTGACACTCGGACATACATCGCAGCTAATACAAAACATCCTTTTCATGTCTTTTATTAGACTTTCTTAAGTCAATACCTAACTAAACTTGGCCACATTCGCGACTCGAACCCAGGACCTAACCTGTATACTTTCTTCACTCTAACTTTGTTTTCTATTTTTTCAGAACATGTCCCACTGCTGGGCACAGGTTTCACGTCAATACAAGGGGGGTGAGGCCAAAGTCATAGCAAGTGTGGTTTAGCGGACTATATATTCCTATCGAAAATTTGTTAGATTCTATCAGATATATAAGTATCCTCACGATGATTTCCTTCACCATATTAGCAAGGGGCAATCATGTTGGAATTTATTCGCATATAAAGACACCAGAGTTGCATGACCGAGGATTTGAATGCGCTTCACTTGGTTTCCCAAGCGAGCGCGTTATCATTGGTTATACCATTGCCTCTTTTTGGTTTATTTTTATGTATTATTATGTAACTATTTAGTATAATAAAACTGAGTGTTCACATGTTACTAAATCACGTTTGTTATATATGTACGTATTATATTTATATCATTTATCTATGCAAATGCAAGAGTATACAAAATATCTGGGTAAACGTATAATTTTTTAATATTATAGAATTGTTGTTTTATCACACATTTTGCTTTAGATTATTTTAATTACATTAGTGTCATATTTTTGCATAAGACTTAGCCTCTTTTCACGATTTTATTATTATCGTTTATAACCGCCTTTCTTATTATGCAACTTTTTACATATTTTATAGTTATTACATATTTATAGTAGTTGATTATGTAAAGTGGAGAAACTATTACTTATTTATGTCAAATTTTATGCTTATTAAATTAGTGTTTTCCCGCGACTTTGCACGCGTAGTTTAATTATGTATTACTACATCTGTATAAATTATAGCCTATATGTTACTTAGATGTATAAGCTATATTACTGTACGGTTTCTTCGAAATCCGTTTACTAGTTTTTCTGTGAAAGAGCAACAAATATACATGTCTGTTATTATCATCTCCATACATCCTTATTCCTCATAAACTTTTGCATTCATATTTTTAGTATGATTATATGCCTTTTTATGTTCTACAATTAATTTAAATAAATATTAAAATTTTAAATGTAATATTCTAATTTTATTAACTTCTTCTTCTCTCTGTCCATTTCCCATGTTACTTGGGGTTATCTCATCTGTGTTATTACTCGTTATCTCATCATTCACCCCTTTCTCTTTCATGTCTTATCTCACACAATCTATCCATCTTTTCTTCCTCTACCTCTCCATCCATATACATTCATTTCCATCACTCTTCTCGTCACATGCGCTTCGTCCCTCTTCTTCACATGTTCTAACCAACTTAGACAATTAACTATTTTATTGTAATTTTTGTGCATATATCAGATATATGTGAATATATTATATATGTATATTTCAATTATTTTTTCTACTTTTTGTATATTTATATCATAATTCTATGTAAATTCAAGAGTATGCTTCACCAACTATCTAGGTAAACGTATAATTTGTTCGTCATTATAGAATTATTATTGTATCACACATTTCGCTTCTGAATATAAATTTGATTACATTAGTGTTATTTAAAAGGGATATAATAAAAACTTATATTTCTATTATATATTTCACATAAATTTTAGTGACTGTCGCTTGCCAATAGTCAAAGTACCTATTGATTACTATGTATGAAAGATAATTTTCAACCGACTTCCTCAAAAAGGAGGAAGTTCTCAATTCGGCTGTATGTTTTTTTTTATGTTTGTTACCTCAGAACTCCGTCATTTATTAACCGATTTGGACAATTTTTGTGTTGTTTGAAAGTGTATACTTCCAGATTGGTTCCATTTAAATTTCAAAAAAAAACCACCCCAAGGGTGGAAAAATAGCTAATAATGAATTTAACCTACTTCTAATTGCCATATTGACTCGAAACTTTGCAAATGTTTCTATTTCCGTTGATAGTGCAACGGTTTGGTATCTGATGGTAAGGCCAGAAGGTAAATAGGTGGAACTCTTCAACGGCTAATAGTAGATACTTTGAGTTTGGGCTTATTTTGTTTGATTTGACAAGCCTAGCACGTTAGAATCGGATTTTAGAGCCAGAATTTTTAGTGTTATACTAATAAAAGCGAATTTTAGTTTGTAAGTCTTCGTATAAAAATTGGCATCAAGTAACTTAAAACGGTTGAAGCGAATATTTTATTAAAATACTTTCTTCTTACTTTGCTACTACTATGTCTACACTAAAAAGAGAAAAATAAAAACTTTTTAACAAGAAAATAAAAACGGAATTCAAAAAAACACTAAAAGGTAAAAAATAAATGATTGGTAGTTTTCATTTACTATACATACCTAATCAATTATTTTCGAAGTCGATGCCAGCCGATACAAAGCAAAGCACACTGACTTCGAAAATATTTGATTAGGTATGTATAGTAAATGAAAAGTACCAATCGTTTATTTTTTACTTTTTAGTGCTTTCTTGAAGTCCGTTTTTATTTTTTTGTTAAAAAGTTTTTATTCAATAGATAGTTACTAAATGACAGTAAAGAGATGCTTACACAAATCCTTAATTGGTAAGCAATATTACCCAACAAAAGTATTGCATGCAGTTAACGCAAGTGTGTAGAGGCAGATTTAAATTGCCACTATTGTGGTGATTATGAAACGTTCTCACGGCCGACGTATTGTCATTTGTGGGCCTAGCTTTAACTCTACTAATATTCAATTTGGTTTTTTACTTGTCACTATTAGCATTGCTATATGCCATTATATTTAACGATAACTTAATATGTCCTTAGTCAATGTAAATTGATTACTGATTAAACATAATATGTAATAGTAATATTATAAAATAATACAGACTTATTCTCGTTTCGCTTGGACGCATCCCTATGTAACTAATAGTAGCTTATGTGCTAGCGACTGACCCTAGTTTCGCTTCGGGTTCGTCCCTAGACAAGACCTATCCCACGGAAACCGTACATTTTTCCGGGATAAAAAGTAACCTATGTGCTATTTCAGAATATAATCTATATTTACTCCTTTCATCCAGATCCGTTCAACTATTCTGGCATGAAAGAGTAACATGCATCCATCTATCCATTTTTTTTTTTTTCTTGTCGGGAAATGCATTTACGCATACCACCTGATCCCCCAGGTGGTGATGTGGGGCTCACCGGCTAGAAGAGCTGGTACTACCCACTAAAACCCGACATCCCTTCCCTCCGCCTTAGTGGGACGCCGCAGGATCGCTTGCGCATAACTACTACGGCGCCCCGGCGGCAGGTCTGCCTAATCGCTAGGCAGACCACCAAACCAATGGGGCTGCTCCACAGTCAACTCTGCTACGCCAGAGAGGTACCCGGAGCAGCCCCATTAAACCTAACCACCGCCCACCGAAGTGGGCCACCTCCAATCGGCTGCAGAGGACAGGGAGAGCGGCAACGAAACACCGACACTCCTCTTCCTCTGCAGCCCCACCGCGTCCGCCATCAAACGGTGGCGGCCCCGTCTAGGCCGCGGAAGGTAGGGAGAACGGCGCACCGAAATACCGGCACTCCTCTCCCGCCGCGGCCTACCTCTCCGCTGGATGCGGGCCTGCGACCACAGTCCCGCAACCGGCACTCATCATCCGGTTGTGGGACCAAGCGGTCCCACCACCGGTGGCAGCAACGCCTTCGGCTCGAGGCCTAGACGAGCGGCCCCACCCAAGCCATTTGGTCCGCGCCGGATTTCTCCGGTACCACCCGCCGCCCTAAGCGGGTGGCATTCCCCTATCCGCCACCTGGGGACGCGCCCGGTAGGAGTTGGCTTCTCCCCCGGGATCCATCTATCCATCCCTCCATCTATGTATTTTTCTATATTTGATAGCTTTTGAAATATCGTTGTTTAAAATTTTAGTTGAAGATTAAAAGTACAGTAGTAGTAAAATGAAACTAATTTGGAATTTCCATTACATTAAACATTACTTATTGAATACACTAGCGGCTTGTTTTTGCTCCGCTCAGAGCTAAACCGTAGCCCACACTTCCGTTAGTACTTTTAGCAATATCCCACAGGACTCATTTTATGTATAAAGATAAAAATATAGCTATACTTTTTAATACTCTGCGGTCATAAACTATCTCCATAAAAATTATTCCCATCCGAGGCCCTGTCGCTGAGTTAAAAAAGGACAAAAAGTTTAGCAGAAGCATTTTAGGCATTTGTCATAATACTAGTGTTTGCCTGCAGCTTCGCTCGTGTAGTTCATTTTAATATGCTCCATTCTTAAGGCTCGTAGCGCATTAGAAAGCCTTATTTACCGTCATAAATAAGCTGTAGAATGCAAAAAATATTATTTTCAAATTGGTATCTGGACTAATAGATCCTATTAAAAAATATTAATTGTATTTAAAGATATTAACTTTATTCACCGACTTCCCAAAAACAGAAGGAGGTTCTCAATTCGTCGGAATCTTTTTTTTTATGTATGTTCACCGATTACTCGAAGACGCCTGAACCGATTTGGAATTTTTTTGTTTCAAAGTGTATACTTAGCAAGTGGTCCCATATAAATTTTATCGAAATCGGTCGAGCGGTCTTTTTTAAAAATATATTTTTAAATAAATCGTTTAATCGAATATGTTATTAAAAAACTTTCTTCTTGCAAATTACCTGCTTATTACGTCTACACTAAAAATTTAAAAATAAAAACTTAAAAAAATATATAAACCGACTTCCAGGCACTAAAATGTAAAAAATAACTAAACGGTGGTTTTCATTTAGAATAGATACCTAATCAGATATTTTCGATGTCGGTTTATATATATTTTTTAAGTTTTTTTGTATTAGCATAGATTATGTTATGATTAAAACTCAAATATTACTACATAGATAAATAATTAATTAAGTTACTTTAACAGTGCAATTTAAATACATAAGGGAAAGCAAAGAAATGATCCCGTCTAAGCCGTCGCGTCGTTAGTCTAGAAATGGAACAAAAGTGTTCATAATGTCTTTTATGTCGTTATTGTCGAATAGATGGATATCATTGTGGTCGCTAAGAACGCAATTAGTATGGTATATTACTGCTGTGGAGGTACTTGTGCTAAGTTATTTCGAGGCCAGAAAGACATTGGACACATATCAGGCCCAAATATTCGTGACCAAACAACATAAATATTTAGCTACTGACCTCTTTATAGAAATCTTATGTTATAATTGCTATTGGACGATAAAATTTAATTTTCACTTACGTGTAAATAGATTTTTTAAGGTTAACATAAAATAGTTTGTTAATTTTATTAAGGTTGTTTCATTTATGTTTCAATGTTAGTATCATTTTATTGAACAAATTATGATTTGTTTATATTTTTTAAGCTCTTTTTTGTAATATCATCAATAACTTAATATGAAAACTCGAATCAAAGTTCGTATTTTTAAAATGCCCTTTTATTTTATTTATTTAGGGCAGAAACTTAGATTTTTTTCACTTATATGGTTACTGTAATTTATCAAATACCTACCCTACTACACCCTACCTACCTACTACAAGCTACAAAACGGTGAATACAAAATTCGATATCACGAAATAATAACATGAATGAAATGAAACTTCATACATCAGTGACGTGTGGTGTCACAATGAAAAATGTTTGCCACGAAATTTATCGTATTTTCCATGAAAAATGGAAATCGTCGTGAATAATAGCTGTCAGCAACTTGAAGTATCAATTTATGTTATGCACCAATCGACAAATAAAATTTGTAATTAAATACTAATGCAAACGAAAAGCCTAATTTATTACTCATAGGTATATCAATATGGCTCAGAATAGAAAAGCTTCAAAGCGTGCCAGTTCCAGATTTGTTCGCCAATGTCAGGTCGAATAGAGAAGACACGAAGGAGATTGAATAGAAATCTTAAAAAATATAAATTAGGATGACATTTTATGACTATAATAACATGAGTCGAAACGACAAAACGATTAAAGTCTTGTTTTGTAGAATATCATCTTGTCTAGGCCAAGTTATTGTTACAAGTTATTATATATATATTTAATAAAATTTTATTGAGGTCAAATTTCAGCAAATATTATTTTGTGTATCAAAAGAGATGAATCTTGAATGAGATGAATCATTTTATTTTTATTTAAAAATTAAAATTTATTTTATTAATACTTATTTTTACTTGAAAAAGTGAGAAATACTCAAAGTATACCTGAAAGTACACTTTGATATATAGATATATACCTATAGATGTGGGTATACCTGAAGGTGGTCCCATATGAATTTAAATAAAAATGTCCAAAACACTTTATTTTTATGTCATTTTAAAGTCAGTAAGTATACCATAAATTGTTACGAATAGGAAAGCCAGTGAAATTAATAATAGAACTTAATATCATGCTTTCAGAGCTAATTTTAAATGCACTTTGACAATTTTAATGACATAAAGAGAGATGAAGAAATTAAAATAGACCTACAAAGTTTCTACATACTAATCATTTTTACAAGCTATTAAATATGAATTAGCCCATATACACACAACGAAGTAGAAGAAAATTGAGAAAAACTCAACATTACCGTGACATATAGAGCAGAAACTGTATCTTTTACCGTCATTAGAACCTAGCATGAAATGTATCTACCCGTTTCAATGAACACGAGTGCGGGTAATTGGAGCGTAATAAATTTTATCGGTTTAAGTAACCACTCGAGCTATTATTTCATAGCAAATATCTTATGGCATTATTTGGAAGCTATTCGTTTCCATAAAGATTTTATTTTTTATTTGTTGATTAAATTATCAAAATGTTCATTTCTTCTTCTTAAACTTTAAATCACTAATTTTATAGCCGCTTTTGCGACATTCGATATAGCAATTTGTCGCAAATCAAGCATGGCTTAGTTGAACAAATTTAAATTTGAATCATTATTATAAAAGTACTCTTATAATAAGCTTTGTTATTGAAAAGCCTTTACTAAGTAAATTTTATTCAATATTTCGCTTAAATAAAAGTAATGAACCGATTTTAACGAAATTTGGTGAAGTGATAACTTATTACCCGGGTCAACATTTCAGATACCTTTTACTTCAAGAAAGTCTTTCTTTCCCACGGGAAAACACAATAACTGGTTTTATCGAGTCCTCCTTAGAAACCTTCTGCTGGCTAAACCTTAAGATATACATCAAAACAATGTACAAAAATTTTTTAGGTCTTTAAAAGGCCTACAAAAAAGTCCTCAATCATGTCATGACTTGATAAAAAACATACAGCCCAATTGAGAACCTCCTTCTTTTTGATGTCGGTTGAAAATACATATATTTTTGTGAATTAATTAACTAACGAATGAAAATAAAATAATAGCTAAGTTATATATTTTTATTAAGTTATAGACTTTACTTGTGTATAGAGTATGACTATGAAGGTCAATAAGCTCAAACTATGACACGAGAGTGTGGTATGTTTGCCGCATTCCACGTTGCTATTAGTAATAGGTTTACACGGGATAAACAAGGCAAATAACCTATAACTATTACTTACTTTACTACCTGTAAATCTATTAAATAATTATAGAGATTGTCGTGGTATAAACACGTACACATACGTAAATATAATAAACTAGCATTGCCCGTGGCTCCGCTCGCGTTCAGATGACCCAAAACCAATAGGTTTTATATATTAGTACACTCTTACATTGCAGTTTTTGTATTTTTTCTCAGAAATGAGATATGTTCCCGCGGTAAAAAGTAACCTATATGTTGACCCGGATAACCAGCTATCACCATACCAAATTTCATTAAAATCCCTCCAGTGGTTTTTCTGTGATACTGTAACAGACAGACAGCCAGACAGACAAATAAAAATTCTAAAAATTATAGATTCGACCTCTGTATTGATAATAATGTTTATTTCAATAATATTTTCCAAAAAATGTGTAATGTACAGATTCGGCTTAGTTACAATTTTACTATATGTATGTATAGATATGATGATGATGTTCTCCTAGCCGATTCCGGCTACGGCGGCCAATCTCATTGAGATTAGCCAACTGCGCAGGAGATATTATAGTGCTCAAGTGTACGCGCAGACACAAATGCACTCTCTATTCCTGTCACTCTCTTACTCCGGTGGGACGACTGCTCGACACGACCGGTGAGAGTTAAGGCGCAGGACCGACAGCTTTACGTGCTCTCCGAGGCACGGGGGTGAAACACCGCCAACTTCCCAACTCCGGGTTGTTACTGAGACTTACTATACAGAAAGACTCGATAACTAAACTTGGCCCGACCCGGAACTCGAACCCAGGACCTCCGGGTGTGCAGCCGTACATGCTAGCCACTACACCACCGAGGCAGTTAATAAGGCATGTATAGATATACTAATATGACAATACTAGCGATTCTCTATATTGTCTTTGTTCTTAAAAAAAAGGCTGGAGTGTTCAGAGAACCCTTAGGTTAAAGTGTAGAGGGGCGTAGGAGCAAGAAGGTTTACATGTGATCATACTAAAAAGGCAGTGTTAGTCCAATTGTAATAATCCGAGTAATTGTAATAAACCGAGTGAAGCAGGTTCAAATAGCTGGCCTATGGCCTGATCCCCCTCGTATTTAAGGGAGGCCCGTGTCCAGCAGCGAGAAGTTAAAACGCGACGCAGATAAAAAGGATAGGTACTTTTATCATATGCCGGTTTTAACGATGAAACCTATGTCCTAATATTACTAATTATAAACTAATTTTCGTCCAAATCGGTTCAGACAGAATTATTTTCACATTTATAAAATTACTATGATTATATCTTTATACTAACCTGACCTTAATTTTGATGTTATTGTCCTAGCAAACAACGCGTATAATTACCCATGACCTAAAATTATGTTAATATTGCTATAAAGCTATAAATAGTTATTAGATACTTCTTAACATACCTACATTTGATCAAGGTTTCTGTGGTATAATGTTGCTTGCCTTAAAAATATTATAAATGTAAATATGAAAGAACGACATGATATTCGATTTACAAAACAAGTAATAACTAATAAAAAATTTATTATTGTGTTGTCCTCAAATTATGAACCTGCCTACATAGCTAAACTAGTACTATCATTATAAATTAAACATTTAAAAAACCCCCTACGCAAATTAATTGTTATTTAACGATTACACTGGCACGCGTGAAGCACATAATCGAGTAATCATACGCCAAAATGCCTTACATCATTTTGGAAAAGAGCTGATACACTGCTGGACCAATATTAACCAATCATAGCTAAGAACCACCGCAAGGAAACAGGCTTTCAAACGAAAAAAAACCGCATCGATATCGGTCCATCCGTTTGTGAGCTACGATGCCACAGGCAGACACACACACACACACACACACACACACACACACACACACACACACACACACACACACACACACACACACACACACACACACACACACACACACACACACACACACACACACACACACACACACACACACACACACACACACACATAGGCAGACATCGACGTCAAACTTATAATACCCCTTTTTTTGCGTCGGGGCTTAAAAATATAAAGTTATGTAACATACTCGTATGTATTAAACTTAATTTATACTAATATATAATACTAATACAAAGCTGATGAGTTTGTTTTATTGTTTACCTGAACGCGCTAATATCCAGTCGGATTTTAATCATTTTCTTGTTATAAGTACATAATACATATAAAGCCATTTATTGAGGAAGGTTATATAGCGTCACGATTTGCCCCTTTGGATTATAGTAAATACATACACCTTTTTTACCACTATATTACATGTAAAAGTATATAGGGAGAACACAGGCGGACTTCATAGCACTTTTTATAAATAACGTTTTTTTAAACATTAAATAAATGGCATAAGTTTCTTACGCTACTTATCTACACACATGATAGAATAGTAACAAAGCGTAATCTGTACATGAATTATTGTTTAAGAACAATTACTGTTATTTATTGTATACAGATATATATAGATCACAACACCAATTCAAAATATATTGAATTTTTTCTCTGTTTGTCAGTTTCTCTCTATATCAGCTTGTTTTCCACACAAAAAGTACTGAATACATTTTAACTAAAGTGTGGCAATAACTTATTACTCGGGTGTCGGGTCAACATTAAGCATATCTTTTACAGGAAAATCTCTTATTACCACAACACAACAACTGGTTTGGCCGAGTTTTCGTTCGTACAAAAAAATATATGATTTATCTCACAAAACTATATTAGTAACAATTAACATATTTAACATTTATATTGCGATAAAATCTTCGATTAATTATCATAGGGAAATGCAAAATTTGGCTCGAACAATAATTATTAAGTCATTCATAAATCATCTTTATAGATCTATATTCTATTCTTATAAAACAAAATATAATTTATTATAGACTAACCACAGCTAATATAATATGTAGATTGTAAATTTATATGGAAGGCACTGAGTGATATAAAATGGCAGACAACGCGAGTCCACATGCAATTTAACAATAGGTAGGTAGTAGATTTTCAAGGGAAATATACGTTAAGAAAGGATTTGTTAAAGAAAAGCTCCTTACAGTACGCAGAGGGATGTATGTAGGTAGGTACAAGCTTGATGGAAGATCGATTCTATATTAAGGAATGTTAGATATTATACAGATGAAATATAGATAACCTTTGTGTTTAGGATTTTCAAGTATTATCTATACAGATAAATAAAGTTTAAGTGTCTGTTTATATTGTCAAAGTAACAACATGAAATACATTATATACTGTACTTATAAGAAAAGACAATTAAATTTTTTTTCTGTCTGTCTGTTTGTTCCGGCTTATCTCCAAAATAGTTGGACTGATTTTGACGGGACTTTCTCTGGCAGATAGCTGATGTTATAAGGAGTATCTAAGGCTACTTTTATTTTAGAAAAATAATTATTAGGGTTCCGCTCAAAAAAATAAAACTTGCCTAGGGACGCACCCGACCGAAGCGAGGGTACGTCGCTAGTGTATTATATTTATTTTTTTGTGAAATACACGAATATATCAATAGAAAGATCGCAGATAATTTCTGTATGCCTATATTATGTTGAGATTAACATTAAACAAAAAGACTTAGAAAAAATATTATACAGAAAACGTCAAAATTAAAGAAATATACCGAATAGATGTTAGATTCATCCATTGTAATCTGTCTGTTATACAGTGCCAGACATGACTTTCTGGAATGTTGTAAGTTAAAGTAATAGTTCATTCCAGTATCGAACTAGGTTTTAACATATTAGTAAGTTATTTTGATATACGGAACAGCTGTGACCTCTTACAAGTTGGGAAAACTTGTTCAAGTAACACGATAAAGATAGATTTATACTGGATTCACCTTGGTTTTTTACTTTATACATACGTATGCAGAAACTTCCGTTTTTACTTCCGCTTCCGAATTAAGCCAGTAACGTTCACTTATTATAGTCAGTATAATTTTTTAATTATATAAATAAATATTATAGAAATTAGAATATTTTCAGCTTTGAAACTTGTGATTAAGTCTAAAAACTTATTCTAATTTTTACCTTTCTCATGAACCATAGTCCTTTCAAATCTGATAGTGTTAGATAGATGTATAATATGTTGATTAAGTTACATAATATTTCGATATAAATTTAACATATACTTAACATTTTTGTTAAAATTTTAATGAAGTAACTTAGTCAAAATTATACCTAAGTGCATATTGTTGCAAAACTTAAGTATATTTAAACAAAAAATCTTACAAATACACAAATTCTTCATTCCATCCTACTTAACAAACATGTGATTACTCTAAGTTACAAAAACATCTATTAAGCTGACTAACGCAATGGATAATACGATTACTCAACTACTCGTAGTATCGGGCACGGTGAGGTCGGTGCAATTCTCAACCTTGCTTCCCCGCCTTCCCCCTCCTCCCTTACCTCCCCGACACTTTCACTCTTGGCCTTAAGCACGAGTATTTTGGACTTTAAATACATTTTAATAATTAATGCTCAATGAATGAGTAAATATATTTTATATCATACATTTGTATATACGAGTACATATCGTATATCTATACAGTTTACGTACATATAATAAAACTGTAAGTGATCGCTGTCTGTACATACAAGATATTTGAGAAAAACAATTATTGGGGATCTTTATTAGCGCAATAGCAATACAACCCAAAACAATGATTTTTAGAATTTTTGTCTGTTTGTCTGTGCGTTTGTGCGCGCTAATCTCAGAAACGACTTAACCGATTTGGGTGCAGTTTTCACTTATGTATTGTGGTAAGCTTCACTCAACATTTTGTTTTTGTTTTATTTTAATCGGTTTATAAATAAAAAGGTTATGCCAATTTCAAAAAATCACCTAGGGATGAACCTAAAGCGAGGGTGAGTCGCTAGTGCTATCATATACCTGTATATACGACAGTAGATATTTTTGTTCATTAACACTAACTACAATAAAATAGTAAGTGTAAAACTAGTATAACTTAAAATGTTTATTGTTCAGTCAGTCAGATATATGAAGTCTGTACTGAGTTGTACCAAATAATTTTCCGATATTAAGCGGTGACAACCATTCGTCACATACTACCAAAGAATATGTAAAAAGGGACAAAATATTTTAAGGGTATTATTGTTAACTTTGACTGAAAAGTGACTAATGAATCTCTAGGTAGAGAGAGAGAGAGAGAGAGAGTAAGAGAGAGAGAGAGAATACGTATTCTCTGTCTCTCAATAAGAGAAAATGCGTGGATATACTCCTACATAGGAACATAGTATATGTAAAGGAAACTATTGATTTCCATAAAGTTTAAATACTAATTAATGTCAATAGTAACTCATATACATACATTATAATTACATAATTTTTGACAGTAACAAAAAAGTGTTGATGTTTTTAGGGCTATATGTATACAATGTTGTGCGCAATTTTTCAAGATGCCATCAGATGGATATGCTTACTCAGAACCTGTGTCCAGGTCTAAATTCCATAAACCGGTTTAAATTTGCAGTCGTACGGAAGAGTTCGAGTTAAATAACACTTGATCACCTTCCAAAGTCGGATCCACCACATACGTAGTAGATATATACACTATGATGGATATATTTTTTATCTGTTTTTACTATATTTTGCAAATGTTAATTTTAATATAGTATATTATTTATTCATATTTAGTTTAAATAGGTATACATTTCTACAATTCACATAACCGTGGTGGCGTAATTTGAATAAAATCATAACGATGATTATCTTAAAAAACACAACTATATCATAGTTAATGGTAACTATACACCCAAATAAAGGCAATATGTTGAATAGCTCATAAATCATATCGTAATTTAAACAAAATCTTGTACATTACAAGTAATTTCATTTGTTGATTATTATCATAAATTATATAATTATATGGTTAATTATTGGGTAATTTAGTATTCATTCGAAACGAACGATCAATCAATAATTCAATGATAGTTTTATTCATCACCGCTTTTTGTTAATTAGACAAGTCCGCAGCGTTAATTTGATAAACGTCAGTTTGCATAATTGCGGTCATTCTAATAGGAACATTGTGAGCTGTGACGTCACCGCTCCCACACCAATTTGCTAAATGCTAATGTCTCTCATTCGGATAACGAACCCCTTGTTTAAAGTCAGACGAATTATTGTTTCGAGCAACTGTGACTGCGGAATTGAATTGAATGGTATAAATACAAAAGCAAATTTTATCATTAGTACAAAAGTACAATCTGTTTATACGAAAACATAAATAATAATTATAAATTACTAAAGTTACATTATAACTACAGTTCTTGTAATAAAAAAAGTATCTGATTGAAATAAGAATATTAAGCAAATGAAGTATAATTTTCAACATTCTAAATAACAACGCAGAAGATATGAAAACTGAATAACAGAACAGTTTGAGAAAGCTTTGTAAAGTGCTGACATGTGGTATTCCCTTTGTTCTTAGTGAAACGTATCTCAGGAAATAAGCTGAGGTTATTATGATAAGAGTTTTGATCAGTTGTGTGTCTAACAAAATAGCCACGGTTGGGGTTTAACTTCCTTTGTACAAGTAAAACAAGGCATACTTACAATTTCATGGAATGAGCTTAGATAAAGAACCTTTTTAGCTATGATGTCTAAAGGTATATTTTAATTAGAACTTGTTTGAAAAAGAGGTTCTTATATTTCTGCTATTAATATTATTATTATATACTAAAAAAACTAGAATAGTCTTGATAAAAAGCTGTTATTTGACTCCCATTATATTTTAGACCATTTAAAAGTTTTAATCGTCTTTTGCCGTCACTAGAGTATAAGTTTTAAACTGAACTTTGGTTCATTAGCATTACCAGATAAACGTTATTACTTCTTTAGCGAATACCTGGAAGATATCCAAGTGAAGTAGTTTCATCGTAAGATAAGATACTTTAAAGTATCATAAAAGAAAGCCAGTAAGCCAGTTAAAATAATTTGGAAGAGATGTTTGATTAAAATTATATTAAACTTAAAAAACTAAGTTTTTAAGTTGTCATAAACAAGTATACCATAATATGTATTATTTTTATTACTAGTGAGTCCAGGTCGACAGCCCATAATCTATTTCACTACATAGTATAAAACAAAGTCGCTTCCCGCTGTCTGTCTGTCCCCATGTATGCTTAGATCTTTAAAACTACGCAACGGATTTGGATGCGGTTTTTTTAATAGATAGAGTGATTCAAGAGGAAGGTTTTAGTATATAATTTGTTAATTTTTTGTATAAATTGGCTAAAATATAACGATTTTTGTTGGAGGTGTCGGAAAAAAATAAGCCTTTCAAAAGGAGCTTTCAATGAAAATGCTGCCTAAACCCTTTGAGATATAACAAAATAATGTATGGTGGAATTGTGTATCTCATGTAGGTCTACAGAAAAGTCCGCGATGGTATAGGATAATATAATATATGCATTTTAATGTACGTACATAGCGTACGTTTTTTATAATAACTGATAACTCTAGCAGTCATCCAATAGGGTCTTGGACTATTTTATGAAAAGTATCTCATCCTATTGTTTACATAAATAAAGTGCTGCTAAAAATATTTTCCCGCAGAAATTACTGTATTCTTATGTTATTCTTATGTTACAAATCGAAAATTATTTTTCACTTTTGAATTTGGCGCTAAAACGCCACTCTTTTAACAATCGTCCAGCGTGACGTCACTTATCATACAGAGCGTGTGTAGACTATATATAGTTCGATTTATTCCGTAATCTGTGGGCTCGATCGATTTATTATTAATTGAAAAGGGAACAAGAATATTGAAAATGAGTGCAATTAAGTATAATCAGTATTGTTCAGTGCCCTTATGTGAAAATAATACCAATAAGACACAAGGCGAGACTGGAAAAATCAATTATTTACGTCTATAAAGATAATTTTGATGTAAGTATACATTACAGTATAAAATATTCATTGAACTATACTTACATATTGCCAGACACGACACTGGTCACTGCTGTAGGTATGTTATTAGTCTGTATTTTGTTATGATGTTATGCTTAGAGAATATTTAGGTTCCTTGGATAATTTAAAGACTAATCAGATTGGTATACCTTTTAATTTGTGTAATACCTAGTACTTAAATAGATAAAATAAATAATAAAATAAAATCAGGGTTTTTAGCGAAAAATTCCGCCACCATCATGACATCGATACATGATTTGAGTTGCCATCTCGAATAATTTGTTCGCCATGGTATGGTAAGTAAATTTAAATATTACTTTACTTAAACGATTAAAACTTTGAGATAACAGAGAATTGAATTTTCGAAACTACACTGTATAAACAACAAACTAGCACAGATCATGTAATACTATACTTGACACTAATGACAATGGTAAGTGACGTCACGCACCGTAATTGGCGTTTGTAGTCACGTGATTTTGATATTAAAAAAATAATTAATTATGTTAAAAATAAAGAAAAATCATGATTTTTATTTAATTATTCCCTTTAATAATGAATTCTTGCCCCATAAACTACCGCTGTACAAAACATCATATTAATTTATTACTACAGTCTAAGACCCTATTATTTATTTTATCGACGATGTACAAAAAGAGGTATTTAATTTAGTTATTTATATTTTATTTCATGTTTATATATGGTATAGCTAGTATTATAGATTCTTCAAATATTTTTTTTGTAAAATGTATTGGTTATATTCGAGGAAATATGCCACCACTATGGGTAGAACAATTATATTCAAAGTGATGTTTAAACATTCAATAGAGTTACTATTTTCAAACAAAGGAAAGGAACACAAAGTCACTTTATACATAAGCTAATTCCATCTTATTATTATTAATTGAATCAGTAAATAAATAATGAATGAAAATTTACGAACGTAATATTACAAAATGCGAAATGTTTTATTCTGTTTTTGCTGTATTGCAAACGTGCCGGTATTAATGACAACTAGTTCACCTCCTTGCGAAACTGCCTGGTCGATTAATGTACTCTATGATTAATACATTTATATGAATGTTTGTATGATTTTGAAATCTGTCTAGTTTAGTAATTTTCAAATTTGAAAGGTTTTTTTTATTTATAGAAGAAATTATTTATTTTATTATAATATGTTACTTATTTTGTAATTAAAACTGCTGGTCATATGTTTTAGTTTTTGTCAAATTTTAGACCAAACTAATACTACACTGCACTATACACTGCTACATATTTCTATCCAGAGTAGAGAAATTCGTAATAAACAACAACAGCAACACACAACAACAAACAACAACTATAACAATTTAAAATTAGACATCATACACAAAAAACTTATTCATTTCGTTATTAATTTAGATTACACTTAGATTCATTGGGAAAAGGGAGAGTTATGTCTATTGATTGTGAACATAAGCAAAGTCATAGCAAAAACTATTAAGTCAATACTTTCAATTTCTTAGCTCAAGTCGGCCTCGCACCACGCCTTGCCTCGCCACTCACATACCAAACATGGTCGTGATCACAAACAGGTTTGCCAACTGTTATGCGCAAAATGTACTTTATTTATAACCTCATTATATATTATATCGCTTCAATGGACCTTTTAGAACTGGAATGTTTCAGGTTACACTTTAAACAAATAATTGACGGTTAATTAGTGAATTGATAGACATAAAAATTCATTTTTACAAGTTTCTCTAATTATCCTCCTAATTATAAAATACTAGTTTATGTTAACAGCTCCGTTCACATGCTAAGTAGGATGAAGATAAATTGTGGCCAATAACTGTTACCACTTACCATGTACTCTATGTTCTTGCCTTTTATCAAAATCAGTTCTGCAGCTTAAGCGTGGAATGATTATAATAGACAGGGAGAGTTTCTTTTACGTTTATAGCATTAGCAAGAATTTATGAGGTACCTTTGAGGTTTTAACATTTTAGAAGATTATTTGTATTTACAATACATACATACATAATAAACGACATGCTCAAACTCTCTTCTAATTAGGATTTAACAGTATTGGGAGTTGAAAAACAAATAAATTGTAAGTAAAAGAATTCCGTCTACGATACACAACTAAATGGACAGGAGACTTTTGCCCTGCATGTGGATTGAACCCGCAATCTTCGATGTTATCAAATTCGAGTCCATGCACGTACCGTTAACTGAAAAAAAAACAGATTATAATAGCTAATTGTAAGATATATTCGGTTCTGTGAATATTTCAGACAAACAGCCTGATCTGTGTAAGAATTAAGGTCTGGTTTGACCTTTAAAGCACCCAAACCTGGAAATGAATTGCACAAACCGGTAGTTGATAATGTAACATATGTATGTTAAATATATTACTAAAGAATGAATCTTAGAAACCCAAATCCTCAAGACATTAATGATCAAGTTTCAGAACAAACTTGTAATGTGAAAGAATTGGGTCAGTCACTTATTTGAGGGACACCAATAACGTGCTTGAGTCTGAAGCGAGGAAACGTGATCAACGGTCATAAGTTTTTAAATTGTATCTCTGAAATTGAAGTACTATTGTCAGATACTTAAAGCTTTTTGTTTGAAATTGTAATTGGATATATGTAGAGACGGAACGTGCTTAAGATATCGAATAGGTTAGTTAGTGAACTTTTAGTCGGATTTGTAGAGTTAAGTAGCCGGAGGCCGAAGGGTCGAGACGGTGCCCCATTGTTAAGCCTATGTTGTCTGCCCATCCATCGATTTGCCTTTTAATTTGAAGCCGTAATGGGTAGTCTGTGAATTTTTAATGAAATATGCGTTATTTCCGAAACCTTTAAAAAAAATAAAAAAATAATTCTATATACGTGCTTATTAAATACTTTCATGTTATTCGTACATATGATATATTCTAAATATAAAATAAAGATCAATATAGTTATAATACGAATAGTTATAAAAGTTTATTTTAAGAATATAATGCAGGATAAAATTAGATTAGTAGGTAAAATTCTTGATTTATTAAACAATTTACAAGCCCCTCATTTTGTTGTAGACTAACTCGAGATTATTATTTTGAATGTATACAGAAGTATAACTAAATAGTGTAAATAACTATAATATTTTGCCAAGCAAATCTTATCGAACAATCTTATATAACCATAAAGAAAAATCTCCTATAAACTAAACATCATCTTTATATTGGGAATCCCTTTAAATAAGATATGAAAAGGATATGACCACGATAACTTTTTTGGCATGGCTGAACCCATGCGTCACGCTTTGGAAGAACTTATTACGCGGCTTCAATCGAAGAAGCTGGTTTGAGTCATTTATATTTTTTTAGAGACAGTCTTCCGATAAGGAATACTTAATATTTTTATAAATTATACTGATTCATACAATTTATTGGTTTATTAAAATCAAAAGGCCAACGTTATTTTTTTATCGTTTATCTATACTCTTATTATGCAATAATTTGCTTGCGACTCCGGGGCTTTTACTGCGCCTTTGCTACAACCGAAATAGATTCTACATATATCATTTATAGCTATTCGTCCAGTGGTTGAAATTTGTACATAATCATTACCATATCTATATAAAAAACGGTTTCCAATTTTATTATTGTTCATAACACTTAAAGCTCTTCATTAGCTACTAATAAAAAAAAACGGTTGACAAACGGAGGAGAAAAGGACATTAAACTGTTTTGTCTTTGCCTATTTATAGGTATAAATATAAATTAACTGTCATCTACAGTACTCGCGTGCTACAGCGCCATCACAAATATTCTCTGGTCATCTTTGAAAGTCCTGTAATGCAAAGATTTCAGACGAAAAACACTAAACACTGAGGAAATACAATTAAAAAAACCTCTAAAATTTTATTCTTTATGGGCGTTACCTTTTTTATTTTTTGTTTTGTGTTATCCATATTTAGTTAGGCAAAGATGTAGGTAATACTTACTTTTTTATTTTACTTCAACATCCAGATAGACTTACGATATTATATAATTAATAGATAAATCTAAATAATCTTAAGCTTACTGGTTTAAAAACGTGACCTATAAACACTTGTATCGATGCAATAGCGGAAGAATTTCAATATCTGTAGTCCTTTCCCGGGATTGACGTAAAAAGTACAAAATAAGATATTCTGTGCCTACGACAGAAGCCTTGTCACGTACGATGAGGACGTATTATATAACATTCGCTCACAAAGGTTGCGTAAGTACTTCAACTTTTCGGATCTGTATATTAGGAATTTTATATTATTTGTAAGGAAATTAGCTATGACGCAGAATCTACAGTTTTGTTATTAAGCCTATTCTCTAACCTCGACTTTGTCATATTTTTCTATATAATTAGTATCATGTAATCCTAAAATCATTCTACTTTTTTACTAACTTACTATAAAAAAAGTATTTTATTTGTAACAAACAAATAAAACACTTTTTTTATAGTAAGTCTTTGACGCCTTAGCCTTTGAACACTATAAGCACGTGCCGTGTACATATAAATAATATAACCTATGACATATATAAAACCTATTATTGATATATTTATTTAGTTAGATATTTACTAATACTTTGTGTTTAGTTTAGCTCGATAGTACTATAAAATTAGAAAAAAACGTGCTAAGTACATAGAGCTGGGGCTTTACTGAAGCGAGATAAGTCTAACAACCAATCTAATAAGTTTGATACCGTAGGCTACTTGTAAAATTAGTACTTTTAGTATTCATAATAGAATATTCTGGGCACTGCATCTCAATTTTTTCTTATTTTTGCATGATGCACATACGTACAGTTGTTTAAATACATAAATGTAAAAGTTTTACGTGTTTGTTCATATATAACGCGTGTTTGTAAATATATCCATCTCTCTATATCGCGATCACTTCATATTATAAAATAAAGTCCCCCGCCACGTCTGTCTGTTTATGTGAAAGCGATAAACTCAAAAACTACCGAACGGCTTCATGCTTTTTTTCACCAATAGATAGAGTGATTCATGAGGAAGGTTTAGGTGTATTATTCATTAATATTTTGTATAAATTTGCTGAAATATGACGATAATAATTGTTGAAGATGCCGGAAAAAATTGTGCCAACCGGTAGCTTTATTAGCGTGTGCCGCGTAAACTAATAAAGTTATGTAAAAACAATGCATTATAGAATTATTCCTCTTGAAAAGAACTTCCTATCAAACTGTAGCAACGCTATATGTACGTACCTAGGGACGCACCCGAGCAAAGCAAGGGTAAATCACTAGTATAATATATTATTCACACAAATGCTATACGTCGATAAAAGAAGTCATGAAAGAAAATGCTATCTTTTTCAGAAATTCACTCAATTTCGTTTACCTATTGAAGAAGTAACAAAAACTCCAACTTTCGCATTTGTATTATTAGAGTGGTGATAATATTATAAGAACAAAACCTTATTAATAACACACCATTTGCCAAAGGCTGCAGATTCGTTCTTTTTACCATGCAGATGTTTGTCACTTCCATATCAAGTCAAACCATTATCTACCAGAATAAGGAGTCTTGTTCACTGGAGTCACTATGTCTACAAAGTACACTCAAGGATAAAAAGTAAGCAACAATAACGTATAATATATTATTGTGGGTACATGATTAAAGAGCTATCATTTTCATATAGAGCAGCGTTGTACATCTCCGTTCATCTTGAATTCAAAGCGCCATCGTAAACTCGATATGCATTCACAACAATTCAAATGCAAAGGTATTGTAAAGAATTTCGTTTGTGAATATCACTCCGTGTAGAATAGATCATGTTTGTGACATAAAATCGAAAGCTTTTGATGTATAAGGGGCTATTGTTTATGATATGAGATATTTTATGACGTTTTTTAGGAATAATATTATCTTAAAATATTAAAGTTCATGAATTCTATTTTTAACCCTCGACGCAAAATGAGGGGTGTTATAAGTTTGACGTCGATGTCTGTCTGTGTGTGTGTTTGCCTGTGGCATCGTAGCTCTCAAACGAATGGACCGATTTCGATGCGGTTTTTTTTCTTTTGAAAACCAGTTTCCTTACGGTGGTTTTTAGCTATGTTTGGTTAATATCGGTCCAGCAGTGTAAGAGTATCCTGCTCTTTTCCAAAATGATGTAAGGCATTTTGGCGTATTATTACTTGATTAAGTGCTTCACGCGTGCCAGTGTAATCGTTAAATGACAATTAATTTGCGTAGGGGTTTTTTTTAATTTTTAAGTTATAATCGCTAGTTGTTGATATTTTTGAACAGCACAATACGTACATTACGTATTTAATCATCAGCTATTTATTACCTATCATTACATATGTATTATAGCAGAGCATATCTCTTTATGCCTTTCTGTCTCATCGAGCACTTATAGTTTTAAAACTACAGGTCCAATTTCAATAATTTCTTTCTATGTATCAAGCTAGATTTTGATATAAGTTCCATTACTATTGGTAATAATCCAAGGTATTAGGTATATACGTAATATGTATTAGTAAAAATTTGAGTTTTTCGAAAAGGAGTCGTGCGTGAGGGTATTAAATAACGTGGGATCCAGTTAGACCACTAGATTATTAGACAATGCTAGTTAGCTCTTAGAAACACTGTGAAATGAATATAATTTTTTTTTGATAATCCTATAGGCTAAAAACGTTATATTTAAATATAACTAATAAACAAATCGTTTAATTATTCAGTGTTGCCACATATACGAGAGTATAATAATTAATAGTTTTGTTCTAGTTAGATTTTCACTCATACGTAATTAATCTCGAAATAGAACATTGCTACATTTTGTATTATATTGTACCAAAAATCGCAACAATTATGCAATTTGTTGCGATCTGCCGTTTCAACACGTTTCCCGCTATTGTTTCTAGCGGTAAATGTGCGGCATAGTTCACATTACTTACTCATTTCTAATTTGTATACACGAATTGTATTCATTTTCGGATAATTTTGACATAAAAAGTTTGTTATACAAATGGTCTTTTATAAGCTGTAAAAAACTTTTATTATGGTTTACCATTTAATTATTATTAATAAATTTAATTAGGTATATGTGACAATTAAGATTTTTTATTTTTTAATTCTATACTCTATAGTCTATATTTAAAATTTTCTACAAGTATATACCTTCTAAATATCTACAATGTACATATTTACATGTACAAAATTTATATTCTTAAAATTCAGTTTTTCTTAACTCAAAAAATTACTATTATAAAAATAAATAAAAGTAAGCGGAAGTTGCTTTAGTCCGCACTATGGTTCTGCTACATTCCTGAGCGGTCGAGCTGTCGCATTCCTGTCGTACCGTCCCGCCTTATAGCCGCCATTTTATAAAAACTTCACGCGTGCCGTGAAATTACATTGTGCTTTTCTTTTTTTAATAATATGTATTTACTATAATTGACTTGTAATTTTATCGAATTACACAATATTAAATAAAGTTTTTTTATATTTAATTATATTATAGCATCTAATAATTCAAAAATGGTATAAGCTCTATATAAAAGCTACATAAAAACCAAATCCTATGATATATTTGGGGGATTGGACAAGGGATAAATACCTAATTATTTTTCTAATTCTATGATCAATCTTACTTCATCTTAAGAGTTAATTAATCTAATGTATCGCTGTTGTTTTCTTTGATTCGTCTTTCAGATAAAAATAGCTTTACGTTTCCTCCTTTAATTGAGGGACAAGATAAATGAAAATTCCTTTTGTTATTGGAATTCGCTTTGTGATATTTACTAGACTTCACGATCTAAATTTATTATAACAATATTTGAAAATTTGAGGTTCTCTTTATAAATGAACGGAATTTAAATTTAAATAGGTATTTACAAATATAAAAAAAAAACAGTTTAAAATTTTTACCATTTTAATTTTAACATTAGAGTTTAGACCTCGTTAATAGCTAATAAGCAAAAAAATCGATATACAAACAGAGCAGTAAAAAGTAACTGTTCTGTCTTTGCCTATTTATATATACCTAGACTAGCGACTCATGCTCGCTTCGCTCGGGTTGTCCCTAGTATGATTCCCCATACAACATTTCAACCCCACTTTCACCCCGTTAAGGGATGATTTCTAGGATAAAAGGTATCCTATGTCCTTCCCAGGGTCTCAAACTATCTTCTTACTAAATTTAATCTAAATCGTTTCAGTAGATCCAGAGATTACCCCTACAACGTCACAAACTCACAATTCACAAGCTTTACCTCTTTCTTATTATTTCATATTTATCTATACTAATATAATAATATTAGTATAGATATATAAAAAATATATTAAGTAATAAGTATACATATACGAGTATGATAGACTATTTATACTGGGTCAAGTGCGACAATGTTATCTGCTTTTATTAACTTTTTAAAATGAGTAAGAAGATACTCCGACTTCAAAATGACTTTATATTCACTAAGTATTTTAAGTTACAAGTTCATTTGCCTAACTCAATATGGTTTTTATTATCTCAATTAATACTTAGATATTTTTTTAATTTGATTTCTAAATAATTCATAGGGTTCCAAAAAACTCTTGGTGATTCATAACTACAATCATGAAAAATATAACTCGACTATCATGTCACAATATAATCTGTAGTACGTTGTGTTAAAACTTATATTTATTTACTTGTCTTTTCTTATAAATATCACATTAAACTTACTGACTTTTTGCAATATTCCAAATTAAAATTTAATTTTATAATTACATTACTATTGTTTCGTATTTTCAAAGGCCAAGGCATGTTTTTGTTTTATGTATGTAGATTCAGCGATAAAGGCCAAAATTTGTAGACCATTTCCATTTCTCTTCCACTCAGAGCCTTGCACGCACATACATATATTGCCATTTACTTCATAACCAATGACCGTGAATTCTAATAAAAACGTTAAAAAAACCGACTTCCCGGCACTAAAATGCAAAAACTAACTAAACGGGGGTTTTCATGTAGAGTAGGTACCTAATCAGATATTTTCGAAGTCAGTGCCAGCCGATGCAAAGCAAATCTAATGTATTTCGATACGTAAAATACATATCTATTATTTACTTATTAGATATTCATATCATAAAATATTATCGGCTGGCACCGACTTCGAGAATATCTGATTAGGTGTCTATTCTAAATGAAATTCCCCGTTTAGTTATTTTTTACATTTTAGTGCCTGGAAGTCGGTTTTAATTTTTTTGTTACAAAGTTTTTATTTTTCCATTTTTAATGTAGATGTAATACGCAGGTAATTTGTAAGAAGAAAGTTTTTAATAACATATTTGATTAAACAATTTATTTAAAAAAATAATTTATTGTTGATATTTTAAAAAACCGCTCGACCGATTTCGATAAAATTTATATGGGATCACCTGAAAAGTATACCTTTAGAAACAAAAAAAAATCCAAATCGGTTCAGGCGTCTTCAAGTAATCGGTGAACATATATTAACAAATAAGATTCCGACGGATTGAGAACCTCCTCCTTTTTGAAAGTCGGTTAAAATCATTTTTCTTTGTGTATAAACAATATAGCATGTTCGGTTCAAGAAAAACAAGACAAATTCAATTTTATACATTTATAGACTTTCACAGTTACATAATAAAAATCTAAATTCTTTATTACCCAGGGATAGTGTAGCATTCTATTTAAAACTGAATGTTATCTCGAAAAGGTTCAATACACACAGACACATAACTACTACTTATCTGTTTATAGCCGAAAATATATCGCTTCGTTAAACAATTTTCCACCAACATTGGAACATATCAAAGAAAACCGTCATAATAATTATAGCCTTAAATTAAATCCATACTTGAACATGATTATAAAGATATGAAAAAATATTTGGGAGAAAGTAAACACAGTGGGACAGGTTAGAAAGCATTTATTAGCATCTATTGATATTTGCATTAGAAATCTGCTAAACACAACTGCTACTTTCTCACAAACAACGCATTGTGGAGATTTTTCTTTCCATTATTTTAAAAAATGTAAAGATTTTTCGCTAAATGAAAAATGACTTAGTTTTATTAAAGAAAAATATGTACATTGAACGTTCATGTAGTCAATACATAGTTGTTTTTGATATTTAGATGAAATACTTATAATCTTTTAGTTTTGAGACTATAAGTACGTAAATATATTAAAAAAGGATCGATTTAGAAGCCTACCTATTTAATTTGTCCGTATGTCCATTTGTCATATTTTTTATATTATGTTTATATAATATTCACTGGCGACTCACCCTCGCTCCGCTCGGGTTCGTCCCTAGATACGTTTCAACGGGTAGTATAGATTTCTTAGAGATGAGATATTTTCCCGCAATAAAAAGTATCCTATATGTTGACCTGGACAACTAGCTATTATCGTACCAAATTTCATCAAAATTTGTACTATAGTTTCGTAATGCGTTCCCAGACAGACAGACATCTAAAACATTAGATTCGGCCACTGTATCGATAACAATGACTATTTCAATACAATTTTCAAAAAAACATTTAATGTACAGATTCGACTCTGAATTTTATTATATGTATAGATATTTACATAAGACTATTTACTGAGGCGTAATCATTTTTTGATGATAGAAATTTTACCAAAATGTGTAATTAATAATTATGGTGATACACTGACCTAAAATACAAAATAAACTAATTTGTGATAAAATATTAAGGCAAAACAAAACATTGAGTAACATAATATTATATGTATATTTGCATAAATTAATTTTGATCTGAAATGAATATTTCAAAGGCATAAATCACTCTAATGGGTTTTCCGGTGCGCTAAAAAGGTCAACTGTAAATATTAAACTATCCCTCAAGAGGTTCACCTCGGGCGATTTCAAGTCACTCCAGCGTTGCGTAGCCTATAAAATCATTTAACATTTTTTTTACGCTGTTCTATACATCTTTTTCTGTCATTCAATGAAAAAAAGAACAAACAAATTGGATTACTACTTAATATTAATTTAAGGTTTTGATTTTTAAGGTTACAGCCTTTTGAAGTTAGTTTAAATTGACGTATACGTAGTAATAATATTTCGAACGCACCCTATAAAAATATAAAATTCTCTATGATATATAACTATTCAATACTTCAACTAAACAAAGAAATATACAAAACAATAAACACTTGTTAGAATAATTTTGATGTGAAGCCGACAAGAGACGGCGAAGTTGCGAGGTTGAATTTACGCAAATTCTATTTCGACACTACCCCAGATCATGTTTAGGGTGTGTCAAGAACAAAACAAAAAGAACAGACACCCTTCAGGGGGAAAAACGCTTACGGACTAACTGTATGAGAATTTGCTGACATCTTTGTTTCACTGGCTAGCGATTCTGTGGTATAGAAATGTAAATATATGTTAAAATATCTAAACTTAACCTAAAACGTTTATATTCGGCTTATAAAGTAATCATTAATAAACGTAAATGGCCTCAAAAAGAACATAAACCGATGATAAAAAAATGAATATTATATCATAGAATAAATAATCGCATTTATTTACTTTGTACTAAGTACATCTAAAGTAATTACCTTCAAAATCAAATACCCTATTTAAATTGACGCTTAAGTACAAAGTCTTATTGAGAAGATCACTCCTCAACGACTTTACATAATGAAATGCGAAAGAATCTACTAGGGAATTAAAAAGTCCACTGCAGTGTTTTCCTAAATAAATGAGATTTGCCTTCAAGTGGCGTTTATTGCCTTATCTCAAGAATGATAGCATTATAGGCGGGACAAAAAACTGTTACTATGTCTTTGAACCTTGGCAAGCAGCCTTGAAACCAAGCCAATTTTGCTGCATCGTAGGCAAAAGTTGAATGTGTTTTGCGAACTTCGGATCGAATAGAGCCATTATGCCTGAAATGAAACTGTTTAAGATTATAATCATTACATTTTATTGATTTTAACCGCGTTTCCTTTTAAAATATATTATTTTGTGGTTATATTATATCGAGAACAAAGCTTTTACCCTAAGGATTACCATGACGTTAAAGCTTTTGTGTTTGGAATGTTTTAGATATATTTCTCATATATGTATAGGGTTTTATTAAATAAAAAAAATTGTATAGTAAAAAATATAAATAAATCGTGATTTAATATTCACGTGACTCATTTCACAATGACAGCGTATTCAATTGGCATGGATGCCTTACAACCTGGTAGACTTGGAAAGTTCCTACAGCCTTATAAGATCGTTGAGAAACTGGTGACGGAGCAAGGCTACAATCAGTGACCTTTATATGAATAACAAATAATTAATCATATTCAATGCACACACTAGTCCTTCGGTCCTATTCACTCACTGAAAGTGGCTCACGTAACAAAGAACGGTAACCTAATACGTGACCAGAAAGATGATGTATTATACTCTTTATAATTCCACTAGTCACTGCCAGTGGCTTTGTCTGCATGTTATTCTATGTCTAAGTCTATATGGTAGTTGGCTATAAAGAAAATGCTTTATAGCCAAAAAACATATGGACTTAGACAAGACGTCATGTTCGTATACATTCGAAGAACAGACATTTTAAATACTTATTATAATAAAAACATAGAGCTCAAGGTGAGGCTTTGGAAGAATTTGAAATCTCATTGAATTTACTTAAAGTAGTCAAATACAATGAATAATTAAAATATTTAATGCACAAACTGACTTTATTTAAATTTTATGTATAGATTTTTAGATCCATTCACCGATTAATTAGTTTCGATGGTTCCCAATAAGTGACTGGTTTATCGTCAAACATGAAATCCGAAGTAAAATTTTATTCGAAAGTGCGTAATTTATCATGATCATCCATCCGACTTGTTTTAGTTGAAGTAGCATATTTTTAGCTTAGTGTAACACGCAATCCATCAAGTGACTGGATATCGCGTCTTGCTAGATATGAGATTTTCTGATGTGATTCATTTTTCATCAAATGTGAATATATTATTACACTAGAAATCCAATTTAAGAATTTTAAAGGTTAGCCATTTTTAATTATCAAATTTTTATTGGTGTTTTTTTTTAATAATTATAATTATTATAAGTTATATTATATTTTTATACAAATCTTTTTTAGTAAATGTAATGTTCCACGTAACAAATTATATCAAAATTTTTTCAACACTGAAAAATACGTATTTATTATTCGTCTCTATATGTATTTACAAGAAAATCACATTAAATGTTATATTATTTATGAGATGATCATTTGTTTTTTGAATTGTACGGATTCCTTTGAGTTATATTCATTAAAAAAGAATAACTTTAATCGATTTACAAAATATGCCAAGCATATTGCAAGCCAAAACACCAAAAAAATAAAATAGGATCATCAGAATGGTGTACACTCAACACCTCATTATTTGAACTCAATTAAAAATAACATACCAACGACAACAAAATAACATACAATTTATCTATAAACTTAGCTAGAAAATATATAAATTTTACCTGTCTTTAAATATCTACTCCTGCGGTATTCGCTACCACAATACTCAATACTTAGGGCCAATGTAAAGCACGTACCAAGTCTTTGACCTCAGCTGCAAGCGCCCTTTAAATCTCTAGACATTCAAGAATTCTTTATTTACTATCCTCTAAATGGTATATGCTATAATCTATTATAGTTGCAAAATATTTTGGCCTCATATTTATATTATAAATTAACTGGTCGAAATGTGCTGCAAATTAAAGTTACTTCTTGTCGTACTAAATAAATCATCTAAAACATAAGTAAACTAGCATGTGTCCGCGACTCTGTCTACGGAGTTTATCTATACATATAATAAAAGTGTAGCTGATCGCTGTCTATACATGGAAAATATTTGAGATTTTTTTTATTGGCGGTCTTTATTAAGGCAATAGAATACCAAACAATGATTTTTAGAATTTTTGTCTGTTTGTCTGTGCATTTGTGTCCACTAATCTCAGAATTTTGAAGATTTGGGTGTGGTTTTAACTAATATATTGTGGTGAACTTCACTTAACATTTAGTATTTGTTTTATTTCAATCGGTTCATAAATAAAAAAGTTATCTCCATATAATGAATACTAGATTCTAAACCTAGGGACGAACCCGTCTGAATCGAGGGTGAGTCGCCAGTTTATAATATATTTACACTACTAAGTATCTTAGCTGATATCAAAAAGCCTAAGCGAACATCGATATAAAGAAACTCACGCATTAATTCAGGTTATAAGCTAATATTTAAATATCTTTATTCTAAACTCAACTTAAAATTCATTTAAAATATTTATTTAAACATTTTCGTATTAATAATATTTTTGTTATAAGCGTCAAAGTTTTCTTTTACTTTTAAGTATGGTGGCAATTTTACCGGTAAAATAAGTGACTTGAGATATCAGATGTTGGCGGAGAATTCGAAATTTCACGTGCATTAATATTGACTTCACGTTCTCGGCAGGTTGTTAATGTTCCGTGAGGCTTGCGTAAGAATCGAAAAGCGCGTGGAGACGGATACTGAGATGACCTCGAGAGGGACCTCTGACTCATCTTATACTCATCTTAACAATAGAATTGGGTGTCGTATTTACAAAGTCAAAATATATTACTAGTAAGATTATGTAGGTATTAAGAATAATTTTGTTCTATTTTCCAATTTGTGTTATTTCAGCCAGACACAACAAACCTATCTAATTCATTCAATAAAAAAAATCACAAAAAAACCTTATAGAAGGAGCACTGAGAACGGAATTTTGTAAATTAAGGAGATGAAAGTTTTTTTGGGAAATACACTCATATAAGACTTTTTTTATTTTTACACTAGCATTGCCCGCGGCTCCGCCCGCGTTCAGATGACAAAAACCAAATTCTTAGGTTTTACATATTAGTATACTCTTGCATTTTTGTATTTTTTCTCAGTAGAGTTTCTGTCATGCGGTAACAGACTGACAGACAGACAGACAGACAGACAGACAAAAATCCTAAAAACTATAGTTTCGGCCTCTGTATTGATAATAATGTCTATTTCAATAAGATTTTTCAAAAAATATTGAATGTACAGATTTAGCTTAGTTACAATTTTATTATATGTACCTATAGATTATTAGCATGTTTATGTTTAGGGAGCATAACATTTTACCCACACGACACGTCTTTCTCAACAATATTTTATAATTCTTAGCGACGCGCGCTGTCGCAAAGAATTCCTCAGTGACTACGAAATGCAAATTGTTTCTACCAAGCCGGATCTAACTTGCGACTGTTGTTGATTTGACATTTCTAACAAAAATTATAAGAATCACGCTATTCTTAATTTGATTAATTAAAAAAATAGGAAAATATTAATGTTATTATATATTACATAAATAAATAAATATGTTGGGACATTAACACACAGCACCATCTAGTGAACCATCCATGGGAAGCTACGTGTCTTGTGTTATGGATACCAGATAGTTGATACACTACACATATATAACTTTAAATACATGCTTATTATAAATATAAAAACCCATGACTGGAGCACAAACATTCGTGCTCATCACAGAAACCAGCGGGAGTCGAACCCGTGACCGTTGCCACAGCAAGTAGGTTCACTACAAACTGAGCCAAACGTGTCGTCAATATAATTATATAATCAATTTAAAGGAGTAGCATAACGTTACTGAAATCAAGTCTAATACATTTCAACTGTCTATGACAGTGAAAAATAAATGAATTCACAGTACACCAGAAATCGTGGATTCTATTTTCATTCAGGACGTTAGTATGCAGTTTTTTATCAGGAACGAATTGAGAAAAATATTATGCAGTATACATACTATATTGTCACCTAACATGCAATTCATCAAAATGGAGCGAGAAATTTCAATAAATTATGCAAAAAAATACAAGATAGCTAATAAAATAATATCATTGGTGAAATATACGGATATTTTTATATATGAGCTATACAAAAAGATTATCGAATATCTAAATTTCCATAAGGAGTTCACCTATTCGTATATATTAGTTTGTACGTATGATTGTGTTTGTATGGTATTTTGGACATTATTTTGGAGCTGCTGTAGTTTTTGATTTAAAAAGATATACATTGTACACGCACGGCTGACACTTCTTAATGTCAATCTACTAGTTTTGGGTTTTTTTATTTATATGATCATTACGCCAGTTTATTTCAATTACATAATAATTAACGTATAAATTATAAAAGAAACTGATTTTTAAATAATATTAATTTAATGAGAAACAAGTGATTAAAGCACTAATTATAATTCTATCAAAACTAGTTTAACTGCAGGTCGTTGCAAAATATTAACAATGTTCAAACAAAAAATCGTGACATACATAAGTTGTAGATATTGTTATTTAATCTCTAATTTATTCAATTATATGAATAAGAATATGCATGTAATAAAAATATAAGTTTTCAAGGAATATTCTAGACTAAAATCTGAGCTTAGAGCTTATTTATAATTTATAATGAATTATAATATTAAATCACTTCTAGAGCGATTTTCATTTAATTTATTACATCCTAAATATTAGTTTTTTTTTATAATTCTTACTGTATTTAAATCCTTTTGTTAAGGTAAGGTAAAATAGTATCAAGTAAATCTTCTACAAAATTTCTTCGACCGAATTTTTTCGTGTCACGTAGAAAATGATTTTCCTTTAATTTAGCCTTTGTGCCTATTTTTCTTATTTGATCTCTGACGAATTTCCTATCGAAAAAGAAAGCCTCCCTTAAGTAATTAAGTTCGTTAAGGGTTTGAAGCGTCGTATTCGCAATTGCCCTTTGCTTTTATGTCCAGGGCCTATACTTTTAGCGCCTCTCAAGTATCTTATTACAGACAGAAAATAAAGGCAGCTTTATTTCAATACTTTTATTTGTATATTTCTTATATATTATATATATATATATATTCTTCTAATTTGTACTATTAAGATAATATAATAATTATTATCAAAATAAGTTCATGACATTCATTAAAATCTGCATATTATATAATATATATTATATACTTATAACGTATTAAAAAAATATTTTTGAATAATTTATTGCATAAAAAATGATTTGAAAGCTAAATTTTTACTAAAATACAAACTAAAAGTTATAAGAGCAAAGAATTTATTTTATTATAAACAGCTTTAAATAAAAATAAGCATCATGTTATTTTATATGATAGTATCGAACTTACCAATAGAGTGAATGACAATCCAAATCGGGCGATATAACACACAAGCACAGACAGTCCACTAAGAAACAGGGTTAGGAAATTATATAAAATAAAATCACCAGGGTCAAACAAGTAACACTAAAACAATATGAGGACGGCACTTGAAAGCAAGTTTAAGGATTCGCGTGGCTTTACAGGATCTAATGCAACGAGCTACCAGCTTTTAATAATCTTTATTCGCTGTGGTAATATTTACGTAATTTTTTTCAGGCTGTCAGATGTTCGGGACGATGTAGTGTGACGGCGACCGAGTATACCACTCTTGGTGAATGGACGCTCCGCACTGCTGCCCGTAACGGCAAAAGGTCGTTCGTTACCCACATTCTCTTTCCGCGCAAGCCTCTCCAAGTTAAAAAGAGACAAACAACCGATCAACGCACTTTCCCATGTGAAGAACTGAGACAGATATAGTATCGCTTCGTAGAAAACCCGAATTCGAGTCTTGATAGTTTCAAGTTGAGACCACGCTTTGCCTTTGTGAATTATTCTAAAGATATTTGTAATTGCACAAATATGTGAATAAACAGGTATGTTGTAAACATATTGTCTCTAACAATAGAGAAAAAGTGACAATGATCGTTGAGCTCTCATGAAACTTTTTCTTAAATAAAGTAAACAAAGCCCTCGTTCGGTGTTTTACTTGATACATGATTTTTAAGTGACTTTTATGCTTACCTCTCCTTCCTTACCTCCTTCGTTACCTCTGAACTTGAAATAACATTGCAAACTATAGGAAGGGAATACATTTAAAATAAAGTGCAAAAACTCCTGTAATTTAAGTGTTTATGGGAAATTCGACGTACATAAGAGCTTAATGATCTTATCTAACTTGCAGAAGTATATGTATATACACAAAAATATGATGATGTACAAAATGATGTGATAGTATTGGAAAGCGCATCACAGAATTCTGGATTGATTTGGCAAGATTTTTACACAAATGTTCGTAATAGTCTACATAATATTTTAGTCGTAAATAAGTTGGAAAAGTCTAGAAAAAAAGGTGCTTTTTTCTATAAAATTTTCGTATAAACTCAAAGGTCACAACGATATTTAGACAGGAAAGGATAACATCTGTCGGGTCGGTAATTCACATTTACAAAACATTACCTATCAGAGCGAAATTTAATGAATGTTTGTTTAACACAAATGCTACTTTTTGTCATTAAAACTACGCGCTCGGATCCGTAGAAAAAAACTAGTAATCATATATTATAGCAATATTAATTACAATCGAATAGTTGTGTTTAGCAGTAATTGGTGATTTATTTAATAAGTGATCTATTATACTACAATGGAACACAATTCAAACATTATATTTAATGAGCCATTTATGTACAATATTATAATTTTAATTTTCATACATATTTCGAGCCGTATTATTCATGAATGTAATATATTATTATATATATTACTAGCGGCTCACCCTCGCTTTGCTCGGGTTCATCGCTAGGTACGCTTTAAATATATATAAATACTTATTAACTAGCGTTAGCTATATAAATTTTAATAATTTTTTTTGATAATAATATTGACAAATATTGACATTAATATTTATACGAAACTAACGTCACTCAATTGTTTTGCCTTCCCGGAACCTCTCCGCTCACACTTAAAAGTTCGAATTGACTTTTAAGTATTATTACGAATCTTTTGTATGGGGGTATAGAAAAGTGCTGCTTTTAGACTTTTACAGACAATTTTTAAAATGTTTCTCTCTGTGGGAACCATCCTCGTACTTCAAGGAATATTCTAAAAAAAGAATTAGCGAAATCGGTTCAGCTGCTCTCGAGATTTGCGCTTAGCAACACATTCAGCGATTCATTTTTATATTATAGATATTATACATATATCATAAATATTATATTATGCATCTGATAATGAATGAGATTAAGATTTATCTTTGATAAGGATTAATTATCAGAAAAAGAAAGTATATTTTCTAATACATTGTATTAAATACATATATATAGTTGACTAAATTCTATTCTGATTCTGAACAATTAGATTAATAAACACGAAATTCTGTAGTTCAATAAACTAATAAGTCATTAATATTCCCAAAGCTTTATCAATTTCTGTTTATTGTTTGCGATGAATTTAGATAGTAAACAAACGATACAAGAATAAGAAAATTGGCTTAACCCACTTTCGTTAGGCCCAAACATTGGCACGAATTATAATTCGATAGAGCAACAAACTCATATATTTTACTGCAATGTATTATTTTTGCTGATTAATTAAAAAAATGGTAATAGTAATAAAATAAAAGTTTCCTCCGAATATTTTAAACCACAGGGAACTTAACTATAGTTATAATAATGTGTTTTTTTATATATATATATATTATTATAATTAAAAATATTATATTTTAAAATGATTCAGATGGTTCAAAGTCATTATCAAAATAAAAATTGATACCATTTATTAAAATTTTCACACGTTCTACGTCACATCACTAATGTCTTTAATTTATTTTTTAAAAATTTTACATATATATTATTGTATTTATTATCAAAAATAGTGTAGTATATAATTAAAAAAATATTATTTTATTCAATAAATATATTTGGTAATAATACTCTTTCCTAAAGTACGTATGTGTTGGCACCCTTTTTCCTTTCTATTTTAATGTTGGGTATCATTTACGCATACCACCTGTATACGAACAGGCGGTAGATGGTATTGTGGGACTTGAAAAGCCAGTAGTACCCACTAAAAGTCAACAGAACCTCCCTCGTCTTAATAAAAAGAGTGTCACAGGCTTGCTTACGCACTCAGCCACGACGCCCCGACAGCAGGTCTGCCGAGGCAAACCACACAACCAAGAGATTGCTCCCTTGGTCCACTCTGCTGTGAGGGAAGTACAAGGAGCAACCCGCATGTTACACATACCACCGAAGTGGAAAGTTTGTCTGTTGGCTTCAGGCCCGACTGGGACGCTAATGAGCCACGAAAAGGTGAATCGTGGATGAAGTGTTGGCACCCTTAATCAACAAGGCCCATTTGTTACATTTATGCTAAGAAGAAGTGCCTAATGTATCTAATCTAATCTAATGTATAATAACAATATAATTGAAATTAATAGAAAAATGGTTTTGTGCATTTATCTAGACAGAATCAGACCAACACATCACTAAGCTACCGCCAACAGATATTCCCTGTAATATTACAATTACTTAACTAAATTATTTTTGTAACAAGTTCAGTTGTTTTTGAAGTAAAATTGACGGCTTATTCGCTATTTCGGATATGCAGTAGATTATAAGAAGATCAAATATGCTCACTTTACACAGTGTTTTCACACTACATATATTTACATACATACATATCTAACGAACTCGTATCATCCATCAAGATTAGTTTAATTAATAAAGAAAAATATTAAAAAAATCATTGTAATATGTGATTAATTATATTTTTAATGTTTTTTTTATTAAAAATTTCGCTTCCCCTCTCTTCTCTTCCTTTCCCTTCTCTTGCCTTCCCTTCCCAAGTTTCTGAAACAGACAGACATTTATAACATTACCACGGATTTTAAGATGTACAGCGAAAAAATAATAAATAAAATGTGCATTACATTAATTTCCCCTACCTAATTTCCAAAATTACTGGGCCTAGAATTCGAAATCATATAAAATATATTTCACATACTTAACACGAAAATTGAAACAAATTCTCTTTAAGTTTCTTTCAATTTTCTTTAAAATGTGAGAAACCGTACTTAACACGAACATGACACACTTAACTATTTTTGTTTTTAAATGCAACGCGGTTGAATTGACACGTTTTACAATGTATAAAAGTAAGTTTGAGAAGTCCTACATTATAGTATCTACAAATTCAAAATCATATTTTATCATTCTTTATTTTTATTGACTGTGTACGATTGCTCTACATTTCTGTATTTCTTTTTATATTTGAGTAAGTCTAACACCCACAGACATACGTCCGTGCCTTTTTTTGAGCATTTTTATATTTTGTTATTATTTTTATTTTATTTTATTTGAGATGGATTGGTTGGAAAACTATGGGGTCGGGTGGACTTTAAAAGTCCACCCAAATTTTTGTATTCAATCGTCATGATAGTATATTTTCCACTGCAAGCCATGAGTTTTTGAAGAGAAGATTTTTTGTTACTCTTATAGTATTCGACAGTTCAAATTTCAAAAGTATACTGGCAGACTTTGGAAGCCCTAATTTTAGATTTTCATGTACGAAGTGAGGTAAACACATTTTAATTTATATTAAACAAGTTTTAGTTTGCGGCTTAGACCGTGATCTGATATAAATTTGGACCCACTTTCAAGGCTATACACGCACAGAATACGACTATTATTACATTTTTTCTATCTTAAATTTTCTTAATTTATATTTATTAAAATCTTATACCTACGAGTACCATCTATTTAATATAAGGGCCATAATAATGTGTATTACCCTATTTAGTCTGTCATATTATGGGATAAAGAATTTCTAGAATTTAAAGAAACTTAATATTAAAAATTCTTTGAAAAAAAAGTAAGAAATAAAGCTTTTTCCTTGATTTTAACCTCATAATATGCCTTCAAGTAATTGAAGAAGCAGAATTTTGCGCCATAAGTATACATTGACTTTACTAATACCAAGGACTACTCAATTAATGGGATACGGAGACGTAGCCCGTTTTAATTATCCAGTTTGTATCGACTCCTACGTAAAATGTCAATCTTATTATTTTGTGCTGCCTCATTAGTGTTTTCTAAAGTGCTTCGTAGACTGGTTGGAAATTCTAATGAAGGGTACGGTATTGTAGAACCCTTGGAAAAAGGTGTATTTAAGAACAGATCCAAGCTTATTTATTTGGAGAAACTAAGCTTAGTTATAAAAAGACTTTGATAAATTAATTACTTTTTTAAATTTGGGTATATTTAGGCAGCGTCTTACGTCCGATAAAACCAGACGAATAAAAAATATAATTATATTCATGAGACAATTGCCGGTGAATGTTTCTATAAAATCAATACTAGTGTATCGGGTTATAAAATCAATACTAGTTATCGGGTTAATATAGTAGATTTTGCAAATATCGATACTTAAAATATTAATTTGGTAACCCTTTGAGGGTATATTATAACCTGGATTTTTATAAATTGTTTTAACAAACGCCCTTTACCCATTTAAGAGACTTAATTAAATAATTTTCTTATAGGATTAAACCTTTTTATATTGGTTAATTCTAATATTGGGTGGTGATCGGTAAGCCCAATAACTATAATCTGTTACCCAATTATTTATTAGTAATACCACAGATCACCTAATACTATCTATATGTCGGAGACGAGTCATAATCACAACTAATCGGAACGCGAGCGCCACCTTTTTTGGGCTCGACAGAGTCTACGTTGTGACTCTCGACCGGGCTCGGCTGAGTTACGCTTGGTCGGTCGCACAGTGAACACTAGTAGAAACTGTCTTGCGTTCCGTATTGTCTATACGTGGTAATAGTGAAGTGCTTGCTATATGGTTGTGTAGTGAAGTGCTGTGTAACTATGTACAAAGTGATTATTGTTAATTTGAAATACAACTGTGATTGCATCGACTTTTATTTGAACCAACACTTCCCATATAACGCCCACTGTATAAGTCATGATAAAATAATGGAAAATAATAGAGAAAATTAATGCTGCTTCGATATCAGAAGCGGGATCAGTGTTGGTTCAATTGCAAAAAGAACTATCTCTGAGTGAACAATGACGTGCTATGTTTGAACAACAAAATGTCATTATGTGATCTCTTATCGAGGCCATGCAAATGCCTCGGATGAAGAAGAACATCAAGTTACGCGAGTTTGACCCTGACAATATGGATACGGACGCAAGATCTTGATTTGCGACTGTAGATTTGTGTTTTGCCGAATACCCTCCATACGGCGACTAACTTATTTTAACAGTCAGTAAGGAATTAAAAGGATAAGGGTCGACGTGGCTATCACAATTTGTATACCAGAGAATAACATAGGAAGAGTTCAAGGTGATTTTCAAGGCGAGATTTATTTCCACCGAGACATTGGCTGGTACGCTAATTAATTTTAACAGTGACAAGCCAAATGCAAAAAGAAACTCGTTACGTACGCAAATCGCCTGATGACGTCACTGACTAATCGTTGGAAAGACGCTAGCAAGAATCAGATAGCAATTGCGACTGTCCTTGCTCACTTATGTCAGTTTAATTCGAAATTACAACGATTGGCCTTTACTACGAAAATTGCTTCGCGAGATCGACTGCAGCAGGGATTGCACGCATTCTCTCATTTGAAACGCAAAGCTAGTTTATCTGATGATTTTTCAAAAGTGCCTGAGGCTAAACGAGCCAAGCTAATCTTAAAATGTTATAAGTGCAGAAAAGTGAGTCATAAGCGGTCATAGTGTAGAAGCAAGGTAAATGTGGGTGTGGAACGACCTTCGATGACAGCAACGGCATTGCAGCCTGCAGTGAAGTCTCTGGTGTGCTTCAAATGTGGCAAGCCTGGTCACATCACGCTCCGGTGCATAAGTAGTGCCAGTCAAGTGGACGGCAGCAATATGGGTGCAACACGAACGGAACGACGCGTGGATGTATGTGTTGTACAACCATCTTCGAATGCTCAATGGCATAGAGGTAATCTGTATTGCTTTTATTATGATCATGGTGCTGAATATTCGTTAGTAAGATAACATTTAGCAGTCAAATTGTGTGGTTAACGATTTTGTCCTTGCAATTTCTAGTATTGATCAAAACAGAATATTCCGCATACAGTAAAACTTGTTTTGTAACAATTAACGGTAATTCTCTTGAAATCTTTTGAAATATCATGTTTTGCCTAATTATTAGTTACAAAATGGTATCATGATAGAACATGAGATATTGAGAGGTTTTCTATTAACATGACGGCTATAAATTCTTTACACAAAAATTCTAGTAGGTCATGTACCAATAGAGGTTGATGTAAATAATGATCATCATGCCAAGCAAATGTTTTAATGAAGTCGATGGAAACCGATGTAAGCATTCTGACGGCCGTAGTAGTGTCGACCGTACTAGTAACTATTACGTAGTCATAGCCTAGTAAAAGTCGGTCTTTTGAGGAAGCTCAAACTAAATAGACCGTGGGTGTGTGATGTGCGTTTAGTTCTGGCGGAGGTCGGGGTCTGTTATGACCATAGTGTGTAGTCATCGAGAGGATGATACATACGGTGATCCCGTAGTGGATGCATCTGGATTGTGGAGCAATTGTGATTGCTGGTTGGCTTGTAAAGCCGTGGCCTAAGAGTGGTTTACAGAGGTGCTAGTCAATTTGAAAATTAGTTTGATTGCTGAAGTGTTGAATGATGTTGGTACATGGCTCTGGATGACTAATGTTATTAGTTAGATTAGAGATAATTACAGTGACTTGGAGTTTAAAAAAAAAACAAAGGTGTTAGCGTTAAAGCTTTTCGTAAGAATAAAGATGATTCAGATTCAAAGTTAAGTTTTATCTGGTCAGGATTGACCGAGTCGAGCAAGTATTTTCGTTGATTATTTGGTTGCAGGCTAACACACGGCTAACACACGAGGGCGTGTGCATGCAGGATGGCCGTGTCGGAGACGAGTCATAATCACAACTAATCGGAACGCGAGCGCCACCTTTTTTGGGCTCGACAGAGTCTACGTTGTGACACTCGACCGGGCTCGGCTGAGTTACGCTTGGTCGGTCGCACAGTGAACACTAGTAGAAACTGTCTTGCGTTCCGTATTGTCTATACGTGGTAATAGTGAAGTGAAGTGCTTGCTATATGGTTGTGTAGTGAAGTGCTGTGTAACTATGTACAAAGTGATTATTGTTAATTTGAAATACAACTGTGATTGCATCGACTTTTATTTGAACCAACACTTCCCATATAACGCCCACTGTATAAGTCATGATAAAATAATGGAAAATAATAGAGAAAATTAATGCTGCTTCGATATATACATATAATAAAATTGTAACTAAGCCGAATCTGTACATTAAATATTTTTCGGAAAATCTTATTGAAATAGACATTATTATCGATACAGAGGCCGAATCTATAGTTTTTAGAATTTTTGTCTGTCTGTCTATTACAGCATCACAGAAAAACCACTGGATGGATTTTGATGAAATTTGGCATAGTGATAGCTGGTTATCCGAGTCAACATATAGGATACTTTTTACCGCGGGAAAATGTCTCATTTCTGAGAAAAAATACAAAAACTGCAATGTGAGAGTATACCAATATGTTTTTACATATACGTTTTCCTAAGAATTTGGTTTTTAGTCATCTGAACGCGGGCGGATCCGCAGGCAATGCTAGTCTTTCTATATATTATATAAAAAAGCAAAAGTGATTGACTGATGTATCAGCGCACAGACCAAACCTAATTAAGGATAGAAAATTGAAATTTCGCACACGTGTTCCTCATACGACAAGGGATTTTTTTAAAATTCAACTCCCAAGGGGGTGAAATAGGGGATAAAAGGTTGTATGAAACTTTTTATTCCTTGGACATGCTTGCATGAAATTTCGTATGAATTTAGTACGGCAAAAATAATTACTTACGTACTGTATGTATAGACTAACAGAACCTGCGGAACGATATTACAAACGTTTAACATCTTCTCTAGCTAATTTAATGTACATTTGCTAAAAGGTGAGTTACACATTTAATAGATAACAAGGTTCTTCTGAGTTAACTCTGGACCCGGGTTTGTATAACGTAGAAATATTCTCTAAAAAAGTTCATTTTTAGCTCCATTCGTTAGGGCGCTTTTCTTTTTTCACGCATAAAAAAACCTAAAAATCTTTAAAACTACGAGTATGTTAGGACGGTGGGGTAAGGTTTTTTTTGCACATAAAAACTAACGCACCTAAAAATGTTTTTTTTTTAATATAAAGAAGTCGCAGATTAAACGACAAACCAATATTATCATACGAATAATTATATGTTATATCAACTAGCAACTGCCATCTAATAGAAAATAAAAAACAAAATTTATACTTGAATACTTATTATATACTTATAAGCTACGAAATAGTAAATATTGGCAAGAAAGCTAGTTGCATTTTCCTGTAGAATTGCAATATGGTTTCTTTGGGCTTAAAACGACGTCCACTGGTCGAGGCGATAAGATATTTTACAATACTTTAAATGTTTATTCCCATTGAATGAATTGTAAACTTAAAAAATGTATGACATTTTATATATATATATAAAAAAGGACTTATAAGAAAGGACCAGTTCTTTAAATATGCCTGATGAAAATCGGTTTATATTTGTCGAAGAAGTTCGCTTAATTTACACACAAAATAAACTAGATAATATTCTTTGATGTTATTCTAAAAACATTCTGACTACTAAATAATACGAAACATTACTAAGACTACCTTTATTCTAAAGAAAAAGAAAGAGAAAATTTTTTTTTTTACTGATTACTTTGCATATTTGATCCAGTACTTGTATAGGATGAAGGGAATGGTCTTTCTAACAATAAATTACTTTGAAAACAATTATTTACTCATTAACTATGTATTTGAAGGGTCTTATACAATTTAATAAATGTTGCCATAAATTAAGTTTAAAACTAATTAATTATAATGGCTCAAACTAAGTTTTGTTGTTACTTTTATTAAGATTTACCAATTGTATGAAAGTATGGATGATTTTTTTTGTATGGTACAGATTTTTTTTTATCAGTAGGTAATACAAATCGCCTTAACACGTTCGGCCCAGCGCCGCCGTAAGAAGATTCTCGCATTGTGACACACCGTTTCCCCATACAAATTGGATTTACGTTGATAAACGTTGTGCTCTTCATGTGTGCAAGATTAATTTTTGATGCGACACAAACGTTGAGAGACGTCGACGTTTTATAACGCTGTGTCACATATAGTTCGAGTATTTACCATAAACTAGAAAACAACGTCAAATCACGTTGACATTAATAAACGCTGCGTCGCATACAGTCAATATAAGGTATAGAAACCTAAGAGCAACGTTTAGTTACGTAGACGTTCATAGACGTTGCGTTACTGAAAGTGAATTATGCTTATGTAAAACGACTATCAAAGTCCTATCACGTTGACATTTACTTTTTGATTTCTTCGGAATCTGTATCTTTGTAACGGTAATTGCGTGAGTTTCTTAGACCTCGCAGTGAGGACTGGTGCGAAGCTGCCAAGATCATAAGACCCAACTATGTTCGGTGGGCCGTAGACTCCTTTAAGCCCTACAAGGCGAGAGGGGAAGACGGGATACCACCAATCTTACTGCAGCAAGGGGTGAACATCCTCCTTCCCCACCTGAATATATAAATCTTCAGAGCGAGCTTCGCCTGGGGATATGTACCAGATATATGGACCCATGTCAGGGTCATATTTATACTTAAAACTGGTAAAAAAGACTAAAGCCAGCCAAAGTCTTTTAGACCAATAAGCCTCTCTTCATTCTTACTCAAAGCAATGGAGAAGGTACTGGATAGGTATATAAGAGATGAAGTCTTGACTAAAAGTCCAATCCACTTTAACCAACATGCATATCGTAAAGGCAAATCAACCGAGACTGCCCTTACAAGTCTTATAGACCAAGTGGAAAAGGCGTTAGAAGACAAGGAAATAGCACTATGTGCATTTCTAGATATCGAAGGTGCTTTTGATAACTCTTTTACTTCGCTGTTGGTAAATGGGTTGATAACTAAAAATGTCGACCAAACAACGGTAAAGTGGGTGAAATCTATGCTCACTAGCAGAAAAGCAAAACTAGCCCTCCACGATACAGCTATCTATATATCCACAGCAAGAGGATGTCCGCAAGGGGGAGTTCTATCCCCATTACTGTGTACCCTTGCTGTGGATGAATTACGTCGCTATCGGTATTTATGGATTCTGGATCGTAATCCTTGTCAGTATCGTACTCTCCATCATCACTGAAAGGATCAGGAGTAACTTCCCAAGACGAAGAATCTTCAAATACCTTCAGAAACCCCTTACTGTAGACACGCTTTTTATCCATCTAAAACAATATCAAAATTAAAATATATCAACTAATTATTATAATTATACAAAAATAAATGTAATATACATTTAAATATACACACTTATTTATAATTATTATTAAAAATAGACATATTATAAAAATCTTACGGTTTATCGTTCACTTCAATACGGTTGAGCGACGTTCGCGCAGCACGCGCTCCTCTTGATGCGGCGCAGAACGACAGAAGCTAGCCGCGTCGCTACTCCCCGCGACGTGTACGGACGTTGTGGGTATGCGTATGTGAGCATGTGTGCGCGTGACGGATGTTAGCAAAATGCCACTAAAAGTTGATTCGTTGCGGCAGTAGACTTTTGAAACTTCCAAACGATGCGGCGCAAATACCTCTTTAGTAGAATATCGTATTGACTCCTGACGTTATGAAACGTAGGGCGAATAAATGCACGTTTAAAGTAGACGTGACTAAACGTTGTGTCAATTATTTAATTTCTAATTTTGCCGTCATGAGACGTTGCTGGCCCGAAAGTGTTAACTTGTTAACATGGTCTCACAAAACTATGTGATCGATTCGACTGTGGCTATTAATATTAATGATCGAACAAGTTTTCTATCATAATTAAGGTAAAAAAAACTCAAAAAGTACCTATGAATATATATATATATATATTCATAGGTATATATATATATATTTATATATTTTAAGTAATACTTTGCATCATGTCCGGATATCCATCTGCAGACTGTTTAAGCAATAAAAAATCACACAGCCTATCTTTTATATCATGTAACCCGTTGTTTAGCATCCTTAACGTCTAAAAGTTAGAACGGCCCGGAGGCAATTTTAGTCAGGCACAAACGCGCATGACAGTGCATAATCTTTAACTATATTCAAACGTACTTTAATCTATTCTAATATAGTAAATAAATATAAACTAATTAACTCCAAAACTACTTGACTTGTCAAATTATATAACTATTGGTTTGAGCAAAAAAGTAATTTAATTTAATTTGAAAGGCCTATCCAAAGGTACTCTATCCCAAACGTTTATGTGCACTTAAAAAAATGTTCATCCCTCCGTATATGTAACGTTTTTTTTTTTGTGATTTGTCCACAGAATTATCTAGCGGTATACATGAGACACCTAAGTACTAATGTTCAACCATGTAACTCGAATTGTCTGTCTGTACAGTAAAATGGATGTGACATACGAACAGAAGAATTTCCCAACCACTTTTGAATCAACTTTAACCTTTATTTAAATTGTAAACGTACACTGACTAATATGGAATTTTTCTCATCTTATACAGTATATTTTCAATAATCAATTATTTCGAATTCAACGTTATTCTTTTGTGCGCAGAAAAAACAAAGCCCTAATAAAAGTCGGTAAATAATGAATGCTACTCGTATTAATTACAGAGATATCAGTAGTGTAAAAGTTCTTAATTGAGTCATCTCGTTAATACTTTTAATTTATTCGTTCTGTTTAATCAGCATTGGGTTCCTACGTTTTTATATTGGATTAATTATAACTTTAACTACGAAATAATTTTAATGAATCATTATTTTTATGAAAAAAATATATAGTTATATTTTAATAAATATGTTTGTTTGAATGTAGAAAATTATCTCTGAAAGCCAAGAAAAGCACAGGAAGGAGGCCTACTTCAGTGGGCGGTGGTAGGTGGTCCACTTCGGTGGGCGGTGTACCATGCGGGTTGCTCCTGGTACTTCTCTGATAGCAGAGTGGACTGTAGAGCAACAATATGGTTGTTGTGGTCTGCTTCGGGAGACCTGCCGCCGGGGCGTCGTAGTTGAATGCAAAAAGTAAGCTTAATAATTAATAATAAAAAGTAAGCTTAGTAAGTAAGTAAGCTTGCGTAAGCTTTGTTGGGTTTTAGTGGGTAGTACTGGCTTTGCCGGTGAGTTCCACACCTCTTGCGTAAAATGCATTTCACAAAAGGGATAAAAAAATTAAAGACTCAAAGTATTTTAAAGATGTAAGTACCTATAATTTTGTTTATATGCACATATTAGTTTAGTCATAGATGACATAATAGGTACTATAGGTAATAGTACTGTAGTGAAAATGGTATAAAATATGCTATAAACTCTAGCTTAACGAACAAACTATTTTACGTTCGTATTAGTATAACTTGTTTGGCAGTCCATATTAATCTAACTATGAAATCCTGATGATAATATTATAATTTGATACTATGGAGCTGATCTGACGATGAAGCATGGAAATCGATAGTGGAACTTTTCTATGGCTGCTTATTAAATTCGCGTGTCTCTTGCTCTTTTGAGTTATTTTTATAATTCCTATAGAATCGTCATACAGTTGCAATCAGTAACTGATTTTTTATCTATTATTATTTTTTACGTGTCACGGGTGCAGACCTGCGACCAGAACGTTAATTTTTTTAGCTTTTTGTTTCTATATTATATTAGTATATATTATATAGTATTATAAGTCATAAAATAAACATCAGCCATTTTTTTATAAACATTTTTTTAGTTAATTTAGTTATTGCATAAAAAATGTTTTCAAGACATTGTCCAAAAATATTTTCATCATATGTTTTTTTATAAACTTATGCAAAGTGTCAAAAAGTTAACAAAATCGCATAACAAAGGATAAAAGCAAAGTGAAGTGTAAAGTTCAAAAGGCAAATAGCGTTCCAAAATTGTTCCTGAATTTAAGTAGGTTTTGTTTTTCAGAGTTAACTTTCTTATTTTAGCCCAACAAAATGATGTTTTAAGCTTTCCCATTGTTTCATGTACATACATTATGAAAAGGTCTCTTTCCGCGAGAAACGGAATGCGAATGTTTAACCAAGGTGTCGACGGTTGTAAAGCTTAATGATGGAATTTTACTCTAGTGTTGCAGTCTAACACTTCTTTTCTTTACATAACCTTGCCTTATTTGGAATAGAATTTATTTTAAAATTATCTATAATATGTAATAATTTCTAGAGTGAGGTCAGCATATTTTTGTCGAAAATTTAAAATATTTCTAGAAAATATTTATACAGCTTTGTAAGTTCTTTTGTTTTTTATGGTCATCATAAATTTATTTTATGTACGAATTGTTTGAGAAATCTAAAAGGTATAAACAATAAATGATTTTCTAGAGGACAGCTTGAGAATCTCTTCCATGCCATTTTAATGACGGATAATTAATTAAAATTAAGTTTAGCCGAGATTTCGATATTTCTTTTTAGATTGAGGCATCTACTGTTACTAAAGTTTGACAAACAATAAGAGTATTTTTGTAATAGCAATGCTCAATAAAATATGTTTGTTTGTCCTTCTTTCACGTCAAAACGGAGTGACAGATTGGCGTGATTTTTTGTGTGGAGATAGTTGGAGGACTGGAGAGTATTATAGACAACCGCGGGAGATTACCTAATTCCCACGGGAAAAGATGTTATAATAAAATCCAAAAAAATATTTATAATCAGAATTACTTGAAACTTGGTATAAATGCTCTTTAAAACAATTAAATAAATACATGTTTTAGCAATTTTCGAAATTAATCTCATAAGGAGGTAAAATAGGGGATGAGTTTTAGAGCGAGCGAAGCCGTGGGTTTTGCTAGTAATCCTTATACACAATACGTAACAGTCATTGTTTTAAAAAATATTTCAGGTACAGATTTAGATTTATTACTATTTTTATACGTATAAATACATATTGTTTTTATATTTATAAAATTTTAAGCTCATATTCCCGGAGTATTAAAATAATAAACCACTTTCTGCAAGCCGATGTTGGTTATTGAAAATGTTTATAAAACTTCAAGTACCTGCGGAAGTAGTTAACCTCTGAAACCTATAAATTCTTTTATAGATTCCGGGTCATGGCGTCGCGTGGCCTCAAGCATTTCGGTTTTCTAATAAAAATTACGCTTTGATCGTGTTCACAATAGCAACTTAAATAAATTCTGTGTTTATTGTTACTAGGAAAAATATTTTTTGCTCAACAAGGAGCTATTCTGCCCAACCTACTGCTTAATTAAGTTTTACTCTTTAATTTAAATAGTTAATTGAAAAAGGTTTTAATTCACACATTCATTCCTTACTATGCAATTTAGTAGGCTTGATTAAAGGTCATATTTCGCCATTTATTATTTGTTTGGAACTACTCAATATTAGTACGTTATAGATTTGATTTTTTTCCTTTTTAAATAATTTATTTGTAGTTTTGTTAATATTAAATAACACGAGTTTAATTAATTGGAATACTTCCTAAGTTGAATAATTTAATTCTAGTTCCTGTACGCGACATAACCCCTGTTTTAAAATTTTCTAAATGTTTTTTTTTCTTTTAACTTTCTTGGGAAGAGTCATCTATTGATAGATTTAGAAATAAAGTGTTGTTAAAAATATTGAAAATATTTAGGACTCACCCACACATCCTTTAAATGGGCTATAACTAATACTAGTGGTGAGTTATGCTTAATTTACTTCTTAAATACTAGATATATGAAACAGTTTCAAAATTATATTTTTTTTTCTTGTTTTAGCTTAATTTAACGTATTAGCTTGAAAGCATTTTACTGCGTAATATGTCTTAAAATCGTGTAGGCGCTTTAATATGAACATGCAACGGACTAGTATTATAAATGGGAAAGTTCGTATAAGTGTGTACGCTTGTTTCTCCTTTACGCTCAAACAGCTGGACGTATTTTGTTGAAGTTTAGTGCATGGATAGACTTTGAACTGGAGTAACACTGCTGTTAGTAATAAAATGTACCAAAAGGTGGCGCTGCCTCGACCAATCCGAGCGAAACGAGTTGTTGGTACAAAATAAGGAAGTTTTATGTTTTAAAATTAAACTTAAATAAAAAAATAAACACAAAGAACATAGAAATAAATTCATAAAAAAGAAAATATTAATTAAAACAAAATCAGACAATTACAATTCAAAATACAGTATTCCAATTTCTAAATTGATGTTCACGTGTTCACGAGTGCACGCCTTTTGTACATAAAAGAGAGGAATGCGCTGGTTTTCCCTATTTTATATAGTGCTTATCACTCATAGCTTCCCTGTACTTACAGCTAAAATAGCTATAAGAAATTTTATTTGGACTATATTTCAAATACAATAGGTACGAGTACCAAATATATCTTTATGTTATACTTTATAGTTTTTCCTAATACCTTATAAATAACTTATGTTATAACAATATGCTTATAAGTATGATAATGTGTCACCGTTAAAAATTTATGAGCAGAACTTCCATTATTGTGACTTAAAATTTATAGTCCATTGTTAAACTTCGGCCCACTTTATTGTAACATTAAGCCAGAACTAATTGCCTAGTGTGCAATTTGAATATTCTAAGCCTAAGGGAGTTACGAACTTGAACATACCGAGTAACAAAATTTGCAAGTTCACATAAACACAATTTTGTTCCTGAAACGTTAAAGGTCTGTATTACTTAAAGCAATTAAAACCTATATGAAATTGTATAAACAAAATGTTTTTATTTTACATTATATCTCAGTTTTTTGGATTAAACACTTCTCGAAGTAAGCCCTTCTAAGTGGCTCACTTATAAATATAATAAAAAATGCCAAAAATACGATCAATAAATATAAATATGTTTGGACATTAACACACAGTACCATCTACTTCCATGATAAGCTACGAGATTTGTGTTATGGATAACAGATAGTTGATACACTACACATACATAACTTTAAATACATACATATTATAAATATAAACACCCACGACTGGAGTATCTACAAACATACGTGCTCATGACACAAATGAATGCTCCCAGCGGGATTCGAACCCGCGACCACTGGCACAGTATGTAGGGTCATTACAAACTGAACCAAACGTGTCGTCAAACATGATAATTGTGTCGATAAAGTCTTAATACCAAGTTTCAAGTAAAATCGAGCCGATTTTTTTTTCTTCTGAAAGCTACCTTTCTCATTCTCCCATGGAATCGATTGAAAAGAACGAATGAATGGTTGTCCATAATATTTAAAAGTACCTTACAATTTCAGTCAGTCGATATGTTTCTGTATGTATATTTATATGTTATTTTTGCGTAAAATTAGTTTGTGCCGATAAAAATGGGTTACAATTTAAACAAAAAATCATTAACAATAGTTATTATATATTTAAGATATAGAATCTTTTTAAATTTCGATTTAGGTATGAGAAAATATTTTTTTAACATTCGGGCTTTTGAAGCACTTAAATTATGTAAAAACAAAAATTCCAACGAGAGTATTCCTGTCAAAACTTCCATTTCCGTACAGGAAATTATATCATAATACTGAGGTTATGACAGGTCATGCATGTGTTTTGATATACCTATTTCATACGATATGATCAACGACCATTTTTGTCTTCTTTTAATTGTGATTTCCACATGGTTATCATTAGTATCTAATAACATACTGGTACGTTTTAATGGTATTTCTTAAGACTATAATATACATATAATATCAAATATCCCATAACATCATACAAGACAGCGTTTAGAGACAAACAAAACAAGGTATTAAATTATATATTATACCAAGGTAAACGAATAGGCAAAGACCACCCGAATACCTTACAATACTCTTCATAGAAAGAAGATCTATGTTATTTGTAAAAATAAGCACATTGATCAGTATTTATGATTTCATCATAAAACTTTATAAGTGATGAAAATATATACATATATATATATATATATATATATATATATATATATATATATATATATTTAAATGTACCGCTGCTTTCAGTAGTGCAATTTAATTTAATAACCTGGTAAAGCATTTTGCCAAATATTTTCCGTTTGCCAACTTACTATGTAAACATTCCACTTTTATTAAAATATTGACCTACCATAGATTTAATTTGTCAAAGTATTTAACCCTCAATTCCATATCAAAATTAATAAAAATATTATAGTAAAATACTAAATATATTTACTTTTCTGTACTTACTACTAAAAGATTATATCATGACTAAATATAGAATATGGCTACCGAAACAAAAATCTGGGTTGATAAAAAATAAGTAAATTTGATTTCCTTAAATCCTCGAATGAAAAAGATAAGACAAAGTAACAGCGGAAATTTTACTTAATTCAAATATTTCCACTGTAAGATTATTCATGGTTTTATCGAGGCTTACTTAATCTTAAGTAAATAAAAATGCTCTTGAATTAATTTATAATTTTATAATGTTTAATTTTCTTTATTTTTTTAGTATTTTGGAAGAACAGTGTCATTCAATAGTTTGAGAGTCACAGGTTCGATTCTTGTGCGAGGCAAATACTTGTGTAGACTCTAACGACCTAATTAGAATTTTTGATAATATTAAGCTTAAGTTCATATCTGCTCAATAAGCATCGTCTAAAAATTATTGGAAAAACATAAAAAAGCACTAAATTATGCATATATCATTGTATTGGAATCATAATATGAATTAAATTACAAAAAGTGTACGTGCAACATGAGTTATGGCAATTCGTTTTGTAGCAGCAAACTTTGCATGTATTGTTGGTGCAACAAAAGCTCTTTGTGACGTGCTTGGAACGTTTAGAGGAATGTGTGGGCATTCAGCTCAACCACGCATCAATCATGCGCTTTTGTACATCGTATCAAAGTTCGCATTTACCTTTTAATATTCGTTTATTTATGAATATATTGAAATAAATGTAAAAAGTTTTTTTTAACGAATTTTTATTTAGTAGTTGTTAGTGAAGTTAAAGAACTTTTTAGTCAGCTGGCTTCATCATCAGTCCAGCTTAATAATACTACCTATAATATATACGAATTTGTTACAAAATTACATTTGTGAACGTGCAAAAAAATTAATAAAACTGTACTTACATGAAATAATTGAAAAATCGATTATAAATAATCCGAAAAGACTAAATAGTGTGGTAAATCGAAAAGTCATGACGATACAAGTTCTTTGTCTTAAACATTTTGTTCAATGATTGTAGATTATAATAAAAATAAAAATATTTATTTTATCTCATACATGTATAACAACTGCAATTAGAAACCATTCGTCACAGTCCGTATTCGCCAGACCTTGCTCCAACGGACTACCATTTTTTTCGTGATTTTGGTCAATTTTCTACGTGATAAAAAGTTGTCTTCTCAGGAGGCAGTACAAAATGCTTTCACACAGTTTGTCGAATCTGGATCACCAGAGTTCTATCGCAAAGGCATAAATGGCCTTCCTATTAGATGGCAGGTAATTATTTTGATTAAATAAATATGTTAAATTATAAAAAAACTAATTTCAATTTTTCAGTACAAATCGGCAATAATACTTTCTTAGATTTACGCGAATGTTTGACATTATTAAATAAAACTATCTTTTCGGATTATTTCGCGGATTTATTTTGATTTTTGGTTCCCGACGTTTCGAATGCTTTACAGCATCCATGGTCACGGGAGAGACTGAGGTGTTACATGTCTTAAAGATTTAGTTGTTACAGACAGCCTACCCACAATTAACAAAATGAAAATTGCACCAATTACATTACAATATTTTTAACTTTAAACATTTTTATAATTTTAATTATAATTGAATATGGAAAATTATTTATTTAATTTTTGCTATTATTTTTATAACTATTACAATTAAAAAATATTAATTAGTAATCTATATTTAGTGTTGCCATTATTATATTTATAACCATAAATAAAAAATATAAAAATATAGTATTAATTATTAAAGCCATATAATTGTTCTATGTGTAATTTAAAAAAGTTAAAATTAATTAAGGATAATCATTTTAATTTAGTTTGCTATTATTTAAAAACAACTTACTAAGCAACACTATTAATATATACTTTTACAAATGAAAAATATTAATCTGATAAGCTGTCATTTTGATCTACACAGTATGAACTTACTACATCTGCCTGTCTGTTATGTTTATATTTATTATTTGATTTTATTATATTAATAACAGGATCCCATGACGATGGTAGTACCCAGCCATCTTCCCTATTGAAATTTGGATGTTTTTTAATTTCTATGGCTTCTCGAATCATTCTAGGGCGATATCGGTTTTCTTTCGCCAGGATTTGAGGTCTATCGAAACGAATATAATGGCTTGGGCGGTCCTGGCTATGTTTGCAGACAGCAGATGTTGTATTGCGACGGTGCTTCACATCAGCTATGTGTTCTTTGACCCGGGTTCTAATGGATCGCTTTGTTTGTCCAATGTAAGAGAGCCCACAATCACAATCAAGCTTGTAGACTCCTGCATCTTGTAGAGGGATGTGGCACTTGACAGGTGGTAAGAACTGACTAATTTTCTTTGGCGGCTTGAAGTAAGTTTTAATTGAAGCTCGCTTTAGAATGTAGCCAATCTTGTCAGTGACTCCTTTCATGTATGGCAAGATTGCAGGGACGCGCTCGACTGTGGCTGGTTTCACTCGGTCACTGTGACGCAGGCGCGGCACTTGCAGCTTGTTGTCACGCAGAACTTGCTTGACATGTTGCAGTTCTCCGGCCAGGTGTTGCTCGTCACAGATCCCGCGCGCTCTCTGAAACAGAGATTTTCCCACGGTAGCTAACTGTGAAGGATGGTGGTGAGATTCACCGTTCAGGTACCTATCAGTATGGGTCTTCTTTCTATACACAGTATGACTCAAGGTGTTGTCTGGGTTACGTTTAACTAATACATCTAGGAAAGCTAAGGTTTTGTCCGATTCTAATTCCATTGTAAATTGAATTTTAGGATTTATAGAATTAAGGTGTTCTAAGAATACAGTTATTTTATCAGAAGGTAATATTGTAAAAGTGTCATCTACATACCGCTTGTAGAAACGAGGGGTCACGGGTGATGTGTTCAGAGCAGTCTCCTCGAAGTCCTCCATGAAGATGTCGGCTACGACGGGGGAGACTGGCGAACCCATGGCCACTCCATCCACTTGCCTGTAGAATTCACCATTCCACAGTAGATAGCCGGATGTTAGGCAGTGTTTTAAAATAATGTATTGAAATAATATCTAGGAAGCTACTAGATCACAACATGTCAATAGAATACATTGAACTTTTAAAACACTGCCTAACATCCGGCTATCTACTGTGGAATGGTGAATTCTACAGGCAAGTGGATGGAGTGGCCATGGGTTCGCCAGTCTCCCCCGTCGTAGCCGACATCTTCATGGAGGACTTCGAGGAGACTGCTCTGAACACATCACCCGTGACCCCTCGTTTCTACAAGCGGTATGTAGATGACACTTTTACAATATTACCTTCTGATAAAATAACTGTATTCTTAGAACACCTTAATTCTATAAATCCTAAAATTCAATTTACAATGGAATTAGAATCGGACAAAACCTTAGCTTTCCTAGATGTATTAGTTAAACGTAACCCAGACAACACCTTGAGTCATACTGTGTATAGAAAGAAGACCCATACTGATAGGTACCTGAACGGTGAATCTCACCACCATCCTTCACAGTTAGCTACCGTGGGAAAATCTCTGTTTCAGAGAGCGCGCGGGATCTGTGACGAGCAACACCTGGCCGGAGAACTGCAACATGTCAAGCAAGTTCTGCGTGACAACAAGCTGCAAGTGCCGCGCCTGCGTCACAGTGACCGAGTGAAACCAGCCACAGTCGAGCGCGTCCCTGCAATCTTGCCATACATGAAAGGAGTCACTGACAAGATTGGCTACATTCTAAAGCGAGCTTCAATTAAAACTTACTTCAAGCCGCCAAAGAAAATTAGTCAGTTCTTACCACCTGTCAAGTGCCACATCCCTCTACAAGATGCAGGAGTCTACAAGCTTGATTGTGATTGTGGGCTCTCTTACATTGGACAAACAAAGCGATCCATTAGAACCCGGGTCAAAGAACACATAGCTGATGTGAAGCACCGTCGCAATACAACATCTGCTGTCTGCAAACATAGCCAGGACCGCCCAAGCCATTATATTCGTTTCGATAGACCTCAAATCCTGGCGAAAGAAAACCGATATCGCCCTAGAATGATTCGAGAAGCCATAGAAATTAAAAAACATCCAAATTTCAATAGGGAAGATGGCTGGGTACTACCATCGTCATGGGATCCTGTTATTAATATAATAAAATCAAATAATAAATATAAACATAACAGACAGGCAGATGTAGTAAGTTCATACTGTGTAGATCAAAATGACAGCTTATCAGATTAATATTTTTCATTTGTAAAAGTATATATTAATAGTGTTGCTTAGTAAGTTGTTTTTAAATAATAGCAAACTAAATTAAAATGATTATCCTTAATTAATTTTAACTTTTTTAAATTACACATAGAACAATTATATGGCTTTAATAATTAATACTATATTTTTATATTTTTTTATTTATGGTTATAAATATAATAATGGCAACACTAAATATAGATTACTAATTAATATTTTTTAATTGTAATAGTTATAAAAATAATAGCAAAAATTAAATAAATAATTTTCCATATTCAATTATAATTAAAATTATAAAAATGTTTAAAGTTAAAAATATTGTAATGTAATTGGTGCAATTTTCATTTTGTTAATTGTGGGTAGGCTGTCTGTAACAACTAAATCTTTAAGACATGTAACACCTCAGTCTCTCCCGTGACCATGGATGCTGTAAAGCATTCGAAACGTCGGGAACCAAAAATCAAAATAAATCCGCGAAATAATCCGAAAAGATAGTTTTATTTAATAATGACAAATCGGCAATTTTATACTTTAACCCCTATTATTTACTTTTCTATACTTACTACTAAAAGATTTTATCATGACTGAATATAGAATACAATGTATACAACCAAAGTATTTAAAAACAAACTGTCGCTCAATCTGCATCCTTTATAATGGACCAAAGATGGAATGACGACGGGAATTATGTGCTCTCAACCATAAAAATACATTTCGATGCTACTTTTTTATACACAAGAATGTTAGTTTTATTTTACATACAGATTTACAGTCATAACAAAGATAAGACAAGTTAAGCGCTTGCATAATAAAAAAGCTCTATTGTCCTCCATAAATGGAATAATAATATAGAAATGTACAAACCTTTTATATCATTGTCTGTAATATTGTTGTATTATGACGAACATTAAGTTTAAAACGTATTTTGTTTAAAATACTGTATTTTTCTAAAAGCTTTTATTTAACTTGCAATGTTTGTATGAATGTTTTTTTTTTCGGGTCAAATCTTGCAACTGAAAACGGTTATCCTCGATTGATTTAGCTGAAATTTTCCATACACGTTTAGTTTGAATGACAATGTATGGTTAGATAAGAGACGTCATTCTAAATCCAACATGGCGGACTATGTTTTTTATGCACCCCCATGATATGGATATCAAATGAAAGGGCTGATAAAAATACGAATAAAATACCTTTAAAAATTAAAAATAAACTTTAAATTACATCAAACTCATTATTACACAATTTATATGATACAAAAGCTTGTTTTTAAAAATATTTTTTGTATTATTTTATTGTAAAATGTACTTATTACGTTCATATTACTTTTTTGTTACTCACATGCTGTTTTTTTGTGTAATATTAAATAGAAAAAAATACATGCACATTTCAGCTTTTGCAAAGCATGACCGTACGATCAGTGAAAATAACTACACAAGGATTGAACCTATGACCTCCGCAAAGTATCAGAATGGAAATACCTTTTTTTTTTTAACGTTGGGAAATGCATTTACGCACGACGTGTGGGACTCACCGGCGTAATACAGCCAGTACTACCCACTAAAACCCAACAAAACCTTCCCCCGTCTTAATGGGGCGTCGCAGGATCGCTTACGCATTCAACTACGACGCCCCGACGGCAGGTCTGCCGAAGCAGACCACAATAACCATGGGGCTGCTCCACGGTCCACTCTGCTATCAGAGAAGTACCAGGAGCAACCCGCATGGTACACCGCCCCCCGAAGAGGGCCACCTCCCACCGCCCACCGAAGTGGGCAACCTCCTTGTGCGTTACTTAGCTTCGCGCCCGGTTGGATTGCCGGGCACTACTGAGCCCCCCCACCACGACAAGGTGAACGCACGTTGGGGGGGAGAATAGAAATACCTAAATTAATATATTCATGACTAATCTTGGAAACAGCTGAAACGATTATAGTGAGACTTTGCAGATTAATCGCAAATATTATTTTTGTGTACCTCATGAAGGTGTCGGGGCAGCAAATATATAAAATTTTATTCTAAAATACGTTGTTTTAATAGAAAAGTAAAGAAATGCTTCGTTCTTTACAAGCAAACTTGATATGCATTGGTAGTGCTACGATAGCGCACTGTGGCACGTGCTACGAGCGTTTATATGTGGATATTCACCTCAGCCACTCATCAATCATATAATCCTGCTTTACAGTAGGATTTGCTTACATAGAAGCATAAAGTATAGGTGTAAAAATTTAAAACAAATATTTTCTGTAGAATATATTATTTTTTTAATTACCTAAGCTAAGTTATCTTTAAAAGTTTAAAGTAAACGAGTATCATTAAAATATATTATTATATGAATGATTAAACTTTACTTTGTTTTATTATACGAGTTTATTTATTACTTAACTCAATTGTTTAAAGCTTTCACAAATTATTTTTTTTTCTTTTTTATTATGAGTAAGTTTCTATGTATAGAATAAATAAAAAAGTCCGTCACACCAAATTTTTAGCAGTTAGCGCAAGGACAAGTGCATTCCCTATATATATATATATATATATATATATATATATATATATATAACTGTCTATAGATCATAAATAGCCTTAAAATTGGTAATCACTGCCTGTGCGCTAAAGGTACATTATAAAGTTACAATGTAATGCAATGAAACGTTAATAGGAAGAAGAAGAATTAACAAGTACCAACTAGGTAAAAGTTAATTCAAAAACTCGTTCGTTATGCGTTGGAAAGTTTAGAAAGAAAAAGGCTTCCGGTAATATCCTCTATGTTTAGTGCTTCTGTAAAATTTAAAAAGGTTTTCATGCTTTAACTTTACGCGCGTGCTGTACTTTATACCTCTAATATTAACTTTTTAAATGGGACACCTCTTAAAGCTTCAATAAAATCTTAAAGAGGTTTCAAGAAAAATCTATACTAATATTATAAATATGATAATAAGACTGCTCAACAGATTCGATAAGGCAAAGACATGAATTGAATCCTGGGGACGGAATAGGCTACCTTTGATCCCCACCCCATTTACCACGCGAGTGAAACTACGGGCAAAAATTAGTATTATAATAATACAAGGTATCAAATTTCATATACTTTGTACGTAGAACTTACGTAAAACATATTTTACCTACTTATCTTGACGGTACGTGCTTAACGGGCGCCTTGTTTGGTACTTGCTAGTAAGTATCTACACTAGCGGATGATCCCTGTGAAGCTCTTACATTTTTTTGTGCTGTTATCATTTTTTCTATATAATCTAAGATCCTAATTTTTTCATAATATTTTATACAAAATTTATTTTTTAGAGTAGAAGCTTATAAGATTTTAATTAATTTTACTAATATTATAAATATGAAAGTTTGGATGTTTGTTACTCAATGACGCAATAACAGCTGTACGGATCTAAATGAAATTTTTATCCCGGAGAAATGTACGGTTCTCGTGGGATAGATTTGTTTTACAAGTTAAATGTATAGAAAATAATAAGTTCTTCTTACAGTCTGATCTATATACCTAATATGTAATATGTATATATAAAACAAAGTCGGATTTGTTACACCACTTATAACTCGAGAACGGCTAGACCGATTTTTATGATCTTAATTTTGTTGGATTTGTCTTCACCCCGAATAGCAGAATAACTCTTAAAACATCGAAAAATTTACGGGGAAAAAAAGATTTAAAAAGGAAACAATATATTACTAAACGTCAAAACATATCTAGAGAAAAAACAAAAGAAAAGAAAAAAAGAAAACAGAAAATGCAATTAATAAAGTTAATATTTAATAGGACATAGATGTCTTATAATATTTTGAGAAAGTTGTAGAATTTTCTTCAAATTATATGCGTAGATGCCTATTTATTGCTATTTTAAGATAACTTATACTCGTATATCTGAGTGACCTACGGCAAATTTTAGCCTATCAAAAGGTATTTCATAGAGACTTAACTGCCTCGGTGGTGTAGTGGCTAGCATGTACGGCTGCACACTCGGAGGTCCTGGATTCGAGTCCCGGGTCGGGCCAAGTTTAGTTATTGAGTCTTTCTGTATAGTAAGTCTCAGTAACAGCCCGAAGTTGGGAAGTTGGCGGTGCTTCACCCCCGTGCCTCGGAGAGCACGTAAAGCCGTCGGTCCTGCGCCTTAACTCTCACCGGTCGTGTCAAGCAGTCGTCCCACTGGAGTATGAGAGTGATAGGAATAGAGAGTGCACTTGTGTCTGCGCGTACACTTGAGCACTATAATATCTCCTGCGCAGTTGGCTAGTCTCAATGAGATTGGCCACCGTAGCCGGAATCGGCTAGGAGAACATCATTTCATAGAGAAGTAGTGAAGGGGTTAGCCCCTTAGAGGGTCTGGCCTAAACTTTTTGCATTTTCTGAGAAATTGTACCATAGTAATGTAATTTTTTTACACCACCAGAAAGTAGAGATTTCAACAAACAAAAATCCCACCGACTTTTATAAAAAAGCAGATATTTTGACGCGAGAATTTTCGATTGAAAATTAGGGTGCTTTTTCGATATTGTGTCAAAATAAGGTGAAGAAATAAATATTTAAAAATCAAAAAAAAATAAAGTATATTTGGGATATAAAAAGGTAAGTTTTCAACAAATTTCGTGAAAAGATTTTTTTTTATAAAAGATAAAAATAAAAAATAAACATAAACTTGGTTATTTGAACTTTTCACATAAATTTTGAGGTTATGTGAAAAAAGTTTAAATAAAAAAGTAGTAGATCTTTTTATTACCTACAATTTTGCCGTTTAAGTTTCTTCTATAGAACTTGTAGTTTTGCCGGAAAGCGAGATAAGCCGTTTTTACCCTTAAAAACTCACCCCTTTCCACTTCCCGACCTCAGATCGCCCGTTAACTATTTTTCCTTTCATTTTTGTAATATTCTCTTCCTTTTCCAATGTGTTTCATTCTGCTATTATTATTTTTCACTTTTTACCATTTTCACACATACATACTGAGTGGCTTGACAGATTTGGATGAAACTTCGTATACCTGTTGTAATATATAGGTTACTGTTAGTATAGTAATAGTTATATAAAATTCGCTTCGCTCGGGTTCGTCCCTACTCAGTAGGGACTCCCTAGGTACGTCTTAACGGTTAGTATGGAATAGAAAACTCTGCGAAAGATGAAGTCAATCTGTCAAGTGTCAACTCACTTTTTTATATGGAAATTTTTTAACCCAAATTTTTCACTTTTTCGTACAATTTTTCCAACATTTCTTTAACACAAACCTCGTCCTGACAATCACGAACATAAGAAAAAAAGAATTAGCCAAATAGCAGCAGCCGTTCTGAAATAATTTGCTTACATACATTTGACAATTGGGTTTTATTTATATAGATTTAGATGTAAATCGGACTGAACCCGAGTGAAGCGGGGTAAGTTCATAGTTAAGTATAACCAACAAACAAATGCTTTTTAACAGTATTTGATCGTACAACATTGTTCTGAATTGAATAAGAGCTATGCAAATATCCTTGAGGCTTTCATTTCCATTATCAACTTTATTGAAAGAGTCAACAACCTTACTCAAACTAGTTTAAGCGATCACAAAGAACCTATAATAGTATATGCGTACCTGCCTACCGCATTACTGTAGCCGTTTAAATATAAGGCATTGTATAGTTCCGCAGAAAGAAATAGATTGTTCTATATAATATGATATAGGTACTTGTACATACCTCTATATGATATCTCACTGTTTTATAACTTTATGCCAATTTATGTAATAGAAATATTGTTAACAGTCCATCCTAGCTCGTTTCCGATCCTAGATACGTTTTAGTCTTAATATTTTATGATGTTTGATACAAATGCAATCCCGCGGAATATCAACGCATGCGTCTACACAAAAAAATACTACTTTTTTTAGTCAATAAAATAAATTAATATACAAAAACGGTAGTTTAGAACATAGAAGAGCTAATAACTTATGTTTAAAACAAATATAATTATATTTAATTTAAACTTTAGTCTCGCCAAACTCGTTCCATAATGCTTTTATAAATAAAAAAAAACACTAATATAATATATATGGTTTGTTGAACTTTTCTAATTCCTTCTCCGTGCAGACGTCAGTTTTTACCGTCATATAACTACCAAGTTAATAAACTAGTGAATAAACAAGTGTACGTGCCAGCATTCGCGTCGTGGTCAAACTGCAACATCTAGTGCAATAAACTCACTACGCCTTGACATTTTCCTAATACTTCATTAATTACTTTAGCAATGTTATAAGAGGAATTTTGCAATTTCTCTTCGCCCGTTAATGCGAGACGAATCTGGCCATAGTCCACTACGCAGGCCAAATGTTGGTTGGCCGAGTTCACATGCCTTTCCAAAACTTACTAGGTCCTCTCAGACAAGTAGGTTTCCTCGTGATGTTTTCCTTAACAGTAAGACGAGATAATCACGTTGGAAAAGATTCGCACCAAAAAATATCGATGTCGGATGCCGAGATTTGAACCCACTTCTGTCTTTAATCAGTGTTTCAAGCGAGCGCGCTACCACTGGGCCACCGCTACTGCAAGTTGTTGTAGTTTATGAACCAAATAATAGAACAGCATACATATATATATATATATATATATATATATATATATATATATATATATTCACTGTACTCTCACAAGTACATTACATCGATTGGGATATTCCATCCACTCTGTATAATTGGTGCATCAATATTCGACCGCCTAAACGTTATACATAATTTACCACTATCGCCCACTAGACGTTTAAATTTTAAGACGATTTCCTACTGTTGCTTTAAAACGCTTTAGTTTTATAAATGTTTATAATTAAATTTTACATTGCTATAAAGACGTAAAAAATATTTATTTGTATACAGGGGATATTTTATAAAAATAACGAGCGAATTCTAAATATTGATTTCCTAATAGTAATGTTCATGATCTCTATATAACTTAAGCTATTTATAGCTTTTCAACGTACTAGCAGAACCCGCGGATTCGCTCGCGCTAAAGCTCTAAAAAAACCTCTAAAAATCGCTTATGGGATAAATTTCGAAAAATGCTAAAATACGTATTTATTTAATTATATTGTATTAATTAAATATATATATTAAATATATTCTGATAATAAATTATTTTTCGGGTCGTATTATAACATGTTTTCCCGTGTAAATGAGGTAATCTCCAGCGGTCAGAAGTAGCCTATGTTACTCTCCACTCCAACTATCTCCACACAAAAAATACTCCAATCCGTCACTCTGTTTTGACGTGAAAGAAGGACAAACAAACAAAGACACTTTCACATTTATAATATATATATATATATATATATATATATATATATATATATATATATATATATATATATATATATATATATATATAATGTAAGTTTGTCTATTTATAATGTCTACGTTTCTAAACCATTAATGCAATTGTGATGAAATTTTGGTGAGCCTGCGAAGGTTTCTTCCATCGTATCGAGCAGAGCCTTAGTAATAAATAAAAGTTATACAAAATTGAATAAAGTCACTCTCCCGTAAATCAATATTGGTTGGAAACTGCGTCGATCACCGAGTAATTAAATTATTGGATTCGATTCGGTAGGCCCTTGTTGCCCATGGACGCAATACACAGATGTGCGAAATGTTGCTGATTGAGTCATATTTACCTTTGTTAACGGGATTGTGTTTGAATTATTACAAATTTCGTTATCCCTTGGGAAATGTGATACATATTTACAGGTACATGTAGAAATTGATTAGCATTTCCGTTGTTTCGTACAATATAACATGTATAATGTATGTATAGGTAGGTACACTTTATTAGCTGTTTCCTGTGACATAATTTAAATGTTCAAAGCAGTTAATATAAATCTGATTTCACAAAAATATAGTTGTTACTTTCTAATATATCTTCTAGACATTTTTCGTTTTAAATATTTCTAATTATTTTTAAAAAAATGCACTATTTAGTAATATACTTATAATTGTTACTTGAAGTTGCGCTTAAAATTTAGTAAAACAAAGCGCACATGCTTGCGGTTTCGCCTTCCCCTCAAAACATCATCATACTACTTAGTTTGTTTCAAATGAAATATAATTCGTTCGTTAACTTTATTTTTTAAAACTCTAGATTTTGTTGAAAATCCGTATATACAACCTAATAAATAATTTATTGTATGTTAATTAAATGTTTAAATTTAAATATCTTTTTTGACCACCAACCGAAGTACAGTCTTAAAAATATTAATAAATGGAGAACATTATAAGGGACATAATAATCTCTCTGTTCTCTCCGCCAGAAGAATTAGTTAAATATTTTAACAAATAAACATTAATACTAAAATATTAATGAAAATTAAATATATTTTAACGCATTTCAACGAAAGGGCCGTAAACAAACGACCCTTACGTTTGCGCAAATCTTAACTTGCTCGCTACTTAAGTGGGTTTCAAGAGTCTGCATGCCCTAGAACTCTTTCATGTCATTCGTATGTAGAAAGTATAAGTAAAAATATGAATAAAATGTCTAAAAGTAACAATTTATTAATGGTTTCGTTGCTTATAAGTAAGTACATAATGAATATAAATATTAAATTTAAATGAATATGTTGGGACATTAAGACACAGCGCCATCTAGTTCCATGGTAAGCTACGAGGCTTGTGTTATGGATACCAGATACTTGATACATTACACATATATAACTTTTAAATACATACATATTATAAAATATAAACACCCATGACTAGAGTACAAACATTCGTGCTCATCACACTAATGAATGCCCCCAGCGGGACTCAAACCCGCGACCGCTGGCACAGCAAGTAGGGTTACTACAAACTGAGCCAAACATGTCGTCAAAATAATATACATATGTATCACCGTTTAAAATATGTGAAACGTTCGGTGATCTTGTGGCCTTCAGCTGTCGTAGACTCCTCCAACCTATTCGTATTTACGATGTCAAAGTCACCCGTCCCATTCCTCTTTATAAATTTCTATCTAAATATATTCAGTGTAATAGAATTGCATTAACATTATTTGTAAATTCGTAGGATTTATTGTCAATTAAAGTTTTAATATATATGTAATTGTACTGCCTTTTGTTAACCGACTTTGAAAACGGAGGGGGTTCTCAATTCGTCGGATTTTTTTAATGTATGTTCACCGATTAGTCAAAGACGCCTGAACCGATTTGGATTTTTTTTTTGTTTCAAAGGGTATACTTCCCAGGTGGTCCCATATAAATTTTATCGAAATCGGTCAAGCGGTTTTTTTTAAATCAACAAATAAATTATTTTTTTAAATAAATTGCTTAATCGAACATGTTATTAAAAAAACTTTCTTCTAACAAATTACCTGCTTCTACACTTCTGCGTCTACACTAAAAACAATAAAAACCGACTTCCAGGCACTAAAATGTAAAAAATAACTAAACGGGGGATTTCATTTAGAATATTATATTAGAAATTATATAATATTTTCATATAGATGCCTAATCAGATATTTTCGAAGTCGATGCCAGCCTACAATATTTTAAGATATGAATATCTAATAGGGAAATATATGTTTTGCGTATCGAAATATATTAGATTTGCTTTACATCGGCATTTTCTAAACCCAAAAAGTTTTTTTTTATCAACAAATTTTTAATTATAAATATTTAATATTGTTCTATTATTAGAAATCAAATACTCTGATATAAAAAATGAAATTTATCTTTATTATAGAATATTTATTGTTTATAACATAATATATTATTTATTATTTTAGTATTTTATTCTAAAGAATGATACAATGTTTCTACTTTACAGAAAGTATTCTTGCGGAACTCGCTATTTCAAGGAGGATATTGTGTTTGTTGGACCATTTCCAGATACTTGTATCTTCAGTCGAGTAAACCTTAGGACGACTTATATAGGAACATTTAAACTCAACTGTTCCATTCAATTTTTCCTATAGTTTGTATTTGAATGTTGTTATTTCACTTTTGATAAAATTATACCGTCATAATAGAATATGAATTATAGGGGGATTCTTATTACTTATACTTACACAGTAGAAATATCTCACACAACGAATAACTAAATTAAACGCTGCACCAAACTTAATATGGCAGTAAGTACTTTTCACTTGAATAGAGCTGTAATACAAACTTGAGAGCTTACACAAGACGAGATTCTATTTTAATAGAAAATGAAACATTGCTTGGAATCATAACTATATCGATGTATATATGTAATATGTCATATCCCATATTTACTTTACTTTTCTATTAGTGATATCGACTAGTAAAAGTCTTGTAAAGAAGCTCCTTTATAACATGAACTCTCGACTATTTGACCTTCACTTTAGTCTCGACGAGTTGCCCAAATTGGTTCCAGCTACTAACGGCGGTCTATTTCTAAAATTATCCCAGTCTAGATCTGCAGCTTTTCTTTACAGCAATAGAAACATATGCTTCTACAATAGGTGTCTAACGAATCATATAAATATAGTATATCTATACATATAATAAAACGGTAACTCAGCGAAATCAATGTGCGTGTTTCACGCAAAAAGTACTGAATCGATTTTAACTAAATTTTCTGTAGTGATTTAACTTATTTCTCGGGTCAACATTTAGGATATCTTTTATTATAGGAAAATCTTTCACTCTCACGGGAAAATACAATAAATTAAAACAAATTAATATATTATAAATATAAACAAACACCCATGACTAGAGTACAAACATTCGTGCTCATCACACAAATGAATGCCTAAAGCAAAAATGCTGAAAGCGGTGTAGGGGGTAATCTCTAGATCTACAAAACCGATTTAAATGAAATTTGGTAAGAAGATAGTTTGAGCCCCTGGAAAGGACATAGGATACTTTTTATCCTGGAAATCATTTATTAAGGGTGTAAAAATGGGAATTAAGTTTGTATGGGGAATTATATTCTCATAATAACGTAAAGGAATCGGAAAATCAGAAAACCGATCGTGTAATTATCTCAACACTGCGCCAGATGGTCACGAAGTAAGCTTCAGATGTAGGAATTTACTTTCCTGAATAACTAAATCGGGAATATTCAATTGCGCAAATCCTATTCAATACTCTTTCACGGTCACTTGAGAAGAAGGGACAGTAACATCTATCGATTTAAGTTAAAAGGAATTTCAATTGGATGTGTGAGGGTGTGTTGAAGCACCAGGTTCCTCTAATTGGGTACAGTTTAGTTCAAATAGCAGATGTTGTTCTATACGAGATGGTTAGTAAAATAGACGGGTGTAATTTTCCTCTTAGGAAAATTACTGACATTTTCGTAAGGTGTGTAACATAATATGAATATCTTTTATTTTAATTATTCTTAGTAATATTATAAATACGAAAGCTCGTTCAATGTACTTTTTGTGAGTAAACACATTTTGAAACATTGCAAAAAATCTATTTTTGGTCAGAAATAGCACTCAACAATTCGCCAAAGACAAATAAAATTTAACAAAACACATTATTTTTATCACTATGTATTAAAGTTAAGTTTTTGCTTACAAATTACTGTTAAGACTTTCATATCGTTTTTACTAATAGAAATTGATATCATTTCAAAAATTGTATTATCTAGGAAGGTTAAAGGCTGTAATCTACATCTACACTACTATTATAAAGAGGAAAGATTTGTATTTTTCATGTTTGTAACGAATAAAGAAAAAATACTGGACTGATTTAGATGAAGATAATTTGAGACCTTATGAAGGACATAAGATATTTTTTATTCCCGAAATCATCCCTTGAGGGGATGAAAATGGGAATGAAAATTGGTGTAGGGAATCAACCTAGAGAAGAGAAGAACCCGAGCGATGCGAGGGTGAGTCGCTAGTTTATAAGTATTTTGCAAAATGCAATATCGGTGAATTAAGTCGAAACAATTATCTCTCCTAGGAGCGTAGCGAGCGGATCGAAAGTAAGCTAATCTAATAAAATCTAATTAAAAAAAACTAACCTACTATCAAAATTACAAAGTTTAGATATCTAAAGTTTATCATTTTGATTTATATTTGAATATATAAGCAGACTCCACTAAAACTGTAAATTATTTAATATCTGTTAAAGTTTAAATCTTCATGATAAATCTTAGATGATGACAAACATTATCTTGAGATAAAGAAAAAAATATACAAATAAAAAACATTTTTAATACTTAAAAGAACTCTACAATAAGATAGAAGAAGTGTGTGTAAGAAAACCAGTTACGATTTTCACAATTGTATTAGAACAGTCGTTTTGCTCAAAGCTCGGGTGAAATGTGTTAAGAAGCACCACATAAATTGTACATTTCTTTGTTTCTATAAACAATATTTCATTGTACACTACAACGCTTGCACCGTTTCTTTCGTATGTCCATTTCCTTTCCAAGCTGTTTATTTCTATGGATTTATATAAGTTTATTTTGATAGAAAGAAATTTTAAATAAGGAAATGTTTTAGGGCTAAGGGGAATTTATTTTAGTTAAAAAACACACATAATATATTTTTTATCTATACATACAATAAAATTATAATGGAGTCGAATCTGTATATTAAATATTTTTTGGAAAGTCTTATTGAAATAGTCTTTATTATCGATACAGAGGCCGAATCTATAGTTTTTAGAATTTTTGTTTGGATTGAACATAGATCCGGGTCAACATATAGGATACTCTTTACTGCAGGAAAACATCTCATCTTTGAGAAATCTATACTAACCGTTAAAACATATCTAGGGAAGCGAGAGTGAACCGCTAGTTTTATTATATATTGGTATTAAAAAGAACTTAATACAAGGTTTTAATTATGAAAAAAGGCAGTAGGTACACTACTGAACCAAACAATAAAAGTTTATTACATAAATTCAAACTTATGTATAGTATAAATAAGTCAAAAAGACTTTATAAAATGACTCTAAATAGTTATATACTAATATATACTTAATGTAATAAAAATTAAGTGTGCGCTTTGTTTGAACGCGCTTATCTCTAGAACTACCAATCGGATTCTAAAAATCTTTTTTTGCTTTTAATAGCCCAATTCTGGAAGAAAGTTTATAGATTATCTAACTGCTAGCGGAGCAATAACATATAATTATATACCTATTTTAGTGCAATGTAGGTAGATTTTTCGTTCATTCGTACGTTCACGCGTTATATCCTCCATTCATTAGAATACCATATTAATAACATTACAAGCACATATTTCTGTAATAACATGAAATATACTAATAGATATTTTATAATGCAATATCATGATCATGATTTAAAACATGTTCCAGTATAAGTTACAAATGGTTCGGGTATACGTACAACTTTTCACATCCTCACATGTAAAGTTCGAGAGGAACGCCAGCACCTGTGAGGAAATATTCGAAAATTGAGCGTAAGCGTTTATTAAAAAAGAAAAAGTTTATTTTCCTGCTCAATTTTGAAAGTATAATATTGGAAAAGTGTTACAACTTAGATATTGAAAATTTTGGAGGTGCCGTTACCTTGCGTGGTAATCACAGGAAAATTACCATTATTTTATATATATATCCTTCTAAAAGTTATCACATCTTGACTTGCCTAATAGTTATATTTAATCGTACTCTAAATAGGAAATAAGATATTTCATGTTTTAAAAATATATGCCACTAGATGTACCACTAAGTTATTTAAATAAAATATACGTCAATAATGTTAAATTTTATATTAAATTAAATAATATTAAATTTTAAATTAATTAAATAATATTAAATTTTAAATTAAATTTTAAAGCTAATAATTTAATATTATACCTTTTTTATAATAATCGAAAAATTATAACTGTATTAAAATAAATAATAATAGTCCCAGAACCCAACGAAATATTACAATAACACTTAAGTTTTGTTAAATACATTTGTAATTTTAAAACGTGTACCATTCATATTTTAAATGGAGGAGACAGGTGGACGAAATGCTTTCAAATTAACATTATTGTTCCTTTGATACAATGACCCTCTTACTAAAACAGTCTTCAATAAGTGAAATAATTTTTGAATTATATGATTTAATCGCTAGGACTTCACTCGGATGCGCTAGGTACCTACGCGTATTTTATTCACAATTTCATGGGTTTTAGTTTTTTGCGCGGGACCCTAATTCTTTTTCTAAAATAAAAGTAACCTAAATTACTACTTATAACATCAGTTCTGAAAGTCTGTTTAATATCTGCCAGTGAGTCTCGTCAAAATCGGTCCGGCCGTATTATCCTGTATGTAATTACGTACATTGGATGGAACAAGTAGACAGACAGAAGGATATACAAATATATAAAAATATTAAATGTTGTTTTTTTCAAATGTATTTAGTAAATAGGTGTTATTTTGACATTACAAACAGACACTTAATATTAATATTATATAATAATATTCTTTTATTTCTACTTCATATGTGTATAACAAAAAGTAAAATTGTAGTTCAATTCATTGTATTAAAAAAGAATTCTCCTATTAAGAAGAAGCAAATTAAAGTTTAAGTTAAGGATAAAAAAGATGTCAAAGGAGCCTTCTAATGGATTTCAGTGACTTATCTCAAAGATTAAACAAGTTTTATTTAAATCGTTTAAGTAGATTTAAAGTTACATTTTAAGCTCGCTACACTTTGCCATGATGTAAATCTAGTTCATTTCAATTATTCAGGCTTAAAGATGCAGATACAATGATTATTATCACCAATATTATAAAAGCGAAAGAGTGATTTTAGAACTTCATGAAAAATGTAATGGAGGAGTCCACAACTCCTCTTATTACGAGTAGTATATCACAAAAAGTTAATAAAGTAAATGCTGAATGTTATTATGGCCAAGGGTTTCTATTGATAGTTGAAAATTTATTAATGCGTACATTTTATGATATATATATATATATATATATATATATATATATATATATATATATATATATATATATATATATATATATATATATAGTATCTATTCCATAGAGAAGCAATAATAAAAAATATTGTTTTTATGTTTTTTGTTATGTTAATAAAGTTTTAATGCTATGTTTTTTTTATTTTATTCTCATATAAATAGTATGCATGTATTATACATATAAACCTTCTTCTGGAATCACTCTATCTGTTTCTGAAAACTGCATTAAAATCTGTTGAGTAGTTTAAAAAATTTAAGCGAACAGACAGCGGAAGCGACTTCATTTTATACTATGTAAAAATTTTAATATTTTTAATTCATTAAAATAAAAACCTATATTAGTTGTTACAAGTCGGGATGTGATGTTTTTCCGTAGAGGAGTAGTTTCACGTGGAGGCAACCCTAGATGGATAATCAGATCATAATTATCATAAAAAGTCATTGTCGTCGGAACTGAACCAACATGTAAAATAGCGACTCTGTAGGATAAGAGAAATTAGTTAATAATAAGTTTGCAAGATCTGATCCATACAAACACACTAACAAACATTGAAAGTTAAATAAAAGCTTATAAAAATCAGTTCAATTATAGTTATAGTTGTACATACAGGTATGGATATATAGTTCGAAAATTGTTTATATTGATTAAGAAAACTATTTTTATAAAGTATCGAAAATAGAATATGCAACATCAATTTATACAGCATCTCCTTTAATAAGAACATAACCGCACTTTAATTGACATACTCGCACATACGAATATTAAATTTTTTCTCCAGGCTTCAAACTATAATGGCTACTCAACGCGTCTCGTTAATACAGCAAAAGTCTAGAGAGAAAAGAGTATATTACCTTCATTTTCTATGCATATTTTTTATATAATAAAAATATTATGGGAGTACCTACACCATCATTTTCTCGGAACCTCCTCCATCGGAACGGGCTCAACCTACTTCTTGTAAATAAAAAGGTACAAAAAAGATTTTATATCTAGTTTAATTAATTATTCATATAAATCCCCTAACCATGTACTATCTCTTTCTTTTCTTCTTCTCTTTCTAACATCCTCTTTCTCCCTAAAACAATAAAGAAACTTTGTAATTACTTCAATCTACAAAATCTACACAAATATTAAAAGGTAAAGTTTGTAAATATGGATTGAATCTTTGAAAATACTGATCCGATTCTGAAGATTTTTTTACTAATAGAAAGCTATATTACTACCTAGTATTAAAGCTATTTTTTATTCCGATAAAAATAGGCTTACTATCAGAAATCATAATAAGTTTAAAAAAAAACTAGCCGTTGAAATACTTAATCGTCGTACGCTGCCTAAACAGTTTTAAATAAAGTAATACAAGTAGTCTACCATTCTTGTCTCTCCCGTGATTATAATTGCTGTAAAGCATTCAAAACGCCGGGAACCAGAAGTCAAAATAAATCCACGAAAAAATCCTAAAAGATTTCTATTGTATGATCCTAAGAGTTTTATTTCAATTTTTTTTCATCGTAAATCTAAGAAACTATTAAAGCAATAAAACATACGGCATAAATCCCTAGGGACGCGCGCACTCGAGCGAAGCAAAAGTAAGTTTGCTAGCTTAATATATGAAACTGACATGTACAATCATGTACTACGTTAAATCTTGAATATGCACAGCGATTGTATGCAGGCGGCGTAGCAAAGCAAGCCCCAACTAACAGCGTGATTAATATTCCAGTAATTGTACTACAGGTCTGTGATGTGTACATTGGACTGGGGAAGCAAAGGTTATATACACAATGAGGTAAAACGCGAATTTCTCATAAACAAATATTGAACATTCTAATAAATATTCATATGTATGTGTAAACGTTCAAACTCTATTGAATGTACGTATCTTTTATAATCAAACTTAACAATGTAAAAATAAACGTTTATGTTACGGGTAATATTAATAAGTAATGTTATCATAATTGAGAGTTATTATCTAGTTTTATTTGGCACCCAAACATGATATTTTCAATACAACCTTTGGCATATCTCTCACACTCTCTCCCCCCTCTCCATCTCCCCCCCCCTCCCTCTCCCTCTTTCTCTTATCTCTCTCTATTATGCTAGATTTAAAAAAAAATACCCTAAGCCATAAGAAAATACCATAGTAATATGCAGCCAAAATCTCAGTCATCCCTAGGTCCAGTGCTTTAGTCTTAAACTTAAAGTGTTTGTTTCATAACGCTATGCATTATAAGCATTTTTGCAAGTATTTTTGGGCTTCAAAAAAAATAGCTCCTTGATCACTGTGATGATTGATGATTAATGGAAAAAAGTACTCCTTACAAAATAAACAGCAAATTGTTTCCGTTCAAATATCGTCTTATTTTTATAATACCGCATCTTTTACGATTGCTATGATTATAATATATATAATCAATACTCTAGTAACCATCAATTTTAACCGTATTTATTTTTAATTTTTAAAACTTTAACCGTAACGTACATAAATAAATACATTGGGAAAAGATGTGCTCCGCAGTGTTTAGATAGTATTTCAAACAGAACTCAGTTTTCCGACAGTGTATGTAGAGTTTCTAAAATCCGTATCTAAAGTCTATATGGTCAATATACAATTAGTTCTATGTTTACGATGAAACTAGTAAAACTATTACATATGTACATTGTACATACATAAATATATCCATATTCATATTATAAATATGAAAGTGTGTTTGTTTGTTTGTCTGTCTTTCTTTCACGTCGAAGTGGAGTGAGGGATTGGCGTGATTTTTTGTGTGGAGATAGTTGAAGGGCTGGAGAGTGACATAGGCTACTTTTTACCGCGGGAGATTGTCTAATTCCCACGAGAAAACACGTTATAATACGATCCAAAAAAATATTTATGACCATAATTACTTGAAACTTTTTATTAAAATTAAATAAATACGTGTTTTAGCATTTTTCCACATTCATCCCACAAGGGGGTAAAATAAAAAATGAAAGTTTGTATGAAACTATCTTTATAGAGATTTTTTTGTAGTTTTAGCGCGAGTGAAGCCGACGGTTCGGCTAGTAGTATATAAGTTTTATAATCGTTTTATAGTTAGCTTGTGACACGTGAAAATAAAATCGTGTGGCGTTTACTTGGAGCGTGAAAATATAATTATTTCGAACTTCATCTATCGTATACAACATTGATTATTATTATTTTTAATCAATTATTATTACCTTAAATTACACTCAAATTTCTTTTATTTTAGTCTAGTAATTAAATTATAATAATTTATTAATTATTATTTAGATTTTTATACATAATCTGTAACGTTAATATTTTTTTAGAATAAATTAAAAATTTACACAGTAATATAAAAACATGGCTTATATATTTTCATCAAACATCAATTTGAAAGGATAAATATATTACGTACTGTAAAAATATAATTGAAAACGTTGATTCGAATCTCTGCTGAAATTAAAAGTAAATTCCATTTTAAAGGGAACATGATGAGTTAAAAAGGGTCAAAATACAATAAATACAAGCCCGTAAGGCTTTCATTTCTATTATCAGTTAAATTAAGCGGGTCAATAGTGAATTTAAACTAGCCTTAGGTGTGTTTAAGCGATCACAAAGGCACAAAGGAGCGTTACATGAGTAAGCCCCACTAGATCAGTATAATAGTTTAAATTAGATAACATTGTGTCGTAGACTAAAGTGGTTGTCCCTCATTTCCCTATCAATACTTAGCTGTTTTCTTATCACTACTACTTCTACACTAATACTCTAATACTGCTACTGTAAATTTAAGTTTTTTTATAGTTAGACGATACAGCCTAGGCGCCTGATGTATTTGTTATATAATCCAAAAATATATTTGCGATATATACAACGTTGCAGGAATAATGTATGAGTAAGATTGTACCGGTGGTAGAACTCTGTCAAGCCTGAGGAGTCTGACTGGATGGGTACCACCCCATTATCTATTTCTTCCGCCAAACAACAATGATGGGACTATTTGTATAGCGCATATTTAAATTAAAGAAAAACTTAATAACGAATAAAAACTTAATTTGCTTCGAATTAGGTACTTAAAAAAAATGTATTATTCCTTCTTTTCTTAGACTTCAAACTTCTCAAAAAAGTATATTTGGCTTTGGGGGGGGATTTGGATTTGGATACGCGTACATGTTCAATTAAATTTAATTTTCTTATTAATGGCTTCAAAACGTGCCAATTGAGCTCAGCATGTTACGTATTATGTAAGCTGTCCGAGACACAGTAACTTAATAAAAATTATTAAAAAACGTTAAGACTAAGCCGCTGACTCTAAAAATTATAACATACAATTTTGGCACAAAAGTTCCTTATATAATGAAGGTAAGTACTGAGGAACGATTTTTGAAGGAAAATAAGGAAGAATTCAACCCCGATCAACTACTAAAGGGGTTAAATAGGATATGAAGGTCTTGTGAGGTCATTTTTAATGTTAGAAATATGGATATTGGCGTTTGGGGTTAAACAGGGACGGATGTTTCAAGTTTGATGGTTTTTTTTTTATTTTACGTACGAAGTCGTCGATAAGAGATATTAAATACATGAATTTAATTTTTATTGCGTACATCCGAACAGTATTAACGAAAATTTGATATAATAATTATTTAGTAAACAAACAAGACGTCGATTAACTTAATAGCAACATGTTCAACATGAAAGGGGTAGGTATAAAAACCTCTAAGAACGTCTTAGAACACATAGTGGAGGCTAATAAGAATCAATATATTTTTGACATGTAGAGTAAGCAATAACAACCGTATTTACATCAATATCCTGTATATAATAAGCTCCTAAATGGGCAAAAATTGTAGCAAACTTTATGTAGTAAATAATATTTTTTCTATATGAATTTACTTAAAGTAAATTTGTTATAAAATACTCTTCGGCTTCTCAAATAAATAGTAATTTTCTAAAAAAGAATTCGGCGAGAGCTAGCAACATATATCTTCAAAAATACATATATTACATATAAAAATACATATAGCACATAAAAGCTATCTCAAGCTTTCAGTCTACTTCATCTGACTTATAAGCTCTCAAATATTTTCCACGTTATATAGAAAATAAGTACAAATGCAGACAAAATGCTTTACTATGAGCTTATACCTACGTGTTAAATGTAATGGGTCGTTATAGTAGCCTCAAGCGTGAGTTATTTCTACATTTACATTGTTAACCTTATTTACAACGACGTAAAATGTTCATAGATCTGTCTGACTGGAACAGTACTATATCTTTGCCATTTGCAGTAATATTTAATCCACATTGCTTACCTCCTGCATAAAATCTATATTAACGATAGAAAGTGGAAGATTTCTTTATTTATTCTTGTCTGTTTATCAGAACGCATTTTTTTAGCCTGTTTATTGAAAAGGATTATAGGCGTCCAATTATAATCCTTTAAAGCGGAGTAACGGCCAAAGGCTAATTTGCTGAAATTCTGGAAAAAGTGGATAGCCCATTACCATTCTAAGACATGTCAAAAGTTTCTAAAGATGAGCTTTTTAAGGTAAGTAATTGTTCATATTAATCATTATCATATTATTAAAACTTCAAATTTCTTCTCCTTGTTTTTTTATAATGCTTGAATATAAAGCTATAGACTTTTTTACTATAGACAGTCTTTATCGATCACGTACTCGCAAAACCTGCAACTCATATAATTGTACATACATACTCGTACATACGTCATAGTGCACTTTTGTGAATACGTCAATTATTTTTCGTTTTCCAGTTTCTACTATTAAGGTTACATCACACTAACCACCACAACCATCACCTATTCTCAATAAAGAATTTATTGTACTATATTCTCTTATTTATATTATTATTATCATTAAATGTTGATCATTGAAATAATGATATTTTTTTAAGAAAATAATATTTATCAAGAAAAGCAAGTAACGGCTCAATGATGTGGACACGAAAATATTAGGTTAAGAGGGCGTAAGCAATATAGTTTGAAATGGCATATTTCTGAAAACACTTTAAGTATTAGTACTACGTTACAATGCACGCTCGATGGAAGTTGGGCCTTAAGCTTCACGGCCTGCAAAACCGTTGGAATATTTCGCTCTTCGTGTAATTGGAGCATCAATATTCGCTGTTATAAACATTTTGCATATTTCACGACTTAACAGTGTTCTACTGGCACTGAAAATGGAGAAACTTTTCAAGTAATAGCTTGAATATTTTGTTCAAAAATATTATTCTACATTTGTACGTGACACTTGTATGTGCTTGTACATAATAGGAGCGTAAATAGATACACGTTATCTATACATATAATACAATCGTAACTAAGCCGAATCTGTACATTAAATATTTTTTGGAAATTGGAATTTTATTGAAATAGACTTTATTATCGATACAGAGGCCGAATCTATAGGTTTTAGAATTTTTGTCTGTCTGTCTGTTACCGCATCACGGAAAAACCACTGGAGGGATTTTGATGAAATTTGGTATGGTGATAGCTGGTTATCCGGGTCAACATATAGGATACTTTTTACCGCGGAAAAATGTCTCATTTCTGAGAAAAATACAAAAATGCAATGTAAGAGTATAATAATATGTAAAACCTAATAATTTGGTTTTGGTCATTTGAATGCGGGCGGAGCCGCGGGCAGTGCTAGTATTGTAAATAAGTTTTCACTTATTATTCCGTTGACGTACTATGACGCCAAGAAATAGCAAACGTCACTCATGCCCAAATCTTCTATCCGCCAGACCCATTAAAGTCAGATCAGCTGTGTGTGTGCGTGCGCGTGCGTGTGTAGAACTGTGTGTGTGTTTGTGTGTTTGTTCGTTCGTTTCTTTTTCGAGCTTCAACAGCTGGACAGATTTGGTTAAAATTTAAGACATTAAGAGACAAAATAATAAATAGGCTACTGTTAGGCACATGGAGTCGCACTCGAACAAAGCGAGGTTAGGTTGCTAGACAATTCATAGCTATACTAATATTATAAAGAGGTAAAGTTTGTGAATTGTGAGTTTGTGACCTTTATAATGTAAATGTGAAGTATGTTTGTTTGGTTGTTTGTTTTTCTTTTTTCACGTCGAAAAGGCTTGGCGAATTAGCGTGATTTTTGTGTGGAAATTGTTGGAGGGCTGGAGAGTGGCATAACATACTTTTTACCGCAGGAGATTCTCTTTCCCACGTAATAATACAATCCAAAAAATATTTATGATCAGAATTACTTGAAACTTGGTATAAATTCTGTTCAATAAAATTAATTAAATACGTGTTTTAGCAATTTTTCAAAATTCATCCCATAAGGTGTAAAATAGCGGAAAAATTGTATGGCACCTACCATTTTAAAGTTTTTTTTTGTAGTTTTAGCGCGAGCGAAGCCGCAGCTTTTGCTAGTATGATATAAAATTTAAAAAACTAACATAGCTCATTAAAAGCAAAATAGTCGTACATAAATGTCATAATTTGAATAGTGTATTTCAATAAATGGACGCTAAATACGATTACGGTACATATGCATTTACATACATATAACATACATATGTGCTCAGTAACCTGCCGTGGACAAATTGCCTTCCTAATCGATAGAAGTGCTCTTGTAACGGGACTTCAATTTAACTAGAATGCAAATTAGCCTAATGACTATGATATGATTAGAACGAAGAGATAACGTAGAATATTTTTTTACAGATCAATCTCCATCGTGTGTTTTCCAGTCTACTTGACATTAGCGAAATGAACACAAAAACAAAAAAATATATGATTTCAATTAGAATTTATAGTAAGTATAAAAAAATAATATTAAAAGCAAACAATCCCTACTGCGCCCGAGCGAATTGAGGGTAAGTATGTATAAGGTATAAGTAATATACAAGTATAAGTATAGTACATATTATGTCATCTGTGGTATAAGATAAAAGATCTGATAAGATACTTTATAAGATAAAATGCTAAGAAAAACCGATGATTTAATAGAATATTTCAACAATAGAAAAATTCTTTCTTACCAATATCAATATAAGAAGTTGTTTGTCCAATATTAATAATCCGTCAACCTTGTACTGTTTCCAGATCAATGAATTGCTCACAAGTCGCAGGAAATGAGGACATTTGAAGCTCAACACTCAAGAGACAGTAGATAATTGTATTTTGACATTATTTCTTAACAAAAGCTACATTTTGTTAAGAAATCTATACACATAATAAAATTGTAACTAAGGTGAATCTGTACATTAAATATTTTTTGCAAAATCTTATTAAAATAGACATTATTATCGATACAGAGGCTGAATCTATAGTTTTTAGAATTTTTGTCTGTCTGTCTGTCTGTCAGTCTGTCTGTTACCGCATCACGGAAAAACCACTGGAGGGATTTTGATGTCATTTGATATGATGATAGCTAGTTATCCCGATCAACATATAGGATAATTTTTACCGCGGGAAAATATCTCATTTCTGAGAAAAAATACAAAAACTACAATGTAAGAGTATACTAATATGTAAAACCTAAGAATTTGGTTTTTGGTCATCTGAACGCGGGCGGAGCCACGGGTAATGCTAGAACTTATTATGATTATGCTTTACGTTTTGTATTTTACAATGGAACGAGATATTTCACTCTAGAGATTAGAGTCCCGTCACTATGCTCTTCACTTCAATTAATATTTGACTTTTAGATGTAATCGAATAGATTTTACGTGATTTCTCAACTAGCTGCTATTGCATTTACTCGTTGTATAGAAATTCAGACCATGACATATAATATTTGCACAGCCAACACAAACATTTGCGTTAAAGTAATTAAGCCTGGTACCCTGATGTAAAAGTCAAACTCTTAATTACTTCACTGAACTGATAAATATTATCAAAAAGCATGACTAATATACAGTAATAACAAGATATCTAGAACAAAATTCTAACGAAATAAACATATAAAAATTTAAAGATCCTTTATTTAAAAATGGTACACATACAATACCTATACCCTTAAAACGCAGTTTACACTTGTGAAGACTAAAACGAGTTAGATTAATTATTATCTAGTACCTGAGCGACCGAGCTTCGCTCGGAGATTTTTTTTGTTTTATCGTATTTTTTAAGATAAAAAAAACAAAAACTTGAATAAAAAAAATATATATATAAATAAAAACTTTGTATCCGACCGGGGTTTGAACCCGGACATCTGTGATTGTCAATCTTGATGTCGTGAATCATCGATCGTGAATCATGAAAACTCGAAAACACGCGTTTTCCCAGACAAGACTAATCTAGATCGATTTTTGCCTCCGAAAACCCCCACATACCACAGCGAAATCGTTAGAGCCGTTATATAAATAAATAAATAAAATATATATAAATAAATAAAATATATATAAATAAATAAAATATATATAAATAAATAAAATATATATAAATAAATAAATATACAACAATTGCTCGTTTAAATATATTCTTTAGCTTTATATATTAGTATATATAAAGCTAAAGAGTTTATATATCCGACCCCAGAATGAAATTTATATCCCTGCCAAATTTTATCGAAATCTGTTTAGCAGTTTAAGCGTGAAAGGGAATCAGACAGATTTACTTTCACATTTATAATATTACTAGCAGAACTGTAATATTACTACCGCGGCTTCGCACACGCTAAAACTACAAAGAACTCTAAAAAGGTAGGTTTCATACAAACTTTCATCACCTATTTTACCCCCTTATGGAATGGATTTCGAAAAGTGCTAAAACACGTATTTTATTTATTTAATTGTTTTGAAGATCATTCATACTACGTTTCAAGTAATTCTAATTATAAATATATTTTTGGTTCGTATTATAACGTGCTTTCCCGTGGGAATGAGATAATCTTCCGCGGTAAAAAGTAGCCTATGTCACTCTCCTAACCCTTCAACTATCTCCACACAAAAGTAGGCCAATCCGTCACACTGATTCGACGTAAAAGAAGGACAAACATACAAACACACTTTCCCATTTATAATATTAGTATGGATATTTGCGTAGCGTCGCGCTGAGTGCCGCTACACAGCATAATTACTTGTAAGTATGGCGGAAAACAAAGTTAAGTGCTACTGTGCTCCCTTTCTCTTAGTATATACGCAAAGCTATAAATCAATTTATTTTACTGGTATCTTTTAAAATAATTAAATTATATTCTCAGATATAGCCAATATATTATGTATATAAACAGGTGTCAGCGTGTTGAAGAACGTGCGATATATCTAGAATTTTTACGCTTTACTAATGTAAGGTTTCGCTATTTTAATTTATAATAAAACAGTCATTAATTGATTATGCTGGCCACACTGATGACGCCGATTGCACAAATTACTGATACCTTTATGAATCACGATGATGGGCAGGCCAGAAATAAAATAAATAAGAAAGAAATACAAATAAAAATGGAAAGACTAGAAAAACAAAACAAGGGGCATCGGTGGTCGGGGAGTAGATATGGGTAGATAATATTCGTAATTTTTAACTGGAAAATGGAAATAACTAATAGTTGAGAATAAATGTTTTTTAATAAATAGTAACTAAATCTAGTTAAAATATATAAGCTTAGAAACATGATCCTGGCTTTTTCTGAGATGTTTTACACTGAGTACAAAAGAAAACATCGTGAGGAAACCTGCATATCTGAGAGAACCTAGCAAGTTTTCAAAAGACAACCAATCAACCAACGACAGTGAAGTCCGTCAACCCGCACTTGGCCAGAGTGGCGGACTATGGTCTGATCCCCCTCATATTGAAGGGAGGCTCGTGCTCAACAGTGGGACGTTAAAAAAGTACAAACGTCCCTCGTATTGTAATTTAAATGTTATTATTGTATCACCATTCCATTTCTATAATAAATTCAAATAAGCTTTACTCCTAATTTGTTGGACCAAGAATGTGACAAGTTTGACATATAATAACGAGGGCCATTTTCTTTGAAATTTATTCGCTTAAATCGGAGTGATTTGGGACAGGTTCAAAACTGGAAAACGATTTTACATTAAACATTTACATTTACCTTTGTTTCATTGATTCATTTTAACAAATCTAAAAAAGGTTTTTTTGAAACACTTTGTAAATGTTCCTTTGTTCTACTTCTTTATTTTTATTTATTGCAATCTAACTGAATTTTCAGCTAATTCCTGTTAATGTCAAGTGTTAATTATTATGGGTATTATATCAACTTTTTTTAAGTACATTTTATAACACGGGATTACATTTACTTTAATAAATTTAATAGTAGACTAATTTTTATATATGGCAATTATCTTTATAACTTATACATTTATTTAAACTAGTGAGCAACTGACAGCATAATGGTAATGCGCTCGATTAGAAAACCAAGTAAACCGAGTTCAATCCTGGGTATCGCAATGTGCGAATGTGCCAATCATTCACACTTGTCATACAATGAAGGAAGACATTGGTCTTGAAGGTGCATTGCATGTCTAAAAGAACCTAACTCGTTTCTGAAAAACATGTGAAGTCTGTACAGCACCAGCGCGAAGTATGGCCTGAACCTGTCGAAGGGGATACGCAAAAAGTTTAACAGTGGAACTTAAGAAAAAGTGAAAGTTTACGAAAAAATATATACGTACACTTTAACCGATGAGTTATAGGTTATTTTCAACATCAATTCTGTTTAATTCCAATGTCAATAACAATCACGATGTCTCATATGCCAACAAATACGAAAGGAAATTGAATTGAGGAGCGTATCAATGTTTTCGTATTTCACGAAATCCCAATATTTCGTTTTTCTCCATCAATGCGTACGGTTGATAAAATCGATATATTCATTCGAAGTGTTATATACTACTATAATAAATAATAATTAATAATAATTCCAGATTTCACAAGCTAGTAAAACATGTCTATCGATAGTAATATTATAGATGGAAAGAAATTATTTTCTTTTTGTTTATTTCAACACATTAATCTCTAGAAGTTCCACTACAATTCTTTTTGCATTTTATCCTTGTTTCACTCAGGTGCATCCTTGGGGGCCTTTTGTATTTATTATAGTGGTAGCGTCACCTTTTGGAATATTTCATTAATAGCTACTAACAATAGTCTAATTTCATTCAAATTCGTCTAGCCCATAGAGTTTGAAGAAATAACAAACATTCACTCGCATTCAACAAACATTTCACATTAATGATACTAGTTATCGTTGTTATGTTCGCCAATGGTCGAAATTAAAATTCATTATTGAAAATATGAGGACAACATACCTATATGAGAATTTACCTATCCAGTAGATAAAAAACTGATCATTTCAATTTTTTTTATTGATAATACTAGCTCGTCAATAGTTACTAAACAAAAAAAAGAAAATCGATTGACAAACAAAGGAGGAAAAGAAAAAAAAGTGTTTTGTCTGCCTATTTAGATATAGATAATAATTATGTGATTCCCATATGCACACTTATTCTGTTTGTGGCTAATTAAACTGAATAAATGTCCCTAAATAGAGGAGTACCTCATAAATATGGATAAACAAGGTCACGCACTACGCACTGATAAACAAGTCAAATCATGTCCTCATGAAGAAAGAAAAATAGTTGAAATGAATCTCAATAGATCACGTCGTATATCGATTTATTATTGTTGTATGAGTCAACCTGTGACGAAGGGTAGAAAGTAGAAACCCTTCGTCACGGGATGACTGTAAGTAAACATTTTAGGAGTTTAAAGATTTATTAAATACTAGCATTGCCCGCGGCTGCGCCCGCGTTCAGATGACCAAAAACCAAATTCTTAGGCTTTACATATTAGTATACTCTTACATTGCAGTTTTTGTATTTTTTCTCAGAAATGAGATATTTTCCCGCGGTAAAAAGTATCCTATATGTTGACTTGGATAACCAGCTATCATCATACCAAATTTCATCAAAATCTGTCCAGTGGTTTTCTCGTGATGCGGTAACGGACAGACAGACAGAGAGACCAACAAAAATTCTAAAAACTATAGATTCGGACTCTGTATCGATAATAATTTCTATTTCAATGAGATTTTCCAAAAAATATTTAATGTACAGATTCGACTTAGTTACAATTTTATTATATGTATAGATTATTTTCTAAATGAATATGCGCCTTTTTGTTTTTCTTTATTTTTTTACCAATTCAAGTCTCATTTGTTTCAGCGACGAGATGGAGGAAAGGATAAATTTTCGCACATTTTCTTTCATATCTTTTGATTAAAGTAAGAATTTTAGAAAACTATATTCGTATATGTGTGTGTGTTTTTTTTATTATTTGATGGGTCCTAATTAAACACAGTAAACCTTCACATGACTAATTTACTCTTTATTTACTCAAAAAAATATAACACACTTATATATACATATATATAAAAATCCATACTTAATATTATAAATATAAAAATGTGTTTGTTTGTCCTTCTTTCACGTCGACACGGAGTGTCTGATTGGCGTGATTTTTTGTGTGGAAATAGTTGGAGGGCTGTAGAGTGAGATAGTTTTACCGCCGAAGAATATTTAATTCCCACGGGAAAACACGTTATAATACAATGCAAAAAAAATTATAACAATAATTACTTGAAACTTGGTACTAATACTCTTCAATAAAATTAAATTAATACATGTTTTAGCGTTTTTCGAAATTCATCCTATAAGGGAGTAAAATAGGGAATGAAAGTTTGTATGAAACTAATTTTTTAAGAGATTTTTTTGTAGTTTTAGCGCGAGCGAAGCCGCGGGTTCTGCTAGTATAATATAAAAAATATTGCAAAGTGCATAATTTTGTACCTTATATATTATTTTATTGCTGATTATATAAATTTATAATAATATAAATAACAAATTAATATGTTTATATATAAATGATCTCTGCATAAAACCTCCTATTGTCTCCCTAAGACATAATACCACTATTGTCGTACTTAGGGCGAATGCATAAGTTCAAATCATCCTATAAATGCTCGGCTTTGCAAGTTGTTTATTGATCTCTAGGCATGTTTATGTGACAATAAAGTAATCTACGAGCCTCATATCTCTTTGAAAATTGAAACAAATTTTCATAGCTCAGGAGTTAGAGGTAATTAGGTATTACATAATACAATAACTCAATCATATAGTAATAACTATCAGTATATCTTCTATATATGATGATGATGATGTTCTCCTAGCCGATTCCGGCCACGGCGGCCAATCTCAATGAGATTAGCCAACTGCGCAGGAGATATTATAGTGCTCAAGTGCACTCTCTATTCCTATCACTCTCATACTCCGGTGGGACGACCACTCGACACGACCGGTGAGAGTTAAGGCGCAGGACCGACGGCTTTACGTGCTCTCCGAGGCACGGGGGTGAAACACCGCCAACTTCCCAACTCTGGGCTGTTACTGAGACTTACTATACAGGAAGACTCAATAACTAAACTTGGCCCGACCCGGGACTCGAACCCAGGACCTCCGGGTGTGCAGCCGTACATGCTAGCCACTACACCACCGAGGCAGTTATATTCTTCTATACTTACTATATGCATATGTATATATTCGTAGGTGTATTTTTGTTATACATTTTATTTGCTTTATTTAACTACGTAAAGGCACTCAATTCGCGTGCGTTTTTCCTGAGTACGTTAGACATTCTGAAGCAATTTTCTTGATTCCTTTTTAAAGTTGGTTTTTATTATTAAATAGATTGTAGTATATCTTAAGGTATTCCATCCCTAAAAGGGAAACAATTATTTAGAATTTTTGGGTAAAATGAAATCAAATAAGTTACTTTATTATTTGTCAACATTAATTAATATGTCATATTTTATGTTGCAGGGCATAAAATATATCAACTTGTAGATCCCAAACACTGAATCTACGTGTTTAGCCAAGCATAATGAAACCTACCAATATTTTTAATTATCCGCATAAAAAGTACTATTAGCATCACGACCACAATAATAACTTTATTACTGATGGTATTAAGAAAAGTTTTCATAGAAGTTTTATATCACACGAAACTGCCGTGTGCATATTACGTTCCTTGAAATTTATCTAAATACAACTTATTGTCCGCGCCTATGCTCGAGTGGTCGGTACGTCGATAAAAAGTACCTTATATGTTTACCTAGAACATAAGCTACTTTGTAATTTGTATTGGCTCTTCGAACCCCATAACCACAAGTAGTTCCCCAACGTTACACACACGCGCACGCATTCAAACACGAACGTACGCACGTGCGCACACACATGAATTTTAATAAGTATGTGTGATGTACTTTATAACTCATGTCATAGAGAAATTATTGAATAACTGTCATTAATGTGGTACGGCTATTACAAGTTTTAACGACGGGACATAAGAAAACTCCTCTCATAAAACACTGTAAAAGTTCTCTTCTAACTCACTTTTAACATCTATACATATAATAAAATTCAAACTAAGCCGAATCTGTACATTAAATATTTTTTGGAAAATATTATTGAAATAGACATTATTATCGATACAGAGGCCGAATCTATAGTTTTTAGAATTTTTGTCTGTCTGTCTGTCTGTTACCGCATCACGGAAAAACCACTGGAGGGATTTTGATGAAATTTGGTATGGTAATAGCTAGTTATCTGGGTCAACATATAGGATACTTTTTACCGCGGCAAAATATCTCATTTCTGAGAAAAAACACAAAAACTGCAATGTAAGAGTATACTAATATGAAAAACCTAAGAATTTAATTTTTGGTCATCTGGACGCGGGCGGAGCCGCGGGCAATGCTAGTTTCTTTATAAGTTATATTATTATGGTTTTTTTTAAAAATTTTATAAACAATGCTTATATTTATACTTATACGATTCATATATCTATACTTGTTATAGAGCTGATCTAGCAAATAAAATATACAAAAAATAAAACGTGAACGGTGTTCCAAACAAAAACTTATATTAATATTAACAGTTATGTATAGAGTATTTAGATTAATAATTACTGATATAATTTCATGAACGTTAAAGAACAACGTAAATATCTAGTTTATAATATATAACATAACTCTATTATAGTACTTATAGCTTATATGTTGATGAAATTTTTCACCCACCTATCCTTTTTTCCACAAACTTAGAACACATTAGTATCAAAACCCTAGTAAAGAGGCAGATTTTAAATAAATGTAGTGTTTATCGAAACTAACTTTTATCAATACATAATTATTTATTTAACTATGAATATTTAGAAGACATATTTATGTAACAAGATTTATTGTGACCCTACTTACTGTGCCAGCGGTCGCGAATTCGAGTCCCGCTGGGGCATTAATTTGTGTGATGAGCACAAATGTTTGTACTCCAGTCATGCGTGTATATATTTATAATATACAATAATATGTATTTGAAGTTTATTTTATTCATTATATATATGTTATGTGTAGTGTACAACTATCTGGTATCCATAAGTCATAACACAAGCCTCGTAGCTTACCATGGAACTGGATGGTGCTGTGTATTTATGTTCCAACATATTTATTTAATCGTAGGTAAAAATGGACGTAAGGGACAAAATATATACATATCATGGATATACAGTAAAGAATAAATAGAGTCTAACTAAACTGGTTATCAGTTCACGATAAAATAATAGCCAAAATTAAATAAACGAAAAATGATTTTACAATTTAAAAAAAAAATAACTCACATTCAATACCCTCTATCTCAATATCGATGAAGTAACAAAATTAAATAATTTTATGTGGTCGACCGGCGGAAACTTTATAGCCTGACCTGAAAACCTTTTACGTGAAATTCACTGCCAATTGACCACGCTATTTATATTTTACTAAACTGTTTATTTCAAAAATTACTTTTAAACAAATTATAGGTTGTAAACTATAGTAACACAGTTATTATAACTTTTATATATATATATATATATATATATATAATATATATATATATATATATATATATATATATTTAAATTGTTATTAGATTTCAATTTATATTAAGTACTAGCGGCTCACCCTCGCTTCGCTCGGGTTCGCCTCTAGGCAAAATACAAATCTATCACACGGGAACCGTACATTTTTCCAGAATAAAGAGTAGCCTATATGTTATTCTGATGTATGAACGATATTATTGTAAAGTTTCATTAAAATCCAATCGGTAGATTTTGTGTACTAAGCTGTATAAGTTACTATAGATTTTTAACTATCCCACGAGAACTCTTTTAATTTTACGGGATGAAAAGTATCTAAAATGTTGTCCGGGGGTATAAGGTACAACTATACAAAATTTCATTTAAATCGGTTTAACAGATTCGGAGATTAGCCCGAACAAACAGACAAACAGACGAAAAAACAAAAAAATTGAAAAAAAAACTAAATTTGTTCTATTTCTCTTCTTACATGTACATCCCCCTGACTCGGTTTTTAGCATTTTTTTCTATGTACAGACATACGACCTCTATAGTAATAGTTTTATTATATGTATAGATTGTAAAGGACCTAAAGCTTGTATTTCACTTCAGTGTCATCGACACAATGATTTTGACATTATCAACAATGAATATTCTAACAAAATTTACACCAAAACAAATCTAATTTCAAAGAATCCGTTAAATCACATCTGTTTATCGCTGAAGATCGATTCGACTGATTTTTATTTTCACTGTACACGTAAATAATATAAATCAACTTGAAAACTTATCATCCTGATTTCACATGTTTAAAAAATTTCAAATCGATATGACAATAATTACAAATAGTTAAAAGGTTTAAATACATTTATTTAGTGAAGTTAATAACAGTTAAAAATCCGCTAAGTTTCATAATAATCGGTCGATTAATTTTAAGGATCGAATTGACTCGAAAGATGAATTATTATTCACACACACAGGAGTTCGGCGTTCTGCGCACGCAATACAAAGCAGGGATTATATTATAGTTTTGAAAGAAATAATATATAATCATAGTTTAATTATATTATATTAAATTTGATTAATTGAAAATATTATAAGCACTTTTTTACAAATTAAAATACAGTAAAACTATAACTATACTTAATACGTCCAAATAAAAGTATAAGTTAGTATTTAATGAGCACTGTACGTTGTATTAGTCTACTGACTTTTCTTCCCTGTCCCGTCCATTTGCTCTACAATGCTATAAAAGTCATTTATTTTTGTGTAAGATATAATGATGTTTGTTGGAGAGGCTTTATTTTTACCATTAGACACTATGTTTAGTTTTATAAAATGTGACCTTGTACTTTTTAGCATTTTTAGTTGGATCGATTACCGGTTCAGGCAAGCTTTTTTTTTATAAAATATTTTAATGCGGTTGTTATAAATATATTTTTTTTAAATAAAGAAATGTTGCGTTTGAGTAAAACTTGATATCTTCGATATTGAAAAAAAACATAAATAAAAAAATAGATATGTTGGAACCAACACACAGCACCATCTAGTTCCATGGTAAGCTGAGGCTTGCCGGGGCGCCGTAGTAGTTATGCGCAAGCGATCCTTCGGCGTCCCATTAAGGCGGAGGGGAGGGGAATGTCGGGTTTTAGTGGGTAGTACCGGCTCTTCTAGCCGGTGAGCCCCACATCACCACCTGGGGGATCAGGTGGTATGCGTAAATGCATTTCCCGACATAAAAAAAAATGGTAAGCTGAGGCTTGTTTTATGGATACCAGATAGTTGATACACTACACATTTATAACTTTCACACATTCGTGCTTATTACACAAATGAATGCCTACTTCAAGTGCTTATCACAGCAAGTAGTGTCACTACAAAATGAGGTAAACGAGTCGTCAATTTGAGGTTTCATATAATTTAAAGTTCATTTATTCCACCCTGTCTAATATGTATCTATCAAATATATTTTAAGGCTGACACACGTAAAATAAAATTTCATCTTTTCTTCTCACAAAAATATAATCATTTCCATCTGTAATAATCCAGAATTTTTTGAGCATTTCTCGAGGCGTTTTTAATCTAGAGCAACTTGAGCGACCTCGTAAGTCTATTGTTAAATTAAAAGACTGTTGTAGCAAAGATAATATTCGTAATCAATTAGAATTGTTTAATATCTTGGAGTTTATTTCTTATTATCTATACATATATTTATCTTTTTCTATAGCTGTAAAAAAATGACTTTTGTCTATGTATGTAAAATAGCTAATTCATTTAGAGATAATTAAAAAGATAGTTATTATGAAAATATCAAATACTAAGAAAAACTATATATTTACCTGTCTAGGAAAAAAAAATATTAAAATTTATAATTAAATACAAAACGGTACTCGTTTTAATGATGTTTACAGAACCTTTAAGAGTGAGAAAAGGAAAGGATACTAATAATAATTATATCGATAATGATAGCTTATGTACAACCTAGAATCAATATTAATAAAAAATGTACTTTTTATTAGCGTACATACCACTCTATTCACTTTACCAGAGACTGTGATTATTATAATAATTGTAAGATAGCTACATATTATAATTATTATATCACTTAGGCTATTATCATTAAGTTTTAAAATATTTTAACATTTTTAGCTAGTGGCACACTATCGTCAGCAAAAGAAAATAAAAACTTATATTTTATTTAAAAAAATGAAAAATTACCTTTAACTTAAGTATTTATAACTTCCAAATGAAAATACAAGCAACATTTATTTATTTACATGTACAAAATCTACTTAGTCCAGAATTGGTTATCTACTCTTGATTTAATTTTGATACTCTTAATACTGAATTTGTTTGTATTGTCTTTGCCAATTACATAACACATTGTAATTTTATAATTCTTCTTTTAACAAAAATGTGCTTCAAGAGTGATCTCATATAAAATTTTAATATCGACTAAAAAAAATTGCTTTTAAAGTAATTTTGAAGCAGTTTCACCTTTGAGATTTTATACGAGATTAACAAACTGGAATAGCAACAATACGAGTAGGTATGATCATTTCTTATGGGCTAAACAAATTAAGAAGTTTTACTCTAAGTTCATTTAAATTTTCTTACTTCGAACTTGTCACTTGTTCTTCGTTAAAATTTTAAGTAATTCAATTTTAAGAGAAAACTTTTAATGACGAATTAGATTTCAAATTTAAAATTCAAGCGAAGGGCTCCCTAATAGTCGTTAGTGGAAAACAATTAAAGCTGAGCGGTTGCAGACGAAGCGCTCATTTAATTTAATTTTCAAATTATTAAAGGAGCAATTAAAAAATATTTCGGCATATAATAAAAAAAAGTAAAAACTTTATAAGCAGGTAGGTACTTAGTATAATAATTAATTTTTTTTCATCGCAGCAATTATTAAAAGTTTTAGTATACCTATGAAGAAAACCTTTTGAAGAGTACTAACATTATATTCTCCACTAGCATTGCCCGCGGCTCCGCCCGCGTTCATATGACCAAAACCAAATTCTTAGATTTTATATATTAGTATACTTGTATTAGTATATTAGTTGACCCGATAACCAGCTATTACCATACCAAATTTCTTCAAAATCCCTCCAGTGATTTTTCTGTGATGCGGTCACAGACAGACAGACAGACAGACAGACAGACAAAAATTTTTAAAACTATAGGTTCGGTCGCTGTTAGCGATAATAATGTGTATTTCAATAAAATCTTCCAAAAAATATTTAAAGCGCAGATACTGTTTCATTACGTATTTTAAAGACACTTGGCGACATCTATTCACAAATATCTAAATAATACAAAAATAAATATTCATTAAAATAATTTTTTTAATGAATAAAATAGTGCTATTGATATACTTTTTCAAGATTAGCTATTTTTAATAGTTTTTGACATATTTAGTAAGTTAACTTGCTAAAGTCTATATTATAGTATCAACGTTTTTTTATTCTAACCATTTTTTTGTATTTTTTCTCAGAAATGAGATATTTTTCTGCGGTAAAAAGTATCCTATATGTTGACCCAGATAATCAGCTATGATTATACCAAATTTCATCAAAATCCGTCCAGTAGTTTTTCTGTGATGCGGTAATAGACAGACAGACAGACAGAAAAAAATTTAATGTACAAATTCGGCTTAGTTACAATTTTATTATATGTATGGATTAAGACCTTTTTCGCTTAGAAAAAGGTTTTTCACAAATGGGACGATGAATTTTCAAAAGAAAATCGTGTAGATTATAGAAATAACATAAACTTTTGATGTAAAATGGAAAATATGAACGATAAATGAAATATTTCATAAACTAACACGTTCGTTATTTAGCAATTTAGATAGTTTATATCTTGTGATAAGCAGTTATATGAAGTATTACGTAAAGGCTTGATGTTGTTTGCATTTAGTATGACATAATTAATATAACTTCCTTTTTTAGGGTTCCGTGTTTGAAAGCTTTAAACGGCACTGTTACAAAGTCTACCGCTGAGTAAGGCTATCCATCTTTTTTGAAAAAGAAAGTTTTTTTTCACACAGGTTTGGGATATTTTAGCGATTACACGTATAAATAAATGATTTAAAAAAGCAATCAGTTTAAAATTAATTGAGTATTGAAGGATTCTCTATTTAAAAAAATCTTTTTATTCCATTATTGTGTGCAAACTTAAAAATTTGTGTGGCTTCAGTGCTAATAAATATTACAATAAATATTGAGAAGTGACCAAATATGAGTCGTTCTTGCTTTAGGAACCTTAACAAACAGTTTTACAATACGTAAAGTAGTTTTTTATGGGTAAATACCTACTAACTAAATACACGGTACACTAAAAGTGTTTATCTATTACTTGATGTGTGATACCGACTCACCCTTTGCCGATTTTTGTTTTTTAAATCAATTAACTCAAAAAATTAAAAAAAAAAACAAAATCAATTAACTCACTTAAAAATGTTAACTTTGTTTATACATACTAAGAATTGATTTTTGAATCGCTATGGAAAAACATTTAATTTATGGAATATTATGTTAAGGTAAAATTTCTTGTTAATAAAATCCTTAATTGCTTTAATGTAATAAGAGAACGCTTCTATTTTTCCTTAATTAACATTTTTGTACCTCCAGCATAAATATTCATGTATCAAAAGTAGGTAGAATGTTTATGAACCGAATTTAGTTCACATTTTTCCTTTCTTTAACTACACTTAAAAATTTTAAGTGGATTCTACAGTAGCAACCGTTGTGGAGCCGTGAGTACGTCTGATAGCCACGAGTTCGATTCTGGTTAGGGTGAATATTTGTATTGGCTACATTAGAGGCGTTTTGCATGTCACTTTAACTATTTAAATTGAAAATTATAAAAACAAAATACTATAAAACTAATTATGTTATTTCATTACGGCATACTTTGCAGTTATAAAATTTAAAAATTTTGTATTCTAATTTTATAAACTAAAATATTATTTTAAAAGTAAGTAAAGTTTTTATGTTTTTTTGCAGAATTGCCTTTCGAAACGTTGACTTTCTTAAGGACTTACAAATTGTAAAAAAAAACGAAATACATGTAATAATTAAATTCATTGAATAAAGTAGAAGTATTTCTTATTTCAGTCGGTTTGCTTGTTGCCCCTTCACGAAAAGGCTGAACAGATTCTGAAGAAATTTTGCGCACAGATACTAATTACAATCTGATGTAATTTAATCATGATGTAAAATGATGTAATAAATGAAATTATAAATATAAAAGGTACATAAGGATGCACCGGATCGGATTACAAATCCGAATGCTTCAGCCTATTCTTCGAGTAATAATCGGAATGGAGACAGCTTATTTGTATATGTAAATACAACCATGACAAGAAATGGTTGTCTACATCAAGAAGTGATCAATGCTAAGATCTGGCCACGACATATATATAAAATATTTTAATAAAATATCTTGGGAGAGGTCTGGCAATACTTTATTACCGACAAAAACGTCTGGGGTACTTTTTTTTAATTATATGAAAACTAAATTAGAAGATTAAACAAAAATTAAGTTGCCAAAAATATGTGTTTTTTTTGGATATTTTTATTTTTGAAATAACCGCAAACACTATACCAGACTCGCGGGACTGGACTCGCCAATTCACGGAATTATATATTTCACAATTTCAACTTACCAAAGGACCCTCTCAAAATTCGTCGCCAGCTCTCGGAATAATACTTTATGGATTAGAACATCTGACGGGTGGAGACGCGGGCAAAGATTAATTCAATATAGCTTCAATCAATGCTTTACGAATAGGTATACCTATGTCATTAACATAACAGAGAATACATAACACGGTTAGTCCTTCGGTTAAGCTGTACTGTCGCGTTCATTATGTAATCCTCTAATTATATTAAGAGGCTCTGCAACCATTAACTACTTATCATTAATTTGTTGGATAATCGTAATATATAACTAATAAATTTGTATGTCATGTAATCACAATAATTAATCTTAACTGTATTTGATTTGCGTAAGTAGTGGTGAATTGAGCGAGCTGGATCAAAGAAGATCCATCTCTCTCAATTCACGTTTTCAAAAACTTAGAAAAGTCTGTTTTTCATATTTTACTTCTCAAAACTTGTAAAATCAGTTTTTTAACATATTATTTCAAAAACTTATAAAAGTCTATTTTTCGTATTTCACTTCTCAAAGTTGTGAAATCGGTTTTCAACATATTTTCAAATTTGACTAATTGTTAATTTTAATTATTACTTTTAAAATTTGAAGTCCTAGGACGGTTGAAATCTGTATTTTATCTGTATATTGTTAATATTATTGATACGTTCAAACTGCTTCATTCCAAAATATTATTGATCTGTTCAAACTGTTTCATTCCAAAATATTATTGACCTGTTCTAACTGCTTTATTCCAAAATATTATTGATCTGTTCAAACTGTTTCATTCCAAAATATTATTGACCTGTTCTAACTGCTTTATTCCAAAATATTATTGATCTGTTCAAACTGTTTCATTTCAAAATATTATTGACCTGTACAAACTGCTTCATTCTAAAACATTTAAAATATGCTCAAAACGACTATTTGAAATCAATTTTTGTACTTCTTAGAATTTGACAAATAGGTCCTATACATATTAAATTATTATTATCATTTCAGATTTCAGGGTAATTTAATATAGTATTAAAAACAAATTATTATTTTAGAATTTTATTTTCTTTACACCATTTACTTAAACACATTACATTTTTTAAAGCACATATTTTAGAATGATAAATACAACTGTTTACATCATCTGACATACTATACTTATCATATAAACTAACTAAATTAGGACAAGTTTGATCTTCTAAATTAAAAACATTATTATTTTTGGATATTTCTTTAATCCAAGACATTTTTTCAAGACCTTTAGTGTAAATTTTTTTATTAGCTAAAATTGGTATAATATGATCCTTATGATTTGAATAAGGTATATGACCTTCTTTCCAAAATATTCCTCTATTTCTTTCAATCCAGCTTACTTGTCTTCGTTCCGTTGGTGTCAAATCATAGAATGGGTACGGTTGCTTATAAAGCAGAACTTGAATTCTATTATCATATGCAACCGCAAATTCTTTTAAGATAAAATTATTATTATCAATCTTAAAACCTTGAATGTCTACTATGGCAATCATGATATCTTGCGTACGATATTACTTAAAGGTTTATACTCTATAAGACGGTCATTTATAATGAGACAATATGCAGACGTACTTGCTGGAATATCTTCAGTACTTTCAATTTCTAATCGCACATCGACTGGTCCAGTTTTCAAAGTCTCGTTCTGTCTCGAGCAATCAATGATAAACAATGGCGCCTTTTCTTTAAAAGTATGCAGATCTAACAGGGGGTCCATATGAATGTTGTAATAAGACTGACGAAATTGAGTGTACATTTCGTATAATATACCATATTTATCTTCATCAAAGTTTAAGTTCAGTGATTCGTATGGATAGTAATTGGAGTTCAAAAATAATGTTACTCTAGATATTTTGCAATGATCGAATACAGAACAATCTTTTGCTTTATTAAACTTTCTATCAGTTTGCAGACCAAAGATAACATATCGTGGTTTCTCTGTCTGTGAAGCCGTTTTAACAGACCAAGAATGTTTTGTTGTTTTAGGTAACAACGGATACTCATACAGATCCCAATTTCTAAAAGCAATTTGAATTGGTTTATCTTTTTCTAAATATTTGAGTAATGTAAGTTTCTCGCGATCTGATACTTTTACGTGAGGCATTCGCCACTGCACTCTTTGTAAGTCTATTTTTACATGAGAAAAATCATCTGAAAGTTTGATACTGTTTAGGTTTGTGTTGCTCCTGTTCAGTATTAGTTCATGTTTACAGTTCATAATTATTTTGTTATAATCTTCTGCAAATCCAAGTATTTTGTTTAAGGGTATAACAACGCTGAAATGACCATCGTTTGTAAATCCATTTATGTTCCAACCCCACAGAGCTGCAACCTTACTTTCCCCTCCGCTCATTGATACCAATGATTTCATTGTGGTCGATACTCCAGCGTTTTTTATGCGATCGATTTCAATCCCATTTATTTCATACCTGATG